>OX421853.1:8341774-9786274 GCA_949127965.1 Pandemis corylana
AACTTCCGGCACCACCACTTTAAAGCGGCACTAGGTTTTTCGACATTTATTTTTAATCATCTATACGCTATAAAAAAAAGCCGTACATTAATAATCAGTCGTAATTCCTCACTTGTACCTGAGAAATTCCATACCCGTACCGCTCAGAAATGACGGCATAGCGGTCAGAGTTATTTTATGATATAGTAACAGCCTTCTAAGAGTTATTCACGCTGGTTCATTTCACATGTTTTTTTTCCATGGGCTTGTAGTCTATTGGAAAACATAAAGTTTCTAAATAATCGCAGTCTTTCATTTTCTCATTTAACTTTTTTCTATTTAGATAAATAAAAATGCTTTGTATACTATGAGTGGAAATTTATTCTCATATACTTATACAAAAAACAAATGCTGGATATAATTTAAAAAATTGTAAATAATGTATAATTTTTGATTATCTACTCATACATAACTAATCGAAGAATTCGTTTTCCTTACACATTATCCTGTAGTTTTTGGAACAACTGCCGACTAGCTTTGCTGTTATCATTGTTTAAGGCAAGCAGCATACTTTTCTGAAACAAACAATTCTTACTCTTAGTAATGTTTCTAATGTTCTCTTCGGCTTTTTCGAATTAGCACAAGTGACTCTACAATACAGATTATGAATAAGAAAAGCAATTTGGGTTACAATAAGCAAGATGCTGAAAAACACAACGTAGCTCTAGTTTAAAATTTAGAAAATTCTTTTAAGACCTTGACGATTTTGCTTAAACGAAGACTAAAATGTTAAACAATTTAGTACCAAATCATCTCTATCTATACATATAATAAAGCTGAAGAGGGTCGAATGTCTGTACAAGGAATATATTTTTAAAAAATTGGCTGGGATACTTAGAGTCGATAACAGAATAAGTCAATAACAGTTTTAAGATTTTTTGTCGGTTTGTCTGTATATTTGCGGGAGCATCGCGTAAAAACGGTTGACCGGATTTTGATGGAAACTTTACTGATCTGTTAAGAAAATGACCGGCTAGGTTTATAGGCTACTTTTTATCCCGGAAAATTGCATAGTTCCCGCGGGATAGCGATAAACATGTCAAACGTAAATAAATATTGCTTGAGTATCATAAAGGTGCCCTAAAGGAGGCATTTTTCAAAATTTCCACGGGATGTGGCATAAACGGGGTTTGTAAGTTCACTCACAAGGGAGCCTGTCTCCATAACTATAATTACTGGAGTCATGAAATTTGGCACACAAGTAGGGAATCACAACTGCTGAAAATAATATTCAAGATTTTTCGTATTTCCCGCGGAATAGGGTGAAAAAAACGATTTATATTATTACTTTAAACTCTTCTTATTTCTGTAACTATTATTACTAGAATATTTAAATTTGGCATACCAGTAGGTAACAAGGCTGAAAACTGATTTTAGGATGTTGCGATATTCCCGTGGCATAAGAAAAAAAGAGTAACTGACTTGCTAATATAGTTTCTTGGTATTTGGCAGACCACTATTCCTTTATGATCAAAGAGGTGCACTACAAGGGGATTTTCCAATTTTCCCACGGGATAAAAGGACGGTATAGAAAATATAGACTTTGCATTTAGTAGACAAGTTCTTTGAAGATCACGTAGGCGTCATTACTTAAAGTAGGAATTTTTCGAATTTTATACAGAACATAAGGATGGGAAAAAAAATAATGGAAGTGCGTGTCCATGCAAGAAACGGGTTTATTTCGTTGAGGTAGGTAGGTAGTACGAAATCCTTCGTGCTTAAGTACGACTCGCATTTCGCTGGTTTTTGCACATTTTAGATGGGAGAGAGGAAGAAATTTTAGCGCAAATTTTGATTCTGCGCGGACGAAGTCGCGGGCAAAAGCTAGTGTGCACTATTTTTAACAGCTAAAAAAACTTTCCTAGCACATTAAAATGTAGGATTAAATATTTTTGTAGTTAAGCTTGTTCTATACTTTTGGAATACTAACGGAGACTCTTTGATTGGAGTCCTGCAGCTTGCGTGACAGCATCCACAGGTTAGCAGCTAGGTTCGCCATCGAGTTGTCCTCCAAGTCCCCTCGCCTGATGACCCGCCAGAACAGTTCCAGCGCCAATTCGTACTGCTTTCTGGTCTCTTTGGAGTCACCAAGGGCTTTCAAAACCACTAGCAGCTCTTGAGTGATATTGGAAGAGTATTTTTCGATGCTGTCTAAAAACTCTTCGTCAGAACCATATAACTTGTCATTTGATATTACTAAAACAAAAATATTTATATATTTACAAGATTCCGGGCGGAATCTTGCGACTCAATTTTGAAGCAGATATCTTTAACCGATTGAGCTGAATTTTTGCTTACTTGGGTAAGTCGGATATGACAATACAATAATCTGGTGGTGGAGTACTGGTGACCCAACCAGGATCGTCTCCGCAAGAGGGAACTCTTCAACGGTTGGTCCGACTGACTTGAAATTTGGTACATATATTATGTAGGACGGGTGACAATGTAAGTACAGTCAGCAAAGAAAGCTCGTATTAAAAACGTAATTTTTGACAGAAACTTACAAGTTAAATTCTATACTTTCATTTACTAATACAGCAATTTTTTAAACGTTTGATTAATTTAAGTAAATTAATAGTATGTAAGTACCCCGAATCCGGTTGCCACCAGTAAGCTCCCTTTTTGTAAACTTTTATTCTTTTGAATACTATTTTTATTCATTTTATTTTATTTTTAATTTATTGTTATGGAAAATGGACATTATACATAATATGTCCCACAATTTTATACATATGTTTAAGAATAAAGATTTTGATTTCAGAGCGTTTAAATATATTACATATAAAATTAACTTTAGAGCAAATGTACGATACGTTATACGTTTAATTTTATACGAAATAAAAATTGACCGTCGATATCGATCCGAAATATTTCGGTAAGTAACGTTTACTAACCTCCATCAATGCTGTAGGCATAGCTTTCGCGTGTCATTTCGCATAATAGATCTAACGTATGTAGCAGCGACATGTAATACAGTGGATCAGTTTTCCTCCAGTGAATTCTTTCCATTGTTTTTATCAATCCACTCAGAATGTAAGCTTTTACATTGCTGTCCATGTTATCCTAAAATCATAAATATGTAAGTATCACTTTTCTCATTACTAAAGCTTTGCCAGTCGATTAATTTTAGCAATTTGTCGAAAAGTTATTTTGGTAGATTAGTAGTAATAACATTTTTACTACTTTAGAGTGGTGTACTTTCAAAAATCGGGGTCCGGATCTTGTCTCTTCAGAACAGAAGTAGAAATAAATTTCAAAATCATGTTGCGTTCCCGCTATTGATTGGACCGTTAGTTAAGTTCGTTGAACATATAGCTATGTACTATAGATTACTTACGGGCATTATTAAGAGAGTGGAGAGGAAGTCGCTAATCAAACTGCTAACTTTAAAGTGGGTCATTTTCTTTTGTCCGTCTTCCATAACGAACTCCGGAATGTCCGGTATTAAGCTGATGAGAGCTTTAAAATTTGCTTCAGCTGCAAAATAAATAAGCAACGGGGTGAACGGGTCCATTCCTCTAGAGTCCAAAATAAATCAAAAACAATTAGATACTTATCCAATTTTTTTATAAACTGGCCGTCCAGTTTTTTCATTTGTTCTCAAAATACCAGATTTCTTAAATATTCCATTTCCAGAAAATCAACTGTCAGTGGATAGCTATAAGTTGTACTGTATACCTAGTCCAAGTCCAAACTGGTGCTTTTAAAAACACATAGGTATTTTAAAAATCTGCTATTTCGGAGAATAGCTATTTTTCATTACGTGAGCTTATTTTGGTGTGTTCGTAATTAACATCAAGTCGAATTTGACGCATACAAATAAAATCCGGGAGACGGTTTCATCATCGCAAGAGTATAAATATAATAATTCCATGTTTTGAAAGCCGTTGTAGCCTATTAATTTGACCTATGTCCTCTCAAGCAGAGGGTTGTGGGTGTGGGTTCGAGCCAGGGTTCGCACCTCTGAGTTATTCGGAATGTATGTGCGAAATTACATTTGAAATTTACTATGAGCTTTTCGGTACACATCGCGAGCATACACCTGCAAAGTAATTCAATGGTGTGTGTGAAGTTCCCAATCCGCACTGGGCCTCCGTAGGAAATATAGCCCAAGTCCACTCATTCTGAGAGTAAGCCTGTTTCCAGCTGTGGAACGTGTATAGGCTGGAGGTGAGTTACTAAACTACAGTATATCGCCGAGATATGCCAGACCTTGCCCGATGCAGTTGTTGAGCAGCGCCACCTGTCCGGAGAGCAGGTAGAGCTGCGCCTTGGCGAGCGGGCAGTGCAGCGAAGGGGCGGTGACGAAGCAGTACGCCGCGCACGCGCGCTGCAGCCAGCCGCGCGACGCGCCCGCGCCTCTCACCGCCAGCGCGTTTACGGACTAGCCACAAAAAAAGTAGGTTAACCCTTTTAGGTAACTGCAACATAAGTTGCCATAATTTTTAATGGTTACAGTACAAAATCAAATGTTTTGGTATAACTATCAAATGGCTAAAGGGTTAAAAACGAGACAAAAAGCTACCTGCTAGTTTTGTATGTAACCTACAGTTCATACCTTTTTTTTCTACAACTAAGTAGGAAAACAAGCATGTCGGTTATCTGATGGTAAGTAGCCAGTAATCACAACTGCCTATGGACATCCATAACACTGGATTATAACAAATGCGTTACAAGCCTAGAGATCTAGGATAGAATCTTGTGCCAGTAATTTCACCGGCTGTCCTACTCTATCAATCGTTCGAAGGTTAACTGGATGATATCCCTTTTGAGGATTGTCCATCTATTTAAAAATTTAAAAGCCGTTAATTGTGCTAAGGCGTCTCCCCGCGGATACTCACATGTACTAGAGCGACCAGTACAGCGTCTAGTTTGATGAACGCCGCGCGACTCTCGACGTAAAAGTTGAGCTGCTGCTCCAAGTCATCGTGATAAACCACAGCGTGTATGTACTTGGTGATCAGATCCGCGACCAGTTTCACCTCGTCCTCCACCGTCACTGCACTGTGCACAAAAAAACCGAACTTTGCTGGGTGTTAGTTAAGCCTAAATACGTGATTAATATGTGTAGAGGTCCATCACTATTTTGATAGGACATCCCTAAGTTAAAATGTCATGTTTGATAGAAGCGAGGTAGCAAGATTGCAAATGGTGCAACAGAAATTAAGATAACGAATTTGATCTAAGTCCAAATTTGTAAGCGATAGAATACCAATAAAGATATATATCTAAACAAGAATTTCAATTGTGAAGTCCGACAATATTTATTGGCGACGAGACCGGAAGAAATCACGCGTAATTACGAAATAACGCATGGCAAGAAAACATGTCTCAAGAGTATGGCGCTGGGACGTCAGGTCCAAAATTCAATCCGTATGAAGACGCCAACACCATACCGGAGCGGTGGCGGGTATGGAGAACAAACTATCAATATTATATTGATGGCCAGATAGGGCTCAGTGACAAACAAAAGGTGGCAAGATTACTTCACCAAGCGGGCACCGAACTGCAAGAAGTTTATGAAAGCATTAAAGATGTCGAGGTAGAAGGTGCTACAGAATATGACAAGTGCGTCAACCGTTTAAATTTGCATTTAGATCCTGAAGTAAATACAAACTTTGAAAGGCAAAAATTTAGAAACTTACAAAAGGAAGACCAGGAGTCAATGGAACATTTTATTTTAAGGCTCCGCAAACAAGCCAGGTACTGCGGATTCTCTAACGTCGACGAAGCATTAATTGATCAGCTGATTGAGAGATGCACAGATTTAAACTTAAAAAGAAAATTTTTGAAGAAAGGAAAGGAATTGACTTTAATTAAAGCATTGGAAATATCTAGACTGTATGAGATGGAAAAGCAAATATGTGGTCCAGTTAATAAACCAGAGCCAGAGAGTTCAGATATAAACAAGGTATATAGCTTGGAATGTTATAGATGTGGCCGAAAAGGTCATATAGCTAAAAGTACAGAGTGCGGAGCCATGAATGAAAAATGTAACAAGTGTGGCATAAAAGGGCACTTTGCCAAGTGTTGCAAGACAAAAGTATTGTTCAAGAAAACACAAGATGCTGGCAAAAAGAAGAAGAAGGTTATCAGATACATTGTGGAGTCCGGTTCGGAAACCTCTGATGCATCAGACAGTGATAGTGAATGTGAAAGCAGTGCTAGAAAATCTATAAATTCAGTTTTCACAATAAACTCTAGTAACTGTGACAGAAAATTTAAAATAAGAATAAATAACCAGGTAAATTGCAATTTTATTGTAGACTCAGGCGCCTCTATAAACATTGTTGATAAACATACATTTAAAAAATTGATAAAGATGGGTTTTTCAGGAAAATTGACAGTTGATAATCAGCAGAAATATTACACCTATGGAGGTGCAGAGGTGTCACAGCTAGGATGTTTTAAAGCTACTTTATTTTCTCCAGATAGTAACTTAGAAGTTACATCAAACATGTTAGTGTATAATGGTTCGGGCCCATCTTTGCTTAGCAGACAAACATCTGAGCAGCTTGGTTTGCTTAGAGTGGGACCTCTCAAGGTCAATCTTATAACATCAGATCCTCTTACAAAAGATACTGTTAATAAAGAATACCCAAACACATTCAATGGTATTGGTAAACTTAAAAATTTTAAATTGACTATTCCTGTTGACCCAAATGTTAAGTTGATTGCGCAACCAGTTAGGCGACAACCATTCAATGTAAGAGACACAGAACAAAAACTTATTAAAGAACTACTTGACAACAACATTATCGAACCTGTTACAGGACCAACCCCTTGTGTATCTCCATCCCACATAGTCAAAAAGAAAGAAGAAGGCCAGTTCAGACTAGTAGTCGACATGAGAAAGGCAAATGAAGCAGTAATGAGAGAGCGTGTTCCACTGCCAACCTTTGAAGAACTGCTAGCAGATCTTAATGGCTGTAAGTACTTTTCCACCATTGACCTCAAATCTGGATACCATCAATTAGAGCTGGATGAAGATTCAAGGGACATAACTGTTTTCAGTTCCAGCTTAGGGCTCTTCAGGTACAAACGTTTGTTTTTTGGCATACGATGTGCGTCAGAAATGTTTCAACGGGTTATCGCACATCTATTGCAAGGTATAGAAGGTGTGGCCAATAGCCAAGATGACATACGTGTTGGTGGACGAACAAGGGAAGAACATGATTCAAGGCTTCGACAAGTCTTAAATCGTTTACACCAGGCAGGTCTAACCCTCAACGAAGAAAAGTGTTCATTCGGAGTCACAGAAATAGTTTTCCTAGGGCACCACATTTCAGAATATGGAATAAAACCAACAGTCACTAATAAACAAGTAGTACAGGACTTCAGAGCACCGCAGAATAAAGCAGAAGTAAGAAGCTTTCTAGGACTTGTGAACTTTTCTGCTAGGTTTATACCAAATTTCAGTACAATCACTGAACCTTTGCGAAATATCATTAAAAAGGACACAGACTTTATGTGGAATAAGGAGCATGGAGATGCTTTCCAAGAGTTAAAAAGGCTAATAACATCTGCTCCAGCCTTGGGTTTTTATGACAAAGAAGCTGAAACTACATTGGTCACAGATGCAAGCCCTGTAGGAATAGCAGCTGTTTTAATACAACATCAGAAGGTAAATGGGGAAAAACAGCCCATAATCATAAAATACATTAGTAAAGCTTTATCTCCAACAGAGCAGAGATATTCTCAAACTGAAAAGGAGGCTTTAGCTATTGTGTGGGCCTGTGAAAATTTGTATATGTACTTGATGGGAAAACAATTTAAAATCATATCTGACCACAAACCCTTAGAAATCATATACTCACCAAATTCTAACCCAAGTGCTCGTATCCAAAGATGGGTTTTAAGGCTTCAACCCTTCACATTTAAAGTCATATATAAACCAGGCAAAAGCAATATTGCTGATGCCGTATCTAGATTGCTGGATACAAGTAATGCATCTATAAAGACTACTGAAGACGAGGAGGATAAATTCTTACTGGCTCTGATAGAAACAAGCGTGAAAGCCATTACTACAAGTGATGTACGAGAAGCTACTTTTAAAGATGAAGAATTAATAGAACTAAAAGAGGCTATAGAAAAGGATATTTGGGCAAAGGAGTTAAGAAAATATGAACTAATTAAAACAGAACTGTGTGTTGTAGATGGAGTAATCCTTAGAGGAACTAGACTCATAATACCTAAGCAAATAATACCAAGAATTCTGGAAATCGGTCATGAAGGTCATCTTGCTGCTAACGCTATGAAGGCCAAGTTAAGAAGTAGAGTATGGTGGAAGGGTATGGATGGAGACATTGAATACTGGTGTGACACATGTGAAGGCTGCCGCTTAGTTGGACGAGGTGCTCCTCCAGAACCAATGGTACCCACTGAACTTCCCCAGCGAGTATGGCAGCTGGTGGCAATAGATTTCCTCGGCCCATTGCCTTCAGGACACTACCTCCTTTTCGTTGTTGACTATTATAGCAGGTATTTTGAAGTAAAGATACTGAAACAGCAGACAGCGGAGGCAACTATCAAGACATTAGAGGAAATAATATGCAGGGAAGGAATAATGGAGGAAATCGTTTGCGATAATGGGCCAGCTTTCGTTGACAAAACATTTGCAGAATTCCTAAATACATATGGGATAAAATTAAGGCATACTACTCCATTATGGCCTCAGGCTAATGGAGAAGTAGAGAGACAAAACCGCAATGTTTTGCGGAGATTGCGTATTGCACAGGGCTTAAAACAAGACTGGAAAAGGGAACTGATGACATATTTAGCTGCATATCGTTCTACACCACACAGCACCACTGGCTTAGCCCCTGGAAATGTTTTTAGAGGAAGAAACTTAAAAACTAAGATTCCAGAACTGACACAAAGCGTAGATTTGGCAGATGAAGAAATGAGAGATGTGGACAGGTTGAAGAAATATGGACACAAGCTATATGCTGATAAAAGAAGACATGCTAAAGTATCTGACCTCCAACCAGGTGACAAAGTTTTAGTAAGACAAAAAAAAGTAAATAAGTTAAGTACACCATTTTCTCCAGCTGAACATGTAGTAATCTGGAAGAGTGGAAACTCTGTAGCGGCTCAATCTCCTGAAGGAAAAATAGTGAGGAGGAACTCATCCCACTTCCAGCCCGTGAAGGAGAGAGACCTCCGTAGATTTGACACAAGCAAAACTATACCAGAAAATGGGTATGAACTGACTGAAGTTCAGAGAAAGGAGCCAGAAGTGACTCTAGATGGGACACCTGATGGGGTTGGCTTGACTGACTCAATATCACAGACTAAGACTTTACCTCAGAGGCAGAGACAAGCTCCTGCCAAATATAAAGACTTCGTTCTGGGTCTGATTATAGAAACTATAGAATCCTAAAATTGTATTCGCATTAGCCGTAGGACATACTCTGTATGTATTGATAACTTATGTTTCAGTGATGCCAAGGCTTAGTAAATTTACTTAACCGTAGGACATGCTCTGCATGTATTGAGAATTCATGTTCTTAATGACGCCAAGGTTTCTTTAATTTGTTTAGCCGTAGGACATGCTCTGTATGTATTGAGAACTTATGTTCTCAGTGATGCCAAGGCTTATTAAACTTATGTCTTGATTATGTCTTTTAATATTATTATTGATTAATGTGTCTTAAAGTTGCTAAGTATATCTTGGTGACCTGACAAGTTACTGATTTGATAAATGTCTATCTAATGCAAGATTGTATTTGAAAAAGCATTTCCCAATAAACGATACTTATGTTTTCCTTTGTAACTATCAATTTAATAGGTTCTTATTTTATAAAGAAAGAAAGGGATTGTAGAGGTCCATCACTATTTTGATAGGACATCCCTAAGTTAAAATGTCATGTTTGATAGAAGCGAGGTAGCAAGATTGCAAATGGTGCAACAGAAATTAAGATAACGAATTTGATCTAAGTCCAAATTTGTAAGCGATAGAATACCAATAAAGATATATATCTAAACAAGAATTTCAATTGTGAAGTCCGACAATATGTATGTGTGTGGTTAAACCATTCGCCAGGAGATGGCGCCAGTATAATTTAAATTAACGTTTGTATTTAACGTTTCCTCAGATATGAGACTGATGATTTTTCAACTCGCAGAAACCCTAGGACAGTAAATTCCGTTGAAACCGTTAGAGGTGTTTTCGAGATCTCTAAACATATTTTGTTCAATATTGCTCGTACCGTACAAAGTAGGTATTTTACTTGTTCTGTCTAAAAGTAAAACTTTGGTATTTGATTCCTTTATTTCCATAAAGAGAAGAATGATAAAAATCTTACTTGATAGACTCATGCAGAATGCAGCACAAACGCATCAAGCTACCAATAACGATGTGGTCCTCAATTTCAACTAATTTGTATTTCGCAAAGAATATGGACAACACCGTCTTGGCCATCATTGTGCGAGCGTTTGACGTCTGTACTAACTCGACTAGGGGCATAAATGCATCCTGAAAAACAAAAATATTATATGTACTACTTCCAGTTTGAAGCCTCCTCCTCTACCATAATCGACCTGGGTTTGGAAGTTCGAGGCACTCTCTTAGCCCCTACTTTTCTATAAAGCCCGCCTGTCTGAGGGTGCGTCTTTGTCATTTCTGGGCTCTCTTCGTTAGAAGAATAGTCCGCCAAAGGTTGGCTGAGCCAGGACGGTGTTTCATAGAGCTTGCAAACGAGAGCGCGTAGCCTAAGCCGATCCTCATCCTGTACTATACTGGTCAAACCACTGGTTTTAGTGAATAAACATTTTCCAGCATATAAAAAGTTCTCTAACCAAGTATTCAGAATATACCAAGGGTCGCTATAGTGGGAAACTTTTTAACCTTAACTTATCAATCGTCAGATAGGACCTATTCGACGAACAACTCTATGGGTATCTGTCAGTTAAGTGCTTATCTGAGGGTTGAAAAATCGGGACTTAATCAACAAAGTTACGAGAACTAACCATTAAAAAAAGTTCTTCGACGTCAGGAATGGAGTTAAGCATTCTTCTTAAAACAAATTGGAAATTGCCAGAGAACTCGTCAGCAGGCTTGCCGCATTTGATCATATACCGGATAGTCCCTCGCAGGATTATATTAACGTGCTGCGTCTAAAAGAAACAATATTTAAGTATAAATCATTTTACAGACACCGCTCTTGAACATCAATGAAAGAAAACAGCATTGTCATTTGTCAAACAGGTACAGTTGGTCAAATAATACTTTTATCGCCCTCTAAGCTTCGATACAAACGTATGGCTTAAAACTAGTGTCCGACCGAAGTTTCGGTTTCGGTTTCGGCCAATTTCGGCCAAAAAAGTGATTTCGGCCGAAGTTTCGGTTTCGGCCAGAATCCGGCCGAAACCTTCGGCCGGGCCGAAATTACTTCGCGGCCTCTCGCGGCTCTCGCATCGGGAGCATTCGGCTTAATTGGCATTGTTCATTTTTTTTAAGCTGTGCCTTTAACACCTTTATTTGATAAAATGGACTATTTCAAGCAACTAATTTGAATATTATGCTTTTACGTAGCTTTGTTAATTAATAATAAATATTTTTTCGCTGTTTGATAATTCGTGAATTTAGACAGAATCCCAATCGCCTTCGTTCGGTTGGCTATAAAAAAAAACGGCTTTGTCTATGGTTTTTGTCGATTTGACAGTGACACGTGACAGTTGCCTTAGCTAAACTTTTTTTTTAATTTTTGTGGCAAACATTCGATGCTGGATTCTGTCTAAAAACCGGGTCGTTCGGTCAAACAAAGGTTCAAAGTACTTTTACAAAAATATCTGCAATCATAAAGTATTTTTGAAATCGGACAAGATAAATCGGATAAATGATGGTTTTCCTCGAAATGGTTTTCGAATTGGAGCATACTAAAAAAAATTAACAATGCCAATTCGGGCGCGTAAAGTAAAAGTACAAATTGAAATATGTACTCTAAGCTCCAGGAAGAAGGACTACAAAATATTCCGAAACATGTCGAGCATCACTCGACTTTTTATACGTGAGTTATCCGTTTGTGAAATTATGATTAAAGTCTCACGGTAGTTTCATGTACCTATATCTATTTTCATTAAAAATAAACGTTTTTTATTTTGTTTAACAAGAAAATAAACGTTCTCAAATAAGAAATCCTTGCAATAACCTTTTCCTTACGATTTGTACAGTAATTTTGAATATTTTGATACATCTTCAAAAATTTCGGTTTCGGTTTCGGTTTCGGCCGAAATCAGAAAAAAACCGAATATTCGGTTTCGGTTTCGGTTTCGGCTAAAAATCGTGTTTCGGTCGGACACTAATTAAAACATCAAAGACATATTATCATCCTTCATGTTTTATTGCTGATATAGTGAAGCATTTACTTTGTTGACTATACAGTCATAGAACTGAGTTGTGTACCTCTGTTGAACTTTAGGTACCATAGAGAATTTCACAATAATGACTTCAGCAGATCGAATGTGAATTATTTCAATGCAACATATAGTCCGGGAGGCAGAGGCTTTTGAAACAAGTCATTTTAAGCCGGCTGATGTTAATATAGATAAAAGAATGCATGTGGCTCATGACGAAATCGATCGTCAGCTGATCCAGTTGCGGTGGATGCGAGAGTGGGAAGCTGCGGAATATGTAAAAAAAAAAAACCGAAAGTTATTTTAAGCCACATGAAATTTTGTTCATGTGTAATTGACATTGATTAGAATTAAAAAAAAATAGTCAGCTGCACGGCAGACGGGGGATTGTGCGTCAGCTGAGCGTGCGAACTTGCAAAAAAAATTAGGAAATAAAGTTATTTTATGCTGATTGAATTTTTTTTACAAGATTTTAGACATATACAGAAATGTGATATTGATAATCAGCTCAATCAAGCAGCAGAGCAGGAATGTATCACTGCGCGCATATATCTCTACGACGCGCGGAATTTTCAATGCTCCGACTGACGACTTTCCCCCCAACGTTCAATCAGCTGACGAATATTTTCTTTTTTCTATATATTAACACTATAATATTTATAAATTTCATATGGTCTTTCAACAATTTATCCATGATTCATGGAAGTGAAGCGGTAACATCATTAATATGATTCATATTAGTTTGTAATACTCGGATTTATTGAAACGTAATTTAATTCAATTATTTTTATTACAATTAACATAAAACCGGATGGCCCAGTGGTTAGAGAACCTGACTCGATCCCCGGTCGGGGCAGATAGCTATTTGTATGAAAAATGCGAATGTTTGTTCTCGAGCCTTGGATGTTTAATATGTATTTAAGTATGTATTTATCTATATAAGTATGTTTATCCGTTGTCTAGTGCCCATATTACAAGATTTGCTTAGTTTGGGGCTAGGTTCGCCGGGTCAGCTAGTATCAAGGGCGTCGCCAAGGGGGGGCAGGGAGGGGCAGCTGCCCCCCCCCTAGAGATTCTAAAAAAGTTGCCAAATATATTGCAACCAAAGTCCTAGACTAGTCATAGAGAATGAGAAAAGTATGAATTGTAGTAGGTAAAGTCAACTTGCCCCCCCCCCCCCCCTGCGCCATCGGCTGGCGACGCCCTTGGCTAGTATATATATAGAAACGAGAATATATTCGTCAGCTAAATGCCCGTTGGTGGAAAAGTCATCAGTCGAGCCATTGAAATATAATGTAGACGACGCGTATACACACACACATACACATTATTGTTTCCTAGTTTTAAGGTTGTGGGTAGATAGATTATTATTGCAATAAATGAGAGTTCTGAGGGTAGCGTTAGAAGCCCGACGGAGGGCAGGCTGTTATTTAGTCGCCTATGTCACGTGATGCTCGCCGCGCGTGTGCTAACGCTGCCACCACTCGATATCATAAAACCTAGTGTTCAAATTATTTGCCCAGTGCCCTGCATCCCCTACAAAAGTGGTCCTACGAACCGAATTAATACGGAAAAAGTTTTGTGATATAGCTGCTACAACGGTCGGCCGCCATGTTTAACACTCCGCCAGCATCTAAGTGTAAACTTGCCACCACATCAGAGCGAGCAATCATGAAAAGTGCAATCCAAGAAGGCACGAAAAAGTTGCTTGACGCTCAAGCCTATTCAGATGAAGCCATGTCCGCAAAAAGCATTGATGTTCGTGTACGAGGAGGTACATCTGACAATTGCAGCGTCAAGACCGAGGCACCGCAGCAGCTCTTGCCTAAAGCTCCGGCATCAAGCTGACGCACGCATACAAATTGAGCTAAACAAAAAAAAGTTAGCTGCGGAGATCGCCGCGCTCCGACTAGAACGTTCGCAAAACGGGAGTGTAAGTGCCAGATCTCGCAACATGCAAAAGGTGGATGAATGGATAAACCGTAGTCGCGAAGATGCCATGCAGCAGCCACCTACTGAGCTGTACCACGGGGCGCCGACCGCCGCGGCGGCCGCGCCTAGCGACATCCAACAACTTGCTGACGCACTAAAGATAGCCATCACCACCGCTACAATCGACGATCAACAGATTCTATTACGCGCTAGATCTAATAAGGAGCTACCACTATTTTACGGTGACCCAATAGAATGGTTGTCATTTAAAAACGCGTACACAGAGTCCTCTGAACTATGTAAATACAGTGATACAGAGAATATCTGCCGATTACGTCATTGTTTATGCGGGGAAGCAAAAGAAACGGTATCGTCACTTCTCATTGGTAACAACACGTCGGCAAAAACCATAATAGACGCCTTGGAGTTGCGTTACGGCAGGCCCGAAACTATCATACAAAGGATTACTGCACAACTGAGAAAGCTGCCACCGCTGCCGCCGGCGTATTATAACGAGCTCGTCAACTTTTCTATAAAAATAAAAAACTACGTAGCCGCTGCTCGAGCAATAAAACAAATAGATTATTTACGTAGTCCCGAGCTAATGAATGCGGTTATAACAAAGTGCCCGACTGCGCTTATTACCAAGTGGGCCGATTATTCTTACACCCACCGAGATGAAAATAAACCTAAGCTCGAAATATTTTCTGATTTTCTTATACGATGAAGCCACAAAGGCATCAATGGCAGGTATAAGTCATATCTATACCTATAAAAAACCCGAAGAACGAAAATTCCAAGAAAATAGGCACATTATATTGGCACAATCACAGTCATCTCATAAAACTACAGCTACAGCAACGGGTGGTGACAAAAAATGTGCATTTTGCCACGATAATTATCACGAACTACCTAAGTGTTCTAGGTTCAAGAAAGCTATGCGAAGGGACCGTTGGCGTTTCATTAAAGGGAGACGTTTGTGCCATAAATGCCTCATACACAAACATAACAAAGATGAATGCCCCGCCGCCAACTGCGAGATCGATCAGTGCGGGCTCCCGCACCACGAGCTGCTGCACTGGCCCGCGCCGGCCGCCGCGCGGCCCCAGCAGGTGCACACCGCCTCCGAAGGGACCGACGACGTCCCCAGCGATGACAGCGACGACCACAGCGGCGACCGCGACGTCCGCGACCCTACACACGATCATAGTGAAAGTGTAAACAACACGATCGCAGTGTCTACCTAATTCAATCGTAATGTTAAAAATCGTGCCGGTAGTGTTACGTGGCCCTAAGGGCGCGGTCACAACGTACGCGTTGTTGGACGACGGTGCGACAATTTCTTTAATCGGGAGTGACATCGCGGACTCGATAGGTCTAAAAGGACAAAAGAGACAATTGTGTATGTGCGGTGCCTGGGAAAACAACGAAATAGTTTGTACATCAGAGACTGTAAGTTGTAGCATAAGTGGTTTAGATAGTCACAACATTTTTGAATTTAGTGCTCAAAAAATAAGTGAATTAAATTTGCCCGAACAAAACATGTTGAAAGTTAATACTTCCCACTACGAGCATTTAAATAGCATTACATTGAATTATATTCCAGGAGTTAATTTCAAACCAAAAGTCTTGATTGGTCAAGATAATTATGATTTAATTAAACCATTGCAATTGTTAACTGGTAACAAACACGAACCATTTGCTACATTAACTCCATTGGGTTGGTGTATATGATGTGTACTTACTATATAAGGTATACCTTGGATAAATTGTTGAAAGACCATATGAAATTTATAAATATTATAGTGTTAATATATAGAAAAAAGAAAATATTCGTCAGCTGATTGAACGTTGGGGGGAAAGTCGTCAGCCGGAGCATTGAAAATTCCGCGCGTCGTAGAGATGTATGCGCGCAGTGATACATTCCAGCTCCAGCTGACGGTCTTTCCCCCACTATATATGCAGCTGATTATCAATATCACATTTCTGTGTATGTCTAAAATCATGTAAAAAAATTTCAATCGGCATAAAATAACTTTATTTTCTTATTTTTTTTGCAAGTTCGCACGCTCAGCTGACGCACAATCCCCCGTCTGCCGTGCAGCTGACTATTTTTTTTTAATTCTAATCAATGTCAATTACACATGAACAAAATTTCATGTGGCATAAAATAACTTTCGGTTTTTTTTTTTTTGACGTGTTCAATGGAGTCTCACAGCAAGCGCCCCCGCGGGTGCGTCAGCTGACCTTCACTTTCCTTATTAGGGACAGCTTCTTTACTTGTATTTGAAGTAACGATCGGCATAAAAACACTTTTCAAAATAGCCTCTGCCTCCCGGACTAATATGCAATGATAATATTTCATAGTGGTAAACAATTCAGTTTCTCCGACTGTAAATTAATAAATTATCCGTATATTAAAGATAAAACATATTTGCTTACCGACAAATGTGTACAAGCAAACTGCATCCAGGGAGCTAGTACTTGAAGAAAGTTTACTGTCGACTTCATGTTGTTGGCGATTTTCCACCAAGTTTGAATTAGCGACTCGGACGCCACCTGGTGGTAGCTGTCCTTATCGCACAGGTGCTCCCCAAGCGCTATTAATACTTCGCTCAACAAAACTTAAAAAAAACAATAGAAATTAAAGCTCTCATAGAATAATTAAATAGAAAAATTGGTACTGTAATGTGCGTAACAAAACTAACTTACCCATTTTTTCAGCGGAATTCTGCACCATTTCCAATATTTTAGTCGACTTTTTATTCACACTGCTTGAATCGAACGCCGATATCAGACAGTAAAGTAGCAATTCGCTGAAACAAAACTCATGCAATTTCATATTTCCTATTAAGATACTTACTTTGACTATACTTTGAGATTTACTTTTAAAACACAATGTTAACTAGCTTACTTGTTTTCCATTTCCTCACACTGTTGAAGTAATCCCTCCAATAGAGTCAGCTTGGATTTAGTGGAATTGACCGTTCCATACATCAACCAATCCACAGCTGGAATGTAGAGACTCAAATATTTGTCAAGAGTTAACAACTGCACTTCGAACTTTTTTCTTAAGGCCGGATGAAAAATCTGAAAAATAAGTGATTAAGTTGTTTAGGACAAATGCCAGTAGTAGTTTTTTACACAACAAGGAATGCACAAGTAAGTATATTAAGTAAGCAATCACCACTGCCCATGGATATCCGCAACGCCGAAGTAAATTCCTTGCCAGCCTAGACGGCTAAATATAAAATACCTCTTGTGTCAGTAATTTCACCGGCTGTCTCACTCTCCGCGCCGAAACACAGCAGCGTAAGCACTGCTGATTAGTAGCAGGACGAGCTAGTAAGATCGTCCTGCCTCCCGCAAATGAAGATGACGACATAAATGGTGCCAATTCCATTTTGTCTAAAGCCTCTCACTTGCCGTGTTTTATATCTGCTTGTGTCCAAAAATCAGCGTCAGATATAGAGCAAAGCTTTATGTCAAGGGCTTAGGAACGTGTTTATCTATATTTGGCCACTTTATACTTGCTACGATGTATCTGACGCTGACCGTACAGGACCCATCGTCACGAGTAAAGATACAAAATTTGACATGTTTTACCTGTTGATATTCTTCCAGGAATTCCTTTAAATTGCTATGGAAGAACTCCTCGCACTCATTCCCTAGTAAATTTGCCGCGACCTTACAGAGGTATAATCTCAGGTAAGAGGCTACCAAAGGATTGCCAATGCCTCTGATCATCAATGAAATTCTTGCTATAGCAGGTTTAATATCCTCCTTCGCAATGAAAGTGTAGCACTTTAGAAGAGACATCTCCATGTACAGTCGAGGCAGCAGTTCTCTTATAGAAGCCATTTTGAATAACCAATTTTGACAGGTCTCTTTAGCTGCTTCAGGAACCTCATTTGGATCAATATCTTGATGCGATTTCACAACATTCGGACTAAAAATTAATGAAATGATGATGATTAATGATGATTTATTTTATTTTCTTGTTAAACGAGATACGAAAATAAAAGTAGGTACATCTCGATTAATTATTGCATTGGACACATTGATACACTAAAAACAAAAAACTTGTAAACCACATTCTAAACTTTCATTCAATTTCTGTGAACTAATCGTAAAAAACACCAAAAATGCGACGTTGCCAGCTCATTAGGGATAAACGCTCTTAAATTAGGATATGCAATCGTTCCGAGTACGCAGTGGCTTCTCGGCTGGCTTTCTTTACGAGCTCACACTGAGGAAGAGCCATGGGTTGGTTTGAAACATGTTGGCCATACTTCATGCACAAATACATGAGTGACCAGTATATACTACTTTAATAATTTTATCACATATTTACAATTGATTTTTCAACAAAATTAGCCTCTAGATCAGGGGTGGCCAACAGGTCGATCGCGATCGACCGGTCGATCGCGAGTCGCGACTGTTAGTCCAGTCGATCGTGGCAAGGCAAAAAATATAAATACGTAGACCAGACTGCGCATCGTAATCACCAACTGCTGATTTAAGGTTTCATGAAGTATGTAATTGGTAGATCGCACAGGGTTTCGTTAGTAAACAGGAGATCTTGGCTCTAATCAAGTTGGCCACCCCTGCTCTAGATCAATGAGTTGCTTACCCATAGCTTCTATCCTTGAGTCGAGCAAACACTAAATTGCCAAATGTGTCCAAAATATCCGAGATTAACACAAATTTGCTAGGATAGAATTGCATGACATTTACATCTGATAGTAATTTTGAACATTGAATGGCAATCTTGAATGCTTTGACGCGTTGCTCTGACGCCCATGCCTAAAAAAATATAAACCTACAGATATTAACTTACAAGACTTTTTTTTCTATTTTACAACAAGGAAGGGAAACAAGCAAATAGTTTACCTCATGGTAAGTAATCACCACTGCTCATGGACATTCACAACAACAGAGAGTTGCTAGCTTAGAGGGCTAAGGTAAATTACCTCATGTGCCAGTAATTCACCGACTGTCACACTCTCCACGACACAGCAGCGCAAGCACTGCCGCTTGACGGCAAGATCAGTGAGTAACGTGGACACATAAAGTAAGACATTGAAACTAAATACTGAATTGGAGCGTTTTCCCTTTTTCCAACAAATTTTTGTACACTTTTTTTTAAAACAATCACCTAACGCGGAGCAAAGAGAGAACTTTTACAGAAACACTGATGCAGGAAGAGAAATATCAAATAGAAAAGAACGACTAAAATACCTTTTTAATTTCGTCATTGAGCACATTTATCTTAGTGACAAACTCCTGCTGGGATAAACCCATGGTTTTCCGAACAGAGTCTTCATCAAAGTCATCTAGCTGTTCTAGCCTATGCTTCACTTTCTCATTTAGATTAGAAACCTGGCGAATAAGAGCTGAAAAAGAACTAACTTAAAGAACAAAAAAGAAAACAAAAATACGAATTAGTTACCTATATATTAGTTACCTATACCTATATCATTTCATTTAACTTATTGGACTCTTAACTTTCTGGGTTAAGGTCAAAATGAATGTCCCTTACGAAAATACGAATTAGTGTGTTTTTATTTCTTATTTTCGTAAAAGCCCATATAAATTTCGTATGATTATCATTTATAATAATTCACATTTTCATTATGGACATTAATTTTGAGCATGATCCATTCATATATATTATGGCTTTTATAACTAGAGGATATTTTTAAATATTCACTATCCCCCTTATTCATAAACACTCTATTCTATAGGCTTCTGCTCTGCTAACTCAGCAATTGGTTGACCTTATCTGTCACTTTGAGATTTACCTTTGACAAATAAGGACAAACGATTACCAAGTTAGCAGAGGCCCACAGACCGTTTGTGAAAAGGGTACTATAACATGATATAGGGGTAAGGTAGGGGATAATTCCCGGATCTACTGAAACAACTTTTGAAATCATTTCACTGATGGAGAGCTACACTATCTCTGATTAAAATAGGCCTATGTATGACTGTGGGAAAATACAAAGTTCCTGCAGGACACAGAAACAGCGGGTGTACAAGTTGATGGTGAATACCTTTCTCTCCACCGGGAAGAAAACTGCTGATTATTGTCAGTTTCTCTCCAGTAGTGTATTTGTTAAGAATTACTGCCCTCCTCGAAACCCAAGCCTTTGAATAATTTGTACTACCATCAGTTATTGCCTCTGTAGAAATGGGTGCCTGGAAAATTATTTTAAAAGTGCTACTTAAGAACTCAATCTTCATTAAATAAAAAAACTTTGTCTTTTTTACTTCTTTAAAGTGAAATATTGATTCTTTTTGGCATATACTTAACAGGTCAATAAAAGTAAAAGAGATCATTAAGAATAAACTGATTGATTTATTACCTCAGCCAGTTCCATTTGCTCAAATCTTAACAGTGGATCAATCTCTTCAAATGGTGATGTCCATTTATTCAAGTTTTCTATGAAACTTGTGGCTGAGCTGGGTTTCTGAAACATAAAACAAACACTTTTTAAGTTTTTTTTTACTTATGTGTTTTCAAAACTCACACCACTTTAACCAACAATATATAGACATAGGTACTTACAGTAGTTACAATGTTTAACTTCAGAGGATGATTAGTCACTTCAAATTTTGGATATTCATGTTTTGAGTGTTTTTGTTTTTTCTTTGAAGTCCTGTAATAATAAGAAATAGGTTTATAAAACATTAATATCATGTAAATATAATTTAAAACATAAAAAAATATAATAAATAGGTATATATCATAGCGTACACCCTAAATGTATCAGTCTCTATGATTTAAAATGACAGAACAAAATATGATCATGTATTATTATGAAATCCTGTAACAGTAACAGTATCATAATTCACACTTTTGAACTGGAGGTTTCTTGGAAATCCAAAGCTTATATATAAAAGATAACACTAAGTTCCAGAATTTCTGGCATATACTAGTTTTAAATAGATCATTAATATTCTATGGATACTAAATTTGTGAAATATTATTAAAGGACTTTAAAAACAAACCACTTGTAATTACTGGACATTTCGATTAATTAGATTTTCACCGAAGATTTCATGTGTTAAAAACTAGCCTTAAATAATTAATTAAATGAAACTAGTATAGAGTTTTCTGTATATTGTTTGTACAGCCCAACACTTGCGGTGGGTGGACTCTTTGCTGTCAGTTGTCACCGCTGTTAGTCTGTCAAAATTTTGAAATCGGTTCCTAATTGGACATAATATAACCAGAAACGACCAAAAACCAATTGGACATTTCTTATTTTTAAAGGTTTTTTAACAAAAAAACGTGTTAGGAAATAAACATGATACATTTCTTTATGCTGTTTGCACTAACTTTTTTTTAAAACACTTCGCGCAATGAACATAAGACTGTCCATTTTGTAAAGTTTTTTTATGATAATGTGCGCCGAGACTTGCATCAACATATTACGTAGCAAAATAATATGAAACTGGATGAATGTATTTTTTTTACACGCCAGAACTGCTGAACAGATTTGGATGAAATTTGGCATAGAGATAGATTGTACTGTGGTATAGTATATACCACCATCACCACAAATCACGTCTTTATCTCTTACGGGGTAGACAGAGCCTAAGGTAACGAGACCTATAGGCCACGTTTAGCAAGACTGGGCTTATAGGTGGAAAGGGGAATCAAAATACTTAGTGATGGGTTGCTAGCCGCATCGCCTATAACATGATTCCTATGATTTCCGCCCGTTCCCTCGATGGGCTTTTACCATCTGCGCGGGAAGAGAAGCAACTGGTACATTCTATGTTTTTTCTTTGCTCCCAGACCAGCATAGAATAACAATAGTATATACACCACTTTTTATTTCGGAAAATTGCATGAACCCCGCGGGATACCTTTTTGTTGATGTCTTTGATACAGATAATAACTAAGGGCGCGCTTTTTGAAACTAACATTTATTTTAATAGTAGCCCCAGAAAGTAACTACATAAAAATATTTAGTTTAATGGATTTGTTTCACGGTGTCATTGCGATCTACGATATTACATGGCACCACCTTCCCACCCACACACACTTACCTACTACGTGCTTACCAGTTTGCTGGGAATTAAAAAAAATGGGTTTCATAACTCATTACAAAACGCGGCCCAGTAAATATTTTACTGGAGGCTGATAATTTAAAATGAACCGAAGACAAAACCTTTTGTTAAGTTTGGTATGAAATTAATTTCGATGTTCCTTCCTTTCATTCCAGGGGCCCGATTTTTGAAAGTACATGTGTCAACATACCACTCGAAGGTGGTGAAAAATTGTGCTGAATTTGAAATAAGAGAAGCTTAAAAGATAATTACGGCTCTCATTAATCTTGTGAACTAGTCAAAACTTTGATCAGAGCTGTAGTTTTGGAGATATAAGCTAATTTATACCACTTTCGAGTGATGTGCTTTCTAAAATCGGGCCCCAGGACTGAAGTTTTTTAGTATTTAAACATGAAACCATTAAATGTCATGAAGTAGGTACTGTTCACAAAGAAGTTCTAAAAGTGACTTAATTTTATGGAAGGTGTGATGGTTGATGGTTATACAAATAGAAAGATTGGTTTGCATTATTTATTTACAAATAACAATTACAATAGTCAAAATCATAGTGTGTGCATAAAATGTTATCTGTACAGGATTAGATTCTACTATAGGTAGTGATTGTAGTAACTATATCACATCAGATCCCAGCATTTGTTTTTAATTCTATGAGTAAAATAATGTTAACTATCACAGATATACCATATCTTAAAATGTCATTAACGAGTTTAGATAATATATTGTGATTTACATCATCAAAATGTTTTAATAATACTTTCAATATTAAACTCGATTTTAATAAATTATATCACACATTTTTAACAGATCTTAGATTTGTTCTATAATTAATTTAGCTAAAGGTATCTACAATATCTGGCCTCTTATAAATTGTTCTCAAGCAATACATAAGCTAATAAATATATAGCTAGGCTAGAGGAAACGCAAATACAGCCACAGCATCTTATGCTAGTGGCGTATTTCGAGTTGAGACACAGAATTGCTAATTCAATTTCTAGTAACCAGTTTCATATACTAATTTTAAGAAGTTTTATGGGTGCAAGATCTTGAGGAACATTTTCTTTTTCCAAATGCTTCATGTAAGCCAAGAAACAGGTCCACACCAGGCTGCACATACTGATAAAGGGCACCCTGTTGCGAGCTGGTATGAGGCAGAAGTTTATCATGGCTATAGCGGGCCAGACAGATGCACCAACCTGAAAATTAATATCACTTTATACATCAAAAGAGGTACAGGCCATCAAATGAGACATGCCTTGTGAGAGGCCTATGTTGAGTGGACTGCAGTAAGATAATAATGAATGACATCCTCTAAGAGCTAACCATCTTAATTTTATTAGGCCATTTACTTCCATTGATGTGTCATTTCAGGTTGTAAGTTTGTCATCTTCATTTTATTGTTATTGCCAAATGCAAATCAAATGCAAATATATTTATCAAGTAATTTAGACATCTTGTTTTTATATCTTTTGCAATGGTAAAATTGATTAACAGAGAACATACATATTTTTATGCAGTGTCTGCAGTAGTGATGATCTCTCATAGGTTGCATTATAAGTAGACATTCATTAATTATGAGGCATACCTTATAAGTAGGCAGGAATTTAGATTTGACCTCTGCCATAGCTTCATTCAGAGGTTTCATCTCCAAAATACTCATACCAAAGTAAAAACTGCACATTGCAAATGGTGTGTATGTAATAGTCTCAACAAATGTCTGAAACAAAAATTACCTAATAAAAAAATGAATATACATAGTGACAATAACTTGTGGTGCATTTGTGTTAGCCATATTACTCAATTTTTATTGTTGGCTTATGATGGACAGCACCTATACAAAATGGAATCCATAATGACTTAGGAATAATAATATTTCCTACATGTAAGTACTTACTTAATTTATTGTAGTAAATAGTTCTAGATCTAATGTCAGGTATGTATTATTATCTATACAGTCATGATTTGTCATGTTAAAGAATGCTGCAATGATAATAGAAAATGTTTGACCTTGAATTTAAATCATTGAACAAATTAACACCTTCTTTACAAAAAATGATGCAATAGACTACCTACTAGCTGTAATATCCATGCTTCATTAGGATATTTTAAAACAATAATACTGTTGAATAGGCTATTAAATTTATTATTAACTAATTTAGAATTTGTGGGTTTAATTTTTTTGTTGAAAGTTGGAAAATACACTGTCTACAATATAATGTAAGTAAGTAAGCAAGTAAACTATTTACTACACATAACAGAAAAAGAATAAGCAAGGGAGTAGAACAAAGGTGAACCTATCCCTGAAAATGGTTCTCTTGCAGTTAATTTGATAATATCTATTAGTTAAAATCATTATAACCTAGCTATCAGACGAAAAACCATATTATTAACATCAATTTTACCTTAATCATACCAGCCCTTATTGTGTTTCCAGGCCACATTATGTTGGCCACTGTCAACCAAGTATACAATGTAGGAGCCACATAACATGACCCATAGAGGCCATAACGACCACATCGCCACCAGTCATAGGTTTCTGAAAAATATAAATACTCAAAGTTATTTACTGCACAGTCCAGGCAAACACCAACAAGAATGACTTCATGTAGTAACAGTGGTAACATAGCAATCAGGCAGTAAGTCCATTTAGATTAAAACTGATAGTTATGTATGATTAATGGTAAATTCATAACAGTAACTTACGTATATTTTTGCCTTCAAATGACTGCTGAATGAGGCTGGATACTGGCCAGATAATACTATAAGATGCCATACCTCGTAAAAGAGGATATTTCTTGAAGGCCACTTTAAACTTGCTGTAAACGGTCATTGTATATGCTGGAGACACAAATACGTACAGCAACAACTGAACACGTTGTGGTGGTTATATAATTACTCCCGTAGAAAAGTAAAACTTGACCTTCGGAATTTTCTAACGGGAAATGACCGTGCAAATGCGCAATGTAGGAAATCATCTTAATACTATGACGATCTTGTTTGGTTATATGCCAGTTGATGTCAGGTTTGTGTGTGACAGTGACAGTTGACAGACCGACTGAATTGACTGATCAGTGGTCCGTATTGCATAAATTGTTTGCGCGTTTTATTACTTGTATTGATAATGTGTAACTAGCCTTATTTGTCAATGATCAAGATCATATTGACTATTCGGCTGACAGTTGGTTGACTGTTTTGAGTTTGAGTATGTCTGCCTGCGGTCGGTCAATTTGTCTGTGCGTGCGTAGTGTTGAAACGAAAGCAGAAAACTTAGAATTTTGGTGGCCAGCTGGTCAGTACAAAGAAGAATTCCATTTAGTATGATATTGAGCAAACAAACTTAAACGTTCTTTGCAAAAATGAAGAATAAATCTTTGACTCGTGAGAGTTAAACCGAAGCAAGTACCAAAGAAATAAGTTCTTTTTTTAAATTAGAATAACCAAAAAATGACTAGTAATTCTTTGTTATTTTCTCTAAACAATGAAGGCAAAGTGTACGCATTATCCACCAGTGGTTCATGCTGGAGAGAATTTATGTATCTTGGTTTGGAGTTTAAAACATTATCTGCCGTACCACACTTTCTCTGGGCTGTAGGAGGAGACCGGCAAATTTACCTTCACGTTCATGGGTTAGAAATTCCTATAAGGCTCCAAGAAGAGTCTTATGAAAATGAGCGTTGGCTGCCATTGGAAGGTTTTAGTGGCAGACTTCTGCCTACTGACAGGTATCATTTTTCATCTCAAGATGGTACTACAGATAGGTCCATTGACCGTATCCGACTGCCGTCCATGGCTTGGCAGTGGGAAGGGGAGTGGCAGCTAGAGCTGACTCTAGATGGTCATCCATTAGACCATGATGGATGGAGTTATGCTGTTGACTTTCCTGCTCAGTTTGGCCCTACAAAACAATGGAAATCATGTGTCCGAAGGAGGAAGTGGATAAGATACAGAAAATTTAGTGCAATGAACTCCTGGTGTGCAATAGCACCACTACACAAGGACCCAACACAGGAACCATTCATTGATGTCAGCATTGGAGGAAACCAAATACCATTTGCTGGACCAGGAACTCTTTCGGTATGGGCCATCACAGCACATGGGCGGGTCATGTATAGGGCTGGAGTGAGTGCCACTTCACCAGAAGGATTGAAGTGGATTAACATTAGCATTCCACCAAATTGTGATATTAAACAAATCTCTGTAGGTGCCACTGGTCTTGTTTGGGCATTGCTTTGGACTGGCCGAGCCATAGTAAGAAAAGGTGTCACCAAAGATTCACCTACTGGAGAAGCTTGGTTAGAAGTGAAATCACCTAGTGAGACTAAGCTCTCAGCAATCTCTGTAGGATACAACACTGTTTGGGCTGTAAGCACAGACAGCAAAGTTTGGTTCAGGAAAGGCATTGATGGTAACACTGCTGGGGCTTCTGAAATATCAGCAATGGGAAGTGGTTGGTTAGAAATTACTGGCAACATGACCCATGTATCAGTTGGTGTGAATGATCAAGTTTTTGCTATTGGGGAATCGGATAAAAGTATTTATTGGAGAAGTGGAATAACACCAGGAGAACTAACTGGTAAAAGGTGGAGGATGGTCCAAGCTAATATGCAACTCAGCCGTACTTCCAGTTCTGCAAGTATGGTATCTTCAGCATCAAATGCTAAGCACCACAGCCTCAGTATGTTGAATGAAAACACTCGGGAACTAAAATCTCATATTAACTTACATAATTCTTGGGAAGAATCACATTCTGCCCCAATTGAACATACATTACCAATGAAACCTCCCAAAGAACCCATTACTAAGAAGAATACAGCAAATACAGATATTGATTTAACAGGGAAAAGTTATGAAACCACACTAAAAAATCCTCGTGCTTGGAGCCCAGTTAGGAGTGTGGGTTCAGTTGTAGGGATGGAAGCTCAGCCTGACAGTGACAGCAGTGTGTTTGATGTTGACTCTGGCATGTACTTTGATGAGGAAGTCAGCCAGACCGCTTGGGGTACATGTGATACAAATTGGACTTTTGTTGAGGCTGGAGCATGTAGCATAGACTCTTTGCAAGCACCCCATTGGTTTACTGACAGTCAAAATCCACTAAATTCAGATTTAGCTGCTAATTGGCGCATTCAGATATTGGATAGTTTAAAAAATAGAAATACTCAAGATGTTGATTTATCACAGTATGCTATAGCAATTGATGAGAAGGGCTGGACTCGGAGCTGTGAAGCTAGGTTAATGGTTGCAAATAATTCAGGAGAGGATTGTATATTGTCACTCTACTGGCATGCTTTAGAAAATACAGGGACATTATCAGTGTTCAAGCCTGATGGTACAATTAAATTTATTTTGAATTTGGGTGAAGTAACAAGTGTGATGTCAGCATCTGAACCAGGAAGTCCTAGACTAGCTTTGACAGTACCAAGTCAAAATAAAGGTGCTATCAAAGTACAATTCATGACTGAAATGGAACAAGAAGAATGGATCAATGTACTTGTAGATATTACATCCCAAATAAATGGCCTCTCTGGAAAACCATCTGTTAATTCTGTGTGGGCAGTTACAAGTTCTGGAGATGTACTTAATTGGGACCCAATGCCAGCCCAGCTAAGCACTGAGCAAAATGGTTTTTACGCCAAGGAATTTCAACTATTTGGAAAAAATGTTGTGCCTGGATCTGAAACAATATTGCACAACAATTTCCCACCAGGCAGCTCACTAAAAATTACGGGTAGCTTATTTGACGAAATAAATAGATTCCACATTAATTTACAAGGCCCAGAAATAAAGAAACAGAGGCATAAAATTGAAACTGAAGTAACAGATGTTCATCTCCATTTCAATGTAAGATTTGATGATAATACAGTAGTTTGCAACACAAAAACGTATGGCAATTGGGGAGTGGAGGAGCGACACAATTTGCCCTTAGCTCCTGGACAAGAATTTGTAATCAAAATATTTTGTGACACACAGGGTTTTAAAGTTGTAGTGAATGAAAAGAAATGTTGTTTCTTTAACCATAGATTAAGCCCTGAAAGCATCACATCAGTATTAATTTTAGGCCCTATGAAACTTTATACAATGGAATACAGCACAACCAGTGCAATTATTGGTCCAGATGAGATGTATTGGCGGATGTTGGGGGGCTACTTACGAAGGGTCGAGAGCAGTCAGGCTGGAGTAGTTTGGGGAATATCACACGACCACAGAGCATGGGTTTACACTGGAGGGTGGGGAGGGGGTGTCTTGAAAGGTAATTTCATTTGTTGGAAGTACTTTACTTTATAGGTAAATCCAACTACTATTTACCTTTTTTCTACAGGTATAGGCAGCAATGATGGTATTCACTCAATGAATGACACACAAACCTACTGCATATACGAGAACCAGAGATGGAACCCCCTGTCTGGCTACACTTCCGTCGGGCTACCAACAGACCGCTACATGTGGAGTGACATTACTGGAAAACATAAAAGAACGCGAGAGCATACCAAATTATTAAGTCGCCATTGGCATTGGGTTCGTACACATTACTTTATGAAACATTTAAACCTTGATGACATGTTTATGCATAAGCCTACATAATATATTAATAGACAATCTAAGCGTGTATCAATCAAAGGGTTGTCTCTTGTTTATATTGATCGATATGTTGAATTGCTTGTCAATTGATTCCCTACACTACTCGTGTTCGTCATCCTAACATTATTCTCGTGAGTTCACTCTAGAATCAGATAACATTTCCTGTTCTAGTTCTCATAAGCCCATTGAACATGTTGGGCCAATGTCGTCGACCAACCTGACGGACGCTTACTTGGCGATCAATGCTACTGCACGTCTAGCACGAGAGCGCACAAGAGTCGCGTCGCGCGCGAGATAGATTGCCCGTCTTTTTCTTACTGTACCAACAAGAAAGAGACGGGTAGTCCAACTCACGCGCGACGCGACTTTCGTGCGCTCTCGTGCGCTCTCGTGCTAGCGGGGCTGGCTTATGTATAATTTCCCAGCTTGTCAGACATTGGCTCAACATAAATTCATATAACAGCTCGATGCGCTAATGAGTCTACCTCGACAGCATTAGCTTATTCAGCTGAACTAACAGTATGTTCTTCTTTAGATATCAGAATGGATGGTGGACTATAACACCCCAGGAGGTGTGGATAGTGACGGATGGCAATATGCTACAGATTTTCCAGCGCCCTACCATGGGAAAAAAATATTCACAGATTGTGTCCGCCGCCGAAGATGGTATAGAAAAGCTCAGATTATTACAGAAGGTCCATGGATTCGCGCGGGAAGCACTGCTTTAGTTGACATCTCTTTATGGGTAAGCTAACTCTATTAAGATAATTGACTCCCCTCAAAGACTTACAATATCTAACATCCAAGCAAGCCAAACATTAAACCTGCGTCATTAGGGTGTAACTGGAGTTTGAGTAATTTCCTGCTGCCCTGGGTTTATAAAATTGTTAGGAGTAGGTAGTCGTGGCCTCTCATGGTAGATTGTAATTCACAATACGTTGATTACCAACTGAATTCTTTGTTTCAATATCAGACGGAATGCGACGAGACTGCAGTTTGGGCAATCACATTAGGTGGTGATGCGATATATCGAAGCGGAGTAACGGCGGCCACACCTGCGGTAAGCTTTTCGAACTTATGTACTGAAGTAAATACCTATTCTATTGTTTTGAAAAATTTGCTTAGGTATCCCAAAAAAAAGTTCATAAAAAATGTGTACCTAACTGAAAGCTCACGCTAACGTTTTATATTAGTGCAAAGTGCATCAGTACAGTCGCATACACACAACATTAGTACGCCTTATCACAACATGATAATTAGTGAACCTTATCACGTCAAAGTTAGATACGTGTGTGAAGTGTGAACTTCGTTAGTTCCATTGAAAATTGAATGCTTACTACATACTATTTTTATACACACAAACCGGTATATCTCAACCTCAGAATCAACAACTGCAACTTCTCTCTGTCATATCACATTATATCAATAATCTCAGTAGTTGTAATAGTAGGTAGTAATATCGGCTAGGGCTTGTCTTGGAGCTCAGGCATAAGAATAAATAATAACAGAGTAGAACGGAATGTCTTTTGACCGCGTCCAAAACGCCGCCATTTATATACCTACTTCCCCCTTCACATCGTTACACCCCTCTGTCGTCCAGGCGTGTTGCTAGGGTTGCTTACGATTAAATATTACTTACGTCTAAAGATAATATCGCTAAAATATAAGTTTTTATTTACTTAGAAATCATTATTTTATTCTAGTTTTACAAAATATGAGATTTATAAATCATTAGGTACGTACCTACATATTATAGATAGGTATGTACTTCTAAGTAAGAAGTTATTACAAGTGCCATACCAAATGAAGCCATTTAAGGTGATTTATGTAAGTATTACTTACCTACAAATCCTACTAATATTATAAATGCGAATGTAAGTTTGTTTGTTACGGTTTGACGCGAAAACTACTCAACCGATCATCATGAAATTTTGTACACATGTTCTTGGAGGTATTAGAAGTAACATAGGATACTTTTTATTTAAAAAAGATTTTTTTATGTCGTCACTGGCGTTATCTGCGCGGACGAAGTCGCGGGCAAAGGCTCACGTAAAAGTAGCAGTAGATAGTAGTGTAAACTATAATAGTAGTTTATTCAGTTGGTTGAGCTTTGGTATAGTCCGAGAGCTAAACCCCAATCGTGTTGGAGAACGCCACAGCGGTCAGGGCCTTGGGGACTAAGGGGATATCGCCGCGGTATAGTCTGAGAGCCAAAAACTATATTATATATCTAGTCTGAGAAAATGAAATAAAAATTATCATTGGTTAATACTTTACAATACTTCCAAGTGGATTGAAAATGGCGGTAATTGTAAGAAAAACATGTTGACTCATGATCCAATACGAAGGTAGGTACGGAACGCGCAAACAGCCAAACGCGTGTGCGGCGACGCCGGCCGTGACAGCCCGACTGAAATACCCACTTAACGGGTACTCTAATATCGTGACCTTGAGTCCGGCCGGAGCGGGAGTTTCCGTTCTACTATGTTCTTATTTATTCTTATGGCTCAGGTTAACCTCTGGTATGGTTGTGATACGAATCCCAATAAAGAAGTCTGACGTATGGGTGACGTCTCTTGTATTTGGCGGCAAAAAGGTTAAAGCTATATTTTTTGTGTAGGTAATCAATAAAATTGGTACTATCTGAGCCATCATAATAGAACGCCGTTTGGTTAAAATTTTACTTTTGTGCTACTTGCAGAAAAAGTATTCTCTTCCTGTATTTAAATTTCGATAATCTTTGTCATAGACAAATAAAATTATTAACTATGGTAAGGTTTTATGGCGTGGTGGCCCACGAATGAAATTTATTCACTGGTACATATTACTAAAACTAAACAAAATTATTTTTAGGGTACAAATTGGGAGCATATTAACAATCCACAAGCTTTGATAGCAATAAGCACCAGTTGTGGCATAGTTTGGGCGGTCGGTCGCAAAGGAGAACTTTATTACAGGGAAGGAATTTCCGTGGACAACCCTTCCGGGTCCAACTGGAAGTTAATCGAGGCACCTAAGGGCAATATCGGTTTAGCTCATAAGACGAACGTCGGTGCGAAATCTGTGACGTTGACAAAAGGAGCGGCCTGGGTTGTTCTTACCAATGGGGTCACGGTTGTAAGAACCGATGTCACGAAAACCCACCAAGGTGGAAAGCAATGGAAATATTTAACAGGTATTTAAAAAAACATTTTAAGTGCGAGTTAATAAGAATCTGTAGATATTCCCTAACTTTAACCCGACATGTAGAGTAGCGTACAATATAATAACCAAACCTATAATTGGACATAGAATATGGTGAAATTTATATGTATATATTGAAGCTTGTTTGTAATATAATCCTCTATATATTTTAGTACCATTTACGGACTACAAGAGCATGCATTCGGTAAAAGCTTTTTCACTGCATCGATATGTAATGCAATATTTTGGTAGGTATCACGGTCATTGGTCTAATAGGATTTTTAAACTTTTGTGAGTACAAAGGAAGTGATGATTGTTGTAGATAGCGAGATGACCCCGCTGAAGCAGGTTTCGAGTGGCGAGAGGGACGTGTGGGGAGTTAGTACAGACGGTGTTCTGCACCGAAGGATAGGCGTGAGTGCAGCGTGCCCGGCCGGCATCGCCTGGCAGCCAGCCCTCTCCGGCGGCGGCGCTGTCATCCACGTCTCTGCCAGAGGACAACCGCTTTAAATATCTATCCTTTATTCATAAGCATGTGAAGACAATTATACCAAAGCTAGAATCAATTGTGGCCGATTTTTTCAGCTGTCTACAATTGTACAGGTGTCCTAGTTATGAATTGTGTTTTTTTTTAATATCACACAGGCCACTTAAATCATGTAGGTATGGGTTGTTTGTCCCTGTGCACGAAACAAATAAAAGTAAACTAGGTATAGTTTGTTTTAGTTAAAATGACGAAAAGTACTTAAAACCAACATCTATTGTTTAATTGTTATCTTCAAGTGGGGTTGTAAAACAATTATGCAGGTGTATCGGTAGGCCCAAAGTATACCGTGAACAAACAATCTTGATAGTTTTGATGTTGTTGGTCGGTATTACAATAGACGACGTGCGTTTCTAAAATAATAATTATATACTGTGTCAATATCACTTTGTACAATTTTTTCATAGTAGGTATAAGACATTTTTACCTGAGTGTAAGCTGCACTGTAATTGTATTTGGAAAACAATACACCTATTATACTTAAAAGTGTCCAGTTCAGGTAATAAACAATAATCAATAGGAGGGGATACTTTCTAGGCTTAAGTGCAACATTTTGTTAGTGTTGATTTTTTGTGTATTAACAATCATATTTTAAATAAATTTTGAAATCTTTCATTTCAAAGATCAAGAAGAGTTGAGCTACTCCAGTGCACGTGACATACTTCAGTCAGTTTTATTATGTTTCTTTGTTATCTTTTCCTTTCATATTCAGCAGCAAAAGAAGTTGTAAAATCCCACGTTAAATGCATTTTCGTCATTATAACTGAAACAAACTATACCATACATTTGGTAGTCCGTTTTGTCGGATATTAATCGCCAACAATAACGTAACTTACACTAATGAAAAATTTTTTTGAAAAATCGGTCTCATCAAAACTTTTTCCCTAAGTAGGATCTCTGCGAGATATATATTTGTGATATAATCTTCCAGGAGCCTAGTGGCTCATGTAAGACTGCGAAAATGCTTCAATTCCTATTCATTAGTATTATTGATATTGATTTAAATTATTTAGTACCTTTTTGGTTAATTTTCGTACCTACTTATAAGTTTAAAAAAATGCTGTAATCGCTGTTATTTATGATTTTAATTTGACAATAGTGATCTTTATGCTCAGAATTTGCTAATCTACTTGGCTGTTATCCAAACGTGATAACTTTACCATAAAGAGTACAAACTCTGCTTGTTCGACTTCGACATGCGCTTGGGCTAATTTATTTTTTAGTTGTAAGTGGTAGGGGTAATTTTTTTTACCGACGGACTTGAAACTTAAGTGTAACAAGTCCAAACATTGCAAGTTACAGAAATAATACTTGGTTTTTGTGTCGTATTTTTATTTGTATTATCGAGTGCCGATTATGAAATTATCTATATTATATTATCCCTTCATGATCATGCAAATTTGAATTGTAGAATTATTTTCAAATGAAATTATGTATGATTCACTGAAAGTATGTAGTAAATGCAAACGAAATTGATCTGAATGGCTGACCCGTGTTGATGGTTTTCAAAAGTATAAATCTCATTTTCCCAATTGATATAGAATATAGTAATAGATTAGCAATGCAAAAGAAAGAACAATATAAGTATGTCACGACAACATAGATAGACAAGACCAGTATTGTTACGCGCTGTGAGCCTAAGAGGCCCCGCTGACACTTTTAAATGAAAGGAGTAGTTTATTTTCCTTCGACACGCGCCGACAGCTGTAATTTTTTTTTGGGCTCCTTCCAGTTATTTCAGCGCTAATCTAATCTAACGGTAGTTCTGTCACTTTATAAATACTATATTTATGGTTTCCCCTTCTAAAGCAAAAATGGAGGATGCGCGACGTTTTTGAACATGTTTTTTTTTTACTTCCTTTGCGGACAAACCGAGGGCGCGTAATGTAAAACAAGCTGAATGTTCAGTAACCTAACCATGCCCCCTTCTTTGGCCGCAATGCATGTCTAAATGGGATCTGCCACCGCGGCTTTAGTCGTTTCGCACATCCAGTTTAATTTAAAGTTTTTAAGTTTTTTAAGTCTGTATGGAACTCAAATATGTTCTAGTCATTAAGAAAAGTTAAACCTAGGGACACGATTTCTTATTTAAACAAGCTTGTGCTGGTCATATAAATACATTGCATTTTAATGTGTGTTATTATTTGATTACCCAGGTCCTGGTGACATTGAAATTTAGTCATGTGGCATCAATTAAGTACTCAAAAATATCTCAACACAACATATTCACTGCAGTTTTGGTGACTGTCGGCCAGTGCCGCTGTCATAAGATAGCATTCGTTTGAACGCACATGCGCGTTTGCGGCACCCGGCAAAGTCCTTTGTCTGGCGCTGGCAGCCACCAGCGACTTTAACGAGGCTAGTTTTTAACACCCGACACTAAAAGAGGGGTGTTATAAGTTTGACGTTTATATCTGTGTGTGCGTGTATCTGTCTGAGGCATCATAGCTCTCAAACGGATGGACCGATTTCGATGCGGCTTTTTTCATTCGAAAGCCATTCCTTGCGGTGGTTCTTAGCCATGTTTGGTAAAAATCGGTCCAGTAGTTTGAAGAGTATCAGCTCTTTTCCAGAATGATGTAAGGCATATTTGGCATAAAATTATATTATTCGATTATTGTGTGGAGGTTTTTAAGTTTAATGTTACGATTTAATTTGTTGTCCACATCATTACATCATACACTGACTATTCCACGACTTTTCTAATAACGAAAGCCGTAAAGTCGTCACAATATTTATTTTTCACATAGACCGAAAGGAATTGGAATATTCTGGGATGAGTGACAGACTAAATAGTTTTTTCATATATTTTTAATCCTTACTGCCTAACATAGGATCAATAACTTGCATGTACCCTCTAAAGACAGACATTAAACTTGACAGCAGGACCACGCCTCCTAGACGCCTCGTACATCTAAGTCTAGTATATTGCCGGTCTCTATTTTATGACGTGCTGTAGTTACGGTCGGATAACATTGTGTTCAAAATTCTAATTCGTACTAAAAATGTGTAGTGGTTGATGATTTCAGTCCAATAAATGTAAAAAAATGCCAAATTCAATTAGGATTAAGCGGTAAATAAATCTAATTATGAATAACAGAAAGCTAATAATTGGTTTTATATTTTGACTTTGCTTACCTATGTGTTGTATTATTATTAATATTAATTATTTATTTTATCTTCATGAAAGTGTTATAAACTCTTAAGCTTGTGTTACCTAAACGGTTGTTTATCTCTATTTTCACTTTGACATTTGTCTTTGCCAGATAGGCATAATACATTTCTGGCTATAACAAGTTTGTAACTTTTTAAACGGGATTAGACTAATACAGTAATCCATAGCATTCACACGGGCATAGATAAACATAACAATAAAATTTTCTTAAATACATTTTATTGTGTCAAATCAAGTTATACTCTGAGCAAAATGGCATTGGCTTTATTCTATTAAATCTAGCGAACATCTCAGGTACGTGTCTAGGGCGTGTAGTGGGCGGTCGCCAGGATAGGCAGCGCGTACAAATTGTGTTGTGTCACATTCCTGCTGCTTACCGCTGCCTACCCTGCCGACTCCCTACTGCACGTCACTAAGTGTCGTACGTCGCACTATGTAACTTGTAGATATTATCGCAAAAAAGTGCGGCACAATAAGTCAAAATCTTCAAAATTATCTGGAACAATATTAACTATTCTATTGCTAGCTAACTTAACTCCATAGATAATTCTATGCTCGTTTCGACTCGTGAAGACGAAAGCCAAGAATGGGTATTTTGAGCTTATCTCCACAAGCAAAAAGATGGTTAAACAGCAAAAGGTTTACCGACCGCTTCAAATATACGCTATGAACATTTGTATAGTGTAGAAACATTTAAGCGCTAAGTCTTGTTGGTGCTAAAAAGGTGTTATCCTGTCTACTGCGCAGTTCCAATTTGACGATAAGTATTCATTTATGCCTTTACCTATGCTTGTAATGTGCTGTCTGCGGGATTTTTCCACATTGCTTCTTCAGAATAAAACCCAACTTTTGCAACACGCACTATAATATAAATGTTCTTAGATTTACAGCAAGTAATCTAACTCGTATCTAATAAAATGATTATTAGGATCATTTTGTATTCTTGGATATCCGGCAACCAGAGCATCTTGACCTCCAATGTATAGGGTGTTATAGATCTTCCAATAAACGTCCCGAACTTTTCTAGCAGGGTGAAACAAGCCCTGAAAAAGAAAAAAAAAGATATCCAAATGCGATACTAATAAAAGTATGTTAGTAGTAGTAATGCAGAGAAACTTATCATCCACTTCTTTTCAATGGAACTCGGTACACGCATAATGCTCGAATTCGATTAGAAATACCTGAATGAAAACGTATATAAAATAATTCGCTCTTCAGTTGTTCGATTGCTACCCTTCAACAAAATAATCTTACTTTGTGAATAAATTTGATTTGATTTGAAAAATCAATAATAATTTAATACGAACAACTCATACCAAATGTTCTAACAAAACAGAAATTCTGCGATTATTCAACATTGTTAAATTTTAATAATCTTACCTGTAAAGCGTACTGCAGTATTTTAATAGGCCCGAGCGCGACTCGCATGCCTTCAACTGCGTCCATGAACGCCTGTACGAGATGGGGCGATGTCTCGAAGATGTTCGGCCAGACATGGTTCAACAAGTGAACGAGCGCGTCTTCGCAGCCGAAACCATACACTCCGAGTGCCATGTGCTTTATGGCCGCGCACGCGGTCTGCCTGTGCACTAAGTCCCTGCAAAATTAAAAACAATAATATATACATGTCACAATCACAACACCGCGAACACTAGTTTTAAGTGATTCGCAGTTATTTACATTATAGTTACATATTTTCTACAGAATGTAGACCGCGATTACCTTTAACAACAAGCTTTTTTCTTTATGCTTCTGCTCACGGTTTTTAGCTTTATCGCGGCATAATTTGTTTTGGTACTATTTAATTTGCATGTCGAATCAAAATAGCACTAAGACAAAATATGCGGTCACATCCAAATTCATGAAAATTCATCTAAAAATGTAAACTTCCAGAACGCAGAGGATCCATTGGTGTTCAAAATCATAGCCTGAAATTTTATTGTTATATGTACTACTAACCTGTCCATAAGCGCATCTTCAAGCAACGGGCACACGGCGTAAATATAATCCTTGCCCATCTCACCGATATATTCAAACAAAAATGATAGTGACTTTAATACGCCGTTTTGAACGTTCAACTCCGGCACTCTGTATTCGTTCATGAGAGCGGGCAAAACTGTGAAAGGCGAACATGTCTCTGCTACAATGGCAATGGCGACCGTTGTGCATACTCTGAAAATAAATATTCAAGTCAATACTTCAATTAATAAATTGACACTATTTTTTTATACACAATTACATGGTTGCGAATTTTTACACAAATCCCTGCCGTGATTGCGGGGGTTTTCAAAATTAATTATTTAGCATACTGTAAAATATAATATACGTTATACATATAGCGGTGCCATTGTACCCCTGCAAAAGGGTGAAATTTGTTTTCAAAATTACATGAATGTAAGTTTGAATTCTTTTACAAAATAATGTGGGCGGTGGATCGCATTACCTGTTCTGCCGTTCTTGAACTTTCAAATTATTCAGTAGTGTAGCCAACACATCATGCGGGCCAATAGCTTTGGCGATATAACCGAACGTGTTTACAGTGGCTCGTCTAATCGCTTTCTTGTGCGCCTTTAGTAACTCCAGCAACTCGAAGCATATTCTCATCCATTCCCTGGCAGATACAAACTCGGGCCCTCTATCTGCGATACGGCCAACTAAATCAATACAGTTTTCTTGTACTTTTTCATGTCTGAAAAAAAACAACGTTAAGTTAGGCACTATATTATTTTCCGCGTTCCGCTTTACAGAAGATCTCTATAATCTGAATGGTACACATATTTTAATCCATCGTTATAAAATAACACATGAGCTATCGATATCATGGTGTGGTTCATTGAATTTATATAAAGAGCGACTCTAAGTAAGCAAACGAACGATATCGTTAAACCGTAATATGTTTTTTTATTGGTGTTTCTTGGTAACAAATCCTAAGATTTGTCCCTAAGGACTCAAAATATTTTTTGGTGTTTATTATTCTAATCGCTTTTAATTACCTGTTTTTCAAAATTGGTGTTAATCGAGGAAGCAAATCCTTGATGGGTGGCGTCATTTTGGTCATACCAATGACATTCACGATCGCCTTAAGAGCCCCCAAAATGGATCCAAGTACCTCGGGATATTCCTCTCCCAAATACTCGTATAGGACCACTCCAAGATGCCCCATCAATTTTTCCTGCAAACAAAATAAAAATAGTAACGCTTATTGGTTTATAACTGGTTTAAATTAAACAATTTTATTTTACGAACCTCTTGACAAGTTTTCATGACGACCGCAATGCGCGATATGAGATCAGCGGCCTGTTGGCGCACCTTAGCCGATTTATTGTTCATACGCCACAGGATGATACCGCAAATCTGTGGCAAGTATGGCTTCACGCGTTTTCCCAGCTGGTTCACGATTGTGCCGAACCCGTTCAACATCACTACATCCTGTAGAAAAAGTATATAATTATGGTTACAAGGTAGGCTGCCTTAGTTTCAGCGCGATCTGTTCCAGGCGAACCCCACAATAGAATCAACAAATTAAAGCAGGTGGTTCAGTTTATAAAATTTACATTTAGAAGTTAAGAACTTCAAAATCCGATACACGTCGCTAACACACATTGTCATGTTCTATAATACGAGTATAACAACATAGTTAGTTAAATGGGCACCCCCTATTATAAAAATATCTGCCTATCTATAAAAATGAATTGTTGTTCGTTTGTCTCGCTAAAACTCGAAAATGACTGTATTTGAATAAATTTGGTTTTGACACATTTGTGCAATGTTGAGAAAACTTTAATATAAACAGGAATGGGAGCGAAGCCGCGGGCAACAAGCTATCACTAATATTTTCTTAACGTCAACTTACCTCTGTGGTCTGTTCTTGGAAAGCGTACAGTATGCCGTCAATAAGCGCTTCCTCCAGCTTGGAGTCGATGTCTGCTGCCCCTAGATTGGCAAGGATCTTTTCAATGGATTCCATAACCATCTTCCTATATTGTTCATTGTCATCTTTAAGATCGTCGACTATTCTGTTTATAATTTCTGAAGCTCCAACCTGGTAATTTTAAGAAAAGGGATTAGTTTTTTCTAATTTTGCTGTTTAAATAAAAACAAAAACTTAAATTACAACTTACTTTGTTGGCAATTTCCACAGTAGTGTCAACTAACTGCCTATAATTGCGCCTGTCAAGGGCCATGCGATGGTTCCAGAAATGTTTAAAGAAATGTGGCAAAATTTCGTCCATGATATACTGAGGTTCCACGCCATCTGTGCCGCAACACTGTTTCACTACCTGCAAGTATAAGTGTGAAAATAGGATTTAAACATTTTAAGTACCTTTTATTTTAAATAGCCAGAAAATATTGGCTTTATTACAAATTATCACAGACCACGGAATTGGCAACTCAAGCCGCTACTAGACACGGTAGCGAAGAGTATAAGTATGCGTGCTGCGCCGTGTGTGGCTTACATCACTTACGTTACGGTTGTCAATTTCTATTTGCATGTTGTGGATTGTTTCTTTTTTGGGGTTTATGGCTTGTCAGGTGGCCAGTAATCGAGACAATACGGTACTGATACGTCATTTAAGTATAGTATGCGTAAACCTGTGACGTCACCGACAGGCTTGTTTTATTTTGTATGGAAATCGTTGAAAAAGGCGCGTGCTGTCAGCAGCAACTCCGAGCTCTTTCTGAGTTATAAATTATGTACACTACTCAAATGTTTAAGGATTAAACAAATAACATGAATTTTCATACTAGTAAAATTTCCTGACACTTTCGTTTAGGTTAGCCATACCTTGAGTACAATCTTTTTCATTTCCTCATCAGGGGACTGGAACTCACGAATCAGAATAAGCATCACCTCACGGGTGTAATAGTTGGCGTATTCGGCGTCCATCAAGGGGATAAGGTAACCGATGGCCTTGAGGAAAGCGGCCAGACCTTTACCGCGATGGGTCCTGATACCCTTCCACAACGGCTTGAGTACGGAATCAAAGGATTCAATGCCGTAAGGCGTAGCGGCTTCTGCTAAAGCAGCGCTGGCCAACGCGGTGATTGTACGGACTTTTTGTTGCTCATCTACCAGACCTGTCAACATAATTATATGTAAGAAAATGTACAAGTACCTAATCATAGGAATTAAGCCCAAAACACGCTGTACCGCTCGTTACTGTGTTAGGCACTAAATAGCGGTGCGGCATACGACAGACTGAACGGGATAAGTATTGTGGGCGGAGCGTGATACGACGTCGTGTTTTGAAGTTTAAATAAACAATAATGACTTACCATGCTCAATGATTTCCACAAGGGATTTAAGATGGGGCAATATGGCACATCCCATCAGGATAGCAATCTGCTGCACGATCTTTATGCCCGTATGCCGAGCCTGCCAGGATTTCTTTGATCTACACACAGCTTTCAAAAAGGGCAGAAGAGAAGGTATACCTGTAAATCAATATAAATTAAAATAAGTCGCGAAAGGCAAGTTTTACGATTATGACATAACAATGAAGAATAAATATATAGGCTCGAATTATTTAGTAGTATTTTCGCTTATCAACATACCCAAAGCCGAAGCAACGACAGCAAAGGCCCTAGCGGTAGTGTTCCGCACGTATTCATCAATATTATCGATGTCAGGCCTCATGGTGGAAATCATAGTGGCCAGTCCTGCAGCCTTCGCCAAGTTAGAGATGATCTCACGACCTTCCACACGCGCGTAGTAATCTTCGTCGATTAAAAGCGGTTCTATTACGACCAATATCTAAGAAAAGAGAATAAACTTATTATCATCTAATAACATGAAACAGTAGCCTATCTACATTGTAGATTTATATACTTCCATTAAACGCACAGACTTCAAAGCATTCCCTTTTTGTTTTTTTAGGTTTCTAACTACAAGGTTGGTGGTGTGAGTCGATTTGTATGCAATTTTGTTGTCGTTCAAAAAAGGCTTAAAAGCAAAATTTATATTAATATACTATATACTTACTTTATGGACGTACGGGCGCACAAGATCATCGAGCTTGTACAGAATCCGGTCAATGACTTTCACAAGTAGATGGCGCTCCTGGTCCTCAAGAGTGGGGCTCATGAGCAGCGGCAGGATTTGGTTGAAGAGTGGCCCCGCGCCGAACTCGCGCGCCTTATCCGTTATTTGACGTAACGCCGCTTTGCACATCGGCGGTGTACCGTTCTGAGAAATAACAATTTAATTTTAATCTGCTCGCTAAAACGGGAACGCACATGTTGTAATCGGTATGTTATGCACAGAAGCGTAGTAATTTTTTTATTTAAACCATACAGAAACTGCGCTGGAGCCATCCACCCTGTGTTTCATGGCAACTTTAACAGACATTTACAGTTTTCTACTGCTTTCATAAAACGAGTTAAGGGCGTGTCAGAGATTACACGATCAAAGATGGTATACCTTAATTTTAAGCAAGAGCTTCATAATCTTTCTCTCTTTAAGCTCGTCGGGCGACAGCGTTTCCTCGTCGACGTCTATGAGCAGTTTGTCAAAGTACTGAGCGTCCTCAGGCTTCATGAAGGGCAGTTGCTGGCTCCCTTTAGGCTGCGGGTCCAGCAGGCGCGCGGCGGCCGCGGCCGAGCCGCCCAATTCCTCCGTCTGCATGAAAAAGCCGATTGGGGTACCAGCCAACGGGGTAGGCGTTGCGGTCAGCTTACGAGCCGGGGTCCGGATCGGAACATAACCTGCCCAACAACATAACAAGTTAACAAATTGCGCGCTCATGCCATTGACTTATATGAGACAGAGATTCATCAGCATGCTTGACGCAACTAATCATAAAGCAATTCATTTCATAATATGTTAAAGCATAATCTGGCAGTCCAACGGCATGAGACCATTAAGTCCTATTGTCATCAATCATCTGAAAGAAAAATTGAGTATTAAAATGAATATTCTCTCATTTTTAATTCAACAACACATGTATCTTTATATTACGATGGTAGATTATCCACATGGTGTTGGCTTTGTTTAATACATGTGTCCTGAAACTAAAGCGGTAATTAATTTTACTAGTGTGTTCGCCTTAATAACTTGTTAATTTCGTTTCATCAAGTACTGTTAAGAGAACATTGAAAAGAAAAACAGAAATAAAATAGTATAATCAGATCGTAAGGTACATACCGGCAGGCGGGGGCAAAACCTTGTACCCTGGTGGGAACATGGCATCCAACTCTTCGTCGGTGTAAGGTCTGTTGCGCTCATCTATTTCTTTCTCCCAGCGGTACGCTTGCAGCTGCTCGGGCGTCATGGCAGCGACGTGACCCGGCGTAGGCGTAGCCATGGCCATGGCTTTCATTCCCACTGGTGTCGACTGACAAACAATCAGAAACTTAGTATCTATCTCATCAAACATAAATATGTATTGTTTAGTAAATCATGAACCACTTCTACTTATACTTACTCCTCCAGGTGTAAAAACAGGCGTGTGGGGAGTGGGTGTGCCGTGAGACGGAGTGGCGTGCGAGGGCGTGGCGTGTGACGGCGTGGCGTGCGACGGCGTGGGCGTGGCGGGCGCCGGCGTGGCGCCCGGGGTCTCGTCCCAGCGCGAGCGGCGCTTGGTGCCCGGAGTAGGCGTCTCCTGGATGGTATCTACTCCAGCGCCGCGGTCCGTGCGGGGTGTTTCTGCCCAACCGCTGTTGTGTCCGGGAGTTTCTGTGAACCAAAATTACTTAGTTAAAAATGATGATGATGGGATTTTGTTTTCAACTTGACATTTGGTGTTTGTGCCGTTTGCCGTAATATGAATTTGGATTTATAGAATCTCACTTTATCTGTGATATAAAATTGGCTGGATACACAAAACTTATTCTCTGAACTTTTTGATCACTTTTTACCCGTCATTGGCGTTGAAATGGTAAAAAAGTGTCGTCCCAACCACGCGCCAGGCAACTGTTTCATGAATTACCTCGGTCAGTCTTAGGGGTTTCGTCCCAGCGGTTGCGCCTGGAGGCGTGCTGCGCTGGCGTGTCGCGGCCGGGCGTGGCGTGTCCCGGCGTGATGTGTCCCGGCGTGGCGTCCCACACGCGCGCCGACGGCGTGGCGCCCGGCGTCTCGCCGCCGCGCCCCGCCGCACCCGGTGTCTCTTCCCATGCACCCCTCTATAAAACATTTTATTATAAAGAAAAAAGTTTATTTATGACAATCACAAATAAACACATATTAAAACAGCAGATACATAAATTGTCACAAAATGGTCCCAACTCAGCATTTGAACCATTAAAATCAGGCATATTCTGTTGTAATAAGTCTCATTTCGAAAATAATCGAGTAATTGAAATGGGACTCTTATTTACCATGGAATATGACCGAATTTATTGATTTTCGGAATTATCTGATTTTCAGATCTACCCAAATACACCTTATATTAAAATAAGACCTATGCTACATAGTTTACAGTGTTAACAGTATCCCCAACTATATTGATGTTTGGATAAATATCCAAAATCAATATTACAAATCCTCAAAGTTAGGTTGAACAAAAAAAAAATTACCTCATTATCCCAAGATGGTGTAGCTTGAGAGCTTGGTGTGGTTGAAATAGACTTTTTCACTGAAGGGGTGTCTTCTGAGCTTTGATCCCAACGTCCTTTGCGCTTTGTGCCCACTTTAGAAGCATCTCCATTTGCTTGTGCAACAGGCTTCAGAGTGCCTTCCCGAGCTCTCTCCAGTAGCTTTTTCCTTAGCTGCAATAAAGTTTAAATTAGTACCAGACTCATGTTTAAATCTAACAATATTATAAATGCGAAAGTTTGTGACGATGTGAGTGAATGTGTATGTTTGTTCCTTCTTCATGCTGAAAAACACACAAGACAGCTGAAGACAGCTGGTACTCTAGATTAAAACATAAGACTACTTTTTATCCCGGATAATTGCATAATTCCCGCGGTATAGCGATAAACAAGTCAATTGCTAATTCTGCATGTACGAAGGCGCGGGCAGAAGCCAGATATAAATAATAATTAATCATGCTAAACACGGCCTTTAGGTCTTGTTACCTTACGCTATGTCTACCCCATAAGGGATAAAGACGTGATTTATGTATGTATAATAATTAAATTGCAACCTTATTTTACATATCTTACCTCAGTTTCTTCAGCTCTCAGGTACTGCTCTTTCATAATTTCTGTGTATGTTCTGGATCCAACATCAGGAGTCTTGCCACCTGCAGCAAGACATTGTTACTTTAACATGACATGTCAGGAATAAGCATACTTTCATTTAATACAGTCGCTGTCGGTTCCCAACCTTTTCTTGCTCTTGGACCACTTTTATATAATTCCTGTTAGCAGGGACCACTATGTTGGTATAATAAAAATAAACTGTAATAATCAAACTGAAACTTAATTAAAAACTCAATATGAAATCATTTGCGGACCACATTTTGGCTTCTGTGGACCACTGGGTAGGAACCATTGATTTAGTACAAAATCAATTTGTAGTGTGAAATTGGTAAACATCAAATGCCATTAACAATAAAAATTAGATAAAAGTGAACGGAAATTAAGTAAATCTCTTACCCTCAGCAAAAGGATCCATACGCTCAGGAGATATAATCATCCGACGCCTCTTTTGCCTGTATTCATCTTCCCTGTCTGCAATAGTTGGTCTGCGTTTATCAGCAAATGGGTCATAATCTTTGTCACTCTAGAAAATCAAAATTATTAAGTAAATTAATTGCTTAACTTTTATGAATTTATAGTATCTATGTCTAAAGCCCGATCAGGATAAGCCTGAGATGTTAGATGAACTGTTTCATAGCAAAGTAATTTTTCTTTCAAGGTGAATAAAATGCTTCATAAGAAAATGATAATGATTAGTTTAATACTAATTTATGAACACTAACATAACATATGAATACTAACATAGTCCTATAGGTAACTACCTAATATTCTTATTATTTCTTATTTCTCAATTCTTAATTATTATAGTACACTATCTGACCTATTACAATTTATGGTTCATGGGATATTATTTGGAACATGTAATCTCATCTGTTTGGACCTCTTTAGAGTTTATATCCCTTTCTAAAAGAAGGAAAAAAAATGAATTGATAAATCAGTTAGAGATCCTCACAGTATAAAAGCTGAAATAAAAAATTACTTAGAATACAAAGAGCCCCAGTTTCAACTAATATACTTAATGAATTTGCTCACCTGAGCAATGTCATTTAACAGTGACGCTGGAGCAGTATATCCTGGTCTTTTCTGTGAAGTGGGAACATTCTCCACATCCTCGTCTTCAACTTCATCATTGGCTGCTATGGAAGTTACATATCCATCATATCGGGACTTGCCACCTTGGCCAGAGCTGTCGTATATGTCGCTGTCATAGTATGTTTCACCCAGTGAAACTCCTTTGTTATTCCCATTTTCTGCCTGGATTTCTTTCTTTTTGGATTGTATTTCCTTGATTTGGGCTTCAATAGCTATGAAATAAAGAGTCTTATTAGAGTATACTTACATAGTCTCAAATTCATAAATTATAGTCATATAAAAACTGAGCCTATCATTGAGGTTACTAAAGCAATTTATTTAATTTAGTTTCAATACTTCACTTCAATAATTATAGGTTACTTTTGATACATTAGCCCAAATTTCCATTGAAATAGGTATTATGTGAATGCAACTAGTATATCACTAGACAAAATATTTGTGACTCCTTTATGATCATTAGGATCATCATGAAATCAATTATCTAGTCTTCATCGTCTACATTTATCTAAGTACGAATGATGTTGCAATCCACATATAATAGACCATAATGTTACAACTACTTACAAATTAAAATACCAAAAGTTAAGACCTTTTTTTAAAATAGTTGATTTTGTTTACATAGCATTTCGAAAACAATTTAAAATTCAGGAAAACAGAAATTTATACAAGTAGAACTGACAAATATGGCTGGGTGTATTCAAAGTCATGACTTTACCTTCGTGGGTCCTTGGTATCTTCTCCATTATTGTCTCCTGAGGAGTACAACGAGTTACACCGATCTAGAATTCACGTGTATTGCACCAAAACAGCCGTAAATATTAACACACAACACAAGATAAAATAACACGTTCCATTTACCGATCGCAAACGCTAAGCATTAATTAGTCTTAGTCCACAGATTACAGAGATATATATAGCATTAGTCCATAGACAAGATATTATTTGTCCAATCAAGAACTCGTAAATTGGCTTTGATCAATTTAATGAGAGATCAATAAAAATAAGTTACGGTTCATATCAAAATAGTTTTTCTTCGATGAAAAATATCTTAAAATCTGTAATGCAAGAGTTATTAAATTGGAACCCGGTAATTAAATTAGATTTCTTTGATGAAAACTATGAACGCAGCCCATTTGACCGATGACATTTTCAATGCGTTGGCAACTCCAGCCAGTGTCTGTCTATCTCGCTCGCTCACTTGCTGCAGCACTGGGTACGTGTGTATGGAGGAAAATATTTTTTGTTTTCTTCATATTACTTTATTAATTTCATATTCATTTTCGTACAGGAGAGAGAAAACCCGATCCTGGCGTCTAAAGGATAAACTTTTAGATTGATTGGCTACAGTACTTTAGGTAAGTCTTGAAATAATTTATAGTGACGAGTTCCACGTCAAATGTGTTGGGAGAAAGAAGGTGACACGTATTATCACGAATTTGGGATGCTGATATTTAGTATTTCATTTATGTAGCTTCGACTTCTATTATCGTATGTATATGATATTTTGTAACCTACTTACGCTTTCCATTAAACGTTTTTTCTCATTGCTGCTTTAAATGCATGTCAAAACAAGAAAATGTGCCATCGCTAGTTGTCTTTCGCTGATAACCTGGTTCCGCAAGCGGTGCTCAGATTATCAATTAACTTCTCCCAAGTCATTATAAACACTAAGTGTGTTTTTAAGTAAATAGTATTAAAATGTAGAGTTTTGCTGCCTTAAGGTATAATCTGTCTACAAACTACAGATTTGTTCTGTTACCAAATTTTGCAAATAAATTAAGTAGGTACTTCGCGAAATATGAGAAGTAAAGTTTCCAAAATGAAGATTTTTGTAAAGTTAATGGAAAGATTTGTTAAACTATGATAAAAAAAATTAAAAGAATGTTAATGATAGTGATATACCTGGTCAATCAACTTCTTAACTATTTTTTAATAACTTTGTAGAATTTCAATCAGATAACAGTAAGTATCTAATTAATATCACATTTATTTCGAAATTACTAATGAGTTGCTCCTCATGTTACTAGTTCATTCTACATTGATCAGTTTTGAATTGTTAGTGATCGTTGCATGACATTTTAGTCTACTATTTTTATTTCTTTTCAAATTATCGTACAATTTTGACTATTGTGAGCTCAGCTACAAGTCAAAAGATTTGTGAACTCTGCTATTAGTCAAAAGATGTAAGTACCTAACTTTTTTTTAAATATCCAAAGTAAATCACATTATATCATTATTGTTTTATCTTTTTAACATTTAGAGTAGTTTGATAAAATAAAACAGTTGACATTGTTAGATAACATTTTATTCTATAATCAATAATTACACTAAAAAGATAAGATTTAGTTAACAAGCTGGTTTACCAATTTATATTATATTTTTGCTTTGTAACTACCTACCTACTGACAAATCGCTAACCTGAATCATGGTTATAGAGCTCTAGGATGGAGTTTAATGATTTAAGAAATATTATTTTACATTGTCTAGTAAAGTTGTTTCCAGGCAACATACAGCAGGGGACTTGTCTATGGTCTTTAACACACCTAGAATATGTTTGATAATTCACTATTCAACAGGTTATCATGTTTTCTCCAAAAAGCACCCTATCAGTACTTTTTTGTCCTGCCGGTATTTCATGAAAACTTACTCCAATAAATCCACCCTCCCATGACATCCAGTAATTTATCTATCACTTTTATATGTTTACTTTTATTAGCTGCACAGTAAAAATATTGAAATTGTAATAAAACCTTCAATTTTAACCTACTTCCTGTGGTCATACTGAATACAAATTTGGCAAGTAGACAAATTCTTAATGGAATAATACAGTATTGTTAGCATTTTGCGAAATTTTATACTTCAGAGAAAGGGTATCTAAATTACAGATTTAGTTGCCCAAGAAGTTGAAATCTTTGCAAAAAAAAATTATAATGTCTTATGTGGAATTAAAATCCCAACTGACTAACTACCAATCTATTTAACTTTCCAATAAAATATTTGAAGCTTTTGAGATTATCACCCAAAATTACACTCTTTATCACTTATTAATGACTATTATATTGCTAAAATTACCTACAAGTTTCCACCAGCGCATTGTGGCCGAAACATCGAATTACACATAATTTTCTATAAATATAAATGTGTGATTAGGGGGGTACTAATTATTAACTTGCCAATTGCTACACATATAAGCATTTCATCAACCAACAGCTTTTAAGCTGGGTTGTGATATGCCACAGTGTAGATTGTAGATGCATAAATATAGAAAGTAATTGGTAATTATAATTAGTTGTGTACAATATTGATTTTGAAATGTTGCACTGATAACAGCATGTAGGTTATCAGTTGATCTTTAAAAGGTCAAGGAATTATACTATCTTACTTTGTATGCAATGCATAATGACAACTTTTCATCAGTTGAAGATTGTACATATTTTTTTAATAAAAAATAGTTTATCAGCAGGCTTCTTGCTAACAACTAACTAATATAGGATCCAACTTAATATTGCAAATGTGAAAATTTGAAAGCCTGTAACAGTAGTATTAAAACAGTAAAACAAAGCTGTAAGTAAATTATATTGCTCTCTCTCTCTCTCTTTTAATATTGACCAATCAACTAGAATGTCTAATTAATGAAAAGTTAAAAAAAAAATCTTAAGGCTATAAGTGCTGATGTATGGTGACAAAGTATATTTTGATTAATGACAATTAAGGCCAGGCTTCTTCACATTTTAATTGCTATACTGTGAATAAGCTCTCGAATCTCACAGAATTTTAAAACATTATATAGGTTCGTTTATGTCTACAAAAGTCAGTGCCACAAATTAAGAACATATTCAGTTGCAAATAATTATTACATACTTTAATTTGAACAGTTGTTCAAATATATCATGTGATGTAAAATTTTAATATCCACATATTGTATCTGTCTGTAGTACTGTAACGACTTGGCGCGGACAAGGACTGCTGGAGGTGAAGAATATGATGCATCAGCAATCCATGATGGTTGGAGACATGTTGCCGGTACACCCGGAGTTACCCGTGCACGGCGAGGAGATGAACAACGTGGGCTACGAGAATAGCGGGTCGCATGCCTATGACGACCTGTTCCCGGCGCTGCCGCACTCGGCGCCGCCCGTGCAGCGCCACATCCAGCAAGCCACTAGCAAGCTGCGAGTGGGCTCTTCGCTGCACACTCAGGTACCACCCAACGCCAACTACCAATTTTTTAATTTATTTTTCTAGTGATAATAAGTTTTACACAAAAGGAATCCATAAACTTATTCTATGGTGATGTTAGTGCAGAGGTCAAGGCCAACCAGCGTTCTAGCTCCATCTAAGCCCAAAGCTGCCTGTCCTAGCAATGATCATGCTACCAGTTTCATAAACAAAATATGATCCTGCGCATCAGCAACTACAGTCTGCGAAAGAAGCATACTCCTTGTCCATCATTTGCACAAGTTGGCCGGCGTAATGCCACGCTTGATTCAAGTGCAACACGTGGCGCCGCGACACGCCGCCTGGTCGCGCTTACGTAATCGAGATGATATTTTTAATTTCATTTGCGCAATTTACAACAGGTGAATTCGACTTTTACATTTGCGCAATAAAGCCGATAATCGATCGCTCGCACGTCACTGACGTCTCGACTTTCGTATGCCATTACATGCATAAATTGTTTTAGTTGTAGTGATTTTATTTACGGCTCCTTTCAATTGATTTGTGTTTTATAGGTATTCCATGTGCCGTATGAAGAGAGGAAACTGGATAACGCCAACACGTTTGGCGAGGGCGAATCACTGCGCACATGTCAGGCCATCACTAAGGACACCGGAGCTCACATCGAGATATCTACTAGCAAGGATGGCAGCCTTACTTTCCTTCTTACTGGAAAGCATAGTGCCGTTTTGGATGCGCGTCGTAAGATCTTGACGCACTTCCAACAACAGGTAATATTAGACTTCAAGGATCTTGTAGATTACCTCATCATGCATAGGTATTATTATTACCATCATATCAATTGTTACTATTCTACAGGCTAGCAAGCAAATTTCGATTCCGAAAGAACACCACCGCTGGATTCTGGGCAAGCTGGGGCAGAAACTGAAGGATCTGGAGAAGGTGACTGCCACCAAGATTAGCGTGCCCGGGATAGCAGACAATAGCGAGATCGTTACCATCACTGGCACTAAGGAGGGGATAGAGAAGGCCGAACATGAGATCAGGGTCTGCTCTGAAGAACAGGTATGACAACTATTCTGCACAACTATTCTCAGTGTCAATGACATAATTTTCGTACTCGAGAACCACCATCAAATTATTAACATCATAGCATAATATGACCAAATACTATGGCATTGCTTCTATGATTTATTAGAATCGCGCACTACCACTAAGTTTGCATTTTATGAATAGAGACAGACATTTCCGAAACCCTGTCTAAGTGATTAAATTTGACAAATATGAACCTCTTAATGTGGAAAATTTGTAAATATTGTGATGTTTTTTTTTCAGTCTCGCAAAGCGTTCGAAAGGATCACTGTACCGAAGATTTATCACCCATTTATCCAAGGTCAGACATTTCATTACAAGTCACATTATTTATTAAGTGGTTTATAATGATAGTATGCAACCGTTTGGTTTGCTTGTTGCATTAATTTACTATTAGGAAATCACAGTGGTGACTCACAACATTTTATTAAACAATCAGCTTTGGTTAGGAAATGAATTTTCTAATTATGTACTAAATGGCAGGTTATTTTGTGGAAGAGAAGAATGATGAATCATTATAATTGTTTTTGGTTTTTCATAATTTTTAAACTAGCACATTTACATATATTTTTTTGTTCTATAACTACTTGTAACAACAACAGGCAGTTCGAGAATCGACCAGTGACCAGTTTGAATTTTGATACATTATTTTTTTTCTTTTTTCGTCTGCTAAATTAAATTGGTCTTTCACTCCGACTTTCTTCAAATTAGAGCAATTTTCGGTGCTTTCAGCATAAACTCTTGAATAATATTACCTACATTGTTACATAATGGAACCTATCTAGGGTTCGTTAGCATAACTACAAGATCGGTTTTTGCCCACAAGAGGAGTAGAAACAGGAGTAAAATAGGTAGAATTTCCTTTTACTTTATTCTGGAAGTTGTAAAAGAAAATTTCTATGAATATTGATCTCTACACTTAAGAAAAAAAAATTGAATTGTATTCATTTATTTCAAATTGCGTTTAAGCTATCAAATAATTCGTTAATTCGCCGGAAGTTCCAATATTAACTTATTTGCTGTATCCGCTATTCGCGATATTCTTGTCTATTGTGCGCCACGCACCACTCACACTTACACACACTACCAACGCCGCTTTTGTCTGTAAAATGTAGTCGCTGAGCCCGAATACACCAGTTTTTTTTTTGTGCTGAAAGAAAACTTTTTTTCAGGGCCGTATGGCGAGCGCGTGGCGGCAATTAGCGCCGAGACGGGCGCACGCATCCACATCCCGCCGTCGTCTACGCAAAGCGACGACATCGTAGTTGCAGGAGAGAAGAACGGCGTGCTTGCCGCCAAGGCGCAGATCGAACAGATCCACGAGGATATGGTAAGACTTGTTCATAAACGGAAATAATGAAGAAAAATGTTTACTGTTTTAGTTTTTCAACCTTGCGGGACTAGTTATCGAAATGCTGACGGTATTAAAATAAACAGGTTTTAGTTTTACATTCCGGAGTTTATTATGACCGCTCAGAAGCATGACAATGCATGGCAACATTTTGTATAGACCGCTTTCGCAGTGGTTGCGGGACGATGTTGTACTACTCTCGATATTTCAGGAGATAAAAGTTGCGGTAGAAAGAAACTAAAAGTACATTACACTAGCGTATTCATAACATTTTTTGAATACGTAAAAATATGGTAGCAGATGAGAGCTGGTATGCAGCCGTCAGTAGCAGCCATAGCTAACCCCAAGTGGTCGCAACATGAATAAATATGTATAATCGAATGTTTTCTGAGTAGTCACGACTAATAAATTTGAAATAATGCTTGAAATCAATGCTTCATTACAATTTTATCGCTTAATTACAATCGACAGTTGAAAGTCCATCAATCGCGTGTACTGTACACATATTGTGTACATTACATGTGTGCTTAATGCAAATATTAGTTGCTAGGCACAATCTTAAATTTTTACTTAAATTTGATGTCCATATCGTAACAAAAACTTCCTAGTTTAAACAAGCAAAAAATAATTAAGAAATAGATTCTATCGTTTTCCAGATGTATATTATAAATCATATTTACACAGTAAATCGCGAAGGAAACAATAAATAACCTAGTTTAATTAAATATTTTTTAAATTATTGCTTCAATTTGTCTAGGCCAAGAAATGTTCAACAGTCCGTGTCGAGGTACCCAAGTCTCAACATAAATACGTAATTGGCAGCCGGGGAAGCACCATTCACGAGATTCTGAAAGAGACCGGTGTGTCCGTTGAAATGCCGCCCCCAGACTCGCCCACTGGCACTATTACACTTCACGGACCCCATAACAAAATCGGACTTGGTAAGTCGAGGAATATAGCCTATTTTAAATGAAAGCAGGGTACAGTAAACCTATGTAAAAATGTTAGGTCGTAAGCCTTCTTTTAAGAATCCCGGTGATATCCAAAACCACAGATAAACTAAGATAACTGCTAACTATGTCAACCTGCCTTGGCTTAGTGTTGAAAATCATACCAAAATTTTCAAAGCAATCACGAAACACACAGGGTGACGGCACCTGAAATGGACAAGGACCCAATAATGCACAATAACTCTTATTTAAAAGACACTAAGGCACAGTCATTTATTTTACAAAAGTCAATTTAAAACCATATCATCTTTAAATTAAGAATGGAGTGTCCATTACTGGCGCTTGTCAGCTTTAAGTGTCCAACACTGGTACCTACTAATGTTAACATTATTTCGACAGTCATTCTTCTGAAGTTAAATTAATATTCATTTTTTTCCACAGCATTGTCTAAGGTTTGCGAAAAGGCTAACTCTGTAAAAACGGCAACAGTTGACGCTCCTACTTGGATACACAAATACATTATCGGAAAGAACGGCTCTAACATTAAAAAGATAACTCAGGACTTCTCAAAGGTAAATTCATATCCATAAATGCAGTGTATACGATCTTAAAAAATCCATCGACTACAAAAAAAAATTTATGAATATTGTTACTAAAGAAAAATAACAACATTTTCCAATAAGAACTGAAACTTTTTTTAAATATATCTTATTTAATCTGTTTATTCAGTTTTACAGTATCCAAACTATTATAAAATGAAAATGTTCTTAGGTACACGTTGACATGTCGCACTCTGAAGACAAGCTAAAGATTGACGGACCCCCCGAAGAAGTGGAACGCGCGCAATTGGAACTGAACGACTTTGTTAAGAATTTGATCGCCACCCTCACCTACGTGGAACTCAGTGTCGATCCCAAATTCTTCAAGCATATTATCGGCAAAAGTGGAGCTAACAGTAAGTGCATGCATATGCATACAAATACAAATAACTTTGTTAGGTAGTTTAATAATCTTTGTTTTTTATTTTTTGTTTCCAGTAAACAGACTGAAGGATGAGACTGGCGTAGTTATTAATATTATTGAAAATGAAGGAACCAATGTGATCCGCATTGAAGGCAGCCACCAAGGGGTCGCCGATGCTGAAAGGAAATTAAGAGAGATGGTTATGAAATTAGAAAACGAAAGGTCGAAGGAAGTATATGTCGACCATAGGTATATCAAATCTCTGATTGGAGTCAGAGGAGACAAGATTAAAGAAATTCGCGAGAAGTTCGAGCGAGTACTAATCACACTGCCAGACCAGGGACAGAAGAGGAGCCCCATAAAACTGAGGGGCCCGCAGGAAGACATCGAAAAGTGCGAGAAGCATCTCCACAAGCTAATAAAGGAGATCGCTGAATCGTCTTATGTTCAAGAAGTTCCAATCTTCAAGCAATTCCACAAATTCATAATTGGTAAAGGTGGTGCCAATCTGAGAAAAATTCGTGACGAGACGCAGACGCAGATCGACTTGCCTGCTGAAGGTGACGACAGTGACGTGATCACGGTGCGCGGCAAGCGAGAGAACGTCGAAGACGCAGTCAAGAGGATCCAGCAGATCCACAACGAGAAAGCCAATGTAGTCACAGAGGAGGTTACCATCGCGCCTAAATACTACAACTCTCTGATCGGCGCCGGCGGCAAGCTCATTCATTCCATCATGGAGGAGTGCGGCGGAGTGCTCATTAAATTCCCGGCTGCAGACAGCGACAGCGACAAAGTCGTCATCAAGGTTCGTTCGTGCACATCTAATCCAAACTATTTCGTGACTGATTAGTTTTTAATAGCTATTTCATTTAGTCACTAGCTATGCTTACTAATATCATCTTTACCGCTTAGTTTTCCTTTCCATCTTTTAAAAAACAATTGAGTAATTTCTTAGTTATAACAGCATTTTTAAAAATCATATTAAAGAAATGACGCTTCTTACCTCAGGGTCCAGTGGAAGACGTGGAGAAAGCCAAAGCACAACTGCTGGCGCACGCCTCAGAGCGCGAGCTCACTTCTCATACGGCCACGGTGCGCGCGCGCGCCGAGCACCACAAGTTCCTTATTGGCAAAAGCGGTGCTAACATCAAAAAGATCCGCGAACACACTGGCGCTAGGATCATCTTCCCCACCGACAAGGATGAGGATAAGGAAGCCATCTTTATTATCGGTTAGTTTTTATGGCCTTTCAATCACCACTTATCTTACGGGTTATTTTATAAGCTCACTTCAAGGAATAACTTTAGTTAGATTATTATGGAAACAAAATCTCCAGTTGAGCCTACTCGTTTTTTGTAAATATTGCTACATTGTTTGATTGTTTATAAACGTCTCGTCTAAATCGTAATGCAGGGCGGGAGGAGCAGGTGGAGGCCGCGCGCAAACAGCTGGAAGCGGCTGTTGCAGACATCAGCAACGTGTCGGAAAGTGAAATGGCCGTCGCGCCGCGCCACCACAGGCACTTCGTAGCTCGTCGCGGAGAGGTATTTACATTAATAGTACATAAAGAGATAAATCTCAATTTAATCGCGTCATTAATCTAGTTTAAAGCGTAACAATCTCATAAATTTTGACATTACTAAATCTGTTTACTGTGTTAACTTTTAACTTATTTTCGGGACAGGTGTTGCGCCGAATTGCGGATGATTGCGGTGGAGTGCAGATCTCTTTCCCGCGACAGGGCGTGAACAGTGACCGCGTTGTTCTGAAGGGGCCTAAGGAGTGCATCGAGGCTGCCAAGACGCGGATACTCGAAATTATCGAAGATTTGGAAGCCAAGGTAAACTCTCCACTTAGTCAGGAAAGTTCGCGTGTACGGCCATAGATGGTGCTAGTAGGCGTGAATAGCGATAAACGTCGTTCATTAGTGGCGATTTGCATATATGTAATTGTTATTTTACTATGTATGTAATGAGATAGTGACTAATAAAGGAAACTAAACGAAATGAAAAAAAAATGTAAATTCTGTGTAGACCTCAGATTACTATGCAATAATCAAGTACCGTCAACAAAAATAATGTAGGTACTAAAAAAAACTGAAAAACTCATTCCGCCTCAAACAATCTCTACGGCAATCTGCAATCCCTCCGGGGTTGCGGGTGTCTATGGGCAGTGGTGATCGCTTACCATCAAGTGACCCACTTGCTCGTTTGCCTTCCTATTCTATAAAAAAAAAACAATCCATCCTTTAACTCAGGTGACGATCGAGTGCGTAATCGCGCAACGTCACCACCGCACCGTGATGGGAGCGCGCGGCTCCAAAGTCAAGGACATCACGTCGGAGTTCGACGTGCAGATCAAGTTCCCGGAGCGCGACACGGCCGAGGCGGCCGACGTGCCGGTGCGGAATGGGGATGAAGAGGCGGGCGCGAATGACGTCATCCGCATCACTGGCCGCCCCGAGAACTGCGAGGCGGCCAAGAAGGCTCTGCTCGACCAGGTTTGTGTCACCACTCTACTACTCTAATGCAGGCAGGGGCGGATTGTGAGTTTGTGTGACCCTGTTTTTATATGCAGTAATTGTCAAAACAAACTTTAGTGTTGCTTCTACACTTCTCTACCCACTACACTTCCGTACAATAAAACACGTTTCATGTACCAAATATGCATTTTGTTTACTTTCGATGAAAATTAAAAAAAAAAATTTGAAACATGCTCGCTCACCCAATCTTAAGTAGTTTTATGTTTTGTTTAAGTCAGTATTAACAGCATGGAAGTAATTAAGCCATTAATACGGTAATTTATGTCGCAGCAACGACTTAAATTTGTCTGTACACGTAAATTCTTCATCCATAATCATGAGTGGTTATTTACGTAAACGACGACCCTCAACCTTTTCAGTTAGAGGCATTGTTTAGGATATGTCAACAACACAAACAATGAAATATGTTCTATTCACAAAATAATATCGAATAGTACGTACTATGTACTTTCGCTGTGTTTAGACTTTACATGATTTTTTTTTTCTTGAAATAAAAACATTCACACGTCGATTTCAATAAAAAAAAATAGGATCGAATATAAAAACAAACATCAAAATCGGTTTACTAGCGACGTTGATATCGATAGATAAACATACAGAAAAATACGTACCTACTGTCAACTTGAGAACATCTTGGTATTTTGTAACCTGCTATAGGTGGTGTAGGAGTATAGCACGCGTTACGGAATGACGAGGATCCAGGTTCGATTCCCGACCATAGCTTCACTTTTCGGATTTTTCTGTGTTCCAATTTTCAGTGACGTTTAGAAATTTGAAGCCTGTCAAATATAACTTTTTGATAATATGAAGAATGATTCCATTTAGTAATTTGAATTTCTTGGAATAAATCGATTTCCTAATTTATTTCAGCAAAGGCCTCAACTGTGCATATGAAAACGTACTCTCCGACTAGTGTAAATTATACGCAACGTTACACCATTAATCACAAATGCATGTATTGTCCAGGTGCCGATAACCATCGAAGTAGAAGTACCGAACGAGTTGCATCGCCTGCTCGCCGGCCAGAAGCGGAGAGAGCTCATGCAGACCTATGACGTCCATCTACTGTTGCCACCCAACGAGGAACAGACCGATATCGTCAAGGTTAGAAGAATAACGAATACCCCAGTGACATTACGATCGTTTTCAAATATTTTCGAGCACCAAGACAGCTTCGATGTATTTGATGGCGTCTGTAAATTAATATTAATATTGTAACAATGCAATGCTAGAAACCTTTAAACTAGTAGACGAGCTTATGCCTCTGCCTTGCAAACCTATAAGTCTCTAATTTTGAAAAACAGACACCGTTTCTTTTTTTTTCTCGTTTATTTATATTTGTCTATTAGAAAAAACTGTAACAGCCACGCTGAGATGTAAAAAAAAACACTGACTTTATTTAACGTAAAAACATTCGTCCGTTTTTACTCTTTTTGTACGTGTCTATAATAAATAATCTTTCGCATAGGTAACTGGAACGCCCACGAATGTCGAAAAAGCGAAACATGCGCTAGTTGACAAAATCGTCGACATGGAGAAAGAGAAAGAAGATAGAGCCTTAAGGTAAGAAAAGCACAAACAGTTATCTAAAACTTTTACAAATCCTTAAAGTAACATAATTAAATACTCGTTCTTGATAATGCGGCGCATTGAAGTCCACAGAATTTTACAAAATCGTCGTCATTGGTTTCATAAATTAAATATTGATTCATTGCCAATTAATCAATTTAATTGGTCACAATTTTAATTTTCAAATAGGACTTGCTCGTTTGCCTTCCTATTCACATAAAAAAAAAAAGGAATAATTAACTTTGTTTCTCGTTTAGTTAATTCAAATGTTTTAGCGTACAATTTACTAACTTAAAACATACGCTATGTTGACAATATTTTACATTTATAACAACAATTTATATTTAAGACCCTGAAACCAAAGGCCGTGTCGTGACGTGTAAACGCAAACGGAATGGCTGTCCAATTTGCCATTTCTTTCTGTCAAGCCTTTTTAATGAGACCGTTTGACGTAAACGGAAGGAATAAAGCTTATTTTTCTTGTCCACGCACCGACGGATATCGAATTTAATGATCTCGTCTCAGTAACTTCAGAGCCGATGTGATCTTATAATACACTATGTATTTTAAATCTGTGTTAAACTATATAAATTGAGGGTAGAAAAAGATGGTGGAGACTTTTGAGATTTTCCCACTCAAGGGAGACTTATCATAACTTTTTTATTTTCTAACATAGGTCGTTTGAGCTGAAATTCAAAGTAGATCCTGAATATCACCCACTCGTGATCGGCAAAGGCGGCGCGGTGATCACAAAGATCCGCACCGACTATGGAGTACAAATCAACCTGCCGAAGCGAGGCGAGCCCGAGGATGACGTCATTACCATTCAAGGTTACGAGGACAAGGCACAACAGGCCAAGGACGCCATACTAGCTATCGTGCACCAGCTGGTAAGACGGTCAAATTGTATCAAGTTTCACAGTATATCTGGTTTACTTGGGCATATTTAAAAGATGCTCATTGGAGAGGATTACATACATGCGTACATAAATCACGTCTTTATCCCTTACGGGGTAGACAGAGCTAAGGTAACAAGACCTAAAGGCCACATTTAGTATGATTGTGGGCCTAGATCAGAGAGGATTAAAAGTCTAAAATCACATTTCCGATGTATGAAGTTGTTTGGGCCTGCATTTTTGAACGTCGCGAATGTCCTAACTTTGATGATGTTGGTCAAAGTTGAGTTTGCCTCCAGTCACTCGGTAGTTACATCAGTAAAAGGCAGTATAATTTGATTTTTAATTGACACTAAATTAATAAAAGGTAGTATAATTTGATTTTTAATTGACACTAAATTAATAAAAGGTAGTCAATTGAACTGACGAAAAAGTGACGTCACAGCTTGTTATTATTACCATAAAAAATCTAAAGGTGAATCGTGTTTTGATAGCTCATAAAAAGTGTATATTGAGTGGTGGTGTCAAATATCCTATGCTCCGATTAAAACAACGCCGTGTCTCCAGGACAACCAGTACCGTGAAGAAGTGGACATTGACCCGCGCATCCACCGGCGGCTGATCGGTCTGCGCGGCAAGAACATCCGCAAGATAATGGACGAGTACAAAGTGGACATCCGGTTCCCGAAGCAGGGCGACGACAGCATCGTCGTCATCACCGGGGACGAGGACAATGTGCTCGACGCCAAGGACCATCTGCTAAACGTCGCCGAGGAATACGTAAGTCAACTAATCATGTACCAACAGTTGGCTGATCTCTGAGCGAGACTGTACCAGAAATTATTTTACTAAGCATATGGTTTAAAATTGATCCAAAATTCTCTGTAGGCCTCTGCTAACTTAGCAATCGTTTGTCCTTATCTATGAAAGGTAAAAGTCAAAGTGACAGATAAGGAGTGCTAAGTCAGCAGAAGCCTATAGAGCGTTTATGAATAAGGGAGTAAGTATTTAAATAATCCGTTATGGCTATTAGTAGAAGTTCGTACTAATGGTGTGTGCGTGCAAGACCATGTTATTAGAAAACCGGACAAAGCATTCACGTCCACACGCTTTCCCTTAGTTGCAAGATGTCGCTGATCGCTACACGCGGCCTCAAGCGCCGTCGCTCGGCGACTTCGGCGAAGTGCTGGCGACTGAGCCCGCCGCACCGCCCGCGGCCGCCGCCGCTTCCGCCTCCGCTGCCGCGCCCGCCCCCGGCTTTGTTGTCAAGGTAATGTATCTACAATGGGGACTGTCGTTTCTTTGCTCATCAGTTGGCGCCACTGTTGACTAAGGTCCAGGAGTATAGCTGTCAAATGCGACTTAAGATGGGCGCCCAAACAAAGTTTTAAATCTTGAATCTCATTAAGTTTATTGATTATAAATAACTATCATCATATCGAGTAGCTATGCCACAATGTTGTGCAGTTCCGTTTTGTTCGGAAAAATCCGCTTTCAAAGCGTTCACATTCATCGCCAAATGATCTATATTTGCGATAATTTTACGAAGATCACTTTTCATCAGGTATTTGAAGGAAATTATAATATATGTCACGCATGAATCCCGCCAAAACCAGTGAAAAGTGAATGTTATTGGACCTCACGCGACTAGCGCCTCTAGTAGCAAATTCACACGCGATAGCCCCGATTGTCAAGTAGACTAACAAAAGTTTACATGTCCTTTTTATTCAACACCAGACATCCGTTCCCTTTTACATTTTCATTATGATTGAGAATTTAATGGTGGAAAAGTTAGCCCGCAAAAGAATAAAACGCAGGCGACCCAGCAATGACTTTAACACGCTCAATAACAACAAGTAATTTGAAGTAGATTTTAGCTAATTTTTTTCTTTCCAAGTCAATGCGATGTCGTATTACGTGAAGTACCTGGATGACTGTAGTTTTTTTTCGGTAGATTTCCTAAGAATGAAGCCTAGCTATAGTCTGGCAGATAAATCACTGCAGTAAAATGACACATCCAAATTAGAGTTGCCACGAATAGTGATTTGGCCGAATACCGAATACCGAATATTCGGCTGTCTATAGGCTGATCCTTACAAGTGGTGGTCAGCAAACCCAATTCTCTCGAAATTTGCTAAAGTTTGTCTTTCTTCTCCTGGGAGTAGCGTGTATGCGACGAAAAGCATAATCGTTTGCTACCAACAAATGCTAAAAAGCTTGTTTTTATCCATCACAACTTAACACTGATCAATTTTACTTACTAAAGTATTGTAACTTGGTAATGCACACATATAATCTTGAGTAAATATGACGTGTCTTTTTTTCATAATTCGGTATTCGGTATTCGGCCGAATAGTACGTATTATTCGGCCGAATACCGAATACCAAAAAATGGGCCGAATAGGCCGAATACCGAATAGTAGCCGAATATTCGTGACATCTCTAATCCAAATGTCATTTTACGAAATAGTGATACCACATTTATTTAACTAGTGCTTGACTAAGGTCACGCAGTGAATGATTTGATTATAGAAGGAAAGAAATATTTTATGAATGTCAGATTCTCACTTTAGTATATTTTAAATAGCGCGTTACTTTTGGGGATTCAAGATTCATATTAATGAACAAAAACGACTTTTCCACTCCACACTGCAACCATACTCAAAACGTATTTGCCAAAATACTTGGGAGAGCGAAAGTGATGCACTATGTTGTTTCTAGCGAAGCAACAGAGGTACCAATAGCGCAGCGATAAAACGCAACGCAAGAAAAAAATATTAATGTGATATTGTTGTTTTATTTATGGCAAACTGTTGTGGAATGAGAGGAAAACTAGCAACTCATTTGACATTTCCTATTCGCGCTTTTAGACTACTACTAACTAAAAAACATATGAAAAAACCTTATTCAACAAATCATTTCATTAAATACGTTTTGAAAATTCTCTATTTCTTCATAAATAACGCAAATTAATTTCATGATATTGTCCATTCTTTCATTCATTCACTCACTGACTGACAACACTGAAAGTGTCATTTAACTGCAGTGATTTATCTGCCAGGCTACAGATCGATCATGAAATTCAGATTATATACAATATACAAGAATTGCTCCTTTAAAGATAGATAGATATCGCTCTAGCTCTAGTTATGAAAGAAAAGAATCTAATATCCCTAAGCAAAATTCACTATAATAATCGGCAGTGATTCATTTCATGGGATTAATGGTTAATTTTAATTTATAGCGAGTGATGTCACGCATAAACATTTTGAAACAACTTCGACCTTGCTCGTGTGTTTGTTTGAATAATGACTCTATTTTATTGGTAAATGCTAATAATAGTGTGATTCGTGCAGGGCGGTCCGTGGGAGCAGCGCGCGCCGGACACGGCGTCGACGCACGAGTTCCCGACCATGCCGGGAGCGCCGCGCGCCGCGCCGCCGCCGCAGGCCTCGCCCGCCGCCTGGGGCCCGCGCCGCTAGACCACGACCGCGTACTCCACACTTATACATCCTGCCCATACATAACCCAGTCCAGGATCGGAGTACGGAGCCTTCGGGAACCATCTCGACGGCATTCGACAGTTATATGAGTTACTTTCCTTTACACAAGTAACTCCGCTAGCGAAACCATTTGTGGCCTCTGCAAAAAGTTGCATTCGTTTCGTTTCAAGTAGGCTCTCGTTTCGGTTACATTGTTGCCATAGAGGGCAGAAATTTTTTGTTCTAAAAAGATTTACTCGAAAAAGGAGCGTGACTAATATAATTGGAAGCTGTTCTGTATACATAAAATGATGTATTATTTTTATTTGTTCATAGTATAGAACGGTAATAATGAAATCATGTATCGTTAGCTCCTTCGAGAGCTTACTATGATTTCGATTAGATGTAACTGTCATAATATAGGTGACACCTATTTTTACGCGTCCAGTGAGATTGATGCATTTTCCGATAACATATTATCGATCCTAATTCTGGCAACGAAATTGGCTGATCGGTTATTTATTTTAACGTATCTGTGTACGCATGCTATTAATTTTAACGAATTACATACCATATAATGTTATAATTCTATGGAGAATGCCATTTGACTAAGTTGTTGATATCTATCATCTTTGATGTATTGATGATGCCGTTTGTTTAAAGAATCCTCTTAACCGTCTTGAATGTAACTGTCATATACACAGCTGACTTATTGATACGTTGAATAATTGTTAAGTCTTTAAAACTTATGAAATAATAAATTATCATATACCTGAATTATATAACGTTATACATTATTATACCTAGGTAATTTACACATTATTCCATTCTACCTTGACATGAAACACCATGTCGCTTCGTTCTGGAGGATCTTATTATTTGTTTTCTGCATCTAGATGAGTGCATAATTTTAATGTTTCTGTGTACTTATTGGTTAAATTTATAATGAAGTGTCTATTTTTTCATAATAATTTTCATATCTTATTTTTTCTATACTATGTTTTGTAAGTGTTGCCTATAACAATAAATGAATCAGTAATATAATAAGTCAAGAATGAATATTTTTACAAAGTAATTTGTACATAGCAAATTGTGTTTGAAATATATTAATAAATCTTTTACAAGAATAAATTAATCTTTCATTTTTCTATCAGCCTATCACTATGTCACCTAGATCCGCTCCCGACCCGTGGTCCAAAGCCCCTTTTTCTGGGTGTTTTACCCTTCGGGCAACAGAATATACTTAACCGACCTATGTTTTTATTAAAATTATATTGAGTGAAACAAAATAATGACAGATTTTTTTCCGGGTTGGACAAATTAGTTGGGCCACGCTAGTGGCATAGCTAGGTAACTAAGGGCCCTGGTGCAAATAAAAGAATGGGGCCCCATTACTGTCTAAACTGATTAGGGATTATCAAGTAAAAATATTACATGTTACTTCTGGTAAGGATTCGAGGGCCCCGGAGCACTGCACCGAATAGCCCTTTGGTAGCTACGCCACTGGGCCACGCATTGCTCCGTAGCCCTAACTAGATCATAGTGTAGTATGTAACAACGTAGTAACACAGTATATATATAAGCTAAAGCAGTAAGAAACCTACGAACAAGTCGGTTGAAACGAAACACGCACACAGGCGCGCGCTTTACACGGCCCCTAAGCGGACCTCGTCCACTCCGCTCAGGCTCAGGTCCCCTTAGGGGCCGTGTAAAGCGCGCGCCTGTGTGCGTGTTTCGTTTCAACCGATTCGTTCGTAGGTTCCTTACTGCTTTAGCTTATATATATACTGTGGTAGTAACGTCGGCCGTCTAGACCACAAAATTAAGCGATACGGTGCGGGTATCCCGAAATTCGAACTTAGTATCGTACCCTCTCGCTCTCATATTATTAACTAGTTATTGTCCACGCATAATCAATTTAGCCTATCTATGTATGTTCATCAGGGATAATCTAGGATTCTAAAAGCGAACGAATTTTTTGATTCGGTGCAGTAGTTACGGAGCTTACCTATATACAAACAAACGATCAAATCATTCCTCTTTATAATATAATAATAATAATAATAATATTAATCAGTGTAAGTGGAAGTTCGAATATCTGTGGGTTCGAAATTCAAATTTTGGGAGCTGGGGTTTTGCTCCGAAATTCGACTTTCCAACTTCGTTGCGTGCCGTTCCGCTCACACTAATAGTTATTTAAATTGGATAGTGTAACATGACTTTAACTAAAATGGCATTGTCACGTACATACATACGAGATTTCATCGAGATTGTCTTCCCTACATAATAGAGTATTTTGTTTATGGTGCTTTTTGATTTCCTCCGTCTCGTCTATCTGTCTGTCTGTCTGTCAAGTGTCAAGCTGTCAAGTGAAGTCAAGTCCAAGCCAAGTCAGATCAGATGGCAAATTCGATAATAAATTAGTTGAGCGACAGAAAAATATTTGAAAACTAATAATATCTGCATTTATTTAGTACAATAAATTCATTTTACAAAATTATTACATTTAAGTGTTCTTCTACTATGGTTTAATTTTTTATCTATGCATAAATTTGTGAGAATTTAAAATGCTAGAGCAGTGTTCAGAATCCAACGTGTATGTTTTTTCCACACTTAATTTTTTAGTCAATTTACCTAGCACTACCGTTAAAACATATTGAAAATACTAAAAATGTCAATGACTTAAGATACCTCGAATGTACTGTATTGTAATCAAATTATTGAAAATGAAAATGTTGATTAGAATGTTCCATTTTGCAGGTCTTTGAAGATACCCTTCGAATCTGCCAGAAGTGCCTCATTGGTGCGTGAAGTTTTAAATGTTGACTGTGAATTGAAAGGCAGTGGAGTCAAAAGAAGTATATCAACTGATGGTGAAAATCTTTTGATGTCAGTACCAAGTCATTGAGTTGTTATTTGCTAGTCCTAAGTCATTGTTGTATAAACTTTACTGCCTTTGCAGTAATTATATTAACATTAATTCCCTACATTATGTTTTTGACTAATAAGCAGACTCAAATGTTTAATTGATTTTTAATTATTCCAGAAACTTAACAGGAGAAGAACTAAAGAGACTAAGAGTATCTGCCAACGCTGTTCTGAAGAATATAATTCTTATATCAAAGACAGTTAATCTTTTTGAAAAAAGTTGAAATTATATAATATTTTCAAAATGCCAGAGCATACTCCAGCTCCTACACCGGCCAGATCCTTGTATGGTTTTTTTATGTATTTGTTCAGTAAAACAATGCTTGGGATATATTGTATATGGGCATTTGTTCCTGATCAGTATTTACATTCTTTAAATATATATTACTATCCACAAAAATATTGGGCAACGGCTGTTCCTATCCAATGTTTGGTGGCTTTAACTCTATTTACGTTTTTAATATATCCTAGCATTAATATGTCTATGAATAGTAATATTGACTGTATTAACACAATATCAGATGCATATTCAGATTTTGCTGTTGCTCAAGTAGTCAGACATGTCAAAGTCCCTGATAAATGTGTTTGCACAAAAAAAGAAAACTGTTCCAAACATAATTATTTTGTAACAGATACTGAAATCAACGAGAACTCAGTGCCACAGCTGTATGATTTGAATATCCGCCATGTTTGTAAGAAACTGTATTTAAATAGATACAAATAAATACATGCTCTAAGGACAATTTATTGTTTAATTTATATGCTACTTTACATCTGCGCTGTAATGGTAATCACACTTTTGTTTAGTTGGCACTGTCATTCATTACGCTGTGGCTTTTGTAGCAGGTATAATATAGTCACATGTTCATTTGAAATGGCTTTAACCCTTCAAGGCCAAACTGGCGGCGACTCTTATTTGTATTGTGGTGATTTCGCTTCAAAAACTTTAATGGTCATTGGTTTTCGTCGTATAAAGTACGTATGTATTGTATACGCATACGCTTAAATAGTTCCGGAATATCCGAGCTAGTCACGCTCACTCAGTTTTAACAACTTAAGTAATTTTGTTTTTATTTTACGTCGCCCCGGGCCGTAAGTAGCAACTTACCGCCAGCGGAAATTTCCACATCTTGGCCAGGGGAAGACGTAAAATTGTGTACACACCTCGGGCGGTAATAAAGAAAGCCTCGGTCGCATGGTTATCGCCCTCGCCTTTGGCTCGTGCGACAAGTTCCTGCTATCTGTAGATGTAGGCCGGGAGATGGTGACAGAAAAGATTTGGTCATTTGTACCAGTACGGCGGTTCTTCAGGGGTCTTGTATTCTTTATTTCACCGCCCTCGGAATGTAATGTCCTAATACTGTCACCGCAAATTAAAGTCAAAAACAGGTAAACGTACATATAAATAATACAAGTAGCTTGTTATAGTAATTATGAGAAATCGGTCAAGGTCAAGTAACTAAATTACTCTAAGCAACGTAAAGGCTGCATAATGCTACTCGAAGCTCTAAGTAAGCGAGGCACAAAAGTAATGACCTCATGACCTAATTTTAACTACAATGCCGTTTTAACCTTTATAGACGCTTATACATATCTATTTACGAAAGCAGTACCTACCTGTATTGAGGCTCATAACCGCCACACGTGAGCCTCTAATATTCCCATCTGCCTTACAAACTAGAAATAAATAGAGAATCCGTACAAATCAATTTAAAAATAACGCGAAAATATTTTCACTTTAAATAGTTTATTACCGCTCACGCCCTTTTATCCATAACTACTAATATTATAAGTGTGAAATTGTGTCCGTCTGTCTGTACATAACCTCTTCACGCTTAAACCGCAGGTAAAATCTGTTGATTTGAACGAAATTTACCTATGATGGATATACCTAGTTAATTTTCGGGGAAATAAGATAATCATATGGAGATTTTTTTACGAAGACGCGATACGAGTACCCTACAGATAAACATAATTTTAGTGTACCTACTAACTAATTTAAACTAAGACGTTTAAGCTCTAAGTAGGTAGGTATCCAAAATGCGAATTCCACGCAGCCTAAGTTGGGGGCAAAGGCTTGTTTTTAAAAAGGGATGTGTTTTTCACATTTTCGAATCGAAAATTGGTCAACTTTGGGTACAAAACTCAACAACTACTTACTGGGGCCGGCTGGTTAAACTTTGGGTACCTAACTACATTCCCGTTTTAGGAGTTCTAAAAATATTATAAAATAATCCAATAGGAATTAAGCGTTGTACTTTCTCTCACTTCTACTTTTAATTAGACACGGTTGAATATAAAAAATAAAGTAACAGTAGGTTTAGCTAAGAACAAATAGGTACTAAATTTCTCCTGACTGACTTGGGACCGGGACATCCATCCTACTTAGTAGGGAAGACAAAATCGTTAGATGTTTAAGTTCAGTAGGTTCCATTTAATGAACAATTACCCAATTTTGATGCCGTAGACAGCGACGTCACAGGTACACCAACCACCTGCATGGTTATTAAGATAAATGGATCGTTAGATGACTCACAGGGCGGCAGGTACAGCTCCTTAATATGTACTTATATACAAGGTAATTACGCCATCGTGCTTTTTGCTCCCTAAAAACATAATATTTATCCTCATGGATGTAGCAAACGTATGAATTGTCTAGAAACACAAAGGGAATTAGATATATTAACTATTTGCCCGGGAAATGTATAGATATCCGGCTGGACGCTGGACTAATGATGCAAAAATAATCGCAACCATTATTATGTCCATAATGTAATCACCTTTACGCCCACAATTAAGCTAAACGTAGCCTTTAGGTCTTGTTACCTTAGGCTCTGTCTACCCCGTAAGGGATAAAGACGTGATTTATGTATGTGTGTATGTATAATCACAAATTTTCAACACAATGCCATTATTATTTTAGACATTTGGGGTTTACTAAAGGCGTTACACGGATTTTTTACCATTTAGCGATCTGTACATACGTCCGGTGTCTAGACACGGAAGACACCTTGACTCAGTGTAATTGTCTCCGAGCGAACGGGTCAAGTTATGATTGTCTTCCAAGCGCAGCGGTAATTTCACGGATGACTTTCGTTTAGAGAATCACAATCACATTCGACGTGATTGCAGTCGAACCCCGACCATTTTTTAAGGTCTATATAACGCATGCATGCAGATATGCATTAAAAAAAATTGGTCAAGTGTGCTCATTAAACGTCGTTTCGACTATTGTCGGGTTGCGATCAGTTGCACAGGTTGTAAGTAGGTATATTAGAAGAACATGGCCTGACGATTTTCTGATTGACACAGTATATGTAAGTACGAGTAGGTACCATTTGGATTCAAATACTTACAATTGAAAACATTTGGAAGTCCGATGATGTACCGAGAGACATTAAGAGGAAAAGTAATTAGTAGTTACCATATACTTATTAGCTACGTAGACGTAGGTATCGTTGACTGTGAATGTATGGGAAATTATTGTGATAAGGTATCTCTATGCCTACCTATAATGTATTAGGTACCTAATCGTCGAAAATAGGCCGCAGGCCCCTAATTTCTACAAACTATATTACTTTATTTAATAGCATCTTGCGGCTATTAAAAGCTTTTTACACGCTATGGTTTGCCGACATGCAAGCTTAGTTTGCATGCTGTAGCGACGAGACGACGAGAATTACTAGTCAATCATCGGGGCACGAATTGCAACACATTTACACGATTTACTTACCAGCTATTGCATGTTTATGTCGCTATAGGTAGGTATCAATTTGCTGGATATTATGTTGCAATTGGCGTTATTATTGTAAAGTTCACAAAAACGGAGCGTGTAAAACGGTATTGTCGGTATTACACCAGAGCTTTAGTGTGAGCGAGATAAAGAATGTTAATTTGCAAATAAATCTCTTGCCCCTACCTTTCGTCTCAGATTCAGACCAAAATAATGACGGAGTTCTCCGAACGGCAAAGTGGAGGCCAAATTAAACTACACCTTGCCTATGCACGCGTGCGTACTTAGCTCAATTAGCTAAGTTATTTGACGAAGTTTGGGAGCACTTTTTGCTTGCAATTGTATGCCCACGGTAAGGCGTAGTTTAACCCCGGTCTAACTTTGCCGTTCTCTAGCTTTATTTTTTATTTGGTCTGAGGATACAGGTTAACAAATATTGTAAGTATATGTAATCATCATAATTTTGCCACCCATTATAGAAGGTTCAGGCGGTAGAACTGACTAGCCTTAGGTACTTTACGTATTGTAACTATTTATTTATTTCATTGTCGTCCTAAAACGTGACGAAGTTTTTTTAAACTCTCGAATGACCGCATTGACTGACCTCATAACATAAACTAAGCGCAAAGCTCAAACTGAATAAAAAGTCAAGTCAGAGTCCTGCGAACGACGAAATGAGGCCGGTTTAAACTACGCCTCAGAGTGAGCGTACAGTTGTTGGACACACCCAACTGCAACTAAACTTTGCGAAAGACACTGGTTGACACACACGCGGCAAGGCGTAGTTCAAACCGGCTTCATTTTGCCGTTCATAGAACTCAGTCTTCACTTTTTATTTGGTCTGACGCCTGAAGATAAAGCAGTTCATTAAACATAATTATTTAGTTATGCACTTTTGTCATTGTACCTTTTTCCGCCTCCCGTAGAAATACAACTGTGATAGCTAATACTGGTACCTATTATCCTCAAACCTTGCCAAATGGTAACGTTTTAATTTTATCATTACGTAGGTAGGTGCTTAATTACCCACTGAAAGTTTTAACTGACGATTAAAAGCAGACCTAAGCTCTATAATGTCGCTTTATTAAGTACCAAATAGATTAATTGCCTGTAAGACTGCCAACGGTGTTACGACATGACATTGGTTTTGCCTGGGGCGTTCATAGGTAGCAGGTAGGTATATTAGTCATCGACGTTATACTTTACCTATAAATACAAGTACATTGTACTTTTAGCACCTTCTAGGCAGGTAACTAGTTCAATGAAATTCATCAACTAATGACAATCAATGACTATTCAATTTTAAAGTCGGCGAGCACGTATGAATTTCAGATTTCATGTCGCATGCATGTAAATAATTATAACTTCATTTCTTTTTATAGCGTTAAATTGGCTGACAGGTAGTTACATAATTATATCTCTAGTAGAACCCATGTGATGTTAACCGATTTAGATACATTTGTCCCAAGCCTTACGGCCGCCATTAAGGGAGAATAGAATAGAATACATTTGTTTAGAATATACTCCCAATGGTCAAAATTCACTCCTTATGTAGGTTCGTTTTGATTTATTAAAACCATAATATATGGAGCTCAATGTTAATATATTTTATAAGGATAAAACAACACTTCCCATGATTAGTACAAAATAAAATTAAATATATGGTTAGTTTTTTACATAGGTAAAATTTATTTAAAAGTACAGAACATATGAAGGACTACACACTGAATTGAGATAAAATACTTAGTACTGACTTTGAAAATGATGTAAGCCACTTTTAGTATTCACATTATGAACTTATTGCATCGATTAATAATTATTTGGCCGACCAAAAGAGATTTTCCAACAGTGCATAGGTCATTAAACCTAATATATTTATCATATAAGTGAAATTTGGAATAGAAGCTGTAAGAAAATCTGCAATTAGACTAGCCACTACACCTTATATACCGAAACATATGGCTAAGACTGTAATATGTGATGTGATGTTCCAGCATACAAGTTCAGCTGCATGCAGGCAACGAGGGCCAGCATACACCCAAATATAAATTAAATTTAAGTAATAGTTCATAGATAGTAATTTTAGTATATTTTGTACAATAAAATACAATTAAGTACAACTTGTAGCAAAGATATTAAAGAGAGTAATATTTATCTCAAGTGTTAAAGCTGCAATAACATGTGTGTACGCACGAGGCATATTTACACAGCACACACGCACGCAACGACACACCATGTGCTGCACACTATAGTACATAATTATTTTTATTACTTAAATAGAATATAAAGACACGCCCAAGCCGAGAAGTCCTCAGCTCACTTTACATATTTCAATGCATGATTAGCCAATGAACATGCCCGTACCTCACTAGCGGATCGCTATTAAATAATACACTGATCGTCGCTTAATATCACAGCTAATTATGCTTTGAAAATTATAGACATGTCTAATTTTCACTAATGTAGATAACAATGTAGAGTATAAGTAGATAATCTGAATAAATTTACATTACAATATCATGTCTTTTCATATGAAAATTTAAAATTACATTACCAAAAATTAAACAGTGCAGCGCATTATAAATAAATGTGCATTCCTTAACATTTAATTGACTAAATAAATTTGTTGCCTGCAGATCTGACATACTTTAAATATCGAGAGGTAATATCTTAAGAGAAATTTTAATTTCAACTATTGAAAAAAAGTTAAATCCAAATTTAAAAATATTTTGTATCTATTACGACAATTCCCTTCAAATCCACCTAGTATTATGAATGTGAAATATTATCATTCCAAAAGCTGAGTCTCCGTCACACATATTTCACTACCACTATAATGTGGATCAAAAAGTAAGGATCGAAGAGAAGATGGAGTTTAGCACTTCACGAGTGTGTGTTGCTGTTTACATGAGGTTTCTTGTCCTGTGGATCTGGCGTGCGCTGTCCGTCACGCCGCGGGGGCATACGCTCGTTGATGGCATCTAACCCCTTAGCTTCGGCAAAAGAAGTGATCTTGTGGTTGGGAGAAAAGCCCTGCAGAGCATTCTTGAGAGAAGTCTTACCACCAGAAAGTGCACCGAGTGGAAGAGCCCCAGTAGGAGTCAGCCCCTTCAGCTGCAAAACAGATTCACTCTCCTCACGAAGCACAGAGAATACATGAGCCATCTTTCCAATAGCACGGATTTTATTGCGGATGACTTCTTTTCTGAGATTAGCTTCCTCCAATGCATCCTCTCCCTCAGTTGTGAGCTCATCATCTGAGCAAATGTTTAACACATTCACCAGCATCTCTGTGACTTTTTCACCAACAAATGGGAGAGACCAGGTGAAGACATCCATGAAGTTGGGCAGCCAGTACGGGTGTGGAGAGCAGTTGAACTGTCTGATGTTCATCACATTGTTCTCATACTTGAGGACAGCAGCTTTGTTGTTGTAGACATCCAAATAGTTGGGGGCAGAGAAAATAGTGATAAGACTTGGGAAGCCAGTGGTTTGGCTTTTGCGATACATTCGGTATCCAGCATCTTGAGCTTCATGAGCACGAATGATGGACAGCAAATTGTTCCTTTGCAGAAAATCACAGCATGCTGCATAGCTATAGAAATAAGAACATCCTCTGACAGAGTTGTGCGAGAAATGTTCTGCATTTTTTTCATTGCCGAAGTCCTCCAGGGGATCAGACCAGAGTAAGTCGCACATAGCTCCAAATGCAGGTGGTTCTTTGAATCTATCTAGTTTACGGATATCATCTAAGTTGGTAATTTCCGGCGACAGTCCTCCATGCACACATAGGAACTGCTGGTTCATTAGAGCAGCTAGAGGTAAGCAATCAAATGCATCCATGCAAGCATCATACACTTTCTCAGAATACTTGATTTTGCATTCCTGTTTGAAGGTGAAATATTCTGTCAAATGTCGACATTCGTGGTTGCCGCGTAATAGGAATAACGTCTTCGGATAACACAACTTCAAAGCCCAGAGGTAAAGAACACATTCTATACTGAAATAACCTCGGTCGACATAATCGCCTAAGAATAAATACTTGGTGCAAGAGGGAGAGCCTCCCACCTCGAACAATTTCATCAAATCATAAAACTGCCCATGGACGTCTCCGCACACAGTCACCGGTGAATCAATCTCGATCATCGTTTTTTCAGATCGTAATAGGGTGGCACCATCTTGGATGATTCGTAGAGCTGCATTTTCCTCGATCCGACCTTCTAAGATAAAATGTTGCTTCAGTACATCTGGCAGAGGCAGTCCACTTTTCTCATCGAATACTTCCGATACAGTGAGCTTGTGGCTTGGAGGGAAAGCAACACTTTGGATCATACGCTGCGTAGTCGACACTTTATCATTGCTCCCGGACATATTTGTCACATAAAAAACACTAGGTCTAATCCATACACGCCACTATTTTCAAAATGGCAGAGTAGATATAATACTAAAACAGAATCCCGATTTCACGACAGAGAAACTACTGCGCACTGGAAAACAATGCGCAAACATCTGGCGAGTGGTCAATAAAATAAACAGGGATATCGAGCGCGTTTTATTACTTTTGAAAATATCATTAAATAGTAACACTGGCAATTTTATGAACAGTTGCCAGTACGACCATACCGTAATCTAATTCAGGATATTTTATTGTAAAAACAAATCTAATATCTAAAATCCAGACATCGCCAATACAATTTTATTTCTGGCTGCTTCTTTTATATGGCAAGAAAAACGAGATTTAAGGGATCTTAAAATAACTTGCTTAAATCACAGTCTCTTGATGGGATCTATGATAATGTAATTGTCCTCTAGGACAAAAAAAATGTTCTCATTCTTTATCTACCTATAGACCTATACATATAATTCTCGCTGAGCAACTCGGAAAGCAAACTAGCTGTTGTCTAAGATTAGATTAGGTTTCCTCAAGGTATCTCCCAGCCACTCTGGTACGGCGGCAAGTTAAAAACAAATGATTAGGTAACTCGTTTCGATTTCTTACTGTCGAAGCAGCTAATAAATATGGGCGGAATTAAAAGTTTTGATTTTCACAAAGCATTTTGTTGCGATTCTTATTATATGAATTTAAAATTAAGGAATTTTGGGTTTGGTTACGACTCGGACAGATTTTCACGATCACTAAATTTGAGCTGCACTACCCTGGCGAATTGCACGCGGTTAAGATAAGTGTTGCTAGTGCTAATTTTAAGGCCAACTGGTTTTTTTTCACCTTTTCTTTAAAAATCGAACGAATATTCACTACAACAAGTATTTTTCTTTTATGCTTCAACGCATAGCCTAATCGTTTTATGGGCCTATTTTTCAATCGTCAAATAATTCCTATTCGACGAATAATTATAACTCTATGGGTATCTGTCAGATAAGTGCATATCTGAGGATTGAAAAATCGGCTCTTGGTAAACTGTTTAAAATTAGCTTTTGCCTGCGTACGGATTTTTGCTTGCAACTTAGTTGGACATAGACGATATAGTATAGCTATAACGACTATTATAGTTGTAGTATGAGTATTATTATTTAAATGGGGACCTCTTTATCCACGTGTCTTCAAATATTACTGAAGTCTTTATTTCCTATCCAGTATTTTTGTCCCGTGGGAAATTTAAAAATCCTTCCGTAGTGCACGTCTTTGATCCTGAAGGTCTGCCAAATACCAAGTCTAGATACCTATTAGGCAAGTCAGTTACATAGAAAGGTAATCCTCTCTATTTCCTATCCCACGGGAATTTCGCAAAATACTGGAATCAATTTTCATATATTATAATTACACTAGAATGCGGAGTAATTAAAAGAAATAATACCTATCTTTAATACCAAAAAATTCGGGAATTATTTTTTGCATGCCAAATTTCAAGACAACTATAGTAACTACCTACCTAATTATAGTTATGGAAATAGGAACCTTATGTAGCGAACAGATACCATCTGTTCTCTATCCCATAGGAATTCCGAAAAATCCCTTCTTAATGCCTTGTAACTATCATGGAGATATGTAGGTAAGTCTGCCAATTTTCAAGTCTGCTTTTGGCAGTTAAGGCTTTGCGTTCTGTTAATGAGTCATTCAGTCAAGTTACTCTTTTGTAGGTATATGTAGATTAATATTAGTTTTTTTTTTATACTTCCAAATCGATAGTGCATCCATTCAAATTGCTACCCACTATAAAACCTTGGCGCAGTGAGCCGAGTGGTCGCTATAATATACAAAGAGACTATTGCGATCTTAAAAAAAGAAAATAGTAATTTATCATTGTTGAAATCCCATATTTTCTGAAACTAATTTTGTAAATGATCAGGTACAAAAGTATTGATAAAAATATAAGCTAAGGCTACCTTAAAAATAACTTAATAAAAATAAAACCATGTAAATACATTAATTTGTGATAAATAAAAAACAAAAAATGTCTGTTCGTTTAGTACGACGTAATATCATCGGTCCCTTGGCCGTCGTTATAATCGGATTCTACTGTAATTGATATATAACTAAAATCATTTCACGCATATTTTTATTTCCGAACTAGCGACCCGCCCCGGCTTCGCACGGTATATTATGCATGTATTATACATATAAACCTTCCTCTTGAATCACTCTATCTATTAAAAAAACCCGCATCAAAATCCGTTGTGTAGTTTTGAAAATATAAGCATACAAACGGACTTGGGGACAGAAAAAGCGACTTTGTTTTATACTATGTAGTGATAGTGATGAAGTGCATGTTATATGGACAGCAAAAAATATTGTGCATAATTTTGGTTTCAGTAAAAAGGGTTACCTATCCGTAGTCAGGTTTTATAATTACATACATACATACATACATACCGTCACGCCTCTTTCCCACAGGGGTAGGCAGAGACTACTTTATTCCACTTGCTACGATCCTGACATATTTCTTTCGCTTCATCCACAGTCATCAATCTCTTCATACATGCTCGTCGGCTTCGGGTACTCCTAACCTGACCTTTTTCCAAAACGTCTCCTATTTGGTCTCGGAACGTCCGTCTAGGCCTTCCCCTCCCAACGCAACCATTCGCACTCCCCATATAGATCTGTTTAGTTAGTCTACTTTCATCCATCCGCTCTACATGCCCAAACCAACTAAGCATACTTTTTTCTATCCTAGTCACTATATCCTCTTTCACACCAGCACGTTCCCTTATCAGACTGTTCTCTCGCCCCCGTGGTGAACGCGACGTGACGGGTTGCGAACCTCGTCGCCGCCAATTACGTTATAATTACGTTTAAAAAAATAATTTACCTCTGTTTCGTATAGCTGTTCATGTATTAGGGCCTTAAGCAAAGTCCGTCCGGGTCGCTGCCACCAACTTACTGGCTAATCCTGCCGCGAAGCAGTGCTCGCGCAACGAGTTGAGAACAAGACGGAAATTACTGTTACATGAGGTGTACCATCTTAGCACCCTAGGCTGGCAACGCATCTGCAATCCTCTGATGTTAAAGGTGTCCATCAGCGGAGGTGCTCACTTACCGTCAGGTAAAGCACTTACTCGTTTACCACCGTATTTCATAAAATAAAATCTTTTCAAAACATAATTCAAATCAGTTAAGTTAGTAAGTTAATTCGCCTAAGTATAACTTAGGACTATTAAAATCCAGAGTGAATAAGCTGTTACTGAACCCGTGAGCTACATCTTTGGCCTCATTTGCACTTACCATCAGTTGAGATAGAGGTCGATCGCTGGTCAGTTTATAATAATTATAAAAAAACTTTATTCATTGATTGGTCGTCTGCAAATAGACGTTTACGTTGCAACTCGTAATCAACCAGTGGCTGGATTCGGAAGGTGGCTTTCGAGTATCGTTATTGCGAAGAAGACTCTTGTGAAACTGTTAAAAAATCACCAGATTTATACATCTGTTTTCACAAAAATCTGAATTACAAATCACAAAATGAGAATTATACCCGCCTGTTACAGTTTTATTTCTTTCATAATAACACCAAGTACCTACTTAATCAAATTTAAGACAACAATTTTGCAAAGTAAAACAGATTTTTTTATTTATTCTAAATCCAAAATAAAGGCCCATATTGTTATAATATTATTTTACTTCATTAATTAGTTGATATAAAATATTACCGTTCTCGATAACAGTTTCCTGTTAATCAATATAAACCAAGGCCATTTTAACTTAACAGTTTATACCAATCTTGTTCATTCAGCTGAAAAAGCATGTTAAAAGTAAGAGCGATAAAAACATGTCAATTCTGTATATAATTATACGTACGACATATAATGCGGTCCGTTTCAATGACAGTCCAGTAATACTCACACCGCCAGTGGACTCGAGACCGACAGGTACAAATGGTTTACATATACAAGTACTAACAAGTTTTGCAGATACAATACAACCATAAAACAAAGTGAGACTGGTAAGATTCCAAACACAAATTTTTCACTTGCAATGAAAAGGAGGCGGCCCTAAACTATAGAACCTTCCATTTTTGAAGTCGGTTACAAACAGCCATAATCTTCTACACCAGCTAGAGTGAAGGAGTCATAGTCATAGGTAGGGAAAGAAAACGTGCACCAAAGTTTAACCAAAATATCGCGACATTCAGCTGAAGACAACAACGATACGCAGTTGTGGTCATCATCATCACCTGACTTTGAATCTACCACGCAAAGATTTTCCATACGTGAAAATGACGATAGAATGTGTGAAGAAAATGCGATGGAATAAGTTCGAAAGAGGGGTAAATATCAGTGTTCAAAAGGACCCCTAGTAGTAAGATAAGATACAACCTTTTTAATTGCTCTCGAGTATATTGTGTCAGAAGGCATTGCAGTTAAGTTTTGCGATCTGACTTTTTTACATACATCATATTTCTCTTTTTATATATCTTGGAGGTTTCCTTATTTTCATCACCTTGAACTGTAAATAGCATTTTCCTACGCAGCTGATCAATTATTAAATTTTCCATGCCAGAGCCAGACCATTTTTCAGACCAAGAAAGGACGAAAATTTTCGAACAGGCCACGAGAGCTAATGTAGCTCGGTTCGTGCGGTAAACACCTGCGATTGGAAACATTGTTCAGTTAGTAAATTGAACTTAGTAAACCTTGATCTGTAATGTACTGTAACATGTCAAGTGTGTTGACCATGGAAGTGTCTGCATTCAAAGATTAACAGATTTTTTAAAGCACACAACTTATGTTGGGTTAGGTACGTGAAACTGACGAATACAAATTATAAGAAAAAAAATGTGAGTTGTAACATCCCTGATGATGAGTGATGAAACACAAATAATAATTTATTTCTAAAACATGATAACTTAGATTAATATTATCCTTGATAATTAAAAATGTGAAAACAAGATAATAAAAACTGTATTTCTTGAAATGTTAGGGTACAACAGTTTTTACTTAAATTTGTCTATATTCCCAGCTTTCATCAATGATGTTTTATTGAAAGTGTTTTCAGTTTACGGTAGCTGAGGGATCCACAGTTTTGTACTTTGGCTTGCTGTGAGTAAAAGGTAGATACCGGTACTTGACCATGTGCTGAAAATAAATAAATAATTATATAGTAATAAGAATATTGGATTTAATTATGTAGTGAGATAAAACTGGATGTGGTGCTTAAAACAAAGTTAGAAAATTGATGCACAGAATTTGTCTGTGATCCTATGGGAACTAAGTTATTTTGGGCTTAAATATACTGCCCAAAAATATATAGGGATCAAATGAATACGAGAATTCATACAGGATTGATCCCCAGACATTTCATGATGTTTATATATCATATACTTTTCTACAGAGGAGTTACTTTCAAATTAATTATACTAAAATGGCATAGAAATGTGAACATAAGTATAGTAAATAAGATGATCTTACCTTGATTTGCCTCTTCATAGTAATACAAAATAGAGTTATAAAATACATAACTAAAATAGGCCAGAATACTGGAACATTGAAAGCATCAATGAAAGTGCATATGAATCCAATAATTGTACTTTTGGTGACAGAAAGCCAGAATTTAAATTCGGGTAATCTTCTTATAAATGGTCTGAATTCCTCAGTGGATCTGGTTGGGAGGGCTGGGCCACTTTCATCATCATCACCTGGAAGTTAATTATGAACAATAATCCTAATGTATCTGTAGCTGGAGTGTTACAACATTATTGCAGTTAACCAAAACCAAAGGAACTGTTTTTGCTTATTGTGGACTAATGAAGAAATAAAATACCATATAATGGGCTACCCTGATAAGTAATAAGATAAAATAGCAGACATGAAACTAACTTACCATCAAAATCCATGGCAGGATCAATTTTCGGTGTAAGGAATGCAATGAATAAATTTAAATGGTAGATACCAAGTGCGTAAGTCACTATGTACCATCCCTGAAAGCAATAATTTTACAAATTACTTAAAAATATACCATTCGTTTTATACTAAACAATTTTAAATAAGGACAATTAGATAACATACAATAAGACTTATAGTAGAAAGAAACTGTAACAACAAGTCTAAAATATGTTTTAAGGGATGTTTGATGTAATTAGATATATAGATAGATAGATTTATTTATCACCCTTTTAAAAGTACAATTAAATGTCAAACATAAGTAATTCACAAAAGGATCATCAATTGTAATAAAATAGTAATAATAATAATAACTGAAATTAAATAAAAACAAAAATAAAGCTTAATGAAATGTCACCAGTACAGTCAGCATCAGATAAGTTGTAGCAACTAATGTGGACAATTGCAGCAGAACACAACATATATAAACAAACTTCACAAAGCACTCAAAAACATCTAATAATCTGCCATGGCTATACTATTTATTTATTGTTACATGTAAAAAAAGTGCTTTGTTCCATCCAATATAATAGTTGGTGATTGTATCATACCATATGGATTGTACTGCCTTTGATTTTGAGCTCCTCAGATCTTGAGTACCTATTCGATTAATATTTGTACATAAATAAACCAGCTGGTTTATTTAATTTAAGCAAATACTTTAATGTGTTAAAATTATTGTACCTATTGAATAGAAAAGAATCTTTCTTCTCATAAGTAACTGATTTTTATAGTAAATTTAAAGAGTATAGATTCAGGCATTACTTTGTAGATGTCCATGTCAAAATAAATGGATAAATTTAAGTTGAAAAGATAATAAGTTTATTATATTATTGACCTTGACTAAGCAGAGTACTCCTGATATTAATGATAGCTAAATGGCAAAAACAAAAGGCAGCATAAAAATGCTGATAGCTATAATACACAACAACTATAGTCTGTCCAATCATTTATTTTCTCGATGACAGCTCCCGTAGAATGTAACTGCGCTTTTTACGCAAAAATTAACTTTTAAATGTGAGGTATAAAAAATATGACGACTGCCTAATTTTGTTCCTTGGTCCCATATAATATGCATCTAAGACAAATTGAGTCCAGATATGCAGTAATATCTTTTTAAAGTACGATAAACAATAAACATTTTAATAAAGTTACATTCTATGGGAATGCAAATAGTGATGTTATGATTGAAATATCGATATTGTATTGGTATTGTATGCATTGAACTAGATGTGTTCCTGTGACTTTGTACACGTTGTAATTTTTTACCGGGATAAAAAATAGCCTATGTTACTCAGGAATAATGTAGCATTTTAATGTTGAAATATTTTTTGTTTGTCCAGTAGTTTTTAGTTCATGAGATCATTACAAACATACTGTCATTCGGCCATTTTGCACGCTTAGTAATAAATTAGCATTGAAGTCGGTTGTTTTATTGGCTCCATAGCTGAATACTTCTCAACTACTCGTATATATAATAAAATTGGATCGATATCGTATCTACTGATCACTTATTAGGTCACAACACTATAACTATCAAACTACATCTGTCATCGAGAAAATAAATGATTGGAAAGACTATAGGCTTTTTACATCGTAATATAGTTATTTCAAAGAGATATGCAAAGATATACATATATGTAATACTATATAAACAATGAAGGAAATAAATTATTTGTTATCATCCAGTCTCATCCTTAACACTAAATTTGTAGGATGTAGCTGTGTGGCTTCACCAATATCTTAACATGAAGGTATAAATTGTTGCTCACTTACTTGCTTGGCAAATATTCGAAGAATAAATACTGCTAGTAAAAGAATAGTTCCAATCCATCGTCCTCTCGCGTATGGTGTCCATCTATCTAATGTGCCTTGATATATCTGAATACAGATAAATATAATTGTTAAATCACGTAGACGACAAACTATTTGACTTAATTAGTGAATTACTACAAGTAGGTTAGTTAACATGTCGTCATTAAGTGCAGCAAAAACATAGTATCAAACCAAGGAATGTTGCGTCCACGAACTCAAGAGTTACCTGAGACAAACGAGTCCATGCTTGAGAAATTACTCCTTTTCGCGATGTTTCAGATGTTAAATCATTTCCATCCATCATATCGACAAATCTGACTTCCTCGAATAAGACTACTGTTTTTATTAGGCTAGTCGAAACACATCACTTTACATTCGAGTTTGATCATAAATCTTTAATTAATTTACATTTAAACTAAACAATAAATTACTTTTATTTTACATTAATCTACTTAATTTTTCAGTACCTAGCCGAATAAATCTATCGGTCAGCAGGAAATTCGTAGGCACACAGATAAGAACATGGTGATGATGATGACATATGTGACATGACAAATACGACAGATAAGAAAGCAGAATTTTCTAAAACTTAAATTTCAACCAATAATATCACTTGATGTAGTCGAAAATTGAAACAACAGCCAATAGGTAATGTTATTTACACATGGTTACGTGGCCTTTTTACAAAGGATTCAATGCAACTTTAGTATTTTCAATAGTAAAAACCTCTTAAAACGATGTTTATATTTGACCACTATAAATTTAAGTTCTAAGCATTTCAGGTACATTGGAAAGCATAATACATCACATGCCTTTTATATATATCTATGGTTAATTGATAAATGCCCCAGTATGTCTTAAGGTAATATGTAGTGCTCTCACAAGGTGTGTGTGCAAGACTGCACAACCTTTTTAGATAGTTTTTTTGCCTTTTTTTATTTTTTTATGGATTTTAAGATGATTTTGATTGATTAAACTTTTGTTTCCACCGAAAACCAGTGCCTATTATTTTGCTCCCAAATAGTGTGCATACAGTCAAGTGCCAAAAATTCATCCCTCCTTTACTTTTTGACACTTGAAATTAAGTGTGGGAGGCTATTAAAAACGTACCGAAGTAAAACTATTACTTAGAGAATTTAGACCTTTTTAGACCTTATTTGATTATCCGAGAGCTACTGTCGACAGGGGGGGGGGGGGGGGGGGGGGCTACTCCGAAACACGTTTTTTCGCGCCGTATTATTATCAATACTCTCACTCTTCACTCTAAATGATGAGTATTAGTATGAGCGGAGAGGCATTACACGAACTATGAAAATCGAATTTCGGAGTATAAGGCAAAGGAAAGGTCCCTGAATCGAAAGCTTATAAATTAAACAAAAAAACTATTAGGGAAATTATTACTACGTAAGTTTCTCCTCTCCCTCACACGGTACTATTTGAAACCTAGGCTTAGCTAGAGAAAATCAACTTTTTCTTTAAATTACCTACCTACACCCCCTTCCTAAATATTCTTGTATGCTGCGAAGATTTGTTTAAAACTATCCCGTGGGATCTATATAATTTATACGGATTAAGAAAAGCCTATGTTCTAGTTCAGAGTAAATATAACCAATCTCTGTGCTACAGTGCCATGCTGGACTGGGAGCAAAGAAAATAGGTACATACAATTTCGTACCAGCTGCTTCTCTTCCCGCGCAGATGATATAAAAGCCCATCGAGGGAATTCTTCTTTCATGCTGGTCTGGGAGCAAAGAAAAAACATATAATGTACCAGTTGCTTCTCTACCCGCGCAGATGGTAAAAGACCATCGAGGGAATGGGCGAAACTTATAGGAATCATGTTATAGGCGATGAGGCTAGCAACTCATCACTATTTTGATTCCATTTTCTACCTATACGCCCACAATCTTGCTAAATGTGGCCTGTAGGTCTTGTTACCTTAGGCTCTGTCTACCCCGTAAGGGATAAAGACGTGATTTGTGTTTGTATTTGTGTATCGAGGGAATGGGCGAAAATCGTAGGAATCATGGTATAGACGATGCGGCTAGTAACCCATCACTATTTTGATTCCCCTTTCCATCTGTACGCCCACAGCCATGCTAATCGTGGAATTAAGGTCTTACCTCGTGAGAGATAAAGACGGGATTTATATATGTATGTATGTGCTACATTTCATCCAGATCAGTTCACCCGTTCTGGCGTGAAAGAGTATCAATCGTCTATACTTTCTCACAAATTTTCGCATATACTAAATGGCAGTTCAGTGTAAGAAAGTAGTTCTAATGAAATTCCGCAATATGGCGCGTGTGCGTATCTATATAATATGTTAATCAAATCAAATATCTTGTTAGAACAGGTATAGAACCGCTGTCTTACCACTTTTGAATGACGAAGTGGTGTGCTTTCTTCGGGCCCTTTGTGTTCAAAGGTACATATAAAATGACGTCAGCAGACCGTTCTTTCTTACCAACTTGTTAAGTACTTAGTAGAATAATATTCACGGTTGTTTTCAGAGGATCACTTAAGACAAAGACAAATAATCTTATTGTTTAAGAAATTTAATGAAATAATTGTTCTAATTACATTTTATACACTGTAGTATGGTACACTTAATTAAGATAATTTGCTCCTAGTTATCAAGTTCTAACAATACTATAAGTATAATAAAAAAGATAAAATTAGAATAATTATTATGCTTTATTTATTTTCTATTACTTCTATTATTGCAGGTTTTTATTTACAAATTGTATTGAATATTATACAATAGACATTTGATTTGTAGTATCTTATAAATAACATCACCCTTTTAATTCAAAGAAAATTTTGGTCCAGCTAAATTCTATACAAAATCAAATTACTAGTGAACAAATTGTCGGATATTGCTATCATTTTATTAATATTATAATTCTGAATTTTTTACAATGTATTACATACATTATTAGGTTGTAACTACTACTATTGGGCTTTAACACATAGTAAATAGGTATTAATGATAATGATACAAGTAACAAATAATACTAGAATATTTATTTATACTATACATTGATGCACTTTGTCCAGAACGTATGCCTGGGCGTCTCCCTTTTATACAGTAGTATCATTGTCATGGTACTTAATGTTTTACAGTGGCTGTTATTAACTTATTCTAATCATTCGGAAGCATGTTTAAGATTTTGAGCTTTTATAATTCGCCATCCACAGCCAGTGGCGTAACTATAACGTCTGGCGTAACTATAACGTGTGGGGCCCGTGGCAAATTCGTCAGATGGGGCCCTTTCTCAATATAAAGAAGTGCATCAGCGTCCCTTCTGTGCTCTAAACCAAGCCAGTTCGGGGCCCCGTAGAGCTAGGGCCCCTGGCATTTTGCCACCCCTGCCACCCTATAGTTACGCCACTGTACTGTCCACAGCAGAACCGTGGACTTCTGCACAAAGCTGCCCTGAAGTGCACGGTAAGTTAGAAGCAGCTTTGTACGACATCATAGATTTTGGTCTCGTGTAAGTACAATTCATGGATACAATTCAAGGATTCATGACAAATTATAAAAGCGCCCTAAGGAGGCTTTAATATATCCTTCAATAATTATGTTAGTATAAAAGGCTTGTTGTCAATATACTCGTACCAGCTGAAATAAATAAAGTAGAACAACTAGCTGAAGCATGGAAGCACAATAATTTAGTTTCATTGTAATTTTTTCTTATAGGTATTTCAAAAAAGGTTGACAAATTCAACCACACCGCAATTTTAAATTGACAGGTGAAAAATAAATTTTCTTTTAAAAATCTTCATTTAAGCATGAATTTATGTTTGTTTATTTCCTTTTAAACACCTGACAGAATGAGCTTCAGACACTCACAAAAATAAACATTCCATAAACCATGAAATAACAGATATATTGAGAATTTTCTGCTTTTAAAGATTTTATGTTATAAAAACAGAATGGAATACATGTTACAGAAGAAAGAAAATAAATAGAGCAATGAGTTATAACGTTTACCAGCCTACCGTTAATATTTAGCTGGGTTAAAATGTAAAATAATAAATGCCGATTTATTAGGAACTTACGTCGTTAAATTAAATATTCTCAACATAATTTCGTATCAGCAAAAAGGAGCCCACTCTCGGGGCATAATCAATATCACCTATAGCAAAACAATCAATAAGTACAACTAACTGTTTTTCCTTGGCTTATTACCTTGACGTACGAAAATTTTACTGCCCTCTATTTTCTGCTAATGTTACTTAAAGAAAGAACAAAAAAAAATCGTAACGCTTATTGTGGCCTCTTTCAAAATATGTTGACAACACGATATTACTACTTAAAATTCGCTACCAAAGTGTCTTGCAGACTACTAGTGAGTAATAGGTTCTAACTAGATAGATAAATTACATTTTGTAATGTCTAGTATAGATACGTAGTTACGAAATCAGAAAGCGTACAAATTATTACTTGTTTAAGGCTTTGTCGACTATGTTTCTTATCATAATCGCTACCTATAAAAAGTACGCGCTGTCCTTATAGGATTTTGTTGGGCCTCGTCTTCGTAGTTGACACACCTCGGCAATATGAAGGTGGAATGGGAAATGGGAACTGGCCGTCGCAGTTTGAATATATAAAAATATTTGGACCTGACTACGGCAAAGCCAAAAGAATGGTCTATGAAAGTTTGTATTTATGCATGTTCCACCACAGCATCTAGAATACTCATCAGATTTTAATGAATGAGCTATTTACATAAGTAGCTTTTTCAATTCCCTAATTAAAAAACTATAAAGAATTTATTGCGTATTTTAGTCAATATGCCACAGAAAAAGCTAGGTCGCATAGGTATGGCGTTTAATGTGTCACCCAGCGCAAGCTTCGAAAGTGTACGGCTTGAAGAGTTATAATAACAACAAATTGTAAATACAAAAAGAAATTTATTTCCAATTAAAATTCTGTAATACCTATCTATTATAGGTTTGTTACGTTTCATATAACATTAATCATCAATTACACCTTGTCCATGTACCATACAGTATATTTCTTACTAAGCAAATTAGGTACTAGTAGACTGCCTACGGTAGTATGATTCACAGTCTAACTTTAAACCCGTAATAAATGCTACTGAGGTGGCCACAATTCTCATTTATAAATTTAAGCATTTACTGCCATCAACGCACAGACGCGTTCATAATATTTAGTAACCTTCACCCAGTGCCTTCAACGCATACACGAGTTCTGAATTTGAAATGTTGAAATTTCCATAAATCAAAAACCATTTCGAGAGAATCGCTTGTAGAACAAAAAAAAATGTTTTGGAATTATTTTGTACATTATGTTTTGGAAAAATTTGCAAAATATGTAAAACTGGAAATGATTTTGCATTTAAAATCATTTATTTTGTGAGGTATTTATTCTGTTTGAGTTTGTCAGATTATTTCAACATTTTTTAAGTGTACGAAACATAGTGACGTCTTTTCGCCAATACTTGACGTTTGTAACATACGCCCTTATTGCTCAAGCAACGATTTAAATGGATTTCTCCATGAAAATACAAGATTTTCACAAATATAAAAATACGAGTGTCTTAAAATTGAGCGCTCTTTCGAGCCAGACAATAAAAAGTACCACGATTTTTTTATATTGGCAATTATACTATAATTACATATTATTATTATGATGAGATTACTTTCGGTAAAAATACTTGAATTATAAACGCCAATAAAAATTACCACAAACACTGAAGGTAAAGCACAATTAGAATCGATAGGTTTATAATGACTAAAGAATATAAAATATAAATACCGTTTTCATTCAAAACAATGTGTTCGTCTTGGTAGAATAATTACCTAGATCCAATGCGAACGAACCAATGTCAAATTAGTATGAACTCATATGTGTTGAAAGCACTGGGTTATAGTCGGTTGAACTCACATGTGCGTTTGATGCACACAGCAAAGTGCGGGACCTGGCGAATGGCCAGGAAAGGAGGGTGGCAGTGAATGCGTTAACACAACTCACAATATTTATCTTTACCACCAATTAAATTACATGCTATACTGAAACACAATTATTCCAAATTTATCAAGTTTCATGTATAATAAAAGATTATTAGTCAACCGTAACACAATAAAAACATGTGAACATAAAGTTGAATTCCTATTGATTCATATTGTGACCCCCTATAAGTGTGGACTGTGATAGTTTACCTAACATCGATATGTACAAGTTTCATTGTTTATTTTACTGCTGAAAAAGTTTGCATTTGGTTGTTGCTATTAGAGGCCACCCATGAACTGAAGACATCCCTGAAAACAAGACAAGTCTTATGTAAAACCCTGCACTTTAATAGATACTGACAAAATAAATCAAATGAAATTCTATGAATTATCTTGGCATTAATTTGTTTATGAGACAACAAATAATGTTAACATAGTAACAGGCAAGAGACTAAAAAACAATACCACAGCAGTTTTTACCGTAATTTTAACGGTATTGCTTACTTAGCTCGAGGTTCTCATAATACAACAAAATAAATATGCTTTTAAATTACCTGCAATGGCTGACAACACATTCATTAGAGCAATATTCATCTTCCCATTCACTATTGGCTATGGCTGGGTTGGTACAACCCTGACGGATGCACGATGGCGTGCTTCTGTTTTCATTTTGCTGCGGACAATTGATCACATATTTCAAATACCTAAATGACCATATTAATGACATCACCTGAGCTGTGGTAACCAAAGACATTTAAATAACAGACAGAAAATACAACAACTTGCATCTTTAAACCTTTGAACACAAATTAAATTAAGACTATAATTAATTAAGTAATATATTTAATTTTATTGCACCTAAACATAATACTTAAATTGAGGTGGGCGTGATACAGAAGATGAAATATCACACAAGTATTAATTAACATTTACAAATCATCCCTTCAAAGCCGTAAGGTAAAATTGACGTATTACCTCTGGGGAATGCTGAGGCATGCCAGAACTTCCATTACTGTTGGGAGAATGTTGTTCAGCTTTTAGTGCTTGGTTCTGAGGCTGTTGCTGGCTTGTTTGCTGTTGTTGCAGTTGCTGAATTTGTTGTTGCTGTTGTTGTTGTAACTGTTGCTGTTGTATTTGTTGCTGTTGTAACTGTTGTTGCTGCTGCTGTTGTTGTTGTTGTTGCTGCTGTTGTATTTGTTGTTGTTGCTGCTGCTGTTGGTGCTGTTGCTGTTGTTGCTGGTACTGCATTTGTTGATGGGATTGTTGCATTTGCTGGAAATCAAGGTACATGATTTAAATTATTTAACCTGACCTTTGAAATATAATGTTTTTTTTTTTTTTAATCATCTTGGAAATGATCACAAAGAAATTACAAGAACCAAAAGTGGTGATTATTACTATAATTACCTGTTGCGAGTGGTGGTACTGCATTGCAGCATGTACTTGGCCCATTGGTGGTGATTGGGACTGCACTTGTCTGTAACCCGGAGGAGACAAGCCAGATGACGGTGTATAGTGGGCTGGAGTCTGAGTAGGCGGGTAGCTCCGTGGTGATTGATTGACATTAGGCTGGCAGGCTTGAGGTGGGGTTGTCGCATTAGCTTGGTAAGGTTGAGGATTCTGCCCTGGCACACCCTGATGGAAAAATATAAAATAAACACTTTTTTCTTTTATTCCTCTGTTATAATTACCTAAATTTAGTCAAACATTTATAAAACTTCTACCACAGGAACAAAGAACATGACAATAACATATTGGGTTCTTGTTTCCCAACAGTATTATGTGGTTTCATCTCATAAAGTAGAAGTGACCGGTATCAGTGTATCTCAGTTTATATGCTAGTCACTCACACAATACTTGCACTGCAAAAACTGAATTTATCTTTTATTAAAATTTTATTTTCTGCATAATACTATTAGAATTGATCATCACTATGATTAAATCACAACATAGAATAAAGTGAAGTAAAAATTCATCTACTAAAGCTAAAATACTCTTATATGAAAACAATTTACTCAACTGCATCAGGAGGATTATTACCTGGTATGTAGCAGGATTATGTGCCATGCTCCCTTGGTAGTTTGGTGTTGTTTGCTGAGGGTTTTGTGGGTAGCCTTGAGTAGGCTGAGCTGGGTAGGCTGCTTGAGGTTGACCACCGGGATAGTTCTGAGGTGTGTATCCTTGTGGAGCCGGGTTGGGTACATATCCTTGAGGCGAATGACCATTCCCATATGCCTGTCCCTGTACTCCTTGATAGTAATTCCCGTAGGTGGAATTAGTATTGTTGCCGTGATTGTACATGGCAGGAGTTTCTTGTTCACCTCCCTAAAAGTTCCACGCATTAGAAGTTTCTTCTATATTCACAGCATCATCAATATAATTAAGAAAACAAAGTAACGTTAAACTTATCATCTGAGCTACAACTTAGCAAATTGTCAGGAAATTATTATGATTTAATTACGTAAATAATTATGCTAAGCACACAAAAATAAACATCAATTTGTCTATTAGGTGCCGTTTTTTCGATTGTCAGATAGGCTCTATTTGACGAATAACACCGGGGGTATTTATCACATAAACACATATTATCTGAGGATTGAAAAATCGGTCCTAAAACAGTAATAGAACAAAAAACTCGCTTAAAAAATTTAAATTGTAACCTTTTAATTTGTTATCTCACGCCGCTTCTTTGTTTTTCAGCACTAATATTTTATTAAATCCTTTTGATATCTCATTCATATAAAAAATACTTTTAAAATAACGATGAGCAACCACAAACACTGAATTTTAAATGTATAATGCTTTAAAATGCTTTATTTCAGCGATTATTTACGAAACAAAAGCTCACACTTCCCCTCTCGAAAGCTACTTTTTAAATGTTCTATTCAATTCAAGGCTAGCGTCGTATTTGGATTCTAGCGAAGTTGCCAGGCGAGCGAACATTGATCGGTACGCCAAGGCGGCGGCACTGTGCGAAAGAGAAAAAGATGTTCTATTTCGCTCTCATCGGTGTTTCTCGTTTATTTTCGTAATTTCAGAGCGAGACGACTAGACTTTAACACGAGAGAGTTGAACAAACTTGTTTCTGTATCGCGGAACATGTTTCATTTCATCTCAAGTAAAGCAAAATGATTTTGATTCTGTTTATTGCTATTGTGTAAAATTGAATGGCTCTGAGACATTTTATACTATGTAGGTATCTTTATTTATCACGGTTTATTTAGAATACATTAAATGCTGTAATACCACAACTTATTGATAACAATGACACCTATAGCATAGCATGCTCAACAAAATACATAAACAGCATGCTGTGATAGTATAGTGCGATAGTTGTATCTAGCCAGACACCTAAACACGACAAATTCGAATACTGTGTGTCTTACCTTGGATACTAAACTTGCTCTGTATGCAGCAAGAGCTTTCAAGTATTCTTTCTTGGCTACCTCGGTCTTCTGTTTGTAAACCTATGATACAAAAAAGATAAACTTAATTTTACAAGCTTTTATTTACTATCATCTGTCCCAGTGTCTGTCTGTAATCAAATGTCGCAAGTGAATTTTGACCCACTTCCGGTGGTTGGATTGACATGCAATATGGTATACTTACATGTTTCCATTATAACTAATTACTTACACTTTTATGTTCTGAGTCCAGCCCATCCCACATAGAAGCCACAATTTTGGATACTTCTCCAAAGCTTGCATTAGGATTTTGTCCTTTTATTGCTGCCTGGGTGTCTCGGAAGAACAATGCATATGCTGATACTGGCCTGAAAATGTTTTTCAAATTAACATTGTTTCGATAATTAAAAGAATTAGGTAAATTAAATGAATCTCATAGATGAAGCTTACTTTTGTGGTTCATTGGGGTCTCGTTTTTTCTTCTTTTTCTGTACTTTCGGTTTCTTTTGCATCTGTCCTCGGTTGATTCCATTGTCAATAGGTTCAGGTGAAGACCTCTTCACACCCATATTGCTGGCACCAATCTGTGGATGGAACTAAATTGAATATGGAAATTTATACCAGTATCATCCAATCAAAATATAGTTCATTGGCAATGAGTGTATAATGGACAGTCAACATATTCCTAGAAATATGCATGTAAGATAAATCTGCCTATACCTGATGAAGCGTAGTTTGTTGCTGCCGGCTCGCTGAGCAATAATGGATAGGCAGAAGGCTTTCCGCATCACCAGGCAACTACCAACAAACAACCAATCCATTAGAATTTTCTATGTTCTACTATTTGCATCAAAATTTTATTATTTCTATGAATGAAGTATGTAATTGGTATGCCAATGAACTATATTGAAATATAACACATGGGACACATACACATGTACAATTTGTGAAATAAGTTTTATAATATGGGTTTTATGAATATGATTTGTTTAAGCCAACTTTCTGTATGCCTAGGTAGGGGTAGTTTAAGTGCATAGATATTATACCGCTAGATACTGCACTATGCAGTCAGCATCAGTTAATTTAATATTGCAACACAAACATTATATATGGGTTTTTTCTTTTTAATCTCTGTTTGTTCTGATAAGTCTGTTGCCGAATATATGTTGCTGCATTCAGTCCACTTATTAGTGTTTGAAAGCAGACATGAAGAATAACCTCCATATAGGCTTCAATATTAAAAAACTTCTCACAGCAGTTTCAGAGCCTAGGACTTAACTTATCTTAACAAATGAACTTATAAGAGGCTGAAACCTTTTACTCAATATTAGAGCATATTATATCTGAATTTAAGTTAGTGTATGTTATAGGAATAATTTTATTTTTATTTCTCTTCATATAATAGGAACATATCTTAAGTCCAAGACAACAGACTTTGTTTTGATATATTTGGTCAAAATTTTGTGTTTACTATAACATATGCATATCTGATGCCAACTATACAAAGACAACCCAAACATTTGATGGAGTAGCAAGGTAATTAATTGGTTTAGTTCATGGACATATAAGTCAATTTTGGTAATACAGAAGATACAGAGTTAAAAAGGATGTCCAGGATGGTCTCATATAAATTAAATCACAATTAATTTAGCAATTATAATGTCATTCACATTTGAGGTTGGTTAATGTTTCTGATTTAGGAAAACAAAATTAGAACACAGTAATGGTATCAATTTATCTTGAGCCACATCCCATTGTGAGAATAGTTTATCAAATTACCTGTGAATGGTGAGAAGGCACACTGTCATCAGAATCATCACTTGTAGTTCCAGGTGGGGACGCCCTCTGCGGTGAACTGTAGACTGGGGCAGAGTTCTGTGTAGGAGTGTTGGGGGTTGGGGGGCCATTCATCACTTGAGTAGGCTGCATCATAAGTAGCCGCTGCTGACCTCCTGGCTGCTGCTGAATCACGTAGTTACCAGCTGGCGCTCCAGCACCGCTAAAAAGAAATATAATGTTAGTCAGATTTAAACTGCGTCCAGTATGGTGAGGTAGGAGGAAATAAATGTTTACCTGTGTGATGTAACTGGCGTGTGTGGTTCTTGCAAGTACAGGGGTTGTTGATACGACGGAGCCCCACCCGGCGGCGCCAGGCCGTCTTGTGCCGGGTTCATCATACCGACCTAAGAATAACACTTACGATAAAACAATAACGCCTAAAACTTATTCAATGTAAATACTCAGGTCTGAGTAACAAGATGAAGTTAAAAAAAACTTAAAAACGAAACTAAATGAAACTTGTACTTCAGAAGTACTAAGTTTCAAATTGGAAGCCGAAACTGTTTTCAATAATGGATTATTGCGAAAAGGAAATTAAGAAGATTAGTTAAAGTAAAGAATTCAGGTTTTTCATTTAAAGGAAAGAAAAAAACAGAAATACGGAACGTAGCAAGACTGTACTGACACTACTGACAGTGACAGATGCCACAGATGGTCAATATACGCCACTTGAAACTGAAAGAGTCTGTTCGAGACAAGTATTTAGACATCAATTTGATCCTTTCATGCTGGTCTGGGAGTTAAGAAAAAACATAGAATGAACTAGTTGCTTCTCTTCCTGCGCAGATGGTAAAAGCCAATCGTAGGAATGGGCATACGGCCCTCAGGGGAATCAAGTCAATGTCTTTGATATATATTCCAATGTTTTTCATAAGGTCAGAGGGTTCTGATAAGTTACATTGCCAATCGTATTCTGTATGCACGCTGGGTCGATTTTTTCTGTACTCATACTCAGTGCAGCAGGGCTGTGCATACAAAGCTTAAACGGCCCTGCTTGGAGTGCCACTGGGAATTATACTGTTGACTGTGAATATGACATGCATTAGACGGTCAATATTATCGTGATACTGGTATGTCAATATAGGATCGTGTATTTCAAAATAACCGGATTTGCTATGTACCCATCAATACTTCGTAATATGGATCGCGATATGCGTGGATCACACGATAATACTAACCGTCTAATCCATGCCTATGTACTAGTGCCCTACCGAAGTTTCGGTTTCGGTTTCAGTCGGTTTCGGCCAAAAACACCGAACCTTTCGGCCGCGTCGAAACTAACATATTCGCACTTTCATGTTATATTTCCCCTTTTTTGGGTAGTACAGTACTTATATAATTTAGACCCAGTATCACTATGATAATGTTGAAATTTCAATCTGAGAAAAGTGAAACATAAAACATTGTAATATTAGACCGACGAGAAGTTTAATTACTCATATATATTTGGAAAGAACGGCTCACTTTCATTTTAGTCAACATTTGAATCACATTTATAAAAGGTTCGGTTTCGGTTTTGGTAAAAAACATGTTTCGATCGGACACTAATATGCACTCTTGCATGCACGCAGGGTCGATAATGTCGATATTTTACCTTGTATAATTACAATCCGCTGTATAGGTACAATACGATTGGTGACGGTTCTGCAAGCAGGACCCTGCGTGCAAGGGTATAAGTAGACTGCTTATTAGACAGAGCTTACTAGGGTTGATATTGATTTCTTTTGGGTATTGTCGTGACCGTTCCTAAGTTCTGCCGTTGGAATAAAATTGGTAATTTAAAATACCTGAGGCGCTGCATGATGCATTTGAGTGTATTGTATATGGCCGGGTTGTACGCCGTTCGCATGCTGCCCGTGAATGGAAGGAATATCGAACTCTTCGTCGCCGAAAGATGGTGTGTGAAAGGTCTGAAACAAATGAAAACTATAAGTAAGTTTTTAAGTAGTACCTACATGTAAAGTAAGAGGACCTGAAGACTAAGTATAAGTAAGCAATGACATATTCCTAAAAAATAGATTTAGTTGAGGATTCTAAAGATATTCCATTGCTAACCTATGACATGCCATCTTGTAACAATCAACTTTTAGTTGTTACTTGTGTTGGGAGAAGAAATCAACTTTGAAAAGAATAATGATAATGATAATGATGGTAGTATTTCGTCCTTTTTAATCTAACTTTTTACTGAAACCGGTTTACTTGCGATTGCGAGAAGCAAGAACCGTAAAAAATGATTCTTCTATTCAACGCTTGACGGCGTTGCTTATTATGTGGATAGATTGACTTCCATTCAACACCAGATGTCGCTAGCACATCCAAACCAAACACGAAACAATTAAAACACCCGCCAAGAGCGTGCGAGCCACGCGCAGTATACGGTTCCGTAGTTGCCTGTCACACTATGTGGATATTATGAACATAATTATTATTTTTCATTTTTATTTGATCCTACTATTTAAAAATTATTCAAGATTTTATATTACCACTTCGTCGGCGTAGTTATATGACACCCATGCCAAAGCACAGCTTTCTAGTACTAAGAATCTCTGAGCTAAGCCCCGGACAGACAGACAGACAGACAGACGGACGGACATGGTGAAACTGTAAGAGTTCCTTGTTGACTACGGAACCCTAAAAAGAGTTCGGCGAGAGGAGGAAAATTTAAGACTTATGCGCATATCTTATTTGATAGTCTCAAACCATTTTTTTAAAATCATGCTAAATAATAACACGGTTGAACCGTGGATTGAAGATTGTGCTTTTTGAAAACGTGATATAGCATTATAGTTCGTTCATCGTACCTATTCGGTTTTTCGTCATTGCATCTTCATCGGTCCTGTGAAAATGTTAACATTCAATATGTACTATATATTCAATGTGCACATTCAATATGCACAATACCTACTGAGGGATTGTTAGTTTAACTTTTTATTAATTGTTTTTGACATTTTTGTATAAATTAAGTTAGTTTGTAATTTTCTTTATTAGGTATCATTATTGTTGTTTATTATAAATGATTTACTACATTAATAAAGTTGTTTTCATTCAATATCCAGAATTCTCTAATACTAATAACGCGAAGTGCACGCTATCTCGGCGCTAGTTAACTTATTTGTACAAATCTGCCACATACTACCGTTTTGCCTGCGTTACCTATCCTCAGACAGACAGGGATGACAATAATATTGATCGCTTGCGGCGAGTAGGACAGCTTCTTTATCCTGCACGTTTTACATAAAATGCAACGTTATTAGTTTTCAACAGAGCGCCGTCGAGCATTTCATTAACATTAATTTACATCAATTATAATCAGTTTAACATTTCTGGCCGCAGGGGTTGTTGTTGAGGTAGTTTCAGTGCGCTTTTGCTTAAACTGTCAAGAAACCGATATATTTCTCGAAATTTTATAAAACAGGTAGCTAGAGCATTAAAAAAACATTTTTGCTTTTGATTTCTCTGTATAACCAAATCATGAAATCAAATAGCCTTCTGGTTGGTAACCCTGACTACAACGCTTGTAAAAATAAAATACAAAATTTAATGAATCCATTAATTAACTTAGCATAATAAATGTAAAGTAAAAGATCGAAAATTAAATTATTTTAGAAGTACGTATGAGGGCAAGCGATCGTCCTTTCCTCTAGGTACAAAGACCATGGAAAATCACAACATAATATTTGAAAAAAAAGACAATAATTGGCACCTAAGAAAGTGGGCCTGTGAGAACAGCATAACACAAGAAGTTTCTGCACAATGTTAATCGCAATAAAAAGCTCTCGCCGTAATTGTGCCATTGTGACGCTGTACATACTTATACATGCGTAGCAACATTCTATTGTCGCAGTGTTGAGTATTAATAATCACCGCAATACATGCATAGCAAACAAAAGATAATTACATAAATGTAATTTATTGTTATTGTTTTAGTACGTGTTACAAATGGCTTCAATGGGGTTTACGGGCAGACTTCCGGAAATTTAGAATTCTAATTGGGGTTAGGGTGATTTTTAAGGGTTCCGTACCGTTTGGATACTAACAGAACCTTCACTGCAGTCTGTCTGTCTGTCTGTCACAGGTGGGTTTCAAATCGTATAGGTAAAAATTTGATATTTTCCCTTGAATGAGCGAACCTATACGTATATACTACGGGCGGGCGGATATATACTTAAACAAGGCGACTTGGTTGATATTTTCCCTTGAATATGCGGGCGGGCGGGTAGGTACTTAAACACGGTGACTTTGATTGAATTAAATTAGTATACAGAAACCATTTTTTATTACTCAGTAATCGATGACATTTTAATACTAAGAATCTCTTTTTTTATTTAGGAATTAATTTTAAACCAAAGTTAATATTCACCCAATGCCTGGTTACTACGTTCTATGTCTACTGACAGTAACTGACGTACCTATGCATCTCAAGAAATGTAGGGTGACAAATACATACATACGTACATATATCACGTCTTTATCCCTTACGGGGTAGACAGAGTTTAAGGTAACAAAACCTTAAGGCCACGTTTAGCATGATTTAGGGTGACAAAATGACCATAGAATTAGGCTACATACTTAACGTTTTATCACTTTTTTATTAATTAAACAATTCCGCAATTAATTAATTACTTTAACACACGCATAGTTAGATTTAATTTTGCCCAGACAGTGAGATAATTGGGTCCTTGTGTATACTAATTCAAAGTCACCGTGTGTAAAAAAGAGAAACGTGTTTTTTTAGTAAGTTGATTACGGTACGGACCCTTCATGTGCGGGTTCGTCTCTAACTTCACGGTTTTAGAATTCCTTAATAACTGCCTACATTATGCATATATACACAAATCACATCTATATCCCTTACTTATTTCCCCCGCCGACATAAAAAAACAACTGCAAATAATAATGGTCCTTGCTTACTTACAGTATATATTATCGTAAAACCAATTGTATCTCATTAAAATTTGGGTTGAATTTATCACAATTTTGCTATATCAATGAGGGAAACGCCTGGTGAGCTTCAACGCCCTCTGAGGGCGGTACGGAATACTTGACTACTTTGGAAGCGAAGGTTTGACAAACGAAGACCGCTAAACATACCGAAGGATAAAAAGACACGTGCCAAGAATATATAAATATATTGTGTTATGTTATGATCCCTCAAAAATAAAACCATTTTAAAGTTGAGTGGTTGGATTAACGTGGGTTAATTACCGTAAATCAGATGACACGCCCCGATTCGTCGGAATGAAATGAAAGTCGTGTAAAGTATAATCAAAATATTAAAATCAACCTGCTACACCGGTTATTTTATCACTCTGCATACCCAAATGAAAAGTAAGTAATTATCTGTATGTTCTCATTTTAATTTGCGGAGTGCTCAGAGTAATTAAAGGTCATATTGGGCATCTTTGGACTCTGCTGTAGCTAACGCCAAAATAAATTTAAAATAACGAAAAGACATCCTGCACAGATGTGGTTGATAATTAGTTTTAGTTTTTTTTGTAATAAATAAAGGGGGCAAAATAATAATTTATTTACACACATTCTGTGAACTATACATAGAAAGACACATTAGAAAGTAGTTTTAGATTATTTAAGAATAGCTATAACACACTTAATTTGTTTAGGAGTAGGTATACTTAAGTCTTTGAATATGAGCCGCTATATCAGCCCCTTTTGAACTACTTTGTACTACGAGTAAATACTATACTCAATGGATACTAATAATAATAAATTTGTGACATGCCTATGCACCCTGTTCGCCTAGCTATAAATAAACGTTGTCTTTTTTTCTAAAATTAAACTTATATAGTGAGCACACTAGGCAAAACCACGGTAACAGCTCAGAAATTCGTTTACAATAAATGTTACATCAATGTAACTAAAAAAGGAATAACGAGCGATCAAATTATTAAAGCATAACGACTACATTATATTTAACGTATTATATTAGGTATACTATTATACCGCGTGTGGTCTACATTGGATTAATAATTTCCATACCCATAAAAATAATCGTTATCCTTAAAATATAACGGCGTAATGACAGTGCTTAAAAGCGGAATGTAATCTGTAGACCTCGTGTCCAGGACTTTAGTTTTTACCCGACAGCTAAGGGGGATTTAAGTGGATATACCTACTTGATTCCATACCGTATAAGACGAATTTGACAAGTTTTTAATGCAAACGAAAGGAAATAATAGCAGAGGGCGCACTTGTGTTATATTGTCACTTGTCGTTTTGCACAGATAAAGCTGAATTTTCCGCCAGCAGTCTGTGCATTTTTGCAATAGTGTAAGCAAGAAAGGCTGTAATGAGAACATGGTTAGCCATTAGCTAAAGCTAGCTCAGTAAATTGTTAAAGTTCCGCAGGTAGGTAGCCTAACAGGGACTCCTTCCTCCAGATAGGGAGGAAGGATATAAATATAAAACACTGGCTGGTTGGATGTCGAGGTGTTGTATCCCTATTTGAATTTAGAATAGTTTTGTGGGTAACTGGCAACTCTGTCATTTGAATTGTATTAAACGGACTCGCGTGGGAATTGTGAAGTATGAAGATATAGAAATGAGCTGTATAAACGAGCTGCGTACACTGCTTTATTGTAGGCCTTCTACTCGGTTTACGATGGAGTCCAAAGTATTATTTATTATTATTATTTATTTATTTATAAAAACACATACACAGACACACAAACAAGATAGGGAGTATACAGATAGGTAAATAGATTACTTATGCAGATGATGAGTTACACAATTTTGACTGTCGTAGCTCTCTTACATACATACACAAATCACGTCTATATCACTTACGGGGTAGACAGAGCCTGAGGTAACAAGACCTAAAGGTAAACGTGGCCTTTTTGTATGTATAATATGACGTTTTTGGTTTCTCCAGTTTGTTCAAGCATTAAGTATTTTCCATTGCAAAAATACTGTTACACTAATACGAACAACATCCACGCATCCCAACAACGCAACTTACTTAGTGGTTGTACCTAGAAGTCGCCTCAAATAAACAAGTCGTAATCGTAATAGTCTGCATAAGTAGGTACCTGAAAACATTGAATAAGCTTCCGGGAGAGATAAAAGATAAAATTACGATTATATAAATTTAGGATTGATTTATTCATATCATATGGCTAAGTAAATTTGTATTTATGATGTTGAAGTTATTTCTCATACCTATGTAATTCTCAACCGAACATACGGAACTCACGCCTTTACCCCTTACGGGGTAGACAGACCTAGGCCAACAAGTCCTAAAGGCCACGTTTATAGTATGATTGTCGGCGTATAGGTGGAAAGGGGAATCAAAATAGTGATTTTCGCCCATTCCCTCGATGGGTTTTTAATTAAAGCGGGAAGAGGAGCAACTGGTACATTCTATGTATTTCTTTGCTCCTATACCAGGGATCCGATTTTTGAAAGCACGTATGTGAAAATACCACTCTAAAGCGGTAAAAATTGTGCTGAATTTGAAACACGAGTAGCTTAGAAGATACGGCTCTCATTAATCTTATGAACTAGTCAAAAATTAGATTAGAGCTGTAGTTTTGAAGATATAATAAACAGATTTATACCACTTTGGAGTGGTACCTACTCGAGTGATGTGCTTTCAAAAATCATGGAAGGACTAAACCGAACACGACTTAAAAACTTTTGAATTAGTAATTAAAATAGTAATGGCGTTATTTTTTTACTCCAACTTTTATCCGGAACTGTGTATCAGACTTTTTAGAACAGGATTTTTTCCCTAAGCGCTGTTAAATATCAGTTTACGTCGTTTTATTTAATAGTTTAATGAAAATTTATAAACCTACCTTAATTGTTCAGTAATTTTACCTTACGTGCTAATTATTCCCGTGTTATTGCTCGTTTGCGTGCAATAGGTTAAAATCGTTTCTTAACCCTCCATGATTGTCTTGTCCTATTTTAACTTCCTATGTAAAATTTATAAAGTAAATGTATAGTAATTGTGCATTGCATGTATTAATAAATTAAGAGGCCAATGACCTTTCTACATTTCGTGACGTAGATTAGTGTTATTTGCATATTTATCATTTAAATGCTGATAAACGACTGGGTTACAAACGAAACAAATTATTAGTCTTGGTGAAATTTAACTACTTAAATATTAAAAAGAGTCAAGAGGCCGACTGTTCACATTCCTGAGAATATCAATCGAAAAAGGTGGATGGTCTGGAGGAAATGAGAAAACATCGAATGTACCAGTTGCTTCTCTTCCCGCGCAGATGGTAAAAGCCCATCGATCGAGGGATCGGGCAAACATTTTAGGAATCATGTTATAGGCGATGCGGCTAGCAACCCATCACTATTTTGATTCCCTTTTCCACCTGTACGCTCACAATCATGCTAAACGTGGCGTCTACCCCGTAACCCGTAATGGATATAAAAGTGACTTGTGTTGTTGTTGAAAAAGGTAAAAATCGGCGTATGAAATGAGGGTTAGGCTTACCTACCGCTCGAAAAATTTTCGACAAGTTGACATAATGATACGCCGGGCGACAACGATTTTTTCACACCTCTCATTCAGAAAAGTAAGCTTTGCTCCCCGTCGAGGGGGATCAAAGTGCAACTTTTCTGTTCAAGGCTTTTCTAAGTGTTTTTTCCAAATGCAATTTTTTGAAGTTGATAATTGTAAAACCACGCCATTTTCTATGCTGGTAGCTCTTTAATTATATTTAAAATTATTTTTACAAGTTTTTAATGGTCGATGTGAAAAGTAGTATGAGCCACTCGGGAGCAAAATTATTTTCATCTTGGGCGTTAACAATTGAATCCCTCATTACGCTCTGGATTCAATGTAGCGCCCTCGCCGTAAATACATCATTTTGCTCCCTTGTGACACAAATGACTATTTCACACTCTCATTCAGAAAAGTAAACTTTGCTCCCTGTCGAGAGAGATCAAAGTGCAACTTTTCTGTTCGAGACTTTTCTAAGTGTTATTTTGCAAATGCAATTTTTTGAAGATGTTAATTGCAAAACCACACCATTTTCATTATATTGAGAATTGTTCTTTTTTCAAGTTTCTTAATGCTCGGTGTGAAAAGTTGTATGTGCCACTCGGGATGAAACTTATTTTCATTGTAGGCGTTAACACTGTCCCTCATTACGCTCAGGATTATACTTTAGAATTCTATTTATATATTAGGATTCTATTGTAGAATCCTCCGGTAATTCTGGAATTCGCCCTAGCCGTAAATACATCACTTCGCTCCCTAGTGACGCAAATAACTATATGACCTGTGAACTGTGTGAGCCATGAGCTTGACCGTTTAAGCACGCTAATAGAATCGTAACTATTACAAATAATGAGCTACAACCCGAAATATATTTATGTTTGAAAAAATCTTAGTAGTACCTATACTGAGTGTAACAGACGCCCCGAGCGATAATTCAGTGTGGTATACTGGTAGAGACATAGCTACATAAACTAAAAAACCGGCCAAGCACGAGTCGGACACGCGCATCGAGGGTTCCGTACAAATTCGCCAAGTTAATATAAAATCCAGTGTTAGTAGAGCCCTGCTTTTAAGCGAAATGTAGGCAGTGTGAGGTGATTTTATATTAACAACTTGCACAACACAGACAGACATAGATTAAAAAAAATCTGATTTTTAGACTTATTTTATTAGTTGTGCTATAAGAGCTACCTTCTTACCAAATTTCAAATTTCTAGGACTGCTGGAAGTACCACATAGGTTTTTCAAGCTCGGCAATTTGTATGGAAACACCTTTTCTAATGACTATCTTTTGATTTAGTTAACTTGACCTCAGACCACAGTATTTGGTATCAATCTCAATTTTATATCTCTACGCGTTCCTGAGAAAATGGGTCTTGACGGATATATAGTCAGACAGATGGACAACGAAGTGATCTTATAAGAGTTCCTTTTTTTCTGTAGAGGTACCGAACCCTAAAAATATTTTAAAAAACTTCGTAAATACCTACCAAAATATCGTTACCTACTTACTTAAAATTATAAGTAAAAACGAACTTTAAAAAAGGTTGCTAGTTAAATTCAGAGGCGCGCAACCTTTGTAAAATCATTAGAATTTTTGTCTTCGAGTTTTTTGACGTTTTTTTTTAGATTTTATAGCTAGATGTCTGTAATACCCTAGTGAATTATCGCTCAGGTAAGGTTGTTAAGGTAAGGTTGCAACTGACCTGATCATTCATAGCGTACACACTAGATTTAGTGTCGCGGGGTGCTGACAGCGGTAACTCGAGATTGTCTGGTCGCTGCAACAAAAATAAATACATTACTTAATAATCTTACATAACAACAAAAAAACAAAGGACAATCAGGTTTAGTAGGCACCACTTGCAATATAAGTACCTACTACTAATTACTTACATAATTAAAATTTTGTAGACATGCGGGGATGCTTTTTTCTCAGCTACCCCACACGTGTGGGTTGTCGAGGGAAATAAGTTCTTCCAAAAATAATGTAGGTTGCGAAACCCATTTTTCAGGGACTCATTTTTGAAATGACTAAATACTAATTGCTAAAAATATATAAACAAAAGAAAAATCTTTAAAATAATTTTGACTCATAAACCTATGTAGGTACAGTCAAGGGCAAAGATATATATGCAAGTAAAGTGAAAGAAAATAAGTAATCATATAAAGTTAAAAAGATATATACTCATTCAAATGGTAATAAATATGCAAACTACACTGGCAACATAAATATGTACCTAGCAAGTCCAAAAACTTGTATACAATCAAAATTCCATTATTAGTATCCTGCAAATAATGCAAAATATTATAGTCATACTTGTGTCATTAAATATAGATTCAGTAATTGCCACGAAAATATGTATACAAAATGTAATCTGCGAATATCAACTTTACGGCCTAGTCACACGAAACAAATTTGTAAAGTGTGTTTTGACAATTCACGAAAACAGTACAGACTTGTCATTGCATATGTTTGTCGCATGTTTTGACCTGTCACCACGACGTTATCAATCGGCATGTTTAACAGATTTTACAGATTCAGATTTCGTTGATTTTGATTGAAGATGCCAACGCTAGGTACATTCAGGGACAAAAATAAATATATACCCAAAGTATCGAAATATGTATACATAAACTCAAGAAGGCTGTGTTATGGGTAGTTACGAGTAGATGACGATATACATACCTATATAAATAAATACATACTTAAATATATAGAACATAGAATGTACGTATGTATGTATGTATGGATGTGTGAATGTATGTATGTATAGGAAAAACATAGAATGTACCAGTTGCTTCTCGTCCCGCGCAGATGGTAAAAGTCCATCGAGGGAATGGGCGAAATTCTTTGGAATCATGTTATAGGCGATGCGGCTAGCAACCCATCACTATTTTGATTAATTTTTCCACCTATACGCCTAAAATCATGCTAAACGTGGCCTTAAGGTTTTGTTTCCTCAGGCTCTGTCTACCCTGTAAGGGATAAAGACGTGACATATGTATGGATGTATGTATGTAGAACATCCATGACCCAAGCACAAATATTCGAGTTGATCACACGAACATTACCCTGGCCGGGTTTCGAACCCGGGGCCTTCGACTCAGAAAGCGGTTGCTTCACCACTGAGCCATCCGTGTCGTCAATATCAAATCATACAGTAATTGGCGATTTACGCTATTTTCTATTTTTTTTTACTTAATAAAAGGCAAAGAATACTTAAAATAACTGTATAATAAAGAAAACCACTCCTTAAACTTAAGACAAAGTGATTAGAGAGTAATATTTTCTATAGTACGTTATTATTAACATGTTTAATATTTCTTACCGTGATTCTACCTAATTCGTCAGCAGAGCTATATCAAGCACGTATATACCTTCCTCGCATAAGGCAACAATCCTATGTTTTAAATGATCACTTAAACGATACATTTTCTCCTTCAAAATTAATGAAAAGCCGCCAGAAAAACCATAAGAAACGTTAAGTCAAATGTAATTAAAAAATCCAAAAGTGACACATGACACATGCACATGCACGAATCACGTCTTTATCCCTTACGGGGTAGACAGAGTTTATGGTAACAGGTACCTACAACCTACAGGCCACATTTAGCAAGATTGTGGGCACATGTCATGATCACTAGTCTACATAGTATAAAACAAAGTCGCTTTCTCTGTCCCTATGTCCCTATGTATGCTTATATCTTCAAAACTAGACAACGGATATGGATGCGGTTTTTTTAATAGATAGAGTGATTCAAGAGGAAGGTTTTTATGTATAATTCTACGCAGACGAAGTCGCGGGCAGAAGCTAGTTTTAAATAAATAGAGTAATTATCAGTTAGAGTTTGGAATAGCAGTTGTTGTATACGACTTGAAGCTTCAAGTGGTTGGCTGATTACATTAAGATTACAGAGTTCGATGTTACGCAAATACGTTCATAAGCTCCTGACAATAGAGTTGTGTTAATAGAATTTTGAATTGTTTACATATTTTTGGTTATCATATTAGATACATAATTAATGGTTAAATAGTGTATACATATTTTTGAACTTTACGGTGTTTCTAAGTTTATGGCCTAATACATGAGGACATATTATTGCAAATGTCGTATACATAGTTATCTCTCAAATCATGTATACTAATTTATGTACTTTTATATGTTGCCAAATTTATGCCCATTTAGATGACCATGCTTTTTGACACTCTGTGGTGTATACATATCTTTGCCCTTGACTGTACTTACATACCGGTTTTATGTAGTACTCAAAAAAATATATTTCGTAAACAATTTGGACATGTTTATAAGCTTATAGGTATCTCTTTTACAATTAATTTTAAAGTTTATTTATTTATTTTAATTTGATAGTTGTTTTAGTTTTGTATTTACATTTTAACTATCTGTTTTTTCATACTTACATGAAATAAAACTGTTACATCAGTATTTTGATTTATAATGATAATAGGTACCGATATTAGATAGTATGTATCGTGGCAAGTACAATTTTCCGCGGCCGCCTTGTACTTGTAGTGCTTATAATCGCATACAACTGGCTCGTTGACTTCCCGGCATGATAGTTACGATCAATTTTGTGTTGCTCCTAACTTTTTATTCTCGAAAGAAACGAAGTTCCCTCAATCTCTGCCGGATAAATTGTTGATTAGATCCACCCCCCTGGATAGAAGCAAATTATTCGATCATAGTTATTTACTCGTAGAGCTCTCGTTGATTGAGAATCGCCTGATTGGTTCCTGCAATGCGGAAGTTTAAGTTCGATATTAATGCAGGCAGCGGTAAACTCTTGGTAAACTTGTTACAAGAATTTAGAAAAAAATAATCTTTTCCACCATTTGTCTCATCACTATCACTACATAGTATAAAACAAAGTCGCTTTCTCTGTCCCTATGTCCCTATATCCCTATGTATGCTTATATCTTCAAAACTACACAACGGATTTTGATGCAGTTTTTTTAATAGATAGAGTGATTCAAGAGGAAGATTTTTATGTATAATTCTATGCAGACGAAGTCGCGGGCAAAAGCTAGTGTTAATTATATAATTCGATATAAGAATGCCTCAATTTTGCGCACTGTAGTAGGTGGGATACATTTTTCCGATTTGTTTGGACTATTTAGACGGAGTACGTATCTATCAGACGTATCACAAGGCTCTGGTAACCAAAGTTAGGTTATACCTAGGTATGTAGATTAATCCCCTTCATAGACAATGAATGTTCAATTTTAGCTAAATTATGTTTTGACTGCATCTGACGTACGCAAATGTCAAAGTGACAAATAAAGACAAACGAATATTTAACTAATATAACGGGGTGCGAACCTCGACATTGGCAGAATCTGAATTGAACGGGGTGCGAGTCGGGTTACCTCCGCGTGTGGTCAAAACCTGCAGTTCGTTTTTGGATCCGTCCGAGGGGAAGAGCAGTAGGTACTTGGTCCGGTGCACCCCGGGCATCGGTTAATGATTTCCTGGCAGATTCTGAGGGATATCGTTATCCGTTGGCTAAGAGCCCGACAGGGGGAGGGGTCTTTTGACCATGTTCTACAGTACAACGTTGCCGAAATTTTTGTCACAAGATTTTTGAATACTGTATTTATACCTAATACCTTGACATTGGCGAAATCATATTAAAAAAGAAGAAGAACTAACATAACGAGATCAATAAGCTTTTAATTATGAGTAAATGTTCACAACCATTTCACCTTAAACAGAGTGTCAATAGTTACCTACTTTTTAGCTATGTCATAAATTATTCAATGAAATTGTAGTTGTGTCATTGGGGGGAAGACCATTATGCTACTTTGAGCTGCGGTCTGCGATGAAGATAGACACGGATTATTACTAATGGAACTGTGTTTATAAATTACTATCGTTAAATATAATTTGAATCGTTTCAGAATGGAATAGACATAGGCTACTTGCAAGTGTGAGGCCTGCTTAGGAAAATCTGAGGGCACGGTAGAGCCCCCACCAAGACGAAAAAAAGAAGGCGGGGTGCTACCTACTTTTTCTCGAACCGTTTCGCCTGATTTTCAAACCCTCATAACCATCGTCCCATACTCTTTTACTTTTAAAACAGTATACTTGAGGTATGGACTGGAAACGTACGTCTCAGTATGCCTACTTAGCGTAGTACTGAGTATATTAATATGTTTTTAATTGTATGCGGAATTCACAAGGGTTTTTTTTGCAAAATACCTTCTTAACATGCCAATTTTCGTCTAAACTGATACTACTTCGCTATACCTAGGTAGTATTTAGGTTTAAGTTATTGCATATCTATCGCTCAAGTGATAGAGATACAGTGCATCTCTCTCGTTGTCAAGAGAAAGTACTGCAAGCATTTTATTGTTGATTTAGTATTATAGGTAGCTTAAAAGTGAGAAACAACTATGGTGGCAGTGGCATTACATTTAGATTTAAAAATGCATAGGTACATACAGCGTGGGAGGGCTGACGGAGCTCCGCTACGCGGGGCTCTAGTTTCTGTGTAGCTTGGGACTTCGACCTTGACGGAATTCTAACCTAACCTTTTTACCCACCACTGGCCCATCTACCAATATAAATAAGAAGACTTGAAGATTTGTTGGGTGACTTACCAGATGAGCTTCTTGAAAATATGCATTTAATTATAATGGAAATTAAAGTAATACTTGATAACGCTACGCTATTTTTAACTGACTTCAAAAAAGGAGGAGGTTCTATGTTCGACTGTATGTATTTTTTCATATTAAGTATTATATATATTTATTAGGTCACCTTAACGTCGTGCATAATATTTTTATTATATGTGTGTTGTGTCGTGCATTGTCATAATAGGACATTTAATGTTATGCCTATTAAAGGATTGTGGCCCATTTTTAATATGTGTACACGGAGACCTCTTCTATAAATGTTTACAAAATATCGTGTTCACTTAAAATTACTCCATATAAATGTGTAATTTATTTATTCCGTGTTATTACAGCCCGGTGTAGCAATTCTCGATCCAGTTTGTGTTTCTTAAGATTGCGATATTGAATGGCACACACAGAGAACTTTGCTCTTAAATGGCACTCTGTCTCGCAGCATTTGGTTTGCGTTTGTTACATTTATAACCCATAGTTACTACGTGCAACGTTCTAATCCAATGCCCCGACATCAAATTTTATTGTCTTTATTCATTCCACTGATATTTGTAACAAGATTCAATTTGAACGCGGAATAACCTGTTTGACCTCATAAAACATTTTTATTTCATTCCGTCCTAAGTTCAATAAGCTCTGACCTGGAAAGAAAGGAGAATGCTTTGTAATAAACTAAATTACATTTTGCACCTGCTTTAGATGATTTAAATACTGTTTCAGAGTGCGGATGAATGACAATTGAATATACTTATTTGAAGTCTGAAGCTTCACAAGTCAGATACAAAAAGTAGTGAGAGTTATCAGGGACGTCGCCCGGACCGACAGACACAGTGCAATCATAGGTAAATTATTTTAGTTTAGTTGCTGGTGACAGCGTATAAAAAGACACTGTCACTGGAAAACTGCAACGCAATACGAGTATATGATGCTACTCTTTTACGCCAAAACGGCTTAACAGATTTAAATGAAATTGGAACAAATATAGATTATAGGTGGCTAATTTTTATTCCGAAACATTGTACAGCTACAGCTTACTGATTTTAGCCTTGTTTCTTGACTTTATGTATAATGTGTTTTATGGACTTCCAATTAACATCACACGTTACCCAATTGAAAAAGAATTTTGCATCCCAACTAAATACAAGTTTCTGATTAGTCTCTATACTTTTCGCGAAGTTCAAGGGGTCAAATATCATTTACCGAAACCTAAACTTAAAATTATTCTATTTTGACTATCGATGTTTTAACATTATAGACAGTACAGTTCTTTGACATAGTAAACGCCTTGAACGCATTCGTGTAAATTACTCAATTACTTACTATGGAAACATTGGCAGCTCCACTAGCGGTACGTAACCCTAACATATAATTCCATGAATAGTATCTGATACTTTAACATTAACGCGTTCGCGACGCTTGTTGCGAGCAAAAACTTACACTAAGCATCAGTGGCGTGGCGTCAAGTATATCAGAAGGTAAGCCGAAGGGCATTTAACTAGCCTTTTCCTCAAATTCTGCACAATAAAAATGCCTAACTGCCTTAAACTAGGCAAGCCGGTGGGAATCGAGTTCTATGGACGCCACGCCACTGCTAAGCATTGTTATTCGCTTCACTACATAGTATAAAACAAAGTCGCTTCCGCTGTCTGTCCGTCCCTATGTATGCTTAGATCTTTAAAACTACGCAACGGATTTTGATGCGGTTTTTTTAATAGAGTGATTCAAGAGGAAGGTTTATATGTATTATTCTACGCAGACAAAGTTGCGGGCAGAAGCTAGTATGAAATAAAAGTCTATATCGGGTGAAAACGCAAATCAAAAACCAGGAAGCTTTAAATTTAAGAAGTTAAATGATGTGTTATGTATGTGTATTGTTCTTTATAATATTGATAATTTTCAAGTCAAACGACATGATGTAAAGTCGTTATTTTCAATATGATAAGATCAAGAATCACATATCTTAGTGAGTCTGGTTTTCCATATTTTTTTATTTGTTTTTTTTTATCAAACTAAATGTACTTTATTAAAATGCGAAGTATTAAAGACTAAATAACATTAAATAAAAGTAATAAAGTTGATTTATAGTAAAATAAGTCGGTTTTTTTAAATTATTAGTTTGGTTTTGTTTGTTTTAAGATTTAGTAGAATGGCATGATAAAAAAAAGATACTTCGCTAAAACGAAGGGTTTTAGCTAAATCCTGTCCGTGAGGATAAACCTTATAGTTATGTACTATTGGCAAAAATTTCACGTTATATAGATCCCGTAACTTTAAATTTCTTCCCATGGGAGTTCGTAAAAATACATGGTTAATTTCTAAAAATGTCATCTTGATTTTCATTAGATTTTTCAGAATTCACATTCGTTAACCGTTGGTAGGTATCACAAAATAAGTGAAGTAAATGGTTCAGCCGTACCGAACTCCGATTGATCAACATTGTAATACTTAGTGAGTACCTTGAGCCACAACACAAGTCGGTCTCATTCCTTTCGGACCGGTTTTCGTGGCACACCGGCTGCTCGGTCCCAACGGGCCGATACAACATTATCAATATTTAAGTGAAAGGACACGCTGATAATTGTTCCTGCGTTATTTGAATCATTTGAAACTGACACGTAGCTTATTCACGAAAAGCAACAAACCTGTTATATCGGAACGTTTGTTTCACTTGCGCAAAGGCAAGTGTCAAAGTGACAGAAGAAGACGAATGAATGCTAAGTTAACATAAGCGTAACGAGCCTTTATGAATAAAGGGTGGTCTTAACGTAAACCCCGTAATTACCTACATCCTTTATACAAACTTCTAACAACGCGTAATTGCTACAATTAGTCTAGTCAAGACCTAAATTTTAATAAACGTTATGTCGAACTTATTATAACAAGGAGAATTTTTCTAACCGATATATCTCAATAATTGTCAATTAAATCTGGCATCCATAATGACATGATGTTTCTAATATGTTTTTAGAGCGTGGAAAGTAGAAAGTTTCGTAATAAGTAGGTAGGTTAGATTAAACCATTCGAAAAGTGGGTTATCTGTAAGTGAATTTAAGAGGTAATTTATAATTCATTGCGCAATGTAAATAGGATACAATAAACGAGTTGAAAGGTGATTTTTTAAAGTTCAATGTGGGCTATTGTCGCAATAAGGTACTGGGTATGACTACACGTTGCTTACAAAGTACGAACAGAGTTGTGTAGTGGATTCTCTAGGAGGAGGACATTATAATTGCCGGTCGGTGACCTCGTTCTGCTCCTCCCACTGTAAGAGCGTTAAATCAATTGATGTTATTATTACAAATGGAACGTGTCTTTTATCAAGTGGCACGCTTACATTTTGGGAGTTATGAGACCCTGGTAACTTAAAGGAATCGATAAAAAGGATTGGTAAGTCGCGACATTGGATAACTCTCTTATGATTCGTATGATAACTTCACGAAATAAGTTGACGCTTATTTTATTACCATCTGAGAGATTTGAAATTGTGTGACGTTTCCTAAATTTTGAGAATGTGAGCTAGTAAATCTGTGTAACAGTTTTATTGAACATGTAAAACGTAATTTTATTCATCTAATTTCATGCAACTATAAAACGGAACAAACATAAAAAATCCATTATCAACCCCAATAAAATTGATGTAAGAGGTTTTATACGAGATACATTCGTCAGAGCTGCCATCTATCGTAGCAGCATGGCGAGTTCTCATTTCTTTGCTAGCGATCATGAACCTGCTTTACCAGTTTTTAGGGATTCGGTTGAACTTGATTGGACCCTTTCGACTTATACTACCTATGTCAGTTTCAACGAAGTTTGTCATATATTTTATTATCTTCGTAGCAACGAATGTTTTAAAATAGGTAGGTTTGTTCAGTCTTTGTTAAGTATTCCTGAACCTGTATGTTACGAAGAGCGAAAAAAGATAACGGCATGTAATTACGGTAAATTTCTTTTAGCTCTTTATAGTATATGTAAGTATAAATTTTAGGAAGAATACGTTTAAGCTAGCCTTAACTTATTTTATGTTATAGAGGCCAGACAAACGAACTAGTGGGTCACCTGATGTTAAATGATCACCACTGTCCATAGAACAGAACAACATCTATCTTTATACATATAAAATTCAAAGTCCTGACTGACTGACTGACTGACTTAACTATATATCAACGCACAGCCCAAACCACTGGACTTAGAGACTTGAAATTTTGCACATAGATACCTTATACAATGTAGGCATCCACTAAGGAAGGATTTTTGGAAATTCCCACGGGATAAGGAAAAAACGGGAATTATATATTCGACTCCGAGTGACGCTATCTCAGTAACTATAATAACTAGACTCTTCAAATTTGATACAAAAGTAGGTTATTACAAAACGAAGAAACTAATTTCAGGATTTTTGGAAATTCCCACGGGATAAGGAAAAAAACGGGATTTATAATATTCAGTTAAACGAAATCCTATGAACTATAATTACTAGACTGTTCAAATTTGGCATAGAAGTAGGTGATTATAATAGTAAAATAATGTTTTAATGATTTTTTGAAATTCCCACGGGATAAGGAAAAAAACGGGATTTATATATTCAGTTCTACGGGATCGATTTTTCGTTTTACTGGTCGTATAAAACTGAAATTCGGCCTTCAAGTTCTATTGGGGAGTGTAAACAATAAAAAAGGATTTCCCGAAATTCCCACGGGAACGGGAAAAACGGGACTTTTCATTTTACTGGTTGCAGAAAGCTAAAATTCGGCATGTAGGTTGCTTCGGGTGTGCAGAGGAGCATTAAGAGAGTACTTTCCCAAATTCCCACGGGAACGGGAAAAATATTTGTTTACAAAGAAATACTGCGGTAGGCATAATATGGCTAGAAACTTGAAATTTGGCACACATATACCTTGACTATCCTAGAGGTGCACTAAGAAGGTATTTTTAGAAATTCTCACGGGATAGGGAAAAAACGGGATTTTTTGTTTTACTGGTCGTAGAAAGCTGAAATTTGGTAAGAGCCTTCCTTGATGAGTGTATGGGAGCACTAAGAAAGGATTTCCAGAAATTCCCACGAGAACAGGAAAAACGGGGTTTTTCGTTTTACTGGTCGTAGAAAGATGAAATTTAGCATTTAGCTTCCTTAGGGAGTGTAAGGGAGCATTAACAAAGGATTTCCTAACATTTTTACGGGAACGGGAAAAATGTTTGTTTACAAAGAAATACTGCGGTAGGCATAATATGGCTAGAAAATTGAAATTTGGCACACATATACCTTGAGTATCCTAGAGGTGCACTAAGAAGGTATTTTTCGAAATTCCCACGGGATAGGGAAAAAACGGGATTTTTTGTTTTACTGGTCGTAGAAAGCTGAATTTGGTAAGAGCCTTCCTTGATGAGTGTATGGGAGCACTAAGAAAGGATTTCCAGAAATTCCCACGAGAACAGGAAAAACGGGGTTTTTCGTTTTACTGGTCGTAGAAAGATGAAATTTAGCATTTAGCTTCCTTAGGGAGTGTAAGGGAGCAATTGGCATTGTTCATTTTTTTTAAGCTGTGCTTTTAACACCTTTATTTGATAAAATGGACTATTTCAAGCAACTAATTTGAATATTATGCTTTTACGTAGCTTTGTTAATTAATAATAAATATTTTTTCGCTCTTTGATAATTCGTGAATTTAGACAGAATCCCAATCGCCTTCGTTCGGCTGGCTATAAAATAAACGGCTTTGTCTATGGTTTTGTAGATTTGACAGTGACACGTGACAGTTGCCGTAGCCAAACTTTTTTTTTCATTTTTGTGGCAAACATTCGATGCTGGATTCTGTCTAAAAACCCGGTCGTTCGGTCAAACAAAGGTTTAAAGTACTTTTACAAAAATATCTGCAATCATAAAGTATTCTTGAAATCGGACAAGATAAATCGGATAATTTACGGTTTTCCTCGAAATGGTTTTCGAATTGGAGCATACTAAAAAAAATGAACAATGCCAATTAACAAAGGATTTCCTAACATTTTTACGGGAACGGGAAAAACCGGGATTTTACGTTTCCAGACGAAACAGCGGAAGAAAGAGACTTAACATTTATAACGTGTGTTTCTTTAAAGGCTTTAAGTGTACTCCGAAAGCACTCCCCAAAATTTTCACGGGAACGGGAAAAAACTTATTTTTTCGTTTTACATCTTAGCGCGTGCGAAGTCCCGCGACTTGGGGTAAAAGCTATTTGGGGTAGGTATATTTTAGGACAGCCCTTTAGGTTAGGTTAGGTTTGTTTTATAAAAATCCTGCAATATTTACAGTTTCAGAAAAATTAAGGCAGCGGGGCGATGTGGGGGCTTGCTTGCATGCTTGCTTGAGTCCTTGCTTTGCATGCTTGATTGCATACTTGCTTTCATGCATGCTTGCATGCTTGCTTGCATGCATGCATGCTTGCGTGCTTACTTGCATGCATGCTTGCTTGCACGCTTGCTTGCATGCTTGCTTGAGTCCTTGCTTTGCATGCTTGATTGCATACTTGCTTTCATGCATGCTTGCGTGCTTACTTGCATGCATGCTTGCTTGCACGCTTGCTTGCATGCATGCTTGCTTGCACGCTTGCTTGCATGCTTGCTTGCCTGCTTGCATGCCTGCTTGCATGCCTGCTTGCAGGTTTGGGTCCTCGCTTGCTTGATTGCTAGCTTCTTTGAAATGCTCATGGTTCACGCGTGCGAAGCCGCGGGCAAAAGCTAGTTTGTTTATATCTATGGTAGAGTGAAGGTGGAGTAAAGAGTATAGAGGTATGAGTGTAGCAATACTTCGTTTATAAACATCGAAGTTTGAACAGATGTAAATTATATAAAGAGTCATGAATTTTAAATGGTGGGACTTTATAAAAGTAAGTGGTTCTGTCTGTTACCCTGGACGAAAAATATTCATCATAATTTGATTCTGATCTAAAACTGACTTTGAATTATGAATATCATACCACTTCTATTCGGGTACAGATAAATGCAAGCGTCGGATCTCAACACTTAACCTCTAAACCTATTTTTGTAGAGTTACTTAATCCCGGCGTGTCGCTGAAAGCGCTTTGAACTGTGTCAATAATACATATATATATGTATATGTAGTATGTGTACGTAAGTAAACACTAAAATAGTGTATACAAAAATAAAATAAATAAAAAAGAGACAACTGACAAATAATAAGGTAAATGTACATAGGTGAACTTATACCGTTAAGTAATCTCTTCTGGTTAACCTTTGAGTGGATTCTACATTGAACAATCGAGTAATCATATTAAGACTACTTTTAACATATATGTAACAATACTTTGTACATAGATTAGTTACACTCGTAGGGTTCATCAGGCTTAATTTTGGTTAATCAAAGTCAATTTGATCTTTAATTGAGGGACATATAACGGTCCATATAGTATATTATTTTAAAGAAGTTTTTAGTTTTGGTTGAATTAAATTTAGGTACATGGCTAGGTAGTTTACATAGATGTTCAAGAATAACGCATATTTCAGGAATTATCAACCCAAATGAATAAGCCAGCGGAACCCTTCACGTATTTACAAACGAAAGACAGCTAAGAATTTTTATTTTACATTTTTTAAATAGGCTCAGTTAAACAAAGAACAAGATGAAAGTGGACGGTGAGTGGTGGAAAACCGAATTGAATTTGGGATTTAGGTAAAAACTGTTGACTTTCACACATTAAAGTTTATTTAGTATTGGGAGTATTTCTTCACGTGCTAGGTTGACACGAGCTTCGTAACCAACACTTAGTAAACACATTGTATGTAAACAACTTAACATGATTGATACTTAAGTAGTACCTACTCAGTGTTAGTGAAACTGTTAGCGCAAGTCCTAACTATTTTCTATCTATCCTAAAAACTAAGCGAATGCACTATTGAATTCATGAAAATCTAAAGTAACGAACCCAGTTTTGGAACATTTAAAGTTTCGTTCCAAAATAATTGGTCACTAGTCACTTTAATAAACGACAGCTAACAATACCTATGCTGATATTAATTCAAATACAAAAGTGGTGCTTGTAAAATCCAGCTATAAGCACCCCAAATGTAGCAGGTAAATACAAACACATAAATTTAGCTTCGGATTTGTAGGTATACCTGTTTATCATAAACTTAACCTATGGCTACAGTAAGTATGAGTGAATAACCATATTAGATCCTAATAACACCCTAGATTAGAATGGGACCATAAATGGGACAAGAGAAAAAAATTACCTTTCTTAAAAATTAAGCGCTCACACATTTTAGTCCGGTTCCGGTAGAGTCGATTTGAGGGGTTTTTACGATACCTGATTACTTTAAATGAACTCATAATATTTACGATAGTTAATTTAATTGAAAAGTAAATATTAGGGCAGTATATTAATGTTCATACATTGGTTTCATTAACAACACGGCATCTTATCTTTGTATCAATATCTTTCGAGCCAGTTGCGTGCTAGATACGAGCTGGTAGTTTATCATTATTACAAATATGTTTTTGCCTACTTTATTTGAATAAAGTGACTCTATATAATATTTGATACCTACGTAATACATGTGTACTAAGTAAGGTATTAAAAAAGTTATTGTTTGAATTAAACTGAACAAAAGTTCGATAAAATGCAGGTAGTAGCACATTGACGTCTTACCGTTCTAAACATAATATTATTGTTCGAATAGGTTATAAAAGAGGTAATCAGCGTTATTATCATACCAATACCTAAACAGCAATTTTACATGCAAATATGTTATATTAAAACTTATTTAACTAGTTTCTAGAAGTATGATAAAAAGTAATGAAAATTGAACCCACCATTTAAAGTTTAATTACTGCAACATCCAACCAGCAGGGTTTCATAAATTCCATACATTAATTTAATGCGTTCCGGTCCCATGTAAGATCTTAATTAATGTATTGAGGAAGTTAAAAGAGTAATGCTATTAACAATAATTGATAGAGCACTGCGCCCAGAGACGCGGTCACAGGAGTTCACAAGTTGCACCGAGTTTTTTGCAGGGATGCGTACGCGTTAAATCTGTTTAAAGTTAGTTCGGGATTTTAGTCGGGTTTTTGTGGCACGCTAGAAGCACGTGCGGCCCGCGCGGGAAGACTGCGTGGCGTTGGCGCTGCCGCGGCGGGGCGGGGGCCGCTAGTACCGCCGCGGGCCGCGCGTCGCCGAGGGCGCCAGCCCTGCCGTGCCCCAAACAGCCAAACACTACAAACAGCACCACACCAACTACACCATCTACAGTCTAGTCTAGTCTAAGGCACCAGACGTGCCACCTCACCAGGCTTCCGAACGTTCAGCATGTTGTTCAGCACTTTTATGCTGATTGCCCTTTTAGTGCCCGATTGTAGAGTCGTTTTTTTGTGGAAAAACTTATTTTTATCTTTTCGTAAACATTAGTGAATGCAGCGTATTTTGAGTCAAATTGTTTGGTCTCTGGTACCTACTCTAGTAGCGACCGTAATTTGCCATTAAAAATTACCATTTAAATATAAGCATTCCGTGATGTCTCTCTTTTCGTACTCAAGTAATACCTGCTCCTTATACAACAAATAATTGTCAGTGAATTTACTTTAAAATCGGTTTTGTAAGTTATTTAATATTTAAACACAACCAAATCACAATTTTTATTGACCCTCTACATATTTATTGAGGGTGTCTATTTATTAAAAAGGCTTGACAGTTTATTGGTTTTAAATAATAACTGTAATATTATTCACGCTCACGCTACGTATTAAGAAATATGCCAGATGTTTCCTTAGATACACTTGTGGACCAAATTCAAACGATAAGTACCTACATGTTATTTGAAAGGAATACTTACCTATCCCCGATTATTTTTTCAAACGCATCCTGCAAATACAGTAAATGAGGCATGATTTCGTTATGAAAATCGGGTATTTATTTTTCAATTATTTTCAAATCATAAAAACAGCACATTAATACTAATTATATTGCAAACAATAAATTTTAATATTTTTTAAAGTGTCTAATGAAATCTTATGTAACAACCGCCGTACATTGCAGACGTATAAAACTAGTTTATGACTTGACTTAATTATAATTATTAACAATCAATTAAATAATTAACCATAATATTGCTAAACGTGGCCTGTAGGTCTTGTCACCTTAGGCTCTGTCTACCCCGTAAGGGATAAATACCTGTTTTGTGTATGTGTATGTAAATAATTAATTGGTCTAATAGATGATTTGCACCATTTGAATGGGTTGGTTAGAATATTATTTGTCGTCATTATCTATGTTCTTTATACCGTCGCCATTAGATACACCTCGGAGCTGTAGGTATTTGTAGCTGCTCAAAAATATCTGAAGACCTTCTTAAAATACGACCGTACGCAGATAGTTTTGACCATCATGTAGACAAATATATGAAGGATAGGGAATACGGGCAAATATTTAAAGTATAGACTCTATCATTCAAGCGGCAGACATGGGTCCTCACCCTTGGATCCAATATTATTCTATTCTCCTCTTAACTAACCAAATTAGCCCAAATATCAAACACAGGGGCGCCATGTTTGTAGTTGAGTTCAAGACGTTTATCTCGTGTGTAAACCTCTCTGCCATTTCAGAGCATCTAGTAGGGAATTCGGTTACTATAACCGCTTTCATGGTGGTGTAAATATGAATATGAAAAGGAAAGTAGTGAACTATAATCTATTAAAAGAATATCTCCAGGGACCCATTTTTTTAATGAACATAATGTGAAAATGCCACTCTAAAGTTATGAAAAATTGTGCTGAATTTGAAATACGGGTAGATTAGAAGAAAATTGCAACTCTAAATAATCTAGTCAATCAGTCGAAAATTTAATTTTAAACTTTAGTTTTGTCGTATACACAGATTTATAAAAACCATTATCAAGTGATGTGCTTTCAAAAGTCGGGCCCCCGGTAGCTTCTAAACGCGGTACAAAGAGGTATTACGAAATGAAGAAAAAAATCGACACTAACTCGATTGAAGAGAATATACCTAGCTTAGACTTAGAATCTTTCACCGGTTTATCTTTTTCTCTTTTGCGCTCCATTATCCGACTGTGTTCATCGTATGCCTATTAGTTTATTCATTGAAAGCACTCCGTACAATCAAAATTCGATCGACCCCTCTGCTGTTGGCGAGAATTGGGTGTTCTGCAGTTTGATATTCCTCAGTATCTCTAGCATATACGTCCCTCTGTAGGGCGTGGAATGATAGGAGCTAAAACAATCTCGATCAAGAGACATCTTTAAAAAAAATTGGTGCATACGTTTAGGAACTATGATACTAAAGATTCTCATTTTTCTACTATTTTCGTCGGGGGTTCAGAATCGTCGAACAAAAGTGGAACTTCTATTTTTAAAATGTAAAATGTAGTTTTGTGTCTAGACTAGATTTAATAAAAAATACTATCGAACCTCTGCTTTTTTATTACAAGCTGTTATTTAACTTGCAATGGAGGTATGTATTTATGTATGTAAGTATGTTTGTCCGGGTGGAATCTTGCAACTCAATTTTGAAGCAGATATCTTTTACGTAAGTCCAGGTGACAATTCAATAATTTGTTAGTGTAGTTCGGATCACAATTCAAGTACAGTCAGCAAAAAAACTTGTATTAAAAATAAAAGAAGTCGTTTAATAAAAAAAAGTAAATCTCGAAGGTAATAAATGAAAATGTCATTACTTAAGTCAAAATTAGTGAAAAATAGGTTATATGTATTTTGTGACTTAATTATGGAGATCAACCGATAACTTTCGATTATAAACTAAAAAAAAACATAATTAAAAAAACCGGCCAAGTGCGTGTCGGACTCGCGAACAAAGGGTAAAATGGCAAAAAACATGTCTGTTGTATGGGAGCCACCCTTAAATAATTTTATTCTGTTTTTAGTATTTGTTGTTATAGCGGCAAAAGAAAGACATCATCTGTGAAAATTTTAACTGTTTAGCTATCACGGCTCATGAGATACAGCCTAGTGACAGACGGACGGACGGACGGACAACGAAATCTTAGTACCTAATAGGGTCCCGTTTTTGCCCTTTAGGTACGGAACCCTAAAATCATCTGCACAAAAGAAAAACTTCAACGGATGAGATAGCGTAGCCCATGCCTCGTAACATCAGATTTTTTAATTATAATTTAATTGAATGCGATCATATCATTTTAAATTACTTTTTAACGCGTAGTACATCTCTCAAATCATATCAAAATTATGCTGGTGTTGTTTTTGTTTTATCAACCAAAACTTATACGAAATTTAAGAAAAAAAAATAGATTTCAAAGAATGCTTGCAACGTTAGATGCGATTGTTTCCTTGCCGACCTTAATAATGAGGTATATTATTGGATACGAAACTGTGGTTTACTCATATCTACGCTAGCGGTTGCGCACGGTAGCTATGCAGTTTATGGGATAAAATGTAGGTATTTTAAGTTTCATGTTTCCATGCTGGTCTGGGAGCAAAGAAAAAACATAGAATGTACCAGTTGCGTCTCTCCCCACGCGTATGGTAAAAGTCTATCGAGGGAATGAGCGAAAACCTTAGGAATCATGTTATAGGCAATGTGGCAAGCAACCCATCACTGTTTTTATTCCCCTTTCCACCTATACGCCCACTATCATTCTAAACATGGCCTTTAGGTCTTGTTACCTTAGGCTCTGTCTAACCCGTAAGGGATAATGACGTGATTTTTGTATGTATGTATGTTTACACATACGTGCCTATGTAAGTTAATTCAGGCTATAAATTATTTGTGTGCCAAATTTCATCAATATCTCATCCATGCGTCCTTTAATTGAATAATCTCTGTTTAAATTAAGCGTTACATTGAAGAGGTCCAAATTATGAACAAAAATACGTTTGCCTACCTTAATGCTACTCCGGTGAACCGTGAGGTGGCATCGGAGTAGCAAGGTAAATAACTACATACATATATTTTGGACTCTCAACCATTCACGTTTATAAATAATACACATTAAAATAAAAAAAACCGTATTTATACCAAGTTTTATTTTTGTTAAGTTGTTTTTAAGGTACCTAGCTTTAGTTTATATTTGTGTTACCAAGTTATTAGTAGTAACGCATAACAATATTTTTACATCCTAATTTTCTTAGTACCTACCTACCTATTTAAAATACCATGCCATACAAGTTCTAAAGTACTTACATAAAATCAAGTTCACTACCTATATACATCGTTATAATTTATGTTATGATTCAATATAAAACCCGACATTTAGTCTGTCAATATCGACCGGTGATTGGCGTTATGCTTCGTACTCACGGCTGAATGTTTTTGGTGTCTCGGGGGATCTTTGGCCCATAAGATTTGTCTGGCTGAACAAATAATAATAATACTTGAAGTAGTCCCCAAAACATAAATAGTAAAATCACGCGTCAAAATACAAAATTAATTAAATATTTTTTAGGAACATTATGGGCGGTGAAGTGACTGGCAGTGTTCAATATTGTTTTATGATAATATTTCCCAGAATATATTTAAGAACCCAACATCACAATGTAAATTCAATTAGTCCTATTATAGTTATAGGTATTATAGTTATCTTTCTTATCTGGTACAGTCACGTTATTTCATTTAGGGCACACTTAAGCTTGGACAATTGTGATCTTGTAGGTATGACCGTTTCGAAGTATTTTTTACTAAATAATTCCTGAATTACAGTACCTATACGGTACAGTAATTGTACTCGTATTTAAGTCGACCGTCTAAGCAACTGACCAGGTGTGCTATCATTGAATGTACAACATATAAACATTATTTACTCGAAAAATAAAATAAAATATGTATGTCAGTTCTGTGCTTTTGCTCTGTAAAGGATGCGATTCCATTGTGACGGTGAGTAGTGGAGTTTTTCAAAATCGATCAATCATGTTGCGAGCTCCGTCCGTTTCGCTGTAATTCTCATATTCTTACTCTTTTATACAGCATAAGCAATTCTTTTTAATCCTGAAACTGCCCGTCACTTACAACAGCATTTTGTGTTTATATTTTCCTTCTAGTCTGCGCAAAATTTCCTTCGTAGTGTTCCTCCTTCTTCCTCTAACTTCTATCATACTCCTTTACTATTTTTGACTTCAAGCTGTCTGTAGTCTGTAGAACTCTTCCTCTGATTTAAGACGAGAGAAATCCCTGCCTATTTTCAAAAACCACCTCACAATTTTATCACTAACTTAATCCTCTTTCTGTTTTTGCATGTATTATACATATAAACCTTCCTCTTGAATCACTCTATCTATTAAAAAAACTGCATCAAAATCCGTTGTGGAGTTTTGAAGATATAAGCATACATACGGACATGAGGACAGAAAAAGCGACTTTATTTTATACTATGTAGTGTGATATAGGCGATGTGGCCAGCAACTCATCACTGTTTTGATTCCCCTTTCCATCCATACGCCCACAATCATGCTAAACGTGGTCTTTAGGTCTTGTCACCTTAGGCTCTGTCTACCCCGTAAGGGATAAAGACGTGATGTATGTATGTATGTATGTATGTATGTATTATTTATTATTTTGCTATGTTCTATTTCTGCCGCCAAGCAGCAGTGCTTGCACAGCTGGTGAAATTACTGGCACAAGAGACATTCTGTCCTAGCCCTCTAGGCTGGCAAAACATCTGCAATCCTCTAGTGTTGCGGGTGTTTATGGGTGGTGGTGCTCGCTTATCATTAGGTGACCAACTTACTCGTAGTAAAAAAATAATTATTTTAATTCAAATCCCTTTTTGACGATTTTTACATACCTATATGTACCTATATTGTACGAGCTTTAGTCCGCGACTTCGTCTGTGAAGAATTTGTTTATAGCTATCCCGCGGGAACTGCCGCCAGAAAGGTGGATTTAGATTTTTGGGTGTCTATTTAAATGTAGGTATCTCATTCTCTGGCACACTCAGCAGCTTAAACTGATCGATGGATTTTAACATATTATTATAATGTATCATTCATGTTTGAATTGTTTAATAGTAGTGAGGATATGTAAGTATAACATTTCAGTCGAAATCAAGCAGAAGATTTAGAAGTGAAAACAAATTTTCAGTCAGGTATTTGTTGTACTTCTTCTTCTTTTAATATTCTGTATACCTTTTTCCTGTTTTGGTTGTTATATGTGGTGTTCAATAAAGAGTTATTGTATTGTACTTCCTGGGATAACCGGAATAATTGCATTTCCATAATAACATTTTTTGAGTTAAAAAATATAACCGGTCGTTAGCCCATGAACCTGAAAACGGCATGAACCGAGCCGTCGGAACTTAAATTTACTACATACAGTATAATAATTATGTATAGGTACAGTACGGGTCTAGAAAACACTAGACAACTAAAATTTTAATAATTGTTCAATGATATACCATGCAGCGGGGCATAGGAATAATGCTATAGGCGATACGGCTAGCAACCCATCACTATTTTGATTCCCCTTTCCACCTATACGCCCACAACCATGCCAAACGTGGCCTTCACGTCTTATTACCTCAGGCTCTGTCTACCCCGTAAGGGATAAAGACTTGATTTATGTGTGTGTGTGTATACCATGCAAAAAATTGAGGGTGAGGGCTAAGGGTATAGATGTTAATATTCAATTAATGTGTTTGAGAATGGTAATGTTGGTGATAACGGAAATGGCTGTCAGGTTCCCGATTTTTGAAAGCACATCACTCGAAAGTGGCACCTGTGTATTGCTACAAAACTGCAAATCACATTAAACTTTCGACTAGTTGATTAGATTCATTAGACCTGTAACTTCCTTCTATTCTACACGTATTTCAAATTCGTCACAATTTTTCACCACTTTCAGTGGCATTTTCACATACGTGCTTACAAAAATCGGGTCTCTGTTGGTGTATGCAAAAACAAAATAACAAAAAGAGCGAGACGGAGTACACAATAATTTAAGGAATAGTGAAATGGCATATTTTAACAAGTTTAAAATTTAAGTCTTTACATTTAAAAATTTTCAAGAGCGGTTTTCGTTTTTCAAAATTAACTTAATTTTGCTGAGTACCTATACACATGTAATGCATTAATATATGTTAGTATTTTGCTATCAATTTATTTCGTTACTTACCGTGTACATGTACATTTTATATGCTCTCTCCTGGTCGCGGAGTGTCGCTTGAATTGGTTCCATCTCAAAACATCCACTTCATACAATTTATTATTTGAATTCAGAATAATACGGTCCATTTGACAGATTCATCCAATTCGACCCGTTAAACGATGAATGAGCGCTGACTAGGATTGATTAAGAGCACGTTAATTACTTTAATTAAACACGTCTTAATACTTGAGTGCAAGCTGACTCAGGGTACACCGTTAATACAATAGTTAGAATTAATACAACTAATCGGGCCGTCGGCAATATTAATAAAATTATTTCTAAAATTTAAAGAGCTCGTTTGATATAACTTAGACGGCTTCTTCTAACTATGTTCGAAAGCGTGTCGAATGTTAATCGTTAGGGTGGACGGATAGTAAACACCGAGCCGCTAATGTGGGTACGTAACGTACGCCTCGAGATAATTCAAAAGTATAAGAGTATTATCAATTTGTTTAAATGTAAATTGACATTATTCATAATGCAATTCCCCAAAAATTCAAACAGCGTTCGCGCATGTTATTCAAATCGAATCGGAACAGAGAGCTTTGCACGCAAGCACAAGGCACGTTAACTTAATCGTTGGTTCGTAATTACGTGGATTTTATCAATGGAGTGTGCGTAAAAAAACTGGAGTTTCGTCTTTTAGGCGATCGGAGGCCACGTGGGCGGCACGCGGGTCCGGCGCGATCGCGACGGGATACTTGCGAATCCGCGAGGGAGCGCCCGCCGGAAACCGAGGTGTACCGGGGCTCCTCGAGTACAGAGAAGTGGCGGCCCGCGGCGCGTCCCCGCCCGCGCGCGCGCTCCCGCACCCCCGCGCCGCCCGCACATGCACTGACTCCGCGGCCTTCGTCTCCACACCACCACTCACCCCGCTTACCATGTTTGCCTTAATCGCAAATTAAGGGTCCCGGCAATGTTTTCTATTAAACTTTTGGATTTACGTTTGACGTCATTCCTTCAAGCTTGAGTTTTTATTACGATTTTTGGAAATGCCACAACATTTTTTAATTTTTATGATTATATTAATTCAACGGGAATATGGTTAAAATGTAGAAAATTCGCATAAGAATAATAAAATAATAGTATTCCGCCTTTTTCTTAGCATTCAAAGAGTAATTTACGAAGTTAACATATAATAATTCCCCAGTGATACTACGTCACCTAGACATAGGTAAGATAATCGCACTCGGAATGTTAATTTGCTAAACGGCGCTCGATACCTGAAAGGGAAGCGCCATTGAGTTATTCAGTGCCTGTTTTATTACGTACTTTAGGGCAATTAAAAGAGTAAGAGCTTTACTTTATTATAACGTCTGTAATGGTGTAGAATAAGAAAATGGTTGCAAAACAGTAATTAATTGAGCGTGAAATAGGGCTTTAATGTCAAGAGGTGTTTAGTGGCCGGACGGTAGCACAAAACATTTACTAATTAGGGTGGTTTGGTCCCTGTTTGTAGACCGAATTCAATTTGTTCTCCCCTATTTGAAAGTGTCTATGTCAATTCTTTATTGTCTTGACTTGTTTTCGCAGGGGTTGAAGTTTTAAGTGGCTGAGTAAATGATTGGCATGTTTGTGCGCGACGCGAGCCGGTAAATCTAGTTAGCTACGTCTGATTGATTTAACTGCATTCCTGCGTGGAATGGTATTTTACGCGTGCAGGCATGTAAGGAAGTAAGATACGTGTTAGCGTGTCGTCGAGAGGGACTACCTCACGGCGTATCGCTCGATCTGACGCAAAAAGGTCTCCGAGTGTGACAGTTATCGCCGGTGGGCTGGTTTCGAGTTGCGGTAGATCGGATGGAGTCGGGTGGGTCGGTCTATTTGTGGTGACAGGAGAAGCGTGGGCGCCGCGTGTACTGAGCTGGAGTGGCAATGACCTTGACACTAAGCGAGTGGCCTTGGGTAGCACGTGGCGGCTGACACCCGCTGTCTGTTGTCGGAACGCCGCCGCCGCCGCCTTTCCCAAGGGAGCCTATTGTGGATACGCCGCCAGATTAACCGACATTGATATTGCGAACACGGTAATATTAGCCACTTCTTTTTCCATCATGTCTCGGTATAACATTAAAAACTAAGTTACGCTTGGTTTAATGGTTCATAATTTTAATGTTAACAGTTATACTTACCAATAAACTACTTTCTAATCTACGCAAGGTTGCAACCGTTGCAGGCTTTGTTAATGTACCTACTTGATTATATGAATAGAGAAAGGTATTTTTATAACCTTGCAGGTCAGATCAGGATTTATGTACACAACCTAACTCTAGAAAATCTATGCTGTACAATTAAATGAATGGTAAATATTGTAATATTATAAAATATCTGCATAGCGACAGCAAGCATTCGTATGTCCCTATGCTATCAAAGTGTAATCCGTATATAATTCAATCGTTTAAATAAAATAATATAAGAAATAGTGGGAATATCCATTGTTATGTTATTGTGTGAATGGGTGCGATTCAGCGCGTCGGCGACGTGCGGCAACCGGCAGCCGGCAGCGTGTCGAGTGCGGTCGCCGCGGGGGCGGCCGTCCCCGCCCGGCCCGGCCCGGCCGATACGTTTATGAGCCGACACTAACTTTAACGGTGACCCCGCCCGCACTCGTGCACAGCCTGCTTTACATCCTGGCTCAATGAAATACGTCACACCATTACACCTAACCTCAAGAGGTTGCGTGAACGAGACACGTGTCCTAGCAACCCACACTATCATTTCGTCTCGACGTCTATACACGGTGAACCGCAGATTGCCGATTATCTGGCTGCTATTGAAGCTTTGAGTTGTGAATGACTATTGAATTATACTTGATACTAAATATACCAACGAAGCAAGAAAGCAACGTAACTACACTAAGTACGCTATGTGCGATGGACCGGCCATCATATCCCACTATTTAACTACCGGAATCCAATACTACGTGATACTATAAATATTTTACGATACTACACCTGATGTGGGTGTCATAGTAAATCGAGTAGGCATAACAAAAGTAAACAAAGTATCAGCTGTCGGCGTGTGGGTCGGCCGACGCGCGGCCTGAGCGGCATGAATGGACTCTCGCATTTTATCATTATCACCACTTTGTTGGAAGTGACGCGACGATTCAGACTGCAATTTGCCGCCTCGAGACGCGTGTCGATGATGTTTATCTCGATTGCCCACTGGGGAGCTCGGCTAGTGTGAGGTTTATCTTCGCTTACATCACATAGGTAATACTTAGGTATGTTTAACGTCTTCAGGTAGCGTGTTTTTAAGAAATTTTCTTATTGTATGTAGATTTCAATACGTTGATTATTGGATATTAAATGAATATTGTTCCTGATTGTCTTTTTGATTTTTTACATAAAAGAAAGCATCATCGACAATGCTAGGGTAGGTAAGTAGGTACAGATATTCAAACAGAAAAATATGTTGGTCATAATCCAGTAAAAACATGTAACCACCCGAAACCCGATGGTGACTTAATGCCTTCTCACACTAAGCTTTTAAATATAAGATAGGGCTGGATTAATTTTGGTCATAATATGGCCATGTTACTCCGTATGCCACGCCATTGCACCAGATTAAAAAGCTATAATTTAGTAAATACAGAAGCATCTAATTAAAGCGTCTATAAAGTTGTTGTGCTGTGACGTTAGCACACTAAGTATTCGAATTCGGGTTTTGATCATTTGCGTCTGCGTCGCTCACGGATATGATTTTGATAACCGTGCATTTCTAACTCTTTCAAGAATATTATGATGATAATTGTAAAGTGTAGCTCAAAACACGATTTTAATAAATTATTACGTAAACATTAAAACTATTATAAGATACCCATTATAGCTATCTTATTGAACGTCAATTCCATTGTCTTTGTTGTAGCACAAATTATCACAAACACAACAAAAATCACTAGAGGATTAACAATTGCCCTTAGGCAGTTGTGATGACGCTAGCGAATTAGCCCTTATTCAATGTATTTTTCTGTATACATAGTTAAAGTATGTGGAAAAAATACTGGATACATAACATAATGATAATACTTACATAAAAACGGAAGTGAATTTTAAGATTTTAATGACGACACCCATTCAAAAATACACAACACACGTAAAATAAAACCCTCCTTTATTTTGATAGCGGAATCCTCTTCCAGAGGCGAGGCCTAAAACGAATGAAATTGTAATTTTATTGGCAGTGCTCTTAAAAATGTAAGTAGGGAAATTTAGATGTTTCCTCGGTCTTATTTGAATAGATGGTATTTATGTATTAGGTACAGCAGTAAAAACTAAACTGCAATAATAATATTTTTGTACTACCTAAGCCAAACTTTTGTCCGAGACTTTGTCTGCCTACAATTTGTATTTTGTAACTCAACGGGATTTTTTTCAGGTAGGTCAACAAAATAGTTTATTTTAAACTTCGGCTTTTCAACATTCCTGACATTCACGTATTTAGTCTATTTACTTTAACAAAAAAAAACCTAGAATTATTACCGCTAAACAGATGCTTTTGCTTGGTATACAAATTTCACAAGCAGTAAAGAAAGAAAAACATAGAGTCCTTGTACATTTACTCCTTATTTTTTTTGTGAAAACCTTTTGTAATAGGTTTTATAAATTTTGGATGAAAAAATTCTTGAAAGTCAGAACTAATTTTTTTCCTGATTTATTCATGGCTAGCTGTTGCTCGCGATTCCGTCTGCGCAGAATTCGACTGTCGCTATCCCGCGGGAACTACGCAATTTTCCGGGATAAAAACTATCCTTTGTCTCTATACCAAATTCCATGTAAATCTATTTAGCGGTTTAAGCTTGGAGAGGCAAGTGAAAGAGGGACTGACAGATACGCTTTCGCATTTGTAATCTTACTGTGGATATTCGCGGGAGCTGCAGTTGTCTTTTCGCATAGTAAAATAATATCCCACCAAAAACAAGTGTGACTTGGCCGTTGAAGGGTACACAAGGGTACAAAACCAGGTTCATTTTCCATCGTCAATGGGTAGCGGTTCTGGCGACAGATTGGTGCAATGGTGTCATGGAGCACCTGGTTTTGTACCCTTGTTTACCCTTCAACGGCCAAGTCACACAACATTAACTATAATAATAAAGAAATTGCAGTAAGCAACCTTAGACTTGGAACGACTTTGTCTAGATTTCATTACTTTTTAGAGATAAACATGAAAACGAAACGAAAACATGTTTTTGGTGGGATTTCACGTCTTTTTGTAGAAACGTGGGCATATTGATTTATTTTATTAGATTTTCTTATTTGACACCTTTTTTTTTCTTTTAAGGTGTATTTTTTTTTCAAACATCAAATGAAGCGGCCCAAAAAGTTGAATATTTTTTGTAAAGACGGTATATGGCGATCTCTAATAGTTTGGTTGGGCTCTTGTGTTTTCTAATCAGGGTCACCAGGTACTCCAGATCTTCGATTATCCTAGTTTTTATAGTTTCCCCTTTATGTTGCCATTAAACCCTAACTCTGTACCAAATTTCAGCTCTCTGAGTTTATGGAAAGTACTAGTTCTATTTTGATGATCGTGAGTGAGTGAGTGTCATAAATGCGAAACTTTGCTTTCGCTTAACTTTGGAACTAAATGACCTACAGACTTGAAATTTTGGATTTTAAGTATGTGATTATAGCTTACTGGATGACGAAAATTTCTGCTTTCTGGTCTTATCCAGAGGTTCTCAAATAGGGGCCTGAAAATGCGGCGAAATGGTTCCAGTAAAGGATGGTACGGCAGTGTTTGCTTCGTGCTCGACTTGGCGGGGGCACTATCGTGCCCCCAGATTATAAAAATAAAATTTAGATTGTTCAATATTTTTAATATCAGGAAACCGTTTTTTGAAATCTCATCTCTCTAAAGTACCATATGGAAGTGAAAATACAATTCGAAGTAAACGTTCGACCAGTTGTCAAGATTAATCGTGGCTGTAATTTTCTGCCAATCAGCTCGTATTTTAAATTCAGCACAATTTATTACCTTTCGAATGGTATTTTTGAACAATGTGTTTCCAACACCAGTTCCTGCCTTCCGAAATCAATTGCCACTATCTCCCCTGAATACTCGATACCCCCTAAAATCTGTATTAGCGCAAACTGTTATCTTTTAAATAAGCTTTGTCTAGTTGCCTTGAAAGCTGTCTGTAGTGCTTTTCTCGGAATCATAACTTATTTATCTAATCTAATTTGAATTCAATGCCCAAGCTCTGTTGTATCCAATTCCATAAACTTTGGCATTTATATCAAATTTTGGACAGGTTAATGGTAGCAATCGATTCGAATGAATGCCTATAAGTATTGTGATGTGAGATAAGTTGAATTGGCATTCGAAATACCAGCATAAGAATATCTTGCCTTATATAGATTTGACTTAAAATGCGTAGGAAAATCTTTGAAAGCATTTTCATTTTAGTTTTGATGAAATAAATTACAAAAATTATTAATGTGCGGTATCATCACCACAATAAAAGCCGGTCACTACTGCATTCATTTAATTTTGAATTTAACTGATTTGATATATATAGTAGTAGGTAGTAGAGGCAGATCTGCTCTACTAGGTTGAGCTGGCGCATCGAGGATAGAGACAGACGAAGCATGCAAACGTATCTACTTACGAGTACATTGATTTGCAACAAATATAATGTCAGACATGAATACGTATGTGTGTTCGTTGCGAAAATGTTGAATTGTTCTTCTTTTAGCCGATAAGTCAAAGCGGACCGACGAACCGATACATGGGGCCCAATTTTTGAAAGCACATCATTCGAAAGTACCACTCGAAAGTGGTATAAATCAGCTTATATCTCCAAAACTACAGCTCTAATCAAAGTTTTGACTAGTTCACAAGATTAATGAGAGCCATGATTGTTTTCTATGCTACTCGTATTTCAAATTTAGCATAATTTTTCACCACTTTCAAGTGGTATTTTCACACATGTGTTTTCAAAAATCGGGCCCATGGTTTTCTGTGTACTGGTTGGTTGTTTGGTGGAACCATAAATACATACATATTTTCACGTCTTTATCCCTTACGGTTAACTTACAAGACCTAAAGGCCTCGTTTAGCATGATTGTGGGCGTATAGGTGGAAAGGGGAATAAAAATAGTGATGGGTTGCTAGCCGCATGGTGGAACCATACAGCGACAGTGACCGAATATATCTCGAAGTAAGCGAAAATGCAGACGAAGATTAGCAAATAATAAAAATACCGTCATAACTCATTCTCCTGTTTCGAGCACATGGAAAAGCTTTTCAGTTAAAATAAAAAAATAATTGAGATTTATCATGATTTATAGAAGCCTGAAATTACCAGTTTAACTGTTATGATTAAAGAAGAGTATAAAGGATTAAAAAGAGAATACCTACTTTAAAGCAATAAACCTATTTAACATATTTCAGTTTCATTTTGGAGTTTCTCAAAGTTTCCGTTTGTCCGCGTAAAGTACAGGATTCGCATAGCGGAAAATTATTTTATGGCTTTTGTTAGACTCATTATGAAACTTATTTGGAAAAATATGCCATAAAGAATCATAATAAAAATCAGAAATGATTTTCATTTGTTGTTGTTTCGAAGCCTCAACTGAATTCGAAGTTGGTGTTGGTAGGTACGCATTAAACTACCTAGGTTTCTCTTATCTAGATTTATTTTTTATTTAGAATATGCACTTTTTTTATTTAAAGTAACAAACAGTTTGTTTCATTATGAGTACTGAGGAGAAATTTTATTTGTATTATTAGGTACCAGGTTTTGTAAATACGGCGTTAGGCTTGAAATATTAACAGGCATTACGAAAACAAAACTAGAAATCAATTTGTAAGGAAACGTTTCTCCGATCTAAATCTTTTCTTCTCATTTGCAATTAATTACTAGTGACTTTGCTATCTGTAGAATGTATTCAATACGTAGAAATATTGCGTAAATATCACAAGAAGTATAGCAAACGAAACAGTCTATAACGCAATATCCAGGCATTCATTCGAACCTCGCTGTTACAGCGTAGGCAATTCGTTTTAAAATGGTTCTCGCGCCGACTTTCTCCAGGCTGATGTCAGGAAATTGTGATCTTTGCAATGCAATTGAGTTTTATTATTCAATTTAATATTATGCCCTACTACGTCGGGCGCTTTAAATTTAATTATTTGGGGACATAATAGCGATGGCGTAGAGTAGGTAGAGCGCCCAGAGCGGCGTGGATCAAGATTTTTGTGTGCGCATCCCAAGTATTTAATTAAACACCGCCAATAATAATTTTAAAGGGATATGCTACAAACTTTCTTTAAAGTTAAATAAAATGAACATCTCAAATGTCATTAGCGCCCAGATGTAGGTACCTACTTCATTCGATAGATTTTCTTTATGAATACAAAGTGCTGATACGAGTGCTTACATGGCATTCTAAATGCGATACGGATAATATAATAAAATAAAATTGCGATGCGAATTCGTGAGAAAATTTAAATAAATAACTTTTCTGTTTGCACATAAAAAGAAATATATTGCGGCACAATGAATGTTGGGGGGTGGAATGGGTAGTGGGGACTCTCGCGGGTGGACGAGAGACGGGTCCGGGGGACGGGCAGGGGGCAGGGGGGCGCGACGCGGAGAGGGGGTGACCCACTTTAACGGGACAAGTAATATTACTTTTTACTTTTAGGTAACTATTTCATATTTTATCGCGATTATATTACTTACTTACGGATGTAGACATACAACTTTCCCTATTTGGCTAAATTGCTTTAAGTCACATAAATCCAGTACGGCATTAATAGGCGCCATGTTTGAGTTTCTCGTTCTATTTTAATGTAAAATTTTAAAGCAACCATTTTAACTGAGTTTTGTAATTGGGCTGGGACCTGCATACATTTTACTTATGTACAATTTTTGCTATAAAACATTCTATTTGATCTTATTAAAATATGTCGATATAAAGTCTTTAAATAAAACTTTGTCTCTCTTATTGTTTTGAGCATTTGCGTCAGACCAACCTCTTAAACTTGAACCTGAAGCCACTCGAAGCGAGTTCTCCAAGGGATTCTCTGCGGTCCCCTGATCTGTAATTCTCGATTCCTTTTTGGGCTCTACCTGTGTCTCGCGTGCAAGATCTTTTTGTAGCCAATGCCCATGACTGATTTGTAATTGCAGGTTTTTTAAGATTAAACCAGTCAAATTAAATCAGTATTATTTTTAATTAGTCATAAACTAACAAAAAATACCATTAGATAATTATTTCATCCAATTTTTCGGTACCTACCTGTCAAGACCACATGCATCTGATAAAAAACCGAGTTGATTTAAGAATAAAAATATAATTCTTATGAAAACTTCATCGTGGTTAGAGTATTTTTAATTGTGTGTAAATTGTCTCAGGCCTCGTTATAGAGTGTCAGGCTTCGCATGTTCCTGAAGGGAAATTCTGCCGACGAAAGAAAGCTTGATAATCATGTCAAAGCAGGAAGAACGACATATCCACAAACAACATCGTATGTACATCGTGTCTATAGCTACGTGTATACATGCCGTTATTTTATTGACGTAGCATAGCTATTGTACTTGTAGCTGTGTGATGTTGATTGTTTTCATTCAACCCCACACTCTTATTTTGTACGCGGGGCCTATTCGTTTGAATTAATTATGTTCTCCTTCATATTTCATTTCTGCTTACATTAATGTAAGATTGTAAGTGCTTCAATTTCATAATATCCTTTTAACAAATTGCGTAACTCGTTTATGTAATCTCAATATCGCTTTTACTAGTAAAAATCATGTGGTAGATTTCAGATACAATTACGTGGAGTTAATGAGTTTTCGTGATTTAATTTTCCGTTCCATGTATTTAACTAAGTGAAGTTTAGACTTTATGGCGTAAATTTCAAAGAAAATTAAAATTTTTCGTTGTGAAATATTTGTTGCTTATTTCTTTTGATGCAAATAATATTAGCCATAAATAAAAATTATGGTTATGGATGGCTATTTAAGTGCCTATCATATGTGTTTGATGTATTTTTTATTGCAAAAGGTGGAAAACCCTTGGGCAGTTATAGGGTGAGGGGCTTAGCGGTGTAAGCTAAATGTTTGACTTATTGTATATAGAAACTGGAATGTATGACCTGAGAATAATGTAACACAATTGTGTCACTTCGGTGGCATGTTGTCTTAACTAGTTTAGTTCTGCAATTAACGATTGTTATATTAATCTTATTGATAAACAATAAGCAAAATAGTATTTTATGCAACAGTTGTATAAGAGGAGTCAAGAAAGGTGAGTGGTGAGGGTTACGATGTGAGCGTAGCGAACATCGTAAGAAAAGACGCCACGACATTTTTTTGACTTAATTATACAACGTTGCATACAATACTTTTTCTACGACTTCTTTTAAAATTATCATCTTCATCATCATCATCAACAGCTGAAAGGTGTTCACCGTTGAACCGGGGCCTATGCAATTCGTGCTCAGAACCATCAAATTACCCGGAAACGATACCCATCAATATTGTTTAGTCAAAGTTTCAAAATGTCATTCGCCATCTTGGATGCATAAATTTAAGCCAAATTCGTGCTCGGAGCCACCAAATTACCCGAAAACGACACCCATCAATATTTTCGTTTGAAATGTAAAATTATGGTCTAAACATTAATTATCAAATTTAAATATACCGAAATAGTACAGGAGTAGAAAAATGGATCTAAAAGTATTTGCATCAATACATATTTTAAAACAAAGTCCTCCGCCGCATCCGTCTGTCTGTCTGTTCGCGATAAACTCCGAAACTACCAGACTGATTTTCATGCGGTTTTTACCAATAGATAGAGTAGAAGGTTTTGGTATACAGCTTGCCAAAGTTATATTTTTAATATGATAATTGTGGCAGCGCCGTATAAGTATCTACGTTGCACGCATGCGAAGCTGGGGCGGGGCGCTAGTTAAGTATAATTTTTGGAGGTTCTTTAGATTTATTCTTACTTCCTACTGATATTATAAACGCGAAAGTTTGTAAGTGTGGATGGATGGATGTTTGTTACTCTTACACGCCAGAACGGCTGGACAGATCTGGATGAAATTTGGAACATAGATAGATTATAGTCTGGAATAAGACATAGGCTACTTTTATCCCGGGAAATTGCGTAATTCCTGCGGGATAGCGATAAACGAATTTTATCCAGACGAAGTTGCGGGCAACAGCTAGTGTAATAATATATATATATATATATTATAATAATATGTATAATATTTTATTTTTGCTTGTCAGTAAATTTGTTAGTCCATAGTCAATCCTCAAACTTTTCTAGGTTGGTTTCAAAGTCTTAACTCAATATCACCTAATGATAAATAGCTTGTTTTGGTATACATTTTCAAATACCCAGTTTCCTTCATTCACTTGCCGCAGGCTGTATCTAAATGATAACCTTTTATTTTATAAACCAAATAAAAACGTTTAGGAAAAATAAGCGGAAAATTCGACATTAGCTGATATTGTAACAGTCGCGCACTACAAACCCGGGGCTCCCCTACAAACCAGGCTCTTCCGGTCGGAACTTCCGCCCAGTACGCAACTACTTCGGGTCATTTTGGTTTTGATCGTACATTTACTGATTTCTTTTAAGAGCTATATTGTTTTTTAAAACTGCCTTTATTACTATTGCGTCTCGAATAAGCCCCGTAGTAAATTTTTTAACGCTCTTCTGTGCGTTTTTTTCCTGTTCCTTGTTGGCTTTTTATGATCTATATTTGTAATTTAATAGTTTAATTTCTTTTAATTCCACTTACTGTTATTTTCAATAAATCTTTGGTACTTATTTAGAATATATAGGTATTAATACACTAAGTACTGAAATACATAATATATTATACATGAAACACACATTTACAATAAATGGAGATATAAATAGACACATACCTAAAAAAGCCAGCAACAAGATTCATGCATAAGATAACAGATAAGCAAATACTTTGTCTATTTATTAGATGTCATGAAACGCATTGGACTGGTATTTGCAAGTGAATACTGTGAACATAAGCCAAGAGACATATTTGTGTAACCTGTCACCTAATAGGTAAAGAATTTTTTGGTGTACACTTCGTAACCACCCCGCGTGATATTCCGACGCTGGCTATTGCTAACCAACGGGCATGTGGTCATATAATAGTTCAACGTTACCGTGTCATGTTGCTCGTTGTTGGGGTACAACGTTTAAAAATGCTTGAACAATTTCAGGAATGAAACGAAGACGAGTGCTCGTTTATAAGCGTGATTTAACAACTCCGGCATATTGATTTTTACGTCGCCGTGGGCCCGCCCCCTCCCCCGCGGGAAGAGTTGCACGGGGGTAATGCTAAAATGCTTGTTCCCCTATTTGAGAGTACATGCTGCGGGGACGTTCAACTGCGTCACTCGCGGATACATTTTTCCGCGGAATGTTTCTAACGTTACGGAGGCTGTTACTTGTGCTACTTAATACGGGTAAACAAACCTAAAATATAAGTAAACAGAATAACCAGGTTATACGTGTTCCATCCTAAAAATACGTTTCCTAATTTCAAACTTATTTATTCCCACTTTTTCCCATTTAACTTATCGTGAATAGTTTACGTAAGATTTACGACCGGATGCGTCTTCATTCAAACGTGAATGTGACACACTTTCTATCGTAGTTACATTCTTATCTCTTACTTATTGTGTTTTTAACAACTAGCTTAGTGGCAATTTGTCATGTTTTATTTCAATCACCTACTTTTCGTGTTTTGAAATGGAATTTTAGAATTTATTAGTTTTTGCTTGACTTGATTTAACTTTTGGTTTTATGACTTTAAATATTACCTTGTAGCGGAACTAACTAAATAATAAATTTTAATTTGAATTCGGTTTACGCAACTTACAATTTATTTTTATTTATTTAACAATTTATTAATGATATCCTATTTTCTTTATTAAATTTCTTTGTTCGGTACTTTATCGTCTTGAATAAAATGCACATCAGATTGACAAAAGGAAGTATGATTAAAAAATCCTTGAAAAATAAAACATTTATTTAATTTCCGGGAAGAAAATTGTCGGAAAAGTGTAGGTCCGCAGTTGTATGTCCCCGCGAGTTTGTTCAGCCCCACCCGCGCACTTTTCAGTGGGCGGCCCGCACCCTTCGCTGCACCCCATGTGTTATTCCGCTCCGGCCCGCGCCGGGACGCTCCTCATACAACTCCAATTTACAACTGAAAAAAATTACAAATATTCCTCAAATTAATCTAATGTTAAAACAACATCAAACTAACCAGTTTACACGTAGGTATCAATTACGTGCCGAGGCTCCGACCCTTGCGGGTATCATGGCCACGGTTTAAAAGTCGATCGACCCAATTCACGTTTGGGAAATTGTTGGAAATTAGGAATCTTTTTACGACTCTTATCACATAACATAACAAAATGATATGCACTTAAGTTTAATTACTTAAGTCAAGAAATACATAGGATACAATAGACTCTGGCGAAGACACAGTTCGCAGGCAATTAAAATAAATCTTAAAATAGCAGTAAGTTAGTACCCCAATCAATGCCACGACATAAAGAAAAAAACCTTATATTACGTAAATGACAGCGCGTACGAAAATGTATCTAGAGCGAAATTTAGTTTGTAATAACAACCGAGGGGCGCCACCCCAACCCTACTGAGTTTGAAATGGAAAGCTTTTAAGAGCTTTTTGTTTTGTAATTAATTATGTTTTTTTATTTACATTCCTTTACAATGTTCGTGATTTATTTTGCGAACAAATTAAATTAAATAAAGCATATTATTTTCTCAGATTGCCTTCAGAAATTACGTATTTACCTTTAAGTATTCTCCAAAACCTTCATTCAGAAAAAGCTTGTACAATATTAGAGTGATACAAAGTCTTATTTTTGCTATCTTCGCAGTATTTGCTAGTCCCTTGAGCCTCTAATTCGATTATAAAACAGGGTTTTGACTTTCCCAATTCTGACACTAACACCGAATCACTGGTCCGTCTCATTGGCATTTATTGCCGGACATCATCCGCCCGGATGGATTGCCTGCGACAGAAATAAAATAAACAATGTCATCTCGGAGATTGAGGAAAATACGGAACCCTAAAAAGTTCAATAAAACACGAGGGAGAAGGAGGACTTGAGCGAGACAGCAGTACTCGTGAGGGTAATATGAAAGTTCGTCTGCGATAGCTACGCCTGTTATAACGTTTACTCTTACCTAATTAATACTTTTAGTTTTAAGACCACGTACATTAATTAGTTGTAAGTTTGTTAATTACAAATTGTATGGTTTGTTTTTCTGGGTACGACTAATTACGGCGTATTTGTTGAGTAATTAGTAATGGGGAGATTCTGGATACTACCTAATACGGATGTTGTACAAAGTCAGCAAACTGTGTACCTTATATTTAACTAGCTTTTGCCCGCGACTCCGTCCGCGCAGATTCGCTTATCGCTTGCTATCTCGCGGGAACTATGCGATATTCCGGGATAAAAACTATCATATGTCCTTTCCCGGGGCTGTAACTATCACTATACCAAATTTCAATAAAATCGGTTTTGCCGTTTTACCATGAAAGAGCAACACACATACATACAAACATCCGCCTTGCTCCTTTATAATATTAGTAAGATTATTTTGTGTAATTGGTATCTGGGTATACTAACCCAGTTTTACGCATAAGTTAATGTTTATAACAAATTATATCGAGGACGCTTAAATGAGTCCCACAGGAATCGTAGAGTCATTGGTATAATTTCCATAGCACAACAAAGTTTACCGATATGCATAATATTATCGTAAAACTATTTCGGATATATAATTATTTTGTCCTCGCAGGGTAATTGAAGCGGTACGTATAAGTTATAACAACCGTTTCTTGTTTTATTTACAACGTGTAGAGCTGATGGTAGCTTGAATACAAGTTTCTTTTGCAGAAGGTGTATAGTATTTTGCGAGAGTAAAATAGGGTATTCCTAACAGGATTTGCCTTACGCGGGAATTTGTCCTGGCATGTCAGGATTTTTTGGCTTCAGTCAGAGTTGTGCTTTAAGCTTAGGAACAAAGTGACTTTTTAGTATTTAAATTGTGAACAGGAAAACTTTCAATACATCCAAAATACCATCCTAGTAAAATGTCTTATATTGAAATTAAAAACATCAGATCTTTTTTAACTGATTGATTCGTTGAATTAAAAAGTTTAAATAAAAATACTTAAACGTACCTACGAGTAAAAAACTAAAGATATGTCTTTTTTGGATGAAGTAGTAAAACTGTCCGAGTAGAGAAGTTGAATTTATATATTAGAGATATTTACTAGTATAGGCATGGTATCTTATAGCTATTTACCTATATCGGTATTCTAAAACCTTAAAATATCAACACAATTCCTAAATAAAAATATAACAGTTTTGCCAAACAGTTTTATTATCGTTCTTTTCTTATAAACATGTAAATATCTCACGTGAAAGAATAAACAGACAATTTAAAATATTATAAGTTTCTCAGAATACAATAAGCTATAATAGCATACATTTCCATACATCAAAATCTCTTATGGGCTAACTAAAGGTTTTAAATTGTTTCTCGATGTTAATAAATTTTAAACAGATAAACCTGTACATCTCGAGCTCGCGTCTTAAAAAACGAGTATTGTGAGTATAGAATCCAGACGAAAAAAGTAGTCGCGCAACATTTCACAAGGCACAACGGCCCGCTGCATTGCATTGTGTGCCTTAACAATATCCACGAGCTCGCCGCAGCATCCACAATAAATACAACACGGCGACGTCATTTCAACAAATCAAATACCCTACGCAAACAATCTCAAATCGACTGTTCTAGCCAATTTCAATTTTATGCCCTTTGCTGGATGTTGACTGCGAGTCTGCAGCCGGATGAGAATGCATTTCTTACGTACTACCAAATGTTGAATGCATTTTATCCCACTGCTTGTTTTTTGCGATCTCGTCTGTTATTATTTTATAACTAACCTTATGCTATTGTAAATTAAGTACTAGTAGGTCTTCAAATCAGTTTGAGACACCTGCGGCTCTGACAAAGCCGGTTTGCTCGACCTAGATACGACGTTAACACTTCGGCTCTGGTGTGGTCGTAATTGGATCTACCTTTATGAAACGTAGTAATATATTTAGGGTTAATAAATTTCTAATACAAATATATTTAGTAACCGATAGAACGTACATAGTATCTTTACCATTAATTTACATACGTACATACATATGTAAATCCCGTCTTTATTCCTTACGGGGTAATAAGACCTTAGCATGATTGTGGGCGCATAGGTGGAACGTTACATGTTTATAAAACTGGTTTTTATGTAAACTTTTGTTAATTTACCATAGCTTTTCTCATTTTTCAACTATCCCATCCCTCTATTAATGATAATAAATAATAACAAAATATCACGGGGCTTTTAAGACCATTTGACCTAGTCTTAAACTAAGCTAAGCTTATACCTACTATGGGTGTTAGGCGACGGTAAAAATACTTCAATAGAATTTCTAAATGTCAGTGAAAATTAGAACACATAGAAAAATCCGAAAAGTAAAGCTATGGCCGGGAATCGAACCCGGATCCTCGTCATTCCGTGACGCATGCTATACCCCTACACCACCCATAGCAGGTTTAATACTTCAATAGATAAATAAATATTTAAATACATATAAAACACCCAGGACCAGAGAACAAACATTCGTATATTTTATACATAATATCGGCCCTACCTGAGGCCCGATTTTTGAAAGCACATGTGTGAAAATACTACTCGAAAGTGATGAAAAATTGTGCTGAATTTGAAATACGAGTAGCTTAGGAGATACTTACGGCTCTCATTAATCTTGTGAACTACTCAAAAATTTGATTAGAGCTGTAGTTTTGGAGATAGAAGCTGATTTATACCACTTTCGAGTGATGTGCATTCAAAAATCGAGTCCCTGGGATCGAACCGGGACCTCTACCTTTATAGTCAGTTTCGCATGGATTAGACGAGGTGATATGGATCACGATATGCACGATCACGCGATAATATTGACCGTTCAATCTAATCCAATGCCAACCACTAGGATGTACGGTCGTTGAATGATCTGCCTAGTGTCAGCAGTTTCCTATACAATACTCCTTTTTATAATCTACTTAGTTTCAAACATTAAGTATGTTTGCAATTTTAAACTCACTCGTCCATCCCTAATATAATACTCCTTTCATCCACTCAAAGGTTGACTGGAAGAGGTCCCTTAAAGGGATAAGTCCGCCTTTGTGCATGTATCTCAGTGTTTGTCAATTGTATTTGTCTTGTTTATTTTGCACAATAAAGAGTTTACATACATACATACATACATATGAATGTAGATAAAGTATTAATGTATGCGACTGTATATAATCAGGCATCATAATACAGTCACATAAACTACTAATAAAATACGTATATACTAGTAATATAGGTACGTTAAAATATATAGCATAGGTTCAGTATATGTGTTGCATATTTCGGTGACTCTTTCTGACTCTCTTTTTTTGTCCGCGTTGGAGAACTCCCTATTCCGTTAGAATATAGAAAAATCCGCCCTTATTCCTTGTCCATATTATAAGAGAAAAGTGATAAAAATAATTAATTTTGAAATAATATTTTTTTTATTGTACGGGTACAAAAGAGTGGTCAACTTTCCGACCCCCAAACTAGGTAGAAAAGTGTGTCACAGTGATAATAATAACTAAGCAAGAAAACAGAAGTTGTACAATAATACAGTGGGGAAATATAACATCTACGCACAATTTCAGTTCCAGTCAACGTACAACGGTTTGGGCTGGTCGTTGGTAAGTCCGTTAGTCACGTTTCTTTTTGAATATAAGCACATAATATTAATACAACTCAATACAACAATTAGAATTTGGGCAAACTCCACGTTAAATTGTTTTTTGTTAGTTAAATACGTACACTGTAAGTTACAAGTTTAGCAAATAAAACCGAATTAAAAAAGGTTTATAACAATAAACTTTCCATGCTGGTCTGGCAGCAAAGAAAAAAACATAGAATGTATCAGTTGCTTCTCTACCCGCGCAGATGGTAAAAGCCCATCGAGGGAATAGGCGATTATAATAGGAATCATGTTATAGGCGATGAGGCTAGCAACCCATCACTATTTTGATTCCATTTTCCACCTATACGCCCGCAATCTTGCTAAATGTGGCCTGTAGGTACCTTTTACCTTAGGCTCTGTCTACCCCGTAAGGGATAAAGACTTGATTTGTGTGTGTGTGTGTGTGTGTGTGTGTATATAACAATAAGAAGTTATCATAAACACTCTCTACCTATCCTTAAAAAATATATTAGGTATATTTCTAAGGACAGAGTTCCCACAAGATGGGCTTCCGTAAAAACTTTTCTTAATTAGTGGCTAACAAAGAAAATCTATCCCGGTAAGTTATTGAAATGGAAATATTTCGAACCGTCGAATTATATCTGGCGTAATCTGATACTTTTCATAATATTTTAGAAACAAAATTACCTTCACCTTTCTTTTTTTATTTTACTTTATCCTCTCATCCACTCAAAGGTTGACTGGTTGAGATTCCTTAAAGGGATAAGTCCGTCTTTGTGCATGTATGTGTTTGACAATTGCATTTGTTTTATGTTTATTTTACACAATAAAGAGTTTACATACACCCCAATTCTTTGTAAGAATTTTAACCGAATTATAATCGATGTAGTATTTACAAATTAAATGTACGAACAATAGTTTTCTTACTTAAGAGGTTCACCTTTAAAACAGCATTAAGTACTTGCTGTGTGCAGAGAAATCACAAAAATCAATCTCAGGTGTGTTAATGTCCGATTTTCCTCAGAAAATTCAGTCAAAGCGGATTTATAAGGAAAATATGTTTCGAATGTTCATCAGTCAGGGAGTCAAGGGCTCGGGTCACTACAAGACAGCCGCAGCCGCGGTCTCGGGGGAGGGGTCACAAACAGGTTATGACCCCGACAAGTAACTTGTCCGAGGCTCCGAACTTGACCAGCATTAAAGATCCCTAAACGCCGAGAATATTCCCCCGTGGGGTCCCACGTTCTACGCCGTCGCGGGACAGATAAGGCTCAGGGATCTTGGTTACAGCCGTTCGCTCGGTCCTATCCCGGACCAGGATAAGATAAAATAATGTTTTGACGTTGTGTGACTTTAAGTTTCACGTGTTGGATTAATGTAACGTGTTAGGTCATTGGCGTAGTAGGTGCTGCAGTACAAGTTGACAAATTGTATTTTACCTTTGTATATGAAATATGGACATACCTATAAGGTAAAAACGGTACCTATGAGGTTTAAGTATTTCTTTACACACGCAGTACCTATACCTTGTATTGTCCATCTTCATAATCTAGTCAAAAAAGTTAACAATAACAAATCTTGAAAATGATTGTTTCTTAAAATCAAATAAGGCGTGTGGCGTTACTTGAAATAATTTAATGCAAGTACCGGGCATAACTTTCTGATTATGATTATTTATTACATAGTTGAAAATTGTTTTAACAAGTAAGAAGGTCCTTTTACTTTGTATCGGTAAACAATGCAATTTGTTTATATACTTTTTCCAAACAAAAGTAAAGGTATATATTTCCACTATTACCACATAATACTCCATTGTTCCTCAGTTCGTTGATATTTCTCCAACATTTTCAACGGTTGGACGCTAACTTAAGTGATACACGTGCCTAGCGAACCATGAATACCATAAACTGTTACAGTTCGTGCTGGTATCAAAACGCTCCATTATCATTAGCATAATCCTTTTATTTGAACTGAATATAAAATAGCTCCGCTGTTTACAGATTTTTATATCTCGAAAGATAAAAACTGAGATAATTTTGATGAAAATATTCACGAAGGATACCGTTGTTACGAACTGTTGTTCGTACAATGTAAAATCTAATGAGAAATTGTCGATCACCAATGATAATAAATACCTACTAACGATTTCGTGTGAACTTTTGATTGCATCATAAAATCTGCGAGTAACGTGATACCTAGAAATAGCTCTATCTGTACTTGCGCTTTCATGCTGCTACCGGGTGGACGAGAATAACCTGTAACTTTCACCGTTTTTTCAATCAATTTGTTTTTGGCAACCACGTTTGTTTTAATATCATCAGATGAATATCGGTAATCCGATTGGTTTTATGCATGGCAACGCAAATAACGATGTTTTGTTCATTTCATAATAGCTCCTTTGTTAATTAGAAAATTGTACATTCGAAATCAGAATTAATCGGTAAATGATTTTGCATCCATCGGGCAGAACTTAAAATAACTTGGTAATAATAAAATTGTTATTTAAAAGAAGATAATTCTATTGTACATATTGGCTGACAGTATTCGAGCTGACTGCACACCATTGTCTGCCTCTGATTTATTTCAGAAACCCTTTGCATCGATTTGGTTAATTCTTCTTTTTATGTGGTTTGGTAATGAGAAGAGGACAAAGGCTGTCCTGTTTGTTTTACTGCTCTTGTCCTTCCAACTAGTGAGTGCTTGAGCCTGGAAATAATCTTGAACGAAATTGGCTAATACTAAATCGTGAAAACTTTTAAGGATTTGAACTTTTAATGCAGGTTTAACATTAGTAAGATGCATGAACTAAAACCAATTAGGTACTTTGCTACCCCGCAAGTTCCGCAACCAGACGTGCGAAACACTTAGCACTTGACCAGCTTTTTATACAATATGTCCTGACGTATTTGGACATTGAATTGGTCATATTTGGACAGATTTTTAATAATTTAATTTTAAAATGAGAGCAAATAAAGTACATGCCTAATCTTGTGAAAGTTCACCTTGGCTTTTAATTCCTAAGAACTTATTACACGCGGGAAAAGTCATGTGCAATTCATTATAATACAACAGTAATAACCGGTTTTAGCTATTAAAATCGTACTGAAAGAAGTTTTGTTGGAAAATTCCATAGCAGGCAACTAAGGTGCGCGTGCGCAGTGCCATGTTTACACGGCATAGTTAAGCTTTGTCTATATGGTGCTGGGGAATAAAGCTCTCTATTTAAATACCAAGTCAGCGATAACATACCTAAACAGTTGAGTTCATTCAGCTTAGGATGTTTCCTTAACAAATTAATGGCAAGCAATGATACATGTCTAGTGAATTTTAAAGAATCGTGGAAAGGCGCTGAAACAAATTGTTTTGCGTTTCATTGACAAGATCTCTTGAAAAGCTTTAAAGTTTAAACCCGCCGCTTGAATAATATAAAAATAATTATATCTATATCATCATGGCATAAAAACCGTTCTTTGAATAACGAATCCATACATTACAAACTACACTGTGAACACCATGTAGAGACGCCATCTGGTGGCCCTCATCCAATCAGAAAAAATAAACCCGCTGTGAAAATAAACAAACATAATTTATAAATAGACATTCTCGTTTCGTATACATAAACTGACATTTCATTTTGAACTTCTAGGACGTTAAAGTTTACTTCCTGCCTCAGTATTATACTTGTACTCGTACCTACCGGCATTCAATAATAGTGGGTATTAGTAATGTTTTAGTTCGGCCGGTAAAACCAACCGGTCCCACGATCTCAATTCTCACATCTTCATTATGATGGGCTATTTAAATATTTTGTAGTTAAAACTTCACTCGCTCTGCTCTATTAAAGGTTCAGTGATTGCATTAATAATAATTTGCTTCATCGCAAAAGAAGAATGCGGAAATTCTCGATGTAGGTGCCTGATTTACTATACGTCTATAGCCATCTTACAGGTTTTTTATTTAATCGCTTTTCAATCTGAGTAGGTTTAATCGAAACCAAAGTAAGTAGTTATTTAAGTTACTATTTTGTAGTTATTTCCAGGTACTTATTAGTTGTCTGAAGATAAAGATATTTATTTCACCGTTTAGGTATTTAATAACCGTTCCACTATTAGGTCGGTGCATATTTATAGAAACCATGATCCTGTTCTTAACTTAGGTCGTTATTTAAGTAAACGACACTAGATTTCTACATCGAATTAAACTCACAAAGGTTAAAAGCTTCTATTGTGCTTATGAAACACAGTAGTTAAAGGTCAGGTTCTAGTGGGTAAGCCAGAGACCTACAAACACATAGGTATTTTAGGAGGATATTTAGCACATTTTTTTTTAGTTCTTATTACAGTAGGAAGTCATTTTATGTATTTTTAAGCGTCTCAAAACTTCGATTCAAAATATTAATTAAATGAAGTACTTAAAGCAAAACCGAAAGTAAAGTTAGTAAAGTTACTATTATTCCAGAGCTACACTCATTTTACCTCGTATCTAAAATTTACAGCCGCTAAGATAAGCGGTACCACAGTAAAAATGATGAAACTTGTAGAAAACGAGTGAAAAATCGTATGAAACTTTTCAAAAATAAAGTGGCATACGCATACCCAATGACTACCAAAGAAGTCATCAAAGAAATTGCCGTGAAAAAGGTTCCAGTGAGGTAAGCTATTAAGTATTCTACGACTGTACATACTAGGAGTGGCACGAGGTGCTAATAAGGTACGATAAAAGCTTCATTACACTAGCTAATAAAATATATCGTTTAACATTGTAAATATTTAGTATGCAATTTTCTACAGTCATGCTACTCCAACCTACCCATGTTCCATCCATTCGTAGTCTATAGCTATGTGACTGTGCAACAAAAGTTAATCGTACAAACAATGTTTAGTTTAGTCTGAGCGTCATGTACTTATACAAAAATGAAAATAATAAAAAAAGGCTAAAAATTTTAGAACCGGTCCCCGGCACTGTGGCTCGGAGAGCGTCGGAGGAGTGACCTCAGTTGGCCTTGACAGCTGCGCTCGCTCCGTCCACAGCCGCGAGCCTCACCACTCTGACTCAACCACTAGCCTCACTCCACTAAAACATCGTTACATTATAATAAAAAGCTCTCGCTGCAACTATGCGTTACATTACGTTACTACGCTCACACGCGCAGATGAACTCGTCGGCCTAACGCGTTCCTATTATATCATTCTGTCGTCAAACCGTGATTTGTCGTCATGCATTAGTGCTCAAAAAGGACGATGCCTTCATTTGTCGCAAGAGGGCAGTAGGCCTTTCATGCGCTATGCTTATATAGTTTTTGGTTTTGTGCTATTGAGGTAGAGCCATTGTGAGTTATAAAGAAATACAGGGATGTCGAATGTTCCCCTCCAAGCCAAAAAAAAAAATATGCAGTAAAATACCTACAATTTCTTTAAAGAAAATTCAACAGTTTATCAAAGACAAATTAAGCTCTAGATATGAGTAATATTTCTACGCTTACATAGTACAAAGTTGATATGAACAAAAGTATGGACATAAGTGGCTTGCCATAACATCATATCGGCAGGACAATGCACATTCCATTCGGCGGGTAGGGACTGCGGGGTAGAGACAGAAGAGGCGGGGGAGTAGTCCATGGGTTCCCCTACTAGTCACGTGTAAAAATATGAATAGGTATATCCAAAATAAAAAAATTAGGTAACCGATGTAGCTGCAGCGCTGCCACAATTATCGTCATTTTTCAATTCAATTTATAAATAGCCTTGAAAAATTATATACGTAAACCTTCTTCACGAATCACCTCTATATGCATGTTAGTGAAAACTACATGAAAATCCGTTCAGTAGTTTTTGAATTTATTGTGAACAGACAGACAGATAGACGCGGTGGAGAACTATGTTTTGTAATATTTAGTGATGATAAGACATTGCTCATAGTTGCAATATAGCTGTGATATTTTCAAAAATCTATTGCTATATTTTCTTTTTCCAGCAGACACAAGTAAATACAATGTATGAAAGGGACTAAGTTCTCCATTGCAGGATTTTCACTTGAAATGATATGTACTCTAAATCAGAGACACTTAACAGTACCTATATAATTTAATATAGGTAACCACACTAAAAATTGAGAAATGGGGTGCGGGTAAAATACTTAAATAATACATAATACGTTATAGGTCAAAATACACAATGATTCAAAATTATTGTTTTTTTTTGGTGAAACTATCAGATAGACAAACTTTTTTGGTAGCGATAAATTTAAAGATCACACAGACCTACCCCGGTCAGCTCATTTTATAACAATCCTATTAAGTTGCCATTTTGTGTGAAAAAAAATGGTTTTGATCCAGCATTTCAAATGTTTTGTATTTTGACAGAAGCCTTCCGGAGAAATGTGACCGGCTCTAATATGTACGGTCAAGTGCAAAAATAAGTATCGATAGGAACATCTCAAAAATATGTCCCACGACCTTATTACGCCGGTGTAAGAGCGTATGATACTTATTTTTGAAACTTTGACTAGATACATATTATTACACTTGACTGTACTTGAATAACGTGGTATCTGGTATAGTTACCTACGTGCATAATTACGTACAGATTTGATAGGCTCTCCTCACTCCCCTTGCAATCGCCTGCGTCCATCAAATTGCCAGACTAGGTTCGAGGATATTCCCGACTATGACTATTTATAAACATACTACTAACATAAGTATCTATAGAGTTCTAAATTAGTAATAATTTTTGTTAGGATATAATATTAGAACTATAAATCGCATATTTATAATTTGTTTTATTAAAAGATATCCAAATTCATATACTTAAATATACGTATAACGTCTTTTATAGAAAATATGGCTTTGTAAAATTAATTGACATACAAAATACAGATATTTAATGCATTTATTTCATTAAAACATTGATTATTTTTCCTGGTTCACAAAGTATTTTTGTTGAATGTAGAAGTCAATGGCCGCCGTCATGTGGTCGTTTGAATATATGAGGTCTCACAAATAAGTAGTCATAATACGTACCTATTTGTAGATCATATTTAAAATACTGTACCCCACCTATACATGCGGGCGGTTCATTAAACAAATAAATAAAACACAGTAGGCAGTTCCCAAGAAGACCAATAGAAATCTAAATCAAATACTTAACTTAGTTCCGGGTTCAGTAAATTACAGTTAAGTACTTATTAAGTAAAATGAGATCTATTTTTCCTTTTAACTTATTACCAGCTCAAAGTAGAACTCACATTCATTCGTAGACCAGTCGTTGCGGTTTCAAGCAATTTGAATCAAGTTTCAAGTTACGTCCACCAGGTCATTTTATTTAGGTATATTAATCTAGCTTGTGCGCATTTGGCCTCCTGAACCGGTGTCATACCTGCGCAGTTAACAAATAAGCGAGAATAAAATTACCTATTTGAGTAATCAAGATTTCACGTAAGATTTCAATTTTGATATTGGGTTAGACAGAAAGAGAGAGAGAGAGAAGGAAAGGAAGATGCTGTTTAATTTATGTCTGGTGGTACAAACAAAATCGTTACAAACAAAAACAAAAAAACAAACTTATAGTTTTAGATTTCACAGGGTTTGACAATGATAATATGAAGTTTTAGAAAGCGCCCAAGTTTTGTGATTTACCTGCATGAATATACCCCGTGATGTGCGCGTGAATCTGTAGTCTGTAGCGCTGAAGGGTTCATAAAAATCCGGAAATCTCTTTAGGTATCGATTTAATCAACAATATGTTCATCTTACCGTCCATGTCCGTTTTCGTATCGAATGTCTGTTGACGTTATATTCACGTTTCTCGTAAATGACCATATTATCTCAGGAATTTTCTAAGCACATTGAATGTAAGGATAATTATGATTAATGCACATTATTACAAAATTATTAGGTTAAGCGGATAAGACTTTAAACTGTTGCAATAGCACGAGTATTGTATCAAACGATCGTGGAATTATACGTACGTAATAATGCAGACTAGTGATTTAGTACAGGTTTTGCTCGCGAGGATCTATATTTCTTAGTTCGCATCGAGGGAAGACGTTATGACTGAAACGCGAATCGGTGGAATCGTTGTGCTATAAATATATATTTTTTGAGAGCGAAATATTGAAGAATAAGTTCTAGTCCGAACTCAAGATTATATTTGGTTCTTAAATTGGCTAAAAACAGTGAGTACACTTGATAGGCGTTGAGTCTGGGTCTGCGCAGAGCAAAAATGTCGTACCGTGATCCCTGCCAACGCCTTAGGCGTGAATTTAATTTTTCCGTGAGTATGTAAGGGTTCAGCCCTCAAGAACATGACTAAATTTCTTTTAGGGTGTCATTTATTAAAATCTTACAAGCTTTTGCGTCCGTTTGAGAATGTAAGCAATGCATGTGAGTAGATATTTGTGTTGGTATATTTATAACAACATGTTAAGAATAAGTTTTTCAGCCATTTCATATTAATATTTCATGAGACTCCGCGGATTCCCTGTTCGCCAGCAAAGTAGGTTTACTCACACCAGGCAAAATCCAATTCGCTCTGTCGTGCACACGCGCGCACACAGAGACGCCTGACTTGAGGGAAAAATAAAATTTCTCGCTAAGTTTATAATGGGAAAACTTTGAGAACCACTTAATTATGTTAATGTTCGAAACAAAATTTTATAAGAGACGTTTATACATGGTAATGTTTTAATTTAAAAACATTTAAAATGACTTTTACACACCACCCTTTTATTATTATGCTGAGACATGTAGGTATGTAAGTAGAGCCCATGTTTTCCTGTGGATATACCAGCCTGTATTGTTTTAAATATATTCAGAGCTTTTAGCTCATTTTATACGGTCTGTAGTGCTTGTAATCAAAATGTAAATGCTGGTTTTGAATATCATCATTGACATTATTAGCGGTTATAGCTGGTCGTTATAAACAGTGTTTAGAAATTCGTAGGTGGATACCTAAAGGTTATAAAAAATCTTCTTTATTTTTTATTTTGATTGCGGAAGTGCTTACTGGTTTAATGTTCATTAGTGAATTACTTTAAGTAGTAGCAAAGCGAAATAAAAACCAACCACTTTTGCACGGAAAATTGACTTTGAATTTTATCAATTATTTTAGTATGAAATTTCTAAATGTCAGTGAAAATTATAACACATAGAAAAATCCGAAAAGTAAAGCTATGGCCGGGAATCGAACCCGGGTCCGGGTCCGGGTCCGGGTCCGGGTCGTATAGACACATCATTCAAACAGATGATGCTTAGCGACAAAAAATTCGCATAGTAACAATAAGGTCACGTGACAGTTAGTAACAGGTAGAAAAATTCGGAGACTACCCACCTGCTATGGGTGGTGTAGGGGTATAGCACGCGTCACGGAATGACGAGGACCCGGGTTCGATTCCCGGCCATAGCTTTACTTTTCGGATTTTTCTATGTGTTATAATTTTCACTGACATTTAGAAATTTAATTTCTAACGGTAAAACCGAAAAAGTAAAACATAAAAATCAAGAAATAAAAATTTCTTGATTCATTTGATAGTATTTTAGTATGTGTTAACGTTGTTACTTTAGGCTGTCTACTCCGTAAAGGATAAAGATGTGATTTATGCATGTAACGTTGGAAATATTTTGGGCTCCGTATACTTACTTGTTTTCCTTTACGACTTTATTATTTTCAACTACATAATGTTGTTTAATTGATAGTCAAAAGGAATGAGTGAAGGATGGATTAGGCAAGAAAGTGTTTCTAGTTTGACTCGGGAGGTTTTTTTTTAGATTTTAGAGATAAAAACCCTGTGCAATTTATAAATAAAATAATTGTAGACAGAATAACGTAAAGTCCCCCGTAAAGTCTATTTAAGGCAACCTTAATAGACATCGAATAGCCACATTAACGCGAATGGATTGTGTCAACTTTTCAACATTTGGCACGTGGCCCATCATTTAAAAACTAGCGGAATGCCTCTCGAGTCTCGATTCTCATTAAATTTCTGGTTAGTGATTACGTATCAGTAAATATTTCCACAAGACTAAGTTAGAGCTCTCAGATATAGTAAAAACTCAAGGTGGAGTTCAGCGGACAATAAAATGAGGCTGGATTATCTACGCCTTGCCATATGGGCGCGTGTTTGTCTCAAACAATTTGTTTGGCAAATTTTGTCCGCGTTTATGTGCGTGTATGTGTACGTACACGCTATGGCGTAGTTTAAACTGGCTTCACTTCGCCGTTCACGGGACTCCATCTTGAGTTTTGTCTTAAATCTGAGCTAGAGCTACATAGAAGAGCTAAGTAGATGAGTAGAGGTGGTGTAAGACAATAAAAAAAATACAAGAGAAATAGATTGCCATAAATAGTTTTTTTTGGATTGATTCACGTTTAGTCGTTTGCAGATGCTACAAAATTTCGTGTTTGTAAAATCTATTATCTCGGAATAATTCTCGGAAAACAAATAAGTTTTTATTTATGATTTTGAACCTAAAGAGTATCTACTCGTATATCAACGGAATGAAATTTTAACATTGTTGGACTAACTGGGATAACTGAGTGAAAAACGTTTACTGCGGAATTCATAACGCTATTTCAACTTTTCCTTTCTTCAGTCTGGTTTAAATGCATTTCGCTATTGACTTTAGTAAATTAATTAAACTTATACTAATCAAAGTTGAGCCGGAGTTACTGCAACTTTCTATTCAGATTCACAAAGAGCTGTGTATATATTGTGGATACATGTAATACCCATTTTGATAACGGTTATTATGGAACTGAGTTTACTGAGTTGCTAGCTCTGCAGATAATGGATAGTTAGTTGACATCTAACCGAGTGAAATGAATCAAACAATACTAAAATTTTATGTAAGATAGAATTAAATGGAAATGTTTTCTTAGCAAATTTATCAAATCCAATCAAAATAACATTTCTTTACAAAGCGGCCCGCGCACGAATCGAGTGTTATTGTAAAGTAAAATCACGAAACATTACCTCATTTTAATTTTAATGAAAATATCATTTCCTTCCAAGAAGGTATATCCAAACTTTACATCCGTCATTTTGCATGGGCCAACGGTCGAGTGCGGAGGCAGGGGTGCAAGGGGGTTGGCGCGGCGGGTGGAGAGGCGCCACCCCGCGGCCCCCTCCCCCCACGCGGGATCGATACGTCATTTGAGCTGGTCGCCATGGAGACCGCGAACGGAGCGGGGCGGCGCCGCGGCTTCGGGATGGTGGGTGCACGGAACTCCACGGGCCCGCGGGCCCCGCCAAATGAAAAAATAGATACAGCCTTATTTGGGACAAATCCCTCTATAAAAACAAGCCAGTTAAGATGATGTGGAATTGAGATGTTTCTGTTTACTATCTCTAGATATGTTTACTTTTAATTTAAGAACTAGTCAACTTTTGGGCCAGGATTTTCGATTTCACCAAGGCCGTTCACCTTCGGACTGTAGGTTATGTTATAAGGTCAATAAACGTGAGATGTTATGTTATGACAATAGTCCCTTGTCGGTTTTTGTGCACACTATAAAACATTTTAAGGACTTATTAAGTTGGTTAAAGTAAATAAAGTTTTTACGTGTCTAAATTTGAGCTAGCTGTTATAAGTCTCATTAAGTCTTCATGTTGGCTAGACAGAAGTTCAATAACCCAGAACATTAAAATCTCAACTTATAATTATCGTTTTAATGTATTCTCTCTTCACTGTAGGATTATCTGAAGAAGCTTCTGACTGATAAAACTGTTGACTGACTTACTCATTATCATTATTGTAGCGCCTAAAGTGCGCTATGGCGAGCCCTAAGGTAGCCAATTAAAGGCGAATTACAGAAAAAGATTCCGTAGCCATAGTGGAGGATATATCGAGTGTATTTTAAGTATTATAAAATAATTGTCTTACAGTCGAATAAAACCTGGTATGGACGTGAGATTCGGACAATAGGGTTTTTTATAGCACAGACAAGCAATAACGACCAAAATTTGGAAACGCGAAAAATGTTCGCGGACGTTTTACTGCTTCTGATTGGTTGAAACTGAGGAAAAATCTCGCGCGTGCGAATCGCCGCGTGCATTGGGAATCAAGCTTTAATATGTCAGTTTTAAGAAACTTGAAATCGTGTGGAACATGCCATTTTTGTCATAATAGTTACTTTATTTGACACAATTTCGTAATTTTTACCTAAGTATTTAGAATAAAGTAGGTACCTTATGTTATACCCGTCCAATATTTTCCATCTTTGCTCTTATTATCAAGGCAATATGGATAAAAATCGCATGAAGTATGTGCGACTGTAAGGGGTAGTTTACCTGTATCTTTAGAGGCGCATTTAATAGACACCAGAGAGGTCATTCATAGGCGTAGCCCTCTACAGGTCCAAAAGTGATGATCCACATTTTCTCATAAAAGTAGCTGTCAAACTCTTGGACGTGGACGTAAATTTAAACTACTCTTATACCGTACAGCGTGTGTGCGTGAATAGTAAATAGTTTATGTTCCCATGTGCTTCTTCCATTTGAGGGGATTTTATTAGCAAATTCAGCTCTACAAACATATTCCCCATACCAATCCATTTTAACGCATTTGTAAACAAACCAATTTCATCTAAATTCCCACATAATCACTTATTGTAAGTTCTTATGCAATTAGCAGCGCATCCACCGGAATTCATAATCTCACGACATTTTATGACAATTACTCTATGATTATTATATTTCAGTTTTTGAAGAACGTGGAGGAACTCATTTGTTTCATCATCATCATTAAAATGGATTGGAATGGACTATACCTACTACAATATACCTAAATACTATTTACAATATAATGTCCTTACTTGTAAAATCTTTAATGAAGGCTTTGCAGTATTAAATCTGTATTCTGTTCTGATTATTTGGTTACGACTTATCCAACATTGATTGATCGGGCAACATGTCTCAAGTTAAAAACGAAATGCTTATTTCACCATGGGTATAGCGTCATGCTGACTCAAATCGAAAAGTTAAACGTTAAACTAGACAATGGCTAGGATACAAACGAACAATTCAGATATGAATCTGTTTTATCGATTGTAACTTTAATTTAATTTGAGAAGTTAGTATTAGTATATTTCTAGTTGTTTGTTTCTAGTTAGGTTAGTTAGAACTATCACAGATTTTAGACCTAAGTATGTTAATTTATTCTTTACAATGACGTCATATGGCAGAGGCAATATTAAGGTGCGGATGGTGCGGGTGATCACAGAAGTTGTAGAAAAGTCAGGTAAGTCATGTAAATAAAGCCGGCCAAGAGCGTGTCATGCCACGAGCACGGGGGTTCCGTACCTACTTAGTTGCATGTCAACTTTGTACGTAGTACATAATTTCTCAATGTCCCTGAATATAGAGAGGTCTCGTGTAGTTTCAGATCTTCATTTGTCGAACGACAAGAGGTAAAATCCCTTCTGGCCACCAGCACGTCTAGCACGAGAGCGCACAAGAGTCGCGTCGCGCGCGAGATAGATTACCCGTCTTTTTCTTACAGTTCGTTCTAGGAAGAGACAGGTAGTCCATCTCGCGCGGTCTTGTGCTAGCCGAGCAGTAGCCATCGGTTGTGACTAACATTTGAAGTGTACGCGAAGGTTTACCGTCAAAATTAGGTACTATAGCCATCTCAGGGTGCATCAGCGGCTTTATGAATTAAGAGTCAAAGCGGTCTCTGTGGCCGAAATCGATCGGACGGGTTAACTCATTCCTGCCATAGAATAAGGAATACTCAAGACAAACAATTTTTTTAATTAAAGCAATAATGTTCGCAATAAATCCATTTCAACGATTTTTCATTTAACGCTGCCTTAACCGTATTTTCGTTTCGATTTTTCTGCGTCACGCAAAATGGTAAAAAGTTATTTTTTTACTTCAAATTATGCCCTTTCAGAAAGCTTCGATGTTATGCTCCACCTGTAATGCGACAACATACCTACATTTTCGATTTATGAGAATGCGCAAATAAATCTTGCTCCATTTCATACATACAGATTGGAATACAGGACAAAAGGATGAAAAAGGGAGGAAATATATCCTATGGAGAAAGTACTTACATTAAATAATTTAACCTAACAGACATAGATACATGTATATGACAAAACAGGACAGCTATTAAATTAAAAACAGAACTAACATAAAAAAGCCGTGGTAGCCTAGTGGTTTGACCTGTGGCCTCTCAAGCAGAGCGTCGTGGGTTCAAATCCCGGGCGCGCACCTCTGAGTTTTTCGGAAATTTGCCATGAGCTTTTCGGTGAAGGAAAACATCGTGAGGAAACCTTGCACACATCTGCGAAGAAATTCAATGGTGTGTGTTAAGTTCCCAATCCGCACTGGGCGCGCGTGGGAACTATAGCCCAAACCCTCCAATACAAGGAGGAGGCCTATGCCATGAGGCACGCCGAATTACGCGACAATTTATTAATAAAACAACAACAACAAAAAAAAAATGAAATTGTAGCGAATTCGGAATAAAAAGGCTATATTATTATTATTATTATTAACATAACTTTTATCAATTTCATTTCTAAGTAGGTAGACCAGGTTTCTTTTAGGTAACAAATACCAGGTCAATATATTATTTTAATCGACAAAAAATACGGAGGAGGATTTCAATTATTCGCGTAGGTATATAAATTATTTTATGTATGACCGCACGTAATTAATAAGACACTACCTTTTTTCGAGATACTCGACACTTTAATTTTATATATACCTAAATATATGATGATGATGCCGTTCCACCTAAATATATATTCATGTAAAATCACTGTAATAAGTAGAGATCATGAGTCCAAATTTCACCTTCGAAGGTTTTGTGGTTTTTCCAGAATTATCATACGCTTATACTTACATCGTGTTTTTTGGTATTTTCATAAACTAATGACATTATTATTGGCTGGTACATTCACAGAAACAGGCTGGAGCACCATGGCATCGTTTCATTTAAATCGTATACTGGAAAGAAAATATATTTTCATTAAAAGTTTAAAAACAATTTGCAAATTCGTCACTTTGCTTAAAGCAAAATCCACGTGAATGATAAATTATTTATATATACGGTACAAAGCAAAGTTGAATCAGGATTTCAATAAACAGACTCTACGGAGACGAAGTCGCGGTCAAAAGCTAATTTTTACATACAAAAACTTAGTTATGACTAACCGGAACTGAACTGGTTTAATAACCGACATGATACAGAACACCGAGTCGAAGTGGCTCTAATTATAATTCAATTCTAATGAGTATGAACACGAACCCAACTAAGCTGATAGTTCCACAAGCACGTGCGTCCCACAAACTATCGTAAACCTCAAAATTCAATAAAACAAAGCAAGATTATATCAAAATTGTTAAAACAGAACTAAAGTATTATACTTATTCTTATACAATTCAACCTACAAATATACAAACTTTCAAATACGTGTATTTGCTTATACAAACAAGAAAGTTAGCGAACAATATAAAAGTAATGGGATAGAGTAAGACGGCGAAGAATGCCGGTGCGGGTGCGAGGGAGACACGGTTATTCAAATTGAGGGTACATATTTCTACATAGGTAACAAATAGCTAGTAAAGAACTGTATGGACATTCCTATTTTAATATTTTGGATTACAGAGTCCATATTTTTAGACAGTAAACCCACTTTTATTCTGTGTTGAAACATTTGAAAGTTCATAACTTTTGATGTTTAGATGTTTAGTTTATCGTTCGTCTTGCGCAGCAGTTGAACAAATTGTTTAGCAGTTTGTCATAGTGACTGATCTATGAATTCCCTTAAAAATATTAAATTCATGAGCACATAATGTTCCTTTATTTGGTTGAATGGATTAAATTTTAATTAAATATTCAGGATAATCTAGTTAAAAATGTGTTTACCCAACTTACAAAATATTGAAGTATTTAGTTTGAAATTATATTATCATAATTATGCATTCAGATATATTAGCTTGTGAATAATCAGAGCGGTAGAGCCAAGTACAGCGCATTTTATAGAATCATTATTTTTAGGTGCCCCAGTTACACATGTTTCGTACCTGTCTGTTTTAAAGCAAGTGTATTAACTTTGTATGGGACGGAAATAGATTAATCAATTACTCACTACTGAACATTTCTTTATCTTATAGTATGAAGAACAGATTTTTAATTTACTATTTATCTTACTCGAGTCAAAAATGTGGAAGTTCGTGAAGATGTATGGATGAATGTGTGGATGTGGATGATTATTACTCTTAAGTTCAAAAACTACAAACCGCTTTTTACTGAAATTTTGAACATAAATAACTTCTTAAAACTAACCTTGAGTGACACATTGGGTTCTTTTCATCTTAGAAAATATACGTAGTTCCCACGTGATAACGATAAATAATTTATTAAGATAGATATATGGATAAAGTACTGAGTAAAAGCTAGTCGTTTATAAAAATAATAGTAGCATCATATGAAATAAAACAAAAAACTAAAACAAATATCTTGGATTCTACCTTATACCTGTACATACATATATACATACGTAAATCACGTCTTTATCCCTTACGGGGTAGACAGAGCCTAAACTTTAGGCCCTAAAGTAACAAGAACTAAACTAAGAACTAAGAACTAAACTAAGGCCACGTTTAGCATGATTGTGATACCTGTAAGTAATATGTAATATTTGTTTGAAATGAATAAATGTGTTTTACCCGAAGTTACAAAAAAATTCATTATGCTTTATATGTGTAAATTAAGTAATCCTGCTTAAATAGTTAATCATAGTGGATCTAAGTAGCAATGAATAGCTAAACATAATATATCTTCATATAAGTAACAATAATGTAATGAGTTGTCTAATATTTTAATAGTGAAGTAACAACGGATGACGCAAAGTCAGGGCATTCCCATGTTATGATTATTGAACAAAAAGTAGAAAAGTTGAAGAGAGTTGCAGGAGCAACTTCAAGAACAGGTATTTACACTGTTGAATATGTAGGTTGTGCAGGTAGTTTAAGATTATTTTCTGTTAATTTAATTTATGTATGCCAGGAATGGGAATATCGATCCAGTTATTGGCACTTATAAATAATTGTGCGAAGTTAGATAAACGTTAAATTACACAGGGCGTTATTTATTTTGAATGGACTGAATTAGGTTTTCAAAAAGGCCAAAATTAGTCATTCTAATGTCCTTGTTCTTTAAATAATAAAGTATGAAAATAACTATAATTAGAAGTGGGCTAGGGAAAGCATTCATTTTATTAGGTTAATACCAATAACGCAGGTACCCTACCTCATTACAATGACTTAGAAACTGTTACGTAATTAAGTATTATGAGATCGCTGTAATACTTGTAATTACAACCGGGGCCAAGCATACGCTTTAAGTTGTTAGTTAACAACCGAATGAACTTGAAATCCATATTATAATTAACCAGTACTAACACGCACTAAATAAGGTTCGATGTTGTAATAAATATTATGAGGTAGCTATTTTCTTGCGAATCCTTAGAAACTTCTTATTTATTTGTATGACTTTAAATAACGAGTATAATATATAATACCATTATTACATACACCAATTTTGATTTCGGACTTAATCCATAGGCGAGGAATATTATGTTTCAGAATTAGATGTGGACCTTGTCGGTTTTGCAAAACTGTACAGTAGCGACATCTGTCGGGTGTTCTCCGAACGCTGCTAATGTGTAGCTGGGGTATCTCCCCGGTACGGGTGGTGTCCCGTTGTTGTGCTTACGCCACTTGACAAGTGTATTCCTCTACCACTAGAGGGGGTGCGGCAGTATGTTTTTAAATTTATAATGTAATCAATCACATATAATTATACTTATGTATTTCACAGTGACTAATGCCCCAGCTTTATAAGAATTATCAAACTAAACGTATAAATCGTCCTCTTAAATAATTTTACCTAAAGACTAAATTTTAAATGGGGGTCTTTATACCTACGCTACAAAAGAAACATACAAATATTTCAGACCATCATCTTCCTGCCCTTAAGACCTAGTTTTGGATGTGAGTTGATAATTGGTCAAACGATTACCTATGAGTATAATCTGGATACCACTTAGCTCAATGCAGATTTAGGATAAAATGTTAGTAGCCAATGCCCAACGTGACAGACTTACGAGTATGTCAAACGGATCTCTTCTTCTTCTTATTTGTGGCGTATCAAGTCGTTATAGCAACGACAACTTCGCTAATGTCAAAGTAATAAAAATATAATTCAAAATCTTGTGACAAAATGTCGGCAACGTTGTACGGTAATACGGTCAAAAGACCCCCCCCCCCCCTGCCGGACTCTTAGCCAACGGTCAGTGATATCCCTCAGAAACTCAAACGGATTTCTCGATACTAAATTCCATCTAGCGATATTTTGATAGTCAGTAAAACCTCATTGACGACAAAGCTGAGCAAAGATGACACAGAGAAAAATAATAGCTGAATCCTTGTTGGATCGGAGAATAACTTTCCGTGGCATTGCATTGCTATTTTCAAATTGTAGGCGTTTAAAAATCCGAGTTTCTATTTTTACTCTTGTCTGTTTAATTTTGTTAGTCACATATTTTTTGTTTGCGGTCTATTTACATGGAAGACGTATTATTAATCAGGGAAATAAAATCGATGTCGTTATCTATTCATTGCCCGAACCTAACTCGCATTGAGCTGATTTTTTATTTTATCAAATAACGCATATAATAGCGTACAGTGAAATAAAAAACCCATTTACACAAATTGATGATCTTTAAATTTCGCAAATCAGATATGTTGTAATATAGTTCTACGAAGCGTTTTAAGTTTACAAGTATGATATATAGTTTATTATTATTTTGTATTAAATGGATTAAGTACATACATACATACATACATACTAAAACGCATTTACCTAAAAAATTAAATCTAAAAATTACTATCTGTATGTTTCTATGTATGTATACCCACCTCCTGATTGTACATAAATAAAACACAGTAAAGTTGTAATGTTGTTGTGCAAAGTTATCTCCCTCCTCCGCACCCTTTCCCTCTTTAAGCTCTCTCTCTTTCTCAGAAGATAGCACAGCTTACATATAATATATTCAGCTTTTTGGTAATCTGTATAAAATAATATATATTATACGGTAAAGAGTAAAACGACATCAGTTCATTTGAAATATTTTATTTAAAACTCTCATGCACAGTTTGCATTGACAGCTAAATTGTAGCTTGGTAATAACTAATTAAACAAATAAAATAAGGTTGAAATTTATCTTTTGGATTTTAAACGGAAACCTGATTATTATCGTATATCTTTTAATGTACCAACGTGTAATTTTTTCTCATAATTCTATCCTAATCATGATGATTTCAAACCAAAACTACAACTTTAAATAAATAAGAAGAAATATAACTACAACCTACATATACAGAAGAAGATTTGTACGAATTAATACGATCGCTCCTTACAATCTGTTCTATTCCCTTCCCGGAGCGACCGCAAAGTGTCTACTTTCGTACCCGCCTCGATCTGTGGCACATGAAACATCATGTATTTAAGTCTACCAGCACTTTAATATCAAAAGTTACAAAAGATCCTACAATATGCTCGTTAACATCATATTGCAAAAAGTTCTTTACAAAACACTTTTAAAAATATTGGTCACTATCACTAAATAAGTGCTAGTAAAAACTGTTAGCCCACGCGAATTAGAGAAAACAAGATCAGTCACGATGTCACTTTCTGTCAGACGCGGGGGCAGGAAAAGCGAAGGCCGAGGCTGCGCGGGCGCCGCGCCGCGTCGACGGACGCTTTTCGCCCTATCATCATGAAGTGGCTTCTTTTTTCTAACTTCTAAATTATAATAGTCACTGGTCTTAAAACATGGCTTAAGTACTATACACCTAAAATATATAAATTATTACAAATTAAGTAAGGCATTTACATCAGGGATCCTTATGAGTTACTTCATATTTACACGATACTAGATCGCTTATTGTAACATCGTGTAAAAACAAAGATTTTGACTAAACTTATTTCGGTAAATTAAGTGTACGAGTAAAAATGGTCAAGATTTCGGCGATCTAGTGACCTACGACACGAAGCTGGATTCTGTTTACGTTTGTTATAAATTTCGACATCAAATCGCTTCGCTTTGGTCAATTTTCACTTTTCGAGTTTTATCATAAATTTTGAAACTCTGTAATCATAAAGGCATAGTCGATTACAACTTAGCACTATCGTTTGGCACTGACTTTTGTTAATGAAAAGATAAATAATAATAATAAATTAGCCTTAATAATGAAGACCCGAAAACACTAACAATTTAGATTTGGAAAAATCTAATTCAATATTTTAATCACAGTCAAGTATTATTGAGTTGTGCGTGCCACGACTTTATGAAAGTTACAAAAAAACAATTACCATATATGACACGAAATCTTATACTACTCCTTCGGGATAATTTGAGCATTATTCTTGTGCATAGAAGAGTAGATGGAAGTATTATCACATAGGTCCTTCATCCTAGTGACACGTCGCAGGTGAGTGAGTTAGGTCCCGGGAGCGTTTCACCTCCGCCGCTTCGCAGACACGGCCGCGGCGATCATCTGCCGCAGCATGGGCTCGGGCGTGCACACCTTGGGGTCGCATTTCATTTGACCGTCTCCTCCACATCTGGAATTCAGTGTTTAACATTTTAGAGCATTTTTTTAACATTGATGTAGGTACTTAATAGTTTGATATCATTGAATCCGTTACCTATTTTGGCGAAGGTTTTTATAAGCAATAGGCGTTTTAGTTGTGAAAACTTTCTTGAACTATAATGTTTTGATTTGGAATATAGATTGGCCTTTCTTCAAATGCAAGGAGTCATTTAGTCAAAATACTTAAAACAAATACGTATATATCAACGGCAATACCTACTGTACGTAGCTACCGGATATGCTTAACGAGATAATAAATTTAGGCAGTTTTATTTTTGTCTAAATCATTCTGAGCAAATAATTATTTTGGACTCATTAAAATTTAAAGAATAATTCATATTTTGTTGTTTGTTCCAAATATTATAAAGTGTTGTGATGTAATTGTGCTTCAGAGATTGTTTATTATATAATCCGTGAACCTTATGTAGCACGGGAGGCTCAACCACGGCTTTGGTACCAGCCACGTCACATTGAAGATTTTAATGAATGGATTCTTCATATTAATAATAAATGAAATTTAATACTTACGTGCAATGTAAACATGGTCCTGATGACGCTCGTACGACTTCTCCGACTTTATATGTGTGCCCCTTTATTTGACAACCTCTTCTTTGCGCCGCGCCCTTGTAAGCGTGAGGTAGGAAGTGCGGCGGCAACGTCGTAGTGGTGGTGGTCGTCGTCGTCGTCACGTTGAGAGTAGTCGCCATGGACACGGGGCATTCGTACCGCGGACAACAGAACCCTTGGATAGGCTCTTCATGACAACCATGAATAGGAGGAGGACAACTTTGTTGCAAGCAAATAATGTCACTTCTGAAGCAGAAGCAGAAGTCACAAGGATCGTCTCTTGGTATTTGCTGCGCTGACACGTAAACCTTTCCTCCGTACCGACAAGTTCCAGGACCAAACGCCTGATCTTCTTCTCCGTAGTCTGGCTCTTGGCCGTAACCACTGGTTCCACTTGGCGGGAATTGATTATCGCTATCTGGCTGTGGTGATTCTTCAGTAGTTTGAACTTCACTAACGCCAGGTTTGGGTAATTCGTCGGTGACATCAGGTTTCTGTGTTTCGGGTTCAGAAGCTGGTTGGGGAACCTCATCAGGTTTTCCGTATTTATCAACTAAAGAAGGACTTGTGAGGTCTTCTTCTCTGATAGTTGTAGCTTTGGTTGTTGCTAAGATAAATTCTTCTTCGGGTGCTGTTGTTTCATGAGGTTTCTCTGTAACCGAAGGCGCTAATTTGTCAGTTTCATCCTGGACGCCTGTCAATGGTTTATCAGTTTCTTTCTGGTCCTCGCCTGGAGTGGCGGTAGAAATTTCATTAGTTTCCAGATCTTGCGGCTTCTCTGTTGATTGTAACTCTTCAGTAACACGAGAAGGTGAGATTGTTGTTATTTCTTCAGATATAAACGAAGGCTTCGTTACGTTTTCCTCTGTTACATATGTAGATTCATCTTTTTCAGTAGGTACAACTTCTTGTTTTGGCGGTAATCCAGCTTCAGTTGTTAAGATAGATTCAGAAACCTTGTCTAAGTATGCTTGAGTTGTTGGTTCATAATCCGATGGCAAATCAGAGGCTCCAGTAGTTATTTCTTCTTCAGGTGATGTGGTATAAATATCTTTTTTATGAGTATGCTCTTCTAATATTACTAAGTATGGTGTTGTTTCTGGATATTCAGAGGTTTGATCTGGGGACTCTGTTTGGTCTGGAGTCTTACTAAAAGCATTGACTTCTTCCTCAATTAGTTGATATTCAGTTGTAGGTGCTTCTGTTGCTTTAACTATATCAGAATCAGAGTCACTTGGTTGAGGTGATTTTATGTCAGGCTCGACTGAGTCAGATGTGATAGGCGATTCCGTACTAGCGTCAGACTTTTCTGGTTTGCTTGGTTCCACAAGAGGCATTTCTGTGTGTTTATCATCTTTAGGTTTATTATCATCAATATCTTGCAAGCTCGTTGTTGGTATATCAGTAGCAATGTTAATATCCTGGGTCTCTGTAATAAGTGATTCTGGAAGCTTTGTGCTTTGTTCGTGTAGTAGCTCACCTTCGGAAGACAGTGACGAATCATATTTTGGCGCTTCTGTTCCAGCAATTTCTGGAATATTAGTTACAATTACATGTGGTTCTGGAGTTTCTGTTATTTCGTTTTCTACAACATCTTTGCTCACTGGAGCTTCTGTAACTTCCCGTTGAAATTCTGTTGAAACAGTTTCTAAAACGCTGGTTGTAAGATCCTGGGTTACTGGAGCTTCTGTAACTTCCTTTTGAGATTCTGTTACAACAGTTTCTGGAACGCTGACTTCAATATCCTTAGTTACTGGAGTTTCTGTTACTTCCTTTTGTAATTCTGTAACAGAAGTATCTGGAGCGCTGGTTGCAAGATCCTGAGCGACGGGAGCTTCCGTCGTTTCCTGTTGAGATTCAGTTGCAGAAACTTCTGGAATGCTCGTTGTTACATCCTGGGCAACTGGAGGTTCTGTTACTTCCTTTTGAGATTCTGATACGAAAGTTTCTGGAGAGCTGGTTGCAGCATCTTCAGGTACTGGAGTTTTGGTCGCTTCCTTTTGAGATTCAGTAGCAGAAATTTCTGGTACGCTGGTAGCTTCATCCAGGGTTACTGGAGTTTCTGTTTTTTCCTTTTCAGAATCTGTTGTAGAAATTTCTGTAACACTGGTTTCTACATCCTGGGTCACTGGAGTTTCTGTCACTTCCTTCTCAGATTCTGTTTCAGGAGTTTTTGGAACACTAGTTGCAACATCCTGGCTTACTGGACTTTCTGTCGCTTCTTTTTGAGGTTCAGTTGCAGTAATTTCTGGACCACTAGTTGCTACGTCCATGGCTACTGGAGTTTCTGTTATTTCCTTTTCAGATTCTGTTGCAGACATTTCCGGAACACCGGTTGCAATATCCTGGGCGACTGGGGTCTCTGTTACTTCCTTTTCAGAATCTGTCGCAGATGTTTCTGGAACGCTGGTTGCAACATCCTGGGCCGCTGGAGCTTCTGATATTTCCTTTTCAGATTCTGTAGCTGGAGTTTCTGGAATGATGTTTGCAACATCTTGGGCCATTGGAACTTCTGTTACTTTATCTTCAGCTTCTGTTGCAGTAATTTCAGGAGTATTGGTTGCAAGTTCCTGAGTTTCTGGAGCTTCTGTAGGTTTCTTTTGAGATTCCGTTGCAAATATTTCTGGAATTCCAGTTGCAACATCATCTACTACTGGAGCTTGCGTCACGTCTTTTTTAGTTTCTGTTGAAGGTGTTTCTGGAATGTTGGTTGCACCATCCTGGTCTACTGAAGTTTCTGTTACTTCCTTTTGAGATTCTGTTATAGAAGTGTCTGGAATGTTGGTTGCAGTATCCTGGGATACGGGAGCTTCCGTCGCTTCCTTTTGAGATTCAGTAGCAGGAATTTCGGGAATGTTTGTAGCAACATCCTGAGCCACTGGAGTTTCTGTTGCTTCTTTATGAGATTCGGCGGCAGGAATTTCCGGAATGTTTGTAGCTATATCCTGGACCATAGGAGCCTCTGTCATTTCTTTTTGGGTTTCTGTTGCAAGACTTTCCGGTAGTTTAGTAGCCATATCCTGGGCCACTGGCGCTTCCGTTGTATCTTTTTGTGAATCTGTTACAGGAGGTTCAGGGATGTCAGTTGCAACATCCGAACCCGTTGGAGTTTCTATCGCTTCTTTCGGAGAATCTGTCACTTGTGTTTCTGCAATATTGGTCTCATGATCCTGGGTCACAGAAGCTTCTGTTACTTCCTTTTGAGTCTCTGTTGCAATAATATCAGGAATGCTAGTTGCAGTATCTTGGACAACTGGAGCGTCTGTAACCTCCTTCTGAGGTTCCGTTGCAGATGTTTCAGAAATTTCGGTTGCGACGTCTTGTGCCACAGGAGATTCCGTGATATCCTTTTTGGTCTCAGATGAATCCGTTTCCGGAATGTTTGTTGTACCTTCTTCTGACACTGAAACTGTTGTGACTTCCGCTTCCGATTTTGTAGCAGGACTTTCTGGTATTTCCGTTACAACATCTGGACTCACAGACGCTTCTGTCACTTCAGTAGTTTCCTTTTGAGATTCGGTTATAGGTATTTCTGAAATGTTGGTAGGCAAATCATCGGATATTTCTGTGTCATCCTTTTGTTTTTCAGTTGTAAGTATTTCTGGCTTAGTTGATGCGTCTTGAGTCTCTGGTGCCTCTGATGCTTCTTCTTGAGCTTCCGTTACTTCTGATGCTTCCTCTTGAGCTTCCGTTACAGATATTTTAGGTGCACTTGTAGCAATATCTTGATTTTCTGGTAATTTTGTTACATCCTTTTGCATGTTGATTTCCGGGACTACGGTTACGACCTCCTGTGTCTCTGGTTCTTCTGATGCTTCCTTTTGCGCTTCAGTAACGGCTGTTTCAGATAATTCTGGGGCTTTAGCTGTTGTATCTTGTGGAGACGGTGACTCTGAAGTTTCTTTATCGGAGTCTGATTCAGATACATCTGGAGCATTGGTGATAACATCCAGTGATTCAGGTACTTCAGTTGATTCCTTTTCTAATACATCAGGGATAATAGTTGTCTCTGAATCTGGAATGCCGGTATCCTCCTTATGAGTTTCTTTGACATATGTATCTGGAATATTTGTTGCAATATCTTGTGTTTGTGGAGCTTCAGTTGCTTTGATTGCTGGTTCAGTGACAGCTTCTTGGCTTCTTGTTGTTACTTTTTCTAGTTCTGATGTAGGCGTTTCTGGAATTTCAGTTATGATATCTTGTACCTCTGGGGCAACAGTAGCTTCGTGTAATTCTGTGGCTGGAGTGTCTGGAACAGCAGTTGTGACATCCTTTATTTCGTATTCACTTGGCTCTTGGCCTGGTGTTACTAATTCTGGGTTCAGAGCTTCCGTGGCTTCTTTTTGCGATTCAGTTGCAGAGACTTCCGGAGCGTTTGTTATATTTTCTGGCAAGTCTGGGATCTTTTCTGCCTCTTTTTGGGTACTAATATCTTGTGGTTCTGTTGCCGACATATCAGGTTGTCCGGTGTAGCCAGCGTCAAATTGTTCAGGCTTTTCAGTGGTAAATGTAGATTCAGTGTGTTCGTGAATTGTTAATTCGGGAATACCGGTACTAAGGTCTTCATTTTCAATTTCGTTGTCTTCGGGCACTGCATGTGTGGGAACTTCAGTGAATAGCTCAGGTGCCTTTGTATCAATGTTCACAGTTGGTACAGAGGTGACTGGTACAATTTCACTAGTTGGTTGACCTGAGGCAGTAGGTTCGGTAACTCCAGCCTCGGTAACTGAAGGTTCCAGATCTTCTGGCTGTTCAGCAGTAGATACTGTTTCTGGTATCCTTTCTGTACTTGCAACAAACACAGGAATCTCGGGTTGTTCACTAGAAACTTCATTATCCAAAACTGGTAATACTGTTGCCTTGAGTTCAGTGTCAGATTGTTCAGTCATTGCTTCAACGTGCTCTTCATCACCGGGACTGGATTCTTTTTCGCTATCTTTAACAGTTTCTCCCTTTACTGGTTCTTTCTGTTCAACTTCTGCGCCAGAAGATTCCGTGGGTGAGACCGCAGGTGATTCAGTTCCCAATGTAGTTGATTCTTCCTCAGAAACAGGTACACTGATTTCAGATGCTTGCGTAGGTTTTTCTTCGACTTTTTCTGTTTTATCTGTAATAATTGACATGGGAACCTCAGTAGAAACTTTGTTTTTGTCTGGAGTTTCAAATGGTGTGACTGCTATTTCATCAGAAGTATCGTGACTTGGTGTCTCGGTGTACAAATCTTCTTCAGGGACGGTTGTTGAAACCGAAATCGGAGTACCTTCACTTGGTGAAACTTCAGGTAATACTGGCGATTTTGTTACTGATTCTTTATCTGTTGCTAACATTTCTTCAGTAACCGAAACCATGTCGTCAGGTTTACTAGTGATAGGTTCATCAGATGTTGTTATAGAGCCGGGCTGTTCTGATATTTCTGTTTGTGCTTGTTGTTCTGGTGACAAAGTGCTTAATTTGTCGGGAGTAACTGTATGTGTATCATGCTGTTCTTCTGAAACGTCACGAGTGGGAGTCTCAGTCTCAAAAATTTCCGGGGCATTTGTTTCACCACCGTATGATCTTGGAGTCGTAACTGTAACTTGAGTTTCGTGTTCGAATGGCTGTTCATCAAGTTTTTCGGTACTAGTTTCTTCTGGCGCCGATGTATCACTTTCAGGAGGTTCATTTACACTATCAGGCTTCTTCACTTCGTCAAGTGAGCTGACTGTTGTCGAAGAATCAGTTTGAATTTCATCTTGTTCTTGTACGTATTCAGGTCCTTTAGTTGTTATATCCGGACTATCCTTATGTGTATACGCAGTTGTGTCTTCGCTTATTTCTGTTGCCATATCTTGAATAGAAGGTATCTCTGTTGTGAAATCATGCTTCTGTTGATCACTAGTAATATCTTCTCGAGTTACTTCAGTCTGATGTTCAACGTCCAAGGGTTGTTCCGTTGGTTTTGTTTCTGGTTTGGGAGATTCAGATTCAACAACGCCTGGAAGGTCAGACAAGTCGGTTTCATTATCAGACAGCTTTGGTACATTGGTGGAAGATTCTTCAAGAGGACCGGGAGTGATTTCTAATTGATCCATAGTAGTTTCTTTCTGCATAGTTACTTCTGTAGTATATTGTTGTACTTCAGGCGCTTGAGTTTTTATTTCAGGAATTTCTGTTACAGACGGCATTGATTCTGCTTCTTTTTCTCTATCAGTTACATCATAGTGTGTTGTTTCTTCATCTTTGACAAAGATTGACGCTTCAGTTGTTATCTTTGGCTCTATTTCTTTCTCCACATCAGGTGTCTTTGGCGGATCTGTTACAGGTTTGTCAGAAATAGTTTCATCAGATTCCGACAGGTCAGTAGTTTTCGATACAGCTTCTGTGGTAGATTCTGGTTCATCTGTAATCGGCAGACTATTATCTTGCGATACACAATTAGAGTCAGTGCATTCACTAGTAGCAGGTTTGCTAATATCCGCCACATCTTTTCTTCTACAGCCTTCTTCTTTACATTCTTCAGGGGTAGGACTTTGGTTAGGTTGGGCACAATCGCTACCATCTTTACAATCATCTGTTTCTTTTGGACCAGATCTAGACGTGCATGATTCTCCTTCACAATCTGGTACCCTTTCAGGAAGTTGCTCTTCCTTGCAATCATCAACGTTATTGCAAGAAGCCGAGCTATCTTTTGCTGGAATAGTTTCAGGCTGCCCTTTGCAGTCTTCACCTTCGCAAGCTTGTTTAACAGGGATTTGACAACCGCTCTCAACATCACAGCTCTGATTTGTTGTAGGGGAAGAGTCGCATTTTCCATCTGCACATTGAGCCTGAGATGGAGGAGCTTGATCGTCTTTACAACCATCAGCACTATCACAAGGCATCGAGCTGTCCTTAGCAGGACTAACAGACTGTGTTTTGCAATCTTCACCTTGGCATGCCTGATCATCAGGGATCTTACAACCATTTTCACTGTCACATATTTGGTCTGGTGTAATTGGCGATTCGCATTTTCCATCGGCACAGTGAGCCTGTGTTGATATACATTTATCACCAACGCACTTTTCAGGTGACGGATGAGATTCATGGTCCGGTTTTTTATCAGTTTCCTCACATCCTTCCGCTCCACAATCAACAGGCTTCTTACTCGAATCTGTTGGTTCGATACTATCTTTCTTGTCTTTACTAATTTCACATTGGTCTCCATCACATTCAACTGATGGCGTCGGTACAGGACTTTCTGTTCCAGCCATTTGACTGTGTGATTGAGGTGGAACAGTCTCTCTTGTATGGTCACACACATAAGTAGGGCAACAAGATTCAGGAGGATCATACATAGGTTGACAATTATCCATGTAGTCTGGTGGGGCACTGCAAATGATAGGGTCACATTTGACAATGCTGCTGATACATCTACAACTTGTATGGCAATTATTACTGCTAGGTACGATGCTTTCATTGCTATACGTAATACCATCAAGTAAGCAATCACCTTCACCAGGTATCCGACCAGGTGAAGAAGTCGGGTATGATTCCTCGTCAATCTCATTGTCGACAGGATTAACTGCTGTAGTTTCAACCGTATGCTCTTTTCCTGGAGTCGTAACTTCAGATATTATTGTAACAACAGGATCAGTTTCAGTCTTGGTAATATCTAATTTAGTAGAAGATTCCGTAGTAGGCATATTAACCAGTACTTCATTTTCTTGTTCTAGTAATTGTTGTGATGTTGTTGTTTTAACTTCTTGGTCCACGAGCGATGGTATGCTCTCTGTAGTTTGTTCATCTGCACCTACAAAGTCAGTTGCTTTTGTAGTCAATTCATCTTTTTTATCTTCGAGGGTTGTAATTTCACTCGGTGTCTTATCATCTTCTTGTTTGTTTGGTGTACTTTCTGGTACTTCAGTAGGTTCTGCTGTAGCTTTATCATCTGGCAATATAGGTGACTGATAATCAGCAATAGTGGTTGTTTTGGCAGGTGCTATGTCTGCTTCAGTTGTAATTGTGTCTGTAATAGAAGAGTCGTCTTCGTGTACTGCAGTTGTTTTAGAGTAGAAATATGATTCAGTTGTTAGACCTGGTTCCGTAGCCAACTTATTTTCTTCTGGTGTAGTTTTATCGCTAATAGATATTTGTGGCTCATCTTCATTTACGCCTCCACTTGGAACCGTGTTTTCACCCTTGTCTGGCTCCGTTGTTACCTTATCAATCATTTCTGTGTCCACTACAGGTATTCTAGACGTACTTGGGCTTTCCTCTCCAATTCCGTCGTCGCTCTCTGTTGTAATAAGTGGTTGAGCGGTTTCAGTTTCTGGAATGGTCTCTTCGCCTTCATCGATTGGTTTGAAAGGTTTATCGTCTCCGCTACCCTCATTATCAGGCTCAAATGTAGGTTCCTCCGTAAATGGCTCGCCGGGTTCTTTTCTATATCCACTGCCTTCAACAACAACTCTTCTCGGTGGACTCAAAGTAGTGATTTCGTCGAATATAGAATCTGTTGTAAAGTCAGGTTTCGTTTCTGTAGTTAATTCGTCACCTTCACAAATGTATGTATCTGGACAGCATTGACCTTCTCGTGGAGGCATTGAAGTGCAATTTTTGCCTTCATTTTCCATAGGAGTGCCGCACTCTTGTACTACGCAAACAATGTCGCCTTTCATACAGTAGCAATGCTCGCAAGCTTTTTCAGTTTTAATTAGTGCACCGTCAGCGAATACTTTATCATCATGAATACAGTCCTGAGTCATCTGCGTAACAGGTGAGAGCGTAGTGGTAGTCAACAGGAATCCAGGTGTAGGTCGCACTGTAGTGGTCATGTCATCCAAGAGCGGGATTTCGTCCTCGGGGTGATCTGGAAATTTATTAGGTTGAAGATTAAAATCAAAACATTTACACAGCGTGTAAATCTAATACGAGCAAATTTTAAATGGTGGTTAGTACAGGACCTAAGAAGTATATTTCGATAACTTTTAAAATTGCAACGTAAAAATTTTCCTTACAGACTAATTCAGCCCGCAATGTGAAGTTAATATTAATGATAAGTAAGGCTCGTTGACAGTGGCTTGTCAGATGTTTAAATGTCCTGTTTTGATAGTTACGTCATGTTTGCGTTACATTGCTGCTCGGTAATTTTTCAAAAAATATTTACTGGCTTTCAATTGAGTGTAACTTAAAATATGCCGTTAATTAATGATTACGCCACTAAACCCTATGTCTGGTTTAATTCTTTGCTCGTATTGGATACCCACGCTGTATTTGAGGTTTGTGCGATGGTATTCATACTCACTGATAAAACTTTTAAATGGAGTGCAACAGCGAAGAGTTAGTAATACAATAGCATTTTGAAACAACTCTTTTTGAAAAATGTTTATTCCTCTTTAGTATTAAAACAACTTGTAATTAAGTCAAAGATCTATCTTCGAATTGTAGGTATTTAAAAAAGAAGTTTAACATTGATAAAGATATCGTAATATTAACTTACCACATGAGTAACGAACTGGGCAACAAACGTCTTTATGATAGATCGGTGTGCAACCGTCCACGTGGAGTGTACATTCTTGCATAACACAAGTCGTCATGTTTCGTATGCAGTAACAATGCTCGCAAGGCTTGCTCGGGGTTGGTGGCACCTTGGCGCCCTCTGGGAAGTACTTTCCGTTGATGCTGCAACCATATCTGTCCAATTTGCCAAGTCCAGTTTCGCCATATTCAGCTGGAGACGTCGTTGACGTCGAAGTGAGTAAGTCAACTGGAACTAAAAAAAATAGGACGTTCATAACCTAAACCTATTGATATGTTAATCATAGTGTTCGTTAGCTTTTAAGATGAAATCAAGAATAACACGTATTTAATGAAACTTACCATCAGGACATGTGATGATGGGGCAGCACTGATCAGCACGCTTCTCGACCGAGCAGTCCTGACCAATGGGCTTGGTGAAGGGACAAACCCTTAGGTAGCACATCAGCATTCGGTTGTGGCAGGTGCAGTTAAGGCAGGGCTCATTCGTCATGATTCGGTCGCCCTCGCCATAGTGCTGGAAGTTGTAGTAACATCCCTGTTGTGCTCCTGAAATTTAAAAAACAAAGTTGATTGTCATTATGAATCAAATAAATTTTGTTTTAAATGACGTTTAAAATGCAAGCTTTTTTGCAGACCGTACTCGCATTTTTATCTAATCAACATACTGCTTATCAAATTTTAAGCCAATCTGACCACTAGATAAACTTATGTATAAATTGCTGTGCCCTAACAGGGTTCATGTCTTGTATCTAATTATTATACTATGTAAGACCTAATGTACGACATGATTACTATGCAATAAATGAATTATGAATTAGAAATGTAAAAAAAAAATCTTACAAGTTTTGACCTGAACCATACAAACAAATGTAAATTACACGTTTAATTTCAAAAAGCTTATAAAATGATAATTCCACCTTGTTAGTCCTCTTAATTGATCAAACGTCGACTTTATATAATAGTTATTTGTTATGCAAGGCTGCAAAGTGTTTGTTTGGCGCGAGTGCCTGAATTGAAACCCGAGCAAGCGAAGGATTCTATGATTGAACCACGAGCGAAGCGAGTGGTTCAAAAGAAGAATCCTGAGCGTCGCGAGAGTTTCAAGGCACGAGATACTACAACAACTTTGCTGCCGAGCGAAACACACAATTTTTCACTTCACTATAGCGAGAAAAATGGTGGATGAAAGAAAAACAGTCTAATAGTAAATCAGTTTTTTTGTTCTCTTTCTTCTAAATAAGAAAGGTAATAGAATCTAAGCCCATACAGCCTAGTCTAATAATCTAATAAGTAAAACTATTTTTTATTTTTATCATAAACCAAACAACAATTTTGGTCAACTTTTCGGTTTCCCGACGAGCAATCTCTAAAAACTTTTAATTTTTTTTCTAATCATAGATATATTTTTAAAAAGAAAGTTAAAAAATCGCACTAACTATTAGACTGAATTTAAAAAAAATGGCGCGCGTTCTGAATTTGCATCATAATATCTGTTTTTTCCTGCTTGGTTGCTATTTTTGTGGTTAACCAAAAATTTAAATAATTAATAAAAACCAATATCGTTTTTTCTTTTCGCAACGAAAGTTAGCAAATCTTGAAAATAACTTAGGAAGTAATGGATTTTAAAATAAATTAATAACGGATACCGGATCGCGTTTCTGAACGTGACATTATGTTTTTTTTTATCGGATGAAAAAGTTAGGGGTCTGATAACAAGTTCGACATTTGAAGTTCGTATTATTCCGTCCTTCTCATTCACCTAATTAAGTACTATTCGTATAAGCGAGACGACAACATACGAAGTTCAAAGTTCTAATTTCTGATTATATGAGTAGGTGGGCAATGGTGGTCATCGTCACGTTCGAATTTCAAAAACCTTTTCCACGCAAGCGGGGAAAAAGCACTTTTCCACGCAGATTTTGAAGGAGAAAGACAGCCTTTTCGAGCAAGTGAGGTGAAAAAATATTTTACCAGTTTAGATAAAAGCTCCTATGTAATTAACCTAACCTAAAGTGTTTAACATCATACCTAAGTGGCTGCACACTTTTGTGCCTTGTCGCTTTACAGCCACGTAGGCAGTAGGAACGTCACGTCATATAAAACTCATAAAATGACAAAGTAAATAGTCATCCGTTACATTTCACACTGATTTTTATTTACACCTGGTGCTTTAAATATGCGTAAAAATATCAAAAAGTAAACTTATACATTTCAACTTACCGTCATATAAGTCTAGTGCGGTTTGATTGCTGGCTGTAGGTGCTGTAAAAAGAAAATAAAAAATATTGAATGATATATCTCATAAAGCTAGGATCTAAGTTACTATCGAAAACTATTTAATATTAACACCGAAATAAATCTACTATCTCCAAAACTAGTGCATCAACTTTGTGTTACTTTATTAAATAAGTATGTAAATGATTTCGTATTACCTATACGTTTAGACTTCTTATCAGCGTTTACACGCGTCCAAATAAAACCGCCAAGTCCTACATGAGTTAATAACGTATTTACCAATCACCTTCGTTCCGTAGTCCATACTACATCAATTCGTTCCAATCCCTTGGCGCTACATAAGCCATAAACATACATACAAAAATGTATATCTACAGAACGAAATGTTTTTCATTACACAATATAAATGAAGGACATGTAACGTGAGTAAATTTTTAATTATACTTAATAATTAAACATGAATCCCTCTTTGTAAAGGATATCGTTAACACCTTGTCAGAATTATACATAACGATTTAATTAATACCGAAACCAGTCCCAAGTCCCCGTACATCATTTATCAATCACGTTAACACGACACTGGTTAATCGACCGGAGCTTTTGTCATCACTTTTACAACCATGTTTTATTGCGACCATATCTTAATTAAAACAGACAGGCTTTCGTTTTTTTACTTTTTATTACAGCTACCGAACTGAAGATATTCCCATAACCTAAATTACGTACCTATACTTTGGTTCTATCTAAATACATATAAAAAATAATTATGCGGACAACAATGTGACAGATTTTTTTGATAAAAAGCTCAGTTAATTGTTTTGCCATGATACTGTCGTTCTTGCGCTAATTTCAGACAAATAAGGATTAATTGCAGAAAACATCTTTACAGACGTCTACCGCTAGTGTTCTGAGAACGTTGCACTTTTAACCGTTTTATGGGTTGAGTTATTAGCCACGTCACAGTCGGACAGAGTATTAGCTGCAAATCGTTCAAGACGCGCCGTCTTAAAGTCGTTTTACATATCCGCTTTACTGCATATAATGACTGAAGCCGAGCAGCGAGTCGTGACAAAGCCGCAATTAAAGTAACGGAGGGCGTCGTTAACATTTTACCCACTGCTTTAATGCCAATTCGACACTTAGGGCTCAACTAATAACGCCAAAGGAAATGGGAAAGTAATTAATCGACTTAGATTATGACAGTAAACGCATAAAGGTACTGTTTCCTGCTTTCTGTTGGCAGGTTGTCTATCAGACGAAACGGACGGTTGGACGGACAGCACGATTACTGACCACAATTTAATATACATGCTCGGCCAAGCAATTTGGACGGAAGATAGAAGATTATGCTAATAGAATTAATGAAAATTCTTAAGTATAACAAACCACAATTCCGACGCAAGTTGCAAAAATAGATCTTTGTCTACAAAAAATTTAATCATTTTGGGTTTTTTTACATCAGAATCCTGAATTTTATAAAAAAATATTCTATGGTTGGAAAATACTGTTCAAAGATGAGATTCATAATCATCTCAAGTTATTCCAAAACTTTTTCTAGTGTGGTAATATTTTCATACTTCGCTATAAATAAACTTATATTAATATCTGCTCGTCCGGTAAATCTAATTATTAATTCTTCAAGTATGGGGTAAGCGGGAAATCAATGCTTAGATTGAGCGATCAATAAAGTTGGTCTAGCTAATACAGTCACCGAAAATTACATTATTTTGAACCATTCATCTCCAGCCTATATACACATGCCTCATCCCAGCATGAGAAGGCTTGGGCTATAGTTTCCATGCGGACCCAGTGCAGATTGGGAACTTTATACACACCATTGAATTGCTTAGCAGATGTGTGTTCTTGTGCAGGTTTCCTCACGGTTTTAAATCATTATGCATTTCTAATTTTATACGTATGTATTTTGACCCGCATCCGCAGCAGTTGTAATTGAAGTCTTAAACAAGTTTAAATAAATGTAATGACCTGTTATTTACTGACGAGGCGACTATTACACTTTACACGCAAGGCAGCGGGTGTAATGATGCGCTGTTAGCTATGTTCCTGTGTGATTATTCTGTTTATTATCATTATTACCGGTAACTTTGCATTATAGAAATTCAACAATAACATTTCCAATTGGTTTAATATTACTGAGTACATGACAGCGACCGAAACGATTATATTTCACTGAAGCGTTTTACGTCAATGTCACAATCAGCGCGGGTGCAAAGGCGTGGATAATTTCGTGATTCTAGTTTAATTGATCACGTAGGTTACGCGGCGGCTTATCAGCTGCACTCGCGGGCCCGTTACGGCTCCCTTGTCTGCGCTGTATAAGGGTATTGAAGTTCAAACTTGGTCTTGGGTTTGTGCATTAGACCAAGACAACATTACAAGAGTCGGACAGAAGCAGTTGCTTCCTGCTCTAACGCACGGATTCAACCAAACCCGAGCCTTCCGTGGGTGCACTTAGCACTGCCACTTCGCAGCTCGTCCACCTAACGGTCGCCAGGAATGTCGTCGGTATCCAGTTTTTCGCCAAACATTATTCCGATGCTACCGCAGCTTAGCCTATCGCATCGTAAATCTAAAATAATTAAGGTGTAAATGGAAATTGACATCCTGTTTATTCGCACCAATTTAGAGTGTTACTCTTGCTGTCACTAATTATTAAAATCACTAGTAGGTATTTTATTTGCGCCAGTGTTTATGTCTATCTTAAGGCTTTTATTTAAATGAACTTAAAGCATATGTCTGCTATTAGTATGTGTTTTTTAATGAATTAAGAAGTTTAATAGTTTTAACCTAGCTATTTTACCTTTTCATGAAAAATGAAAAGTACCTATCTACGATTATAAGTACCTAACTTAGTTAGTGAGTAATTCCTGGTATTTGTAAGTTCCCCTTAACAGAAAAAAACATCAAAATAAAATCTAGATCAGACACGAAAACTGTAGATAGAAATCGTCAAATAAAAATGCAATCAAAATAAGTAAGTACCTAACTGTTTAAGAGTTCGTTCAGATTATATAAAAACTTGCTCGAACAGCTTCCATAACTGTAATCGTCATTGTCTTATCTGAGTTTTAAAAACGAGATTAAAATCCGCTGCAAAAAGGTTTTCCCCTCTTTATCTGAGGTGTTATAACGTCGAAATTTACCGTCGCATTACCATACGCCTAAGTCATTTAATATTTATAAATTCTGATATGTGGTAATGCCAATATTATGCCAACGAGTGCTAATAAGAAAGTCTCGAGCAAAAATACCAAAGTCCTCGTGACGTAGCCCCCCGTCCCACGAGCCCCATACTAATGAACTGATTGTACGTCCACATGTACCACTGTGACGTTATAAAAGGCTTTGCACGAACAAAAAACTACTTAATGCAAAATCGTGCGCTTAGAAACATGGCCCAAGTCAATCGGAATCAGGAGCCGGCTTGAATTTAAAATTTGCACTACATTAATATGGATTGTTGTTTCAATGAATGAATGTCGCCGTGGTCGCCATGCCTGATGAAGTTCACACGGTAAACCTAAACATTGTAGGCCGCATTTAAATATACTTCCTATGTAACATAAATTGAATGCGAATTCTTTGAAATAACCGTGCTGCGGATACTAAATCTGTGCGACTGCAGACCAAAATAGCGTCATCTAATAACATGCACCTCGGACCAGACACGCACAGCCTGTACAGTTACACGGCGGCCGTGCGTTCACCCAGCCCCAGCCTGCTGCAGGCTCCCCTCCCATAGATAAAGCCTGCGTTGACTAATGGAGCTCTCTTCTATTCTGTGTAGATAATTCTTAAAAAACCGTTTTATCAATATATTTTATTGTGATTTAAATGGACCGTTACTAGAATAAACATAAAGAAATTACCATAAAACGGTGCATCTGGGTTTAGAGTTATATAATTTATCAATAGAGGTTCGATGCCCCAGGAACCAGTTTAAAATGTAATCAAATTAAATTTACAACTCTAGCTGTAACAAGTTTTGGTGTATCTGCGAAAATTGAGAGATTATTACGGTTCCTAGGAGCGGAAGTCGTATTGACTACTTCGTTAGAGGATGGAGCTGTTGAACTATCATTTGGCTATATATGGCCGGAAACCTAATTAAAACGTTACTGTACTGTGTATCATGTAACTTATTTTGTCCGAGACACTAAAAATAAATACTAGCACTAGGTTAGATTGGAATTCGGACTCACATTTGAAAGCCCTATTGTGACAATTCGTAGCGCTGCGCCTACGCTTCTACGTCTCGTCTAAAGCTTGTGCTACATTTATGCTACTCTGTCCACTTAATAGTCAATAGGTCAATTTAAATAAACGACACATTTTTAACGATTTGTAAAGATTTATATACAGATTGTCACATAAACAATAATGCATTGTTATAGCTGGATTAGCATGTTATTCACAAAACACCTGTCAAGCGGTTCTGTCTAAGTATAGTTTATTTATATTACGTATACATTATTCATTGTAGGGTGTCGTTCCAATACACCGGTAGGCTTATTATTTTGCAATTCACATATCTTCCCTGGAAATATGCGCTGTGATAATTGCTGTGAATCACATTCGGTGTTTTAATTTATTTATGCGAACGCGGTGGCTGTTATAGGTCCATTAATGTAACTGCGCACACGTCTTTAATAATTCGGTACTAATTATACGACAACACAATGGCAATGTAATTCAGAATCTCACAGTAAATTTAGCGTAATATTTAAAACAAAGACTCCCAAATATGTAGTTGATTCTCAACAGATTCCCAATGACTTAATTTCGTTCAGCCACAATACTGCATTTTCTGATCTATTGCATGAAAGCAGATAATTGCATTTTACAGTGGTCATTAGACGTTCATGACTATCTAATCTGTCGGATATTTTCGATACTTAGTGCGTCTGGTGTTAAGCCAGAAGTATTAGTTTTACGTTTTTGGTAATAGGACACTGAGACGACTCTTCACTAATTGCAAAATATAGACAAAAGCAATCATTATATATCCAGTTGTACTGCCAGCCTTTTCTAGTCCTGTCATTGCTGCTACTCTGCTTTTATCCTATCTACTGGTCGTCCCTCTGCTCAAAATTACGGGAATTGCGAAAAACTAAATGCTTTTATGCAACAATGACGCGACTAAGTCGACGAGTACGAGTAGCTCAAAAGGCCCGTAAACCAAATCAGTAATATCCTTGAAGCTTTGGTATACCCCGCTAAGGAAGTGGAGTTGTGTGCTTCATTATTATTATTCGTTGGTACGGGTTTCCGATCACGGGCCCATGGGGACCCGGTCATTTGAAAGGCATTCACATGGAACCGAGGCCAACATGACGAGGCCTTTGGTATTATATAATGCGAGCTGGCAATATTGGCGTGAGCGGTTAAGGATGGAGAGGTTTTCTTGGACTTTAAGCTACCATAACGTGGTCTTTCAAAACAGTCGCATCAACTGCAAACTCGGCACTTATGCATACAAGCATGAAAGCTCTTGCGCTCCACTCTAGACGGCCAACTAAGGCAAACTAGAGGCAGGGTGGGGGTGTAACTGCGTGCTATTATTATTATTATGTGACTCACCCGCTGCCGTGCTCGCGATGCATGCGGCCAGCGCAAGCAGCGCTCCCGCGCACCGCCGATCCATCTGCGGCCTGCCTGCAACAATCACACAATCGAATCAATTACCCTGCCTCACCACTTCACTCCCGGCTCAAGGACAGTGGGGATCGAATTCACCGGTAATGGGTAAACGGAGCAGGGACTCCCCACAGACCAAATTACGCTTCTGAAGCGAGAATGCTAAATCTCATTTTCGTTCACTTAATATAGCAAAAAGAAATATCGCATTCTTCGTTTTATTATGATTGTGGTTTTAAGAGTTGTTTAAAATAATGTGTTGTGGCCGAAAACATCGAAGCGTCAACCCTAAAAATAAATGCAGGTAGAAAAATGACCAATTTTATCAAAGGCAAATACAAAAAGAAACAAGAAATTTTATTTTTGTTTGCAAAAAGTAAAATACAGAAGGTAGCCATTTTAAAAGTATCTTGAATCAAAATAAATGAAATAAAGTGTCACGGGAGTAATATATAAAGTAAACGCACAATCAAGTCTACCTACTTGATTAGTCAGACATAATTTTACAGGGAAGCTTTCATGACAGACAATAAGTACCTATCAATTATGAACGTGTAGAATTGAGAGTAACAAATAGGCGGGCCCCATTTCCCACGTTCTGTCTACTGCATATGATGATTTATGGAGATTCAGTAGGTACAAACATTAGTAATTGCCAGATACTTTAACTGAGAGCCGCAGTAATTCACAGTTGTAATAAACTACGAGGTTTTTAATAACTAATAACATTAGACTCTCCCTAACTTTCATTAACATTTCTCATTGCTCAGCATCTTATTTACAAAAAAAAATCTGGTTTTGTTAGGTCCTAACAATACCAAGTATAGGAAGGTATAAATATACGTCTGTTGGGAATATGTGCAGTGCAGCGGGAACGCGTGCCTAAGTGGGATTGCAAGCAAGGGAGCGATAAACCGCTGTAAAATAAAAGTACATATTTTTACGTAAGCCATACAGTTTCATTCTAAAATGTCGTTAAAAAAGTAACCATTTTGATTATTCTAAAATTAAAACAACGGACGTTGTAGCAATTCAAGATTTCTTGTCAAATACTTATACTATACACAGGTAGACAGAGCCTAAGGTAACTAGATGTTAAGGCCACGTTTAGCGTGATTTTGATGTTTTGCCAATATTTATACACTGAACAATTAATATGTCAAAAATGGAAGTAGCATAGCATAACTTTGACGCAATTACTTTACTTTTCTTAGCATACTCGTAAGTAACTCGCGCATTTTTTTTAAAACTACTATGTCTTGAAGTTGACCCCAAAAATAATAGGTAAAGCAAAGAAAGGAAAACGCTTTCTTGTGAGTAAATAAGCAATAAGTGATACGTGAGTAAAGTTTACTAGTTTAGCTGTACTTTGTAGCGCTGGGTGCGGAACGCGGAAACGTGGGTTCAACGCAAAAATCTAGGTAGCCGTTTAGTTCTGAGTGAATGCGAAGTTTAACTATCCATTCAAAGCTCGAGCGCCGGACAATAGCAAACATTGTTGTTTGGTAAAATTCAATGAATTACAACTTACTTCTGTCAACTGTGGTTAAAGTACTCCAACAATTCTGTAGTACTATTCTGTAACTGTAGTTCTACAACTTGTTCGATGGAATTTTTGTTTTGGGACATTATCACATTTTCCACTTTATTTTCAAATTGAAGACACAAATGTGGAAATCAAGTTTTCAATTATTTTAATACAGCACTACCTCCTTATTTTGTAATGGTAGTAGCGATGGAACGTGGTCTATCGTCCCGTCGATATCAAACTGCTCGAAGTAGGAACACGATTAGCGAAACAGTACCTTTAGTAGATATTTTGACAGAACGAAAAGTCTCGAACGCATTCCTGTAAGTGTCTCAATTACGCTGGGCAAATTAGCAGCGCCACTAGCGGCACGTAATGGCAACAATTGTTCTCATAGTTTGAAACTTGAACGCAAACGCATTCAAGACGTTAGTTGCGATGAAAAACATCACTAAAGATTCTGATGTTTAGCGACTTGGCCTGGAATTGTTCACGTAAGCCGATTAATTGATCGCTGTGACATTTAACAACAGGCGATGTTCACAAATCCTCAGTAAATGAATCGGAAAAACAACTGTAACGTCTGATTTAAACCAAAGACAAAATAAAGAATCTGTCAATCTCGCCGCCGATGAGTGCTAAGCTGATTTTAATTCGGCACTTAACGCTATCATCGCACTCCACTCAATTGAAGCTTGTGATTCATGTCCGCATAAATAAGCGTAACCATTAGCGCATCCGGTTTCCTTGGCAGGAGGGAAATATTATTTAAAGTCTTAACTGAAAGAGTTTCAAGCTCTGGTGGGCTGGTCGTTACTCGGGCTTATTCGCGGCGCGCGTTACCGTGGGAACGCGCCGCCTGCGCACACACGCGCACTCCCGCACCTACGCCTGCCTGTATTTATGTCTACTTAACTGTACTTGACTATCAAACACTGCATACTATTTTACTTGTTAGGCACTGAAATTGGACGCTGTTCTAAATCGTTTTAAAATTGTTGTTAATAACCGCAAATGCGGCTAATTACTGCTTTCTAATGTTTCAGTGTGTTACAGAGCCACGTTTGTGAAGGAGAATAAGCGCCAACACAACTGCCTCCCTCGGCTATGCAATGCAGGTGCTCGAAAGGGGAGATGTTTCCTTACTTTTGCATTCTTTTGTCGTCTGCCTCATACTTTCGACGCAACTCGACATTTCTATATATTAAATTAGCATTGTGGACAAACTCTTGAATAATTTTAGGGATTCATACAAAACAAATACAATACATAAGAATTCCATTGTGCCGAGAAAAATGTGTCGTGTGTTCATATGTTATCACGTTGTTCTTACTATCCCTCAGTCTTAACCATGTCTGAACTCAGATAATTTATAAATTATGAGAAGGTAGCGCACAGCAACCGCCACGAGTCGGCCCGGGCTCTGATCACTTTGAACTAACCTTATTATTTTGCTATAAATATAAATAACTGTATAGATGACAGCAGGGGTCCTCCGTCCTCCGTCTAGACGCTCTCGCCAGCCTCGGGCGGGAGGGTGAGGGTAGATATTTGCCACTATTTGCTTTACTAAGATACCACGTGTTACGGACGTGAAGAGCTATTCACGTCACGTGTTACTGTGTGGTAGAAAACCACCAGACTTCCAGTTTTATATGTATAAACAATTGTAAACTTTACGAAAGATACACACACAGACACTTATATGATCACTGATCAGCACTAGCACATTCTTCTTACTAGTCTGTTACTCAAATTTGCCATAAAGCATCCAGCATTCAACGCACTTAAATTTAGTACATCGTTACTTAGATAAAGTTACAATTCAAAGAGGGCCATTAAATCGCGGTTCATAAATATGTACCTTTTATAATTCAAGATAAACTAAAGCTCAATGCGTTTAAAACTCAGAAATGTAATTAGTTAAGAGGGTATAATAATAATAAGTATCCTCACAGTTACGGTATAATTGATTGATTCTACAAATTAAATGTGGTTACTTGCACCGCAAGAGGCCAGGCTATGTGTTACAAATAAAAAGACACGAGTAACTGACAAATGCTCAGTTTACCTCCTTAGTAATGTTTTGATTGCCTACCTAACCACCGTGCTCCGATTCTTTCTATGTACACAATAGAAGCCCACTTCCCAAGCTTAATTTGGCATACCGTTTGCTCCAGCGGTGGTTGCGTCGGAAAGTAACAGTTAATCCGATTAAATATACTCAAATTTGAAAAGCATGGAGATGAAAGCCACAAATGTGTATCGTTCTTAATTGGTTTCACGGGCTCGGTAACTGTAGATGGGTGCCTCTGTTATTGATCATGGACTATCTACGCCGCATGCGAGTCGAGTGCTACGAAGCGCTACGCTCGCACTTATTGTTCGTTGTCTATTTGAGCAGGCAATCCACTCGCTTTTATATGCTTTAAGGAAAAGTAACGTTTTGGCGCGTTAGTAGTTTTGTTTTTCGAGTTTCCCCGGGGCTATGGAGAGATATGAATAAAATATGTGTTGTAATCTACATGAAACATTATCATTATAAGGCTTGAAGCGAGTGAAGTGATCCGATCGGATGGGCGTTGGGAATGGGCGACCGGCCGCGGCGCGGCGTGCTCGAGATGTTGCCCAACACATAATTTCAGAACTCTGCAACCGCAGCGAGCATTGACACCAATTTCTTGAATATTGGACCAATGACTCGGAGGTCCGGAAGCTTTAGTGTCTTTTGTTTTTATTACATCCAAGATAATAAAAGGTTGGCTGTTATTACTTAAAGTTTTCTTTGTATTTATGTACCAGACAGACAAAGGGATTTCAAAACAGGTACCTACATAGTTTGGTACTTCAAGTCAAAAATAACAATGATAGTAATAAACAAGCAAAAGTTTCGATAGAGCTTTAAGGCCATGAACTTTTTCCGATCTTGCTTATAAATATTCGTTACATTAACCACATAGGGATAGGTGAGTGCGGGCAGCGTTCTAGATTCCGTCGGCGATGACCGGGGTCAGCGCGGGAGCAGCGCCCGCCGAATGGCGAATGCGGCGCGAGCGCGGAAACCACTTTTGTGTTCTTTAATGCCGCCCGACAAGATCCCGATAACGATGAACGGCTCGTCTCTTTATCTCAATCTTTAGAAGGCAAGAATAAGTAAGTTTGATTAATAAAAGCATGCGTCAGTCGAGCTTCGAGCCCTGTCTTGTCTGCGTCCGCGGTCGGCTGCGCGCGCGCCGTTCGCACAATGCGCTCACGTAGTTAGTGTCGCGATTATCGACCGTCGTAAATTACAAGCGATTAGCATATAAGTCGTGGACATGGCGACGGCAAGTCGTTATTAGTTTCGGCTACAAGTGACATAGCATCGTTATTAGGCGATAATTGTCATCGAAGTGTAGCGGTCGATTAACGGCAGACAAACGCAATTGTGTACATACTAAGTAGATGGAGCCCGTCGCGCGCCAACAAATACCCAGATGTATGTCGAATCATTATGCTGGTTTAAATACATATCGTTTACGAATTAGTCCATTATGCTGCCATATGTTACGTACATGCTTGAATAGATACGGTACGAAATATCTTGAAATGTCATTTTTGAACTGTAAATATGTTTAACACTATGAGCCACCTTTAATGGAAAACTGACAGGAGGTTATACGTGTGGAAGTAACTCGACGTGGCGGGCCCGTGTCCCTTAGGGAAATCGGTAGGAACATAGCAAATATTAGTTTCCTTCATGAGATATCTACTCACGGTTCGTTGACCCGTGCAAATTTTGTGTCAGGGGATTAAAGTGAAAGCTATCTAGACTGTATCATCACTTATAACAGTACTTGGGGTTTTAAGCACATTTTTATATAGCTTATCGCGTAAGCCATCTGCCTGCATGAGACGTGTGTCTAGGTCGAGACTTCTGTAGTTGTCTGCACGTACTGACCCAGACGGCCAGCATTCAATCGGTTTAGTCATACCAAAAAGTAGACTAATTTCTTACAAACATATTTCGGGGTTGATGCTTCTTTTCGACCATTATGTACTTTTTTGTCGGACCGCTTTTTGAAAAAGTGCATAAAGTGTATCATTAGCCAGAGGAAACTCTACATAACGAACTTTTTACTCACTTATGAAGAACCATATATGCCGTAAGTTACTCCATCTCGTTCGGATATGCTCCGTTGGAATGACCACTAAATGACTGAGGTGAAGGCATTGGGAATTTTAGTTCAAAAGGAATAAGATAAGCAGCGATATCGGACGGCGCGCCCGCACGCACGTACTCTCAACGTAGTCCGAATAATTTAGGTAAATCCACTCTAGACGCACCAACACCGTTACATGAGTTAGCATTCCGTACCGCAACCACGTTGAAATTATCTTATTTCCACGTTTTTTCGTGATTTAAGTAGATTCACCAATACCAGATAGATGAGAGCCGAAAGTTTATTCCGCGTAGTACCTACCTCTTCGATGTTTAACGTGCTGAAAGCTCCGTGTGTGTGTATGTGTAAGGTGAAGCCACCGTTAGTGCTTGTGGAGTGTAGAGTGCAGCGTGCAGGCTCGTTGGTTGTTGCTAGGCATACGTTGAATTCGCGATTGTTGGCCGCGGCCGCGTCGCTCACACGATGAGCGTTGCCCCCGCGCCGCCCGGTCGCATACCTATCCACTACCTACCGCGGCGGCTTGCCCAGATCTAGGTAACACTCGACACGACCGCTTAACACTGACCCGTATCAAATTAAATAACATCGAAATAGTTTTTCACAGCTTTTAACATATGTATTTTTATTATTTCAACCTTGACCCTAAATTTAATTTTTCTGAAGTAACGACAACAATACAGTCAATTTATTATTAATGGTTATCGAACAAGTAAGTGATCTGTTGTCGACAAGCGTTGATCTTAAATAATGTCTCCGGGAGCACCCCTCCCGGGAGCAGCGCCGCCCTCGCGCGCTCGGCGTCGCGCCCTCGCCGGCCGCACTCCACGGTGACAACGTAATGTACGTAGAGAAGATACTACACTCAAATTTAATACGAATTGCAATATCAAAAGTCCCGCCTTGCCTTAGAGGAGAGCCAATTAGCCAATACCCTATGGGACTAGACCGTAAATACATTTAGTATCAAGTAGCCCATGAATGATTAAGCAGCCTTCACAGCGCTGAGAATCCCAGTGCAATATTGCACCAGAGTGTCCGGGCGCGGAGCCCGCTGACACCGGCTATTAGGGCGACCGCTGACCCGTGCCACTTACGCGCCCCTCTCACGTACAGCTAAACCAACGATGCATCGGGTACTAAATCGGTGACTTTTGAACTCTATTCCCTTGAGAACGAAATCTAATTAAGATTTAAAGCCCAGTTGATATGCTTTGTGATGGCGTGCGAGTTGTTTTGTTGTGTTAACAGTTAGCTTTACCAGGAAGTGAGGGCCTTCAGGGCAATGTCTATTGAGTTGCATTCGCAGGCATGTTCGAATGCTTCGTGTCGAACTGTGTTTACGAGCGTCTGGCCGATAGCTAACCGGCCGGCCCGTCATTACCGCCCATATCTCTATGTAAGGAATGAATGGCAAGCTTTACAAACGAATGCCAAGCCTGAGCTTAACGCAAGATGGCTTATAAGGATCTCTTTGAAATATTTCTTCAGAACATGGAACTTAATACTCATAAACACAAAAATAATAAATGAAATACATATAAATAATGTGAAAGGAATTATGGCGATTCTCACTACCACACGACGTAAATCACTTTATTTATAGCTAAAAGTGAACTCTGCAGTTTGAAGCCTATGCTTCAGTTCGAAAATCTAAGCATAGCTTTCCCACTTGAACTTGAACATTGAAATACTAATGTGTATATTATAAACAATATATACTTACTCCTTCTACAACTATTACTATCACTGCTAATTATACTTGCTCCTCTCATCTACTCAAAGGTTAACTGGTAGAGATCCCTTATAGGCATAAGTTCGCCTTTGTGCATTTATGTAATGTTTTTTTTTGTGAATTGTGTCTGTTTCTTTATATTTGTACAATAATGCATTTGCTTACTTACTTCCCTTTCTTGCGTGTGAGTTGAAGAACAACAATAGAGTCATGGATCATATTTTCGCAATTGGATCGCACTGTAAGTAACCGGTTACAGTTCAAAAAACTATAGTATGTATCGCTAGCCATGAAATATACATCGCATTATCATATTACACGAGAATCGTGGCCATCGCTTAGAAAATAATGCGATTCGTTTTCACTTGGAAACCACACGGTGATTAAAACGCACATAAACAAAAAAGACCCAAGCTATAAAAAACTAAGGCGAGGGGAGTGTTAGCCCGCGATGCACTGCCCTGCACCTGACTTAATCTGCACACAAAGGTACTTATCTTTGCAATCGAGAAGCAGTAATTGTTATAGCGTGATAGCTTAACGATGCAATTCAAAACCCAACTCCTATCAAGGCAAGTTACTAGGTTTATTGTTATTTAGGCATTATAAAGGGATGGCTATAAAAACTGACTTTTAATCAACTATTTAAAGCCATCTTCACGTGTATTTATAGCGGCATAGGGTTATAGCCTTTCTTTAATGACGGCCTATGCAACCTCGTCTGCGAGCCTGCCATAAACGTTATGAGTTATGGATTTATTTTATGTTCGAGATAATTACAGTGCGTTATAAAGTATTATAGGATAATAGCACACTCCATGCTGACACAACACAACACTGTCTGATGTTACAACAGTAAAGTTTGAAAACGGAAATAAATAATCAGGGTCGTAGTCCACAGCAAAATAGGCGATAGTCGTGTATGGAAACGAGAGAAGATAACAGTAGAGAACGAGCTTCGATTAGAATGAGCAGCTTACCCTTCAGCGGAGCCCGCCGGGGTCAACCTGTGCGTGCAACATCGACCCACATTTGAAGGATTACAAGTAGCTGTTGAGAAAATTTACCGCTAACTTCGCCATATAAGCTGTATGGTTATTAGGTCGCTACGAGTAAAGCATGGTCTTGCGCCGACATCTGCGCAAATATTGATTTAGTAAGTCGGAACCACAATGGCGGCGGTCGGCCGCGCCCGCGCAGCCTAATGCTGCGGTCGCGAGGGCCGTCGATGGCATATTAACATCAGGTTTTCTTTAAATTACTTGCCACCAAGATGACCAGGTCACGTAATATTAAACAAATATTTGATGATACCTTTCCCACGCGAGTGTCGATTTCCAAAGACAAAATAAATGAGAAAATCAGTTAACGATGTATAGAATATCAAAATTATATTTAATTTTTGTGTTATAAGTTAGACTACTATTACTAAATAAATAAAGCCACATAGTTTGCTAATCTTTCATTTCAGATCTTTACTTCTTTCGGTCCAAACTATTGTTTTGACAATGGAGTGAAGAACAAAAGAATGGGTTCAAAATTAGTACAGTGACCGCGCCTACTGAACCAGTAGGTGAGTAAATGCCTGTGTTTACATGCTCGTTTAATGTTACTCGCCATACAGTCCGCGGTCCGCGTCGCAAAAGATTTCAATTTAAATTAAATAAAGGACCCATCAATTGCCGATTAGTAAAGTGTTTACGACAAAAAATATTGGCGCCTTCCGCGGTTCCTCTCCTTCCGCCTAATTAGACAACTCATCTACTTGAGTAAAAACATTAATGTGTACGTGTAACACGTTTTGGATTATTGATTGATATTTATATAATCTTAACGCTATACTAAGACTTAACTTAAACTTTTGACAGCTAATAAACATGAAAGGAGAATCCAGTGCAGGAAATGAGCTTAGGTACCTATATTACTTGTCATTATGCAACATGCAATATTAATGGTGGTTTTGTACCGTTACCACTGCGATGCCGTAATTTTTAAGAAACCACTTACCGCATCGAAAGACATGTTTACCTGCCCGTAATAATATCATACCCGCCAACATAACTAGCAGTGTGGCCAATTGGAAATGTTTTAACCTTTTTTACCTGCATCAATATACGTAAACATTTTTTAAAATATAAAAATCGCATTTATTATATTAACAAGAGCAAATGAGATGAACATAAAAGTCGATTCAGATCCATGAACGAGATAGGCTGACGTCTTTATCGCGTTCGGCGTTCAGCGTGGCTGTCATTTCTTTTGTCCGGGGGCGATTATTACATTATAACCACTAACCAGCTTACTTTACACTCATTTTACACTAAATACTTAATTCTATTCCATTTTTATATCTTTTTAGGAGGCTTTTCCAGTAGATTAGAAATTTTAAACAAGGAGGGATATGAATTCACGTATTAGTTAGTTAGGTACTATATAGCCATTCAAAAAAAATTATATAACAGTGACTAATTTCCTTTACTGAAATTTAAAAGCCACCAGGGTTTCGTCACTCAGTCGATAAATAAATGTATACTAGCGCGATCCTTACTTACCACTCACAATAGTAAATTTCTAGCTATGCTAAAAAGTATATTATTATGTTAATTTGTCGTTTTTAACGAAAATTCAAAATACCTATGATAAGTACAGCGAATTTCATCGGAATCGTTAAAACTGTTTCCAAGATATTAAAACATTACACATAAGATAGGTACAGTGGTGATCTACGCGTAGACAGTAGGTACGTACATACTGTATTTGCAAATAAACCGACAAGGTACGTCTGGTTAGTTTAGTCCCAATACTCACAATTCGCGCATGTGACCTACATTGCAATGCAACAGTATTTGCAAAGATGTGCGAAAGAAAATGAAGCTCAAATTATCTATACATCTAATAAAATTAAAGCAATAAAAACGAGTAAGGAATTATAAAAGGTTACATCATTCCTATACTTAGTTATCAGCTCCATAATGGCCATCAAGCGTATTTTGTTTTTTTCTTGAGCACATAAGAACAGAAACGATCGTGATTAGCTCCAACATCAAGATATTGAATGAATACATACTTCCAAAATTATAATTATTGTTTTAAAAAAACAGCATCAAAAAATGCCTATATTATATTAATTCAAGGTGAAGATGTCGGCGCACGAACGTCTAGAGCTAACTTCAGGGAAGCGTCGAATCAGGAAGTACTTGTCGCAGATTAAACTCGCGTGATCGCTTCGGCTGTTAAATTATAAGAATTAAATCTGCATCTATCTTTTCAAACATTTCCAACGAATCGGCACTACGTGAGTTAACTATTCGTAGATTCCTTGATATATTTTTATGTATTCACTGGATATAGGTACAACATATTTGTATTAGGTACGTATATTATGTAGGGTAGCCAGAGAACAGGTTATCATAAAATTATTTTTACCCGACCCTCGTATAAAGTCTGGCAACTTTTAATAGTCTACTTCAATGTAAACGCTTGGCAGGCTTTTTCGCCAATTTATTGATTTTCGCTACACATTTCCTTTGAGCGTTCCTCAAGTGTGAATAATTCATGTGGAGACTCGGTTGACATATTACTTTCATCGAGTCTCTCCCCTCTAGAAGAGAAGAGAATGATAAACGTACTCCAACTCCATGGCCTTTAAAGTGTTTTCTTTGATATAAAGGTGACGAGAGAGAAAGGAAAAGTCACTTTTACGCTAATACTCGCATTAAATTAATGATGCTACCATTCAATGCATGGCAAGCTTTTGATTTCGATTTCGGATTGTCAGTCAAGTTCTTTTTAATACAAGGCAACTCCGCATAAAGTGTTCTTGAAAATTGTTTATTTTCGAGATTTCCGGAGATGTTGGAAGTCTCCGTTGGAGGCAGCGGAGGAGCAAGCGCCTTGCTGCCGTAGGACAATGACATCGCGCGTTCCGCACGATAAAACACAATCTGGACATTATGGAGAGCTGCCCGAGCCATTTTACTCGCGTAAAAACTGTTAGATTCAACTTATAATTGCGTCATTAAGAACTCTATGCTTGTTTCGCGAACAGTGAACTGTTTTTGAGAACATTCACTTGCGATATTTACGTAAACATGAGTTTAAAAAGGTTTCAAATGGTCTTCAACGATGAAACGGTACATGAATACGAAAGAAAACAGTACCTACTTAAATACATTTGCTTTTTAATCACGAAAAGAGGCTAAGGTTCACGATTGAACGGCGAACGTGCACATCCTTCAAGTTGTTGTTTCGGATGCCATGATCGACGTTTGCCAAAAAAAGAAGTGTTCGGGAGTTTAACGACGTAATAATATTAAGTAGCGATAGGGAATTTTGTAAACTTTTAAAGAAATTTATCTAGTACTAGCTTTTGCCCGCGGCTTCGCACGCGTGAACCATGAGCATTTCAAAGAAGCTAGCAATCAAGTAAGCGAGCACCCAAACCTGCAAGCACGTAAGTATGCAAGCAGGCATGCAACCAGGCAAGCAAGCATGCAAGCAAGCGTGCAAGCAAGCATGCATGCAAGCAAGCGTGCAAGCAAGCATGCATGCAAGCAAGCGTGCAAGCAAGCATGCATGCAAGTAAGCACGCAAGCATGCATGTATGCAAGCAAGTAAGCACGCAAGCATGCATGTATGCAAGCAAGCATGCTAGCATGCATGAAAGCAAGTATGCAATCAAGCATGCAAAGCAAGGACTCAAGCAAGCATGCAAGCAAGCCCCCGCATTGCCCCGCTGCCTTAATTTTTCTGAAACTGTAAATATTGCAGGATTTTTATAAAACAAACCTAACCTAACCTATCCTAAATAGCTTTTGCCCGCGACTTCGTACGCGCTAAGATGTAAATCGAAAAAATAAGTTTTTTCAGGTTCCCGTAAAAATTTTGGGGAGTGCTTTCGGAGTACACTAAAGAAACACACGTTATAAATGTTAAGTCTCTTTCTTCCTCTGTTTCGTCTAGAAACATAAAATCCCGTTTTTTCCCGTTTTAGTGTTCCCCTACACTCCCGAATAAAACTACGTGACAAATTTCAACTTTTTATGTCCAGTAGGTAAAACGTAAAATCCCAGTTTTTCCCGTTCCCGTAAAAATGTTAGGAAATCCTTTGTTAATGCTCCCTTACACTCCCTAAGGAAGCTAAATGCTAAATTTCATCTTTCTACGACCAGTAAAACGAAAAATCCCGTTTTTCCCTATCCCGTGGGAATTTCGAAAAATACCTTCTTAGTGTGCACCTCTAGGATACTCAAGGTATATGTGTGCCAAATTTCAAGTTTCTAGCCATATTATGCCTACCGCAGTATTTCTTTGTAAACAAATATTTTTCCCGTTCCCGTGGGAATTTTGGAAAGTACTCTCTTAATGCTCCTCAGCACTCCCGAAGCAACCTACATGCCGAATTTCAGCTTTCTGCAACCAGTAAATCGAAAAGTCCCGTTTTTCCCGTTCCCGTGGGAATTTCGGGAAATCCTTTTTTTAGTGCTCCCCTACACCCAAGGGAACTTGAAGGCCAAATTTCAGTTTTATACGACCAGTAAAACAAAAACTCGATCCCGTAGAACTGAATATATAAATCCCGTTTTTTTCCTTATCCCGTGGGAATTTCCAAAAATCATTAAAACATTATTTTACTATTATTTTTAAATTTGAAGTCTAGTAATTATAGTTCATAGGATTTCGTTAAACTCAATGTATAAATCCCGTTGTTTTCCTTATCCCGTGAGAATTTCCAAAAATCCTGAAATTAGTTTCTTCGTTTTGTAATCACCTACTTTTGTATCAAATTTGAAGAGTCTAGTTTTTATACGTGTTCTTGAGTGGAGACCGCGACTCGACAAACGTAGTGTAGGACGCCCTCCGGCCACAGGTGGGATGACGATCTGCGAAAGGCTGCAGGCAGATGCTGGATGCGTCAAGCTGAAGACAGGGCGCTATGGCGCTCATTAGGGGAGGCCTATGTCCAGCAGTGGACTAATATAGGCTGATGATGATGATGATGATGATGATGATGAGCGTCACTCGGAGTCGAATATATAATTCCCGTTTTTTCCTTATCCCGTGGGAATTTCCAAAAATCCTTCCTTAGTGGATGCCTACACTGTATAAGGTATCTATGTGCAAAATTTCAAGTCTCTAGGTCCAGTGGTTTGGGCTGTGCGTTGATATATAGTTAAGTCAGTCAGTCAGTCAGTCAGTCAGTCAGTCAGTCAGGACTTTGAATTTTATATGTATAGATGATCAGAATAGTACCTCCGTGTGTTTTAAAGAAAAAACAAACAAAAGGTTGTTAGTAGTTAAGAAAGGCGCTTCTCGCAGCTCGCGGCCGCACTCGACCACCGCGCGGGGTGTCGGCGGCGGCCACTACACAAGCGCACCGAGTGCAACAGACACCCTTCTCCAACTCAAAAGTCGTATATCGGTACAAATACTAATTGGTAAAAGGCCTATTCAAACATGCCATGAGAATTTCTACTCGGTAAATGGTAAAGTGGACATGTCTATTTGTCTTGTTACTTAGAGCGGGTGTGCCACGACTGCAGGCATCGCCCATTCAACTTATTTGGGCTTCGGCTGGGTAGCTAAATCCTCTCTTTAGTCGACTCGGAGCAGCAAATGAGAATCCTCTTATGACAACATAGTTGCTGGCTAGTTTTTAACTTACTTTGTTTCTATGCAATGTACATACCAGAAAGCTGAAGTTTAGACGATAGGTCACATAAATAGTATAAAAAAATCAACAAGCTAATGCACACGACACGTTTCCTATAGCACATAGTGTCATATATTTGTTATTTTATATCGCTATATAAATTCTGAAATTAAATATTTATGTATGACAATTGACCCTTTCTGGAACTATTCGCATATTTTATGATGTTTTCACAATAAACTTTCGTACATTGAAATTAAATTAATGTGACCTTCGGAATTTATTCATTACTAAAACCGATCCTATCCGTGTATTTCTGTAACTGTTAAGTCACTTTTATGTCTAAGGTGTTCGTAAATAATATATCTACTCATTTAGTTGTATAAAGGCGAATAACTACCTAAACATTTTGTGGTCAGAACTGCAAGCTTTTAAAACTAGTTGGCTGGTTAACTATTAATACCTACTTAATTTTTACGGCATTAGAAGATAATTCACAAAGTACTGGTATCCGGTGAGTATGGAAAAGAATTTACTGAGTTAAATAATTCAAAACCAATGTAGGTGAGCTCATTCCCACGTACGGGCAATAAGTGAGGTGTTGGTTTCGAGTAAGCAGGTCGATCCAATAGCCAGGGGTGATATCACATTAACGAGGCGAGATTTGGCACAATGACGTCAGTACTTTCACGCCTTATACGATGCTGATTGACATGAAAGGAGATAACTATTGTAATAAAAACTCAGACCGGCAAAAAACTCGGGCTAAATAACATCATAACCTACATTCCATTTGGCGGCAGCGAGCGCCTAGCTCGTCCGCTATTGAATGTGAATTTTAAACGAACCTCGGGTAGGGCCATATTTGTGTGTTTCTCTTTATCGGTCATTGTGACCTGCATCACAGCTCTTATTCTGATATTGATATTCAGGCGGCGCCCGCGCGAGGTTTCGTACCGGCGACTACACTCGCTACTCGTCTACATTAGGGACCAATAACTATCCTGCCGTAAAAGAAATTTCTTTTTCTTTGTTTCGCTCACATGGCTGTAACTTTTTGTCCCTGTTGGGCCTCGAATGTATTCCCACGGAGAGTGGGGTCGGAAGGCAAAAACTTGCGGAACGTACTTTTGGTTAAATTATGTGCGTACTCAGACTTCATTAAACGACGCCACGATAAGGCTAAGACAGTTTTGAGGGAAAATATATTTTTTAATGAAAATGCGACCAGTAGGTAACTACTGACATTGAAGTTTTCTTATTTAATTCTTACATGTAACGCACTTTATTTGCTAAATGATGTAAGTCTTAGACATGTAGCCTTGGGTTATTATCTGAATGAAACAATGGAACCAAATTAAAATGTGTTTTACGCTTGTGACGTCATCCGCGCATTAAATTTGTAAATCATGTAAGACGAATCATGTATAATGAAATAAAAGTAAAAGTTTATATGCAGATTATATATTATAAAGTACTTATTTCTGTAGAATGTAAAGAAAATAACTTCTTTTTCGTCTAAAAATATTTTTCAACAAGTCAGAACACTGTGTGCAATATTAATTATCGGCACTACTCTGTCTTAGCGCTTTTATTTTGCGTGTCCCCGCCATTATACATATTATTATTTAGTTCATTAAAACGAATGCTTTATCAAATATGGATATTAATAATTTCGGTACAATAACGATTGTCACGATGCTTTGATTGCATTATCACGAACTGCACGCTTTGATACTTACATAATACGCGAAAATCTCATTGAATATACCATGAAATCAAAGTCATGTCACGATATTACGATATGGCAAGGGAAACAGAAACGGTTTCCGAGCTTTTTTGCGACATTCTTGTGGTCCGGTAACGGTGCTCGTTCCCAGCGCCGGCTCGTGCGCCCGCGCCGCGCACTGCACTCTCTCGCCTCAATTTCGGACACAAAACCGGCATATGAAATCCATCATTCAACACATTTCAAGTTCAAAAAGTTTCAAGTTCAGAGAAAAAAACACAGCAATTAATTACTATTATCGATTGCGATTCACCGCAGCCATTAAAATTATAGCCCACTCCATCCGATTGTGGCTTTTAATTCTTCCAAGACCATAAACCTACATGGTTGGTATGTGGGTAAATAATAAATGTGAATGGCAACACATGTGCTTCGAGTGTGGCAGGTTGTGGAGGTCAATGGCACCGGCGCAGATTCAGTTCCCCATAAGTTGCCATTTTCCCAGGAAGCGGGCGGCGGCGACGGCGGCGGCGCGTGGCACCGCGCCCGCGCAGCGCAGCGGGCGCATTCTGTCACGCCGGGACTCGCGCGCGCATATTGACGTTCTTTCATTAATGCAGAGTCAGCATATCTTTCTACGTTTCGAGGCCACTCAATTTTATAGCCGCCGTTTATATGACGCCTATGTCTCAGCATGGATGACACAAATTAGCGTATGTAGTAATCTTTAATTAAGATTATAGCTACCTACTTTATGATGAAACGGTTTCCTTCATCGAAAATATCATTGTAGTTTACAAAAAATGTTGGCAGGTTAAACAAACCCATAAACCTGTTAAATAGTCAGTGGGTCAAACCGTGCACGATTACGAAAGCTAATTTATTTTTATAATGACTTTAATGTGTGCGAGATGTAAGTTTTTCTAGTTAAATTTTAATTTTCAATGTTCTTTGTAGGTAGGTGAATAAATAAGTAACTTATGCGTTAATATTCACTTGCAAATTTCCGCACCCACTTGAAAATAAAATTTTTGGTACACTAGAGCTCCGATGACAATGCAATAATTAAGTATCGTCAGAAAAAGTTTCTGTAAAGAAATGTTTAGTAATAAACTTATTTATATTGAGTATACTAATTTAGCGAAAGAAATATGTCAGGATCGTAGCAAGTGGAATAAAGTAGTCTCTGCCTACCCCTGTGGGAAAGAGGCGTGACGGTATGTATGTATGTATGTATGTATGTATACTAATTTATATTAGCTACGACGCACTTTGCCAAACAAAGTGCTTACCTGCTTTTTTCTGCTGCCCGACCTGTTAATTGCGTGGCAGTGTAGGTAAATCTTAAAAGGAAGAAGGTAATCCAGTCATTTAAGTCTCATCAGCAAGGCGTGTATCCGCGGCCTAAGTGCTAAGCACTCGAAACAAAAGAATCGGAAGTTTTGGTAGGTACTCGTCGACCTCGCTACTCTGCCGTCATCAATGGCTATTTGTTTATACGTGACTTCAATTAAAATTATTAAAACTCGTCACGCTCAACACTTCCCCAAATATTAAAGGGATAAAGATTCAAATTCCAACGTTTAATACGGCTAAGCTAAATCCGTAGCATCGTTTTATCTTCGCTGTAACGAGCCTTGTGCTTTGTTTTTTTCCTCCGTCGAACAAGAATTTCAATTGGCTAAGTAAAGTTTTTGGAAGAGGTGCAAATTATATTTTTTTTCGATAGTCGACGTCTTAATAATCCAGGAACTGCAGCTCTTTTATTTTTATTCCCTATTATTAATGAGATATAATTTTTTAAATGCTCGATATGACATTTGTGAGATTTAACGGCCGAAAAGCTCTGTTGCCTAGAACTAGCTTGTAATAAAAAAAAACTACGTCAACTGTCACGTTTGACGTTGTCAAAAAATAATACCGCGGTTCTGTTTATTTGCGTTTGCGTGTAATCAGTGTTAGCAGTGTGTTTTTTAATGATATTTCAACGACCTCAGCACAACCCCTGGACTTTCGATATTGCCGCACTTCTCTTCGACCTTTGCACGATATTTGGACTACGATTTCAGCTACTTTCGACGACTTAGGCACTGCTTCTTGGACAACGTTTTTCTGCTTTGCGACGACCCCCGCCTTGACTTTTGGACTGATTTTTATAATACTGAGGCTTCGCTATTGATCACAAAATGAGCGAATTTGTACGAGCGGATTCAAGAAACTTGCCACACATGGATATGTTCATGATAATGGAATATTTCCACACAAACGATAAGCACAATGTTGCTGAAATAAGAGGTGTGAAGACACTCATGTACGTACTGGCGAATTTCACATACATTCTGATGCATATAATAATTAATTATGATTACAAATATTTAACATGTATATACATAGTGTATTGTTGTGCATCAAATTAAATCAAAATCATTTATTTGGTTATAAATAAGCCGGGCACAGGCAGTGGGACATAAATAGGCAGATGATAATGATGAAAGATCTTGTGTTATAATGTTTTCCATTGCATTTTAGGTCATCCAGAGGTGGTTATGTTGATAATGCAGTAGGTTATGTTGAAATTAAAAGAGGGAGCACTGAATGCGTTGTCAGGGCCAAAGTTGTTCCGGAGCACAAAATAAGGATGAAATATTATCTTGTGACTATTCATTTAGAAGAGGCGAATAGTAATATAATTGATGCAACATGTGATGGTTGTCCTGCATCAGCTGGTAAATACTTACACTATAGAGTAAATATTTATGGTTAATGAGGATTATAAATATTTTCATTGATTTGTTTTACTTTCAGGTGGATGTAAACACACATTGGTGGTGTTATATTGGTTACAAAAAAAATCTACAGAACCATCATCTACATCCATAGAATGTTATTGGGCTAAACCACGATTAGCCAGTGAGGGAACACAGCCAATATCCTCCAAGGATATTTTTCCATCCAAGAAAAGAGGAATAGAACTAGGACCAAGAGATCCGGAGAAACTCAATGCATTTTATGAAGAATGTAAGAAAAGAAAAATTGGGGACTCTCTGATTTTGTCATTTTTACCAGATCATGATAATGGTTTGACAAAATGGTGTATATTTGACATGATACTTGATTTTGCAACTAAAACTAATAATCACAGTTTTGAATATTTTAAAAGTAACGTATCTGTGCCTCAATCTGTGCAAAATCAAATAGCAAAAAGCACTAAAAAGCAGGCAGAGTCAAAGTTATGGCATAGCATAAGACAGGGCCGAATAACAGCATCAAAAGTACATGAAGCTTGTCATTGTGACACACCTGATGGCTCTCTTGTGGAACAAATTCTTGGTGGTTACAAGATTTATGATACCAAAGCAATGAAGAGAGGAAAAATATTAGAAAAACCAATAATAAAAGAAGTTGAACGGCTATTGGGGGTCCACATTGAAGAATGTGGATTTCACTTAATTAATTTTTTTAGTGGAGCTTCGCCTGATGGTGTAGCCAATGACTTCATTGTTGAAGTAAAATGCCCTAGCACTGCTAAAACCGTGAAAAACTATCTAGATAAAAATAAAATAAAAGAAAAATTTTTGGCTCAATGCCAGTTCCAAATGCTGGCCACAGGATATAAAAAGTGTGCTTTTTGTGTTGCTGACCCAGATTTCGAACACAACAAAAAAATCGAAATAAAATGGGTTAAGTTTGACGTGGCTTATGCCAACAATTTGTTAGAAAGATCAGAAAAGTTTTGGAAAAATGCGATTTATCCCAAAATTTTACTTAACGCTTTGTCCTAAATATATTGGAGAAAAATCCCATGATAGCCAGACCTTCGTCATAGTATAAAGGAGTTTCTCTATGGATGCCTTTAGCCGTTATACTATACTAGCTGACCCGGTGAATCTGTTCCGCGTTAAATTTGAAAAATTCCAGTGGTTTGGGCTGTGCTATCCTGCGGGAACTATGCAATTTTCCGGGATAAAAACTATCCTATGTTCTTTCCCGGGACTCAAACTATCTGTATACCAAATTTCAACCAAATCGGCCCAGCGGTTTAAGCGTGAAAAGGTAACAGACAGACAGACAGAGTTACTTTCGCATTTATAATATTAGTAAGGATAACAAAGGTCTGACTACCATGGGCTAAATCTGTACTAAGATAGACTAAGTTCCGAAGGATGTTTCATTTTCATAATATGAGGACCCCATTCTGACTTCTGATGTGTGTTATCATGAACCCCAGCTAAAATATGACTTTATGTAGAAGAGGTACAGTCGAAACCTTACTCATACGTCCAAAGAAATCATTGTGTAATTTATGATAAAAATGTTCCACAGAGGTATGCAATTCTGTTTGTTCAACTGTACAGTATTAGGCTCTGTCTACCCCGCAAGGGATAAAGACGTGATTTATGTGTTGTGTATGTGTGTACAGTATGGTGATTTTTTTCTTATATACCACATCAGGTTTCGTTGGATAGGTCTTTCAAAAAGATTTTTGTTAAAAAGTCTATATTTATAACTAATTTGTACATTTTAAAATAAAACAAAGCAAAAATTATTGTATTTTTATTATGTCGCCTTGCAAATTGACTAAAGCACATGCTATAATAACTGCTTCGTCCACATATCTGACATGGTTATGGTTTATAACCGAGTGAGGCTTTAAAAAGGCAAATTCCCTCAATCTCCTTATCACACGTTCCACATGTATCCTCAAGCTGGCAATAATTTTGGTTTGGATCACCTCCTTTTTGGTTGGCGTTTCCTGTGAGGAAACACTTGGGGGCCGAAGTAGTTTCACGTGTCTCTGCGATAGGAGAGTTTCTATGCCTTTGAAGCCTCGATCGGCTAAAACCACAGCCCCCGGAGGAAGAATATCGACAAAGCCACTACATTCAGTAATAGCTTTGTCAGAAATCCTTCCTCCATAACCCTTCGAAATATAACATATGAAGCCATTTGGGCAACATGCAATCAAGTATTTTAATGTGTTGCATGATTTATACTGTGACCATGTCCTTGATTGCATAACAGGATTTGAGGCTTTTTCAATCTGGATCTCGAAACAGTCAAGTATGCATTGTACGTTAGCAAACCTCACTTTAAAAACAGGGGGCAATGTTTTTTTAATCATGATGGATTCTGGCAGGTATATAAACATTTGTAAATAAGTTGCCAGATGCGGTATACAAATTCTTAACAGCTCTTGCAATGTCACTTGACTTAAATGAAAGTGATGACTTATTCTTTGTATTGTGTCATTTTGCTTTAATTTAAATAAGGTGATAATGACATGCAGGGGGCGTAATTTGCATTGTTTGGCTAAAAAAATTATCAACCAAAAATATGACTTAGGAAGACCAAGATACATTTTGGGGTTTTCCTTAATAATTCTTAAGATATGTGTACGTCCTGACATATCATTCCCTTCCTTTACTGTCTCCTTGGTTGAGCTTGACGATGAGGGGCTAGAGGGTACATATAATGTTGGTGTTGATGAACGACTTGCAGTTGAAGATGATGGCTTGCTTGGCATGATTTTTTCAGCAATAAGTGAGACATTTATATTAGCTGAACAGGCTACACATTTTACTGATGGTTTCACCATAACGGCTTTGTTTGAGTATATGATTTGGGTCTGAGTTGAAGAATCACACTGGAAAAAAAGAATCAAATTAATTTTACAAACTAGCCCTTTATAATAACAACTAGCTTTTATATTGTTTTACACTTTCACAATTTTGACAACTTTTTACTATGTAGGGTTTTATGGTTCCTACCATAGAAAAATTGTTATCGCTCAATCGGTCACTTGATTTTTCTTTTTATACAGGTACATAATTTTACCTTTGAATATGGATTGGTCCCATGTTGCAGTAACTGCTTTGACATAGTAGCCAGATCTTTTGTGTTTTCCAGTGGCTGTTCCGTTAGGCTGCTTTCATCATTCGACATTTCCTAAAAATAAGCACATAATTAAGTACATATGAGCATCCATTTAACACTTAATTTTTTGCCTTAAGAAGACAGGAGAAGATTCACCAAATAAAACAATAGGTGTAGCAATGAACTAAGGTGTAAAAATTGATTTATTTTTAGTAGGTAACTGTACAATAGGCAAGGGATAAATATCCTGTGTTTACGTTCATAATAACACATTGAACATTTATATAAACTTGTTAATTAATATAGTGGAGAAAAATTACAAATTATAAAATAAGACACCTAGCTGATACTTACAATCTCATTGTATGTTTTGGTTAATATCAAGTTTGCAGTATTTTTTAGGCGTAACTTGCCAGATTTACTTTTGTAGCAATCTTCCTCAATCTGTAAATATAAGAAAAGCATTTTACTACATTCAATACTCTTAATTTCTTACAGCGACATTAACTGCAATATACTCACATTGATATGTTCCTCACAGACATACAAGTTCCGTTTCGGACAGTTGATATCTAGAGTTCGGCACCAAGTCGCTTGTAAAGCCTTTGGTAAGCTCAAATACACGGAATTTGGAAAATCCCGTCTATACTTCTTACACGACGGTACAAAGCATTGGAGTACATCCCTGTAATACTTCATTTCCTCTGCAGTGCTTTGGGGATCGACCAAATCCATTATACTCGTGTAGAAGTCCAAAAGTCCAAGAAGCAGTGCCTAAGTCGTCGAAAGTAGCTGAAATCGTAGTCCAAATATCGTGCAAAGGTCGAAGAGAAGTGCGGCAATATCGAAAGTCCAGGGGTTGTGCTGAGGTCGTTGAAATATCATTAAAAAACACACTGCTAACACTGATTACACGCAAACGCAAATAAACAGAACCGCGGTATTATTTTTTGACAACGTCAAACGTGACAGTTGACGTAGTTTTTTTTTATTACAAGCTAGTTCTAGGCAACAGAGCTTTTCGGCCGTTAAATCTCACAAATGTCATATCGAGCATTTAAAAAATTATATCTCATTAATAATAGGGAATAAAAATAAAAGAGCTGCAGTTCCTGGATTATTAAGACGTCGACTATCGAAAAAAAATATAATTTGCACCTCTTCCAAAAACTTTACTTAGCCAATTAAGTAATTTAAGCCTTCCACTCGGCAAAAAATATGCTATCGTTAAAATGTAGCGCCCCCACTTTTATGTGGCTTACCCAGGTGTAACCCGTGCGATCTCTTCTCAAGTTAAATATTAACACTGCTTTTGTAAATAATTCGCTGTAGATTCTAAAAAAACTGACAGGAATCGATTAGTAAGTGCACTAAGCTTGCTATGGTGTTAGTTACTGAACTTTGACTTTATACGTCAATAAAATCTTTTAGTTTTATATTTCCTGCCAGCAAGACTTTGAAGTCCTATTTGTAGGTGTTGAAGCTTAGTAGGTATATTGTGTTATGATGGTTGTTTATAACAATTTTTAATTAATTTTATGTGCAACAAAACAGCATGTTTTCTCTTTTTAATAGAAGAAAACCACATTTTTATTGTCTTGATGACTAGTAACAATTTGGGCGTAAGTCAAAAAAGTTTTTATGTTCCCTCCAATACCCATTCAAAATTTTATGAAATAAACGAACCCCATGTGCAAAAGCTAAGGTGTTAGAGTGCACCGCGCAGGCGTGTGGCCGCGCCGCGGAACCTTCACCCTGCACTTGAACTCGGCTCCCAGCGCGCGCGCGCCGCTGCGCAATCATCCGAATAGATCGCGAAACTCAACGACGGAATCGACGTTGCTTTTCCAACTAAACTCCAAAAACTTTTAAAGCGTTTTTTATGGTTGACCCAATTTGAGAAGATTGTTGTTTTATTTGAGCTATTGAATAATTATTAGATACTTACCTAAATGTTTTTCGCTCAATATTAGCTTAAATTAATGGTAATGCGAGTAATTATATCATTTTTCTTTTCTTTGTGATTCTGATAAACGGTGAACCTACGAAGGAATTTTTAAGTCTGTTAAAAAGTTTTTGCAGTTTAATAAGTTGAATACCTAGTATATAATTTTATTGCTACAGTTAAGTACACATGTATACCATATTGGAAGCAGCATACTATCTAAATTTGCTTCTCTGTTAAAAGTTCTTCTTCCAAAGTAACTGCACTCAAATGACCTAATTATTTAGAAATAATAATTTTGACCGACTAATTTTTTCGCCGAGTCAGATGCAAAAAAAAACCCCTTGGATATAATTATATTTTCCATCTTATCTGAAACTTATTTGTTAATATTTGCATTTTAAATGAAAGCTGCTTTTTGCTGACTGTAATCTACCTACATACTATGTAGATTATACTACTTAACAGGGCTAAGTTAACATAAATAATATGAAATCTTTGTTTGTATATCAGGTTAATATTTAATCGAAAAACGCGTACCGCATTTAAGTTAAAATTGTTCTTAAAATGAAACGACAGAATTTAAGCTAAGTGAAGTAGCTGCAATAGCCTTTACTGCTAGTTTAACTTTCAAACATAAAATAACACATGTACCTATGACAAAGTAAGTGTCTTCCTATTACGTTTAAGGCAAATGATTGAGGACATCTTGTCAATCTGTGCAGCGCGGCGACGGCTAACGAGCGTTACATGACAATCGTTTTTTTAGGCCCGAAGGTCGTCATTCAGCGTACCTTCTCAAAACAAAACTTAAAACACTTGCACGTCTTAATTACTTCCACTTGTGTCAAGCGACTAAATAGGCGATATCACAGGAATCACTCATTTTAAAAATGCACAATTTAGTACTTAGCCATGTCATTCGCTAAAATTTAGTTCTTACTATAAGTATTTTGAGGTACGTCAATGACTAAACAAGTAAGTAAACAATTTGCAAGTAATGGACAAAAAACAAATGGGGGAAACCAATATGGCAGGATGGCATTTGTTACACGTCGTAGCGTAAAATTACAGAGTTCCTCGTTCTTGCACTTTATGCTTAGCTGTTTATAAATCTATCTACCGTAAACTTACATCTCAATAGGCAGATTGTACGATGATAATAAATAGTGTGGTTGATTTTTGATAGGGCAATTAATGCTGTTTGTTTATTGATACTAATGTTCTTTGTTATTCACATAATTACTTACGGTACATAGATAAAGTTAGAGAAATATTTTCTCAAAGTTTAAGTAAATAATGGCGAACTTTTCATGACCCTTTGTGACTCGACCCCTTAACTTTTCACTTAGTATTTAATTACTAAGATCCTGTCTCAACATTGACATTTAATCAATGAAAATTCAAACTTACACGGAACATCTTGCTACGTTGTAAAGATCAGAGGCCCGATTTTTTAAAGCATTTCACTCGAAAATACAATTGTAAAGCGGGAAAATCTAGGTATTACAACAAAAAAACTACAACTCAAATTACGACAAGTTGACATGATTTAATGGGAGCTGTAGTTTTCGTCTACTCTACTTTTATTTTAAATTCAATACATTTTTTTTCACTTTCAAGTGGTATTTTCACATAAGTGAAGTAATTTATGGGTTAGCGGTCCGAATTTTGAAAGCAAAACTCGGACCCCTGTGTTAACCCATAATTTTGCTTGGAGCTACAAAAACGTTATCGCCTGTTATTGCGTTTACCTTTGTACTTCAGTAGGTACTTACAACGAGATTTTCATTTGATTAACTGGTAACAGCTTAATTAAGTGTTATGGATTTACTAGATGAATTGATTTTGTACTTTGTAAGGTACAATCGTGAATGATTAGTGGTCGGCGGTGTGAAATATCGGATCCGCCACGCTCGCGGCACGCGGCGCGATCGGCTCCACTCACGCGCACCTATTGAAACTATTATTCACTTTTGCCGATTCGCCGGACGTCAATCAATAAGCTATTTTATTTTATCGCAATGGTCGTACTTGTATATTTTATAATTACGTCGAGAGGTGGAATTTCTATAAAAAATGTTATCAATTTTGAAATTATTAACGATATGTTTTTGTTCTGATTATTGAGCATACGTTTGTATTATATATTATTAAAACAATTAGGATTTACTTTGAGATTAAAAAGTTGAAATAATGCATTTTGTACAATTATTACTGTGATAAATTGATTTCACGGCATACAATTTTTAAGTACATTTACATTGCTTTTCAGTACATGTTGTACTCAGATTTTGTACTCAAATGCAACTGAGAAATTCATTAATGCATTCAAGTTCAAGACTCAAACAGATCTTTAAAGATTACTAATTGCCTTTTCTTTAGAATAACAATCTGAAAACACAAAAAGACTAAGAAAACGAATTCAAGATCGCATTCATTTTCAATCGCGTCCGACTGAACGGACACGTTTGAATAGCTCGGCGGAAAAGCTCGCCGGCCGGCTCCGCGCTTCCAGTTTACAGCTCGCCTTCAGTTAACTGTGCTTTTTTTCATACCACTTCTACTGAACTCGATTAAAATATATTTTTCGCAATTATATTTTTAACAATTGCCTGAAAATTCGTGAAAATAGGCACATATTCGCGAAATTTATTTTTTGTTTGCTTCGACTCACCTCTTAATGAATGTTGGTATGAGTGTCGTCGTAGTCGGGGGCAGGTCGGATGAATGTTTATGTCACTATGTCCAGCTGGCGAGATGCGTGGTCGGAGCGTGGTGTCTGCGGCGCGGCCGGCCCGGCACTGACGCGACGCGGACGCGGAGCGGGGCTCGCGCGGTGCCGCCGAGAGCGGCGGGAGCTGCAGGCTTCGCCGCGAGCTTTCAGCGACACAAGACTCGACCGTACGCACTGCACACTGCACTCGCCCTTGTCTACCCACGCGGTGCGATTCGCTTCTCAATCGTCTACTGTCCCGAGCGCCCGACGCACGTTTGAACTCTTCGCGACGCCCGCTTTAGCGTATAAATATGAGGGCCGGTGGCGGGGGCCGGCGCCGGCCGCGACGCATCACGATTCGACATCGACATAAATTGAAGATGCAGCTGATGTCCTCCCCATTGAGTTATAGCTTATCTATCTGTTACGGTCAATTAGCGAATCCTCGACTTCCGAACGATGTCACGACGGCCGCTGCATGCTCGGCGCGTACATTATGTTCTTGTAATTACAGCCAGTTCACACAACTATTATGTCATAAACGTAATGCATTGTTGTTGTCGTTATGACATTGCAGCATTAACTTCCACCGGATCAGTAGTCGCATCACACAGACGGTGAAAAAGCTCTTCTATTACTGACAGTCAATTACCGAGAACGAACGTAGCATATAGTTAATAGCGTTTTAATGTAAAGCCATATAAATATCGTATAAAGCTCTAGTCGTAATGATAGTACTTTTTGATTGGTTTTTTCTTTACATATGCTAATGTACATACATACCTACATATATAAATCACATCTTTATTCCTTACACAGACAGGGGTAAACAGAGCCTTAGGTAACAAGACCTAAAGGCCACGTTTAGCATGATTGTGGGCGTATAGATGGAAAGGGGAATCAAAATAGTGATGTTCTTTGTTCAAATCAATTAAATGCGTGGGTACCTACATTTCAAGCCTCTCGTTTCACAACGAGAGGATCTTCGCCGATTTAGATAAACATTTTGTACCCCGTCATTTTTATTGGTAAATTTAACCAAAATTTATTATAAACAATATTCCTCAAAGATATTACTACTTTTCAACCATTGACTCTCAATTGTTAAAAAATCAAAGAATTTGACTTGTAATTTAGTTCAACCCCGCAGTTAGACAGCAGGCAAGTACCTACTCCTGTCGTATAATACAATCGGAAAAGTTTGAGAATCACGAACCTATCGCACTTACGCTTTACCTCTGTTTCCTGTGGATTGGTTCTGCCTACCTACTTAAACGGATTGCTAAAGTTTTTATTACGGCATGAGCAAATTTCCCGAACTCTACATAGAAACGATTTAGTAACGACACAATATATATGCTCACAAAACATGCTTAAGGCACACTTATACCAATCGTATACTAAACTTTTATTTCAGTAAGTAGAAGTTATATGTATAAGGAAGGTAACTAAAAAAAACTGGCCTGGCCTGGCTTTTAACTTCTTCATGTATACCTAAAAATGTATGTATCTTCATTTCATATAAAAAAATGCTTTTTATATGTTTTTTGTTTTGTGTTTCCTACTTTTTGTGATTGTCGTAAATAAACTTTTTCTTTCTTCCTATAAGGATGAGCATATGGCGGAGCGATAATTGATTCTGGTAAAATTTGCACTTTAAAGGTAAATATTTCGCAATTTAAATCGCCCCAATTGTGCTGACACAGCAACTGTTCGTCAGTAGATTACTTGGCTCTGTCAGGTTCAAAGTGCTTTCTAGTATCCTTGAATTTATAAAACCCGTAAAACTATCATGTAGACTTTTGTTTTAACCCTATCGTCACCAGATAGGCCACCTAAAATTTATTCGGTAATTTATTTTACCACTCGTGGCGAGCATATATGCCATAATGCACATGGCGAAACTTTAAGGGTTCCTTTTTAACTACTGAATTTTCAAAAAAAGTACTTCTCGAAATGTACGGTTATTTACAGTTTTTCAAATTTAACACACAGCCTTGTTTTAATAATACAATTAAATATGTTCTTTGGCTTGAATTTTAGTAAGAGCCGTTTTTATAGGGAACGAATGTAAGTGGTTTAACTTTAATGATAGGTACAGATGTATTAAAAAAAAATGGCAATAACTGGTCCCCGCTCGGGGACTATTTTTGTGTACATAGATTTGGATATTCAGGTCATATATTATTGGTACAATCTATCGTCATACATTAACTACACTCATTTTTTGTTTTCTCCTATGCTGGTCTGGGAGTAAAGAAAAAACATAGAATTTACCAGTTCCTTCTCTTTCCGCGCAGATGATAAAAGCCCATCGAGAGAATGGGCGAAAGTCTTAGGCGATGTTATAGGCAATGCGGCTAGCAACCCATCACTATTTTGATTTCCCTTGCCACCTATACGCCCTTAATCATGCTAAACGTGGCCTTAAGGTTTTGTTATCTTAGGCTCTGTCTAGCCCGTAAGGGGTAAGGACGTGATATATGTATGTATGTATATGTGTACAGGTGTAGTAAAGATGTATAGAATATTCTAGAAATTAATCCCTTACCTACTCAAAACATCAATCACTTTTCCGTCATAAAATATCAGTGACACATTTACTACTTCGATCTGAAGTATGTTTTACGGTACTTAATGAGATTTATTTACGCGCAAAATTAGGCAAATCAATCTAAACATTAATGACGAAAGTGATTAACGATTAAGTGCCTTTTATCGTGTTTACATGTCGAGGGGTCGAATATTTTACCTACCGGTATTTTTACGATTCCTCTAACTGTACTATTTGGATTTACAACAATTAGAAATAACGACCTTCGTAGGTAGAAAAATACCAACCAAAGTTTCATTTGCAAATTTGTAATTGAACAGAATTTAGACGCGATGACTATATCTTCCCGATATTAATCATTGGTAAATTTACTGGAATTCTAAATTGACAGGAAGTTTTGTATTATTAAAAAAACATATGTCCTCCATCGCCTTCTATGTCTTAAATATAATATGAATATGTATTGAGACTTCTTTAACGTGCTCGCAGTCACATTCACTATATTTCTATCGCTATCGTAAGTAAGTTTTTTAAGCATCTAGTGTAACTTTTTTGTCGCAAGAAAAGTCTTGAAACTATCATTCGAAAATCTCTCGAAAGACGCCAAGCGAAGCTTAACAATACTGTCCCAAGTGTGTCGTCCTGCGCCGTTCCAGTAACTTGCTGCCAGCCGCTGCCCGCCGCTGTCCGCGAGCGCGAACAAACTAACCGGGCTTCGTTAACAGGTGCCCCCAGGAACTGTGTTTAGGCTACAATAATCTAGTAGGTAATCTATTACCTATTAGGGGTGGTATAATTTATTACTTCGCGCGCCACCTCGGTCCTACAGGTATCTAATCATAATTAATTCCACAGGTTGCTCTAGTTAGGTATATGACACGTGATAACGACGATAAGTGATATTTTTAATTTTTATACTTTTTGCGAAGTTCCATGCGGTGCATTCTTCTTAAATCTTAGTTTCTCCGAAGACGTTACTTAGTAGAGCCGTTTTACAAACTGTGTATTAAAAAGAAGTTTTTGGTTTTGATAATTTCTAGACGTGGACTTTTCAGGATTGGTATTGTTACTAATTGTGCCATATTTGGCCACCCGTTGCCTACATGTACTCTACTTTGATGATTGTATAATGATACTTCATGAACTCGCACGGAAGTCAGACGGCATCTTTACAACGGATGCATTTATAAGCAAATCTATTTTAGACTATTAAACCAAATTATAGCCTAAGTCTAATCAAGAGTGAACCGCAACTTTAATTGGCTAGGAATTATCATAGTAGAGTCCAAATCAATGCGGAATGTTAAAGTCATTTAAAGCACCGTTACCACCAGCTAATATGCTGTTAAAGCTAAAGCTGTTAAAATTTTCCGGAAGGACATTGTATATTCATTAATTCTAATACCTGGCCGATAGGCGTGCGCTTGAACTATAAAATTTAAATAAGTGGTCTACAAATTAACAAAAGTTAATGTGCAATTTCATTTTTTATTGGATATTTATTTTACGCAATTTACAATAGTGTATTTTTTTTAGACAAAAAAAAAGGTGGTTAAGTAACTTTTATTTGTCATAGATACCACGTTTAATGAATTGTCAAAGTTACAATTCCGTTAGCATGGAACGCTTACTGAGCCTACAGTTTTTTACTGCATCGCCGTCTAATACTTAATAATAAGCTGCATAGATAACATGTATACATTAAGAAATTGTCCCATTAATTAATAACTGAATAGGATTAGTGATTCTGAAGTGATAACTAAACGAACTGATGGATGCACAGACAGACACAGATTAATATTGCGATTTAAAATAGTATGTGTATTTTTTATTATTATGTTTTCATTTTAAGGCCCAGTTGAAGGCTGGGTCAACTCTTCTTATTTATTTAATACATCCATAACATAAATAAGCAAGTAAACGCTTTATATTGCACATGACAGAAAAAATATAGTTATAGACACAGACAGACAGTTGTACAAAGAAAAAACATAGAATGTACCAGTTGCCACTCTTTTCACGCAGATGGTAAAAGCCCATCGAGGGAATGGGGGAAAATCATAGGAATCATGTTATAGACGATGCGGCTAGCAAGTCATCACTATTTTGATTCCATTTTCCATCTATACGCCCACAATCTTGCTAAACGTGAAACCCCGATAGGGATAAAAATGTGATTTGTGTGTGTTCCGCTTACAACAGTTTTGTCCTCGTTTTACCGTACCTTTATAAAAGCAGTGCAAAAAACTTACAAGGAAAATAATCTCACCCAGTTATAGTCCACGGATTCTCAACCCACGGTTCGGTGACTAGACAAGTACATTAGACAAACTAGGGATTATACAAACATAGAAGTTACAGAATGAAACTGTACAAAGCCATTTACCGTGCTACTCTGGAACCTCACAAGACAGCTTCGCCTGTGCGACACATATCTTCATATTAGTTTAAAACGCCGTTGATCTTCGCTTCGACATAAACTTAGTCTGAAACTAGAAAAATATCTTCAAAACATTTATACGAAACTCAACATTACTACGTCGCTCTACTACATAGGTACACTCACCTGGTTTTTCTTACTTATGCATTAATCATGCTCTGTATATGTTTGTCAAAGTCCTACGTTTCCCAACACGGTATTGGACTGAACAAGTCCTCGTTCAGCCTTTTTGCAGTAATCATGGATACAGGATCCAAAGCCATAATTATGATGTGAAGATGTGGCCAAGTGCAAGTACACGTTAATCTAGACCGGGGGCATTGCCTTATCCTGGCTACCGGCTTCCTCTGGGCACCCTGCGTATATTGCAGCCCACATTAACATTATTTTATCTTACATTTGATTCCAACTTTGATTTAGAGCTTACCTGCTGAAATGTTTATTTCAAAATTTACTTGCAATTTAGATTCAGTACGAAGATTTGGATTTGTTGACACTAAAAAAGCACTTGGATGGATTCCTTAGAACGGATCGTAGGTGGGTAGGTATACTCTGATAGTCTCTCAAGGTCATATACATCAGCAATTATAATTTAACCCACTTTAGAAGTCATTTAATAAGGGATATTAATATGTCGTTTCAGGAAAACAGGATAAGTTACACGACAGTCCAAAATAATAAATACCTAAACATTGTTCACAGTTTTGTCAATATCAGAATACTTACAATTTGATTAATTAACTGAAATATAGTTAAGTACATGGATTTCAATCGAGTTCACTGTTTATCTTGCACATGGTGTCAAAATAGAAGCCTTCATGTATTGAACCCTCTTCGATAAAGCCTACTGGTAGTTTGATAAAAAAACGTTTTACAATCTCTGTTAAAGCATGTAAGGATTCGTTCCCCGCGTAATTTATTTTCCGATTGGCCTGCACGAGACGAATCCATCTAGCTAGGTTCACCTTTACGACATAAAATATTTATGTTTACATTTATGTCCTAAGACGGTTATGAATGAATATGCTTATTAAAATTTAAGCAAATTTTTAATTTATCGATATTTAATAAGGATTTTAATTATTAGTCCGAGTTAATAGCTTTGTAAATCGGCGCTATTTTAAAGGCCGGTGACACTTCTATTTGCCTGTTATTTTTTATATTAATCAAAGCGGACTCAATCCTAACATAACGGCCACAAACATTACTATGCTAATTTATTATTAGGGTATTTTCTTGGCATCCGCAATGTGACACACATTTTATAGACTTAACTGTAGCGGAAATATGATTGATAGTTGACCGTATAAGTATGCTTCAGTTGTTGTTGGTATCTGCACGCCGAGCCGAAACTAATAAATGTACCTACATGCCCAACTGGTTTCATTCGATTTGGCAAATGAGCATACTACCTACTTGGCCCGGCCCGCACTCCGATTAATGTAGCTCAATATTATGGACGCCTATCGCTGCATATTGCCGATGTTAACAATGGAACAGTGAGCTCATGTTTACTCTAACAGTACTTACTAACTCTCAACGTTTTCTGAGGAGTTCAGGAAACACTTAATAAAAGATGTTGGCTTCTACCACGTAGCATTATCATAAAGCGAAGGCCAACTTAAGCGCCACCTGCTCCGAGCTCTGAAGACAATTTCGGCGAACGTGCGGACCGCAACCGGATCGGATATAAGGCAAATAAAGAATCCCAATGTGTGCAGATTCCGTGGCTGTGTAGTGGTAGCTATTCGTAGGTGGCGACTATTGATTTTGTCCACCCCAGACCGAACGCCCGCCGAACTGCATCGTTTTCCGCGGCCTAACACTATTGCCCATCTATTATTATCAAATTATCGACTGCTCTATAAACAAGAGCGCCACCTCTTAATCTCGTGTTATAAAACAAGTATTATTCGTATAACTAAATCACTGTAATACATATTTATGCATCGCAGCGGGGTGAGTGACTCCGAGAACTCGTAATAAATCAATTAGCTATACGGTTTGCAGAAATGTCTATGACATTAAATAAACACGATTTGAATAACTATCATCTTACAACAGCACGGGCCGATCACGCCCACGTCTGATTCGTAGTAACATAATTAAGTAAACAGAAATATATATACACATAGATAAAGTTTTAATTAAATACTGTCTTTAATTTATATAGGTTGCACTTAATTAGTAAGTTTCCTTAAGTATTTACTAGCACATTGTGAATTTGTGGAGCGGGCTTGCTGAGTCCTTCCAGGAATTTTCCGATTAAACCGGTCAGGCCTGGGAATCGCTCACCGACGATTCGATAAAACGTGATAGGTGTTCAAGCCTTGATTCTGAAAACCAATTCGCATGCATGCAGGCCGCCGTTTAAGAACATTCTGTATCTATGGCCGGTCACCGAAATTCCTTTTCCCACGTTTATGATACCAACCGATGTTATCTTATCTTCATCTGTGTATCTACACTTGTAGGCACTTATTGTATTTTTTTGGAATATTAGACAATTGTAAAAACTAGGTATACTACATCTATTTTGTGTACCTCATAAGAGTCACAAGGAAAATACTTCATATTCATTAGTCATGACGTGCTAGAATTGTTTATAAAATAAATAAAGATAATGCCATTAGATACATCGTGAACAAGATTTTGATTTTAAAAAGATACATACTTATTTTAGTGACTAAATCTTGTCGATACTTACTTGTGTTGTCGTCCTATCTACATATTTGTCCCAAATTGGAAGGCAATCCAACCAAAGTGGGTAAAATTGGACTCGCTATGACCTAGACACATATTGCAAGTTACAAGCGTGTAAAAGAGCATTTCTCAAAAACTTTGTAAATTTCATTAGAGACTCCGATTTGCAAAAAAAATTGCAGGTAGGTAGAGTGTAGGGAACTGAGCCTAAATAACATAATATAGCACAACATAACATAATCTATTATTATTACTAAGTTAGGTATTATTGTTACCACGAACCAAATAATTTTGGTAACAAAAAAAGGAAGTTGCCATACTTACAAATAAATTGGGACATTTTGAGAAATGCACAAGAAAGGTTTATAGAAAACAATCTACACAGTTTCAATTAGAGAACGTACTTAGGTGGCTACTTACTGTTTCGCTTCTTGTTACTCATCACGCGTTCTGTTCAATCACGTCGGTTTTGTATACCTACCGCGAACTTAAGGATATATTTATAGAAACATCAAGCACATTTAAATTCCATTTCTGAGATTCCATGTTTTAATATTTTGTACAGATTTCATTCACAGTTATTCTCTTATATTTTACCTCAATATTTTCCTCGTCTTTTCCCAGTGTTACTCATGTTTTTTTATTAGCAGTAGCTACCAAATTAAGAACAATACTGCGAGGTCGGGATTTTAAAGAAAGTAATACGTCAATAGGGTAATCATAATATGCAATAAAACCAGCAAAGTGCGTGACCGACCACGCACACTGTAGGGTTCTTTGATTACAATTTATATATAAGTTAGTTAGCAACTACTCGTTAAGTTGTGAAGTCTGCTTAGTTGTAATGACTTTCCATTTTTTCACTTATCTAAGAAGATGGGGGGGGGGGGGGGGGTTGACTAACAAAGATTAGCACTTTGGAGCTTATTTATTATAATATTTTACAAACAGATTTCTAAATTTAAAAAACCGGTCAAGTGCGAGTTGGACTCGCGCACGAAGGGTTCCGTGCCATTATCTATAAATATCTATTTACAAGTGTAAGCAGAGCCCTGCTCCAAAACAAGATGTACGCAGTGTGGGCACTTTATATTGGTCACTGATATATACAGACATACATACATTATTCTGGTTTTTAGTATTTTTTATTATAGCGGCAACAGAAATACATCATCTGTGAATATTTCAGTCGTCTACCTGTTGCCGCTATCGCTCGCTGTCGATAGCTATCGATATCGATCGCTAGCGATATCGTTCGCTGTATCGAACATAAATCGCAAAAAAACACGTTTGTGGAATGGGAGCCCCCTTAAATATTAATTTTATTCTGTTTTTAGTATTTGTTGTTATAGGGGCAACAGAAATACATCATCCGTGAAAATTTCAACTGTCTAGACATATCACGGCTCATGAGATAGAGCCTGGTGACAGACGGACGGACGGACGGACAGCGAAGTCTTAGTAATAAGGGTTCCTTTTTAACTCTTTGGGTACGGAACCCTAAAAATGGTACCTATTATTTAATAGTAAATATTTTCAGAGTTGACATAGTATACTTTTGGATCCTTAGCCCACGCTAAATGATTGCATTTTTAGGAGTCCGTGGTCAATAAAGCCAGTTTCATCATTTACGTCTGTCTGTCTATCCGCTGCATAACTCACACAGTCACTTAATATTAGACTGCAGTAGATAGTTTATCATGGATATTTATTTTATAGTAAGGGGTATTAATGAGTCGAATTGTTCTGCTTCAGACTCTCTACCTATTACAAAAAAAAGCAAGTAAGCGTTCACGGTGGTGACCACATACCTAAGTATGCACATGCACGAGGTAGGTATTTAAATTTATACACTGAACTCAACTGAACAAAGTTATATGGGAAAGTAAAGACTCCGTTGCAGTTTGAAGAAAAGGTAATCTGAAGGCAGAAAGTGCCGGCTTTATACAGTTCGCCTCGTAATAAAAACAAGTATTTATGTTTGTTCTGGACCATACTTTAAGAGCAAACTTAGCGTCGGCTGTTGCGCATCTTTTTACATAATTTCTGAAGCTTCATGTCCTTGCTTTAGCATAAATTTACCATCCATTTGAAAATTTAGATTGGTAATAGATATGGTATATAGTGATAGATTTAGATTATTTATTCATTCAATAAAAATTACATGATAAATTGTAAATTGTCAAGTTAGGAGAATTTAGATTGAAATCGTCAAGAGTAAATAAAATAAAATTAAATAATACAAATCAATTGAATATTACAAAAATGACAAAATCAAAAACAATAATAAAACAATTATACAACAGATACATAAGATATCTATCCAAGTACGTATTCAGTTGGTTTGAATCTATTTTTTTAAATTTGTTAATGTAGAGATGAAAAGTCGTCTTTCGAGGTCTTGATAGGGGTACAATTTCGTGTTGAAAATGTTTGATTAAGTATTTGTCTTCTTATTTACCAGATATTGAAGATAAAACGCAACGTAAAAGTACTATTGGGTGAATTTAATTTTTTTACAAATATCATTTGGATCTTGTTTTATTTTGTTAAAGAATTTTACGTATAATATTACGTACTTACTGGGCTTCTTTTCTTGCGTTATTTGTTCTCTGCATTCTAACATTGTCCGAATTTGATTTAGACCGATTTTTGAAAGTACATCACTTGAAATTACACATCCCAAGGGGCTTTTTTGTCTATTACTGCAAAACTATAGCTCAAATATATATTTTTTACTAAATTAACGAGAGTTGTAGTTTTATTTTATTCTAGGTGTAGTTGGAATCTTAGCAAGAGTCCCGATCTCATTACCAGCCTACCTTTTGAAACACCTTTTTTCGCAGATAAGCAATCATGCTTATCTACGATGCAATCAATTTTGAAAAATATTATCTACCAACAAAGTTTTATTTAAAATCAACTGTCTTTTGTAAATGATAAAGTCGCTATTTTAATTTTACCTCATATTTCCGTTCATATTAAACTGAGGATTAAGCACTTGAGGGCACAATAGGATACAATGGCTTTGATCAAAAGGTAGGCTGTTAATGAGATCGGGACTCTTGCAAGATTCCAACTATACTAGTATCTTAATTTCAACAAAAAAAAACTATTTTGTAGTAACGTGACTTCAAAAACTGGCCCACTAAACACTGGGTTAATATCTTATAAAGTCTTGTCTAAAGGTATTAAGCATCACTTAACTATTTCATCGAAAACAATACTTTTATAAAAATTCAGAGGTGAGACTTGAAGTACGTTCAACTTACTCACGTTCATTAACAGACATGTCGGCCGAGGAATTATAGGCTGACACATGCATTACTTTTGTATCACAAATGCATTTCTTGCGTCGTCTGCTTATCTGAGTTCAGTGTTAATGTATGAGTGAAAATCTAACATGAAGTGGCGTGAACGTATATAAAATGCTTTATCGGCCTAGTCACTAGGCCCTGGTGTATATCTGACGTCAAGTTTTTTTTCTAAATTAAGATTTGCTTCCTGATTTTAAAATTATCCGTTTACTATATGTAAATCAAGCATTGGTTGCTCGACTATATTGCTCCTAATAATAATGTGTAGCTGAATTACATTTATTTCTGGCTTAGTCGCCAATGCTGCAAAAAAATATTTAAGGCTTTTATTGAAATTGAACCACATCATTTCACCCCTAGATAAATTGAAACGTAACTTTATAAAGAACGTAATTTTGTTACAAAGTAAAGAGGGAAGAGGAGTTTATATCCAACTATTTTGCTTCTTATCGAGAAATACACTTTTCATTGCGACTCGAGTTCATTGCGAACTAGATATATTTTAGATAGATGAAGAGATTTAAAATGGATATAATATGTTAATAACTGACATGTTTATCCTATAAACAGTTCTTGGCATAAAATTATTATGCACCCACTGGGTTGTAGTCACACACCTACTTTTGATTTCATCAATTCATATCTTAAGAGATGATTTTCTTACAGAAATCCTTCAACGCTGTTCTGAGAGCAAAGGAAAAACAGAATGTACCAGTTGCTTTTCTTGCCGCGCAGATCGTAAAAGCCTGTCGTGGGAATGGGCGGCAATCTTAGGGATCATGTTGTAGGCGATGCAGCTTGCAACTCATCATTATTTTGATATTCCTTTCTACCTATACGGCCACAATCAACGTGGCCTTTAAGTCTGGTAACCCTAGGCTCTGTCTACCCCGTAATGGACAAAGACGTGACCAATATGCACGTAATGTGCGTATATATGGAAATTCAGTGTTAGATTTTGTGTCATACCATCTGAGCATACCATAAACAGTTTGGATTATCTTGCTGCCGCACAGAAGTTCCATTATATAGTTACATAAATAATTTTGAAATACCATAATAAACTTTTTAGAGTGAATTATTTAAAGCGAGCTGCAATCTCGGGCTGTAATAGGGTAGATACCTGATATGAAGCTAAAATTATTAATCCAAGAAATCCATAAATGGTGCCTAGATTAAATATTTGTTTTTCACCTTCCAATGGCTTTAATAATTATGACAAAGATTTTTCACAAAATTTAAACTACGGCTGAAATTAAAATAGGCTCAACTGTTAAGTCTCCCTCAAATATATTGCTTAATGGAGACGTTAATCGTGTACACAGTCAAGTGTTAATATTGACATGAGGAAGGTATTAATTTTGAAGCACTTAGCTTAGAGAGTATCGTATTCGACCCCAATAATAAAAGGTGTTACTTATGGGCTCGCTTACCATCAGGTGATCCACTTGCTTGTTCGCCTTCCTTGTCGTATAAAAAAATGTTCTGATATAAGTAGCTGAGGGTACAGATTATTCCAAAGTACCTATCCGAGAAATAATACATTGTAATGCTCAACAGTAATAACATTGGATAGAGCAAGGTACTCAAAAACATTTAAAGCAATGTTCTCGGGTGCTTGTTCAATCCAATACCTACTGTTGCCAGTGATTGTACCTATCGCTATCAGTTCATCTACCATGACTATCCTATATTAATAAGTACCTACCACCTATCTATTAAGCCTGTATCATGTGCGGATACTTCATTGAACGTACCACCTTTATTCAATACAAGCTTCTGCCAGCGACTTCGTCTGCGTAGAATTATACATTTAAACCTTACTCTTGAATCACTCTATCTATTAAAAAAATCGCATCCGTTGCGTAGTTTTAAAGATTTAAGCATACAAAAAGACAGACGGCGGAAGGCGACCTTGTCTTATACATACTATGTAGTGATGTATATAGAAGTTTAAAAAATAATGACTTTGGATTTGGAATTGTATATTTTTTGTAATGATAATATTTAAGTGCACTGTATGTTAATTTCACGCAAGTACAGTCTCTACAGTTACATATTACCTACCTGTTGGTTGTTATTGTACTACCTATTGTATTGCTATACCCCACCGGGGTCCATGTGAAACTTCTTTAGTATTAGTTACCAACATTGTAATACTATGGTTGTGATAATAAAATAAATGAGTAAATGAATATACGCGTTTCTTTTTTTACGCAACCTTTTCTCATCCAAGAGCCAACTATAAACATAAAGAGGTGAATGTTATCTGGGTTAGGTTATGATACGATTTTTCAATTTTATTGTCTACGAAATAAATATATTTTTAGCTTGCCCGCGTTTCCCCGCTATCCTTCCTTGCCCTGAAGTTTGAAGGTACCTTATATTTACAGCCTAAGGTGGGAAAAACTGAATAAAATTTCATGTTTCAACACAGTTAAACAAACAATAGGTAGTATTTTTTGAAAGGACATTTCGACAATTAATATTAAAAGAAAACGCGAAATGTCTAGTTTATCTCGTTTCTCTTCTCAAACACCGGTAATAGTTATTGACACAGTAGGCTATACATTGTGATCAATTATCTGGTACACGGAGAGTCGGCCGGGCGGCGGCGCGGGCGCGGCGCGGCGCCAGTTTGTGCGATGGCTATCAGAAGCGCAATCCCCTATTCCTCGGAGTGCTAATCAATGAATAATTACTCTGTTTAAGGGGCACCTCTATAAATAGCCCGCTGGAGCGCTGACCTGGAGCGACGGGTTAGTCCGGCCTGACAGCCGTGGACACTCGGACCGCCTGATTCTGATTAGAGAGCTACTGCAGAAATTCAGCGGAAAAACAGAATTACCTCCACCCTCCCAAATGCTACTCAAAATCGCAGTTCTTTACATACAGTCTATTAATATTCTCTAATAATCATTAAACCATATAGGATTTATCATTAATTTCTGATTATTTATAAGTATTATAATGAGCGACGTGTCTTGGGGGAGGTGGGGTGCAGTTGCGTTGCGGGAATCAGGCGCGCCCCGCGCCCGCGCCGCCATCGCCACACTACTCGACACGCCTTCGACTCCGCGTCCTGCCATTTTTTGCAGAATTAGATACAAAAGCATCGTTGTAAGAAAAATTCTGTAAATTTTTCCTTAACATTGTCTCAACTCAACTCGATTTCTCAGATTTCGTCTTGCCTTTATTTTATTTATTACCAATATACCTACAATAAATTTAATAGGTAAACATGAACGCTCATATCTTAATAAAGTAACGGGATATGAAACGCTAATCTTACCGAAGTCATCACACAGAGCTACACGGGGTTATCAGCTATCGCTTCTACCATGCAGGGAACAGGGCATCTACAGGAAGGGCGGACCTGTACGTACAGAATACAGAAACAACATTGCAAGGTTTGCATGCTGTTTGTTACAAACTGTCCGATTTCGTGGGCCTCCAGCCATTACAAAATACCACTTAATACTATTTAATCAAATACTCGGACAATCCGCTTTATAAAAAGTGAAATAACAGACGTAACTACGAATAATTGCAACCACTAACCTAAATTACTACTAGGTAACCTTTTTTACAAACTCAACATGACAGTAGGTAATGCAAACAAGTGCCATTCTTAAAATACCCGTAATATATTCGAACTGTACTTAAGTAGGTACTCGAAGATAGGTAGGCGTTAAACGCTAAATCATTTTCCTTAAAATATAGCATTCATATTTTTACTTCTTGACCGAAAAGTTTAAATTTTCTGCTTTGACAATAAGGTCAAGTCTATAAAAGCTACGTCGTAAAGAAGAATCGAAATTTCCAAGAAATGGTGCGCATTGGTTGAAAGTTCCCAATGGGCAGTTGGAGTGCCGTAAGCCGTAAGCCGTGAGCAAGGCGAGCGGCGACGGCAATGACATAGACATTGGTCAGTAGTTGCAAGGCTGAGCGCGGCGCGGGCGACGACGTCGTGGAACAAATGCGGAGACGACGCCAATTTGCCACTCAACGTGACAGACACAACAGGCACTCGCCACTTATTTGTATAACGTTAACGTGCTCCACTCGATTTATAATTCTTGTTTCTGCGCTCAATACATAACAAAACATCTACGTCGAAGAAAAGCGACAGACGCGAACAGTTATGTATGCAAATATCAAATTAAATTAATTAAACCGTAGGCTTAGTCCTCAGCCATTTAATCATCTCGTCCGTCATTCCCTCACGGCTTACCGTAATTAAGGGCGCTAAAATGGCCTTGAAGGCAAGCGTAGAACCTGAAGAGAGCAAAATGATAAAAATGACTCGAGAGCGATTAACGTTGTTACAATGAATTACGGCATTGCAAGGACGCAGTAAAGTTGAATATTGCATCAGTGGTTGCGAGCGCGGGAGGCAACGTTCGCGTGGAATGTAGGCGCGCGGCGCGGCGCGGCGGAGCCTGCGCGCTCCCGTGACTCAGCGCCGGTCATCAGCATCACACCACACCGCCACCGCGGACTGGGAAGTACATACCTAATTGGAGGCCCGCTCACTTCTTGCCAACGTTGGCCACCGAACCAACCTTTCCGTATCGTTGTCATCGTTGACGTCACGCTGCGAATTCAATGCCCTGAGAATAATGACGGTAGGGGAACAGGTATTTTCTTTAGTGATTCACGCAAGGTGTCCATTATAAATGCAACTTTAGACTTAATTTACGAAAGACTAAAACCAGAAAATCTGGTTGTCACTTAGGTACGTTCATGATTTTGTAGATTCAGATACCTTATACATACAATCTTATTCTTGGACTGTATTTAAATTCGTTAAGTCTGACTCTTGAATGACACTTAAATGTATGTTGGTTGTTTTAAAAAGGCAAAGATATAATGTTAAGCTAATATTAGTAATAAATTATATCAGCTTAGCCACACCCAAGCTTACCACAATATTGATATCTTGTTTGTAAGAGGACAGTAAAGTAAAAAATATAAAAAAACGGTATGTTTTTTAAACCCCTTATTTCTTTATTTTAAATTATATTATTATCGCTGATTCTCAGATATACGTGCAGATTTACGTGCACGTGAAAAAACAGTTGAAAGGTATTGAAAGAAATATTTTTGGACATTTAGATATTTGGCAAGTCATAGGGTATGTACCTACCAGCAAACATCTGCTAAGACAAAGTCTCGATACCGTAACTAATCGTTACTTAGCAGAAATAGACGACCTATATCCTATCATAAAACAGTAGCGATAGTAGCGACTCATAAAAAACAAACATTTGCTCAGTAGGTACGCCAGAGTTCCATCTCAAATTGTTTACATATGTATAATGCTTGACTTAACTGATTACTTAAGTAGGTATTAAATTAATTGGCTAAGTAAAGTTTTTGGAAGAGGTGCAAATTATATTTTTTTTCGATAGTCGACGTCTTAATAATCCAGGAACTGCAGCTCTTTTATTTTTATTCCCTATTATTAATGAGATATAATTTTTTAAATGCTCGATATGACATTTGTGAGATTTAACGGCCGAAAAGCTCTGTTGCCTAGAACTAGCTTGTAATAAAAAAAAACTACGTCAACTGTCACGTTTGACGTTGTCAAAAAATAATACCGCGGTTCTGTTTATTTGCGTTTGCGTGTAATCAGTGTTAGCAGTGTGTTTTTTAATGATATTTCAACGACCTCAGCACAACCCCTGGACTTTCGATATTGCCGCACTTCTCTTCGACCTTTGCACGATATTTGGACTACGATTTCAGCTACTTTCGACGACTTAGGCACTGCTTCTTGGACTTTTGGACTTCTACACGAGTATAATGGATTTGGTCGATCCCCAAAGCACTGCAGAGGAAATGAAGTATTACAGGGATGTACTCCAATGCTTTGTACCGTCGTGTAAGAAGTATAGACGGGATTTTCCAAATTCCGTGTATTTGAGCTTACCAAAGGCTTTACAAGCGACTTGGTGCCGAACTCTAGATATCAACTGTCCGAAACGGAACTTGTATGTCTGTGAGGAACATATCAATGTGAGTATATTGCAGTTAATGTCGCTGTAAGAAATTAAGAGTATTGAATGTAGTAAAATGCTTTTCTTATATTTACAGATTGAGGAAGATTGCTACAAAAGTAAATCTGGCAAGTTACGCCTAAAAAATACTGCAAACTTGATATTAACCAAAACATACAATGAGATTGTAAGTATCAGCTAGGTGTCTTATTTTATAATTTGTAATTTTTCTCCACTATATTAATTAACAAGTTTATATAAATGTTCAATGTGTTATTATGAACGTAAACACAGGATATTTATCCCTTGCCTATTGTACAGTTACCTACTAAAAATAAATCAATTTTTACACCTTAGTTCATTGCTACACCTATTGTTTTATTTGGTGAATCTTCTCCTGTCTTCTTAAGGCAAAAAATTAAGTGTTAAATGGATGCTCATATGTACTTAATTATGTGCTTATTTTTAGGAAATGTCGAATGATGAAAGCAGCCTAACGGAACAGCCACTGGAAAACACAAAAGATCTGGCTACTATGTCAAAGCAGTTACTGCAACATGGGACCAATCCATATTCAAAGGTAAAATTATGTACCTGTATAAAAAGAAAAATCAAGTGACCGATTGAGCGATAACAATTTTTCTATGGTAGGAACCATAAAACCCTACATAGTAAAAAGTTGTCAAAATTGTGAAAGTGTAAAACAATATAAAAGCTAGTTGTTATTATAAAGGGCTAGTTTGTAAAATTAATTTGATTCTTTTTTTCCAGTGTGATTCTTCAACTCAGACCCAAATCATATACTCAAACAAAGCCGTTATGGTGAAACCATCAGTAAAATGTGTAGCCTGTTCAGCTAATATAAATGTCTCACTTATTGCTGAAAAAATCATGCCAAGCAAGCCATCATCTTCAACTGCAAGTCGTTCATCAACACCAACATTATATGTACCCTCTAGCCCCTCATCGTCAAGCTCAACCAAGGAGACAGTAAAGGAAGGGAATGATATGTCAGGACGTACACATATCTTAAGAATTATTAAGGAAAACCCCAAAATGTATCTTGGTCTTCCTAAGTCATATTTTTGGTTGATAATTTTTTTAGCCAAACAATGCAAATTACGCCCCCTGCATGTCATTATCACCTTATTTAAATTAAAGCAAAATGACACAATACAAAGAATAAGTCATCACTTTCATTTAAGTCAAGTGACATTGCAAGAGCTGTTAAGAATTTGTATACCGCATCTGGCAACTTATTTACAAATGTTTATATACCTGCCAGAATCCATCATGATTAAAAAAACATTGCCCCCTGTTTTTAAAGTGAGGTTTGCTAACGTACAATGCATACTTGACTGTTTCGAGATCCAGATTGAAAAAGCCTCAAATCCTGTTATGCAATCAAGGACATGGTCACAGTATAAATCATGCAACACATTAAAATACTTGATTGCATGTTGCCCAAATGGCTTCATATGTTATATTTCGAAGGGTTATGGAGGAAGGATTTCTGACAAAGCTATTACTGAATGTAGTGGCTTTGTCGATATTCTTCCTCCGGGGGCTGTGGTTTTAGCCGATCGAGGCTTCAAAGGCATAGAAACTCTCCTATCGCAGAGACACGTGAAACTACTTCGGCCCCCAAGTGTTTCCTCACAGGAAACGCCAACCAAAAAGGAGGTGATCCAAACCAAAATTATTGCCAGCTTGAGGATACATGTGGAACGTGTGATAAGGAGATTGAGGGAATTTGCCTTTTTAAAGCCTCACTCGGTTATAAACCATAACCATGTCAGATATGTGGACGAAGCAGTTATTATAGCATGTGCTTTAGTCAATTTGCAAGGCGACATAATAAAAATACAATAATTTTTGCTTTGTTTTATTTTAAAATGTACAAATTAGTTATAAATATAGACTTTTTAACAAAAATCTTTTTGAAAGACCTATCCAACGAAACCTGATGTGGTATATAAGAAAAAAATCACCATACTGTACACACATACACAACACATAAATCACGTCTTTATCCCTTGCGGGGTAGACAGAGCCTAATACTGTACAGTTGAACAAACAGAATTGCATACCTCTGTGGAACATTTTTATCATAAATTACACAATGATTTCTTTGGACGTATGAGTAAGGTTTCGACTGTACCTCTTCTACATAAAGTCATATTTTAGCTGGGGTTCATGATAACACACATCAGAAGTCAGAATGGGGTCCTCATATTATGAAAATGAAACATCCTTCGGAACTTAGTCTATCTTAGTACAGATTTAGCCCATGGTAGTCAGACCTTTGTTATCCTTACTAATATTATAAATGCGAAAGTAACTCTGTCTGTCTGTCTGTTACCTTTTCACGCTTAAACCGCTGGGCCGATTTGGTTGAAATTTGGTATACAGATAGTTTGAGTCCCGGGAAAGAACATAGGATAGTTTTTATCCCGGAAAATTGCATAGTTCCCGCAGGATAGCACAGCCCAAACCACTGGAATTTTTCAAATTTAACGCGGAACAGATTCACCGGGTCAGCTAGTATAGTATAACGGCTAAAGGCATCCATAGAGAAACTCCTTTATACTATGACGAAGGTCTGGCTATCATGGGATTTTTCTCCAATATATTTAGGACAAAGCGTTAAGTAAAATTTTGGGATAAATCGCATTTTTCCAAAACTTTTCTGATCTTTCTAACAAATTGTTGGCATAAGCCACGTCAAACTTAACCCATTTTATTTCGATTTTTTTGTTGTGTTCGAAATCTGGGTCAGCAACACAAAAAGCACACTTTTTATATCCTGTGGCCAGCATTTGGAACTGGCATTGAGCCAAAAATTTTTCTTTTATTTTATTTTTATCTAGATAGTTTTTCACGGTTTTAGCAGTGCTAGGGCATTTTACTTCAACAATGAAGTCATTGGCTACACCATCAGGCGAAGCTCCACTAAAAAAATTAATTAAGTGAAATCCACATTCTTCAATGTGGACCCCCAATAGCCGTTCAACTTCTTTTATTATTGGTTTTTCTAATATTTTTCCTCTCTTCATTGCTTTGGTATCATAAATCTTGTAACCACCAAGAATTTGTTCCACAAGAGAGCCATCAGGTGTGTCACAATGACAAGCTTCATGTACTTTTGATGCTGTTATTCGGCCCTGTCTTATGCTATGCCATAACTTTGACTCTGCCTGCTTTTTAGTGCTTTTTGCTATTTGATTTTGCACAGATTGAGGCACAGATACGTTACTTTTAAAATATTCAAAACTGTGATTATTAGTTTTAGTTGCAAAATCAAGTATCATGTCAAATATACACCATTTTGTCAAACCATTATCATGATCTGGTAAAAATGACAAAATCAGAGAGTCCCCAATTTTTCTTTTCTTACATTCTTCATAAAATGCATTGAGTTTCTCCGGATCTCTTGGTCCTAGTTCTATTCCTCTTTTCTTGGATGGAAAAATATCCTTGGAGGATATTGGCTGTGTTCCCTCACTGGCTAATCGTGGTTTAGCCCAATAACATTCTATGGATGTAGATGATGGTTCTGTAGATTTTTTTTGTAACCAATATAACACCACCAATGTGTGTTTACATCCACCTGAAAGTAAAACAAATCAATGAAAATATTTATAATCCTCATTAACCATAAATATTTACTCTATAGTGTAAGTATTTACCAGCTGATGCAGGACAACCATCACATGTTGCATCAATTATATTACTATTCGCCTCTTCTAAATGAATAGTCACAAGATAATATTTCATCCTTATTTTGTGCTCCGGAACAACTTTGGCCCTGACAACGCATTCAGTGCTCCCTCTTTTAATTTCAACATAACCTACTGCATTATCAACATAACCACCTCTGGATGACCTAAAATGCAATGGAAAACATTATAACACAAGATCTTTCATCATTATCATCTGCCTATTTATGTCCCACTGCCTGTGCCCGGCTTATTTATAACCAAATAAATGATTTTGATTTAATTTGATGCACAACAATACACTATGTATATACATGTTAAATATTTGTAATCATAATTAATTATTATATGCATCAGAATGTATGTGAAATTCGCCAGTACGTACATGAGTGTCTTCACACCTCTTATTTCAGCAACATTGTGCTTATCGTTTGTGTGGAAATATTCCATTATCATGAACATATCCATGTGTGGCAAGTTTCTTGAATCCGCTCGTACAAATTCGCTCATTTTGTGATCAATAGCGAAGCCTCAGTATTATAAAAATCAGTCCAAAAGTCAAGGCGGGGGTCGTCGCAAAGCAGAAAAACGTTGTCCAAGAAGCAGTGCCTAAGTCGTCGAAAGTAGCTGAAATCGTAGTCCAAATATCGTGCAAAGGTCGAAGAGAAGTGCGGCAATATCGAAAGTCCAGGGGTTGTGCTGAGGTCGTTGAAATATCATTAAAAAACACACTGCTAACACTGATTACACGCAAACGCAAATAAACAGAACCGCGGTATTATTTTTTGACAACGTCAAACGTGACAGTTGACGTAGTTTTTTTTTATTACAAGCTAGTTCTAGGCAACAGAGCTTTTCGGCCGTTAAATCTCACAAATGTCATATCGAGCATTTAAAAAATTATATCTCATTAATAATAGGGAATAAAAATAAAAGAGCTGCAGTTCCTGGATTATTAAGACGTCGACTATCGAAAAAAAATATAATTTGCACCTCTTCCAAAAACTTTACTTAGCCAATTCGCACAATCGGTGTGAATCGGAAATGGAAAAAGTTTTTATTGTTCAATTTTGTCATTATAAAATACACAAACTTCGCCATATATCTGCGACGGATTAAAAAATTAAAAATTCTTAACTGTGAAAACTTCCGACACCCTCAACAAGGATAAACGAAATTTAAAACTTCTGGCTGTAAAGTCGGTGTACAGTAATTAGGTAAGCACCTGAAACTCAAAAATACGCACAAGGAAGTTTAGACACACAGCTTTATATAAATAATAAGTATTAATTTTCATTGAGTTAGACTATTTTCAACATGAAACTACCCTGAGATTCAATGATAATTACACAAACTGATAACTCACGTATAAAAGTCGAGTGATGCTCGATGAAGCGTGATGAAGAGCATCACTCGACTTTTATACGTTGCTTATAATTGAGATAAAACTATCGCCATTCTTTGGGACAAGTGAAATCTATATATTTAGTTAGTTTAGTTCTTCAAGTTGGCAGATTCAAACACAATATCATAAAGATCTCAACTCGTCATTAAAAATTAAAGAAATACACTGACTAAATTCTGGCGCCAAAGGACCTAGGTTATCTTTAAATATTGACTAAACTAAACTAGAACTAATAAAAACGTTATACCTCGTCCGTGACCTCGACCGTTGTAAGTATTGCAACGCGGTTGATATAAATCATCGCGAGATCTTTCGTTTTTTGAATAAATGATTTTATAAACAAAGCAACCCTAAATACTACAACCACTTACTTAGTTCAATTACAGCCGCACACGTATGTTCATCCCTCAATCTTATCAAACCGCGTAGAGTTCACTCACTTCGCTACCATGTCACGCGTGCTCTTAACTCACTACAGAAGTTAATCAGAGAAGTTTACGGACTCAGGTAGGCTGAGCAAAGTGATTGGAATTATTTAGAAGTAATACCTATTATTGTTACCGAACGAAACGCTCGCTGAATTACGTAATGTATGTGCTAAAAAGCTACGTATGTTTAATAAGATTTTGCCTAGCTTAGCAAAACAGTTACCCTCATCGAAACTTTGGCTAAATTGTAATTATAACCTAGCATTGTCTGGGTTGAAGTGAATACCAATATAAAAAGTATACGAAATAGACAAAATTAATTATCTACATAAATTATTTCAACTTATTCATGCACGCCTTACCTACTTGTTCCTACCGCTACTAATGCAGGTTCAACGTAAAGGTGTAATATAAAGCGGCATTGTTTAGAAACACAAATATTGTGAGCGACTTATTAGCCATTCGTGCCTCATTACCTAGTTGATGCCGATGCGCTTAGTGAACACAAACAAGTAAGTTTGATCCCCTGCGACCTATTCCCCTACCCTTATTAATGAAGCCTTAATACAGAACCATGTCGCCGAGTGGAGATCTACTACACTGTGCGGTAACGTTCTTGATAAAGACAATATACTTTACAGACAAATAAAGGGGTGGTAGAGAGGTTTCGATTGCAACCAAAGACAGTGTTTGATATAAAATAAAGTGAAGTGATATCTGGAAGAACTCGGAATTAACATTTTATTTTAAAATATTTATGTTTTAGTTTGAGTTTCCGTTTGTTTTCTCTTTTAAATTATCTCTTTCCAAAGACCGATGTCCATTCTTTTTCGCCGGGTACTGGTACATACGGGTACATACGGGTACATATGTAATTATGGCAGCAGCAAATGTGCATTGGGGCTCTGGTTCGACCCGCTGTTAGTGCCGAGTCAGCACCGCGGGCGGCTGGCGCGGCGGGCGCGGCGCGAGCGGCGGCGCGGGATACAATGGAGCACGTGAGTAATATAGCTCGGTTGCTAAATAATGATATCGATTTTACGGCGCGGCAGATGGCCGAGCCGGAGCCCGAGTCCGACGTCTGCGACCCTCCCGCTGCACTGGCGGCCTCCTCACCCCCGATTGAGATTTATCCACCCAAAATGTCCCCTACACAAGAATGGATTATACGATTTATATTAAGTTTCCGCAATTCCTATTTAGAGGGATTCGAAAGCAGTAAACATTTGCGCTCTAGATTAGGCGCTTCCTTTATAAATATTTTCGTAGGGCACGTCACTGGGTAGCCGGGTGACCGCCATTTATACTGACAATGCGTAATATTGGCTTTCATTACGAATTGGCGAAACTGGCCATCTGTTGCGTTCGATGCTCAAATGTCATTGTCATTAGCTTGCATACCTAATATTTATTTAATAACATATTAGTTCTTTACTATTTAACGATACATGAGATTAAACATTTTTTATTTTAGAATAAACAACGCTTTATGTTGGCTAGCTACAGCCATCAAAAAAACCGAAGTCGTGGCAAAGCAGAGTGAGAAAGCGATTCGCGCGGCAAAACGCATAAATCGCGTAACAAAACAAGAGCTTTCATATCAAAGCAAAGCTGTGCAAATATGCTATTGCGATGAAGAACTTGAAAAACGAATATAAGCTTATTCCATTTAACATAATCTCCGTCTAGACGGAAGCTGAGAATTGGTTGGTGGTCTCTTATTCGAGCCAGTATGAGCGCGGCCGCCGCAGCCCGCCGAGCCCCGAGCCTCGCATTTGCATCCTACACGTTTGTTTGTGAACTACGGATGAATTACGAGCGATTTTCACAACTTCGTAAGTACTTCCAATCCAGGTGGGCTCCGGAAAGTTATCTCGTTGACTCCCGGACTTTTTAATCCTGCTATTATGTACGGCACCCAAGAGCCGTAATTTAGTCTCACCGCTGAACCATAAATACAGCTACAATATACTGAATTAGATTGCAATAATTATTTATGGGTCGTTTAACGCCGCTAAAAAGTAATAAATGTAACTCCACTTCCTTGCAGATACAGATCATTGTGTGTTGGTACAGTCGACGTCAAAAATATCTTTCCACTTTAGTGCCTTGTCACTCCAAGCACTTTGGCAACTTCGTGTGAATGTTCAAACATGAAGTTACAACGACAATGCACTAAAGTGTAAATGTATCTTTACGTCGACTATACGTATCATATACGCCAATATGGAGTTCAAGCTGCATAATACCTTTTTTTATAAAACGACTAAACAAGAAAGCTCATTAGGCCTCTTAAAACGAAATCAACAAGAAGTTCCAAAGTTGATGTTAAAACAACCGTTCTTTTACTCCAAACCACATGACTACACATTTGGTAATGGTTTGGACTTCCGCTTGTCCTCACATGCTTTTAGTCAGCGTTGAGTTCAACGAATTGATTTAACGAGAAGACTATTTGCCGGCGAGCTACATAATTCAATTAAACCATTGTATATCATACCTTCTTGCTTAGGAAATACAAAACCGCATTGACACTCGCGACGTTCCTAGAAGAATAATTATACACCATTATTTTTAGCTCAATTATGCTATTTTATAGTTTTAATATTGAGGATAATATTATTTAAGTCTTTTAATTTGCTATCGTAAAAATTTGAAGTCGGTCATTTCCCGATGCCAGTAGCCATTTATCTATGTTTTGGTATGAATGGCCACAAATGATGACATCATGGATAAACTGTTACTGAAGCGTGACGCGTAATTTTTTCCTCGTTGGAATTTAATAATTTACATACCTACTTAGCTCGGATTTGGATGATGAATTCCCATCGTGTTTTGAGGTGGAGCCGCTTGAATTCAAAAATATCTGCGCATACTTCAAATGTGTGCCTTTGCCGCGCCAATCATCGTTTCGACAAATAATTGTCCTCCTACAATTTGTCAAGCTGCAGATTGTCTGCCTCGGGCCATATTCATCATTTCTATAGGTTGTTCTTTCGTTCAACTAGAATTATCTTCAACTCCGTGTTTTACTTATGTTTGTTTTGTTCTGCATTGTTTTAAAATCGATTATGGTTTGGCCACGACTTTACTTCGAACCATGTACAAGTAAAATAAATAATTTTAATTTAAGCGAGGAATAGATTGGTTGTTTCAAATTAGATTATGTAATGAAGTAGAAAATAACTTAGGACGTCAATAAGGCTTAACATTCATAAAGCAGACGTGTTAATGGTAAGTATTAGAAAAGCCGAACGATTAATCTCAGCGCTATATTAAGTCGCTAACATTCAAATAATTCGACGAGCAGGCGCAGGCGCATTCCTCGCGGCTAGTTCGGAAGGATTCGCCAAACGGGCGCGAACAATGCACAAGTACCGCAAGCCGCTAGATTATCATGCGGTTACATGTACTTCTACAGTTTGATTCAACACGAAACACGAGGATCATGCTACTTTCTTCTCAGACTAAACATCCGTCGAGGTGTAAGTGATGGAAAAGGAATATTAGCTAATTTTAACTTGTAGAATCTTAATAGAGCCCGATGTTCGCCAGTGCAGGGTGCAGCTCATAAACATCGTTCACCTTGCAACAGTTGATTAATGACGACAAACTGCCCACCATTACCGCGTCACACGCAATCAATAATCATCCCGCCGCCTCTGGTGCAGCCTCACATTTCCACTGATGCCCGATGGTACTTAAAGCAAACACAAAATATAGATTTCTATCGTTATTGAAACGCACAAACACAAGCATATTAAACGAGTTGGTATTTTAACATATGACTATACTTCACTCACCAAGATACCCGTAAGGTTCTTCAGAATCTAAATGAAAAGTTTACGATCCCGTTAAATGAAACGCCATGTTCTTTTTCTGCACTAAGTAAATTATCCATCTACGATTACGGCACATACTATTTGTACACCCACTGATACCCACTCAGCGAATGGCAAAAAATATGGAAATAGAATGCAAACACTGGAATCCAGTGTTATCCTCAACGAACAAAGTTTGGCGACTCGACAGCCGAGTGGCGACTCTCGCGCTACTTCAACGGTACTTATACTCTTGTACTTGTTAGTAAGTACCTATTGTACATCAACCGCAAAGGAGCCTTAGTATTTATTTAATTTTGTTAGAACACATTGTATTGTGATGTATTGTATGCATTTTGTCTACTCTCAAACAATACCTCGGATTGAAAGCAGAAGGGCAGTGCAAAACACAAACACACATTCCTCTGCGCGGGCACATAGTTAACGTGCCTGGTAATGTCCCCTAGGTTACAACTCCTGACTTTTCGTTACACTTCCTGTAACTTAATGCAACGCTAAAACAACACGCGACGACAGTTAACAATTGGGCACTTAAAATTGCTTACAAGAATTCCTTATTTACACTCAGTGACTATTTACATGGAAGTTCTCAGGAGGCTGGTTGTACGAACCTATAGGTACACATGTAGGAGGAAGGCAGGTCAAGTGAACGGGGCTCTGTCTTAGCCGCCGGTTCGTCTATTTGTCTTAACGCAATACCTGTCAATAGCCGTCCTAAGTTCATTGGCATTCCCGGTTTGGCGCATCCATCGCGGAGATTTGTGCACTGCGCGAGTGCAGCATCGCGCGCACCCATACTGCAGAACCCACCAAACTGGTAACCATCCTCGTAGCATGTCGTTGCCATGCCATTACCATTAGCTTGTTGACAAATTAAACACTTGCCGGGTAATTGCGTTCTCACATATTCGTTATCGATACCTCAGACATTTCACAAGGCAAAGAACATTACCACCACTACCTTAAGAACAAATTTTTCAATACCTACAGTTGCTCAAAATGTGACCTTTTTTTGGCTGTTTTACGTGCAAAAAGTTTGTTTTGGCGCACTAGTGCGATTTACTTTTCTATTTTTTTTAATTTGTATTTGTTCCAATTACGACTACTTACCGAAGAGTTACCTATTATAATGTTAGCTTGTACCAAGACGTAATAAAACTAAAAACCTATTATTAATGTAAAACGATCAAAATGTTGAGATTTTATATTTCATTATTTTTTAAATATTGAATTCCTAATAACAGCTCTTATTAGGGTGTTTGAATGGAACGGAATAGCGTGAGAATAGCTGCCGAAACGGCTGTCAAAGTGGAGGCGTTTTTCCTACTGCAAGCATGGTTTTTAAGGTTCTAAAGGCAACAGTAGTTTTTGTGTTTATACAATTTAAATATCGGTCATTGAGTTGGCTGAATGAAAGCTAACAAAAACGCCTTAATTTGTCAAAAATGTTCACTGCTAAAGTTAGAACTTGCTTTATTCTGTGTTGTATATTTTTTCGCAACTGTATTAAAAAACGTCGTTCCATACACGCATGGAAATGTCATTCTTCACTCGTCCCGAGTATTGCCACTCGCCTTCGGTTCGTGGCAAGATATCTCGGAACTCGTCAAGTAATGACATACTTTCCGCACTAGCATCGAAATGTATCTACTATTATTACTTAATCATAATTTAAAAAATGTTCACACACAATATGAAGCTTTAATAAATAACTGATAACTGACCAAATTTTCTTTTACTATATTTAGAGCTTCGTGAAATTTCATCCAGTTACGAAAGAGCTTTCTATCTTAAACTGCTTTAGCGTCGTCACGTGTCAATGTAATTTGTGGGTTGGTGTTAAATAAAACGGTGTTCAATATTTTGTAACAAAACAAGGAACACAAAGGGCGTTACACTCGTTAAGCAAACACGGAGACCATAGCACGGCCGGCGAGTGGTGAGCCCGGCGACACGTGTCCCGCTCCACTCACCGATCATCAAATTATTACAAATTGCCTTACAAAAGAATAGACGAACGCGCTAACACGTCTTAATTAATACTACAAATACATTTATATGGTACATGATAATGTATCGGACTCAATTGAGATTTAAACGGCACCAAGACTCATGCGAATCCTGAGTCACACCTTAGGTTAAGCCACTCACACGAGTGCTAAAGCAAACTCACGCGTTTCTTGTCTCGTTAATGATAGGTACTAATGAAAACGTGTCAATAACCAAACATAACGGTATTGCTACGTAACATACTAAAAATTTCACACGTACTTAATGGACGGACTATTTTAATGATGATTGGGATATGCATGCACTAGTGCAGGCCATCATAAAATGCAACCCATTCTAGGTACATGTTTTAATGTTTTGTGGTTCAAGAAACCGGCGTAGATAAGTACCAGTCTCTTAAGCGAGGTAATTGCTTTTATTTTAACTTTGTTGTGATTCTTTATTGACGTAACAATTATAATAAACGATAGTTCAATGATTGTTTATAGCAAGTCACATTAAATAGCTGTTTTGCATCGTGTGTTGGAAACTTACACTGACTTTTATGGATAGTGCGGTATGGCTGTGACTGCTAATTACGGCAAGCAATAAATAGATATCGTATAATGTTTTACATATCTGCCATTTTATAGTCATAACTACATACCATCACACGTACACACTTGGGACTTAATCGCGTCATAACAATTTTTTAAGTTTCGGCAATACGGTCGTAGGCACGAATATAGACTGCACGGTATCACATCCATTTGGCAGTTGAAATGAACATTATAGTTTTTTTCGGATATAAGCTTTCGTCCCATATCTCGTCATTTTAAGGCACATCTTTCGGAAAAACCTAACATTCGAAATTGGTGATTTTTACTACTTTCGAATAATATTTTCGAGTGATGTGGTTTCAAAAATCGTTCCCTTACCTAGTGGCGGATGCAAAGTAATAATTTAAGTTATTCTTGCCGCAAGTTGTAAGAAGAACGATGCAAACATTATTTTTTTATCAAGACATAGGTATGATTGATACTTTATTTATTCTTTATGATTGAAATCATTTATCAAAGACTGGTCTTAAGCGTAACTTCTGATAGCTGTCAATTTAATCAAAATTGTGGAAAACCTTGAACTTATGGGAACATTCAATTGATGCTGTCGTTTATGAAAACTTTTAAAAATAAATAAAATGTTATCATGTACAAAAATCTAATTATGAAACATTGATGTGAAACGGTTATTTTACGATGCACAGTTGTAGCTGCTACTTTCTTGGTCTGGGAATAATCCGATTGCGAGTTAAAGTTTTAATAATAATCTTAATAAAATATGTATTAAAATTTAAATTTAACCAAAGTGCGATGAAGTTAAAAATAATTGTATAATTTGGTCCTTTATGAAAGACGCAGGGGGACGCATGGGTCATGGGGTAAACATATGTGTCAAATGAAAAGCCGGTTGCTTAAGGTGCACGTCATGTCCACCGGCGAGGATGATAGGGATCAAGGGTTTGATAAATTAAATTCAGCGGGCGGAAAATGCGCCGGCGAATTACCATTATTTCCCAAAGCATTTCCCTCTATTACTTACAAATATAAAGCAGAATCAATGTAGTGCATTACTTCACTTTACATACGAATCACTTGAATTGTCTTTAAAAATTGTATCATGTCTGTATTAGATTTAAATTTCGTATTTTATTTTGTATGTGATTTTAACTGGAAGTCGATGCCAAATGAAATTATTATGTATGTAGCAAAAAAGCCGTGATACCTAGCCTAGTGGTTTGACCTGTGGCCTCTCAAGCAGAGGGTCGTGGGTTCGAATCCTGGGTCGCACCTCTGAGTTTTGCGGAATTTATGTGCGAAATTACATTTGAAATTTGCCATGAGCTTTTTTCGGTGAAGGAAAACATCGTGAGGAAACCTACACACATCTGCGAAGCAATTCAATGGTGTGTGTGAAGTTCCCAATCCGCACTGGGCCCGCGTGGGAACTATAGCCCAAACCCTCCAATAAATGGAGGAGGCCTATGCCAAATTAGGTACGCTATAATTCTACACAATGTACTGAAATTGAAGTGAAACGGAATAAAGGCTATACCTATTATATAATATATTATATATGTTTTTTTGTAAACAAAAAATCATTCATACGTACATATAGGATATGACTGCTATTAGATTAGATCGGCTCTTAAATTATTGAGGTGAGTCTAAAATAAAGATACTCCAACGTGCGCGTAGTGGACACGTGTAAGTGGCAAATAGTGATGCGCCGTGCACCAACTATGCAACTGTGCATATGATTATGGTATTACGACTGCACTTTACCGTATTCACAAAAATATTAGCGCGAGCGAAACAGATAAACACCTAAAATTGTACCTAGGATCCTAATATACAATAAAAATATATTGGATCCAGCCGCGTATTTCATTGAATATTTTTGAGCCAAAAACTAATAATACGTATATGTTCATTCAATCCAAATCTGTTCAACTGATTAAGCATGAAAAAGTAGTTATCATACATACTGACACTTAAAAAAAATTACATGTAGCATTACAGGTTTTACCCGCGGCGTTGCTCGCGTTAACATTTCAAAGATCAAACAATGTAGTAAGCAAGAAACTTGAAACGTGAAAGTCATTGGATTTTCTGAAAATACTTAGTTATTTGTACACTATTGATCTCTCTCTCCCTCTTTAGACAGTCCTTTCTATGCTGGTTAAACCTTATTGTTGTTTTTGACCAATTTAAAATTTAAACAATTCTTGCAAATAAGTACATTTTTACTTACATCCAATCCAATGGCCCTATGCAAAAACGGTTTTATTAAACTTACACAATTACCTGCATACTAATATTTTTATTACTTCTTACACTAAACTTGTTTTTATTTAATTACTTTGATATGTACTTACATCAACTATTTTAATTATTCATTTCAGTTTATTGTATTTACATTTTTATGAAGCATTTAATTGTGTCACAGGCAGGGCTCAATTAATTCCAATGATGTACCTGTTATGTAATTCAGTAAATACCTGTTGATTCACCTACTAACATGGTTTGTAAGCATAACAATTGTTACTAACTATAAATTTTGTAAAATCTATAGCAATCAGATACTACACACACAGTCCATTATGGTTGCCTTGTAGAGATCGCTCTGTAGCGATAAGGCCGCCTATTGTTACCTTGTAATATTCTGTATACCTTTTTCTGTTTTGGTTGTTATATGTGGTGTTCAATAAAGAGTTATTGTATTGTATTGTATTGTATACTATAGTACCTAGGTATCTGTTTTTTTATATATGCCGTGCCGTGTATATCTTGAAGTAAACTGGGAGCATGAAAGCTGTCTTTTATAAAATCAAAATTATTTATTATATTACCTCGTTTTTTATGTTTCTAAAATATGCTTAATTAGCCTAAAAACTTATAGCTACAATCTAGCGCTTGCAGCATTTGGTTTTGGCCGTTTCACATTTTATCAAATCTAAAACAATCTTTTCAAAATCAAGACCGATCAAATGTCATCTCATTTATTCAATCACAAACCAGTTATTTTTTAAATACATTCCTCACATTAAATATTCGGTTGCTTATTTAGAGGCACCCACTTCCGCTCTCTGGCAAGTCTGGCAAATAAGTAATTCGGTATCAATACCTATAGGTACGCATTTGTGTTGAAAATTAAACCATTGGCATGATATCATCGGGATACGATGCGAAATCGAGTTCTCATATTATATACCTATAATATTTGAAGCTTATTTGCAATTTGATAACTAGGTAGGTTTATTAATTAACGTCGTCACGGATTTGCATCATAAAATTTTATTAGTTAAACTGGAAATGTTTTGTTTTTTGATGTGTTTTTATATTAAATATATGTTTGAATTACCCATTCGTGAATCATCATTTCGCACAACAACATTTTAGCCAATATGTATGCACACGACCGCAGCTAAACCACTGAACAATGACTAAGACCCCTTTATTTAGGATGTCGTCGTATCTACACAGATGCACGAATAATTAGTTAAGACTGTTGGCTTCTGTCGTGTCCTTATATATGTTTCAAATGTATGAATTCTCACGATAATGAGAATTACAAAAACTAACAGCAGAGTACGAAAACATCGTCCTCTAATAAGTATACATACATACATATATCACGTCCTTATCCCTTACGGGGTAGACAGAGCCTAAGGTAACAAAACCTTAAGGCCACGTTTAGCATGATTAATAAGTATGAAACTAGAAAATACTCTTGCCAAGCACAATTTACTTAAATAAAAAGTTCTTTTTATACATTTCACTAATTTTTGCCCTCTATTTCATATTTAATAGTTCGGCATACCAATCTAATGATATACCTACAAGTCCTGTGTTAAATTGTAGTGAGTAGTTTAGATATTTTGCGAAAACAGATGTAGCCAATATAGGTTTCTTAATTAAGAGCGAACGGACTTAAGAGAGACCTCTTTAAAGAGGTCCTAAAAACACACAGTTAGGTAAAAGTAACCTTCCAATTGGAAAATTATATCATAAGAAGTCTTATTTATACAGGCCCTTTTTGTAACGAATAAAAACACCGTTTAAATTGTATTTTGGAACGGATGTGCGACGGATCTCTGGGCCCATCACGCTAGGGTTTATCGCAGACACAAACCTGTTGTCCCTTTTGCACTCGCAAGCAGGTTAGAAAGGGATAGAGCTTCATGTCGGCAGCAAAAACTAGCGTGTTGGGCCAACTGTAGTTTAGAGGCAAGTTGGGCAATTCGCGGGCTACGTGCCGCGGCGAGCGCTGCGGGCGAGAGCGGAGACGACGCCGGTTGATTTAATTGTATATAATTTGGACCAGAGGGTCCGCGCACCGCAATCGGAGGGCCCACTTCGAGTTTTGTGCGCACAAACTCTAAGTTCAACAAAAACATAATTTTTACAAGTTTTCTTTTTATCATTTTATATTTTATATTTGACAATACTTACATCTTAATAATTTTACTAAGTTCAAACCAATCAAAACTTTGGATCCGCCCTTCGGAGCAGTGTGCCTAAAATGCTCGTAATATTATTTTACGTTTTTGGATTAAATCTTGCTGGTCAAATCTGACCGATTTGTAGTGGTTGGATTGACTAGAAATTTGGTAAACATAATTAGGTATTAAGTGGGATGTACGTAAGTATAGTCAGCAAAAAAGCTTGTATTTAAAACGATTAAAAAAATGCATTCTCTTGTTCGTTTTAAAAATTGCGACAGAAGGAAATTATAGGTACCATTTTACGTCAATTGAAGCTGTTTCACTAGACGAATTATAGTTAATAAATAAACGTGAGTGGCCCCGTATAGGTATGCAATTTGAAATGTCGTGTTCTTTGTGTAAAAAAATATTTTAGCAACTGCGTGCTTGCGAAACTACACGAATTAAAGGAAATGTTTTCGTCTAATTACGTAGAATAATTTATAGTGTTTAGGATTAACAATAATGTATAAGGAAAACGGGGCAGTATCTCGCGGTGAGCCCGCCGCTTCGGTCAATGATCGGCGCCCACCATTAGGAAGGTCGCCGCGCGGCCTTCTTCCGGCGGTGCGCCCGCGCCGCCCGCGCCAGCGCCGCCGCGGCCGCGCGTTTGTTTCGATACACCAAAACAGTTATACGTGCTCTTGCATGTCTATATGTAGGTTATGTTTCTGTGCCGGCGTGTGGTGTTATTTCTCCAAATTAACCACCTAATTGAAGTAGAAACGGGAAATTTTCAATTCCAGGAATCGCGTGCCACGCGTACCGCGACCGCCGTCCGTCACCCGCGTATTACGCCCTTTTATCTCACGGTGACATTATCATAATGACTTAATAACTCTTTCCAGAGAATGCCTTTGTGAGAACGTCACACCCTGAGTCACATGATACGCATTAGGCATGCGAAAAAAACCTATACTTATGTGTATCATTCATAACATAACCCTGTGATGGGCTTGCGCTTTTATTATTATGTAGATTGCAACATTATTGCAAAAGTGACATTTAATCACATTTTTAGGTGAAGGTGCGAGTACGACTGGAGTCGCAGAGCTTTGACCCAGCCTTTGAGCGGCCAACGCGGCCATCCTTCGCGCCGCCGCAGCACAATGGCGACAATGTGACTTTTGAAAGTCATCTCGCTAGTCACATTGCAATTAGCAGCATTCACATCAAAGTCTTCACGACTCACAAATCTTATAAGAGACATCGACGAACCTACCTATCTCATTACTTGTTTTTAAAAACGTTATGCAAAAAATATTCATCTCGTGCTTGCATAGGAGATGGCCTGGAAAGAGTTATAGTCATGACCTCGAAATGAAAAACATGCAGCTCTCCTAACTGTTCCAGTAACGAGGTCATTTATCAACCTGTTATTGTTTTTGCCTCAAGATTATGGACCCGATTTAAGTACAGTGCCTTTCAATTTGTCTCCAACGATGCTCGTTAATTTAATAGGAATACCAGTGTAGTATTGTTAATTATTTAATACTAGCTGTTGCCCGCGGCTTCGCTCCTGTTTTTTTTTCTAAATTTCAATATTTTCTCACCGTTTAAACCTTCCCTGGGCTTCCACGAATATTTCAAGACTAAATTCAGCCGTTCTCGAGTTTTAGCGAGACTAACGAACAGCAATTCATTTTTATTTATATAGATAGGTGCTGCACTTTATAATCCTTAGAATTTATTTAAAAGCTTGAAAATAATACCTCAACATGTATTCACATAAGTAGATAAGTATATATTTAAGCATAGGTTATCTCCAATTTAAAACTAAAATAATATGCCGTTATTTATGCAGTGCAATGCAAAATACCTACTGTCCAGGCAAAGGCATAGATTAAATAAGAAAATATTTTATTTGTTGAATCACTTTATTTTGTTAGTTTCCAGACAATCTTTTAAAATCATCGTACCTACATTTCACTTCACTACATAGTATAAAACAAAGTCGCTTTCTCTGTCCCCATGTCCCTATGTCCCTATGTCCCTATGTCCCTATGTCCCTATGTCCCTTTGAATGCTTACATCTTCAAAACTACACAACGGATTTTGATGCGGTTTTTTTAATAGATAGAGTAATTCAAGAGGAAGGTTTTTATGTATGATTCTACGCAGACGAAGTCGCGGGCAGAAGCTAGTATTGAAATAAAAAGAACAAAAGTAGCGCGTTAGGGCCCAGTTTCATTTCAAATGAGGACAAACTTTAAGACCTACCTACGCCTAAATAGTGGCAATTGATCAATATACTTAACAAAAATTCCAATATTTTCGTAATTCTCGTGTTTAAAACTACCACAAATGGACTTCATTACATTACTTTACCTTACGCTGTCGTAGTTATTTTTTATCGGAATTCTTGCGAGAAAATAGATATACATTTTTAATTGCTTTCAGTTTAGCTGTCTTTGTGTTCATATAGAAGCGATTATCCGATAAATTAATAACTTGGCTCTAATTATCTAATATAAAATGAGGGATTAAATTTGATGTTGAATGAATTATATACTCCATCACACCGATTTACTTCCGAACGTCGCATAGAAACTCACGAAAGTATTTTCGGTTTCAGTCTTAGTTGCGACCGATTTTCGACCTAAACCGAAACTTAGTCGAAACCGAAAGTTCGATCAGACTAATTATAATAAAAAAACATTATTTGTTGCCGTCTGTTGCATGCTATGATGGAACTCCCGTCGAAAATAAATCACTAAGCGCTCGACAAGTCCTTGCTGCGTGCGGCAAGAACCTAGGTCTTTAATATCATGATTACAATTGAACGTTAGCTCGTTAACATAAATACCGACTCACGTTTTTCTTTGCAATTTTGATTACACATCCATGTTACTTACAGGTACTCCATTCCATTCCAATAATATTAGAACTTCACTGACTAAAGCCCAACTCTAAAATTATGTGACGTCGAAACATCTGCTAGGATGCTGCTCTCGAAAAATATGTCAAATTTTATCTGGAATGAAATATTATCTATGTACCTTTATACACATGTATATTCCAATGACACGAAATGAAGTAGAACGAACAAAGGGAACAACGGAAACTAATTTTCTTTATGTCATAACAATCTGATATGTTACAGCGCCTTCCCAGGCGCGCGGAAAAGCGGAATCTGCCAACTTTTATTATTGTTACGGAATCAAATGAAAAGCTACTTCGTTGATTCAAACGTCACCCAGCGCTTTAAAAATAACAAAGTTTTGTTTATTTGCTTTTGTTACTGTTTTAGAATTTGAAACACAAATTTTCGTCGTATTAATAATGCGTGACCATTTTGTCCCATACGTACCTAAATGTCTTAGTTTTTTTTTTTCTGTTTTTGATATTTTTGCACGAATAAAGAATTAATGAACGTGTGCACTGGCCACTAAGGTCATCATATACTAATTTTAAAGATCCCTTCGAAAAGGATTGAATCGACGATACCTCAAGTCCCATAAAGTTCATAAATGATAGGAGGATCGTGATCTCAGCTCTGAACGACCACTTGAGAACGGAACAGGTGGGTTTAGGCTGACGAGCGGGCGGAAGGGACGTCGCATAAAGAAGGGGCCACGAATGAATTATCCCTACACTTCGAGCGAAAATTCGGAAAATTGCCAGAAGATTTACGAAATCTAGTTGAATAGGGACACTTTTATAACTAAGTCAATATCCGTTGAACTTACTTATTTTCTAAGGTATTTGACCGCTTATTGACCTTTCTTAAAAGTGAACTAACAAAAAGTAGTAGGTGTATACTTAATTCGTACTTATTCTTAAGCGGAACTCGAACGTGCATCTTCTCACGTCGTCTTTGGCATGACGTCGTAATCGAGATATCTTGAAACAAAAACCGTGATACCAATTTTAAACGCTTTTTCCTACTCTAGAAATGTATCGATCAATACACAAAAAGTGTAGGTATTCTATTCGGCATAGATACATGCAAAGTGTTATTATCTTCCAAAGTCGAATAGCATTCGTGTAATTTTATACATTTAATTTTTTCGACTATCCGGGTTGCTTCGTGGGGTTTATGTATTCGTCATAGAAAAATTATATTGTTCTCCAATTTGATATACGACCTTACTCCATAGCGGTATACTACTGCTTAATAGATAGAAGCTTCGTCACAAAACACTGTTTTGAAAACAGTAGTAACAATAGGTACCTAGTAAACCGCAAACGAGTACGATTTGTAGTCCGAGAGTTAGTAGATAGTTTTGGTTAAGTTTTTCATTCAGTCATCCCGAAAAGTCCTTCTTTTATCATATCTAAATATAAAAAAACCTGACGTTGCTGAAGGTCTGCTCATTTTTGTTTGGTCTTACCAGGTACCAAAATAGCAAAATCCAAAATTAAAGCTATCCAGGGCCCCATACAACTAACAAAACGTATTCGCTTTTTAAAAATGTAAGAATCAGTTCAGTTCGCTATCCTACAGCGGGGATACCGATTTGTGAAGGCGCTTTTCGCTCAAAAGTGTCGTAATATTTATCTACTTACTCTTATTTCTAATTCAGCTCAAATTTTCACCGCCTTCGAGTGACGTGCTTTCAAAAATCAGGCCCCATATCTGGATTTTTTTAAGGTGTGTATCAGTGAAGAATTATTTAGATAAATTATCTCACATACCTACCCAAATATTTTTGGTTCCGCTTAAAAAGTATTCCAGCAATTTCTGACCATCCGTCTTTTCCTTGTATCACATGCTTTAAACGTGGCAGCTGGCGGGCGCTTACGACTTCTTATAACAAAGTGTGCATAGGTATATAATATATACATATATATATTAAATACATTTAGTGATTGTTAGAATAATTTTTGCCATCATCAACAACATGTGAATATAATTGTGGAATTAAACGTATCACTCCATCAGCGAGTAACTTAAACGCGTATATAATTCGTTATCTATGACTTATTAGCCGGATCGTCACGAACGAACTTGCTGGCATATTACTACGTTCACGCGTGTGAGTTTCAATGAATTGAAAATGTTGTTAACGACCACTTATGCCGCGTCCTTGTGAAGGCCGACCGTTTGCCTATCGAGTGCCGCCGTGCCGCGGCGATCCACTCATCCGATTACGTATCATTTTATTTACTTAATTTGATTAATTTTTTTGGAGTTATAGAACAGTGCCAGCATTTACCGAATCGTTTATTATCAGTATTGATTTGAATATCGGCTGCCAAAGCTACATTTCTGTGAAAGGTTAATAAAATGCTTTCGATGGATCTGATAAACATCAATTTTGTATGTTTTCATCCAATAATCGTCTTCGGGCAATGGCCGATGAGATCAAGGAAGTAACCTTTATCATCTGCCACATTCAAATATTATCATTATATCATTAGACATGCACGATTTTAGTTAATTAACCAACTATTAAAATCATTAACGAATATACGCCAAAAGCTTTATAGTCAAAATCCAATAAAAATAAAAATAAATCACCGTACACTATACAACCATTATCGGATACGCACAATCCACGTTGTTCAAAGACGATTATGTCTATTAGAGATGGTTTATTTGCCTACGACAGAAAACACGCCTCCAATTTAAACAAGGTTTGTACGTTGAGTGGAGTAACTTATTCTGACAGTACCTTTAATTGGTACAGGCAAAACTGAAACACCACTTTAGTAAGATATGCAGGTGATTCATGCTTCATTTTTTACCTGTGCTGCCATAACAACCCCGCAAATACATTAAATTAAATTAAAACGTTGTCCTCTAGTAATAAACGGGGAGCGTAATGAAAATGTCGCTGTGGCCGCGGCGCCGCCGCTGCCGCCGCTCGGCGATTCGGTGCGCGAGCGCCGAGGCGCAGTGAAAGCATTTAGGCGAACACATATCTTGAACTATAGCGGTATCAAACCCTACCACAAAAAGCACGTACCCAAAACACGAGTTACAATTTTTCTCCTACATTGCACAATACGAATTTGTTAACGGGAACCGGCCATCTACTTTTTTGTTTGTGCACGGGCATATAAATTGATAATGTTGGTAATTTGGCGCCGGACCGAGTGCCGTTGCTCGCAACGCTAATGAGTTTATAATGGACAGAATAATGTAGGATGATAATATATTTTCCGAATCAATGTCTAGGTCGAATATGTGGATTTAGACGTACTCACGGATATGATTTAGGTAAACGTTCTCAATGTACCGTCCTACTTTACTTTCTCAGTTTGGTGCCAAGTTAATAAGTGCCCGTGAGAACACTCTAATCTTAGCGCTTGCCTAATTTAATGTTTTACTCACAAATACAACAGGTCATTTACTTAAGTTTTTCACCTATAATGTGCTATTAAGTTAAAGGAACACATGAAAAGTATTGTTTTATTTATGAACAGTACATAAACATAACTACTAACATGAATGCACAAATTTAGCCACATTTTAAGAAATAATAAATACGAATAGGTAAAAGTACCAAAGGACCTAAAAAACTTTTTTATGTTGCAAATATGCCTTAATTTACTTTTTGGTAGGTACTTTATTGAGAATAGTTTTGAAATATTTCAGGAAATGTTTCAACGTTATTTTAATTACTTATCCTGCCCTTGATTTATCACACGGCTTGTAGAATAACCAAAACACTTTCGCTTTGTGTTTTCAAAAGGATTCAATGCAGATTTTTGTGGTACAAAATAAAGTTCAGGATTTATTATCTGTCAGGACGTACCTCGATTCAACCTACCTACCTGCTTTTGTTAGACATAATTCTCGTTTTTCTCTTCGGTCGAAATGTGAGGTTAACTGCCCGGATGACTAATATAACTGATATACGCATGTCCTTACAATCCAGGCAAAGGTAACAGATTTTGTATCCGGGCTATTGATTTTTTCCATCATCGTCCTACCTACTGCTTTACAAAACCTATACCGTTGTGTTGACAGAATATAGAACAAAAAGTCATGAATAATGCAAGTAGCAAGCGGTATATTATTTCAGTATTCTATAAAAAATAAGTACGTACCTAACGCATAATATTTTTATTGAGAATTGATATTTCTAGTCTAGGCTATTATGTATGTGCCTCTTCTGTATGGATGATTGATACGATTGATTACTTTCGAATTCTTTTTATCGTTTTGATTTCAGAAAACGTGACACATTTTAATAGTTTACCAGACGATGATATCACACCGAGGCAAGAAACTTCCGTGTTATTCCACTGATTAAACCTTTTGATCTAAGTGCCAACCGTTAGGTACGCTTCTCTTCAGCAGCAAAAAAATAAACAGAACTTAGAATAGTTTTATTTTCAACTTAGAGATATTATGTGGGTGCTCCAGCCGGATTTAGTGCGTCCCTACACTTGTGACCCTCCGGGCTCTTGCAGGTTGACCGATTGACTGATATTTGGCGAAAAAACTGGTCATCGACAAAAGTACAAGTGAAAAGGCGACGAAATTAGTAAACTATGCTTAATTGAAAGTGAAAAAGTAGGCAAGCAGTCTCGCCTCGGAGATTAAGTTGATAAATGAAGGTTATTAATGGATTATCTGGTGTAGTGTTTGTAGTAAACGGCAAAACGTGAGGTGGAGGCGGCGGCGGCGGCGGACCCGATGACGCCATAGCTCCTAGATCTTCCTTGTACTCTGACTCATCCTCTCCGTGGTCGTGACCCGGTCCGCGGATTTTGTTTACTGGCCCCGGCTTACCTCCGCAGTTACTAATATTAATCACGCATTAGTAATCATTTCTCGTTAGAAATGTATTTAAGTTCATTGTTAGCCATTAAATATTATTTGGTTAAACTAATGTACCTACGTTCAATCCAATGTTGTGCTGTGCGGAAGTAGTTCCGTATCCGTAATCCATTGTATATCTCCAGTCAATAAAAAAATTAAGTTGCATTAACTTATCATTAGAATCGTTGAAAGGATCGTATTGTAACATTGTCAGTGATTACCATTACGTGTAAGCTTTTAATAGCTTTATTAACAGCATTCTTCAATGTTCATTAGCATCCTTAAAATATTGATTATGAGTATTCATTATGACATAAATATTCATTATGAGGGTAATCTAGCTGGGGTAAATATGATAGCCGGGGAATTGCGTTTGCTGAATAAGAGAAGGTAAAAAATAAGGTCGACAATATGTTAATAATTCTAACCTTCTTCAAAATAAATTTATCATTTATCAAGTAGGGTGTAACTTTAAATCAAACATTTTAACTTTAATTTTTACAGAACAATAAATAAACTTAGAAACTTCATTAATTTAAAGGATTGTGAAGCATGCGTATGCGTGATGATGCCACGGCTTACTAGTAGTTTCATAGAATGGGTTCCAAATAGCATTGATCTGTATGAAGAGTGATGACATGAAAGAAAATAACAGCGTAAAGTATTTTAGGGACAAAAAACGCAGTGTAAGGTTTATCCGCGTTTAATTATAATTAGCGTGATTCAGAATTCAATTCACTGTAATCCATTAGGTTCTGGGTAATATCTTGGTTAAGTTCTTTCAATGACGTAAATCGAGGTTCGCCGCGCGGCCGCGACCGAGCTTTACTTCAGTGTTGCCAGACCGAGAATAATCAGAACTCAATACCTTCGCAGTTTTACAGCATGTACGAAAATTGATATGAAATTCGAAATGTACGTACCTATCTTAAATATTTTTGACCTATCACACGGGAATCTAATGTGATTCGAATTCGACCTAGCCTTATTATTACTCCCAAATTAGAAATTTTAATTTAAAAATCTCCTAATTATTGAATAACGAGCTTTTGCCCATGACTCCGTCTGTGCAGAATCAAAAATTTGCGCGAGAACTTCTTCCTCTCTTCCATCGAAAAATGTACAAAAACCAGCAAACGAGTCGTACTTGCATGAAGGATTTCGTATTTTCGATTTCGATTTTATTATTTTTTACCCCATCCTTTTGTTCTTTGGGAATTCAAAAAATCCCTTCTTATGACGCCTATGAGTGATCTTCAAAAAACATTACTGTCTACTAAATACAAAGTCTATATTTTTAATACCATCCTTTTATCCCGTGGGACAAGAATGGGAAAATTTGAAAATTCTTTTTCAGTGCACCTCTTTGATCATCAAGGAGGTCTGCCAAATACCAAAAATCTATATTAGCAAGTTAGTTAGGTACTCTTTTTTTCTTATCCCACGGGAATTTTGCAAAACCCTGAAATCAGCTTACTACTTATGTCCTGTCAATCGTTCAAAGGTTAACTGGAAGGGATAAGTTCGCTTTGTGCATGTGTGTTATCCTGTATTCATCTTTTTCTTGTGTTTTATGTACAATAAAGAGTTATACATACATACAAATCAGTTTTCAGATATCATATTATTAATTACCTACTGGTATGACAAATTTAAAGATTCCATTAATATAGTTACAGAGTAGAGGAGATTTCAAAGTAAAAATATAAATCCTTTTTTTTCCCTATCCCGCGGGAATTTCGAAAAGTCTTTGAAATCAATTTTCAGCAGTTATGATTCCCTACTTGCGTACCAAATTTCAAGACTAGTAATTATAGTTATGGCTTCCTTTTCGGTGGACTTACAAACCCCATTTATTCCCTATCCCGTGGGAATTTTGAAAAATCCCTTCTTGGTGCACTTCTGACACTGAATACTGAAGCAATTACGTTGCGACTCTAGGTAGTTGCGACCTTTGACATGTTTATCGCTATCCCGCGGGAACTATGCAATTTTCCGGGAAAAAACTAGCCTATAAGCTGGCCGGTGATTTTTTCAATAGATTAGTAAAGTTTGCATCATAATCCGTTCCGCCGTTTTCACGTGATGCGCTAGCAAATATACAGACAAATATTCTAAAAACTGTTGGAGCGTGTTCTGTTATCGATTCTAAGTATGTCCGCCAATTTTTTTTTATATTATCATCCATGTACATACTTTCGACCCTCTTCAGCTTTATTATATGTAGGTATAGATAAATTGAATAGGAGAATAGGAGGAATTTAATAGAAGAACAGGAGGAATTACTTCTAGAACTAGTTTTCCATTACGAAATAAATGCATCTTATTAAAATAGGTAGGAATATCGTTTTTTGTGAATTTTATTTTTCTAAAGTCACCAAAGTTTTACGGGTATTAAAGTCAAGGTCAATAAGTTTGCAATCTTACCGTGGAATTTCTACAGATTTTCCAACTTCTACGCGAACTTTTGATGATCAGATCTGGCAACACTTTGGGCCGAGAAGCGCAAGTCATATCACTGGGAATAGATGCAAATAGCTAGTTACATACGGAGGCAGACATCCGGCTGAGCGCGTCTTACGGCCATACCTGTTTTATGCCGATCCATCTACTTAATACCACGGTGAGATACCTGATACACCCTAACTTTTATTTATTATTTCCTATACTATCTATATCCTTGAGTAGGGGTGGCAAACGACAGGATTTATCCTAATAATTTAGATTTTTAAGATCATGTCACGGTCCCAGCCGTATTCAGAATTTGTTAGAAATTGATACTCGTGTAAAAGTATATCCGTAGATATCTTAAACATCCATCCTCTTTATTTATCGCCAGTATAAATTAAGATAAGGTATACTTTTGAACGACTTGCGATTGGTTACGAATAGGACCTTTAGTCGAGACATTGCACTTTACTTATGGTAACCCTACTTCCAAGACAAGTATCTGGTTGATCTCACATGCCTTTGTCAACATTTCCTTTATTTGCTTCACCCATGAAGAATGTTTAACATAAACGCTATCTAAACGGAGACTCAATGTGACGTAATTGCTGCGATCATCCTATTTATAGTCGTGATTTCTAAAGTATTTACTTCCGCCATTTGTTTTGAACTATAAAGTTAAAGAATACTCACTGCGTATTCTTTAACGTGTTGCTGATTGGAATAAATATGGATCTGTTATGCGAATTAGCGTAATCGTCGAAACTACAGTCATCTTATCTCAACGCTTCCATCTTGGCGTGGGAATATTCAATAGGTAGTACCTAATTGTCTTTTATAATAAATATGTTTTACTGCTTCTCCTTTTTTATTTAGCTACTTCGCCTTTATTCAAGACCTTGCAGAATAAAAACTTAATTTAGAATCATCACAGTTCATATTTTTATTACAACACGACCTAAACGTTAATCAAGTCAAATTAGCGATAGGGTTTTGCATACTGCATTCTTCAGGGAGCACATGCGTTAAATGTTGCGTGCATCAATTGCAATGGCGACAGAGGCAATCGGTTATACGTAAAGTGCTGTAACGGCATCTAACCAACACCCGACTAATTATCTGCAGAGGCAACAATGGCAGCACGTCGCGGCGCGGCACGCGGGCGCGCAGACAGCCTCAAACTGTCACGTTGACACATTGACAGTGTTACACGGTAGCGACGAGTATGTCGCAAAAATTCTTGGTAAATTGACCTGGCATACCATACCTACATAAAAACCATTTTCTCAAATACCAAAACTTTCCGTAACCCAGTCCGAATATTTTTGTAATTTTAAGTCTAAAATTAGTGTCTCCTGTTGTTTAAACATAATTTTACATTTTCCTTCTCCTATTGCATGCATGGAAATTTGTTATAAGTCACTTACATAATTTTTTGTTCAAATAAGTTTAAGTAAGCACTTTAAATTGAAAAACAATATGTAGGTGTACGCTTTTAAAAACAGCCTTTAAAAATGCACTTATTTCATCTTTCTTGGCTCGGTGACATGAGTGAACGCTTGTAATTCTAAAAGGTAGCGTTGAAAAACTGCGCATATGTCGTAATGCAATTAAATTGATTTAGGTCGTGTACCGATCGCACTCGGCAAATGTATTCAAAATAAATACTTGCAAGTAATTTTAAGAAGTAGCTCGCCCTGTAGCGTCGTCTCGGCAATAGCAATGAACGAAGAGACCTAGATCCGTGAGAACAACCAGCCGTGATTTTCCTGAGATCTTCCTAACCGAAACAGATTACAAGGCCAGCAATTACTTAATTAGCGGTATTATACGAGTACAACAATGCCTCAAAACACCTTTTTTTCGAATTACATAAATGTTTACGACAGTTGTGAGACCTTTAAATTCTTATGAAAATGAAAATGAAAATGAAAATTTATTTTTGCAAATTGGCCGCCAGGGGCTCTTTTACATGTCTTTTTGAAACTACCAGCACATTCGGAAAGACCATCATTGCCAAGAAGAATGCGCCGCAAGAAACTTGGCAGAAAGTCATTTTTTCAAAATAAAATACAGTAAGAATACTTAAGTTCTACTTAAATTAAATACATTTATAAAAGGGATGTATAAGGTCCCCGAGCCTTAAATTATATTAATCTATAAATAGTAGAGATGTATAAAGTCTCTACTAGTCAAAAATAAAAAACAAAGAAAAGAAAATAATAACAAGAAAAGAAAATAATAACATATATTATAAAAAAACAATCGGTAATTATGAATTTAAAAGACTCATCTGGAAAATGGCGGATGAACCCTGGAATGTAATAATTTAATGAGAATAGACGAACAAATTTATTTAATAAAGTCCGTTGAATATATTTACGCAGTATTAATGTAACTGATAATCGTCCGGTACCTACTATCAATTATACCAGTATCATTATTAATTGTATTCGCATTTTCAATTACTGGTAATGGGTTTGCCACCCAAAGCGATGTCAGTACAGTAAGTGAAAGTGTCCGACTTTATTTCGTTTTGAACGGTCAAATCGGATCAAATGAATCTTGGATGTGTGTGATGCAAAAAATGATCTAGAAATTCATACACAATAAAGTTTTGGGTGAGCCGTAGAAGGCATGGTGTGTGCGAGCAGAGGCCCGTCCGATCTATGTGCGTCTATATATGTGTGATGCTAAATTGATTGATTGTGGCAAAGACTTTCAGATGGTGATTTGCGGGTATCTAACCCACTATTCTGTAGAAGTAGAATAGTGATTGTGCTTTAGGAAGCTGTTTATTAGCCGCAGGACTGATTGCTAATCTCAGTCATATAGGTACTAAACAATGAGAACATTTCACAAAACATTAACATAGCCACAGATCTATTGCCGAAACTCTCAACATCTTTGGGCTTACTTATCAACACTTCGTTAATGGTCAATTTGACTTTGAAAACCTATCTCAATATAATATAACGATTAAACAAGCTGTGAATATTTTTAATTGACAGCTTTGATGCACTGCTTTAGTTTCGAGTGTACAAATAACGGTAAGCAGAAAATAACGATTGGCCGAATAGAATCTAATTAAACCAGTCAAGGGCCAATTTGAGTAGCACTTTAATGGACTAGAGTACACCAATCCGGTCCCACCTGATTCTCTCAATCGATAGCGATTGAGACATTGCTATTCTCTGTTCTCAATAATAAGTTTTTGTCGTTGTTATTTGCCGATTTTATCCAGCCGCAAACAATATGTCAACGTAAGTATTTAGCTGCATAATCTTAATGAACACATACCTAACCCTTGTCAAAGTACAGTAGGTACATCAGGTTTATAGTTGGTTCGCGCATAAAACTAAGTGTACATAATCATCAATGCCTTCCCTATTGCGGGTACATATGTACATGTAACATTCTATAGGTATCTACTTAATTTGTATTTCCTCAGTGTTCTGAGTAAAATTTCTTAGATTTTCCCAGGCAAAAGGAGAGCGCAATCTGACTGTGAGCTATTGGACACATAAACAAATTCTGGTCACAAAGCGATGGCTCGTCGCTACCCGCGATGATGATCGCGCTTTACTTTTACTGCGGCGCTGTGCGCGTGCTTTTAGCCGCGCTACAAGCGCAAGCGCATGTAAAAGTCAAAACACACACACACATGCAGACTGCCACAGTGCCTAAATATAACACAGTGCCTTATCAAATCTAAGCATCACTAAAATTCGTTACAGGAAATTGTAATAAAGTAAACGCTTAATCGCTACTTAAAAAGGTATCTACCTCGCTTTAATTCCATTTAAGCATGTTAATAAACTTAATTAAATTGATCCTCAAAGGTAACCTTATCTTTTAAAACGTTGACATGCTATATGCCCGGATCGGACGATAATTAAAACTCGCAGTTTATGACGGATCCCAAAAAAATAATTGCACGTTATCGAAGTTAGAACGCATAAAATAAACGATGTAAAGTATCCTGACGCCGTCAGCGGCTCAGCGGCTCAACGGCTCAGCGGCCCCGCGCGAGGGCTTGATGAGCGTGTGAACTCTAGAACCCCAGCTATTTGCATTTTTTTTACGAAACCGTAACTACAATTTTATAGCCTAGGCCTGCAGCAAGATCTACCCGTCTCGCATACTGAATGAATACGGAACATTTCTTAGCAATGAAGTTTTCCATACGGTCCGCGAAATTGATAATTGGAATTCCGGTTGAGCTCGAGCTTTATTTGCTAGTTATGATTCCGAGTTGCCCTCGAACTTGGAAATTGCTTTCTCGTCGGGATGCATCCATTGGGGATGTGATTAACGAATGTCCCGTACGCAGCCCATTAGAGTTGTGCTGATACCGGTGAGTGGGCACAAGATTCAGGCGCTCGCTATAACGGGACCCCGCCGACCGCTCTGCACACAAATTAATGGCCGGCGCTCAAGGCCGCCTACAAGCAATCGACATAGATACATCGGTTTGTCGACTATGAGAACATGGCGCCTTCCGACTCACGGGCAGCGAGGAATGAGGCCGAGAAAGCGGTCGCAGCCAGCGCTCGCTCCTGCCGCTGCGGGCTGCCGGGCGGAGCCGCTGCCTGCTGCTCTGCGACTCATATAGTTACAAACTCTTTCTTTTCCTAATAGAATTTTAACCAAGTATTTGTACAATAGGAAGCTAATTGGCCGTCAAATAGGATCAAACCGTGGCCGGTAATTAAATTTACATCTTTGATCTTCAATTAGCTTTCTCTTTTATTCGTAATGAAAGTTCGATTTGTTTTATTTAACGCCTTGAAATGAATGGTTCCCAATGTGCTATATTCATAATTAAATATTTATTACTGAATGAATGTAGTACGGCTATCCTCATTCATGTCAAATACACCTAATTAATTTGAATGGCCGGGGCACAAAGCTGGTACCGTCGGCAGCGTCGACCGGGTGCAGTTTTTTGCGGCCGCAGTGGGTGTAGGTACCATTACTGTTAGCCGAGTTTTGGACACCGCCAACGGCTAACCTTGATACTTTCAGTTACGACGTCTATTTTGCACTCCTCTTGTTGTCGCTGTCATCTTATTGTGGCCGAGTTAACTGACAAAAAATATCAATCAAAATTCTAGCACAAGAGCTCGGGGCGCTCGCGTCGCGTGCTCGCTTGCCCAACAGATAAACGAGATGGAAAATATTTTAAATACATCACTTTAACTTTTCTGTGTCGAGCTGTGATTACTTACTGAAAATCGAGTTCTTTATTTTGGGTTTATGTTACATGACATTGTTTTTTAGATGTCTATCGTTACTAGCCTTTTTTTCCGACAGCACAATACATGGTGATGATCGCGCAATATCGTTACGCATTATAGTAGTTTTATTTAAAACTAAGTCAACTTTTAGGTACCTATGTAGCGTAGACAAAACGCGTGATATCTTTTAGTTTGCCCGATTTTTGAAAACAAAATAACTTGATAATTGGATCAAAAATGTGCTAATTTTGAAATACCGGTACCTATAGTAGAAAAAAAATTCAGTCATAATAAATCTTGTCGGCTAGTCAAAAAAAAATTGAGTACTACTATAATTTTATACTTAGTACCTTGAGCCTAATACGCGTGAGTCACATCATATCACACTAATATTATAAAGGCGAAAGTTTGTGAGTGTGTGTGTGTGTGTGTGTGTGTGTGTGTGTGTGTGTGTGTGTGTGTGTGTGTATGTTTGTTACTTCTTCACGCGTAAACGGGTGGACGGATTTGGATAAAATTTGGAATAGAGATAGCTGGTACCCTAGATTAGCACATAGAATACTTTTCATCGCGGAAAATTTCATAGTTCCCGCGGGATAGTGATAAACATGTCAAAGGTCGTACCTGCCTAAAGTAGCAAGGTAAAAAATTATTTACAGAATGTACCTATCAATATCAGTTCTTAAATCTAATTCAAGGGGACGAAGTCGCGGGCAGAATCTAGTAGTTTATATATACACAAATGTTTATAGGTACACAGATTTTTGACACTTTGGAAAGTGGAACTTTTTACTTTCGAGTGATGTATCTACTTTTAATAAAAATCGGATTCCTTTAAAATAGTGAATGTGATTTTCCGTCTTGTCCATGAATTAGAAAAACGATTTACGAAAGGTGGGTGATTTATGAAACCACTCCCATGAAAATGCCATTCAAAAGTAGATAAAAACTGTGTTGGAATTGAAATACGAGCGAAGAAGGACAAAATGGCCGCGCAAATTTATATTCACATAGGTAGGTAAAGTCCAAAATTATTCGAGTGGTACCTAGTTGTAGCAAAACACAGATTTACACCATTTTCGATTGTTCTTTTACTAGTGCGATTTCAACAGCTTCGAATTAAGTTAAGTATGAGTTTTCAAAATTTGTTACTGAATCCGGTTCCAGGACAGTCAACCGCTTTTGGCGATATGGATCGAATCTCCTGCGCTAAATACGTCCGGGGGGTCTGCTAGCAGCAGCGGGATATTTACGGCGTAAACATTCTAAGAATACTTGTATTTTTAACTCGCCTTTACGTGGCTACTCTCTATTCTCCTTCAATTTTATTGAACTTCAAACCTTATAGCTACTTTGAATGGTCAACAAGCGTTCGGACAAAATGAAACAAAGACCATTTCAAATCAAATATGTATTCAATCGTTTAACAGACTACAAATCCTGCAAGAAAAAATACAACACATTGATAAGTTCGTAAGAGTTTTCAATTTGTAAATGTAACTGGCAATGAATTATTTTATAATCACAAGAACTATGAGGTAAGGATCGAGATAAGCTCGCGACGTGCAAGTGCAGTGATCCTTTCCTTCGCTCGCAGTTGGCAAGAAGCTGCACCGCGGCCGAACCTGTTTGAACGCCCAATATCGCTGCGCTTTGTTGCCAATTACGCGACTATGTCGCATGAACGCCGAGATATTGTTGTTTATCGGATATTCGGGTGCGTGTCGTTGCACGTAAGTCATCAGCGTTACATAACAATTAGCGAGCTCGCTGCGCGCCGGCGCCGCCTGCGCCCGCGCCGGGGTCATTGGCAACGCGGCCGCGAGCAGCCTCTTAGGTTCAAGGGTATCTCGGACTGGTCTACATGCCATTACATTCGGACCGCACATTACTCAATTTTACCGTTCATCATTATATGCTAAGCGTTTTCTACGGAACTATAAATATTTGACGCAAATACTGAAGTCAGAACTGAATGACTAATCGAAGTTTCTACTACGTAAGTTGATAGTTTCTTGGTATTACAAGCGAGATGGGTTCTCGTTCTTTCCCGCAGTCCGTGGATCGGCGTCATGTGAGCCTGGTCGCGAGGCTCTATGTCATTAGCGTGTTCTGGCGTCTCGTGCGTTGGCTAATTTGTCATCACCCGCAGCGTGCGCACTGGGGGTGATTATTACAAAGCAGGACATGCAGCATGTCCAGTTGGAGAAACTGAATCTCGTATGACGTACGAGTATCGTAATATTATCGTACCACACGAAGTATGGCATTCGATTTCTTTGACTGTACGTAAATGCATTGCACAGAGCGAGAACTGACATATTTTGTGACACCTTAACATTTCCTTCACTTGTAACGTTAGTAGGCACTAACAAGCAGTGTGATCAAATCTTGCAGCTAGGGTTTTACCCCCTTCTAATGGTCCGATTGGCTTGAAATTCAGTACATGTATAAATAGAGCTTTGAAGACAATGCAATGATCAAGTACCATCAACAAAAAAGGTGTACTTGTGTGTAAAGAATTTTGATTAAAATTATTTAAAGTCATAATCTTTTGTAAAGATGTATATTTACAGCGGCTGGGCGACAGAACATGGCCCGGCATTAGCAAAATCGAAATATTAATTTGTCTTGAAATGCGATTGGGCTAGATCGATTATATATGTATACATGTACATTACTAGCTTTTGCCCGCGACTTCGTGCGTAGTGCTAGTAATAATACTTACAGAGATAGGACCATTTCAAAGTAAATCGCTTTCACTCCCTAACCCGCAGGAATTTCGGAAAGTCCTAAAATTTATTTTTAGCAGTTATGATTCGTTACTTGTGTGTCAAATTACAAGACTCTAGTAATTATAGTTACGGAGATAGGGCGCATTTTCAGCGGACTTAAAAACCCCATTTATTCCCTATTCCGAGGGAATTTCTAAAAATCGCATGACCTAGAAAGTTTAGAAACCTCCAAAATGCGATACTAATAATAATACGGTGACTTTCGAGACATTCCAATTTTAAAGAGGGATTGCCTTGTGGCTTTTATGTGAGTTCAACCTTCTTTGAATAAAATCGGAATGGGTTTTCAGACATGACTGTGTCAAAATAAAATGTAATTTAAATTATTTATGCACTAAGGAGTATTGATATCAACTTCGAAGCAAATCACCCCCAAAACAACTTTCTACACCTTTTAAACCCTGTTAGGGGATCAAATTCAAGAAAATACGAAACACGTTCCATCAATTCAATTAAAGGATATTTTATGCAAATTTTGAAGTGGATCGGACCAAGGAATCACGTCGTCCCATACAAACTTTGCCCCCCTTTGTCACCCCCTTAGAGGTAGATTTTGGAAAATCCTTTCTAATCGGTTGCCTGCGTCATATAAAGAACACACCCTCTAAGTTTCAGGTCTCTACGATCAGTGGTTTAGGCTGTGCGTTGATCCGTCAGTCAGCCAGTCATTCAGGCCAAAGAATTTTATATGTATAAATAGAATAGATATATATAAATAGAAGATAGATATATGTGTGTGAGTAGGTACATCCAAATATTTTTCGTAATAGTACGGGATAGTTTTAAAAATTAAAATTAACTAAAAATACTTAGTTAATTTTTGAGATTCGTGTAATTCAATTTAAATCAAATTTCAACAAAAATTTGACTCGGGCCTCACGAGGTGAAACTGATGGTTTAGCTTTCAGTATTAAAAACAACTAACGAAAAAATAACCCATACAAAACGGAGTAAAAAATACCGCCTCAAACACGATTCCAATTTTCAACACTTAAGTGAGTCGAAGCTCTTGATTTCACGCTTTGCGTGCTATATTATAAAACACATAGAATCAAAGCTTTAGAAGAGTAACCGCTACGTAAGCCATAAAATTTAAAATTACAGAAACGGTAACATTATGCAAATTAAAACGCTCTTCGTAGGTCCAATTCTGATGTCTACAATCGCTCGCTCTGCGTTAATTAAACGTCGTAAAAAATAAAGGCGAGAGGTGTTGATACGTCCATATCCGTTAACTTTTATTGATGGCAGTCTCACTGAGCAATCTATTGCACATTTCATTAAAGTTACTTCTACATGGCTAGTTTAGTTACGTAAGGTATATTTTGAAGAATTTTACAACGCTACGTGGCCACGAGATTAAATTTTAGTTAGACAATCCACCACATGTGCCTACTCGTATTTATTATCCTGACCACTAACTGAAGCCGGTCCGAGCGCCGCAGTAAACGCTACTCAATAATTGCATCATTTACGAAGCACGCAATTTTTAAATGCACTAAGTAACGTTCCTTGTTTATCATAACTTCAGCAGAGCGCTGCGGCGCTGCCGAACGGAGTAATTATTGTGCGGGTGATGCACGACTATGACGCATTGTGCACAGGCGTCCGTCACGACGGACCGGGCTCGCGATTCTTTCAGTTTTGCCTATAAATAATAGACGCCGACCACGAAAAGCAATCTCGCCGGATGGCAGTTAAGAGCCCTCAGCGTATTTTATACCGAAGCTCATTAACGAGCGGGCGGGCGGCGCTCGGGAAAATGCGTCGAGCGTCGCCGCACTACGGCGCGTTCTCTCTCGCCGCACGCACCGCGCAGCGCAACGCAATATACCGCCTATAATTATTACTTAATTGTATAATCGATTGTACCTCAAACGTAAGTATTTAATAGCATATCTTGCTACTTGGATGCATATATACCGTTAATAACGTTATCGATAATGCTATATTAGACATAAATACTGCTCACGTAATGAATGTTTAGCTAATATGCAAAAATGAGAGTTAACGATAAATAGGAATTCGTCATTAAAAAAGATTCTGTTTTATAATTAACTTTAACAACTTTTTTTTTCAATTTCATTACTATGTTAAAAAACATGGTGGTTTAAGTAGAATAAAGTAACAAGAAAACAAATGGCGTACCTAATTTAATTAGGTACCTACATAATATTAATCTATAAATAAGTTGCGTATTATGTACACACATAATAGGTATAAGTTGGAGCTGTAACTGCGCGAGCGTTGATGTCTAACATAAGGCGCGTGCGCACTACACATACACTATCATCATTTCCTTACGATCTTATGAATTAGGTGTTTTACGAAAACATAGTCATTAAGGACCTATGACAAATTAGGTCTTTGACATAAATTCCTATAACATTTAATGTTTAGGCCATAATTATCGCTATTCCTTGCATTTACATGCATTATGGGCGAGAAATACATACAAAATGGCTCGTAACGGTAATTTTTAATGTAATGGAGATATCAAAATGCAAATAGCACAAATATCAATAGCTTGTACTTAAATAAATGGCGTTAAAAACCAGAAGCTGGGCCATTAGAGACAATCTTTGAATTAAACTAAATTAGAGTTTAAGCCATTTAAGTTTGAATATTAAACCTATTATTTATCAGAGCTTTTAAGAAAAATATGTTTGAAGTAGGTATACTTAGCTACCTATCTAGCTTTTCTTTACGTGCGGAAACATCAGAGGTCATGTGGGGCACTAAGAAAAACCACACGCTTCCCCTATTGGTCACATAGGGATGTCATGGGTGCACGAAGTGATAATCGCGACGCCCACTGACTGCCCGGAGATGGGCTCCTCAAAGAGATACCGCGGAATCCGGGCTTGGGAATCCTGGCTCTCCCCCGTTGGTGCCGCTTTGGATATTTCATAAGGGTTTGTTTCCTCGTGACCCCCGCCCCGTTTTGAAAAGTGTTGTGTCATAATACGCGCATAATGAATAAATGAATTTTGAATAATACGCTTTCACCGGAATGACTGAAGTCACGCCGTTCCGCGATCGCGTCTCTTATGGGTCGCACCGCTCCGACGAGAGTGCCGCCGAACCTCATGTAAGCTCTCACACCATTCTACTTGGAAAGCAGAGCGGTAGCGAGCACCCTACCCACCTAAATATATTACTCATCATCATCATCATCATCAGCCTATATTAGTCCACTGCTGGACATAGGCCTCCCCTAATGAGCGCCATAGCGCCCTGTCTTCAGCTTGACGCATCCAGCATCTGCCTGCAGTCTTTCGCAGATCGTCATCCCACCTGGCCGGAGGGCGGAGGGAGGGAAATATATTACTAAAAATAACTAATTGTTGTTGCCCAGGGTGCATAAATGTTACTCTTCCCCCTCCCCCGCCTCTATGCTTCCGATAGAAGGGAACCATAACCCTCGAACTCTCGGAGAACTTTTGTTCGTCCCAGATAATATTAAGATTTGCAATAAATACGCATAAAAATATCGTTTTAGCTTTCATGTTGACGATGCCAATTTTAAGAATTTTAACTCGGATCATTTCGATTAATGCCGAATTTTAAATATTTAACTCATAGGTGTTCATGAGTAAGGTAAAAGGCGTATCCTGACGGAGCAGCGTCTTCAGATAAATCGAATCATGTCGTCATTTGTTTGAGTCGTGTCCGCGGAGGCCTTCCTCGCACGGCGCACAGCACAAAAACCACCAAAATGCCTGCCGGATGAGCTAACCCGCCCCGTCCTCGACTCATTGATTACCTTGTAAAAAATTCAATCATCTGTTAAAATTACAATATTCCAACAGAATCATCAAACTTTAACGTTTCAATTCCATATACCTTTATCCACCACTGCGGTCACTCGAAAGACGCCTGTTAAAACTAAGCTTGCTCACGGACAGTGAACGCCGAAGTTTATGGGTGTATTAAAGTGTTGCACTTCGCTACTTTGTAATTGTTCAATCATTACACGAAGGTACCCGTAGGTAGGTACTGCAAATGTAAGACGTGAGGAATTTCACGTTTCCGAAGCGATAACGAACATGGTGGCCCATCGCAAAGAAACATTTTACGGACTTAATTGCTTATGTATATATACATACATTCACTTACAAGTACAGTGTGTGAATTATCCTCTAATTATGCAGTTACTGCTTTTAGGTACCCACTTATATAATATTTCCTGGCTACCTGGTTATTTTTTAAGTGTTTATACTAAGATGTTTAACAGCTTTATAAAAACAGTCTTGCATTTTATATTAGTAATTGTCTAGCCGCCATGATGTACGATATATAGGTAGGTACATGATTGTAATGATGTGTATGTGATACACCCAAATATCTTGTATTACGGGCATTATTAATAAATTTAGCAGTTTTCTTCCATCATTAAAAACTGCACTTAACTTTTCTTTATCGTGGTAGCCATTTACTTCGAAGAAACAACTTTTATATAGCCTGTTTTTATTTGATCCACCTTGACATCGTAAACCGAAAAAAAGGTTGACAGTGATTTTAGTACCCAGCAAAACATATCAACAACGCTTCGAGCAATACACACAGTCGGTTGTAAATTTTCACGATTATCCACCGTAGAATTTAGCAGCAAAAACTCTTCTTGATCAGCGCCTCTCGTAAGCACTACGAGCTACGACGCAGTCCAAAGCAATGCGGTGGTATGATTCATAAAAATGTGTTTGTATTATAATTGCGGGATGATTGTGCTTTACGGAGCTAATAAAAAGAAACCGGATACTTATAATACGAGATAAAAGCTGATGTCAACACCATGACGTGAGGATGATGTTCATGCGAGCAGATGCTTGTTTTTATGCGTGCAACTAAGGCACATTCTTTGAAGTGGGTAAAATAATGTATAGCGCTTGTAATTATATACTCACTAGAAATGTTTGTTTCTGTAAAAAAACTTCAAATATTCTGAATACATATATTGAAAGGTATCAAAAATCATTTTATTAAATGTTGTCGGTTTTCACCTCTCAATATATTCGTACGTAACTATATACTCGTATACTCTTATTTCGTCCGTTTATACTTAGGTGCGCCATATTATATTCTTTCTCGCGAACAACCGATTCGACAGTCGTTTGTGCTCTAGTGACACACCCAAATAGGCTAACGGCGTTGATAATAAACCTGTCACATACGTATTATAATAGATCTTTTCTACTGTTTATGAGAAAGGCTTCAGATTAGCATCGCTCGTTTGTTCCATATGTATAACAACATTTATAAGAAGGTAGATAGATATAGAAATCCGGACGATGAAATTTCGATACCTACTTACTTATACTTATACGAAGTTAAGCGCGGCTTTTTTATTTCCATCGATCGACCCGTTACCACCACCGTGATTACATTAGACAGAAAACCGTTAAATAATCAGGCTTTATGTGGTAATTAAGACCAAATTATGTGCGCTTCACTTTCTGTGCACACACGAGCCATCTCTACACACTAATAGAGTTTAATCAACGGTTACAACTTAAGTGAGATAAATTCCAAGACTTACGCGTGATTAGCTGTGTCATGTTGTTTTCACTGATCGAGAATGTTTTGTGCAGTTAAGTACTTATAGTCAGGAGAATGAGACCGATTCGCAACAAGCTCTAAATATGTAGGTACAGTCAGCGTCATATAGTGTGAAACATCCAGAGAGATCAAAAAGATCGGTACGCTGTACTGTACCTATGGCGTACCTAGTTAGTAGCGTCCAAAGTAACCAAATAGTTCGTTACACGCCCTTGTTACTACGGTAATAATGTTGTGTAACGATATATATGGTTACTTTGGATGCTACAAACTATATGACGCTGACTGTACTCGTAGCTACTCGACTATTCGTTGTCAGTGGGATGTCTTAGAGCTGATGCACACACTAGTCACTAGGCGTTTAAATACAAACGCTTTGTAAACGCACATTAAGTAATTAAGAGATTCTAATTTAAGTGTAGGTATACAATACATGCAAACGCGTGCTTCTTGTACGTAAGTCAGCTATTCGTTCTGCCTTGATTCCAAAGTGCGCATTTAAACGCTTAATAATAAATAAATGTTTAAGTAACAGCTATTACGCGGATATCATGCGTTAAAACTGTAAATAAAGGACCAAGAAAGATACCAGTCTTTTAAAATCATAGGATTAAGGCGCTATAGACCGACCGCTTAACTGAGTCCTCGCCCGCGCGGCGCAGGGGCGCGGGGTGGAACGACAAAGGGGGCCGAGAGAGGAGCGGGCGTGCGCCTGCCGCCCTGCACCGCGCTGCCGAGGACTCATTTAAGCGGTCGGTCTATATATGCAAAAATTTGCGATGAGACTGTGTAGGCTGTGTAAGTGATGACACAGTGAAGACAGCATTTTGTTATGTACGTACTTGGACACAACAAGCGTGTATCTAGTAAAGTAACTACCGCCTACATACTCTAAGAGACATTTGCCTTGCCATCCAACAAATCGATCAATTAACTTTTCTCGAAATCTATCTGAAAGCTAACACGCAGTCTTGGTAAATATATCTGCTTTGGTATATACAGGGTAATTTTTAATAGGTACACAAATTTTAATATTTGCTTCGCTATTGTTCACATGTTGTGTTATTTTTACTCTAGCTTAAACAATACTAGAGATATTGCCGATTTAATGATTCCACTAACTTAACGATATTCATGGACACTCTAATGCGGGAGCGAAAGAGGCGTGTTGTTTGACAGTCAATTTCGAATATCAACTCCTCGGCTGTTATAAAGTTGCCGTAGCAACGTCAGCCCCATTGGTCGGCAGAGTTCGACCAAAGTCGTGGTGGCCGAATTTTCCCGATGTCATCCTCGACGTCAACATCCAAAGAAATCGCGGTCAGCCATTGGTTAACCATTTTTGTTATAAGGATATATTATGCTAGTATGATAATTAAAAAAAAAAAATTTTTTTTAATGAGCTGATTTAACTGTCGTAATATATTTATTATATTAACGATACAAAATCACATGTTAAAATTTGTGCACCGATAAAAAAATTACCCTGTATAATACGATCTTCGTGTCAGGGTAATGTTCCCAAGCTACCGGGTAATTAATGTGTTTGCTGTGTTGTTATTAGCGGCGATTGGTGAGTCGTGCGACCACTGTTTGCGTTGCGCTCCACGTTGCGCGTGCGCAGTTCACACGATTGACGAACACAAACTCACTATCAAGTTACTTGAACATAGGTACTTACTTGATTCCTTTACTCTGAACAATTATTTGGTCGATTCAAACACTCGACAGCACAGCATTAAACAATTTTTATGAAAAATACTTACGTACGGTAAGGTAGGTTAAGGTAAGGAAGGTGTAAGGTAAGTAGCTAGCTTCTTACCAAGTAGATAAGGAGTTTTTTCCGTGTTTATAAATACTCATTTAATGGTTTTAGATTCATGGTTTTTTTTTAATATTGCCAATTTCTTTGGTCCCGTATCGCATATCGAGGTCAATCACAAATATCTTGACCGATAGCGAATATGACGAACTACGTACGAGTGACAAATGCAGAATCATCACTACATAGTATAAAACAAAGTCGCTTTCTCTGTCCCTATGTCCGTATGTATGATTATATCCTCAAAACTACACAACGGATTTTAATGCGGTTTTTTTAAATAGATAGAGTGATTCAAGAGGAAGGTTTTTATGTATAATTCTACGCAGACGAAGTCGCGGGCAGAAGCTAGTAACGAAATAATAATTGAACGAAAAACTAATGACATGAATTAATCTGATACCAACAAAATTAACATTTTATACTAAAAAATTCAGGGGGCCCGATTTTTGAAAGCACATACCTAATACATACATAAATCACGTCCTTATCCCTTACGGGGTAGACAGAGCCTAAGGTAACAAAATCAAGACCACGTGGAAAGGGGAATCAAAACAGTGATGGGTTGCTAGCCGCAGCGCCTGTAATATGATTCCTAGATTTTCGCCCATTCCTTTGATGGGCTTTTAGCATCTGCGTGGGAAGAAAGGCAACTGGTACATTCTATGATTTTTCTTTACTCCCAGACCAAGATGGAAGAATCATTAGTATATTTTTTATCATTAGTATTTAAAAAAATATGAAAACAAATATTAGTATAAATATGTACGGTCAAGTGCAAAAATAAGTATCGATAGGAACTTCTCAAAAATATGTCCCACGACCTTATTGCGCCGGTGTAAGAGCGTATGGTACTTATTTTTGAAACTTTGTCTAGATACATATTATTACACTTGACTGTAACCTATTATGAGTTTCGATTGTTAGTATTAAAAAATATATGAAGAGTGACCATTATAATGTTATGAGAAACATTTTTGGACTTCCGATAATAGGACTAATAAAGTTACCTATGTGAAAAAATACGCACCCGAAAATTTGATTTGAGCCATGTTTGTAGCAATATACAAGTTTTTTCACTTTCGAATGGCACTTTCGAGTGATATGCTTTCAATAATCGGGCCAAGGCCCTTCATTGAATCAACAACCCTTGGAGTCATGCTACCATATTTCATACTAGGTGCCACTGACTGTACTGCATCGCTTTTAATTTAAAATTCGCCGGCGCAGGCGCTAGATGCCATAATAAATTGCTTAACTGATTTCCTTATTGAACGTCTATTGATTTATGATTAGGTTAAAATGGCTTTTCCCGACGTCAGAACTTGTGACGATGCACAATATATTACCACTTTATGGGCTAATTTATTGAAAGGGGCAGGCTTTAATAAGGACACGGAGTAGAGCTTTAACCGTAGCCTGTGCAAATTCATAACCCATAATTGACACGGGGTCGACAGATCTCTACGTTTATTTTAGGATAGCCAAGTGTAAACGCAGCGTTTGTTTGTGATTTATGGTTCTCGTATAGGTACTGAGTCGAGATTGTGTCAAGAGCAACATAGTCGTAGAAAAACCAAGGCACAACACCAAAATAATATACATTATTACCAGTAACGCTCGTGGCATAAGTCAAGTACCTACTTCTTTCTTGTTGACTAGCGAACTTTAAAAGATTCTCCTAGAATTTATGACTAAAAGGTGTTTACCGTTTCTATGTTTAATTACTTAAAGGTGCTTCTATTGTTCTCTTTTATCGATAAAATGTAAATGGTTAGGAATGTAATGATAGGCAATTTAATTGTTAAATTGATTTTCCCACAGTCTGCGCGCGTATCGACCGCAACCAGGTGTTTTACCGAGCTTGTCATCATCAAAAAACTACGGAATTATCAATAACTACTAACGGGAGGTAAAATTGTGTAAGGCGTAAGTGAAGTATTAGAAAAATATTAGGTACTTATAGGAAATAATACCTGCACATTACATGTCTTCCATGCTGGCCTGGGAGTAAAGAAAAAAACATAGAATGTAGTTGCTACTCTTCCCACAATCTTGCTAAACGTGGCCTTTAGGTCTTTTTACCTTAGGCTCTCTCTACCCCGAAAGGGATAAAGACGTGATTTATGTGTGTACGTATGTATGTAGGTATGTACCTATATTACAATAATTATGTAAACAATGACAGTAAAAAAATACAGGGATTGGATATTTGACACAAGATTACTGCATTGGCTGTGAAATGCATATCTTAAATCAAAAAGCGACCAAGTGCGAGTGCGACTTGCGCACCGAGGGTCCCGTACAAGTTCAGCAAGTGAATATAATATTCACAGACCTTATTAGTATCTGGTACTGGTATTACTTTATACCTATACACGTTCCTGGGAAAAGGGTTTTGACGGACAGACAGACAGACAGACGGGCAACAAAGTGATCCCTAGAGTCCCTTTAACTGGCAGCACTGCCGTACAACAGGACTAAAGTCTATTGCCCGTCTTATCCAACCCCGACATTGGCAGAATCATCGAAAATTTGATGGAGCCATATTCCCAAAAATTGAACTCATTCAGTCCCTTTTTTCCCTTAAGAGTTACGGAACCTTAATATAAAAGATATCGATTCATCCCTTTCATTTTTATTCAGTTTTTTAAGTTCATGCCAGATAATTTCAGTAGGTACTGCTCCATCAGAAATATCAATCAGTTTTGCGGAGATGTGCAGTGCAACAATATGTTTCTCTATTTCCGAAATAATGTAAGTAAGCTAACACAGCGCCTAAAGCAAGATGCGCGCGGTAAATAAGTATAACGGTGCTTTTACAACTGGCGCGGCATCGGCGCACCCAGGCATCTCGCGTCGCCCTCGGAACGTTGCCAATTCACATTACTCAATAGTCTTTCTCTTTAACATATTTCCCATTCATTACCTACTCCGACACGAGCATTTAAAATGTATCCGATCTGAATGGTTTGCATCACAATCCCGCCTCATTGCCGCTAGGGATTAAGATTCTCTTCTAAACATTATAATTCCATTTTATGCCCGTTTTACGTTGTTGATACAAGGCCGACCTTCGATTTGTGAATCGGCATTTTGTCGACAATGGTGCAAACGGCTATTTAAAATTACAGAACAGTAAATGAGTAGTTAAGTAGCATTGTGTTATAATGATCAAGGGTGATGATGATGACATTTAAATTAAAATACCACGTAATTCAAGTATGTAATTCAATGTTTATTCGAACATCATGATTTAGGAGGACAGAAAACATGATAAATTGTACTTTAATAAAAATAATATTGTTTCACTAAACGTTAACTATAAAGTTCTTACCATGGGTTCACATGTTTAGTCTATTTTTTTTTCTAAAATTAAAATGTTTCTGCGAAAATTATTCAGCCATTTTTATTAATAATATTTTATTAGTGGCAATGCTAAAAAGTATGATGTTATAATATGCTACTTTTAATTCAAACATTTCATCCAACTGACACTTCCGACTGGATACAGGCGATAAAATGAACAGGGCAACTAAAATATTTTTTACGTTAACATAGTTCAACTTTTGTACATTACGTTAGAAACAGTCTATAAGTACTGCATTTCTTATAAATTTGTCTATAGTCACATTGATTTCTTAATTCTAGGTTGCATCAAAACACGACGTGCCGATAAAATATTACGTGTATGACAACTATAAAATGTTCTCTATCTTGTAACTACGAAAAACGTAACACTTAACGTTCGAATGTGAAATTCGGCGACTCCCCCGTGATTCTAGGGATGGTTTTGTATTAAGTAATTCGTCAAGTATACATTAACACCTTGTACACGCAAGCAAAATCGTGATAAAATTTTAAAAAGACCATGATTGTTGAAATATATGAAGAAAATACATTTAAAACATGACAAACGTCTTGGACACTAGACATAGAATTGTTACTATTCTCCAAAGAACATTCACTCTTAATTTTATTAAAATAGATAAGCTTTCGTGACAAATAAATCTATCACTAATTGTCACAGGTTTCGCAATTTAATTATTATAAAAACAAAAGAAAACAAGACATTGAATCGTATGTAAATGGATAATGTAGTAAATTTTATTTCTATCACCTAACTACAAAAAAAAATAGAAAATATACTTAATATCTAACATTAAAAAAAGTAAAAATAATAGCGTTACAACACTAAATTTACGATTTATCTAATACCTTAGAAATAAAACTAGAATATAATGATAACAACGTAAACTTAGCCCAAGAACACGAAAGTGGGTCCAAGAGGCCTTAACAAAACGTATGAACTGTTATTAACGTCTATTGGTGTATGGATTTTACTTATACTATTCAATTCCTATACTAGAGTGACACACATTAGTGAACCGCGTTGGCGGGATTCTGAACTTTAAGCACTTACACCGAGTAAGTTGCACCCTTGTGGCCCAGTGAAGCCGTGGATGCATTTTGACAGTGATTCTGATTACGTTCCGGGGACAGTCATGCACGCAGCGTGCAAGGCGGGGCGACACAGGGAGGTAAACCGCCGCGGATAGCGCCGCACAACGTACAACTTCATTTAGTACCCGCGGCTTTGGTGTCGGCTACTTCCGTAGGCTTTTTCTGAAAGGGGGAATATTGCTTGATTAACAATATTTGTGAACTGTGTATTACATTATATGGATAGGACAATTGAATCATTACTTGTGAATTACATTATTCTGAATTAGATTAATAGTTAAATGGTAATTAAATTAAATATGTGAGTGGATAATTGTTAATAATGAATTAGGTCAAGATTTTGCATGCCAAATTATGACAGATAAAAGGACATGTAAAAATCGTCTGGCATGTTTAAAATGTTGCGAAATAAATAATTTCAACCCGCTTAAGCTCCGTAGTCAGGTTCTTTCACCGCCAGGCTATTCGGTCGTCATATTTCAAGACCCTAGCGATAGTTAAGGTAGTGTGTTGTCTGTCAGTCAATCAGTCACGGTACTATTTAGGTATAGACAGTAACGAACAATGGCGTCATCAGTGATGCCAGCCCACTGAACGAAAGAGGGCAGGTCGCGCGCGGGCAGGTCGGCCGCCAGGGCTTTAACGCGCAGGTTGCGGTCGTCAGTCAGGAGCACTACTTCGCGCACGCTGCGGACACACTTCGACGGCTCCGCAGCCGCCGCCTCCTCTTCGCGCACATCTGAAACAAACAAACAATATTTGGTCCGAACGAAACTGCTTCCAAATTATTATTTTTTATTAAACTAGGCGACAAATGAGGAAAGGGAACATTTTCTGTCTAATCCCTTTCTGTCCTCAAGTTTTACTGTCTGACAGAATTGTGAATGCTATTATAATTCCGAGTGCGTCAGATAATATAGCCAGTGATGGTAAGTAAGCACCACCATCCATGGACACTTGCAATGTTAGCGGATTGCAGATGGATTACCTCTCTATTTAACTCTCCACGCCGGAACAAAGCGGCGCAACCACTGCTATTTGGCAGCAGAATTAGTGACTAAGTGATCGGTTCTATCGACTAACGCGGTGAAGGTGCCAAGTGGATTCGATTTCTCGCACGCTCAAAAAAGTGAATTGTCTTTATTTGTTGTTTTCACGCTGGCGATTTGCGCTTATTATTTGTAAAAACAAACGAACCACGAACCAACAATTCTAATTCAACTTCATGTTAATGCACTGGAATGGATTCTATTCTGGCAATTACTTTATTAAAAATATCTTATTTAAACTCAAAATTAGCAAAGAAGGACTTTCCTTCAAAAACTGAATCATCTCTAGTCTCTAGCACGTACATATAAAGTAGTATAAATCCCTACTAATATCATAAATGCGAAAGTAAGTGTCTGTCAGACATGACTGTTACCTTTTCCGGCTTAAATCGCAGGACCAAGTTGAAATTTGGTGTAGGTACAGATAGTTTGTGCGTCGGGCAAGGACACATGCTACTTTTTATTGCGAAAGAAAGGTAAAAAAAAGGGTTGACATTGCGGATGTAATTTTGCATGGGAAGTTCGTCATTTTCAAAGCTAGAAGCTTGAAATTTTTTTTGTAGGCTTCTGATTAGATATAAAAAATGTGGCATTCACAGTTCTTCAAAACTTTAACCTTAAGGCGGTAAATAGAAATAGAGGATTAAAGTTTCTATACAAGTTTTGTGATATTTGAAGTTAGAAGCGTGAAACTTCTTTTTTAGCCTTTAAGTAAATATGTGTTTAAGCTTTTTTTTAAGTCTTGAGGAAGGTGTGAGGAGGGTGAATTCGACTTAGAGGGTAATTCTGACGCGTAGCCTATACCTATGCATCTAGTCAACTGGAATTTAGCACATAATGTACCATTTATATATAGTAATTTTATTATATAAATGCGAAAGTAAGTCTGTCTGTCTGTTACTTCTTCACGCTTACACCAAACCGCTGAACCTATTTACTCCGAAGATGCGATACTCTATGAGTAATATAATTTGTGTTCATGTTCGCCAAAAAATTTTTGAAGGCGTTAAAAATATGCCTGAAATACGAAATCCATGCAGACGAAGTCGCGGTTAAAACTAGCAGTAATTAATTATTTAAGTAAAAACGATTTAGAAAGACAGCTACACCAGATAATTTTACAGTTAAAAACATTTCTAAGTTCAGCGTGTAACCAATGATCCTATCAATCGAGATATGACGTGATGTTTTGCAACATGTTTATAAGTTTGGTCTGATTTGTAATGGATCGCCAATAGACCGCAGCCGGGATAATTAGACTAACATCCAAGTGGTCACTGACGCCAATTATCATCAATCAATCCAAATGAATAAAATTTGTTACAAAAACATATTTGTTCCGTATACTGTTATGTTAAATCAGTGTTATTAAATTTCCTAGTATAAAACTAATGGTTTTTTTGAGGAATAAATAAATATTCAAATTGTGACGGCTTATTGATGCTAATTAGCGTTTAATTCTTAATTAGCCGAAAGCAAATACCGACTAGGATCATAGGATTGAGTTTTGGATTTAAGTTTGTTTACATTCTCGACGGAACTGCTAGGAGGACAGAAAGGCCGTACCTGATATTTAAGTCATTTCCAATTCACTGGCAATAATCAAGCGGGCGAAGGCGAGTAAGGCCTGCGTGCCCAAAAAACCACATGGCTTCTGCTTAGCCGCAGTATAAGTTACCTGGTTCGCTGGCGACGTTAGCATGCAGATTGAGCGCGGTGGCGAGCACCCTGTCGTCGTTGGTGGTGCGCAGCTGGTCGCGCTCGGCCGTGAAGGCGCGCGAGGCGAGCAGCGAGCCCTTGCTGGTGGCGAAGCGCACGCCGCCGGCGCCGGCCAGCCAGCTCAGCGCCGCGCCCGCCGCGCCGCCCACGCGGGTGCACTTGCGCAGCCCTTCCAGCTCCGTTAACACTACACAATAAATGCGAATAAAATCGTGACATATGTCAAATGTCTATCGAGTCGACCGCACATATCATTACAGATGTCATTTAAATACTTACTCAGGTTACTCTATGCTTGATGATTTTATTTTTTAATCTGATCAATACTAATTACGTTATAGCGTTTACGCGTTTAACTTTAAAAAACTTTTTACTTATTTTAAGTCAAGAATCAGTAGATATATTATGTTATCACATATCAATCACCATCATGTAAGTCCAAGCGACGCCATGCCTTCCACCAGCCAGCACTAATTACTTGCGGTGCAAATATTTATTGTAGCTGGTTTACGAGAACTGGCGAGAACACGGAACTACTTTGTTTATTTCTGCACTTAAATTTTCATTGTTAAGGTTAGTATACTTTTTTTTACGATAAGTACTTAACAATAAACTTAAAGTGTCTGCATGCTCACCATTAACAATAAATTTTAGAGGGATATAGTTGTCGAGATTCGTAATAAATCCTTGATAACATTATTAAACCGGAAAGAGTATTTGTTTGTCTGTTCCGCAATCGTATCTAAATATATAACTCCACAGATTGTGCTGTAAAACTAAAACGGTTTTTTCATATTTCGTTATGTATATACATACACACATCACGTATTTATCCCTTATGGGGTAGACAGAGCCTAAGGTGACATGAACTAAAGCCCAAGTTGTGCATTTTAGAAATACGTAAGATACATGAAAATAGTTGTCAGACGATTTCTTACGCCTTAAAAAGTAATAGTGGCTAAGCTAAAACACGACTCGTTTATTTATTTCGCTCGAATGCCACGCCGATGTCCGCCAATGAGCACTAATTAAAAATCAGAGCAGCGCCTGGCAACAGTATATTCGCGACGAATAGCATTTATATCGCCTTGTCTGCATGCGTTTACCGTTAAACAGATCTCACCCTGTTTTAAGCGCAAAACGCTTTGTCACGCCGAGACCAAATTCTTCCACATTGCATACATGTACAAGCAAACCGGTATACAATAAACTTTTATTTATGATCACCGTAGAATAAAATATGTTAGCTGGCAATACTATACAGACTAGGAATTATATTAAGAACGGTATAAGTGATTAGGTTGTATACTTTACATCTACAATTGCATGTATATAACTAGTAATTATTATAATGTAGAAAAGGCGTATTTCTAACGGTTGACACACTGTCCAGGATCAAATTAGGTGCAGTTATCTCACTAATATTATGTGTGATGCAAAGTTTCATTACGCTTACGGACGTAAAAACTGAAACTCATTTATTGAAGTAATTTCCAACCGTTTCCATATTATTAGTAAAGTTCATTAGAGAAAATGCATGTTTAACGGGCAGTTTAGACGACCAGGTGTCACCTAATTAAAAATATGTTTACGACATTTTATTTCCTCGTCATTTATCCAAGATAAATTAGACTTACTTTTATGAAAATTACAAATTAAATCATGAGGCGTAATTTTGTAGTGACTCATGATTCATAATCCCATAGTAGACAGTACACATGACATAGTAGTAGTGGTAGTTCTACACGCTTTTATTTGATTCCTTGCGTCGTTGGTCTGTTTGCGTAATCAATACGTGTCCGGCCTAATTAAAAAAATATAACGAACAGCAACAAAAGTTGGTTTTTGAATGTTAATGTGCAGAAAACTTTCAAAAATTCCCAACGCAAAAACGACCAGACCGATTTTATAAAACATGTCTAAGAACCTGCTTTCAATTAATCAAAGCCCATCCAAATCGGTTTACCGATTTGAGAGCTACGGTGCCACAGGCACATAGACAGGAAAACACTCATAGCGGTTAAACTTATAACACCCCTCTTTTTGGTTAGGGGGTTAAAAATGGTGTGACTGCATTCAGGAGTAAACTTACCAACAAGCGGCACAGCGAGCGTGTAGGGCTGCGCGGGCGCAGCGGCCACGGCCTGCAGCAGCGGCAGGTGGTCGATGAAGCAGTTGGTGTCGGGCACCAGCCAGCGCGGACGGACCTCCACCTCCAAGCTCGCGCCACTCACACGGAGCATCTCCTGGAAACGATTATAGTTTAAAATCCATTCCATTGTAGCATGAATGGACACGGATATTAACTGTGGAGCCATTGTCAAAGACTGTCACATTGACATTGCCAATCCATGTATGCCCACAATTATAAGTTCTCGATGATACGGTGAAGTACGAAAATATGTACCTACGACGATCTGATTACGATAGTACAAGAACGTATGGTGCATATTTTTGTAGCGTCGAATAAGTCTTTTTTTTTATACCAGTGTCAACGGTCTCATGCCTTGTACTTATATCTAACATAGTACCTTTTGAATCATAGAAGACGCGATGTAATATCACTGTGACATCTTCATTACGCTTATTACGGGAAACCATAATAAGGTTGGAATATGTACTACGTGGTCTACTCATCAAACTAGTGGACTGTACACGTCATTGAACATAGAAATAAATTACAAGTAGATCTTTAGTTTTTGTCCATTATTTACTCGTAAAACAGAGTGATCAATCAAACATTTATTGCGATTATAAATTCTATATTATTTACAACCGAATGAAACAGAATAAACTCTAGCAATAAAACTAAGACTGAATTTCACATGCGCAATGTTGAAAGCATTTATTTCTGCTTAAAATATGAGTTTTAATATATTATTGGACTAACTAATGATCTTATTACAAGAATACCATTTTTCATTAAGAAGTTGCCAGCAAAATAACTTGGCTTGGTCGTAATCGCATCCTGGATTGCCTCTTTAAAGTAATATTCCCTGATCACAGTCCATATATTTAAAAAAACGCAGTGAGAATAACAAGTCGAATGACACAATAATTACGTCTCTTGATTCCAAACGCGGAATAATTTCAATGACGCGATACACCGTAATCTGTGTGAGACTGGCGAGCATTAACTTGTATACGCTTTGCTGCATTAACACTTAAAAAAAGATGTTTCATGCAAAAAAACCGGCATAGCCAGAAAAAAACGGAGTCACGCCGTTATGCAAATATAAGGTAGGTACTTGTTGAAAAAACACTTGAAACGCGGTAACAAGTTAGCGACGCAAAGCTCCAATCGGCCTTGACCTTAACGGCTCATATGAAAACGCACAATTTCTTCAGTTTAATTGAGCACCTAGCCTTCGCGTGTACAGAGGCGCACGATTTTATTTTGTTTAACATTTTAAGGATATTTTAATATAAATAGAAGACGTCACCACGCCTTTAATGCTCGCTACTATGTAGTTACAAGAGAATTTAAAATACCAATTAGTTGCTGTCGTGCTGCACCTTGAAAGAATGTTTTTTTTTTTCAAGACGAAAAGGTTTACCGTCAACCACACATTTGATTTTTAGTAAAATGTGGATGTACTAATTAAAATAGATAAATAAGTTACTTAGTAAATTTTCTGATGTCATCTTTTTCCTACATTTATTTTCACGTTAAAACGGATGCGGGTTAGACAGACAATTTTCTCGTCGTCAACATGGTCGTCATCGTATACCAATGCAAACCCCCACCGCTTTCTATGTCTAATGTCATACCATAATTATAAATTAAAAATTGAACAAAAAACCCATCACTATTTTGATTCCCCTTTCTACTTATATGCCCACAATTATGCTAAACGTGGCCCTTAGGTCTTGTTACCTTAGGCTCTGTCTACCCCGTAAGGGATATAGACGTGATATGTGTGTGTATGTATGTATAAATATATATTACAGATTTTTTTTTCTCATTATTATATTAAAAGAAATAATGCTCAGAGTTAACTTTTTAACGAAACGAAAGACTAGATGCTAAGTCTAGTTATCTGTACAATGCTGTTGAGGCTTATCCTTTCGTTGTGTAAATAATAATGGGATGATAATAACATTGGACCACGGCAGTCATAACGCTCGAATATTAACCGAAGCACTGTCAACTACTTTTTTAAACTAGACCTCAACGGGTTACACGACAAGATGAGAAATCTAACGCAACCTCCAGGATTACACTCCAGCACAAACCTGCATGCGCTGCCGACGTCGCTCAAGGTTCGCCTTTCTTGACTCGAGCTGTTCTTTCCTCCGCAGCAGTCTCCTGGTCGCTTCATCGGCACCTTCCGCACCTCCCTCCGCGCCCTCCACTAGACTCGGCGGGCCACTCGCCGCTGCGCTGGTGCTGTCTTCATCTTCGGAATTCTCGGACTGCAACAATTCCAATAAATCTTCCGTTAAATGAGATTATTTTTTATACGACAAGGCCGAGATTTCTATTTTTTAAAACCACGTCAAAAAAAGCTTTGAAAAAGCTTTGCCTGCCTATCACACGCAAGAAGATTTATTTTGACGCACATGCGTAGGAGAGAAAAATGCAGCAGCGCCATGAAAATGGCGCCCATGCTGTGTATAAAATAGTGAGCGATTACCGCTGTTTTTACCAAAACGCTTGTAACAGTATAATCTAAACCTAAACCTCTCCTTAATGAGTTGTTTCTACCTTACATACCCATAACATAATAACATCGTTAGCTGGCGTCTGCTTATATGCTAACAATGCTAAAATATGAAATATCACAATTAGCTACATTGATTATTTACATTCGATTTCAAAGTTAAAATAATTTTGCGATGCACATCTTTTGGTGGACAGGCGACTTTATACGATACTAATAACTTCTTAAAATAATGATATCATATTAAAATGGTACCCTGATTAGCATACTTTTACAACTACGTTTTTATGAGTGATCAGTGAATAAGTGTACCTGTCAGATATCATAAATATGGTACATAAACTTGTTTCTCGCGGGAGTCGTGGGTAATTACAGATTGAGGTTGTAAAATTCTTTTAACACATTTTCGGCTTTACTGCTGCAAATTCAATTGAAAACAGTCGTCGACTTGGACTGGTTGTTAAATTTACAAGCCCAGTGCTTAGGTACTGCTTATTTACGCATGATTCATCTATAGGCATAAAGCGAAGAAATAAACGTGCAATAGTATTTGACAATAGATCTTGAGACAGTTGGTTAAATACTGCGCACAAACATTAGCCTATGTATGTTTGATATTGCATGTACAAAGCTGCTGTTAATGCTCAAACAATGAATATCCATATGTATTTAGCGGGGATTTGAACCGTCGGATAAATTCGCAGAAAAGAAACAAATAAACGCAACAATATGTAAGTGTTTCAACTAAGTATTAGTACCATTAAAATTGCATTACTTCTCTTCTGCTGTTTTACAAGCGTAAGATTGAAGCTGATTATGGCAGTGCCTCTGCACATTTAAGTGTGAACTGATAGGCCAATATCAGCATAATGAGTTAAATACTAATTTATGATGCACATTAAATTAGATATGTAGATTTTAATTATTCCAAGAATTTGCAAACATCTGGGGCATAATCTATAATGTTGAAGCGTATTGGTTTTTATATTCACAACTTTTATTAGCCTGAGTGATCACCATTTTCATTGTTGACATTTTTTTTCTGTATTTTGTTACTTTACTGTGGTTTATGTACATTTAATAAGGTATACGGACATTGTAAAATACTACCTACTGCACTAACGTAATGTTAATAAGAAAACCTCAAGGAAAGTAATTACAAACAGTCGTAAGCATTATTTCTATGACAACATTCAATAGTAATTATGTTCATGCTTTTTAAGTGAACGATTATGCTTTAGTTAAAGGCTATTAATCTGCTGTTGGCGTGTTAATTGACGCCGATTGTGCCATTGCGATTCCCATTCAAAATTGGCCAGCAAATAACTTCGCGTTTGTGGTGTTAGTACCAGTAGCAACACAATAAAAAATTACGTTTTTAGATATCAACGGAAGGTTTTCGCGTGAATGTTAAACTAAAATCAACTATTTGGATCCCCTGCTCAGTATTATGTACCTAGGGAATCCAAATAATGGAGCCTAGTGGATACAACCAATGCCCTCGAGTGTAACTTCACAGACGAGAAGTTCTTTGGTACGTATTACTCACCAAGTGCTGTAGAGGCGCGTGATGCGCGGGCGCATGTTGCACGGCGCTGACGTAGCGCGGCGCGCCGTTGGTCGGGTACTCCAGCCGGAGCACCGGCGGCTCCACACCCACCAGGTATCTGCGGTCACACCAACACTTGTCATACAGGGTGCGAGGCAAAATAAAAAGGGCTTTATACAATGTCCTACATTCTGCTGTCTCATTGTGCCTAACAAAAATTACGCTGGGAGGTTGTTTGAGATATACCAAAAATATTTATTGTAAAAAAATTACCAAATAAACACACATACATACATTCATACCATCACACCTCTTTCCCACAGGGGTAGGCAGAGACTACTTTGTTCCACTTGCTACGATCCTGACATACTTCTTTCGCTTCATCCACATTCATCAATCTCTTCATACATGCTCGTCGGTTTCGGGTACTCCCGACCTGACCTTTTTCCAAAACGTCAAACACCAAATAAACATCACCAGACTAACAGACGTGGACGTCCCCTTGGTGGCGTGCAACCCAATAATCGCTAGTACGGCAAGCTAGCTACGGAAATAGGTATACAATTAATAGAGCAACGAAATCCCTCTGGTTAGTAGGCGCACTACCCGCCCGCACCGCTCTCTGTCCCCTTTGTCGTCCTACCCTGCGCCCCTGTACCCGCGCGGGCGAGGACTCAGTTAAGCGGTCGGTCTATCCTCGTAAGTCCCCGCGTACTTCCTGAAGTACAAATTATTAGCAGGAATAAATTCCGAATGTACTAGATGAAGTACAAATTGTTAAATGAAAAAATAACTTTAAATATGATGAAATTAAATCAAATAACTGGGACTCGGTGGCTCGGTCTTAAGCGCTACGCGATTTATAAAAAGTCGGGACTTACGAGGCTATAATTGCAGTAGTTCGGTTTAATAGTCTGCGGCCGAACTACTGCAATGCTTTTAGTCCCATTAGTTTGGTTATGACGTCAAACCGTTTATTTGCTCTAGTTCGGTTCGCCCCAGACTATTTAACAGAACTACTGCAACTAGGGGTTCCCAACAGTTCGGTTCGACGTCATAACCGAACTAATTAGACTAAAAGTGTTGCAGAGCGTTTTCAAATAAAAAGTAGGTACATTATGAACATTTTTTCCAGAATTTAACTACATAATTATATATTTTTTTTGTATGAGAATCAATGGGGTAAACGATTCTGAGTAAGAAAAACCCAACAATAAAATTCTGGAAAAAATGTTCATGTAGGCTTTTTTTTGGAAAACGCTCTGCAGTAGTTCGGCCCCAGACTATTGCAACTAAAGGGACCGTGGTGTAATACTGACTCGGTCCCGAAGAAGAGCAGCTTGCGCGTGCGCAGCGCGTGCTCGGCGGCGTGGTGCGGCGCCGGCGGCTCGGCGCGGACGCACGCCGCCGCCGGCTCCATGTACATCAGCGGGGTGAACCCCGCCAGCGACGAGTCCTCGCTCAGCCGCACCGACAGGTAACCTAGCCGACGATCGACACTCCACTATTATACTATACGACACAACAAACACCCGGACGATAGTTCACTGCGGTATATGGACATAGTTATAGAAGCAAAAAGATATTTTTCTTGTACTTGTAAAAAGTATCATAAAAATTGATCACTCGAAAGTTTGTGCTCCTCTGGATTTACTTGTTATATTATTCTTAATATGGTACTAACCTACCTACCTAGCACTGGCGTGGCGTCCATAAGAACTCGATTCCCACTGGCTTGCCTATTTTAAGGCAGTTGGGCACTTTATTGTGTAGAATTAGACGAAAAGGTTAGTTAAAGCCTTGCCTTCTGATATACTTGACGCCGCGCCACTGCCTACCTAGTAAAAAATTTAGCTAAAATTCGACTTTTATTCATAATTTTTGAGTGGGTAACGATACTTTGCTATTTATCAAATATTTATCTTTATATATGTATATGTATAGTTCAGTGAATCATCGCCCTGCGTGTTAGTTACACCCTGTAGATAGCACACACACAGGAATAACCAACGGAATGGAAACGTCACATAATTTTGCCGCATTCTGATTGGCCAGCCCAGGATGAAATAGGACAATAGTGTTGGGCAAGTAGATATCGTAGAACAGAAAAAAAAGTTTTTATATCCCGTGACAATAAATTTTCAAACATTGCGTGGCCATCAAAATAACATTTGAAAGAAGATGAAAATTTTATTCTGTATTTTCACTGAAAAATCTTTGTACAAATTAAGTAACGGCAAACAACAATGAAATAACAATAAAATATTGGATATGAACTATAATAATAGTTTCTCTTTTTGAAAAAGAGTTCTTAGTAAAAAAAAACAGGAGGCTTATTAGCTTATTACACCGGTGTGCTGTGTTTGATTTTGATGATTGGCGCACAATATACCAGGCTAAGTTAGTTGGATGAATTTACACATCATTCACATACTTCAAGAGCGTAACTTTTTAATAGTAACTCGGTTCTCAATACACTGCCTTTTGTATGCGTTACTTACCTTCTTTCATTTCACTTTCTAATTCTATGGATTTGTCGTCAAGTGCTTCCAGGATATTCATGAGTTTTGCCAGCCAATCCCATGGGTCGTTTTCAGTTCTAACAAACATTACAAATGTTAATTGAGCACAAATATTCCAAAAACAAAGCGTAAATAAGTCGAAGACACTCACCCTATTTCGAAGTTGTCGAAGGACGGCGGTGGATTCCAAACACTGCTGTGGCATAGCATCCAATCTGACCATACCTAGAAATAAGAAAGAAATAAAATAACCAGCCGGGACATGTAGGATTAGTAAAAGAAAAAAAAAACATTCTAAAATTAGCATAGGCGCCAACTGCAGCGCCCGTAGCGAGGATAAATATTGCAAAAGAAAATAAAGTGTGCCCTTTGAAAGGACGTTTGCTTGAAGATGCTTGATGATAAAGAATGTCGATCTGGGTATGTGGATTTATTACATAGACAAAGAAATTTATTGCATTATTTTAATGCAACGAATGCCACAGATGAAATCCAAATTGTACTTGCATTTTATCGATATCAGCCTACAACGCGTAATGGCGGCGTCCGGTAAGATATCTGTGACAAGAAAATGCTCCCTGCCGCTCTTCTACTGTTTACTTTTCCAGACCAATTCTAACAACTGAAACATTACACTTCCGCCTCACAGATAGTATAGCTTGAGGTCATGGATCACAAACGCAAGATTCTCACTAAATTTCTGTTACCACCAAAGACCCCATTATAGACGGAAATTAACGGCATGGAATTAGAATCACACCCATCCAAGCTCTCATTCATACAACACTGGTCGAGATATAAGGTGTTGTACTAGTGAAGCTGTACCTTGATAGCGGGCAACAGAAGCAACGCGTCGGAGTGGTGTTGCGTGTGCGCGGGCTCAGGCAGCAGCGCGCAGCATCGCTCCAGCATCGCGCCGAACATGAGCAGAGACACGCCGAGCGCGCATTCGATCCACGCAGTACGCTCGCCAGCGGTACTGCTACCTAAAGAACAAATAAACAAGGTATTTGTTAGACAGAGCCCAGTAAAAACTATTCGAAGGGCCTTTGATACACATATCTAGCTGAGGTCTGTCTGTCTGTCTGTCTGTCTTATAGGAACGCATGGAGATATCAAATTCAAATTTATATTTATCTATACTAATATTATAAAGAGGAAAAATTTGATTGTTTGTTTGCATTGAATAGGCTCCGAAACTACTGGACCGATTTCAAAAATTCTTTTGTCGTTAGAAAGCTACATTATCACTGAGTGACATAGGCTACTTTTTACCGCGGGAAAATACCTTTTTCTACGGGAAAATTAATTTATCGCGGGCGAAGCTGCGGACGGAAGGCTAGTATGAAATAATTATTGTAAAAATGGGTACGGTCTCTTGCAAACGTAAAATGATGATGTACAACCTTTTGAAAGACTTACAAAACCAAATAAAATTTCGCAATAAAGCTTCGCAAGAGAAGTAAATGAAAAAGTCTGATTCCCCTTTCCACCTATTCGTCCACAATCATGCTAAACGTGGCTGTAAGGTCTTGTCACCTTAAGCTCTGTCTACCCCGTAAGAAATATAGACGTGAATTGTGTATGTATGTATGAACTCAAAACCTTTAAAAAAATAGCTCATGGCTTATTTTATTTATTCAAAATAAAATCATATCTGAAGAAGATAGTCTCTACGTACAGTAATACAAGTTCTACCAGCCGTATTCATTATGCAAAAGACATAAGTTATTTGTGACTTAATCTGCGTAATAAGTGCTTAAATGAAACTTGTTTCACACACGATCGATCGAGTCCCGTTTTACTCAAAACATAAACACATACAAGGAAAGCCACGACATAAATTCCAATTAATCTTAAGTGTAAGTAGTTTTTGGTAGCAACTGAACGATGCCTGGTAATCCAGATTTACGGAGTCTCGTAATACCTTATTACCACATATTGGTGAAATTTCAAGATAGACCCTAAATTAATGTACGCATTAAGTCTACATTTAACTCTCAAAAAAGTGGAAAGCCGTCCTTTTAGGACGTTATTGCTCTTTTAGTTAGATAGGGTATTTATATACGAAGGGTCAAGATCCGTTAAAAAATAAACAGGACAACAAAATGCTGCAAGTTCCTGGAATCAGATTGTTTTTGTCGGGTTTTCCACAAGACTCGCGATAAGGGAAGTCAGCACGGGTGGTAATTACATAATTATATTAAAGAATCTCGGCTGTATCTCATTATACCCTCCGGTTCTGTTTGTAGCCAGCAAACTATAATCAGTTACGATACCGAGGACAGCATGAAATGCGACTTCCGATTTATAATAAAAAATAACTAAGTTGTTAATTTTATTAAACGGATGCATGGTGATTATTACAATAGCTTGAACTCATAACATATTCAACGAGTTCAACAACTATTTTTTAGAATACACCGTATTCATAGGTAAATGAACTTCTCAGGGAAGTGCAAAACATGAACGTATATGAGCGATTGGGACGCCTCAGTGGACTGTGACCGACAGCTCGCCGGTCACCCGAAGCCGGTCAGATATAAATAGAGTCGGCTAAAAATACACAGCACGGATTGCACCTGCGATGCAATAATCCGCTGTTATCTAAGGTATCTTCGAGAAAAAAGCCCTACCTATACAACAACTGCGGGGAACGAATCATACGCGATACAATTCAATTAACCAAATATCATCAAATTTGGGTTTGGGATTACGTGTCTTTAAGTGAAATTTATTAGCGAAATCGTTACTAGAAGGGTATTATCTCCCAGTCAGGGCATGTCCTAATTGTTTTAATGTAAATAAACATTAAATATCACTATGTGTAATGTTATGGGGTAAATAAGAGGTCGTCACCGTTCCATCGGCGAGTCAGTTTGTTGAACCTGTCCCATCAAATGTGTGCGGTGCATTCGAGCGGTGCGCAGGCGGCGGCGCGCGGTGCAACAACCTCCGATAACTTGTAATTTGTAATTACAAGCCTTTACTGCGCCCGGACGGAGCCGCAGGAAATAACCACATTTACAAGCGATTTTTATATTATACATTTTTTAAACATATTCAATTTCAATTAGTCGTATCTTTGTATGTCCTAATTACGCACAAATCAATGCAAATAACAGATTGCTACAATATGAACGAAATCTCGAAGGATAATTTGTAAACGAGCGCCACGGTGATAAAACTGTTTTCACGCCAAAAATACCGTTTCACAGTCAAGTTCAAGTGTACGGTAAATATGACATCGTTATTTGTGATATCCGCCATCCAAAATAAGTCATACCATCATTCGTATCTAAATAATTTTAATTAAACCGGCACAAAGCTAAGCGCTAAACTATCAAGTGTCGAAGAAAAACTTTGACGTTTAAATGTATGAACATTATAAATTATAATAACTAACTAGCTGTTCCCCGCTGCTTCGTCTGCACCCCGCTAGAACTTTACAATGTCCCGGAATAAGTAGAAGCTTCAGGAATAGATGTTTTACTAATAGCAAAATAATTTATGAATCCACTCAAAAGTTGTAAAGATTACTCCGTAATAACATATAAAGATGAAAGTGAACACCTTTATCCTTATCCTTCCAACCGATTTCGGCCATCGCGACCACTTCGACTTCTAGTTAAATTTATACTACCTTTTAACTAGGTGCTCTTTATACCAATAGATATCTATATAACGACATCATTGATATAATGGATTTCTACAGGAACAAACTGTAATAATAATGTGCTAAAATTGTTGTGATAGCCAAAACCGTATATAAAGGATTTACCAGTAAGGAAAAAAACTAGACTTAGCATTACCAAGTTATCGTCAAAATTACAAAGTGTTTGTTTTCTTAATATTGGCTTAGGCCTACTTAATGCGATAGCAATTCATGGAATACAATCAAGATTTAAGCAATGTAATGACTAATGTATGAATAATATAATATAGTATTATACAATAATGCTATGTGTGTATGTTTAAGTATTATTTTATTTTATTTATTTAGCTAGGTATTATATTTATGTTAGTATTGTTGTTTTTACTATCCCTGCGTTTCTCCTGTCTATTTGTTTCCGCCACCTACTTAAACTGTCTCCGACTTATTTCTTCCTTTTGTTGATTGTCTGGCAGAGACTGCTATTAAGCGATAAGACCGCCTATTCTCTACCTCGTTCTTTGTTTCTGTATTGTTTTGTGGTGTTCAATAAAGAGTATAATGTATTGTATTGTATTTAACTTGAATAACGGATTAATGTCGTTTTGTTGAAACGTTTTTTAATTTCAATTTTATTATTACAATTTGGTGATACAGTTAACTTACTTGTGCTTTAAAAGTAATGCCTTAGTAAATTTTTGTTTCACGTAATCATAATTAATTTATTACACCAAAAACTTCTTTGGAGTGGCAATGTTAATGCGACGACTTTCATTATCACATGGTTTTTTTTTTTTTCATTTTTATCATTTTTTGTGTAATATTTGTGGTAGTAGCTGTATGTTTGTTACGTAATAAGAATTCACTTTCCAGCTCGTTATATGCAATGATTTTTTTTCTTGCATTGGAAATGCATTTCATTAAAATAATCGAAAGTCATGATGAATAAGTAACGAATAATTAGATCGGCCACATAGTTCCTTGTTAACTGAACATAACCTAAAAAGTAATTACGTAGGTACTTACAAATCCCAACGCTAGGTTTCGCTGTAGGAATAACCAGGGAAAAACGGAAAGGAAACTAATGTAGATTAATTCACATTCATACATAAGATCGTATTCGCACTAACACATAGCAATAAAAAAACAATATAGACTTCTGTAACTAATTAAAAGTCGGTTTATGTTTATTGCATGTATATAAAAGATCAATTAAAAACCTGTTACTAAGTCTTATTACGAAGTAATTAGTTAGCTAGATAATGATCTATACATGTGTCTCAACATCTTTTTTTTAAATCATTACCAATTTAGCAAGTTTTTGTTAGAAATAAAATTTAACACGTCTTTTATTGAATATTCTTCTTGTCGACTGTACTTGCATTGTCATCCATTCTACTTAATGCACCTATTTACTTTTTTAATCCACCCACCATATTGCAAGTTAAAAAAAAATATTTTTTTCGAAAGAAAAAATATAATGGTTCTTTTACAATTTATAATTTTAATTGAAAAACCAATGTCAAACATAAAATAATTCGCTTTCAAAATATATACCACTGAGTTATAAAAATACTATTGTTTATATAGCAGCTTTTATAAACACCGACCGATTATGAGATAGGTCCGATACAAATCAAGCGTCACGGAAACGACTTGTCTTATGCCTATAATAGTTCTTTAGTCTTATAATGCACTATTAGTTATTGTAAAATAAGATTTCGGTAGTAAAATAATAATTTTAAAATACAGTTTTATTTTACGGTACTTTACTGTCGCAATATCATTACATTAGATTTCAATTTCAATCGGACCAACTGGAAGTTGGTATAAATCGTCTTAAAAAATGGTTTACATTATTCATTAGTAATTAACTAAAATTAATTGCACAAAAATAAAGAAACAAACACAATCAAAAAAGGATATGCACAAAGGCAAACTTATCCCTAAAAGGGATTTCCATCAGTTAACCTTTAATATTAAGTTAGTTTTCTTGAAAAAAAATACACGCTTTTTTGCTGACCGTCCTGTTTGATTGCAATGCGATCCAGTCTACATACTTATATGTACATAATTCAGGACAATAAAACAATTAGAAGTTGGTCTAATTCATCTTTCAAGAATGGATAACATAGATAACTTAGTAGTGTATAATTTTATTATCCGTTCAACTTAATTAGATGCCAATGTTCCTAGCAACCTTACTGTTATTCCACAAGGTTACTCCCGACTCTAAGACAACTCCAAGAAATTGCTTATGAGAATATCCAAAAATAGAAGTTAATACGCTTAAACAAGTTGTGAGCAGGTAATGAATAACCTAGCTGCTGGACTCGCAATGGCTAATTCAGAGCTATTTTTAACCTCCGAGAAAAACAGGGAGCTCGCAGGTTTGAAGACTAACCCGAACTAAAATATTATTGACTATGTTCTTTAATGAAAAAATACTTTTTCATGACTACTTATTTCTTTATGGTTACTTCATAATATGCATAACAAAACAGAGATGTTCAAAGTATGACTTTGGCTTTTATTTGACGCGATGTGATTTTTATATGCAACAAATACGAATATGTTCGTTCCAATATTATTTTCGTAATATGAAGTTTACCTATTTTTTTTTAATTTTGTAAATTTTGTTTCACTGATCTTGAAATCTATTGTTATTATTAATTGCTATGCTACGCTATAAGTATTTATTGGACCGGGATCGTATCCGGTGTAAACAACCCTGCTTTATTTATAGTCCTTAGGTCTTGTTACCCTAGGCTGTGCGTACCCCGTAAGGAATAAAGAAGTGATTAATACTTATTTATGGATTTAGGTATTGAAAGACGCAAACAAATTACAGTTTCACTTTTAAAACTTTCGAAATTACAAGACAGTTACAAATATTCTACTCTAGCATAGCGTAGGCAATCTACCGTCGTTTATATGTCTGAGGCGACGAGGTATAAATAAGGTGCTTTAGTAGTAAAATTTATATAGTAGGTAGGGACTTCTGAAGAATTTATAGTACATAATCCAAGAAAACACGGAACTCTGGTCCGATTTGACACATGCTTTCGTCATTCACGTGTCACTACTTCATGCAATAGTAACAAAATTCATACATATTGAAGAAAATATATTCTGCAGTGGCTTATGCACAAAAATATGATTTATATAATTTATACAAACCAATAATTGCAAGCCTCGTATACTTTATTTCATACTAGATGACCCGGTGAACTTCGTATCACTTACCTCTTGATATAAACGATATGTATTTTAGAGCCGGTAACTTTATAAGGGCATCATCAGATAGTCTAGTATCGGCTCCTTTAGGGGTGGAAAAAGTGGGCAAATTACGCACACATTTCCATGTTGCATGACACATTATATTAGATTATAGACACTTATCTATGCAATGTATATTCTTCCTTATACTGTTTAGGCTTTACGATTGTGGAATTCCCTGCCTATAATCATAAGGCGCACTAAATCTTTACCCACATTTAAATCTATGTTGAAGGAGCACTATCTGTCATCTTGTGCATGAATCTTGTAGCTGGCTTTTTTAGGTATGTGTGTATGTGTCTATTTATATCTCCATTTATTATAAATGTGTGTTTCATGTATAATATATTATGTATTTCAGTACTTGGTATATTAATATATATTCTAAATTGCATCACCTGCTCAAATCTGTTCTGTTCTCCGGTCTATTATGGTTGCCTGGTAGAGATCGCTCTGTAGCGATAAGGCCGCCTATTGTTACCTTGTAATATCTAAATCTGAGTCGAATAATACGAATTAATAAGGCTAAGGAACAAAAAAATCGAGTGAAACAACTGTTGTTAAAACAGAAGTTCGTCTCACTCAACAAATCCATCATCACTATCTGAGTCTTCATCTGAGGGAATATTTTCCGAATTTAATTTGCCATACCACTACGACTGTTGTCATTATCAGTCTCTCGCTGATCATCAGTGCGGTTAGAGCGTGAGGTAGCTCTTCGCACATTTTGATCGACTTCGACGACCTATGTTAGGTCGTTTGCTCCTCCGTATTGTAAACAGTATCAGATAATAATGTTTTTGTGCACTAATAAAACAATGGTAACTACAATGGTGACAGAATGACAAATCAAGGTTTAAATAAAAAAGCGGTCGAATGACACATATGGATGACACATTTTTAATTAAATTTAGCCCGATTCCCCGACGTCCCGAGACGATTTGCTGCCCCCTAGTCGAGCTCTGGTGTAATCTTTAAACTCAACATTATTTCCTATTCGGACCGATAATTTTGTTAACCAATAAAGGATAGGTACCTACACAAATTTAAAAAAGCGCCGACTTTAAACATAATCGATAATGGATTCAGATCGTGTAAATCGAACTTAAATCTTTAAAAGTTTAGTTCTGACTGCACCCAATTCAATAACCAAGTGTTATTATTTCAAAATACCGAATTGACGGCCAAATATTTGACAAATAAGAACAGTTTGTATGGGAAAATAAAATTGCCGTTTTAAGTATTTTCCTCGCAATTGTTCCATATTTTCTCGCCGTTTAAACCTTCCCTGGGCTTTCACGAATATTTCAAGACTAAAATTAGACAAATCGGTTCAGCCGTTCTCGAGTTTTAGCGAGACTAACGAACAGCAATTCATTTTTATTTATATAGATTTAATTCTTTATCGTTGACAATTTCGCGTAAGAAAATAAACGAAAAATGACATATTTTATATTGTATGGCCATCAAGAAAAATTTTCGTGGTAGCCTAGTCGTTTGACTTGTGGCCTCTCAGGCAGAGGGGCATGGGTTCGAGCCCGGGCTCGCATCTCTGAGTTTTTACGGAATTTATGTGCGATATTACATTTTAAATTTACCATGAGCTTTTCGGTGAAGGAAAACATCGTGAGGAAACCGGCACACATCAGCGAAACAATTCAAAGGCGTGTGTGAAGTTCCCAATCCGCACTGGGCACGCATGGGAACTAAGGCCTCTCATTCTGAGAGGAGGCCTGTGCCCAGCAGTGGGACGTATATAGACTGGAGATGAAGTGTATTTTTTTTAATTTCATGAAGATCTGATAAGACCTATATGGGAGTCAGGATTCTTGATTTGATTGTAATCGCTGGCAAGACAGAAGCGACGTAGGCTTGTGTCGCCCACATGACTGTTGTTCCTATACAGTGCCACACCTGGCGCAGTAAATTATTATACCAGGCCTAGGTAGAACTTGCGTAGAATCAAATATTTTAGACTGTAAAATACCAACGATATCCGTAATGCTATAAATAAATACCTAAAGGTAACATAAACTTGTTTGTATATTGCTACTGGAAACTATTTTATGGCGAGATTGCATCCCACATTTGATGGTTTTATTGTGGCGCCAAGCAGCTAATTCAGCTCAGCAAGTAATCCTTGGCATTTCTGTTTTTACCTTAGAGCATAATAATAACTAGGGACGGCTTAGAAGGCAATCACCTTTGTTTGATCATACATAACTTAAATTTCTAAATGTCAGTGAAAATTATAACACATAGAAAAATCCGAAAAGTAAAGCTATGGCCGGGAATCGAACCCGGGTCCTCGTCATTCCGTGACGCGTGCTATACCCCTACACCACCCATAGCAGGTGGGTAGTCTCCGAATTTTTCTACCTGTTACTAACTGTCACGTGACCTTATTGTTACTATGCGAATTTTTTGTCGCTAAGCATCATCTGTTTGAATGATGTGTCTGTACGACACAATTACAAACTCCCATGGAACATCTACTGCTCACCAAGGACGAGAGAAGACGCTGTTTTTCAAATGATAGGTACTATCAAATGAATCAAGAAATTTTTATTTCTTGATTTTTATGTTTTACTTTTTCGGTTTTACCGTTAGAAATTAAATTTCTAAATGTCAGTGAAAATTATAACACATAGAAAAATCCGAAAAGTAAAGCTATGGCCGGGAATCGAACCCGGGTCCTCGTCATTCCGTGACGCGTGCTATACCCCTACACCACCCATAGCAGGTGGGTAGTCTCCGAATTTTTCTACCTGTTACTAACTGTCACGTGACCTTATTGTTACTATGCGAATTTTTTGTCGCTAAGCATCATCTGTTTGAATGATGTGTCTGTACGACACAATTACAAACTCCCATGGAACATCTACTGCTCACCAAGGACGAGAGAAGACGCTGTTTTTCAAATGATACATACAATGATACATAACTTACGCTATAGTATCTGTACCTTTACGTATAGGTACGTAAAGAGTATTTTTTAAACTACTGAACAAATTCTTAAAGTTCTTCATTATTTAGTCAAATTCGTATTTACAACACTCCTTTTCTGCATTTAGCACTGCAGTGCAGCATGGCATTAGTTTATGTCAGCAGCGCGCGGATGTGGCACGTTTTACTGCCGCGGCCTAGTGTGATTCTCTAAAGAAATAAACACCTGACTCCTTATAATGCCCACGAACGAAGGGGTTAAGCCATGGCTGGGCTTTGAGCGCATCGCTGAATACGTGGACGAAGTGCGATAATAACAAGTCCATCGCGTCGAAAATGTACAGAACATCGTCTAATAGGTTAGCAAAACATGTTAGTCACTAATGGCTCCTATGTTGGCCTGTAGAAGGGAGCCGCGGTGGTAATTTCGTGTTTGAAAAAAAAGGTCACCTATGAAAGTCGCATGCACAATCATGCTAAATGCGGCCTTTAGGTCTTGTTACCTTAAGCTCTGTCTACTGCGTAAGGGATATAGACGTGATTTGTGTATGTGTGTATGTAAGAATTGCTGCAAACATTCTAAAAAGAGGTGGTGTCTCTTTCAGTTGCGGATTTAGCGGAGGGTCACGGGGCATGTGCCCCCTTACCCAGACAGTATTTTTGTATACTGTGGACAGTACATACTTCAAGTTTATTTCTAACAGTTATTGTTGTTTTTTTCCCATTCGTCCCTTGTGCCCCCCGCCCCACCCAGAAAACAATCCTGGATCCGCCCTTAGTCCCTTTTCTACACCTTTAATGTATGAAAACAAAAAGACCAGCTGTCGCGGCTTCAGAGAATCAGAGCTGCGCGTACCTCTACTGGCGGAGACGGTGGTCTCGACTGCGAACATGTTGAGCGCGGTCAGCTGCAGCAGCCGCGCGGCCGGCGTGGGCAGCGGCTGGCGGTGCAGCAGCGCGCGGAACTGGCACAGCATGCGGGAGGCGCTCTCATGAAACGTCTCCATACTGTCAAAACGTATTAAATAGGAAATGGGCACACTAATATTTTACGGAACAGAAGAATCCACAAGTAGGTACTGTACCATGGACCGAGAGAGTAAGAAGCCCGTTTCAGCTTCAGTTCGAACATTAAAAGATTTTTTTACGATTCGGTTTCTGGAAATTCATCATTGCTATGGGGAAATGGGGATCGAAAACGTAAACAAGATTCGATTTCAGCCATTTTGAAAACTGAACTCCGACGCACGAGGTCTACATTTCACAGAGCGACTAGTATTTATTTGAGTAACATTGACACTTACCCAATTTTGGTGATAAGCTTTCCGTGGACGTGTAAATAGCTGGTGATGAAGTTTTTATTCAACTGTAACAAAACAAAATAACTAGTAGTTGCAATATTTTATCTACGCACATATAATTAGTGCTCTAAAATGCGTTCAGAAACCGTAGGAATTGACTAGCATTATTACACCTTAAAAAATCAATACTGTAATAACATTAAAATACAGTTTTACCAGTAGGTACAAGGTACCAACAAAAACGTACTTACATAAATCACGTTTTTATCCCCTACCAAGATGACAGAAGCTGGTATAATTAGTGAAACTAGTAATAATGCTGGTCATTTCCCTACTGCTTCTGAACCCATCTTAGAGTACTTATAATATGTGTGTAGATAAAGTAATGTATGCAACTGTACATAATTAGACCTTAAAACGCTCAATATGTAACGGTTGCATAAATTACTATTAAGAGGAGACAATAATAGCCAATTTTAACAATATGAACAAATATAGGTCTATTATAGGTATGGATTAACCAAATAATATTTAGTATAGATAGTCATAGTAGACTAAAACGAATGTAGCTCGACAGAAGTTTAATGAATACGTCACACACATTTAAAGAGTGGTATGGGAAGTGGCGAGTAAAAGAGGCTTATTATGCCTACGGCACTGCATGATAGGATTATATGACGCCGCACGTCATGATACACGTCATGCCTACTCTGCGTCATACCTGCCCTGTCTCGTCCTTCGTGGCAGCAGAGAGAGGAACAGCGCGATAAGCATGGCGTGGCGGAGCGTTTACCTCAACAGGCGTCATGGCAGCCAGGTGCTCGCTCATGGAGTCGTCCCGGAGCGTGGTAGTGCGGTGCCCGCTGGGGCGGACCCAGACCTCCTTCCTGGCGCCGTGTCCGCCACCTGATTCACCGTTTTCAGTCGTTTTTGCACCTTCTAATGCGGCGCGGCGTTTTCTCTCTGCTGCTTCGTACTGTGAAAATGTTTTGTTGAGATTTATTTAGACCCTTATAGTGATACACAAATCAGTATCTTGTGGGCTGAACCATTTTGCTTTGCAGGTTTTCTTAAAAATTAAGACATTCATACACACACACATACACAAATCACGTCATTATCCCTTCCTTACGGGGTTGACAGAGCCTAAGGTAACAAGATCTAAAGGGCCCCATTTAGCAAGATTGTGGGCATACTATAGGTGGAAAGTGGAATCAAAATAGTGATGGGTTGCTAGCCGCATTGTCTATAACATGATTACTATGATTTTCACCCATTCCCTCGATGGGCTTTTAACATCAGCGCCGATAAAAATAAATAACATACCTTTTTCCTATTCTCATCAAAAAGTGACAACAGGCTTTCCCTTGCCGATTGAAATGGATTCGACGACATTAAACTTCTCATGTAATAATACACTGCGTCTAATTTTCTTCTCTGCGACAAAAACAAATTACAGTCAAAGCCAGTTAATATAAATATCAAGACGGTTATTTGTTTGAAAAATGTGTAATACTCACAGCATAAATAGCTAAAATAGCCAACTGATTATATGGCCGTCCATTCTTTGGGTTGATCTGTTGAGCTTTCGTATACCAAAATTTACTTTTAGCGTAATTGTTTGTTTCATTAACTTGTTCCCTGTATCTGGTCAGGTCACCCAAAAATACATACAGCTTTTGAACAGAAATCAGGGCAAGCCCTACGTAGCCGAGTCCCTTGGGCAGCACCATGTGATTATCATTAATAAAATCTTCAGTATTAAATTTGTACGCTTTTTCCAACATATGGACGAGATTCTCAAAATATGTGTTGCCCTCCTCGATTATAGTGTTTATCAGTTCGACTACTTTCGGTTTGTCTTCTGGAGAAACTTGGGGTAGGCTTCGTCTTAGTTTTTCTATGAACGTGTAATATAAAATTTTCCAAAAGTTGTGCTCTATATTATCAGCTTGGCAGTATTTGAGATCGGACATTAGAAGTTTCGTGAGGGCGTTTTGCAAAAATTTCCTGGAATGTAAAAATGAAACAGAATAGCCACAGTTTCAATGATTCAGCCAATCCTTTTCCATAGTTGGTATATTATCGCCAGCTCACCTAGTTTCCATAACTTCGGGCCAATGATCGGCCAAAACGACGGGTCCCAGCAACGAGTGCGTGTACAAGATGGCGTCTGCGCGATCAACTTGCTGCAGCAACTCGCAATGGCGCGCCGCGCGGGCCGCGTCGCTCGCCTCGTACGGCAGCCCGCGCCCCCCGCTCTCCATCCCTGACACCGATGCATCTAAATAAACAGTTATTTCAATCTACTCTACCAAAAAGCAGTGATAAAGTAAAAGGCAACAGAAAAGTAATGTTCTATACTAAAACGTTTTTTTTTAAATAGGAATATAAAATAAGATAGATAAGATAATTAATTGGTTACTTGATTACAAAGTTTGTGTCTAATTTCTACCTATTTATTTTTCAAAAAGGGAGAAAAACCTTTAAAAGCAATGGTTAAGAAAAGTGCATCTACCGCCAAATATCTTCCAAATAGCATGCTAACTATACGACAAAAAGGCAACGTCACTCACCTCTCTCCATTCTCATGTGGACTTGCGATGGACTAGTTTGTACTATTATCGGTTTGGATGGATTATGATGGTCATACAATGTTCTTTGATTTTCAATAGAGCCACCTCGACTGGAACTGAAAGATTTCGTAAAAATACCAAAAGTTATCTAAGAAATAGATCAATTCAATACCGCATTGTATCGGAATATCAGCTTATTGTAGATCCCATTCAGAAGAATGAACCATACCTCTGCTCCTTTGGTAATTGAGACATCGAGCTTTGTGGCAATATTAGCAACCCTGGCTGGGAAGTAGAAGTCTCTGACATTGTTTTATCAGACATGGCACTGTTAAGCCTGTTCCTTTGGTGGGTATTCTCCGTTATCCTAAAAATATTAACTTTAATGTGAACAACACGAAACACAAGAAAAAACTTGCCTATTTATTAGAATAGATTGAGTTTATATAATATCTGCTAGTAGGGTTACCAGACGTCAGGAATTTTTACCCATTCACAAATAAATACGTACTGCAAATAGTGGTATTTTCACAAACATGATGCTGTTGCTCAATCAAGGTCACAGCTTGTGAGGCAGCAGCGTGCAGCGCATATAGCTACAGCAGTGTCTCGTTTTAGTCGCATTTCTGGTATAATTGTTTGTTCTATTACCGTGGTACGGTTGTTGTGCGACGATCTGTCCGAGCTATGGAGACTACATACGTATGTTTCTTGGACTCGAGTATTTCCTCGCGCCAGTTGATGGTGGTAGGAGCGGGCGTGGCGCCGGGCGGGTGGGGCACGGGGGGCGCGATGTTCTCGGCGTTGCGGCCGCGGCGCCGCCCGGAGCGCTTGCCGGTGCGCCGCGCCCGCCCCGACCCGCCGCCGCCGCCCTCAGCCCCGTCCGCGACACTCGCGACGCTCGCCGCCGGCGACTGGTGACGCCGTTCCATGCTCGGCGTGCGACCGCCCGCCCGAGACCCGTTCACCTTCCTCTGTAAATAAAATACAAACTTCACAAAATAGTAGTTAAAATACTTAAGCCGAAAAAAAAACCATTAAGCATGCTCGTTAAGTGTCATCAACATGGAGGGCGACTCGGCTGTGATGTTATAAACACGAAGCCTACATACCGTCTCGTCGGTAGAAACTTCGATCGTTTATACCAAAGATTGAATTATTATCTATCATCATCACCTCCAGCCTATTATTAATATTGAGTTATAAAAAAAACTCAAAAGAGGAACACAGCTCTACGAATCACATTGAGAGCTGTTTTCTCTGCAAAGCAAACGCCTATTGACTACCAGTGCCCAATGTAAATAGGTAGCTACCTCAAAATATATTATTAAAATAAATTTAACCAACTTAACTACTGAACCGTTTTTAATGAAATTTGTATAATACCAATCGGAAGGTTCTTTCCAAATTAAAATATTTTCGGTCAATTTGGTTTTAAATAACTTTTGAAATTGAAATCTGTTTTGCATATGTATAAATTAATTAAAAAAAGGGAAGAATGTACAGAAACTCTTTAATATCACTTACATACATACATAATTATTATTAGTGGTTATTTAGTATAGTTTGAAAATTTTTATGTAATAAATAACGCGCTGTAAGCGTGCGACAATAGTAGCAGATAAACCGATCGCGGATTTCGCTCGCTGTTCACACATGTTTTTTCTTTGTAATTGATTTGAATAAATAAAAAATAAATAAAAGCACATAAAAAGGTAGCAAGACCTAAAGGCCACGTTTAGAATGATTGTGGGCGTATAGGTGGAAAGGGAAATCAAAATAGTGATAATTTATATGTATGTTGCTTCTCTACCCGCGCAGATGGTAAAAACCCATCGAGGGAATGGGCGAAAATCATAGGAACCACTTACTTATAAGCGATGAGGCTAGCAACCCATCACTATATTAATTCCATTTTCCACCTATACGCCCCCAATCTTGCTAAATGTGGCCTGTACGTACCTGTTACCTTAGGCTCTGTCTACCCCGTAAGGGATAAAGACGTGATTCGTGTATGTATGTTTATGTTATACATGTAATATTACCGTAACTGTAAATATTGTTTATTTTGATTTTATAGTAAATAATTTACTAAGATCGTAGAAAAAGTGATCTTTGGAAATATAATATGTAACACCGCCTTTAGATACGGCTGAAATTTCAACTTTCAAATACAAATTTCAAAATTGTTTAACGTTTCCTTCCATACATTTAGAGAAAGTTTATATAAACTACACATAAATATTTCATGTTGACAGTTTATATAAACTATTTTAAGTTTATTTTTATTTTTATTTTCCTTTTTAAAAAATTTTGCTTATGTTTTATTTAAATTAAGTATTTTTTATATTTGTTTCGCGTCCTTACGCGTCCGTCACATTCAGCTAGGAGGCTGAATTACTCAAATGTGTTATGTTAAATGTGAACACTGTTTTGTCAATGATATAAACTCTTTGTGATTTGTTTATGAGCCATGTATGACTGTTTGTGTTCCTGTAAATAAATAAATAAATAAACCTGGATGCCTCTAAAAGATCCAATTTCGATGTAAAAGTTTTCTATTGTGGGAATTACAACCATCGATCATTAAGCCCTCAGTCTGCCACTTCGGGATTCTAATCAACTAAGTTTTCATTATTTATTTAAGTGTAATCATATTAAATTTATCACCCACTACTTATTGCTACTTGTTAAAACCAATAATTAAACATATGGTCCGTAATATCACTACGTAGTATAAAACAAAGTCGCTTTCTCTGTCCCCATGTCCCTATGTATGCTTGTATCTTCAAAACTGCACAACGGATTTTGATGCGGTTTTTTTTAATAGATAAGAGTGATTCAAGAGGAAGGTTTTTATGTAAAATTCTACGCAGACGAAGTCGCGGGCAGAAGCTAGTCAAAGATAAACCGTTTACTATTATAATGCAATACTATTTTGTTATTTTACCTGATTTGCCGAAGACCATGCGGCGTTTTTGGAAACTGCTACTGGCACGCGAAAACCGTCCGTATCCCTTGGACTTAGAGCACGATGTGCGGAGACATCCCTGCTATTACATTGCGATACTATCCTCCTAAAAATAACAATTGGAGTAGTCAGCAATCAGCAAAGCATAGCATTATGTGTCAAATTTAAGTAAAAAAAAAAGTTTACTTTATCAATTTTATCATATGATTTAAATTCTTATCACTATAAAACATTTTAAAGGACTTCCCCTACCATAGAATACTCAGTGACGGACTATTTGACACATTGTTTACTCGTTTCTTTACTTTGTATTGTACATCTCTGTCTCATCATCTGTTATTTATTTTCTTTGGATTAACCAAAAATACTTCTCAAAATGAAACTACTTCACCTACGAATAATAAGTCAAGAAGCGTAACTAAGCCCGAAAAAACACTCCACGCGAAGTGAACCGCAGGGGGCGGGGCTTAAAATATGTACCGCGCGGCGAATTAGTTCGGCCGGGACGCTCGAGCCGTTATCGTGACGTTATCATTGTATTTTTGCGCTAATACATTAGAAAAATATGCCATCGTGTTGTGTGAAGTGGTGTAGAAGCCATTCAGATATGAAAAATAAGAGGACTCACCTTTCATATGTAAGTAAATAAATATTTTAGGACACCATACTTGACGGACCTGGATGCATGCGATCCACGCACCCTTCCCTTACCGCAAGTGGGCGGACACGATCATGACGCAAGGACTAATCGCGTGCAAGTAATTGTCTATCGGAGTGAGAGTTACGTTTGCATTGCTGTTACTGTGTGCGTAAGTGGAATGACAATCGAATCGGCAACTGTTAGGGAATTGCGCTTCTTGACTTATTATTATTCGTATTACTTCACTAATAAATATCACATTCACTCAAACATGAATTGAGTCCTGCGAAGGGCTCAAAACATGCAGATACATTATAAGTAAATCATTTTGAAAAAGGACAACAATCACTTTCTTTTATACATAATACTAAATTGTTGTAAAAATATTGTTTTGTTTTGTCTGTACCATCCATAACATAATGTTATTTGCTATAGATCTCATGCCTGTTGCTCCCTTAAAATCAAGTCAAAGTTAGCCAATTAACATTTTAAAAAACTGACCAACTACCTAAGAAATGATTATTCGTAAGTGCAAAAACAATTCGGTTTTCTACTACCTCACTATTACATCATATGTTCCCACCTATATTCATTAGCCTAATAAGGTCTTTTTCTCATGTACAAAATATTTAACAAATAGATACAAACTATAACTACGTCAATTACCCTTCAGTGCTTTGCTCCCTGCTGTAAGACCGCAGCGACCTCCAATGATCCAAATCGTCCCGACTGTTCCCAATTGTTGATGAACGGTTACTTTTGTAACTATCCCGCCGTTCCCTGTCTCTATGCTTTAAGCTTGAGGGTATCACATCATGTTGAATGCTCACATTACTGTCCTTTCTATTCCGCTCTGGCTTTTTGTCCGAATTTCCCTGACCTCTACTTGAACTTCTATGGAGTAGAAAAAGGTGGAATATAGAAAATATTTATTAATAATATTATTTTTTCATTTAGCATCACAGTATGGTTATTACAAATAGTGTTTGACTCAGAGTGTTACATTATTATCCTGTGTTACTACTTTGTCCCTACTCATTTAGTACTTTTACATCATACTTTGTTTTTACGGTTCACAACTTCAAAACAAAAAACATAACCCCATATTGTTTAAATGAAACCACTTATCTACCACTACCGCCAGATTGCAGATAAGCAGTTCTGGCTGCAAAAGGACGATATAGGATCACTAGTATCTGTCTGATTATCTGTGCATCTGCACAGCCAATATGCACCAGACCAGTTACAAGAACACTTTTGTTCATTGCAGGCAATGCATCTGTCAATCTGAAAACACTGCTTTTGTTTCATCATCACCTCCATCCATGTCCCACTACTACCCTTCTCAAAATGACAAATTCAGATTTGGAATTTCACATACACCACACCATTGCATTGCTTCACAGAAGAAGTGTGCTGATTTCTTCTCTGTATTCACCAAAAAGCTCATGCCTCACAGTAAATTTAAATCACATCTGCCTGAGTGGCTACTTCTAACGTGTGCAGTGGCGTAGTTACCTAGGGGCTAGGCGGTGCAGTGCCCTGGGGCCCTTGAATCCTTACCAGAAGTAATATTTAATAAATTAAAAGTATTACCTACCCAGTTCAGATAGCAGTGGGGCCACATTTTTTATTTGCACCAGCGCCTTTGGTTACCTAGCTACGCCACTAAACGTTAACACATTCTTATGTTATTTTCTGAATGGAAAACATAAATCTAATTTAGTTCTAACCTAGTGGTTTCACAGTTTTTTTTTCATTGTCAGAATATTTACTTACCTCTTATCCCTACGCCGAGATTTTCGCTTTGACTCCCGGGGTTCAGTTATCTTAGCTTCCTGGGATGCTGTTGATGGCAGATTTAGAGAAAAACTTGTAGAAGAGTCACACATGTCATCTAGTTTGATGTTCTTTTCTACTTCTTCTGTCCAGTCCTAAAATATGACACCATTAGAATAAGGAGCCAAAAGAAAATGTAGACCACAAACACACTGAAATAAACTACCTTGAATATTATATTAAGTTCACCATATAAAATCATATTTAAATCTAAACGGGATTCAGGAGGGAGCAGCACCGAAATTCGAAATCCAAGGTTTGTATCATACCATACATTTCATTCTCATAATAATGACTGGAACAGCACTATACTAACTTCAAATTTGTAATTTATGAGTGTAAGGCCTGGATTTGTGCAGTGTTATAAATCTTGTATTTACCAGATTAGTCATGTCCAGAAGGTTTGAAGAACTATGGGAAACCGCTTCATTTTCATCCTGTGTGTCAGATTCATGCTTCACATTTTCACTGTGGTTGGATGTATTCTCATGAGTTGTTTTTACAATTCCATTTTTAGGTACTGTAATAATTTTAAATAATATTGAGTTCATTTGACTTGCTTTAACTATTTCAATTTGTAACTGTCTAGAAATCACAAAATTAGCTTGAAATTATTAACAGCTAATGACTAATGGCAGAAAGGGATCTACATATTATGCATAGGTACTAAGATAAATTTACAAATAACAATTCCAGTAAACTATGTTACATGTTTAACACAGTTTATAGTAATGATTTGAGATTGAATGTTGCTAAATATACAGTATAAATAAATAAAGGAGTAAGAGCAGATTGGTGAGATTTTGTTATAGTTACAGTTAGATCTCTCCCTCCTGTTTATTCTTGGAGAATGAGCACTAGCTGTTACAATCACTATTACAAAATTCACCTTTCATTGCAAACTCTAAGGTTACATTACCATAATCATAAGATTTGTTCTGGTTCTGTGGCATGTCAATCTTTTCATTTAGGTTCTTGTTGTCGCTTGAGTGTGGCTCGCATAAGTTTAAATAGGAGTTGCTTGGAGTCGATCTTCGAGAATTTTGTACATCATAGTTCTTCAAATACGAATTTATAAATTTTTCTCTATCGAAGTTGTCATTGTCCCTTAGGCGACCTCTTCCTCGTGACGGTAGAGTTTGGGACCAGCTCGAGTTAGCATTGGTGTAAGGACCTTGATTATAACTAGATTGGACAGAGTAATTTGAAAATTGCTTACTTTTGAGATCCATACTATCAAAGCTGTGATGACCAGACTGTTCTAAATACTTTTTCCTAAATCTTGGTGGTATATTGTCTAAATTTACCATATGCTTAGGTCTGGATGAATCTGTTGCATATCCTGCAGAGTTTCGTCTACCTGATGGTGGTTTAGCTCCAGATCCAGATGCGTGGCGCCCCGCCGAAGTCTCCATACTTCTGCTGTCCCGGTTCCTATCTACATTTTTTGGCTCAGAATTTATATGTGATGGTGAATCAGTCCTAGGTTCAGAGATCTGTCTATAGTGCTTGTTATAATTAATATCATTGTTTGTACTGTCCTTACTTTGGTACTCTGCAAATGACCGATCCCTTCTTGGCACACCCCTGGGTCCTGAGCCTGAACCACTGCTGAAACCATGCTTATTGTCATGTTTGTTTGACATTCTTCTGTTCATGTACTGACTAGAGTTATTGTCACCCCTTGTTGGTGTCCTAGTCTGTCTCTCCATGTCGTAACCCGTCTCGCTAGACTTAGGTACATATAACTGTTGTTCAGGCTTCTTATGACGGTTATTGCTAGTCTGTTCCCTACCAGGGACATTAAAATCTAAATCATTTACAGAATTATGAGATCCGTAGTGACTTCGACCTCTTGGCCCGTTTTCTACTTCGTATGATTCCATTTTGCCATCAAAACCATTCCCAGATCGCCGCAATGGTCCACTACCAGGTTTATAGAGCTTTTGTTGTGGTTTATTTCTTCTGTACTCCTTGCAGTCATCATCCATAGCAATATTACTTGAACGTTTACAGATGTTACCACAATAACATATTTACGATTAAATCAACATTTCTTGATAAAACATAATCCTTCTTGAAAATAATAATTATGAAGTTTTGAATGCTAACCTGCTGAGGTTAGGTCTCTTAAAACGACTACGATATAATACACAGGTCGATTTGCAAATAACAAAATGTTTATCCGAGCATATGCCTCACTTCTACTGCTGTTCTTGAAGAAAATGTAATTATTAAAACAATACACACTATTTCACATTTATTGGGTTTAGACCACGAAGGCGTTTTTCGATTGGAAAAACATTTCAAACCAAAATCAAAACGTTTAAGGATGACTGCGCCTCATAGACAAGAAATAAATTAACTAATATATCAGATTGTTTTGAAATCTTTCCGTTGTGATGAGAGAGAGCACTTAAAATTACTTCATTGTATTTTACAATAAATTACTTTGCATATCATGATCTGATCATTTTTTGTGGATGTTCACATTTTTCACTCAAAGACCTCAGTTGACTCAAAGATGAAATTTCAATTTTTCTTTTCCTTAAATTTTATTTATTTCTTACTGGCAATATTTAAGTCGAATGTCAACTTTCTAAAGTTTTGGCCATCTTCGATTGTCTATGACTAGTTATACTTCGCTTAGGTATTCTTGATCTGTATTTCTCGTCAAAATTTCTTTGATTGCGCCTCTAAAATAGATCAAATTTGTTACGTCAAACTATGTTTTCAACCTGCAATGGGTTCTGAACCCGTAGGTGACGTTTGATTAAATATAAATGTGATTATTTATATATTTAGGAAGTTAAAACTTGTACATTTGTATAGTGATAAGTATAATATCCGTATTTAAAAGTTTATTTTTAACAATATTTTTGTTCATGAATAAGATATAATGTCCTTCGAGTACTTACCCGTGGCCGAAGACGAAAATGAAGAACCCATAGAACTACCAATCGAAGAAGATGGAACGTTGATGTTAACAACAGTGTCCGCGCAGTTTCCTGGCTGCTGCGGTCTCAAATATCGACACCCGGAAACGAAAAATATTCGAGGGATAAGATTAAGAGATGGCAGACTCTACCCACCTCCAGAAGGATGGGGCAATCATTTATATATTTGCAGTTTTCCCAAGGAAAACAAACGTAAATCTGGAGAAAACTCTGAAAGTTCCTCGATTAAGAACAAGAGAAATGATAATCTGTGCTCTGATTTAATAGTATTAGGGCTGCCATGGAAAGCAACTGAGCAAACTGTGAGGGAGTATTTTGAAAAATTTGGTGAAGTTCTGATGGCGCAATTGAAACGAGATGCCAAGACTGGCATGTCTAAAGGCTTTGCTTTTATAAGATTTGCATCATACACTTCTCAGATGAGGGTGCTAGCTCAAAGGCACATGATAGATGGGCGCTGGTGTGATGTACGAATACCGAATTCCAAGGAGGGCTCAGTCAATTCTATGCCTTGTAAAGTGTTTGTTGGGCGCTGCACTGAGGAGTTATCAGCCAATGATTTACGAGAGTACTTCTCTCAATTTGGAGAAGTCACAGATGTATTTATTCCAAAGCCGTTTAGAGCGTTTAGTTTCATTACATTTTTGGATCCGGAAGTGGCTCAAAGTTTGTGTGGTCAAGATCATATAATAAAAGGTGTTTCAGTGAATGTGTCAAATGCATCCCCTAAGCAAAACAAGAGTGGCTCGAACCAACGCAACTTACCCAGTAGAAATTATGAAGAGGGCCACATGCACTCAACATCCAACAATAACTCATGGAGCAACCGGAGCATGGACATGGTGAATATGCAAGCACTGGGCATGTCTGGGCAACACGGCCAAACAGGGGTGGCAGGGGGCGGTGGGCAAGGGCAAGGAGGGAGTATGCCACTGGGTATGAGTGGACTTCCAGTCAACCAGGCTTTGGTGGCAGCAGCCCTCAACCAGGCAGCAGGATGGGGACTAATCAACAATATCCCATCAGGAGGGTCTGAGCAAGGCGCATTTGCCGGGCCTGGCTCGTCCGCGCCGCCGCAGCCGCCCAACTTCCTTTCGTGGATGCAACAAGGTAACTCTGCGCAGGGACCTTCTAGTCAGTGGGGACAGCGGCACCAGTCCCAAGGCCACTCTGTTTGATCCAATGTATGATTTGACAAGCTCATGATAATCTCTGTGATTGTAGTGACATTTAGATAATTGTCATTGGTTTAACGGGTTGTAGTCTGCTGGTGAGAGATGGTTTGTACCTACTTTGTTTGCTACTAATGTTATTTATTTATAAAGGAATTGCTTGTGTTTTGTTAATTTTCTTCAAACCTTTAGTATATTTAATATTATATGTCAGACATATATCCAACAAAACCATTTAAAACAGTAATTACATAACCATTATGAATATAGTTTTGGTGGATTGAATGGTTTTCACAATTCTATAAACTTCTTAAAAATTTATAGATCCAGACACAGTTTTTCAGTATCAAATTTATTGAAGCCTGGTGTTAGCCAGTCTTAAATTGTTTTGGCTGCTCTAAATCAGCACCTACTAAAGATGCTTTTAATTGTGCTATTCTTCTAATTGATGTTTCATTATTATTATCATATATTTTCTCATAATCATAATATACCTTATTAAGACAAGCTGGCATGATCAACCTTTTTGTACCTTCTGGGTCAAAGTTTTCTTACACAACTCCATAAAGAAAAGTATTAGATCATGCTTTGACTTGTCTTCAGTCCATCAATACCATTCTGTATACAGACAGTTAGTTTTCATAACACCAACTTTACAGTTGATCTAGCCTCCATTCTCATTTAGTTTTAGTTCATTTAATTCGCGTCCAAATGGGAATCATACAGTGGTAATAAGACATGACATTAAATCCACATGCAAATTAAGTAGTATTTTGCAAATTCTATAGAATTAATTTAATCTGCTTTGTTACACACATTTTCATCATTTCACTTGTGGATAGTTTTTTTTCTAAACCATATTGTTGTATTGGGTACCCCTTTGGCAAGATAAATTTTACTAACTATGGTATTTTGCAATCAAGTAAAGCTCTATTTAGATTTGTATCTTCATTTATTTTAGTTTTGTAATTATAATACAGTTAGATGTTACCTGTGCTTTTGTACATTAATAGGTAGGAATAATCATTAACAGCAGACTGTTGAAAGTTCATACATATAAAAAATAGAAATCTATTGAATTGTTATCATTGTTTATCAAATAATGTTGTTTATTAAATTATTATGTCGCTTCCTCAGGTGGATGTGGTAATTAGATCAGATTGTCTATTTTTTATGGAAAAAATAATGGTTTGAGTATTTTTGTGATTAAGCAAAGCGGGATTGTTGTATCGAATGGGTAAATGTAATCTGAGTAACTAGAGTAATTCAAGTTTTAATACAACTGTAATATATAAAATTAGGACAAAATGGAAGGATGCTTGTACAAATTTCAAGACTGTAAAAATATAAACAAATGAATGTCATAAATTCTAAAATCAAGTTTAAATAGTGCCTGCATCTGTATAATAAGAATACAAGCAACATCATTGCATCAGCGCCACGCCTCCATGGCAATAGCTGTTTACAAAAATTAGAGAAATGTAAGTTAGCATTATTTGGAAACTATCTATTTGTAAACATGTACCAGTGTGCTGTATAATAAATTAACATTGTTTCACGATAACTTAATAACTTGCTCTACTATTTTTGGATGCAGGCGGATAATTCGTGTAAAGGGTTAATATGTATGATGCAGCTTAGAAATTTCTAAACACACTTGACAAACACCGCTCACTTACGAACTCTACGCTTCTTTAAAATCACGAACGTTTGAACTTGGTGACCTACGATAGAGATCGCGTTTACCCCCGTGTTCAAGAAACGTCGAGTTATGTTTAATCTTTATAATATCCCTTCGAAGTTGCCTACCTGGACTGACTCCACATGGGCAGGTACCACAACCCAAGTCCTCTTATACTGAAAATGGGACTGCACCCGACTGTGGGGCATATTAGATTTTGAAAACGGAATAGTTAAATATTTTATTAAACGTAATGACGTCTCGGAGTACGGTCGGCCGTTATTAAATGTTGCTAATAAGTATAATTTTTAATAAAGTAATCAAGTTCCAAGTTGTATTAATTACGTAATGTTATGAGTCAGTATCAAATATAATTCAAATACAATGAAATCAGAGAAGCGGTATGTTCTCATTGATATCTGAACTAAACACACTTTTGGACCTTAACAAAGTTATGTTGTTGTGGTCACGTTACGTTGAAGTGTCTATTTAAAACCAATCTTTCTATTGACTGCACTTTAAGTAAATATTTACCTCAAGTTTATTTATTCAAACATAGACTTGAATTAGTCCCCTTCATGAACAATGCATATTATGGAGTATTGTTTAAAAAAATGGCTCCCGAACTTTTGATTCTGACCAGGCACATATTTTTATATTTTGCATTTGTAAAGTGATTTTATGATTGTTATTATCTTAACTGTCTCAACTTCACTTATACATACATATACACCGTGGGAACAAGTTTGCGACAAATTTTAACCAAAGATTCTAGTGCCTATTTGGATTTAAAAAAAGTAATATATACCTACATTGCTGAATAAATAAAGCCTAATTTTCGAGATATGAAATTGTTTCAGTAATTCACAAGTTGATAAATTTCAAGGTTCTTTATAATGTGACCTAATCACACGTACACTCACACAAGCAATACGGGTCTAATAACAAACTTACCTGCCATCTGCCATAATTTTTAGTACCCTAATAACTTTTTATTAAAAGTTTAGTTCAATACCAAAAAGTTCTTTGGACTTTTTAACAACTTTTTTTTGTTGAAAACCTACTGGCTGTAAATCGATTTAAAATGTCACTAGAAATTACTGAAAAATGATAAACGACTGTCACCTAAGTCAAGTTGAACAGCGCTACTCGTTTCTAAGGTTTCGTTCACAAGAAAGTACCATTATTAATTGATTTTTTGTTACCGAAATTAAGAAAGTTAATGTGACAGTTTTGAACCCATGTTGATAACATTATTTACTCGTAAATACCACCAGGAATCCATAGTTAAAAAAATTCGCATAACTCGTTCCCACGGTGTATATTATGTACGCTTCCAAGCTCATTCAGTAAAGTTTGAAAATATGTATAAACATTTGAGTAAACATACATGTTATCAAAATCGTTTTGAAACCAGGTCGAAAGTTTCTAGGTCAGCAGAAATTCGTATTACGCAATGAAGTCTCTTACTAACTTAATAACGCTTTGCCTCTACTGAAACCTAAATACATTTAACAATAAATTGTAATCGATCTCTACATCCTGTATACTTGGAAGTTAAGTAAAATGTGTATTTTTAATTAAAAAAAGATATTTCAACTTCTAGCGTTACTTAAGCGATGTTAATATTATCTGCCATGCGTCATCGTTAGTATAAAATATCAATATCTAACAACGATCCAACAGGCACTTCCCTTCCATTGTGGTATCAATGATAAACGAAAGCAATATTTTGGATTGTATTTCTTATTGCGAGTTATTTTCTTGGATAGGTATGTTTTTGCTTGGTTTTGTTCGTTTTATTAACTTATTTGACCGTTTGTTGTTTTGGTTCTAATTTATGCATGTCGATATAAGTGTAAGAATATATGTCGTGTTACTAGTAGTACATAACAATGTATGTAATGTAATATTATTGTGACCAATTTAAACAAAGCAAAACCCATTCTACAACATGTCAATTGAACTTATTGAAATCATATTCAGTTTCAACTTAAAATTACATAAATATTGGGGTAATCTACGTGTAGAATTAAAGAGATGTAATGTTAATAAATTGTAATAATGAGTGATTACACATGTATTTTTGCCACTCCAGTTTTGCCTTTTAGCCATAACTAAATTGAATTGAATTAAATTGTTGAGAAATCTTTCACACATAGGTGCCTCTCCGTAACAAATAAACCAATTAATGATAATAATATCTTAGTAGGAATTTATGGTAAAAAAAGCTCCTCCCACGCTGTACTTTCACTGGACTCAACCAAAAGCATGTTGTTTAAAATAATGAGCGTTCCTTTTTGGTAAGGAGAGTGCATGAGAGTACGTACTGCAGTAAGCCGGATCTGGCCTTAACATACAAATAAATGAAAATGGCAACACTGAAAAAATAGGAGAGGGGGCAAGCCCCGTTTCCCTTACTGATTTGTTAAACTCTTGCTCTCTCTTTCACTCTAAGTAACACTTTACACTAGACGTCTGACATTGTGAGCACAAAGGTTTGCATGGATAGTGCAACTTTTCTAAATGCACCATTCATTCAAATTTAAAATTAAACATTCTTCGAATTGTGTGAAGCAGGGGCTGTTAAAACATAATTTAACTTGAAGCTGTGTTTATATATTGCTGACTGTACTATGTTGACCTTAAAAAGAACATCTCTCAACTTATAATCCTAGCGTAAAACAAGAAATCGTAACAGCAATTGCAATTATGTATGCGATATATTTGTTTTGGAGATTTCTATTTCAATTATAACATTATTTTGATTGATGTAACCAACTTTTACGCAGGGGCAATATAGACTATTTAGTGTGAGTGGAACGGCACGAAACTAACTTCGAAAATCGAATTTCGGAGTATAAAGCTAGGATTCTTGTCTACCACTAACCTGACGAGGAGTAATTTTGTACCCAATTTAATAAGTATAGCTACCAAGGTATAGGTCAGCAGGAGTAGCAAGAGTGTCCTATATAGTAAAAATGCAACAAGACTTAAATGTCAAAACCATAAAAGCGTATGTCGATCAGCAACGGTGACGACTACTGCCGCATACAGTGTGTCGGTTTTATAAAAGTATGATGATAATATAACATTGATTTATGGTGCAATAATGTATATTGATACCTACACCTACAACTTCTGTTTTTTTATTACAAGTGCATGTATGTACAGTCGTTAACACTTAACTGTCAACTCATATGTCTTATCTATTGTGGTGAGTTCTATAATATAATATTCAGTTTAGACTTGTGCCCCTGTTCATAAACACCGGTGACTGAACATACGATACGTTTGTCTGTATCTGTCACTTTGACATTAGCTTTCGTCAGCATAGACAAAACATGTATACTTAAAGTGTAATTCTATGGTACTTGCTAACTATGTAAACAAACCACCATATTGAAATTGTCTCTGAATGTTGAATTTACTAGTGATGTTTGTTTACATAGTTAGCAAGTTCTATAGAATGATACTATACATTTTGCTATAACGGGTTCGCAACGTTATACATATGAACAGGGTTAATAGTTAGGTCTTGGCTGCTGTACGTAGTTGCTCTATGTCCAAATACCTATTCGAAGATTTCGAAGCTAACTGGACTATGGTTTTATTAAGTTTCTAGCTATTGAAATTAAAATAAAACTGTGATAATGCAAAAATGAGTGATTGACCGATTGTCTTTGTAAAATCCTTTGGATGATCATAAAATAAAATTCATAAATAAATTATATTAGTTTGCTGACATTTTGCTTTCCAATTTTATTTCCATTAAGGTGCATTTAGACCAAACGAGCAGCTCAGTGCAGGATCTGATAAATTAATTTGGAATACACAGAGGAAAACATGTTCTAGCTAGAGTAATCTCTCTTATCGTGGCGGATATGAGTGCTCTTCAAACACTACTCTTTAGTCCTTTGGAGATAATCAGAAATGAGGATTGTCGTTTACATGTGTAAGTATATAATAAAAAAAAAACACATGGTACTGCTCTGGCTCTAATGCTCTATGTTCTTTTGATCTACAAGCAGAAACTTTTTAACGCCCGGAGCTCAAAAACATCCCTTAGGCTTAATATCTTTGCACGTCACGTTACTACCGTTACATTACATTGCAAGTTTGCTTGCATCACAAGGGTAAAAATTGTAAAATGCATAAACGAAAGTGGAACTAACAACTCTAGAGGCGTCTCTCCTCATTTGCATAGACGGTGGCGCCGCCACTGACTGTCTTGTGTTTTTAATTTTTTCGCAACGCTAAACATTAGTCTCTATACGAAAAAACTTGAGCCCTCCATCTGTTCCATCCTATATGGTGATGGTTAACTATGTATGCTTAAGTGCAATGTTCGAGTTCTAAATCAAGTTGTAAATAAAGTACAGTCGGCGTTAGAAAAGTGTGATCACATAGTTACGATTTGTTTGTTATTATCTAATGCTACCAGATTCAATAGTAACCAACCCTACGTAACTCGACTAATAAGTACTAGGTACTTCAAATTCATGTTGTCACACGCCCTAGATTATGTGCTATACATACCTAAATAAAATCTATGCACTTTGAATGTCGTCATTTTTGCTGCCGCGTGATACTTAGATTACATACTTTATAACATAATTATGTGATTGCTACAGATTCGACTTTATTTATATATTTTACATTGTAATTTAAATGTGTGAATAATGACTCCATGGACACTAATAAATGAAATAAAATTTATTTAGCGTTATTGTTTTGTTTTTTTTTTCATTTTAATAATCTAATATTAATTTACCCATGCAAAGCTACTTACTAGAAAACTTCAAATGCCAAACAGCTCTGTCAGCGAGACGAGCAGTCGAGCGCAAGCGTTTCTAAGCGTGACTTTAATATTTTTTTAAATAATGCGATTTGTAGCGCGTGTATTTGATGTGGCGTCACCATGACTGGATGATATGATATACCTAGTGACAATGACAACTATGGAAGTATTATGTACACCTACGCAATTATAGCCGTTACAGCGATCAGAAATTTCAGAAATATTTGATTTTAGTGAACTGTAAAAAGGCGTATCCACTTTTTCACCTTACCGTTGTCATTGACTGTACCTACATAGGTACAATATTTATTTTGACCGAGCCGAGTATACTGTCGACAAGTGTAAGTTTAACTTTGACACAACTTCTCGGAAATCGGAATGCGTGCGCGTAGGAACGTACTAGTTACGTTTCAATTAGGTAACTATTACGGAAAAATTGGCAGCGGCAGCGTACTGACAAATGAGCCCTTCAAATAATTGTTAGATACACGGGCAACGCTGTAGCAACATTGGAACATTGAGTGGCTGCCTGCTGCCTCACCTAATAGTGGAGATGTATATCACTTCAAAACAGTGCCAAACTTATTCTACATTACTAGGTAGATTTAAGGTCAGTAGATACAAATTTCATTAATAAAGCACGACAAATAAATACTAATGATTAATGTAAATGCTAGGTGAGGGGGGATGGGGGGCTTTGAGTAGTTTTCCCAAAATAATTATAATGGATAATGGTAGGTACATACAGTCAAGGAATTTAATTCCCTACCCACCATGGAACCTCTTCACTTAAAATCCTTGACTGTACATAGCATTTTCTAAACTTGGTATGGTCCCATATTGGATAAAACACAATATAGATGCAAATAACGGGAGTAGTGCTCGCTTACCATAAGGTAACCCACATGCTCGTTTGCATTCCTTGCATAAAAAAATGAAAATATCCCTGTAACGATTTATCCATAAGTATTTTATTTTAAAAAAACCGGTCAAGTGCGAGTCGGACTCGCGCACCGAGGGTTCCGTATCATTATCTATAAATATATAAAACCAGTGTAAGCAGAGCCCTGCTCCAAAGCAAAATGTACGCAGTGTGGGGTTACTTTATATTGGTCACTGCTATATACAGACATACATACACATTTACGGTTTTCGCAATTATTCTTTAATCTGTGCTATAAGACCTATCTTCATACCAAATTTCAAGATTCTGCGTTCACGGGAACTACCTTGTAGGTTTTGATTCCCTTGAGAGTTGAAAATTTGCGGAAATTTGCGGCATAAACGGCTGTATCTTTTGATTGCGTTGGCTTAGAATTTTGATTTTTTCACAGCTTAAAGGTATTATAGACCTGAGTATTTGGTATGAATTTCAATTTAATACCTCTACGCGTTTATGAGGAAATGGGTAGTAAGGTTAAAATTATTAAAAAAAAATATATTATGTGATGTAACTAAAAATTTATGGTTTTCGTAATTTTTCCTTTATCTATGCTATAAGACGTTGCTTCGTACCAAATTTCAAGATTCTGAGTTCACGGGAAGCACCCTGTAGGTTTTGATTCCCTTGCAAGTGTCGAAAATTTGCGGCATAAACGGCTGTATCTTTTGATTGCGTTGGCTTAGAAGTTTGATTTTTTCACAGCTTCAAGGGACAGTAGACCTGAGTAATTGATATAAATTTCAGCTTCATACCTCCACGCGTTCCTGAGAAAAAGGGTCTTGACAGACGGACGGACGGACAGACGGACAACAAAGTGATCCTATAAGGGTTCCGTTTTTTCCTTTTGAGGTACGGAACCCTAAAAATGACTTTCTTCTTGGCAATGATGGTATATCCGAATGCGCTGGTAGTTTCAAAAAACAACATTAAAAGAGCCCTTGGTGGCCTATTTGCAAAATAAAATCTGGATTTTGTCTAGTTAATCGGTCTGAACATCCCTGCATAATTTGGGGCTCGTGGTTAATTTCAGTTTCATTTTATACCTAGTCAGAAATAATAAATAGTTATTTGGGCAACAAAACAAGTCAGCAAAGTTGATTTTTGATGCGGTGTTGATTTTGAATCCCGAGTAGGTAAGCGAAGGATTCTAGATTAGAATCCTGAGTGCAGCAAGGGATTCAAATAACGTTGGTCTCGTGTGACACATAGGTACAATTTTTCACCTCGACAGCGAGAACATTTTGTCTTAAGTGAAAAAAATACAAGGCAAATTTAACTAAATTGTTTGTTTTACAAAATGCATAATGTACTAGAAGTACTCGTAGGTATACTATTTATATTGAAAAACGATACTACAAACAATTAATAAAAGCTGAGAGCTGGGCCGCAGACTGAGAGATAGGGGCTGCGACCCCCGCTCTGGTTCGTGGCTGGTTCAAAGGGTTGCCATTGCAGTACAAAGAGGCAACGCGGCCAGCATAATGGGAACCTTTGAACCACGCACGAAAAACGGGGACATATTTTGGATTAATTTTTAATCAATTTTAACATAATTTACTTTAAATCAACTTTCCTAGTTTTAGTGTTCCTTATTGTTGATTAGTTTTTAATGGTTTATATATTATTAAAAGTAATTCATTAATTAAAAAAATCTAATTATAAAATATACAGGAACCGAATTGCGGCGTGTACCTACTTAGCTACATTGTTGGCATTTGAGAAAAAAATTAATCACGCTACTTTTTAACGATAACTAGGTACGTCCTAAAACTACTCTGAATTCTGTTATACATTAAGAATTACCTATCAAAATTTAAAATTATTATTTAGGTAAAAGCCCATCGAGGGAATGGGCGAAAATCTCAGGAATCATGTCATAGGCGATGCGGCTAGCAACCCATTTCTATTTTGATTCCCCTTTGCACCTATATACGCCCACAAACGTGCTAAACGTGGCCTGGGTCTTGTTAGGTACCTTAGGCCACAGTAAATAAATAGACCAGTATGGAAGCTAGGCATACTTTTTGAAATAAATACCTACGCTCCGTTAGAGCGTTAGGGTTGTCGATTTAATTTATATAAAATTGTAAAGATTTTTGTTTAGTTAGCGCTATAATACCAGCTAGTAACGCCTGTTTTAAAGTAACCTTTAACTGGAACCTTTATAGACCCCGACACTCTGCGCATAGCTGCCGGTCTCCGGCTGGGTGCTGGGATCTGCACAGGACACAACTGTGTTTCTTGTGGGGCTTCAGTGGACCAACTCGGCCACCATGGCCTTTCCTGCTCCTCGGGCGCCGGCCGCCTGTCCCGCCATGCCGCTCTCAACGACATTCTTCGAAGGGCGCTCGTCAGTGCCAACGTGCCCGCTGCTCTGGAGCCCCAGATTGTGCGGAGCGACGGCAAGCGCCCGGACGGAATGTCTTTGATACCCTGGAAGACGGGCCGTGCGCTGGTGTGGGACGCCACTTGTACTGACACCGTGGCGGCGTCCTACCTACCCGCAACTACCAAACGTGCGGGGGCGGCGGCGGACGCCCGGGAACGCCTCAAGGTCTCAAAATACAGCTGTCTCGGCGCCCAATATCATTTCTTTGCTTTTGGTGTCGAGACTCTAGGTCCTTGGGGTAAAGGTGCGCTGGAGCTACACAAAGAGCTCAGCAAGAGATTGAGAGAGGCAACAGGCGACCCTCGCGCCGGCAGCTTTCTCGCGCAAAGAATCGCAATCGCAGTTCAGCGCGGGAATGCTGCCTGCGTGATGGGCACCCTGCCAAGAGGCCCAGCTCTCTTATATAATTAATTTTAAAGTTTATTTAGTTATTTAGTTATTTTAATTTAATAGTAGTTTTAGTTTTGTATTTACATTTTATATATATATAATAATGAGTAAAATAATAAATGTAACTAGCTACACTTAATTAAGAGTATTAGGGTTGGCACCCTTAATTTGTCTAAAAAAAAAGACAAACGTTTATTTGGTTTCTATGATGGACACGGCACTATAAAACTGTTTTTTTTTCAAATTCTTTGTAAATTAATAAAGCTACTTTGCACTTTATATGTTGTCTCTGACAACAACATCGAAAAGATCCAATAGATAATTAAAAAGTTAAAAATGGCGGCTACATTTTTTCATTTCGTTAACGGATTCGATATCGGAGATCAACCATATCCCCAGATATCGATTTTGAAAGCAATCGGTCGAATAATTAAAAAGTTCAAAATGGCGGCTATTTTTTCTCATTCCGTCCACGGATTCGATGTCGGAGACCAACCGGATACCCAGATATCGATTTTGAAAACAATCGGTCGAATAACTATAAAGTTCAAGATGGCGGCTACTTTTTCTCATTCCGTTAACGGATTCGATGTCTGAGACTAACCATATCCCCAGATATCGATTTTGAAAGCAATCGGTCGAATAATTAAAAAGTTCAAAATGGCGGCTACTTTTTCTCATTCCGTCCACGGATTCGATGTCGGAGACCAACCGGATACCCAGATATCGATTTTGAAAACAATCGGTCGAATAACTAAAAAGTTCAAGATGGCGGCTACTTTTTCTCATTCCGTTAACGGATTCGATGTCTGAGACTAACCATATCCCCAGATATCGATTTTGAAAGCAATCTGTCAAATAATGAAAAGTTATGGTATAGGTAAAGTACGTATCGGAATTTGGCAAGACATCCTTCAAACGCAGTCCTATATATATAAAATAGTAGGTATATAATAGATGCAAGATGATACCGACGAAAGTCCGTAGTAGAATTTTCACCAAAAACGTGCTCCATAATATATGGCAACTACTTTATTATTTAAACAGCCTAACGTTTTATTTTAACAGAAAAAGCATTTTATTTAATAATAATGTATTCTTATCTTTCAACATCAGCAGGGAGTTTAAAAAGCTCCGGTTGTGAAAAAGTCGAGTTCAAGCAGCCGTACACTGCGCAATACGCTCTTGGCATGTTTAACACGAAAAAGATCGCGGACTGTCTGGGCGCACGTAACGAACAACCGCTCGACAACGCGGCACTCGCGACTTACGGCACCTCGAGGTCCCCTGAGGGGCCGTGTAAAGCGCGCGCCTGTGTGCGTGTTTCGTTTCAACCGATTTGTTCGTAGTTTCCTTACTGCTTTAGTTAGCTTATATATATACTGTGCTTAGGCTCTGTCTATCCCGTAGGGGATTTATGTATATACTAGCGACCCGCCCCGGCTGCGCACGGTATATTATGCATGTATTATACATATAAACCTTCCTCTTGAATCACTCTATCTATTAAAAAAAACCGCATCAAAACCCGTTGTGTGGTTTTGAAGATATAAGCATACATCGGGACACGGGGACAGAAAAAGCGACTTTATTTTATACTATGTAGTGATGTAGGTATGTGGGTACGTATTACAATGCCTAAAATTAAAAAACCTAACGTAAAACAACCTACGTTCAAAATCCCTAAAATCTAAATACCTTACATTTAAATACCTAAACAACTAACACCTAAGTACGAGTTACCTAAGTTTAAAATACCTATTGGACTAAATGTCTAATGTTTAAAATATCAACAGCTATAACATCTAAGTTTGATACACCAACATTTGAAATACCAAATGGTCAAAATAGCTAAAATGATGCTGTAAGGGTGACCCTTAGATTATACTCGTAACGCGCGACGAACCGATTCGCTACGAGCGCCCTTCTTAGTTAGTAGAAATGTAGGAAGAAAATGTTATTTTGTAGTTTAAAATGTTTATTGAAATGTAAAATTAATGTTAAAATAAATGTTATGTTAAACCGTTGTTAGGTTGAATCACTAAAAGTAACTGACTAAATTATCGCTAAATATTTCTCAATAGAGAGAGAAGTTGCTATGCGCTGACAGCAATATTTACTAATTTGGGTTACACGCGCAGAGCGCCTACAATTAATGTACGCTGACCGTACAGATGCACCTACGAGCTATTTGTACGAAGTAGTAGATCAGGGCCTCTATTCGGCGCTGACACGCCCAAGCTATTACCAACCATTTGCAGTGCCTAACGTTTAATTTGCTATTCGGGGTCGCCCAAATGTCAGTTTGCCGAACACAATCCGAAGAGAATGCGATGCGTTTTTAGTAAGCTATTCGGGGCGCCTCGTCATTTTTGTTGGGGATTTTCAACAGCTGTCAAAGTGTGTCAGAAAAAAGAGGAGTTCTGACCGCATATCCTATCAAATCTATAACGAGTTATCTAATAATTATCTATTCAGTGCGATCACATCAAATTGATCAAAATTTAAGCCATAATTAAGAAAAACTAAAACCCCCGAATCCCCAAGTAATCCGAGCCTTTGCAACATAATCGCAGATCGCACAACGCATGGTCAGGCTAGCTGTCAATTTTGGAATTCAATGTGTCAAATCGCCCACTGATTGCCTCACTGATGGATGGAGCAAAGGTGGATGAAAAAGGTTCCAATATTACGTGCGGCTTACTCACGGCAAACATCATTTTTTTATTAATTCGATCGAAAGCTATCCCAAATTATTAAGCGTAAAAAAATATCGATTTTGAATCGAGGAAATATATCTGGAAAACTCAGATTGTTGTGTAATTCGGTAAACAAAAACGGTCTGTGCAAGGTGAGGTGAATCCGCGATCTCAGGGCAATTAATTTGTTTTCAATAATTCTATCGAAACCTATCCCCAATTAAAAAGCATAAAAAAATAGCGATTTTGAATCGAGACCATGAATGTGGAAAATTAAAATTGCTACGTAATTTGTGAAATAAAAACATGATGAGGTCATTGAACTACTATTCATGAGGTGTTAAGATCGGTCACCATTTTTAAGTTTTTTTATCAGTTCGTCCCTCAAAGCAAAGGAAAAAACACGTCTCCTATTTGGTCTCGAAACGTCCGTCTAGGCCTTCCCCTCCCAACTTTACCATTCACACTCCCCACATAATTATGTACATAGATCATATTGTTTTGATAGGATTTATTAAAGTACATACAAAAAAACACTGCATTCCGATTTAATAAAGGATATATGTTAATTTTCCAAAAGTTTAGCTTATAATTAATAAAATTCTCATCAACTCAACATATTGAAGGTCTGATTTATAGAATTAATAGTCATCATTTCCATAAAGGATAATAAATCAAATAGTTATTGAAAGGAGAGTTCATTAGAGTAGAAACTGTGTCGGTATTATAGATCTTTAATTAGCACCATTTTTAGTGCATAGTTTTTCAGCAACATGATTCTTCATGAAGGATTATTTTGTTAGCTGGTGGCGTAAGGGTGGGAATAGGGGAAGGATGGAGTCCCACGCAGGGCCATTGTGGCCCCAGTACCGTCTGTAATACTGATACATTTCTAAGTAAGAATAGCCCAGTTAGGTGGCAAATTCATTAGCTATTTTTAGTGTTTTCAAATGTTAGTTTAATGTAATAGGAGGTAACAGGAAATAACTCTCAAAGAACTTTTATTAGCTATAGTAATGATTGATAATTCGCATACTTAATGTATAATGGAGAGCATGCCAAAATATTAATTTTATTTTGAAACAAGATAGTTGCATAAAGGCCGCAGGCAGACAACATAGGGAAAGCGGTGACAGTACAGATCTTGAGAACTTCACGGGTATATACAACTTCAAACTTCAAAACGTGTGATAGTAAACAGGCAAAATGGTTAATCAGATGATTCGAGTTTTAGAAAGTCAAACTATGCATTCAAGCGCAAATAAGTAAAGTATTTTCATGAATATCAAAACAAGAGATAAAGGGCAAACTATATCAAAAATCGGTTTAGCTTTTTGGAATGGCATTCTCTAAGCATGAACAAGCAGACATAGAAAATGTTAATAAAAGTCTGTCAGCAGTCATTTTGTCTTGGCAAGATGTTTTAATTCAAATATTTAAAAAAAAACTAGAAAAGAAAGGCATTTAAGTGTAACATAATTGTTTGATATCATTAATTTATCATAATAAAGTTATAAAGAATAATAACACAGACAAGATAAGTAGACAGATTCAGTAGGTTAAGTATAATAAGTTTAATGTAATAGGAGGTAACAGGAAATAACTCACAAATAGGTTTTATTAGTTATAGTAATGATTGTTAATTACATTAGTTCGCATACTAGCATGCCAAAATATTAATTTTATTTTGAAATAAGATAGTTGCATAAAGGCCGCAGGCAGACAACATTGGGAAAGCGGTGACAGTACAGATCTTGAGAACTTCATGTGTATATGGTCGTAACTTTTCGCCACTCCGTCTGTGCATTTAGCATCCAGGCATGTTTCAATGATTGAATTTAAAACCCGACAATACTGTTCGAACTTCCAGACAGTTGGAGTATCTGTAAACAAAATAAATGTTCATTTTGTTTATATACAACAGACAGACGATGTACAGAAAACAAATTCAGGTTATAGTGAGATTATTACATGAAGGAAATTACAGCCTAGATAATTGTTCATGAAAATTCTTAGAGTGAATAGGCTAGCAACACATTGGTTTTACAAATTTATACAGAGGAAAGTATTGTTTGTTTGTTTACATTGAATAGACTCCGAAACTGGACCTGGTATTGATCCAGTACTGGACCAATTTGAATAATTCTTTCACCATTAGAATCCTACATTATCCCTGTTAAAACATAGGCTATATTTGATTCCACACAGACAAAGTCGTAGGCAGAAGCTAGTTATACATATTTAACTACCCTTGAAGTCTGACAAGATAATCAATGAAATAGTAACAAACAACAATGAATAGAAATGATTTAAGTGATTATATATACAGGGTGTCACAAAACCCTTTAACGATAATTCACGAGCTTGTTCGCTATATTAGTTCGAATACCCCTGCAAAGTATGAGACCCTAATTGCAACTAAAAAAAAAAATTTATAAAAAATAATTTAATAGCTTTGCTCAGTGTGCCACAGGCTTAAGCTACTCACATTCCTACTCATAGTTCTACAAGTCAAACTATTGTTGGTGACTACTTCGGCATACGGAAGTTTCGTAAATCAGCCAATCAGCTATCAAGCTTTCGCAACATAAGCGACACACAATGTCCGGTAGCGTAACTAGTTTTATACCGGGAAAATTAAACTTTTGCTGTGAATATTTAGAAATACAAGCTGAAAACCTAAAGTTGTGAGCATTCGCATATTTTGTACTTCTTGCTAATCTTATGAAGTAGGTACCTTAGTACTTAGGCATTGATTACAGACCTTCAGTTATTGTGTCCGTTTTAGTCACTCACAATGTCAAATCACATTACCACTCAACGTGAAGTACCCCGTAATCACACACAGTACACACTCAAACATCATTTCGCTTTACTATTTTAATACAAATATTTAAAATAATTACAAAAAATAATAGACATTGCCACTCAATATCAACTGACGGCCGTCAGTTTTATTTGGTTTTATAATCTTCTCCACTAAGGAAAGGCGAAGGGATCAAAGCCCGGCAGCCATGTCTGATGTAATAGTGTTTTTGTCAAGTCCTGTCACAGTCCTGACACTACTAGTCGTATCCTAACAGCTCTTCATGCCTTCCCTAATTGTCAAATTCAACATTTTTCAAGTTATTTCAAACTATTTTTAATTTAATTGTCGACTGTGTAACAAGACTAACTATTTTCAATATGATAATTTTTCTAATTCAGCAGTATTCTCGCTTGTCTATAATCGATCGCCTGCTTGCACCCACTAAAAGGTAAACTGGTAGAGATCCTTTAACAGAGATAAGTTTGTCTTTGTAGATGTATCTTATCTTTCTTTGACAGTTGTTTTTGTTTCATTATTTTTGTACAATAAAGCATTTACTATTTACTACTACTACTACTACTAAACTCTGGACCATAAATCGACAGTAAAGGACATAGTGGACAGCGCGCATATTACATAGTGATAACGGTTCGCAACCGGCGAGCGACCCTTTGATGTAGACGCCCAAAACTGACTGGGTGTAAAGGACAACTATGCGATTCTCTAAACGAGACTCATGATTATGAGTGAACGGATAAATGAGCTTATTGGTACACAATAATGATTTGATTCTTTCGGGTGCCCCACGCCTGATAACAAGCAAGACACATTGTCTGCCAAGCGCAGTGATGACTTCATGAATCAGAAATTGAGGCGTGAAAATGGGTATGAATAAATAAAGAAGAGACTCAAAAGCCATCCCACACTCACATTCATGCTTAAGTGTTCACGTCCCACAAGTAGAGAGGGAAACTACCATAAACAAACAGCCACCAACCTCTTACAGAGGGCGCGGGCGATCACGCGGTATTCACTCAAATATGAACAGTCAAAAAACATTTGTCAAAACATCGTGTTTGTAATTTTCGACGTAGAATTCAATTTTAGTTTATTTTATGTAAAAAAGAGAAATAATCTAAATGAAACTGTGATTCTGTGCCGATATCCGCTCAACAATTAATGTGTGTGTGTGAGAGAGAGTGTTTAATAATTGTGGCTTTAAGTGTATTACGTGATTTCGTATTGATACAGAATAATGTAAGTATAATCATAAGCCACAATTACAGATATCCATTTTATTCCATCTCCTAACACATAATCCTTTTAAAATCATCTCTAGGTACTTTTTTAAAGCATACAAAGAATTGTAATTAGATTACAATTATTTTCGCAATTCACTTCACACGCACGTTAACGTTTGCCAGGTCATATTGTGGATTTTCTGAAACGAATCTAGAATAATTTAAAATGATCATTTATCATTAAGGAAATCCGATCAAAGTTTTATGGTACCTAGTTAGTTTGAAAGTAAGTGCTAGTGAAGTTTTAGTTACAAACAATATTAAGGTTTCAAGTAGCGCTACTCACGTAACTTATGAATGAAAAGGTACACCTAGAGCATAGTCCTAAAATGCATCTTAAGATTCGTTAATTAAAGGGTCAATTAATTAACCACGAGCGTCAAACTTTGCCAGGGTGTTCAGATAGACTTACCTGACAATTCTGTAAAAGGACGTTAAAGGGTTTTCTGACACCCTGTATATTGCAAGTGGGATGTATTGAAATACTAGTGTTAACATGCAACATTGTCAGCATACAAATTGGTTGTCATTCTTATATATGAGTATGTAAGTTCCTGGCATAAAAGTTTAGTCTATTTTAATTTAAACCTGCATGGTATTATAAGTGCTAAATTTCAACTTGGACAGTCATAAATATAATGAACAATCAGCGACTAGTAGTTCTTTAACTTATGTACATACCATCACACCTAAATTTCCGTAGGGGTAAACAGAAACTACTTTTGTACATGTCTGACATACTTTACCATGTTACAGAAAATATATTATATGACTATCAATAATAAAAATAAATTATTGGTTAAGGTAACTTACTTTAGGAGTTCAGTAGATTGGTCTACAGGTTTCATTTAAGTTCGGCTGTCAACCTAAGATCCGTAGTATTTTAACATAATGTGACACGGTTCAAGATGTGTGAAGGACAGTTGCATCCTTGTTATTCATGTAATAATTCACTTTGGCACATTTAGTACCTTGATTGCAATCTGGAAATAGAAACGTACAATTATTGATTAATAAGTCACAGGGACACCAGTAGTTAAATTTAGTCCTTTTCGAAACGAAATTAAGTTCCTTACCAAAAAGTATGTTTAGAAAATAAATAATAAAATAGATGAATAACCGGTACTAACCTGTAATACAACAAAGGATAGTTGTTGATTTAGTTCATGATGCCGACAATGATTCATAAAACATTTTGATTGAATATGAGATATATAATAGCATATTAATGTATACATTCTCATATTGGCTTTGTTCGAACGAAATATTTATCAATCAATAACGTACCTATACCATAATGCACGGAATGTCATAGACAGAAGATGACAGACAGATACGCTAGGATTAGAAACTTTTTTTAAATTATGACAGCTAGTCAGTTAGAAAAGCAAAGGGGTTTGTGCCCATACAGTAAAGTCGTAGGATAATTAAATGAATTTTATAATCATCAAAGGCGGTAGAAACATTTTATGACATGTTTTAGCGTTGTCTTAAATAAAATAGCGTTGACAAGTAGAGTGATCGTGCGTGACAGTTCAAACGGTTGATTGGCTAAGTAAAGTTTTTGGAAGAGGTGCAAATTATATTTTTTTTCGACAGTCGACGTCTTAATAATCGAGGAACTGCAGCTCTTTTATTTTTATTTCCTATCATTAATTAGAAATAATTTTTTAAATGCTCGATTATGACATTTGTGAGATTTAACGGCCGATAAGCTCTGTTGCCTAGAACTAGCTTGTAATAAAAAAAAACTACGTCAACTGTCACGTTTGAGATTGTCAAAAAATAATACCGCGGTTCTGTTTATTTGCATTTGCGTGTAATCAGTGTTAGCAGTGTGTTTTTAATAATATTTCAACGACCTCAGCACAACCTCCTGCCTTTCGATATTGCCGCACTTCTCTTCGACCTTTGCACGATATTTGGACTACGATTTCAGCTACTATCGACGACTTAGGCACTTCTTCTTGGACAACGTTTTTCTGCTTTACGGCGACCCCCGCCTTGACTGTTGGACTGATTTTTTTAATACTGAGGCTTCGCTATTGATCACAAAATGAGCGAATTTGTACGAGCGGATTCAAGAAACTTGCCACACATGGATATGTTCATGATATTGGAATATTTCTACACAAACGATAAGCACAATGTTGCTGAAATAAGAGGTGTGAAGACACTCATGTACGTACTGACGAATTTCACAAACATTCTGATGCATATTGTAGTATATGATCCTCCAGACTACACCAAACACTTAGGTAATACTTAGATATATCGGCTCCTCGTCACACCGTCACTCACTCTCATCACGCATCGACCTCCGTGCTCGCCCGCCGTCCACAGACTCCTCTCTCTCCCAGCGCCGCGCTGTGCTTGGCGCGTGACGTGTGTGCGGGAGACGACAGATGTATGTTTCTCTTTCGCACATACACTACACATATAATAATCATGATTACAAATATTTAACACATTCATACATAGTGTATTGTTGTACATCAAATTAAATCAAAATCATTTAAATTTGGTTACAAATAAGCCTGTGCCCAGCAGTGGGACATAAATAGGCAGATGATGATGATGAAAGATCTTGTGTTATAATGTTTTCCATTGCATTTTAGGTCATCAAGAGGTGGTTATGTTGATAACGCAGTAGGTTATGTGGAAATTAAAAGAGGGAACACTGAATGCTTTGTCAGGGCCAAAGTTGTTCCGGAGCACAAAATAAGGATGAAATATTATCTTGTGACTATTCATTTAGAAGAGGCGAATAGTAATATAATTGATGCAACATGTGATGTTTGTCCTGCATCAGCTGGTAAATACTTACACTATAGAGTAAATATTTATGGTTATTGAAGATTATATTTTCATTGATTTGTTTTACTTTCAGGTGGATGTAAACACACATTGGTGGTGTTATATTGGTTACAAAAAAAATCTACAGAACCATAGCTAGTGAGGGAACACAGCCAATATCCTCCAAGGATATTTTTCCACCCAAGAAAAGAGGAATAGAACTAGGACCAAGAGATCCGGAGAAACTCAATGCATTTTATGAAGAATGTAAAAAAAGAAAAATTGGGGACTTTGATTTTGTCATTTTTACCAGATCATGATAATGGTTTAACAAAATGGTGTACATTTGACATGATACTTGATTTTACAACTAAAACTAATAATCACAGTTTTGAAAATTTTAAAAGCAATTTGTCTGTGACCCAATTTGTGATGGTGATTTTTTTCATAATCTATCACATCAGGTATCGTTGGATAGGTCTTTCAGAAATATTTTTGTTAACAAGTGTATATTTATAAAAATAAGGACTAATTTGTACATTTTAAAATAAAACAAACAAAAATTATTGTATTTTTATTATGTCACCTTGCAAATTGACTAAAGCACATTATAACTGCTTCGTCCACATATCAACCAAAAATATGTTTTAGGAAGACCAAGATACATTTTGAAGTTTCCTTAATAATTCTTAAGATATGTGTACGTCCTGACATATTATTCCCTTCCTTTTGTCTCCTTGGTTGAGCTTGACGATGAGGGGCTCTGGGTTCATATCACGTCGGTGTTGATGAACGACTTGCAGTTGAAGATGACAGCTTGCTTGGCATGATTTTTTCAGTAATATTAGCTGAACAGGCTACACATTTTACTGATGGTTTCACCAAAATCATATATTCAAACAAAGCCATTGTTTGAATATATGATTTGGGTCCGAGTCGAAAAATCACACTGGAAAAAAAGAATCAAATTAATTTTACAAACCAGTCCTTTATAATAACTACTAGCTATTATATTGTTTTATACTAACAATTTTGTCAAAATTTTTACTATTTTGGGTTTTTGGTTCCTACCATAGAAAAATTGTTATCACTCAATCTGTCACTTAATTTTTCTTTTTATACAGGTACATAATTTTACCTCTGAATCTGGCACGGTCCCAGGGTAGGGGTATGTTGCAGTAACTGCTTTGAGCCAGATCTTTTGTGTTAGGCTGCTTTCATCATTCAACATTTCCTAAAAATAAGCACATAACGAAGTACATATCAGCATCCAATTTACACTTAATTTTTTGCCTTAAGAAGACAGGAGAGGATTCACCAAAGAAAACAATAGGCGTAGCAATGAACTAAGGTGAATAAATTGTTCACATCTTTTTGTAGTTAACTGTACAATAATGGCAAGGGATAAATATCCTGTGTTTACATTCATAATAACACATTGAACATTTAAATAACCTTGTTAATTAATATAATGAAGAAAAATTACAAATTATAAAATAAGACACCTAGCTGACACTTACAATCTCATGGTATGCTTTGGTTAATATCAAGTTTGCAGTATTTTTTAGGTGTAATTAGCCAGATTTACTTTGGTAGCAATCTTCCTCAATCTGTAAATATAATAAAAGCATTTTACTAGATTCAATAATCTTAATTTCTTACAACAACATTAACTGCAATATACTCACATTGATATGTTCCTCACAGACATATGACTATATGAGTTCCGTTTCGGACAGTTCATTTCTAGAGCTTGGCACCAAGTCGCTTGTAAAGCCTTTGTTAAGCTCAAATATTTGAAAAATCCCGTCTATACTTCTTATATGACGGTACAAAGCATTGGAGTACATCCCTGTAATACTTAATTTCCTCTGCAGTGCTTTGGGGATCGTCCAAATCCATTACACTCGTGTGGAAGTACAAAAGTCCAAGAAGCAGTGCCTAAGTCGTGGAAAGTAGCTGAAATCGTAGTCCAAAATATCGTGCAAAGGTCGAAGAGAAGTGCGGCAATATCGAAAGGCCGGAGGTTGTGCTGAGGTCGTTGAAATATTATTAAAAACACACTGCTAACACTGATTACACGCAAACGCAAATAAACAGAACCGCGGTATTATTTTTTGACAATGTGAAACAGTTGACGTAGTTTTTTTTTTATTACAAGCTAGTTCTAGCCAACAGAGCTTATCGGCCGTTAAATCTCACAAATGTCATATCGAGCATTTAAAAAATTATTTCTAATTAATGATAGGGAATAAAAATAAAAGAGCTGCAGTTCCTCGATTATTAACACGTCGACTGTCGAAAAAAAATATAATTTGCACCTCGTCCAAAAACTTTACTTAGCCAATTTTAGGGGCATTACATTTTATTCGGCTGGCAATTTCAGCGCAACGTTTGCCAAACAGAGGCTTTGTGTTTTCGACGCATGGATGCCAATCCTATGCCGTACCTATGACGAAGTGCGCCGTTACAGCGCCGAATAGAGGCCCAGGTACCTCGCTGGCAGCGAGCGAGCGAAGCGAGCGAGCAAAACCTTTTAGGGACGAAGCGACTCGGATAGGTTAGGTTCAGAAGGCTAAGGCGGGAGCGAAGCGTAGCGTAAGCTCCCGCCTTATCCTTCGATGTTAGATATTTTATTTGTAACAGCACATAAAATTATTATTTTCATCAGGTATCATTGTCTTTAACATTATTAAATGTAAATGTAAATCATTTTTTTTTTTATGTGAATAGGAAGGCAAACGTATCATATACCAAATTTTATCAAGCAAATTAGATTTTCCACATGGTAATAAAAAAAATTACTAACACCAAAGGCTAATGCGGGAGCTTCGCTCCGCTACGCTCCCGCCTTAGCTTTTGAACCTAACCATTCTGAGTCGCTTCCGCCCCGAAGCGTCTTGATCGCTCGCTTCGCTCGCTCGCCGAAAATTAAACATTTTAAGCTTTAGGTATTTGGAATATAAGTGAAAAAAACATTAGGTGTTAAGATTTTAGGGATTTTGAACGTAGGTTATTTTACGTTAGGTTTTTAATTTTAGGCATTGCCATACGTAGTCATTTTAAACTTTCGGTATTTTGAATTTAAGTGAAAAAAAAAATAGGAAGGTATTTAGATTTTAGTGATTTTGAACGTAGGTTATTTTACGTCAGGTTTTTTAATTTTAGGCATTGTAATTATTACGTAGCCATTTTAAACTTTCGGTATTTTGAATATAAGAGAAAAAACATTAGGTGTTTAGATTTTAGGGATTTTGAGCGTAGGTTATTTTACGTTAGGTTTTTTAATTTTAGGCATTGCCATACGTAGCAATTTTAAACTTTCGGTATTTTGAATATAAGTAAAAAAACATTAGGTGTTTAGATTTTAGGGATTTTGAACGTAGGTTATTTTACGTTAGGTTTTTTAATTTTAGGCATTGTAATACGTACCCTTACTATCACTAGGCATAGAATTTGAAAATCAAACATTGAATCGACTGGTTTCTATCTCTCGCTTTTTTTTGTATCGACATGAAAGTGACAGATTGACGGAATGTACAAACCTTTCGCGTTTTTGAATAGAAATAATTAAAATAGTATTTTATACAATCGTTGCATAATGAAGGCTCTTAGAGTCGAGTACCGTGTTTAGGCCACGAGGCTTGCCGAGTGGCCTAAGTAAGGTACGAGATTTTAAGAGCTAATTATGTAACTATTGTATACAATACTTTTTCTACGAGTCATCATCATCATCGTCTATACATATACATAACCTTTTGTAAAGTACATTGGGTTAAGTTTGAAAATTGTACCTTCCACTTATGAATTAATAGTAGTTATCTCCTCTGGAGTAGCGGCAAAACTAATCTCGTCACTGTCACTCATGTTTAATTCGAATTAGGGATTATTTATTTAACACCATCGATTTCGCGTCAAATAACAAACAAAACTTTAACATTTTCTTAGCACAAAAATCTCAGAACAATAACTAAAGCATAGAACCCGGACTAAAATAAAAACTAATTATTATAGTGCGTTGCTTCTTATTCCAGTGCACTAAAACAATAAGTTAAAAAGAGACAAAGATGCTATTCACGAGACAGTCGTCTGTCTGTTCCGTACCAGGGTAACCTATACAAAGCGCTTTAAATTATACATGTATATATTTCGCTAGTGTAAGGAACAAACCGTCATTGATTAGTCTTCAATCGATATTTTTTATGGGTATCGGGACGGTCGTGGATATTAATACATATTAAACGGATATCATTATAATGAAAAAAATCTATTATGAAAATCGGCCAAGTGCGAGTCGGACTCGCGCACCGAGAATTCCGTTTCACCGTACAACAAAAACACATTTTTGTCCGTTCGTATTTGAATTGGTTGGTAACAAAACAACGGCAAAAAATCACGTTTGTTGTATGGGACCCGATAAATATTAATTTTATTTTGATTTAATTATCTATTTTTAAAGTGAATATGAAACTGAATATTTCAAGCGTCTACCTGTTGCCGCTATTGATATCGAACAAATATCGCAAAAAAAAACGTTTGTGGTATGGGAGCCCCCCTTAAATATTCATTTTATTGTTATATTCATATGTGTTTTATTCATAGTATTTTTTGCTATAGCGGCAACAGAAATACATCATCTGTGAAACTTTCAACTGTCGAGCTATCACGGCTCATGAACAACCTGTTGATAGACGGACAGCGAAGTCTTAGTAATAGGGTCCCGTTTTTACCTTTTGGATACGGAACCCTATAAAAGGAACATTTATGCATACCTATAGATTAGTAAAAACTTGCCAAGTCAAAAAAAAGTGAAATAGTAAAGTTATGGCCAAAGAAAGGGAACAATATGGAACAATAATGGAGTCGGAAAACTGAAAGAATTAAACATATTTAATTATATCTCTATATTTACATTTAATATCGATTGACAGTTTAGTCGATATCACAGGCACATCACTAAGATAACCTATACTGTTTTCATATTTTCTTTAAAATAATATGTAAATAGGGATATCTTTGACAAACAGGATTCAATAATGGTGTTATTTTATAGAACACACTCAATATATTTTAATGCGACCCTGAAGCTGATTAAAATCACTTAACGATGATAACTTATAAACGCATTATCATTTTGTTTTCTGGACGCATTAGATTTACATCCTGGCACTGCACAAGACATTTTCTAGTTTCACTAAGTAATTGGATTTACCAATATTCGTTATTTAATCAATTTTTAACAATAATAAACAAAAAATTCTCCAACAGTTGTCCGTCATTCACGCATCCGAAGCACAATAAGCACATACAGATAAGTTAAGTTGACACTCAACACAAGTCATTGGGCTAAGAAATCTGACTCTTGAAATCGGCATCATATATCGGAACCAAGTGACGTAAAGGAACCAAGTTTGACGTTTGGACAGGTACGAAACAGAAAAATAAGAACAAACTGACAAGTTTGTTCTCTTTTTAACTTATCGTTTCAGTACACTGGAATAAGAAGCAACGCACTATAATAATTAGTTTTTATTTTAGTCCGGGTTCTATGCTTTAGTTATTGTTCTGAGACAAAAATGAACTAATGAGACGTCGTTACAAGACTGTTTCTGATTGGCCGATTACTTCAATTACTAACCAATCACGTATCAGAAGAAAAAAGTTGGTGTATTCAAATGGAAGCAAATTTGCCAGATATTTCCAACTTTACGTTGGGTGCGTTCCACTAAGCGCTCACGACGCTCAATCGAAGTAACCAAGTTCTAATTTTGAAATTACTATAGTCATGGCAGAGTGCAAAGCGGGTGGAGGGGGTAGCCTAAACGATCACAGCGCTCGCTACGGCTAAAATTGTCATTTTTGTCGCTGACTTGAGCTGTCAAATCCATATTGCAGTAAACATTTTCTAATCGTTTTTGGGATAAAAATATGGTCCTGGTAAGATGTGTTGTTGTGAATTGTAATAACACCAAGAAGAATAGCGACTGTAAATTTTACCAATTTCCAAGACCATGGTGGAAACGAGACCAAAGAAATAAGTGGATATTTGCCGTAAGAAAAAAAAAGTAAGTTACCTAACCTCTAAAATTTCACTGAAAACAACAATTTTAATATTATTGGCAATAATGTTACTGACTACCATTGTCCAAAATTGTGTAATATAGTAAAATAACACAAGATTTCATTAATATTTTTCACAATATTTACTTACTTCTTGTTTGACAGCGGTGACAATATTGTCCATAATGGCCGCCTATCACGTGGCGCTGTCGTCGCGCACGGTCCCAATATCATTATAGTTGAGTTCGAAGTGCCATAGACTATCCAAGATTATAAAGTATGTGATTACAATTTTGTCTATAAACACATAATTGACAGATTAAAATCAACGAGTAGAAAAAGTTACTTTTCAACACACTTGCTCGTAAATTGAGTCTTATTGCACTGCATTTAAGCTCATAATTGCGCTTATTACGCACAAGTGCTGTAATATATTACCGCACGAGTGCGGTAATATATATATTTTTTAATCTCAGCAAAAAGTTCAGTTATCTACAGGAACAAGGAATATTTTCGTGAATATTAAACTATTTTAGGGAAAAGATGATAAATAAACATTTAATTTCGACAAATTATTCATTTTTATCTAAAACTGAACATAATTTGCAATCTCAGGCATTGATTAATTATTTTTTATTATAATTTTAATATTAGGCTGTTTAGGAGTCTGTGTCAGTGTCTTCGTCACGCGCGTGCTAAGTGCACAGCGCGCATGCGCGAGTGCTGCGCGCGGATTGGCGCGGAGAAATAATATCTGCCGCCATTTTTCACTGATATTGTTGATTCAGACTTTGTTATTTTATTACTTTAAAAATTACGAGTTCAATTAATAAAGAAATGTAGTGTCCGTCGCTGGAAATACTAAAATATGTTCGGACAATGTTCGGACAGTTATATCAGTATGAAATCCAAGGTGTTAATTACCAAATGATAAAGTAAAGTTCTAAAGCAGCTCCAGGTAAGCAATGTCTGGTAACAAAGGTAAACTAAAGTTCTTAAAGTCCTTTTATTAACTAAATTTTATTTATTTTTCCTCGCAAATGTGTTGAAAAACGTCGTATGCGACGCGTGTGCTTTGGTAATTACACATCTCGGCTCTCTTACCCGCGCTCGCTATCGCTCGCGCGTACAATACGCCTCGTGTGTAATTACCAACATAGCACACTTGTATCATAATGTACTATTGTCTCACGTTCGAAGCAAACGCATTTCAAGTTAGTTCTTTTGTTCACCGCACTGTCAGATGGCGCCTCTTACGCTCTTCTCTGTTCGCGCGCAATAACGACCAGTCTGCATTGTAAAAGTATCAGTATAATTAAAAGCAGTTTATTAATATAACTATTTATCATTTCACGCCATCCACCACTTTTCTACAAGACTAATATATAAATTGTGGTACCTACTTAACTTGGGGATCTTATACATTCCTTTTATAAATGTAGTATAAGTTTAGTATCATTTAAGCATTGTTGTAAATTTATTTTATTTTGATAAAATTACTTTCTGCCAGGTTTCTTGCGGTGATTTACTTACATCCTATTCGAAATGAAAAGTAAATTGTTCAACTCGGGTGAAATTACCCATTTCACCCTCGAACTCGCTACAAATATCTCAGGTGAAATGGGTCAACAATTTCTTTCAACCCTTTATCAATCTACTATTTCGGACGCGTTCAAGTGAACGTCTTAATTTCTATGTAAAAAATGGCAGGGCCCCCAAGTGGCCGAATCGAAACATCAACAGTTCCCAAATGCGATTGAGACGTATTTTGGTGACCGAAAACTTACAATAGGTACCTACCTACTGCTAAATTCCAAGAAGTTGCTGGCCAGCATCTATTTTCTTCAGCAGCATCTAATATTAAAATTTTATAAAAATGCATTATCGTATTATTTATCCTATTAGGTAGTAAAAACGTACTTTAGTTTTATTGACTACTAGCTTCTGCCCGCGACTTTGTCCGCGTAGAATTATACATAAAAACCTTCCTCTTGAATCACTATCTATTAAAAAAACCGCATCAAAATCCGTTGTGTAGTTTTGCAGCCTAAGCATACATAGGGACAAAGGGACAGAGAAAGCGACTTTGTTTTATACTATGTAACTAGTGATAATTTAATAATTATACATATGAAATGCTATAGATCTACTCTTTTGTTTTTACACACAACAACACATCATAATTCATTAGGTACGCTAAATAAATACACTTTATAGTAATTAAATTACAAGTCGACGCAAGTAAAAAGAACCACGAAGGGCTGGTGGAAGGGATACGTTTTCGCATACAAATTTAATAGTACAAGTACATGAAGATGTATCCATGCCACCAGCCCCCCGCGGTTCTTTTTACTCGCGTCGACCTGTACATTAAGTTTCTATCTACCTATTCTATTATCATAATAAAACAAACGTCCAATCAACGAGTTTTGTGCTCGACGAAGGGTTTCCGAAACTGAAAACGGACCAATAAGAAACTATTCTTGCGGCAACAGATCGACTGTGAGTGATGTGATGGCTTGTTTTTTTTTCTAGTACTTGTCGGGACGCGTGTGGAGTTGCACGGTTTTCGGAGTTTCATTTTTCATCGTTCAACTTTTATAGAAAGTTCCAAAATATAATGAATCAGCGTCAACACAGTTTATTTAGTGATTATGGCAGTGGAACCTCGTGCAGTTCTACAGATTCGGTAAGTTTGGCGATTTAACATCCACAAGATTACCCACCCGTTCAAATTTTTATAGTTGTTATGTTGTCATACAAACGCAGTATTTAAGGTTTTATGCTTTAATTAACAATCAAATCAGATTAAACTTAAGTTTTGCAACTATCACAGTAGCAAGTAATTTTTTCAATGTTTAACGTAATATAGTAGTTTAATTTCATTAATTGTTTTTATAATAGAAGGAAGGTTTTTATAATTTTACATTCATTTTGTGGGTAAGGCCTTTTTAAAATTAGTTTTCTTACAATTCTAAAAAGATTGATATGCCTACTAGGTAGCTACTACATACTTTAACGACTCCTTTTCTGCTAACAACATGCTTGACTCAGAATTATACTTGTTATAGGCTCTTGAAAAATGTTACGCCACAACATTGGTCTGTTATAATATAATTAGTTTATAAAATGTGGGTAGGCAATTAGAAGGCGTTTATTTAGTCTGAGGTAGGCAAGACGTGAAAAAGTGTTAGTGGAATGTAAACTTATAATGAGTAGGTAAATATCTTGAAATCTACGTGACATCGCTGACGTCGCCGTCTCGCCGTTCATATTTCAGTAATTCAGAAGCCACAAACTAATCCGATAGTTGAGTTAGTAGGCACTGCATAACACAGCAGCCAATAAATATACTTCATTCATTCTTTGTATTTATGGAATCAATATACTTATACATATAGGTACCTACGTATTATGAGTGTTGCCATCATTTTCTTGCCACACAAAATAACAATGATGGAAAATTTTGAAAACTAATTGCCACACAGAAGGCAACCTGTCATACATTTATAGGGATAGGGTGCTTCTATTTCCATAATGTCACTCAACAATCTTCGTTTTTCATATGATTGACTTCCGAACTCAAGAAAATCGAAGATGAACATGATAATGTCAACATGACACTTGCAATGACAAGGTTTTGCAGTTGTACGGCATTCAGTTTCTTTGACTTTTACTTTTTTGAAATAATAGATGGGTACTGCAGTTGTGATTAAAAAAAACTGACTTATTTTGAAATAGGTATAGGTAACTAATACTTCGATTTTGAAACTGGATTTTCGAATTTCATATCATACCGTTCCTCTCAACTCTCAAATTAATGGCTATCAGTGCAAGCGGAATGGCATGAAACGAACTTTGAAAATAGATGGGATCTATACGTTCGCTGCAAAGGCGCCCTATCTCCATAACTATAATTAGGCACTACAGTCTTGAAATTTAATATGCACGTAACATAGGGCGACTCATGCTCGTAACATAAGTACCTACTTAACAGAAAAAAAATAATTTCAGGATCTTTCGAATTCTCGTGGGATAGGGAACAACTTTTTCTCATGTGTAATACTTGTGATACCTATATAATTTCCTATTTCAAAGGGATTTATATTATTTTATTACTTTGAACTAGCTGTTGCCCGCGACTTCGTCTGCATAGAATACGTTTCTCGCTATCCCGCAAGAATTACGCAATTTTCCGGGATAAAAAGTAGCCTATGTGTTATTCCACACTATAATCTATCTATGTTCCAAATGTCATCCAGATCTGTCCAGCCGTTCTGGCGTGAAAGAGTAACAAACATCCATCCATCCATACTTACAAACTTTTGCGTTTATAATATTAGTAGGATAAAGCTGATGCCGGTCGAGTATTTTTGTGTGTATATTTGCACGCGCATCACGTGAACGGATTTTGCTGCAAACTTTACTTATCTGTTGATAAAATTCCCGGCCAGGTTATAGGCTACTTTTTATCCCGGAAAATTGCATAGTTCCCGCGGGATAGCGATAAACATGTCAAAGATCGCAGTTGCCTAGAGTCGCAACCCAATCCCAGTCGTTCAGTATCATAGAGGTGCACTTAGGACGGATATTTCAAAATTCCCACGTGATATGGAATAAATGAGGTTTAGAAGACCATTGAAAAGGGAACCTATCTCCATAACTATAATTAAGTACTAGGTAGTCTTGAAATTTGGCACACAAGTAGGGAATCATATAACTGCTGTGCTGATAATTAATTTCAAAACTTTTCGAAATTCCCGCGGGATAGGGAGTAAAAGGGATTTATATATGATTACTTTGAAATGTTCTTATCACTGTAGCTATTATTACTAGAATCGTTAAAATGGGGAAACCAGTAGGTAATTACGATATCTAAAAACTGAATTCAAGATTTTTCGAAATTCCCGTGGGTTAAGAAAAAAGAGGAATATTCTTTGTGGCTGACTTGCCAATATACCTAGTTTCTTGGTATTTGACAGACATGTTCCTTGAGGATCAAAGAGGTGCACTACGAAGGGAGTAGGTATTTATATTTTCCCACGGGTTAAAAGGACGGGATAGGAAATATAGACTTACCTAGTATTTAGTACGACTCGCATTTGGCTGGTTTTTGTACATTTTCGAGGGAGAGAGGAAGAAGTTTTCCGCAAAGTTTGATTATAAGCGGACGATGTCGCGGGCAAAAGCAAGTTCATGAATACAATTTTGAACCAGATAAGTTAGACCATGAAAACTAAAATAACTTTCATTGGTATAAGTAAATATACATTGACTCTATCCCTGTTTTGTTTTCAGGTGTGGGACAGTTTGGACGCCTGGTCGTCAACACAGTCCCCGCTTTGCCACGGTTTGACGGACGAACTCCGAAAACACAACTCTGACAACTTTTTAAATTGTAAATATCGTTTCTCCGTCTTTATTTCTTTGATTAAAAACAAGTTTTTGTTAAAAACATCATTTTTATACATGGTTTTTTTGCATTGTCATCCATCCACAATGAGTTTCAAAGCAAACCACTAGAAGTGGGTCAAATACTTGGAAGATTTGACTCAAACATTAACAAAAACAGAGGTCACATAAAAGCTTGTAATAGTCAGCAGTTGCATCGCTGCCTGCAGTAAAACTTTTTCAGTTTTCTCGCTGTAGGTACCTAACTACCTACTTAGATAAAAAATTACACATTGTTCAATTAAATTCAGAAATGTCGGGATCAGTAATGAAATGTCTTAAAATGAACTGTTATAAAATAAATAAATGAATTAATCTTAAATGAAAAAGTAAACGAAATAATATCTAATTTCATATTTCTAATCACCTATTTTTTTAGTAGTGGCGAAACGGAACACTTTGGAAGACATGAGGGAGGAGTTCAGTCGAAACGGTTACGACTCGCCTTACAACCCGGAGGAAGAGAAATTCTCCAGCCAATCATGTAAGTTTGAAGCTCACTCGTCGTACGGGAATGCAGGCAGGTGTCTTAAAGAACCCACATATTTTTTGAAAGAACCTCTAAGAGGCCGATATTGCTAAGACCTGCACTGCTTAAACCACAACAATCGGAGAAAGGGCTGGTGTAATGTAAGTACCTAAGTACTTACCTACTTGTAGAATTTAACTATAACAGCTTAAGAAAAAGAACTTCCTACTTATGTACTTATGTGCTATGTGTTCTGATTTTCACAGACATTTAGAAATTAACTTCCTACTTACCTTTTCTCTTCTACATAGCTAAATAGATTATTTAATTGTACTACTTAATGCTACAATTTGCGTCAGGTAGCTAGCTATTTAAGATTTTTTATTTTTAAGGTAACCTTATTGGTATGGGCCCATCAAGCGTCTACCTCCGTCAAAAGTCGTGGCCGGAACCGGAAGCGACTCCGGTACCGCGCTTGCCGCGTCCGAAATCAGAATGGATCCCCTCTGCTCCTTTTATCGATTTCAAACCTGCTAAGAAGTTCTGTGACGGTTAATATTACAAAGTTTTTTCGTTTATATGCTGGTTTACTATGCCTTCTTTTTGAGTCGCTGATAAATGTGTCTTGTTTCTTATTCAGATTTTGGCGTCAGTACGCAAGTGTCTCAGCTCGGCAAGATTACAGCAGAGCAAGTAAGAGTACTGAACTCTTTGCCTAACGCGGTACTTTACGGCTTGCTGCGCGACTTGGAACAAGATCGGAATGAGATAAGAGCCAAGAACATGCGAGGGTGTGATGTAAGTGTTAAATTTTTTAATGGTCCTACAAGCCTAATGCATCCTGAAAACCAAGGTGTTGACGCTTTGATTAGTGTTTCTCATATTGAAGTCAGCAAAGCATTTTGCCACAAGCGAATTCGAAAAGATACCAAATACTTAAACACTTACAACAAATGTACCAATATTTTGTTACAATTCAACTGAACTATGCCCAGTTCGTTACTTTACTAACTTTACTTTGCTAAGACTTTAAATCGCCGGCAAACGTTTCCAGGTCCAAGAATGCCGATTCTGTAAAAACAACGGCGAGCGCGAGTCGTATTACCGATCGCACGTACTAAAAGACATCAGCGGCCGGGTCTGCTGCCCGGTCCTGCGCAAGTTCGTGTGCAAACGGTGCGGCGCACGCGGCGACCGCGCGCACACCATCAAGTACTGCCCGCTCAGCACTGATGAAGGTAAGTAAGTATTGTTAAACCTTTTGTGTAGCAAAATTTAACTAAGTAACTTACGACTTATGAATGACTACATTGTGAGTCACCCCACCGGATTGTAGTCAGTGCCGGCGTTACGACCACTTACACCCGGGCAAGAATATTGTGGCGCCCGCATGAAACCAATCGAATACCAGTTTGCTGGAGGAAGCATCGCCCCCTGAAATTTGGCGCCCTGGGCCGTCGCCCCATCGCGCCCCCCCTAACACCGGCACTGATTGTAGTCACGACACTAGAACGGGAGTGAGTAGGAGAGTGCAAAGTATACAGATGCCATTATGTGGGTTAGTTTCGACTAACTGCATGGTTACATTTCCTGTGTACCTACAAAGTTTGGCTTATGTTTTTTTAATACGACAAGAAAGGCAAACGAGCAAGTGGGTCACCTGGTGGTAAGGGAGTGCCACCACCCATGGAATGGAGACCCGCAACATTAGAGGATTGCAGATGCGTTTTCTAGCCTATAGGGCTAAGATAGAATACCTCATGTGCTAGTAATTTCACCGGCTGTCTTACTCTTCTAAGTATTGATAAACTCTTTTGCGATCTGATGTAAGAGGTCTCAATCCCAATATAATTCTAACAAGATTAGAAACGTAAAACCACCTAAGAAGCAGTCGATATTGCTTACCTTGTAATTCTTTTGCTTTGTTCACTACGCTCGTAGTGTTGAATAAAGAGTAATTCATTGGATTGTTGCAATTAAGTAGCGAGTTAAATGGATTGCTCAAATTGTCTAGAACGATTCAAGTCGTCGGCCATGATGCGCAGCGTGCGCCTGGCGTCAGGGCGGCGCCGCAGCGATGCGCTTGCGCACGAGCCCGACTACGTCATGTTCGGGGACACCACGCCCTCCGTCCTCCGGGACCTGGGCCACTGCGCGCCGCTGGACCCACTGTGGGCCGACTTGGAACAAAAACTTACCTTTTAATACCCAACGGTATGACCTATGTTGATTACCTAATACTTTTGACTGTAATTGGTACAATTCCTGTTTGTTGTTGTAGTGTAATTTTTTTCTGTAAAACAGAGACAATTGTCGAAGCTGGGTTCCGTCCAGATTTAACGCGTTAGTATGTGAGGCGGTGACGATATCACCCACTGTCTCGACAAGTCTTAATTTCAATTAGTCGGGTATGTAGGTACCTATAGGTATCCCATCGTGACAAAGGAACTACATTGACTAATTTTTTGATGAATATTCTAATCGCATAAGTGCCTCGTCACGTAGAAAGCTAAAGACTAAAGCTAAGTTCTAAGAGCGTATTTTTGGAATATATCTCAATTAAATAAGTACGCAAAAAATCATAATTTTTGTTTGTCATATCTATTTAAGAATTGAAAGCTTGAATTTCAGTATTTTTATGATGGTCATGCAGTTGTTATTCATTATCTTGCATTATTTTTGCTTATCGTTATATTTAAGTGACATTAAGCGATATAATTATTAAATCGTTTCTAATTATTAGAAATTTATTGGTACTTACTTATATAAAACTGTTGATTAGTTTTTAAACAAAGACTTGAGATAAGATCAATTTAGTTTTTAATTTATTACTAAGCTATTACTGAAATGTGACTGCAATAGAGACTTATAGTTTATTGAACTAACATTTAAATTATCAAATATACCGAATTAAACTTTAATAAAAATAACAATCATGCACACAATACTCGGGCAAAGGTATTTTTCGAAATTGTTTTAAATCAGTAAATTTATAAATATTATTTATTTCAATGTTGTCATCATTGAAGTATAATATTTGTTTAATAAATTTATTTTAAAATTGAATAACATATACAAGTATACGAACGCGGATGGATTAGTAATCAGCTAAACATTTTGATAGAAATACGTTTGAACCGTGGAACTCATTAGAATAGATATTTAACATAGTATTCCATTGCAAATAATCTATAATTTTTGATAAAATTACGAAGACTATTTGTTTATTTACCATGTTACATAAGTTATTCGTTTTGAAATAAAGCCGTTTAATTTGATCATAATTACACAAACGGATAACTCGCTTATAAAAGTCGAGTGTTGCTCGACATGTTTCGAACTAATTCATAGTCTTGGAGCGTTCGCCCTGGCGGCAGCGAAACGTACACGTGCGCCAGCGCTCTACTCGCGCGGCTACTCGACGCAACTGACAGCGGCGCAACACTTCTTGTTTTCATCGTCATTTTTATTATTCTACTTTTATACACGCGAGTTATCCGTTTCTGTAACTATGATTGAGTGTCACTGTAGTTTCATGTTGAAACTGTTTAACTTGCTCCTTTTTTGTATTTTCATCAATTATACAATTATGTGTTACATACAATCAATACCTACAGTCTGCTATTTTTCTGATATATTTTAGGACTGTTGATTAATTTATATGTTTGATGATGTTTACCAGTTAAAACTTTTTGACTTCTTTACGGTGTTGGTGTCTGTGTTGGGTCCAATAAATCAGTGAATAAAAATGTTTGTTTATTTAACTTTTTACTTCAATTAAATTTTGTTATTCCCCGCCAGATCAAGTGTCTTTACAAATCAATTTTGAAGGCGAATGGCTTTACGATTCAAGATTCTTGTCCATAATGAAAATGAAATCTTTTTTTAATCAGCCTACAAAGTGTAATGGAGCAAAAATGCAGCTGGCTGGTATAGAAGGTTATCATGAGTAATGTTCGCCAAGTAACACTGACATTGAAATGTTTAGTATTTTTTTATGTTTACATAGCTGGGAAAACCATACAATATACAACAAATTATGTCATGTTATCGTTAATTTCTAAATCAAACTTATGGATCCTCAAAGAAAGGCGGTGGCCGGGCCCATGGCCCAAAACAGTATAAAGACAGCCCGAAAAAGTTTCGCGGTAACTAACACCTATTTCAAAGCTGTCACGCCACAGAGAGAAATAATTACTGTGCACACCAGCACGCCACACATCGAACAGCGCTCATTTCCTAGTGAACAAAATCAAATTTATCAAGGGGATGTCAATGTATTGTCCATCATGTAAGTTACTTAAACTTTGGGTAGTTACTCTGTTGAGCAAGTCTAGGTTCCAGCTGGCAGCCTATTCGACTTATGTAGAAGTGTGAATGACAATGCGATTTAACTCAAGTTCACTTTGTACACTTACCTTGCGGGTGGTAGGACCTTATGAAGGGTCAGCCCGAGTCGCAATCACTATCTTAATCGCTAATCCTGCCGTTAAGTAGCAGTGCTTGAGCTGCAGAGTTCTGCCGTGAAAATAGCCGGTGAAGCTACTGACACATTATTATGTCTTAGTTCTCTAGGCTAGCAATGCATTTGTAATGCGCCGGTGTTGCGAATGGTCACAGGCATTGGTGATTGACTTGCTTTGTTCGCCTTCCTACTTGTATAAAAACACTTACGACTTACTAATGTTATTTAAGAGATACAAATAAGGAAATAATGTGCTGCAAGTACACAGAGGACGTTACTGAAATAGCTGCCGGCTTCACCGACGGGACGATAAGGCTGTTTGACTGCAACACCGGGAAATGTTCGCATACGTTAGTGGACGACGAGTGTCGGTCTTACCCCGGTCCCGTTACTGCTATCAAGCATCGACCGGTGAGCAAGGCTCACCCCATCACAAACATGTTGTTGTCCTCATGTGAGTAGTATGTCCTTTAACAATCCGTATTTCATATACCTGTCTTTGAAGATTTAAATAACGAAAGGGCCAACTGATATGAGTGTTTCAAAACTGAAACGTTAAAGACATGGACCTTCTTGACCGGCACCGCGGTAGCTCAATGCGGATTTAGGTAGCTACTAGAGCGATTTACAAAAAAGGTGTATCCGACTCGGGCAGTCACGTGATTGAAGTGTATATAATTTTTTTGTTCATTGTATATATCTGGGTAGGGGCTAATTATTTTAATCATTTGAAACATTTAACACATTCTTAAATTCAAGCGAACATTTCACTACTAAGCGTTGTTGTAAGTGTCAACTCAAAAGGTTGACCGGTAAATAAATACACATTGAAAGGATAATTTCGCCGTTTCTCATGTACTTATTCTATTGTTTACTTTTATTAAGCAATCTGCAATTATCTGGTGTTGGAGGCGTATACGGGTTGCGGTGCTCTCTTACCACTATCTTAACATTGAATCTTTATAATGTCCTAATAAGAAAATACTGACAGAAATGTAATTTTAAACCCTTTTTTTCAAGACGGTTATAAAAGGGGTCCTGGTGAAAAGAGAGATAATTCAGAATTTTCTGCTCTTTTGCACTGTAAAAGAAAATTGACATTTATTTCCGACTTAAAATCCTTTTTCACAAGGCCCCTAACGGCCACTAGTCGCCGCCTAACTAAACGAAGCTTGGATATAATATATATATATATATTGTACATATTTAAACAATCAAAAAATGGTCTTTCAAGATGTAAATGGTTGCATTAAGTGCTGGAAATACCAATACGACCAATGCCTGTACACGATTAGGGAGAAGCGGCAAACGTTGGGACTGAATTATCATCCACGATACACTAAATTTGTGACGTATGGAGATGATGCTAAGCTTAACATGTACGATGAAGAAGCGCAAACGCAGGAGAGGGCTTTCTATTCGAGGTACTTAAGCTTAATAATTTACGCTTAGATTTCGGAATTTAAAATGTTTTGTCAAAACCGATTAACATTGACCAAATAAGATTCAAGAGTTTGTTCTTGTCAAAGCACCTGCTAGTAAATCGGTTACAGTTGTGTCAACAAGCTGTTGCAGGCTTGCCTTATTTTGTATGACATAACAGTGGGAGAAGAGGCGTTATGGATGGCCACACGTCGAGGATATTTGCATGCGCTTTTAATCCAAAATCGCATCACGAGTTAATATCCGGTGGCTGGGACAACACCATTATGTGCTGGGATGATCGGCAACCATACGCGACGAAACAATTCTTCGGAGTCCACATGTGTGGAGAAGGATTGGACTTCGACAAGCCTGGAAAACAGGTAAAATATTTTTCAAATCGAGGATGTCCCCTGTTGAAAACCATGGCCCTGAGTCTTCCTCCACCAAACACTGCTGTTGATTATAGCATTTAGTGTAAGTGTGTGTCAAGAAATTGATTACAACGAGACAGGGGCCTTGCCATGACATCTTAATGCGATTCAATTCCGATTAAATTTTACGTTTTAGCGGTCATTTTCAACACTTCTTGTATAGATCTGACAGCGAGCGATCCAACTTTGGCTCGGAATTGAATCACATTAGGACGTCACATCATACAAGCTTATAATACAAAAAAGTTTTTCAGATTCTTACCTGCTCATGGCAAGAGAAAGACTGTATCCAGTTGTGGGACTACGGTTCGTGCAAATTAATAGAAAGTATTGTTCCCGATAGCCATCCATCGAAGCTTTATTGTGGGAAAATGGTACCGCAAACCAGTCTGTTAGTTTGCGGTGGGTCCGAAGCGAATATGCTGCGTGTTGTGGATACAAATTTAAAAATAGTAAGTGCTTTTTTAGATAATGTCGAAAATGGGGCGATAATCACTTTGCGGAAAGTAGTGTGGTTAAAATATGCGTTCTTCTAAAAAGTCCTTTGTTCAACAGACGGAATGTTCTATTCGAAATAATCCTGGTGGAATATACGCTTTCGACTTCGGCACTATAAGACGCAAAGTAAGAAAAGTCCCGGACACATACAAAAAAGTTAGTGAAATAGAGAACACCCCACGTGTCGCTTTTGTCACCGGAAAAAGATTACAGACGGTGGACTTTGGTTAGCAAAGCGATCCAAATAGCATTTTTTTATATGTTTAATATTGATAATTAAAAATGTATACACTTGTAATTTTTGTTTCAATTAAACAGTTTGTGGCCGCTCCTCACAATTAAATGGGGTGTCACAAAATTAACATTATGTATGTCAATATAAAAGGAAAAGCCTGCATTCATAGAAACTTCACATGAAAGTTGTACATCAGTTGTATTGAATTTATTCTCTCTTTTAACATTTTCTCTACGCACAAACAGCCGCTTAATACAATTTTACGTGATAGACAAATACACTGTGATTTCATTTTGTAAACAGTATATAAAACTCTACAAAGATAAAATATCGAGTTTGGCAAGAATTCATAATAAATAAAAAACATAAATACTTCTACATAGTATTATATACAGGATTTGAACATCTATTATTCGACCGATTCAAGTTGAGCCTCGTCAACGGGTGGGTCTTCCCGTGTTGCAATTGTTTTTTGTTTTGAGCTTTCGACATCACAGTCGATACCACCACATTGGAGTAGTCCAGCGGCGCGATCGATACGACGGTGGGCGCGATCGGGGGCCGCTCCGCCCCGGCCGGGGCGCCGCAGAACGAGTTGCGCAGCGCCGTCGCGCCGCGGCCCTGGCGCGCCTCGGCCTCAGCCGCCGGCCGGCTCTTAGGCGGCGCCGCGTCGCTCGGCCGCGGCCGCTGCGGCTCCGACGCCGACTCGCAGCGCGCGCGGTGCGGCTGGTCGTAGCGATCCACGAGCACCCGCACAGAGATGTCCTCCCCGGCGTCGGGCGCGGGCGCGCGGCCGCGGGCCTTGGCGCGGCTCAGCGAGTCGGCCTCGGACAGCGCCTCGAACTCCTTCTTGAGGTTGCTGACGAGGCCGGGCGCCGGCGCGGGCTGCGGGCGCGGCGGCGCGGCGGCGCGCGGCAGGTCGCCCACGGACGCGGCCACGGGCCGGCGCCGGCGCAGCCCGGCGCGCAGCCACGTGTCGGCCGGCGCGGACGCGGACAGCCGCCCGCTCCACGTGGAGGCGCCGCGGTCGCGCGCGCGCTCCATGCGCGCCGCCGCGCTCGCCAGCTCCGTCAATATGGCACAGGTTTCGTTGAACTTGCGTTCGTTATCGGAGAGGCGGAGCGGCGGGCGGTCGGGCGAGTGCTCGCTGATGATGCCGAGGTCGCAGGCGGGCTTGGCGGGCGGCGGCGGCTCGTGCGAGCCCCACGACGGGTGGCGTGACAGGTCGGGCACGACGGCGCTGTCGAACGAGCTCCACGAGCTCTGCCGGCTCGGCGGGGGGCCCTCCTCGTCGGCGGCTCTCCTCTCGTCGCCGTCCGAATTGCGATCGACTACATTAGAATAAACGTCACTCACTTTCGTTTTCACGTCTATGATACCACTGTCACTTTTCATTAAATTATCGTTCCCGGTCTCCTCGCCCCGCCAGGGCTCCCCGGGGTCCCACGTGTGTATTTTGTCGGCATCACAGTTGGTGTGGGGGTATTTGTGACTCAGGTTGCGGAGCGGGGAGACCTGGGGAGGTTTGACGGGTTCCGCAGGCAGCACGGAGCCGACGGAGCCTACGGAGGCGTCGGAGGATCTGTTGCTGGAGGTGTCGCTGGTGCCGAAGTTTAGCCTCTGGTAGCGTTTGCTGGAGTCGCGACGGTCGCCGGAGGCGGCGTTCTCTATTTCGTTGACGATATGTTTGACGGAGGGCGCGCCCTCCTCCTTGAGGCGTATGATCTGGTTGGGAGAGACGCTGTAGGTGCCGTCGCCGTAGGGCATGAGCATGTGGCGCGTCTCGAAGGCGAGGCTCTCGAGCGAGAGCGAGGTGGGCGGCAGCAGTTCGGCGGCGAGCCGCGTGTCGGGCGACCAGGAGCGCGGCCGCCGCAAGCACGACCCCGTCAGCGCCTGCACCAGCGGCGTCGGCTCCGACACCTGATACAGATTATGCCATTACTCATACGACGTCTTAGCGACACTGACATACGAGTTCAAGGGAAATAAAATAAAATAATGAATATACTAATATTACGATTAGAGGAACATGCAAAGCTTTCTCTTATTTTTAATGCACGCTGTTTACCTGATTATGGCTAAGTAATAAGTACTTGTCGATTAGTCCTTGAAGTAAAGCTTGTTTGGTTGTATAAGGCGGGTGATCTCTGGTACTACTGAACCGATTCAAAAACCTTTCACGGATCTACTGTCTTTTGTCCCGAGAAAATATAAAATTCCCGAGAGACGCAGACAGATAGTTATTAACGTATTATATAAAAAGTTACCTTATTTTCGCTCTTCGAAATCTTCGGCGATTTCAGATTGGTTTCCGACTTGGATCTTTGCAGCTTCTCTTTATTCTTCATGGCATCAAGTATTCCTTGATAGGTTTCCAATTGGTTTAAGAAATTAGTGTTCGGTTTTATACAGTTTCTTTTCGCTTTTACATGCTTGAGAGCTTTGTCGAAATTCCAATTATATGCTTTCATGGCGTAGGCGATCACGACGGATGCCGATCTGCTTATACCCATTTTACAATGGACTAATACTTTTGAACCTTCGTTCCTGGCTTTGTTTATGTATTTGAATGTGTTGTCCCAGTGTTTCAGTAGGTCAGTCTTTTCGTCGTCATATACTCTAATATTTAGATAATCGAACACACCAGGGAAGAAATTGTCTATTTCTCGTGTCACGTTCAGTATGTGTCGGACTCTGAAAAGAAACCCAATATACAAATCAGCGATTAAGCCCAGTCTTGTGTACGTTGATAATTTGACACTATATTCAAATATAAATACAGTTGAGAAGAAAATCAAAAAACAGGATGCACTATGATAGCGACTGTAAACAGTTCTAAACAAAAAATCATACATACATACATAAATAACGTCTTTATCCCTTACGGGGTAGACAAAGCCTAAGGTAACAAGACATAAAGGTCACGTTTAGGATGATTATGGCCGTATAGGTGGAAAGGGGGAATCAAAAATAATGATGCGTTGCTAGCTATAACATGATTCCAAATATTTTTGCCCTTTTCCTTCGATGGGCTTTTAACATCTGCGGGGGAAGAGAAGCAACTGGTACATTCTATGTTTTTTCTTTACTCCCAGACGAGCATGGAAGAAACAAAAAATTCAATAGATAAAACAAAAATAAATGTCATTTATTTTTGATACACATGGAACTTGGAAACTTATTTTTTCCGGTTGGAATAGACTACTTGACAGACAGATGGACGACAAAGTGATCCTATGAGGATTACCTTTTTTTCCTATTGAGATACGGAACCTTACAAAAAGAAACATTGCCATACCCATTTCGTTGCAATTCTTCTAAGTTGCTAGCATTCCACTCAGAACCCAGATAGACATGTTCGAATATTTCCGTAGGCGCGTCCATTTGTCCCAATATAGTCAACATCTCTTGGTCAATGAAGGACTTGTACTCGGCTAGGTCCATGTCTAACTCGTCCTCGAGTCGGCCGCGTATCGCTTTACTCGTCACCTCGTCCAAATCCACACTCATCATGATTTCCTTGAGCGTACAACGAATCACGCGCTCCGTTTCGTCTCTTTCACGTGGCCTGTAAAGTATTCGTTTTTTCAAAGTAAATAAACACATTACAATGTCAGTCAAGCTAGAATAGCTATTTAACTAGGGTCTGCAGATTCATAACACGGGCTGTTAACAAGATAAAACAGACAATCGGTTAATGTAAGAACTGGAATCCCAAATGATTGTGTTGATCGGTTATCCTTAATTGTTCGCAACCTGTTCTTTTCATGCGAGTAACATTTTTAATTAACACTTTGGCAGACATCCGATCGATTTCGAGGCCAAGAAATGAGGTCTAGGCGTTTGCATGATGCATGATGATGTATTACATATGAATGGCTCACTACTAAACACGCAGTTGCTCTACACAGGAAGAGCCCGGTGCTTTGAATAATGGTTATACAACATTTAAAACAATGTATTACTTGAATTATCAACAGAATTGTGGATTTCTTTAGTTTACAATACACACTTATGGTAATGAAACTTCCGAATGAGTTAGGTATCAAATCAAGCATTAGCATGTCATAGATTCTAGAAAGGGTAATGCTTTTCTTGTTCATTGTCATCAACTCACCAATGTGACGCTGGATTTTATAAACAGAATTCTTGCGGCGCGGCGAGTTGGAGTTCGCCAGTAGATGGAAAAGTAAGAGATTTGGATTGAACCCATAGAAAAATCCGTATTTTTTGTTAAGCCGGGGGAGTTGAGCCAGGCACCTCGCGAGGCAACCATTTTCGACGCGATTGTGAGCCTTGTGTTAAACGAAATCTTGCTTCATGCAGATGCCTCGCGAGGCGGCCCGCTCAGTCAGGATCAGGACCCGGCTACAGCGTTCCCACTTACCTATAGATACATTCACTCACGACGACGCGTTACGTGCAATAGTACTGTAAAGCTCGTGCCTATACGATGTCTTAGTGTGCATGACTGACAATGACGCGTTTACGCACGCATACATGGACGGGTTTTACAGTTAAATATCGGTGACTTACTTGAGTCTGCGCGAGTCGGGCGAGGGCGGGCGGCGGGACTCTATGCTGTCCATGGCATGCCACTCGTTGAGGCAGGAGCGGTCCGAGCCCACACGTTCCTCGTAGTATGCGCACCACGCGTGAGACACGCCGCCCGCGAAGTGGTTGAGGGCGCGCGCTCGACCGCTCGCTCGGTGAAGCGTTTGGAGCGCCGACCTGAACAAATTGTGACAATGGTAGTTGGAAGATACCATTCGCTGCCTTTACCCAGGAATGTGTGTAAACAACATAATGATTTCTTTATTTGTAACTAAAACTAAAGTAATATAAAAAATATCCCTATTTTTAATCACGCCACAAATTGAGAACAACAGTACCAAATTAGATAAAACATTTTTTCTTGAGTTCGTTTATATCAGGATAAGGTTTTTATGAATCAATATTTTGAAAAAAAGGAAAAAAAAAACTGAAATGAAAATTTGTGTCATAAATTGTCACACAGATGTCTAAATACTCCTAGTTTATCAGTAAAGAGAAATAGATGAACCCATAAACTATAAAGTATCAAATGAATTGCACTATCATTATATTGTTTATAGACCTACCGCTTAAATGAGTCCTCGTCCGCGCGGGTACAGGGGCGAGGGTTAGGACGACAAAGGGGACCGAGAGCAGTGCGGGCGGGCACCTCTCTCGGCCCCCTTTGTCGCCTATCCCGCGCCCCTGTACCCGTGCGGGCGAGGACTAATTTAAGCGATCGGTCTGTAGTTATCATTCCTGGTATCATACATTTCTCGCCTTACGATGTCTCGCCATCTCTCCCGGTTGGCAATAGTCACATATGTACAATTTTGTTTTAAATATTAAGGTCAACGTTGACTGACATAGGTACGCACTTTATCATTCATTATACACACGATTAATAAACATAATCTATACTAATACTCACCACATGGCTTGCACAGACACCGGCTTGAATATGTGTTGCTGATTACACACACACACGCTAAACCCTCTACGGACAATGAATCCTTAATTAGTTATTGTTCTAACCTTACTTAAAAGAACGCAGCAAGCAAAATGACTTCAAGTTAAGACGGTCACTGTTTTACAATTACGAGTCAGTACCAAGTAGGCTCGATTGTACTTGAATAGATTTGAAGAAATATTACACGCCTTCAGTTACAAAACGCAAATCTATGAGTTGTTGACTTGTCTTGCCTCAATTGACTTTGATGGACTATTATTCACAATAATATATTAGTTAATAGGTAGGCCATTTCAATATGGCAATCTCCAATATATTTTTAGTTACGAGGCGACTTCTTTTCAATTAATTTTATAGTGTGGTGACATCTCGAACAACTTTTCCTGATACTAGCCAAGAAAAAAAACGTAAATACTCATATCCGATTACGTGAAATATAATAAACGGTTAAATAAATTACGTTTTGAGGGTCTTTAACATAGATATAGGTCTAGAGATTCTACACACTAATCTGTAACGACAAAGTGCTTTTAATAATAAATATGTACAGAATTTAAGAAAACCGTACTGGTCTGGGAGCAAAGAAATAACATAGAATGTACTCGTACCAGTTGCTTCTCTGCCTGCGCAGATAGTAAAAGCCCACCGAAGGAATGGGCGAAAATCTTAGGAACCATGTTTATAGGCTATGCGGCTAGCAACTCATCACTATTTTGATTCCCCTTTCCACATATACGCCCACAATCATCCAGCCTTTAGGTCTTGTTACCTTAGGCTCTGTCCTCGTAAGGGATTGAGACGTGCTTTATGTGTGAATGTATTTAAGAAAACACAAATAAATGATGTAGTGTAATTGTTACAACAATCACTGACCTAATTAAACCAAAACTAAATATGAAAGTGATTCAGTTTGAGTATGTATCATTCGAACACTAGTGTATACGATGCCGTTGAAAAATTTGAGATTCAACTCGTATCCCACGGGCGTAGCCAGGGGGGGTTTTGGGGGTAAATATGGCACTCATTACGACGCAGATACGATGGCTAGATCTGAATGGCAAACAGAAATATTATATTTCTTACCCGTCCCCGTCCAGCTTGATGGAGGTGTCAGCAAGGACCCTCAGCACGAGGCCGACGGTGGTGTGCTCGTTGCAGTCAATCCCCAGCAGAGCTGCCTCATCGCTGTGGCACACTACCACCAGGTATCGAGTACGACCCGCGTGGGCGCTCTCGAGTTTCACCGCCTGTTGGATAACAAAAAATATAAATTATTGCACATAAATCACACGAAAAAGATGAATACAGGACAACACAAATGCACAAAGGCCACCGAACCGATTTCGATAAAATTGACAAAAGATCAACTTTAAGACATGCTGTATCGAATCCAACTAATATTATAAACGGGAATTTTGTGTGGATGTATGGAATTTTGTTACTTTTTCAAGCCGCTCAGGCTGAACAGATCGGGATGAAATTTGGCACAGAGATACATTATATTCTGGTCTGGAATTTCATACGCAATTTTTTTTCTCGGTATAGCGACAAACCAATTCTTCGCGGACATAGTCACGGGATACAGCAAGAGAAAATTAAATCATCAAATCGGTTCACAACTAAGTACACCAAACATATAAATACGTATCCAAAAAAATAGAACAACGAACATACAGTTCGGTTGAGAGACATTTTTTCAAATCGATTAAAAAATTCGCTTTTTTCACATTATTTACGTGTCAGGAAAAGACAACCGGTCAATCTATTTGTCACTGATAATAAAATAGCATCTACTGTATAAATATATATATATAGGTAAAGAGTATTATGCTCTCATTAAAATTTCTACGTTAATATTGCATTACGAACAGCTAACCTTTTAGCGCTACACGCGAGCTACTTAGTGTGTCTGTAACCTGTAACACGGTCACTTGGGCTGTGCAAGTCTAGGCTAGAAGGACACACAGAACTGTAAAACATCGAAAAAATACTTAGCACGATTCAGTTTCGGAGAAAATCAGTAATTATCGCTTTCCATTTAGTAGTTCACGCTGATGGTTAACTAGGTTTTACCGGCAATCAATGTTAGTATCGAAGCATATTTTTTTAACATTTGTTTGTGTTTGTTTATCCTTTTCGAACACCATCGGGCGCGAACGCTGCGTATTCTTCATCCCTCTCATACTACACCTACTTGTACATACCAGCAGCGTAGCATGCACACAATGGATAAAATAAGCACTTCCTGCTTAGGTTTGAACTGCCCTCACTGAGAAAAGCTAATGCACGGCACTGCACAGTAATTTAGTACCTATTTACAGGTGTTAAGTTTTCCTTTCTAGTTAAGTTGTATGCACCCATCCCCATCGCCTCAGAAAGACAAATGTAACGAATAAAGATAATATGAATAAAGTTACCATTTTAAGCGTTTCCTCGGGCCGCAACAGATAGAACATGGCTTGCAGATGGTGCTGAATGTCGGGCTGGGGCTGCGGCTGCGGCGGCAGGGGCGCGAACGCCGGCACTCGCCGCCGCTCGCACCCCGCCAACACCAGCGCCGCGCCCTTGTTCGCGAAGTAGCACTCATTGAGGCTGGAACAGCAACATAACACCTCGTTAGTAATATTTTTTTCCACATCAGAATTAGCCGGCTGTCCAGCCCGGGACTTCGCTAGATGCCGCACGTAAACGCATATGTGCGTTCAATTGATTACTAAATTATGACAGCGGCACTGGCGAAAGACACGAAAATGCAATCTCCGGCAGTGCATGCATTTAACTAACTTGAGCAGATAAAATTACCTTTGATGATTTATGATGATGAGAAACGTTTCAAGTAGGTACTTTTCGGCTCTGTGGTCTTAAGTACGACTACTGCTTAGTTTGATTCCAATGGGTAGTGGGTACATTTGCTAATGTAGTTCAGTATATGAAAAAATCAATTCAAAATCAGTGCGTGAGGACATTTAGAACCTTCAGATTGGGGATTGTGGTGATTTCATATCCATTCAGTCACGTATGACATAGTATGACTCTTCCATGCTGGTCTGGGAGTAAAGAAAAAACAGAATGTTCCAGTTGCGTCTCTTCCCGCGCAGATGGTAAAAGCCCATCGAGGGAATATACGAAAATCTTAGGAATCATGTTGTGGGCGATCCATGTCGGTGACCAATCACTATTTTAATTCCTCTTTCCACCCTATATGCCCACAATCGTGCAAAACGTGGCCTTTAGGTATTGTTACCTTAGGCTCTGTCTACCCCGTTAAGGGATAAAGACGTGATTTATGTATGTATGTATATGTATGTTAGTTTGGGGTTCGTCAGATATTCCTTTTTATGTATACTTGTGTTTTATTAAGCAAATAAATTATTATTATTATTATCATTAAATATTTCACGAGTTTGAAGGCTTTGATTTTTCAGTCACGGTTTTTTTTAAAGTTCTTTGCATTGACTTTTTTAAACAATTCAACACGAATGTGACCTATCCTGCATTAATTTTTCAATTATTATACTATAACTTATAAACTACCTTGTTAGTGTCACATAATTTAAAATACTAGGTACAAGAATTAATATTCTGTTATAGACTTAGACATGGTACCTACTTCATTATGTATGTATGTATGTAAACTCTTTATTGTGCAAAATAAACAAGAGAAATACAATTGACAAACACTGAGATACATGCACAAAGGCGGACTTATCCCTTTAATGGATCTCTTCCAGCATTCCATTATTACATTGTGATCGGATTTACGTACCAAATACTTATCAAGTCAAGTGTTGAGTAAAATCAACATGCAAGTTTCTTGCCATAGTAATTATAATGATAGTGAATAGTTCAAATCAAAATTAAATAATATATCAAATTAATGTTATATGATAACATTTACTTCCTAAACAATTTGAGGATCCGCAGTATGGCTACAATTTACTATAATAAGTAGTTAATTTAATGAAACAACGAAATGTATGAGTGACGCCATTTTTAGTAAAGTTGCGGCAATCCGTCTCAGCAGCGGGCGGCATTCGGCGGCATTTAACCTCCCTTTCACCGGCGCGGGCGCAGCCGACCCGACACCAGCTGGAGGCCTAGCATGCTGGCGCATCACGGACATAATGCATTCGTCCCGTTCGTACTTGCCCGGTAGAAAGGGTACATGCTTTTGCTTTACGTCCGCGACAATACCTGGCGTGCTAGGCCCACTGGAGGGCCGACGCGCCGGCTGCCGGCGCGGGCTTACCTCGCCGCCTCCGTGCGTGTTGCAACTGTGACTCACGAGCTTCCCCGGAATACCGATGCAATGCAATTCTTGCTCGGTGCAACAGGACGTATAAGGAAAACCTCGTGGTTATTGATCTTGGAGCACAAAGAAAACAAAAAAAATAGCAATTATCATCGTAAATATTTTGCTTTAGTAATCATCATGTAGCTTCAATTCATTATGTCGTTAATGAATAACGATATTAATGTAGATGTCGATAAAACAAGGCAAGTAAGTGCGCAAATGTGTTGTGGTTAAACGCAAACCACTAACGAAATCATCTTTCCCTATTTGAAAATTTATAAACTCATCCACAATCGTATGTCAGCCACTCCTCGAGTGCTTCTTCTTATACGCCCCTCTCGTGTCACCGCTCGTCAATTTTCTAAATCTTGTGATCTTACCCTCTGCGCCATGCCTCCGTTTTATATTAATATAAATATATGCATTGAGATCACTTTCTTCACTAAGGGCGGATTTTTGAAGTCACATCACTCAAAAATATAATCCGAAAGTGGTTAAAATCTGTAATTGTTACAAAATTGCAGCTCAAAAGCTGTAGGCTGATGCTATTTTGAACGACATGATTATACCTACACTTAATTATCAGAATATATTCTAATTCCCGATTTAATGAAAAAGGCGACTAAAAAGAACTGTAGCGAAACTTGAAAGTAAGTACATATTTACATCACAGGATATTTCGGGAGGTTGTGTGATAGCGTACAGCGTGCGTAAAAATATAATAAGAGTGCTATCCCAAAATAGACCAAGAAACACATTGTCCGTAATAGTAGTGCGCGATTTCGTGATATTTTTCAAATGTCTAGTTGCAATAAAGCGGCAAGGGCGGCTGCTTTCAAGGTTTATTATAAATAGCTGCGGCGTGTTGCCAAAGCATTGCGCGCCCTCATATAGCCCCGCGGGAGCGCGGCCGCGGTTCGCTTGTTTCATCGCTCCGCTTTACCCGATTCGGTGTGAGACTGCGGGTTCGGAGGACGCGGACGCTTCCCGCGCGGACTTTTGTCCACAACATGGCTCCTCGGAACGTCAGTCGCGTGTACAGTCGAAGGACTTACAATATCGATACAGCCATCATGTCAAATATAGGTGACACCGAGGTGTTTGTAGCATAAAAGTGTATAGATGTTTTTGACGTACATAATATATATGCCCTTGACTATACGTATGCACATTATGACCCACTATAGACCATCGTCATCTTAGTTATCCTATACATGGGGCAAACAAGTGCCTAGGGGCGGATAGTGGTGCGCAATGGCGATATTGACGGGTTTGTAGACACACTTGGAAGGAGCCGTGGCGTAGCGTGGCAGCCAATAACACATACCGCTGCTCATTATTGAGTTCATCATCGATCGTTGACCAGGAGGTGCACTTTTGTCCAATGTAATGGGGCAATTACACTACTGCATTCGCCACATGCGATCGCCGAACTTGTTTCAAACTATACTTCGGTCAAAGTACGTCGTCCTTATGTTAGTCCGTCCACCTACTTCGGCTACCTAATTAGATGGTTGTAGCTGTCGCCGAATGCGGCTGACTACTGTATTCCTTACACTGGAGTCGATCGCCACATGACACGCAAGTGTAATTGGCCCATGACTGTATTAAGCCAGGCAGTAATGAGACATGCGTTATTGTGTGAAGTTGTTTAATGGCGTATATCAGTGCATGGCCCATCATATTTAATATTATTTTGGGTCACTATTGATTGGCTAACTTTTGTAGATACTCGACAACGCTTTCCCACAACTCGCGCAATGACCGATTTTGGCCAACGATTAAAAAATCTTAGTAGAAAATCACATCTCGGCACAGACAGCGTGTTTTTGGAGCAACTAAAATACAGCCTAATATGTTTGCCGAGAGGTCTACGAGGTACAGGGGAAGCCTACCAGTTTGATAGTTTGTAGCATAAAGTAAGATGTGGTGTGTTATCATGACATACCTAGCTTTGTATTATTGTTAAACCATTGAACAAATCTCTTTTTCACCTCAAACAGGCGAATTTTGCTCATTCCAGACAGTGAGCTAAACTCAATTTTGCTTTGAACTTGAGACAAAGTAACTTTTTATTTATTTATTTTTTTAATTCCGAGATCAGAGCTGGGTTTATTCACAAAATTCGAAAGGTTTGAAAAGCCCTTCAATCTGTCACTTTCATGTCGATACAAAAAGTGAAAGATAGAAACAAGTCGATTCGATGTTTAGTTTTTCAAATTTTATGCCTAGTGATAAGTAATACATACTACATACATACACAAATCACGTCTTTATCCCTTACGGGGTAGACAGAGCCTAAGGTAACAGGTACCTAGTGATAGTAAGCCCCAAAAAAACATTAAAGCGTTCGGATACCTTCACATTTAGCCGTAAAATTGTAATTCATCTGTTAAGGTTTTAAATGTGTTTTTTTTTTAAATAATAATAGAATTATATTATTATTATGAAATAAAAAGAATGTAACTATAAAAATGCTGATTTTAATACGCACCTACATAATAATTTGCGATTTTAATAATCCTTAATTTGGTAACAGAATTCCGAGTAGTTTAAGGGCGTATCTTTAAAAAATTGCGGGATACATTTTTTTTTCTTTTGAAATGTCAATAATGTACGCGCCGCAATTCAAATTGTTCGTTCTCAAAATAAACAGTAAGTATACCTACTTACTTAAAACAAACAATTTGGTTAAATTTGCCTTGTTGTATTTTTTCACTTAAGACAAAAATGTTCTCGCTGCTGAGGAGCAAAATTGTATGTGTCACACGAGCCAAAGTTTTTTGAATCTCGTGTCTTTGAATCCCTTGCTGCATTCAGGATTCTAAATCAACACACACCAAAAATCAACTTTGCTCTCTTGATGCACATATAACCATGTATTATCATTATTACAAACTATTAGTACGTCTCCTAAGTCTAAGTGAACAGGGTGCCATAATCTATTAACATTCAACACCATTTCGCTTAGTAGGTAAAAAATAAACACATAACTTGTGATAAAATCACATGCGCAAAATTTATAGGGACGAGGTTTTCTTACTAAATCAGAAACTTTCCAAAGAACATTAAATTTAATGAAATTGGCGGAACGTCCTCGACTGAGCGTGTAGTCGCACATCAACACTGTTCTTGTATAGCGCGATTGTTGAGAAGCTAAACGTATCATGGGATATTACGTTTAGTAAAGGCATTTTTGTACGCGCTAGAATAAAATCAAAAGACGAGACATTAATAAAATGGTTGGAACTGCACTTTGCCCCATTCTTCGAATATTCGCTCGAAACATCCACTTGCGTTTTCGCGTGAACGATGAAGATGCAATAACCGAACCGAAACGAGTAATATGAAACAAGAAGTGAAGTAGGTACTAATAAAATGGGTATGGCGAAATCTAATTTGTTTTAAGGCCAAAGAGGCTTCTGTACCTGTAAATACATATATATAAAATGTGTACCTAACCTGAACAACCAAGATCAATAGTTAGGGAGCTGGCGAGCATTTCGATATATGATTTGCACACGTTTCACGTCGAGGTGGAGTGCAGTTTAAATCATTACGAATCGATTTGGTTCAATCAATTAAGGTCCTATGTCGCTGCGTTTTCGCGTTACAGCGGATTGAAGTTGCTTAAAAAAATCGGGGTATTAAATCATTTGCACATGTCTGCTTCTGGAGTTCATTGGTCACAATCATCTTGGAAACGAAGAAAATTGAAGAGGCAGACATTCAGGACTCTGCATTATCATGGGACGGAGTTGTAAAAATGTAAAAAAAAAACTCTACTAAGTCATTTGCACGCGGTTCTCATTGCGCCCATTCGATTCACTATGACTCTGTGGATTCGAAAAAAAATGTGGCAGACACTTTGCTCACTGATTTTCAGCTGTATAACTGTTTGAAATTCACGGAATCAAGGGACAGCAGGTACCTATTGCATGGGATTATTATTTTTTAGTTTTATTCATATAATTTTGTTTAATTATTATCTCTAAACGCACGGTAACGATTAAACTTCTGGAGCTGAAATCTATGCAATCATATTTTTTCTTAATGCCAACCAGAAACGAAATGCGCTTGGAACTTTTATTACAGTTTTTTTTTTTTAAATTGCGGGCTTGAATGTAATCTGAATAGGATTAGGATCTGGATAGGAACAGTCTTTAACTTTTTTTAATCACGTTTTATTTGTGTAAAATACGTAGATTTTTAACCAAGACTCCATTTATAATTTTTTTTTTTGCAGTGAAAAATAAAAAAAAGATATTATTTAGCAAGCGTCGTCATCGCTGGTATCCGAGAAAAAATAATTAAATGATAATAATAATAATAATTCAATTAAATTCAGAAAAAAAAAATCAAACGGTCTGCCTTTGGAATATCAGAGGCCTGAACGTCTGCCTCATCGATTTTCTTCGTTTTCATGAGTAATTCAAACATCAGTCCAAGAGGCAGACGTGTGCGCATAATATAGCACACCTTTTTTTTAACATTTTTGAAACGCTGTAAATTTACAACGCAGCGCCACCATGGTGGCAGACTATTTTTCCGTGGTTCTTCTCATTGTTTTTGATCGAACGATTCAAATCTGCCAAGTGTGCACTTCATATACAATTTTTTAAATCATAAAAATAAATAAAAAAATTGAATACTACAAAAGTCAGAGCCCTGGATGTCTGCCTTTTCGATTCTTTGTGTTTCCAGGATGACTGTAATCATCAGGCCCAGAAGCAGACGTGTGCGCATAATAGCACACCTTTTTTTTTAAATTTTTGAAACGCTGTAAATTTACAACGCAGCGCCACCATGGTGGCAGACAAGGTCCTTGATGTTTCTTAGGGCATAAATATCACTATTAATAACGTCTGCCTTGTGTGCTGATGCTGATCATATAGAAATTTTGCTCGCCAGCTCCCTAACTACAAGTTCTTCTGAAATACATTTAAAGATAAACCGTAAGTAAAAAAATAGGTACGTAAGTGTTAGGTAGGTAGTTCATTTAGAGGGAAATTTTTACAAGCTCTTCTGCTGTAGTTTCGCTTTGCCGACTGTAGGTAGTTGCATTACCATCTCATTTAATCCTTTACTGACTGGTACTGGTCACTAGCGCAAGATTAAAAAGGATGTACTTAATTATGAAAATAATTTAAGTACCTACTTACAAAGCCCTATTGGATCAAAATCTAATCACTCTCTAGGTAGCTTATTTAATGATGAAGCGATGACTTGACAAAGCTAGATTCTAGCTGAGCAAAGAATCTCGGAGACATATTATTATGTACATACGACGTCTAGCCTTATATGTATGTCCTCTGCCCTTTACGAGGCTACGTTTAATATGGAGAAAACTAATGTTTACGGCGAATAAGCTTAATACTTACTTAATATAGACGCCTAACGTGAAACCTTGAGCTACATCGTACCATCGTTTAATTTCAGATAATTGGTTTATGTTGAAAAGATAAGGGGAAACGCCCATACAGAACAAGATTGGCTGATTATTTGGAGATATTTGGCATGATGATATTGCTTATTTATTTATTCTATACTTAGTGGTTGGAGAAGACATTAAATGTAAGGGGACTTTACAAGGATGACTGTGTTATATTAACAGCCGCACAATATTTGAAGTGTTACAATTCGATTAGTATCTTACTTTGTGCCATAGGACTTTAATGCCTCACCTGTCTAAAACATGTTTCAATCGCAAGAAATACATATTTGTTAGTCATGATATTCCTTGAAATCATTAATTCCTTGAGCCATTCACCTATTCTCGTTTTGCCGCGATAGCAAGTTACTATATCGGTGAAAAGCAACTAAATTACGAAAGTAGTACACTATTAATTTTTAATTTTATACACCATTGTGATTAGCGAAGCGTCACACTTCAATAAAAAAATCTTTCAAGATCGTGGAAAAACACGATTAAGTGAATAGCTACAAGTAATTTACGACTTCGAGGTACCTATGTAACGTATACGACTGATCAAAATTTTAGGTCTAAATTAAGGTAAAACAAAACAATTCAATACCATAAGTAATGCACTGTTAATAACTTTATTTAAATTAAAGAATACATTAGGTAACAAAAAAAGTCAGATCGCTAACCGTTCCCATGAGCTCAGTTCAGCTTTATTTACATTTTTGCAAGACCTGGCAAACATACATTGCATAGTTAGTAAACCTAAACCTACTGGGGCGGTACATCCGAGTCACACGGATTGAGTGCAGTGTAGTCTTTGAGGCTGCATAATTTATAGTTTTTTTAATGCAAACTAGACTTATGTTTAATCACAATCACGCCTGATGGTGATGCGAAGATGTGGCCAAGATGTGGCTTGCCTCATAAATGCTCATTCACACTTGGTATTGAATTGACAGATTTCTATTATTTACTTTAATTTGTTTCGTGTTAAGCGGGTCTTAAATTTAAGAACGTGTATCTACAAAATAATATAAGCAATCCAAAATGTTAGGTTAGTTAGTAGACGTCTAGAGTCATCAGACAGGATGCGCGCTTAAAAATCTTAAACGCAAATCATACGCAAAGTAAAATAAGAAACAGTTCCACAAACACAAGTCATCGCAAGCTGCCTGCAAAATATTTGCTAGACTTCGCCTCACTCCTTCCAGACCTAGCTGAATACCTAGACACATAGGTTAGCTATTAAATTACCATCACGGTTTGATCTGGTTGGTGCGATCATGATAGCGGCAACGTGCGCTGTGTAAACAAACGTGCATAACAACATGTCGCGTTCCCACAAGAATATTATACCAATATTTAATCAAACCTGCAATTGTATTGTTTGTTATAATAGTCCGTTCCTGTTTATTATTCACTAATGACGTTTAACATCACTATAAAATAGTATAAAACAATTTAACATAGTAAAAAACAAAGTCGCATTCCGCTGTCTGTCAGTCTGTCCCTATGTATGCTTATTAACATTAAAACTACGCAACGGATTTTGATGCGGTTTTATTTAATAGATAGGCTGATTCAAGAGGAAGGTTTATATGTATAATTCTACGCAGACGAAGTCGCGGGCAGAAGCTAGTTGTGTATATAAGTTACCAACAGACAGACAGACCTATATGCTATAAGGTTCCGTAAGCTGGGCCGCTTTGAAACTTTGAGATGGGACGAGAACTAATTACTCTCTAAGAACTGTACACAGAATTAACAGGATTGAAGAAAAAGAAAGTTACATGCGGAGTTAAAAACACATTGGTAGTAATAATAAAACCAAAAGTGCCAAAAGTGCTTGCTATACTTATATATTTATGGTGCGGCACGGATTTTCAATATAACCCTAACTCTTACTAAGCATAACCATGGCGATTACGTCCTTATATCTAAGAAAGACGGTCTTTTTGCGGTATCTCCAAAACTATAACAACTGTTCTAAACAATTTTCAATTTAATTCAATACTTTATTTCACATCCCTAATGGTATCTAATTACTTATTATTCAATAGTGCCTCGCTTATAAAGTACAATACAGTACAGTAAACATGGATTTATGTACATAATTATTTTACCAAATTTCAAAATTACGCGAATTTTGATCTTGCCCATACATGCATTTCGCAATTGCTATCAAGGCGTACTAAATATGCGTGGTAAAGATCATACCAGCTTTAATCCTGGCTAACATTCTACATCTAGGAGCAAACCGAGGGACCACGAACGTATTTAATTGATTAAGGAAGTAACTCGTTAAACATCTTTTTTTACATACATACATACATACACAAATCACGTCTCTATCCCTAATGGGGTAGACAGAGCCCAAGGTGACAACACCCAAAGGCCACATCTTTTTTTATACTTAATACTAGCTGTTGCCCGCAACTTCGTCTACATAGAATTCGTTTATCGCTATCCCGCGGGAATTACGCAATTTTCCGAGATAAAAAGTAGCCTATGTGTTATTCCAGACTATAGTCTATCTATGTTCCAAATGTCATCCAGATCTGTCCAGGCGTTCTGGCGTGAAAGAGAAACAAACATCCAAACATTCTCACAAACTTTCACATTTATAATATTAGTAGGATTTATCCACTGATCATAAAACACGACATTTCGTATAATTGTAGTAGGAGTGTAGTAGTCTTCCATGCTGGTCTGGGAGCAAAGAAAAAACATAGAATGCACCAGTTGCTTCTCTACCCGCGCAGATGGTAAAAGCCCATCGAGGGAATGGGCGGAAATAATAGGAATCATGTTATAGGCGAGGAGGCTAGAAACCCATCACTATTTTGATTCCATTTTCCACCTATACGCTCACAATCTTGCTAAATGAGGCCTGTAGTGTAGGTACCTGTTACCTTGGGCTCTGTCTACCCCGTAAGGGATAAAGACGTGATTTGTGTGTGTATGTATGTAGTAGGATACTTCGCAAGTTTTCATGGAGTTTTGTTAAAGGTGATATTTAACTGTTAAAGAAAATATTTTCCAGTAAAAAAAAAAATTGGTATAATTACTCGTAAGGTAACAGAAGTTAATTATTAGTCTTAAAGAATTTCGTGTGAGCAAATTCTGAAGAAAAAAAAACTTTCAACTGCTCCTCCACCTCCTCGTCAACGAAGGATTTTAGTTTATTTATTAGGGCATCTCAAAAGTCAACTGTAACTAACTTACCAATTTTCAAACTATACTATTGATTTCCTTACTTTAAATGTTATCGAAAAACATCGTACCTACTAACGATTAGAAATATGAACATCAGGAACGAAAAATAAACAACGCCTAACATGGTTATATCCGTATCTGTAAACCCCATTCACACTCTGCAAAATCAATACCTGAACGCAACCATTTCGACGTAAGACCGCTGCAATAAAGGTCACGAAGTCACTAGTAAACACAGCGCTGGGGCAACTCAACATAGTGTCGTATTTAGCGATACCCGTGTACGCGGCGCTCGCGCCTCCCGAACGGCGGCTACACGGTGCGTGCGCGACACGCCACTGCGCCTGAGACGACCTCATGCCTTCCCTTTGCGGAGTCGAGTACAAACTGCCGCGTAAATATAGAAACTCGACGCAGATGCCACAGAACAGGAACACGTCGCACTCAACAAATAGCCACGCCTGATGCGCTTCGGGGACTCTGTTTTTGCTTTTATACGCTAAATAACAAGCATATCAATAATAACAAACAAACTTAAAGTCCGCGCAAGCAATCCCCCGAATCTAAGACTTACTTAACTTATGTATGAATTTAATATTATGAACAATGTTTCATTCAAATTCTCAAAAGTACTTGTCATTTAGGAATTTCTTTTCCAATAGGATGTGCTAATTGGTACTGGGTTGGATTCTTAGAACTGATTATGAACTTCAGTTTAGAACTGGGACACGTGAAATCAATGAAATTTCTAGAAATCTAAAGAACCAGACTGGTTTAGCATGCAGCATCTTACCTAGCGTACCTGCGGTTGGCAAATGCATGATATTAAGTGAAAGTAATTTTATTTCTTATTATTTTTTATTTAAATTAAATATATTAGTGAGAGGTAGACAAAATAAGATGCTAAAGGAAACAAAAACTAGTAACCACATCTTGACAGCAACAGTTATTCTGCTGCATCAAATAATAATTAAGCACATCAGAAGACCATTAACAAAATCATCAGGAGTCAAAAAATCTGGCGTCTTAGCCACCTGAAATAAGACCGCCAGTGAGAGAGTCAGCAGAGTCAACAGTCAAGCAGTTCAGATTCGTCTGGATTCTAGACCGAATAAATTAAAGAATTTGTGAAAATGGAACGTAATAAATGATCTAAGTATGAAAAAAGAGTAGAATGGCGATGACACGAAAATATTTAAGCGTTTAAATCTACTAAAGTACTTTTGTACAATAAAGAGTTATACATACATACGTACATACAGTGGATCTGGGTATCCTTTGTCTCATTCTTTCGATTAGTTAAGTAATGGAATAGCATCTGTTATCTGTTATCCTATCCACATCCCATCCTCATAAGTCATAAGCCACTCTTTATCTACATTACTATTTAAAAGTAAATTGACAAAGGACAGGTAGATGTTATCATCCTTCATTAGTCACATTTCAGGTAAGGGCCAAGACTGTGGACTTCTTAAATGATGTTTATCTATTTAGTTAGGTGTTGGTCATTTATTTAGGTAATAATTTAGTGATTCATGTTAGCAGTCGCATTTTTTCAAAATCCCAGTATATTACCTTATGTTCAAATCAATTGACATACATACACAAATCACGTCTTTATCCCTTACGGGGTAGACAGAGCCTACAGTAACAAGACCTACAGTCACGTTTAGCAAGATTGTGGGCGTATAGATGGAAAACGGAATCAAAACAGTGATTGGTTGCTAGCCACATTACCTAAAACATGATTCGTATGATTTTCGCTCATTCCCTTGATGGACCTTCAATCAATTGATTAGCTTCTGAATTAAATTTGATTAGTTCGTCATAGTATTAAAGTGTACAAATACAAAGCCAACCATATTATTATGATATACCTACATATGGCGGCATATTTAATAACAACCATTTTGATTACAAAACGGGGCACTACGTCGCAATTTAAGTGCCACGGGTATTGTACTTAGTGAAGAGTACGGGCACGGGCAGGGCGAGGACAAGACAAGAGTGATTCGTCAATATTACGCATACAGTAATGACGACTGTTGCAACGCTTCCGGAATCGCACAGGGACCTATAATTAGGTTGCTAATAATAAACGGAGATTACAGGGAAGCAGTCTTACTAGGTTCTTGAGGCTTCAAAAAAGGAGGTTCAAAAAATACTACCAACCGGAATTTGAAATATGATCGGAAGTCTACTCTTAATGGAAAAAGTGTCCCACAGACCAACTGAAACAATGTGATCTTAATCCACCAATGAACCGGCGCGTGACATCAGGCCCGCCCGCCCGCTAATCGAGATAGCTAGAATGACTATGTTTCGGACAGAAGGAAATTTGAGGTATGAAGGTGTGAATTGACTAATGTAATGACTCGCAGATTAGGGATTCCATTTATTTTCTCCTGTATATCAACGCTTTCCCCTTCTGTTTCACACTCCCAATATTTCGGCACACAGGATACACTGAAGGAATTATCATGACGAATGTAACCGTCTGTAACCGTAATAAACGTCTAAATAAAGGTGAGGCAAAAAGATAAGCAAGACTATTAAAAATAATATTGAAGACAAGCTTCTGCCCGCGACTTCGTCTGCGTAGAATTATACATATAAACCTTCCTCTTGAATCACTCTATCTATTAAATAAAACCGCAACAAAATCTGTTGCGTAGTTTTAAAGATCTAAGCATACATAGGGACGAGACAGACAGCGGAAAGCGACTTTGTTTTATACTATGTCGAGGATAAAATATTTCTTCGTCTAACTAATGATACAAGTAGAATTAAACTGAAGCAAAGGATTCGACATATAGAATGGCACAACTTTGACTTGAATAGCCGGGTAAAGTTTATGCCTTCACCTTTCGAGCCAGATAAAGGTCAGTTCAGACTACTATGAACGCTGATCAGCGAACCGCATATTTCGACTTTATTTTTACTTTTAATACTCTATCTCTAGTTATATGAAAAACCTATATTTGAGCTTTGGCTATCTATGAACATACACCTATTGCAGAAATAAAGTTTGATTAAGATCAAACAATTCTTTTTTTGCTCCACCTTACAGCTCAGGTCAAGAGTACCCGAAACCGACGAGCATCTATGAAGAGATTGATGAATGTGGATGAAGCAAAAGAGGTATGTCAGGATCGTAACAAGTGTAACAAAGTAGTCTCTGCCTACCCCTGTGGGAAAGAGGCGTAACGGTAAGTATGTGTAACGGTAAGCTTACTCCTTATATTTCTCGTCACGTGTGCTCGTGTCTCGAAGTCTCAGGACATTTTGGAAATTTAGTTGTCTTGGGCCTCGAGACTTTCGGGTCAAGACTCGAGACGGACGAGACCGACTGTCGTAATTTTTATTTTCGAATAATGGAAATAGCCTAGCGCACCCCAAAAATGTACAGAAAGTTTGGAACTACTGTACAAAGCCTTAAACACAATTGGGAATGGATAATTATTTTAAGTCATCATGTCCAGCCTATATACGTCCCACTGCTGGGCACAGGCCTCCTGTTAGAACGGGAGCGCTTGGGCTTTAGTTCCCACGCGGGCCCAGTGCGGATTGGGAACTTCACACACACCATTGAATAGATGTGCAGGTTTCCTCAGGATGTTCCTCAAGTACTTTAAAAGTACTTGATGACTTTTCTATTGATAGGAATAACCATCCTTAGCTACAGAAATAAGTTACAGATTCCATAGAGCTATATATTTTATAAAAATAAAAACATTTTACTCAGTCACTAACCCCATATCGGCTGATTAGAAGTACGTCCATAAAATAACATCACAATTTTTTTTTAAATCGCTACTTCAATCTGTGGTAGTACATTTGTCACAGACGTTAACAGCTAAGCTGAAAATTAGAATACAGAAAAATCCGAAAGCCTGCTAATAATAAGTAGTAACCTGCTATGGTGAGGATCCGGGTTCGATTCCCGGCCATAGCTTTACATTTCAGATTTTTGTGTTCTAATTTTCAGTGTTGTTTAGAAATTTACTAATTAACCAGTTACAAAAAGCAGATTGTACTATCATACTATCAAAAAAAATTACTCACAGTGCAACATTCTTCAGTAAATGCACTATGATTTTTTTTATCACCACATAACATTACTATAAGATTTACTGTGAAAAGGTGCCACAGTAGGTCAGGAATCAATTGGTTTGATAGTACAGGGAATGGAAACATTAATCAAAGTTAATCACCATAACCACAATACATTAGCAATAGCAAATTAAATACTATTGAAACAGTCATTACCTACCTCTTGCTGACACGGCTTCCGACATCGTCTTCAGGGCTCTCACTTGATTTGGTTGTCTCATCCTAAAAAAAAATCCTTTGATAAATCTTCAGTTACAGTTTACTGACTTTACTAGCAAATAATCCCTACTAATATTATAAATGCGAAAGTAACTGTCTATCTGTCCGTCTGTTACTTTTTCATGCTTAAGCCGCAGGACCGATTTAGTTGAAATATTGTATACAGATAATTTGAGTCCCGAGGAAGAACATAGGATAGTTTTTATCCCGGAAAATTGCAAAGTTCACGCGGGATAAGGATGAGCGAATTCTGCGTAGATGGAGTCACGGGCAACAGCTAGTTATTAATAAACCATAAAATAATCATGGTAAGATAAAAGCTAGGATCTTGCAATGTAATATGAAAATAGTTTATTCATATAGTGACAATGCTACAATAGATACATTATGATATATCAAGTTATTAGCTCTCAGTCTATTCTAACATTTATTTGAATTTACAATAATTATTTAGCAAAACCTGATGTGTCTGTCCAAAACTTTGGCCCATATTCAATTAAATTTATGTTGTGGTCTTATAATAATACCTTTAATTCAAATTAAGCTCAAGAAAAGTGTTTTAGCACATCACCAAATCTTGTCTTTGTTTGAAATATAATACTTTATGATATGAAGTATGCATGCATAAAGTACAATCTAATTTTTCCCTGTAGCAATGTTATTTGTAGATCAATCGATTTCAGTATGACCATTATAATTTCATACAAAAGGTAACATTTGTATCAATATTAATTATTTACATTAAATATGTCACTGGCCTATCAGGTTTTTTTATGTTTTCAGTAGAATGAAGTACACATATTAGTAGAATACTTATTGATTTTGAACATGTTTTCAGCATTCTTAATAGAAACATTAGTAAGAACTTGAACTTAACATTATTTGATTGTTTCCATTTGTTACACATTTCAACACTTCTTCAAGCTGTAATCTGCAAGGTTTCAATTTGGTAATCAAAGGAAGAATGCATTCAGTGACACTGCTGCTGGTAGAGTAGTAACTCTAAAGTAAAAAAAACACAATACTGATGTTAAACCAAGTTGCATTGTCCAGTATAAACAAGTTAATAATAGTACATTAAAGTGTTCATACTAAGATATTAACAGGTTTCAACTTTATAATTTGACAAACAACAACAACAACAAAAACTACAATTAATCTGTTTTTTAATATCAGAATATAAGTTAATAGCATGTTTCATTAAGTTAACAAAATACACTTTAAATCTGTCTATAATTTGGAAACTTGGCAGAAATCAGAGACCAGTCTAAATTAACATTAGCTATTGGCTTAAAATGACAAAGAAGACTAGTACCTAGACTGTCATATACATCCTGGAAAAGTGCAGAAAACAGAATCAGGCTACATTCTTTGGAAATAATAGATAAGATACATAGGCACACCATGTCATGGATCTGCAACTTGTCTTCATTTATTTTTTAATAACAGATAAGAAGCTAGAAATAACAACCCGAAGAAGAAGAAGTCAGAAGACTACATACCTACATAGAAGCTTTCTTCTAAAAGTTATACTATAGCAAGAAGTAACAACATTTGTATATTGTAGATTAGAAAAGATATGTTCCACTGATTCTTAAAAAGTTGGACAAAACCTGATGCTGTCTGTGTGGTTTACTTTGAAATTGTATATATAGATCAAGGACGAAAGAAAGCTTCAGTATGATATGATCCAACTGTCAACTTTAACGGACTTGTAGACTGATCGCTAAGAACTTGTAGGTTACTGAAGGACTAACATAACATATTGACTAGACTTTACTAACTAGCACTAGCACTGCCCTATTCTTTGTTGCTTACCGTTTTCCTTGGTGTTTGTACACTCGAAGAACGTCGAATCGTAACAAGTGCCATACCACATTAGTGCTAACAAATCATTATCAAACTAACACAATCACGAACATAAAAGGTAAAATTATTTCTCATAATGTTAGTTATCTTCACTTGAACCACTAAATACTAATATAATCGTACATGTTTCATATTCTGCACGGACACTTATACTATTTACACTGTAACATGAAAATGTTTGTTTCTACTTAAAAATGCCATTCTGTTCTATTGTCTGAGGCAGAACAAGGAGTAATTTAACGATACGATGTTGAAAATAAGAACTAACTTCCTTCTGCAATATCCGTGAAACAGACGGAAGAAGAAGGCATATTTCATATTTCGTTAACTACAATCGTGCTTGCATTGCACCCTGCCATCCCATTAGTAGGATCGCCACACGTACACGTGTTGGAGGCGGTTTGAACGATGTTAAACTTTTTTATTATTTGTATCGTAATGTTTGATTTTGGCTGAATGACTCGCTATATCCATGCCCAGAAATATATTAAAAAAAAATGTTATCATATCTATGGCGCATGTCTAAATGACAATGACATAATGAAAGACAGCGTCAGCGAACGACCGAACCGGAGTAAAAATTAAGCAGCTTGAGCATTTTCGAACCTTTGTTTTTGCGCATTTGCGCAATTTGATTGAATATAAGACGAGTATAAGCCAGAAGAGCTAATTATATCAAATGATTTGTCGTTTTTCACAACTATCAGGTGGTTCGAATAAGGTTGTTATGACATCTTTACAATTATACAAATATTTGTTACGTCAATGTGAGAGATTGCCGCCTGATGCATGTAAATATTACAAATTTTCCATCAAACAGGTATTTTATTTATTTATGTATTTCAAATTTTATAATTACTTAAACTATATCTTTATTATCTCATCTTAATAATACCAATTATCTCATCATTTATTTATTTTATAAGATCAAAAGTTAAGCATGCTTCAGTGAACACTTGCGGACAATAACAGGTTTTCAAAAATGATTTCAGAGTTATAAACAGCATAAAGTTGAGCCTGACCCCGAAAGAGTAAAAGAAATGGTAGCAAAAAGCATAGAGAATGCCAAATGGATTGTGAATAAAGTATGTATTCTCTTCAATTATATTTTTTGTTGTATTATTTCAATGTGATGTGTATGATGTTGATGACATGAATTGGTTTCAGTATACTACAAAATAATGGATGTAACAAAGCACTCCACTTATACAATTGACAAACAATTTCATTTTGTTTATGACACAAGGATATACTAAATATGAGTGTGAGTGTGTTTGGAGAGAAGATTGAAGACTATGAAATATTTGAACATCTAGGTAAAGGAGGGTTTGCCCACGTCTATAGAGCAAAATGTCGGAAATCAAATATATTTGTTGCTATCAAAATGATAGACAAAGCCTCAATGGCCAGTGCTGGAATGATTGGACGAGTGAGGCAAGAGGTCACCATACACTCTCGTTTGAAGCATCCAGCCATTTTAGAACTGTATACTTTCTTTGAAGACATACATTATGTTTATTTAGTATTAGAATTAGCACATAATGGTGAATTAGCTAGACACTTCAAGCTAAGTAATCGCGGCCTTTCTGAAAAAGCTGCTGCTGATATTTTTCGACAGGTGGTGAGTGGAGTGCTTTACCTGCACTCTCATAATATAATACATCGAGATCTATCACTGAACAACTTGTTGCTGACAAAAGACCAGAACGTAAAGATTGCTGATTTTGGATTAGCAACACAGCTGAATGGACCTGATGAAAAACATGTAACCATGTGTGGAACACCCAATTACATTTCTCCAGAGGTGGCTTCCAGAGAACTCCATGGCTTACCAGCTGATGTGTGGGGCCTCGGATGCTTACTGTATACTTTGTTTGTAGGCAGTCCCCCATTTCATACTCAGCATGTGAAAACAACACTGAATAAAGTGATACAGGCTGACTACAAAATCCCTACAGAAGTATCCATCCAGGCCCAAGATATTTTACAAAGACTATTATGTAAAGATCCAACTAAAAGAATTACACTGAAAGAAATTATTGATCACCCATTTGTAAATCAGACTGCCACAGCACCTTGTATCCATAGACAAGATTTTTCAAGGGACTCTGGCTTTATTACGACTCTGCACAGCACCCAGCACAGCAGCAAAGCTAGAAATGAAGACAAAATAGGCTCAGACTATCTAGGAATGTGCAGGGATCTTAATACACCTGCCTCCATCAATAAAGACGTAAGACTAGCCTCCGTGAATGTATTTTCTGGAATGCAAGAAAACTTATCTGCTCATAGCAATGGTTATAACTTCAGAGTTTGTGGTGGAAATGAAAATATACTCTCAAACCATATTGGCATTAAAAATGAAAACCAATTAGGTAATGACTTTGCTCAAAAGCTTGGTATTGCCTCCAATGGCAGTGGCACATCTTTTTTAGATAATATGAGAAAGAAAGATAAAATTCCTGAGAATGAAATTGGATTTCAGACAGCTGATGAAAGCAAAGAAAATATGCCAAAAGCATGCAAAGTTAGTTCCAATGTTTTAAGTGTACCTCCATTGTGTGCTGACAGACTGCCAGTGATATCACATAAAACCCGAAATGCTATATTAAAAATAGAAGCTACTGGTGTGATTGTGGAATTTATAAAGAGAAAGGGTAAAGAAAGAGAAGAAAAAGTAGTAGAGATTTGTAAAATATCTAAAGATGGCATGAAAATAATAATCTATTTGATTGACAATAATAGGGATAAACCCAATCTGAATCTAGAACATGATCCTAAGCCAGATGAAATATTTTCATACCACAATTTACCTCAAAAACATTGGAAGAAATATTTGTATGCATCACGTTTTGTTGATCTTGTCAAGGCAAAAACACCAAAGATCACATTGTACTCCACATTAGCTAAGTGCCAGCTTATGGAAAATGGGACTGACATTGAGTTGTTTTTTTATAATGGCGAAAAGGTAACCTACAACTCGGCTGAGGGTCTTAAAATAATTGACAAAAGTCTGAAAACCTACCACATCACCACTGCATCTCCTGAATTGAAACACTTAAATGATCACTTTGAGGATTGTTCAAATAGAATGAAACGCATACAGAATGCATTGTCTTGTATCTCAGATGAATGTTTCCCGTTGATAATAGGGAAGAGACCAAGCCAATCTGTTGTGAATGTGTCATCTCCATGTCAAGGTTCCGTCAATGTCAACTTTAGCACTCCCAATTGGAATCTGGGGTCTTTCCACCGCACAGCAGCTAGTTCCACTCAAGCACCTAGTGATTACAACATGAAGTAGCTGCCTTAAACAACCATTGTACAAAGTCAAATGTCAGCTCTAAAATTCTTCTTCAGGACTGAACACATACTTATGCCTACTATTTTCATTAAGTGCTTATTCTATTGAAAAAGCTTGACATGATAATTTAATATAGTAAACCCAGATCAAGAATGTATGTTGGTGGTTGGCTGAGTTACAAAGATTTTATTTTAAACTCAAAAGGGGGAGTACTGTGCACACCCATGTAGTGCATATTATTATATTTCTTGGTCCGGTTTGATCTTTGTTAATATAAAATGTCTTATATTATTTTTTTCGTTTTTAAGTTTACCACACATACACCACCTTTGTTAAAGATAGTTTAATTTGACAAATATAGTAACTATATTAAGCAAAATGTTTTTATGTTGAAATATTCACAACTAAATTCTGTTTACATACTTGCATAAATGAAGTCTGTATCCCTTACGGGGTAGACAGAGCCTAAGGCAACAAGACCTAAAGGCCACGTTAAGATGTTAGGACAGTTTTTATCCCGGGAAATCACAGTCTCCGCGGGATAGCGATAAGCGAATGCTTTGCAGATGGAGTCGCGGGAAATGCTAGTTAAAAATCACAACAAAAAAATATTTTCGTTCTATCAGAGAAAACTCCTGAAATTATGTTTAATGCCAAATTTCCAAACTACCTAGTAATCAAAGGTACAGAGACGGTCAAAGCCTCTGGAAATCTCGAAAAGCCCTTGCTGGGGCCCCGTCACAGGCCCCACACACTTGAAGGATTCTTTACGAAAAATTTTAAAGTGATCTAAAGCACAGACTAAACTGTTAACAAATACCAATAGTTTATTTAGTGTTTGAATTTTTAGTTTATTTTGATCTCGTATTTAATTGAGTCTGAATTAGGTACTTAGTACATAGTGCCTACCCTTTTTTAGATCTTAAGAAGTTACCTTTACCTAGTTAATAAAATAAAATAAAAATAAATAAAAAATGTAATATTTGCAGTGCCCTTATAGACTACAAGCCCATGGAAAAAAAACATGTGAAATGAACCAGCGTGAATGAAGCTTAGAAGGCTGTTACTATATCATAAAATAACTGAGCGCTATACCGTCATTTCTGAGCGGTACAGGTATAGAATTTCTCAGGTACGAGTGAGGAATTATGACTAATTATAAATTTACGGCGTTTTTATAGCTTATAGATGATTAAAAATAAATGACGAAAAACCTAGTGCCGCTTTAAAGTGGCGGTGCCGGAAGTTAGTGCAATTTTTTTTCCATGTATGAGTAAAAATCTGTACCGCTCAGAAATGACGGCATAGCGCTCAGAGTTATTTTATGATATAGTAACTTAGTAACAGCCTTCTAAGCTTCATTCCCGCTGGTTCATTTCACATGTTTTTTTTTCAATGGGCTTGTAGTCTATTACAGGGTTTGATCTTGTATCTTGTTGTTGTGTTTTGTTTCCACTTTCCACCTCTACGCCCTCAGTGTCTTGCAAAACGTGGCCTGTAGGTTTTGTTACCTTAGCTCTGTCTACCCCGTAAGGGATAAAGACGTGATTTGTGTATGTGTGTATGTATGTATGTATCAAAGCAAATAAATGTTTGAGTGTGAGTTTGAGTCAGACTACATAGATACTACGTATCATACTAGCCTCCCAATACTGTGTGCATGAATGTTTGTGGAAAGCCTAAAGTAATCTCCCACAGTCTTGTGAAATAAGGAATTACTTGCGTAAAGCAGGCTATTAAGATAACGTACAATAGCTTATGGTTTTTTTTTAATTTCTATATGATTCTTACAAAGTTAAATAAGTTCGATTGAAAATTCATTACACCACACTTAAGTCTTTGTTTTTGTACTCTCTTAACCAACTCTTAACCCTTTTATTTATGTTATAGGTGTCCATGGACGGCTGCGATCGCTTTCAATCAGGCCCTAACGCTTAAAAAAGAACAATCGCATAACTTTTTTATAGGTATAAATAAACTTAAAAGTGATCTCCAACACACGACTTTGTCCAGTATTTAATAAATTATATTATGTATATGACACGCATTGTTCAGAAATATAGCAGGCTCTAGCAAATCTCCTCACAAAACTAAGTCGGAGGATGAAATAGGAACAATTTTTTTTTATACAAAATTGTTGCCATATTCGAGCGTTATTGAAGGAGTGAAGTGTGTAGATACCTTATTCATTTATTTTCCTGGTATCAATTTAATAAGTCTGGCAACACACGATCAGACTCCATCTTTTCTGTCACGATGCCTCCTAAGAAGCAGCCCGAAAAATCCGGTATGTTATTGAATTTATCGGTTTTACTCCGAAATTCGGTGTAATAATGTAACTCCGTTACGTATAAATAAAATGTGGCAGTATATAATACACATATAAAACGAAAAAGACACCTTGTTTCAATGTTTTTTAAGTTTTATTATTGACGTTTCTATAGCCACGCGGTTGTTTCATGCCCCACTAACAATTTAAAACAGTATATGAGATTTGGTCTCGTTATTAACAGCGGTTCTATTACTCACAATAATATCGATACAATTCACAGTCACTTCTATTTTGAAACTGTGCATAATGGTGTGAAGGAAGGTTTTAGGTTATGTACTTACAATACCAGATTACCATTGTGTCTGTAGTGCAGTGTTCAGTTCTTCAGTTTAATATGTCACACCTACACGACGACAATAAGTTAGACCTATAATATTAGAAGTACATTGATTTCAACTAGTAACATTTTTATTTAACATGTTTTAGGGTCCTCTGGATCCAAACCCGCGGAGAAGAAGCCTGCTACGGCTAAAACGCCAGCAGCAGCTCCTAAAGCTGCATCAGCCCCGGCTGCACCTGCTGCTGCCAAGCCAGCCTCTGCCAAGACTCCTGCTCCCGCCCCTAAGGCTGCGGCGCCGAAGTCAGCTCCAGCGGCCAAGCCCGCAGCTGCCAAGGCTGCATCAGCCCCAGCTGCCAAGGCCGCAGAGAAGAAATCAGCGCCATCAGCTAAGGCTGGCTCTGCTAAGGCTGCTGCGCTTAAGACTAAGTCCAGTGCTACTCCTTCAGCTAAGAAAGCCGCATCGGCTGCTAAGGCAACCAAGCCTAAGCCAGCTGCAGCCAAACTTAAGATCGCCCCTAAACCTAAGAAGACTGGTATCAAGGGACAAAAGAAGGTTGTCAAGCCTGTGGTCAAGGCTCTTAAAGCACAGAGGAAGGTAGGATCTGCTCTTTTATTACATACATACATAAATAAATCATGTCTTTAACCCTAAACGGGTTAGACAACCTAAGGTAAGGCCAAGCCCCTATTTCACCAATTCAACATTTGTCAGTGACAAATGACAATTTGGATTCTAATGCGTGGTCCATATGAGGCTGACCGGTGTAGATTCTCGTCAAGTTTGTTATGTAATATAATGTGAAATAGGGGCCTGAAGGTCAAGTTTAGCATTATTTTGGGTGTATTCTTTTATTTCTTGTACTAAATTTACATTCTCATTGGATTATTACTGGTTGTAATCTATACTATTAACCTTTTAGTTGCCGAAAAGATTAATACCAAACATGCCAGTAGTGCCGAGGTGTCAAAAAATATACAACATTTTGTTTTATTTATGAGACTGGCGAAATGAGCTGGATATCTTATGTCTTAATTAAGACCATGGCGGTTAAAGAGTTAATATTATATATAGGTAAGGTTTGTGTAGTTGCAGGGGGCAATCTCTGGATAAACTGAACCGCTTTTGGAAATTCTTTTACAGCCACAGTATTTGTGAGCGTCATAGGCTATATTTAATTCAGTGCTGAGAAATTCGTTGGCAACTGCTAGTTTAACATAATACCTTTAATTGATTAAGGGTCTAGGATTAATATTTTATTAATGAACCAGAGGCAGTTATTTTTTTTTATTACAGAGTAAGTTTATGGCATCTTTATGAATTGTTAATTATTCCATATCTTACTCATACCTCCATATCCCAACAATTTGAATTACATTATATTACTATGCTTCTAACAGTTGCTTTTTAATTTTTCAGGTAGTCAAGGGAGAACATGGCAAGCGTGTGCGAAAGATCCGTAACTCGGTGCATTTCCACAGGCCCAAGACTTTTGAAGCTCCTAGGCAACCCAAGTACCCTAGGAAATCCCTGCCCAAGAGGAATCGGTAAGAAAACGATTATTTATTACTAGTAACATTACTTTGAATCCAAATTTACTAAACTAAATACACATTGTTTAAACATTTGTGATTCTTGGAACTAGCCTGGGAAGTTGCAGTCTATTGCGTTTACCAATAATAATGTAATGTCTAGTATATTTAATATCCCCCCCCTTCCAGTTTTTTTCCGAAATATTTTTTTATTAAAGCCTTTCATGTCCCTTAAGGAACATATGGAAAAAATTTGCCAAAACATCATTAATTTTTATTTATGTAGATAGATGATGAGAACTTTGTGGGAATCTCATTGATAGACAATGATATCAAAAATACACATTTCTGATTCACTGCATTAAATTTATTTCCGGTACCACACTTTGGCTGTTCTTAATTGAGACTTGTGATCATTTTCAGTATGGATGCTTACAACATCATCAAGTTCCCCGTGACTTCTGAAGCAGCAATGAAGAAGATTGAAGACAACAACACTCTGGTGTTCATTGTCCACACCAGCTCTAACAAGCACCACATCAAGGCTGCAGTCAAGAAACTGCATGATGTCAATGTGGCTAAAGTTAACACTCTGATCAGGTTAGTATACTGTTTAATAGCTAATTTAATTACTCATTTGAGCTGGCTTGACACTTTGCCTTAAAAAATTTAACAATTATCGGTAGTTGTGCACAAAAAAGTTTCTAAAGGGTTGCCGGCCGAAAACTAACAGATAGCCGAGCGCGAGCGAGGCTGGATATTTGAGGCTAGCAACCCCTTTTCCCGCCGAGGTATGTATAGTGTTTTTCTCAAACATGCAATGAAATAAATTAAAAACCTCCAAGAAATTGAAAGTTTAATTTTTAGAGAAACTAGAAGTAAACTAGACAAAATAAAGCCGCAAAATATAATAAACCTCGTTCATCGGTTTTTTTTAAAGGTTAGGTTAGGTTGTCACTATGCCAGAAAGCAAATATTGTTTACGTTTTTTTTTATGCCTGAATGAACGCCAAGATGCTTTGATGATTTATTTGTTGATTCTTCTATTAATGTGATACAACAATTTAAATGCTGATGTTGAAATGTTATTTGATGAAACCTAGACCAGTTAGTTACAATACCTAACCTAACCTAACTGCACCACTGAATGCTATGTTGATGTTGAATGAGTAGTTGATAATTTTAAAATAAAATAATCTACGATACTAATTTATTGTACTTGCACATAAAAAAATAATGTTAGGTTAAATTAATGTTCAGTCTTGCAGTCGTCTGCGATCGATATTGATACTCTAATGTAAACATAGTACAGCCACACATTAGAGTATCGACATTAATGCTCTAAATTAAACATTATAATGCTACCGCTGATAAAAGTTTCTTAATGTAGGTCATTTGCTAATCGTACCCGAACATATAGGGAATTTATGATATGGATGTAGTTAATAACTATATTTTCTCAAACATGCTCGGAAATGTATGCGTTAATGTCCCGATATGAGGACATGAAGTTTCTCGTTTATGGCTCCCTACATTACTTCTTGGCTTAGGCCACAAAAGTTAGTATGAAAATCCATTTTTGTCCGCTGCTCTAATTTTTTAAATTTCTATACTAAAATTAAATTGGCAAAGGAAAAAATTACATACAGCCAACCACCACCACAATCTGTACCTAAGCATAATTGCGACATAAAAAAAAATCTATGGTACTATATTTACGTGCGGTTAAACATGGTGCTCAAATAGCTGGATCAAATTAGTACATTTAAAAAATAAAAAAGGTGGCAAATCGAAAATCTTTTTTTCTGCTTATGCGTATTTCGTACTGATTGTTATTATAATTTAACAGAAATAAAAATGACTTCTAGTGATGAAAGTGACGGGGAACTTATGAACTGTACTCCGCCTCATTTAAAAGAGGAGGCAAATTTAGCTATGCAAAATATGCTACCGGAAAAAAGTAAAGAGATTTTTCCCTATAATAAACTATGATTTACTTGATTGTCTAGTAGTTATTTTAATTTTAATATTTCCTCACATTGTTTGAGAAAAGCACTATACAAGCTTTGGCCGGAACAGGGATTGCAGGACTCGTTCTATCTGGCCTCGTCTTCGACTCGGCCACCTACCCCAAACTCGTCCAGCAATCCCTTACTTCACGGCCTCTGCAGTAATGTACTATTAAGACTGGATTTTCTAAAATGATGATATTTCGTGGGAATCTCATTGATTAAGAATGATATCACAATAACACACCTCTGATTTTGTACAATATTGTTTATTTAGTATTGAAATATTTATACAGTGATTGATAAAGCCATTTTTGTTACAGACCTGATGGTAAGAAGAAGGCGTACGTTCGGCTAACCAGAGACTACGACGCATTAGATGTTGCCAACAAGATTGGTATCATATAAGCGGACATTCTTCATATAATTATAATAAAATCCTAAAAAAATACAATGATTTTCAATTACAGTTACAGACGGACAATATAGTGGTCGTATATATCAATCAGAACACACTCATAAGCGATTGACATAAAGCCTTTTCCCGATATATTTGGCCACTCGCTGCTATGAAATCTCACGCCGACTGTACCAAAGAGATAATACAAACGCTAACAGTCCAGTCTGTCGCCTGCGAGGTGGGTGAAGTAACATGTCTTATACTACGAAATACGTTTCTTGCTGTTCCTGACAGTCTATGGTAGTGCAGTACCCGGCCATAAAGATTGCACTTCGATCTTTGGAAAGAAAGTAAACGATCGGCGTCACGTAAGTTAGAGCGAGACGACGCTCTACGAAGCCGAAATTAGCCGAGAAGACCGATGTGCAATCTTTATGACCGGGTAATGTACTCTATCATCTGACTCTAGAGGCTGGTAACGTATCTGCAATGCTAGGATATCCATCAATGATGGTGCTTGCTCACCGTCAGGTGAACCATTTTCTATTTTTTTCCCTTGAAATAAAAAAACAATTTAGATATGAGCGCTGCACCGATGCTTTAAAGTTGGCGCTCCACCGTCGGTAGGTCGATGATCGGCGCTCATATTTCTAGAATAAAGTCTTGATCGAAGTATAAAGTAGATAAATTTAAGTCACTCTTTTGCGCTTTCATTGAGTCATATCTTATCTTTCAACGATAGAGCGATAGGTGAGTAAGTACTTTAGTCATACTTTTAAGCTTAGTTTGTCACGGTATGATAATGCTATACTTAGCTGGAAAATATATCCGGTTTCTTTAAGTCCGGCACTCACTTCTGAAGATTGAATTGTAAAAAAACCTACAGGAGGTTATTTAGTTTTCAGGATGATTAATACCTATTGTAAAATCGTCACACATAACAGAATCGGGTTATATGACATGGAAAATCTAACTCACAAAACAAAAGTACTCGAGATTGAGAATAGTATTGACAACTGTTGCTTATTGTCCGTTGGTGGAGGTTATAACGTGTTATTTTCCCTGTTACAGCACTTGATAATAATAAACCCATAGATACTTAGTTAGGTACTTACAGTTTTATATGAATCATCGTGGAAAATCGCTTACAAAGACAATTAAACTAACCCTATATAACCACTATATTTATTTACTGTTATCAGGATTTGGATAACCGTTGGGCCCTCTTAAATATTTTGAATAGATAGGTAATAAAAGACATCACTTCGATAAAAGCGACACCTAACTACGAAATTCATAGCTTAACGGAACAAAATATACCTATAAATGCGTAGTCAAGCCGGACTTCCAAACAACTTCATTTATTCATGACTGGTAGATGCTATATTGACAAGACCTTTAATATCCGTTCCGTTCCGTAGTACATTTCACCTGTAGTCCAGAAAAATGCTTTTTTGCATTATAGATCGAGCAAGTCGAGAATAACAGTATCTACCTGCCTACGTAATATTCCCAACATCAAATGTGAATAAACCACAACCACCATACCATATAATAGGTACATTAATACGCACCGCACCATTTGAGTCACTCGAGTCATTGGGATTTCCGGTATTTTATTTTAAGCCGTGACGTAAGGTTACAAGGTACAAAGTTATAGACCGACCGCTTAAGTGAGTCCTCGCCCGCGGGGTAGGACTGCAAAGGGGGCCGAGGTCCAGGTATCCAATTCCACCACACAATAGTTATTTATAACCTACACCATAATTACACTAATTTTTAGTTTTTTTTCTTTATCTCCTACATGGAACAAAGCCTTAGCTAGTTTTTTAGAGTTCTGTAAGTAAATTGCTAGTTACCTCTAAAGAAAAAACGAACCCTTAATCACTTCGTTGTCCGTCTGTTTGTCAGTCCGTCAAGACCTTATTTTTCAGGAACGCGTAGAGGTATAAAGGTGAAATTAACGTCAAATAAGTATTTGCCTGATATCAGCTGAACCGCATGCCTGTTTGTCGGCTTTAACATGCAAACACTGTATTTTTAAAATCACTTGCCGGATTTGTACGGACGCGATTTTCGGTGCGCGAGTCCGACTTGCACTTAGCCGGTTTTTTTTAACTGACTTTAATGTAGGTACCTACTATGCCACGCAACGACTAAACGTTAACTGTCTATCTATGTCGATCATAATAGCTGCTTGCCCAACCAACTCTCATAATCATAACATAGGTACTTGACCTTCGGCCGGTCAATTAGAGTGTAGCAATCGCCACACTGACTTGGCGAAACATTTCCACGCTATTAGTTATTCCCTATATGAGAGAATAACAATATCCCTGGTCTCCTCATACCTAGAGGTTAGTAGGAACGTGTTTGCTGCAATGGGTTCCCTTAAAGTGCCCTCAGAAACATCACATACACAAATTACATCTAAATATGTCCACTCTGGGGCAGACAGGCCTAAGGTAACAAGACCTAAAAAGGCCACGTTTAGCATGATTGTGAGTGTATAGGTGAAAAGGGGAAACAAAATGGCGGTACTGGGGTTGCTAGCCGCATCGCCTATATCATGATTTTCAACATGAAACTACCGTGAGACTTAAACATTATTATACATAAACGGATAACTCACGTATAAAAAGTCGAGTGATGCTCGACATGTTTCGGACTATTTCGTAGTCCTTCCTCCTGGAGCGCTCGCCCCGGCGGCAGCGAAACGAACACTGCGCGCCAGCGCTCTGTTCGCGCGGCTGCTCGACGCAACTGACAGCGGCGCACAACTACCCTCGTTTTCATCGTCATTTTTATTACTGTCAAATGTAGGGCAGCACACAACACTGATCACGTCACTCCGTAAAGGTTCGCTCACACTCACCGTTTGGTCAATATTTAAAACAGTTTTCCAACTCGGGGGCACCGACCATCCACTATCCCGGTTGAAATTGGGATACCGACTTATTTCAATGGCTTCACGTACTTTCCGCGGAATGAAAAACTTTTCTCTCGCCAGTACTGACACCTTATCAAACCTGATATAATGCGTCGAATCAGATTCCATCGAATGTTCAGCGACATAAGAATAAGTCGGTATCCCAATTTCAACCGGGATAGTGGATGGTCGGTGCCCCCGAGTTGGAAAACTGTTTTAAATATTGACCAAACGGTGAGTGTGAGCGAACCTTTACGGAGTGACGTGATCAGTGTTGTGTGCTGCCCTACATTTGACAGTAATAAAAATGACGATGAAAACGAGGGTAGTTGTGCGCCGCTGTCAGTTGCGTCGAGCAGCCGCGCGAACAGAGCGCTGGCGCGCAGTGTTCGTTTCGCTGCCGCCGGGGCGAGCGCTCCAGGAAGAAGGACTACGAAATAGTCCGAAACATGTCGAGCATCACTCGACTTTTTATACGTGAGTTATCCGTTTATGTATAATAATATATCATGATTCCTAAGATTTTCACCCATTTCCTCGATGGGTTTTTACATCTGCGCGGGAAGAGAGCAACTGGTATATTAATAATAATAATGGTATAATAATTATAATTATACCTACGGAGCAGGTGTCTTGACGTGCGACAACGTAGGTTGCTGATTCACGAGGTCGGCGTTTGAGAAAAGTTTCATTGTCAGTATCAAATACATTTAATGAATGCAAAGTAATTTAGCTTAGTCAAGAAAAAATGTAGTTATTGTTTGTAAAAAAAAAAACGCTTTTAATGGCTGGTTGGAGAGCGCACGTACGTACCTTCGACCATCAATCAAATAACAAACTTCATTAAGTATGCAAACGTAAGCGGCCGGTTGTGAGCACGCAGCTAGCAAAAGATCAGCCACAAGGAATTCTAATCACAATATTATGTTCTACGGTAGGTACCTGATCGTAAGTTAACTTATTCTACTGCAAAATAAAGACAGTACAGCCTTGCAGGTTTCTTTGCATACAGGTTTGGTGTCCCTCCCTTGATACTAATAAAGAACTTTAACGCGGCTTTAATCTGTAGAAGAGGGGGATAGGCCACAACAGTGTGATCTCTCTCCAGGTAGAATAGGCAGATGTTACAAATGGCTTAGCCGCCCTGGATCCCCCGTCTTTTAGTTGAATGAAATACACCGAATACAAAGTCACTAAGTAAGTATTAAACTTTAAATGAACAAACAGCACCGACGACCATAAAAGCTGGCGAACCGTCGTGATCATCTTCAGGTATACTTATGAATGTTGAATATCGGCCTATTTGCATATATTTAAAGATCAAGTTTGTGCACTCCACCAACTAATGTATTAATTAACACTATTGTACTATTCTATTGGTAACAATAGCTACGACAACTTGACAACTACAGGTACGTCATTAACTAAACACGTTGCGTGTGAAATACTTAATTCAAATATGTAGTTACCTACAATCCTAATCCTAACTAATAATATAAATGCGAATGTGACTTTGTCAACAAATTTGTTTGTAACGTTTTCACGCGTAAAACTTCTCAACCGATCGTGATACAATTTGGTATGGACTATAGAGATAGTTTAAGAGTTAAGACTCTGAGACGGACATGTAATAATGGCTTTCATTCCGAAAAATTGTAAAGTGCCACGGGTGCGCGATGAACGAATTCTCCGCAGACGAAGTCGTGAGCAACGGCCAGTTTAATTATAAAACAGCACAATATGGGTTCTGTTTACACAACTTATAGTTAGTAGGATGCTTAATTTAGAAGTTTTACATTTATATTAACCACGAGGCAAATTGCTGATGCGCTGTCTGAACTTTGCCGTGCTTAGACACGGATCCGTGCCAAATATACTTAAGGCTATCTTCTTTTATACATACTCAGTGTACTTAGTTTTTATTGCAATCTGCAAAATTTATATTCTTTGAGACAAACGAGATTTGAACGCAGATTTTTTTAAGGGTAAAACCTGCCAATATTTTTTTTCCGAGTTTCATTTATTTCAGAAACAGAAACAGAGTTTTTTTTACAAATCATATTATCAGTGATACTGACGTCAACTCAAAAGCTTGTCATGGTTAGTTACCTACGTCAGAGCATACCTACAACGACTCTGATTACGTGAAGACGCCGACGACGGTAGTGAACTTATGTTCGTTCTAATCGATTAAAGTAGGTATGTATTTTAGACCATGTGTGCCGTTTGAATTAATGGTTTCTTTTTTAGAAGGTTTTTGCAATGAAATAACACGTTTAAAGTTTATGTTTATCCCGGTTATACCAGAGTCTACATATAACTGAAACTGGAACGGAAAAAGTATGATACAATTAAGTAGGTTTGCAATTTTCCTTGAATGGGGATTCCCTCTCGGCAATCCGTCTAGTGTAGTAGTGTAGGTAAGCTCCGATGACATAAAGGTAAAAAGATGGTTACTTGGATGTCTGGGGATTTGCTTACGCAATACTCGTTAATAGGAAATCCCATTGTTTATGATTATGATGACAGGCCAAATAATTTCAGGGTTTTTTTTCCATAGTACTCCACACGATGTCTTATATATGGACATAAACTGGTTAAGTGCGACATGGATTCTCTCACACCAATACTCATTAGTTATAGTTAGAGACCGGATCATATGCAACATAAAAAGCTTGTTATATGCCCAAATATGCATGAAAAATGGCAGAAATATGCACCGAAATTGCCAGAACATGCGAATTAAATGATAAATTTTAGGAACCCAAAAAAATAAAAAAGTAAGTTTAAACATTTCCGTCGTATAGGTACTTAGATGTTCCAGGAAAGTCAATTATCCACGAAGATTTTTTTTTCCGGATGCATGGTACACATTAAATTTCACACAAATACCTAAATAAAAAACTAAAATGCAAATCAATGAGCATGCAAGCTAAGTAGGTACATGTAACAATTTATATGCGTAATAAATAGGTGGGACGACTTTGCAGCAGGGAGCGCGACGCTCTGCTGTCTCTTTATCGCATTTCGGAACGCAGGGTGAGTGCCCTGCACTCGGAAATAATATTGTAAATGTACCGATAATGTGCATCAAAACTAAATCTTAGGAAAACATGCTATTACCGCTGAGGATGGCTTAAATATGCAAATATGTAAATGCATATAATCCGGTCCCCTAGTTATGTACACCACAAAGGCACACCACTTACCTATGTATGCATATGCACATTGTAAGATAAGACTTTATTTTAAGACTACCTAGCCGACATACGTATTTTGTTGAATTTATACGACTGAAGAACATTCTTGTATATATTTTTTATAAATATACCTAATTTTAAACTACCTACTGAGTTTTGGAGGTAAGATGGCAATATTGGCAATGGTAAATTTTCATAAATTTTCTGTAATAACTTCGAAACCTATTTATTTTCAAATTATAAAAACACATTAACCTTCACAAGCTCCTTTACTTGATATACATATACATACATAAACCACGTCTTTATCCCTTACGGCAGTGGCGTAACTATAACGTCTGGGGCCCGTGGCGAATTCGTCAGATGGGGCTCCTTCCTCAATATAAACTTTATATTATAAAGAAGTGCATCAGCGTTCCTACGTGCACTAAACCAAGCCAGTTCGGGGCCCCGTAGAGCTAGCCCCTGGCATTTTGCCACCCCTGCCACCCTATAGTTACGCCACTGCCTTACGGGGTAGACGAAGCCTAAGGTAAAAAGACCTAAAGGCCACGCTTAACATGATTGTGGGCGTTTAAGAGGAAAGGGGAATTTCTTGATATGGCCTTAGTTATCAATTTTAACGACCTCGTTTTTCTAATTTCCGCTTTCAAAGTGACATAAGTACCTACGTAGTAAAAAAAATACTGTACAGTGTACACAACCATGTGTGGCCACACACGTACATTTATGTACCTACCAATTTTCATCCTAATCTGTCCAGTACATTCAGAACAAATTAGTTGTTGTTATTAGTTGACACATTTTACCTTCCTGCCCTCTTAGCTGGCAACGCATCTGTAATCCTTTGGTGTTGTAGGTGTCCATGGATGGTGGTGCTCTCTTAGCATCAGATGACCACTTGCTCGTTTGCATTTGTTATCGTATATTAAAAAAACATTATGAGTGATCCTAATGTTCTGTTTTAAATTCGCAGGCGCGTACGTATTTCGTACTACGGAACTCGACCCCAAAAACATGCAGGGAACTACTTACCTAAATAAATATAAAGTTTTTTAACTATTGTTCGCAGGTTCACAGAAACACGACTAGACGCTGGAAGTCATGTCATGTCACACTCATTATGTATTTACAGTACAGATACATTACAATGCCAACCGCTTTGACATTGTGGATAATGGCCTATCTACACTACATCTACAAAATAATTCCAGCTGCTTGACTGATTGTTATGCATCACCTCGATGTGTAAGTTAAGTTTACATAGGTATTTCATAACTCAATCAATAAAATGTGTCTCTTTTGACATGCAACAGCCAGACTTCTTTTAGCGCGGAAAGTACCTTTTTAAATTACATAATCTAGCAACGCTTACCTAGAAGCTCCAATGTCTTTGAATTTGAATTGTTCCCCGTCTAGTGGATAGGTATCCACTATTTTCGAAATTCCCCTATTTCGAATTTACCCCAATGCACTATATGTGTAAAAGTGTATAGTCATAGTCAACAACTTTTAAAGACGGAACTAAGATCAAACTATGAATGATCAAAAGGAATGGATTAAGTAGGTAGGTACTTTTGATTCTTCATATGCGAAATTACATTTGAAGTTTACCGTGATCACTTCGTTGAGGATCGCGTGTGTGCAAAGTTCCCAATCCCGCCCAATCATACTTATGGTACCTAACCTATGTACAAACAAGATTTACATAAGATATAAATACCATCGAGTGAATGGGCGAAAATCATGCGGTGCGGCTAGCAACCCATCACTATTTTGATTCCATTTCTTGCCATTTAGGGGAAGCCCGGGCAAAACGCATATGTTAAGGGAAAGTGATAAAATAAAATATAAATATATAATCAATACATACATTTTTACTTTTAATTTGTACTTTGCTTCATAAACTTTGGAAACAGTTATAAAAAAATAAAAAACTTAAACGATTTCTCCTATTAAACAAACTAAAATAAAAAAGTGTCAATTATTCGTTTTGCCCGCAGGGGTCGGGTAAAACGGATATCCCATTAGGGCAAAACGGATATCCATATCCATTATTCTGGGTTTTCTTTTTTTTCTTGTTTTTAGTTTTGGTAGAAGTCTTTTTCTTATTTACTTTAGTTTTCCTGGAACTGGCTAATTCTGCTATTTTAGTTTTTTTGTTGTTTGCTTTTTAATATTTAGCAGCCTGCTCGAGTTTGACAGGAGTAGATGTCAATATTTCCGATCTTTGTTTCTTATTTTTTCGATTTGTTTTGGGACCAGCCATTGTTGGTATGGGTCTTATTTGCAATGGTGTAAGGTTTGCTGCAGGGGCTAGTGATGGTCCTTGCTCCGTAATTATCCGTCTTGCCCATATTCGTTTTGCCCTATAATACTAACATTAGATCGATGAACAAGATTCAAATGTTATTTATAGGTTATGAAAAAAAGTACTATCACAAATTGTACTAAAATAAATACGCTATTGAACAAAAAAAAGTTATAATTATACACTATATATACAGTAAAAAAAATTGATGCACAAACTTTGCGAAAATCGTAACAAAACACCACAAATTCTTTTTTTTTTACTTCACAACAAACGAGCCCTGGCATTGTTTTGGTCAAACTGTCATGGCCTCGCCGACTGCATGCCGAATCATAGAGGCGAGTGTCAAAGCGCCATCTGTTACCACTATTTAGAAAAATCGATTATTCTTCTTACCCACATTATGCGTTTTGCCCGGGCTTCCCCTATATGCCCACAATCTTGCTAAACGTGGCCTGTAGGTCTTGCCACCTTAATAGGCTCTGTCTACCACGTAAGGGATAAAGACGTGATTTGTGTATGTATGTATAAATGCGTGGTCGTTCTTTCCACCTGTTAGTTGCGCAAGTTCAACTAGGTACGTAAATTCTGCAAAAAATATTTCATAATAACTACAATGTTTACCATTAGTTAAGTGATTTAATCGGTCGGTATGAACAGAAGATCTGGTAGGTACTATATAAATAACAAAATATAAATAATAACAAAATAACCGAATAAAACAGCAACCATACTAAATTACGACTAGTTATGTAGGTACCTAGATGTTAAACACCAATCAGATGAAAATCTCATCAACGTGGAAGATGACGACAACGAAGCGTTATTGAAACCTGGTGCCAAACCAGTTTGCTTTTGAACGGCGTGCAAGTTGTCCTCGTACGCAATACTTACTTCGGCTTTTACTTTAACGCTTTCAATGTACATATACATATATGCTTACATGCATATAAAATTCACCTTAATGGTTGGTTCTGTTTTATGAAGTGACGCAAATTTCCGAAAATGTTCAGTGAATTTGTGTCACAATGGAAAACGATGACGAAACAAAGCATATAACATACTTGTTGTAATTTACCTTTATGATCATTGATCACAATCATTGTGATCATTTCTGCGTTAGAATGAGAATTTCGTGAGTTAGAATGGCGGGTGTACGTAGGTAGGTAGGTACCGTCACAAATATATTAAATGATTTTATAAGTATAGATTACTTGTCAGTGTAAGGTTATTTTCTTGTATGTTCGAAAATAGTGATTTTACCGTTTTGATTACTAAGCTTAGTAATCAAAACGGTCGGGGTTAGGAAAACGGTCATAAATTCCACTACACAATATTGTTGACCTTTTTTATTCTTAGCATGCTCTTATTTCCTAGATTCCTAACCTAGGGGAAATTACCCTCTCGGGGGTAAAATCGGTTCTCTGCGGGAGTCATGAGCTGGTTGACCGAATGATTTCCTTGCCTTAACAACGAATAAGGTCGTCTGTGAGGGGTAAAATCCGTGACCCCAGTTAGGTCATAAGGGTAACAGAACTGAAAAGGTTAACAACCACTGTCTTATTTAGTCCTAAAGCCGACCTCGGGAGTTCGGATTCGATCGGACGCTAAGGGAGAGTACCTAGGTAATACAAGCAATCGGATTTTTATACTACGAAACGAACCATCGTTTGGGAAAGACTTACTTAGAAAGACTTAAATACGTTACTCCTGCCTGACTGAGAGAAATTACAAGAAATTCAGTCAGGTCGAGATCTGATAGGAGATGTTATTGGCCGTAACACAATGGTCTTAAGGATATGATTTAAATTTAATCTTTGTTCGGCTTTGACAATTCAGGGGCCCGATTTTTGAAAGCACATGAAAATACCACTCGACAATCTGAAAACCTTTGCTGAACTTTAAATAAGAGTAGATTAGAAGAAAGTTGCAGCTACAATTAAACCAGTCGACTAGTCGACAATCTAATCTGAGCTAAGTAGTTTTGTAGCAATACACAGACTTTTGCCACTTTCGGGTGCTTTAAAAAAATCGGGCCAGGGTTTGTATGTAGTTAGGAACTTTAACAACTAAACATGAAGCATAAACTAGCATAAAGGCGTAAATTGTATTGTATTGTATTGTATTGTATTGTATTGTAAACTATCAGTATATTAACGTACTTTGCAGTGTTGACCATATAAACAAGCCTTAAATAAATAAAAAAACAAGATGGATTTAAGTCAGTCGTCATCTGGACGCAAATTGCCACAAACAGCACCGTGCGCTAGTCCGGCTGGCCGTCACCTTGAGTGGGTGACCCGTTGTCGTTGCGTCACTTTGTCATACATTATTAAAATGGAGGGCGAAGTGTTTTTTCTGCCATATCATCTTTTGTAAATATACGACAGGCTGGACACACTTTGGGATTTAAGAAACATACCATTTTAAATATCGTTTTAACTTTACCTACTAACTAGAAAATCTTTCTAAATATTTCCTTTCCTATTTCTGTTCCATATTCCATTTAAGTCCACAAAATTGGAAAATACACATAGATACATAGATGTATTAAAAATCATTGCTAACGTAGTACTATTATAATAGTGTTATAGTATAGGTAAGATGTAATTAACGTTTTGAAGTGTACCTATTAGTAAAACACAAAAAACATTTTTTTCTCTAATTGTCACAGGACAAATCACATAAATAAAACATACGTACGTAATAGTCTATCTATTTTTCATCACAGTAAAGTAGTTACTTTTTTTTTAAACATACATACATAAATCACGTCTTTATCCCTCACAGGGTAGACAGAGCCTAACGGGGCAACAAGACTTAAAAGCCACGTTTAGCATGATCCAGGGAATATAGGTGAAAGAGGGGAATCAAAATAGTGATGGGTTGCTAGCCGCACCCCATATAACATGATTCCTAAGATTTTCGCCCATTCCCTCGATGGACTTTTACCATCTGCGCGGAAAGAGAAGCAACTGCTACCTACATGCTTTGTTTTTAGGGTTCCGTACCTCAAAAGGAAAAAACGGAACCCTTATAGGATCACTTTGTTGTCCGTCTGTCCGTCCGTCCGTCTGTCAAGACCCTTTTTCTCAGGAACGCGTGGAGGTATGAAGCTGAAATTTATATCAATTACTCAGGTCTTCTGTCCCTTGAAGCTGTGAAAAAATCAAACTTCTAAGCCAACGCAATCAAAAGATACAGCCGTTTATGCCGCAAATTTTCGACACTTGCAAGGGAATCAAAACCTACAGGGTGCTTCCCGTGAACTCAGAATCTTGAAATTTGGTACGAAGCAACGTCTTATAGCATAGACTAGCTTTTGCCCGCGGCTTCGCACGCGTGAACCATGAGCATTTCAAAGAAGCTAGCAATCAAGCAAGCGAACACCCAAACCTATGCAAGCAGGCATGCAAGCAGGCAAGCAAGCATGCAAGTAAGCACGCAAGCATGCATGCATGCAAGCAAGCATGCATGAAAGCAAGTATGCAATCAACCATGCAAAGCAAGGACTCAAGCAAGCATGCAAGCAAGCGTGCAAGCAAGCATGCATGCAAGTAAGCATGCATGCATGCAAGCATGCATGAAAGCAAGTATGCAATCAAGCATGCAAAGCAAGGACTCAAGCAAGCATGCAAGCAAGCCCCCGCATTGCCCCGCTGCCTTAATTTTTCTGAAACTGTAAATATTACAGGATTTTTATAAAACAAACCTAACCTAACCTAAAGGGCTGTCCTAAAATATACCTTTTTTTTTTTTTTTTTTTTATGGTGTGGAAAATGCGCCTTATGCATCCGGCCCGGTACGGGGTTACCGAGGGTATCTGGGGCTCTCCCGAGGCGTCAGGCATACCCAGTAAAAAACACACGGATTCCCACATTTGGCACTGTTGCAGGGGGCCGCGGGAGAACTTTCGTGAACCGCGACGTCCCTGCGGGCCCACCCCGGGATGGGGCTACCTCCCTGCGACACCTGTGCAATGCAGGATTGGGAATTCCCGCCCTCCCCCGCAGGTGCCGCGGAGTCCTAAAATATACCTACCCCAAATAACTTTTGCCCGCGACTTCGTACGCGCTAAGATGTAAAACGAAAAAATAAGTTTTTTCCCGTTCCCGTGAAAATTTTGGGGAGTGCTTTCGGAGTACACTTAAAGCCTTTAAAGAAACACACGTTATAAATGTTAAGTCTCTTTCTTCCGCTGTTTCGTCTGGAAACGTAAAATCCCGGTTTTTCCCGTTCCCGTAAAAATGTTAGGAAATCCTTTGTTAATGCTTCCTTACACTCCCTAAGGAAGCTAAATGCTAAATGCTAAATTTCATCTTTCTATAACCAGTAAAACGAAAAACCCCGTTTTTCCTGTTCGTGGGAATTTCTGGAAACTCTTTCTTAGTGCTCCCATACACTCATCAAGGAAGGTTCTTACCAATTTCTACGACCAGTAAAACAAAAAATCCCGTTTTTTCCCTATCCCGTGGGAATTTCGAAAAATACCTTCTTAGTGCACCTCTAGGATACTCAAGGTATATGTGTGCCAAATTTCAATTTTCTAGCCATATTATGCCTACCGCAGTATTTCTTTGTAAACAAATATTTTTCCCGTTCCCGTGGGAATTTGGGAAATTACTCTCTTAATGCTCCTCTGCACTCCCAAAGCAACCTACATGCCGAATTTCAGCTTTCTGCAACCAGTAAAACGAAAAGTCCCGTTTTTCCGGTTCCCGTGGGAATTTCGGGAAATTCTTTTTTTATTGTTTACACTCCCCAAGGGAACTTGAAGGCCAAATTTCAGTTTTATACGACCAGTAAAACGAAAAATCGATCCCGTAGAACTGAAAATATAAATCCCGTTTTTTTCCTTATCCAGTGGGAATTTCCGAAAATCCTGAAATTTGTTTCTTCGTTTTGTAATCACCTACTTTTGTATCAAATTTGAAGAGTCTAGTTATTATAGTTACTGAGATAGCGTCACTCGGAGTCGAATATATAATTCCCGTTTTTTCCTTATCCCGTGGGAATTTCCAAAAATCCTTCCTTAGTGGATGCCTACATTGTATAAGGTATCTATGTGCAAAATTTCAAGTCTCTAAGTCCAGTGGTTTAGGCTGTGCGTTGATATATAGTTAAGTCAGTCAGTCAGTCAGGACTTTGAATTTTATATGTATAGACTAGTATTTCGCGTGGGGGCCGCGGGCCCCAAGGGCCCCGCGGAGGTACAGTGTTGCCGTTTTTTTTAATAATTCTAACCTTTTTTATTTTATTCTTAGGCCGCAATTTCGAATCCGCCATCTTGGGGAAACCGTTTCGCGTGGGGGCCGCGGGCCCCGCGGGACCCGCGGAGTCACCCTGCCACCCTGTTTTTTTTTTTTCAAATAATTCTGACCTTTTTTTACTTTATTCTTTGGCCGCAATTTCGAATCCGCCATCTTGGGAAAAGCGTTTCGCGTGGGAGCCGCGGGCCCCGCGGGACCCGCGGAGTCACCCTGCCACCCTGTTTTTCTTTCAAATATTTGTAACTTTTTTTAGTATATTCTTTGGCCGCCATCTTGGAAAAAGTATTTCGCGTGGGGGCCGCAATTTTGAATCCGCCATCTTGGGAGAAGCGTTTCACATGGGAGCCGCGGGCCCCGCGGGGCCCGCGGAGGTTACTCTTCCACCATGTCTTTCTTTCAAATATTTCTAACAAAAAAATATTCTTTGACCGCCAATTTAAAACCGCCACCTTGGAAAGAGTATTTGGCGTGGAGGCCGCGGGCCCCACGAGACCCGCGGAGTCACCCTGCCACCCTGTTTTTTTTTCAAATATTTCTGACCTTTTTTTACTTTATTCTTTGGCCGCAATTTCGAATCCGCTATCTTGGCAAAAGCGTTTCACGTGGGTGCCGCGGGCCCCGCGGGACCCGCGGAGTCACCCTGCCACCCTGTTTTTTTTTCAAATATTTCTGACCTTTTTTTACTTTATTCTTTGGCCGCAATTTCAAATCCGCCATCTTGGGAAAAGCGTTTCGCGTGGGGGCCGCGGGCCCCGCGGGACCCGCGGAGTCACCCTGCCACCCTGTTTTTCTTTCAAACATTTGTAACCTTTTTTGAGGGTTTCCTGGCACCCTGTGTTTTTTTTTTCAAATATATCTAACCATTTTTTTACTTTATTCTGTGGCCGCCATCTTGGAAACAGCATTTCGCATGGAGGCCGCGGGCCCCACGGGACCCGCGGAGGGTACCCTGCTAGCCTGTTTTTCTTTTTCAAATATTTCTAGCCTTTATTACTATATTCTTTGGCCGCCGTTTTGAAATCGCCACCTTGGAAAAAGTACTTCGCGTGGGTGCCGCGGACCCCGCGGGGCCCGCGGAGGATAACCAACCACCCTATTTTTTTCATATATTTCTAAACCTTTTTTATCAATTTAGTATGGCGGCCATCTTGTTTTCGCAATTTTGCAAAAAAATTACCGGTTCACCCATAGGCTGGCTGTTCTGAGCGACTTTAGTTCCGGGCAAACTCGATGGGGCAAGTCGTTGCGGAGAACTGGCCCATGTGTCAGGTCAGTTTCCACGTTCAGGACAGTTTTGCATTTTTTTTGTACTTGTGATAAAATTTCTTATGCGCCGGTGTATAAAGTCGAACCCTATTCCTAAAAGCTGCTTTACAACACAAGTGAGCCCATGAGTCTGACATTACTTTGTATGGCGGCCATCTTTGAAAATGGCGGAATCGAAAAATTAAGTATGGCGTTTGAATTTGTGGTCTCGAAGAGCCCCGGATGCAAAATTTCAATCGGATAGGAGTAAAAGAAACTTTGGCCGCCATTTTGAATCCGCCATTTTGGAAAAAAAAATTGGTTCTTTAAATTACTCCGCCCACTTTGAACAACATTTGTTCGAGCACCACCCACCTGTTGCGATTGGCCTCTGAGATATTTGCGATTCAATTTTGTATGGCGGCCATTTTGTTTTTGCAATTTTGAGAAAATTTTACCGGTTCACCTATTTGCTGGCTGTTCTGAGTGACTTTTGTTTCGGGCAAACTCGATAGGGCAAGTCGTTACGGAGAGCTGGCCCATGTGTCAGGCCAGTTTCCACATTCAGGTAAATTTTTCATTTTTTAGGTATTTTTGATATAATTTCTAAAGCGACGGTGTATAGAATCGAACCCCAACTCTTATGGGCTCTTCAAAACAACAGGTCAAAGATACAGAAATTACTTTGTATGGCGGCCATCTTGGAAAATGGCGGAATCGAAAAATAAAGTATGCCATTAGAATCTGTGGCCTCAAAGAGCCACGGATGCAAAATTTCAGTCTGATCGGAGAAAAAAAAATTTTGGCCGCCATTTTGAATCCGCCATCTTGGAAAAAAAATTGCTTAGTCAGATTTCCCCCTCAACTCTGAATGACATTTGGTCGAGCACCACCCATCTATCGCGACTGGCCTCTGAGATATTCGCGTTTCAATTTTGTATGGCGGCCATCTTGTTTTCGCCATTTTGAAAAAACTTTGACCGGCTCACCCATTTGCCGGCTGTTCTGAGCGACTTTAGTTTCGGGCAAACTCGACAGGTCGAGCCGTCGCGGAGAACCGCCCCATGTGTCAAGTCAATTTCCACGTTCAGGTCGATTTCGTATTTTTCTGGTGGTCGGGCAAGCATTTTTGATACGACAATGTATAGAGTCGAACCCCACCTCTTACCGGTTCCTCCAAACAACTCAGGGGTGAGTCAGTCAGTCAGTCAGTCAGTGAGTGGGTGTTCAGCTATATATATTATAACTAGTATTTCGCGTGGGGGCCGCGGGCCCCAAGGGCCCCGCGGAGGTCCCGTGCCTTCCTGTTTAGTTTAAATAATCCTAACTTTTTTTTTTTACTATATACTTTGGCCGCCTTTTTGAAACCGCCACCTTGGAAACAGTGATTCATACCCTACCGCCCTGTATTTTTCAAATATTTCTACTTTATTCTTTGGCCGCCATCTTGGGAAAAGCATTTCGCATAGGGCCGCGGGCCCCGCGGGACCCGCGGAGTACCTATACCCTGCCAGCCTGTTTTTTTTTTCAAATATTTCTAATCTTTTTTACTTTATTCTTTGGCCGCCATCTTTGAAAAAGCATTTCGCATGGGGGCCGCGGGCCCCACGGGACCCGCGGAGGGTAACCTACCATCCTGTTTTTTTCAAATATTTCTAACCTATTTTACTTTATTCTTTGGCTGCCATCTTAGGAAAAGCATTTCGCATGAGGGCCGCGGGCCCCACGGGACCCGCGGAGGGTACCCTAACGTCCTGTTTTTTTTTTCAAATATTTCTCACCTATTTTACTTTATTCTTTGGCCGCCATCTTTGGAAAAGCATTTCGCATGGGGACCGCGGGCCCCACGGGACCCGCGGAGGGTTCCCTGCAACCCTGTTTTTTTTTCAAATATTTATAATTTTTTTTTAAAATCTTTGGCCGCCGTTTTGTATCCGCCATCTTGGAAAAAGTATTTCGCGCGGAGGCCGCGAAGGGTAGCCTACCATCCTATTTTTTTCGCATGGGGGCCGCGGGCCCCACGGGACCCGCGGAGGGTACCCTGCCAGCCTGTGTTATTTTCAAATATTACTACATTCTTTGGCCGTCATTTTGAAACCACCACCTTGGAGTATTTCGCGTGAGGGCCGCGGCCCCCGCGGGGACCGCGGAGGGTAACCTACCAGCCTGTATTTTTTTCATATATTTCTCACCTTTTTTTTACTTTATTCTTCGGCCGTTATCTTGGGAACAGCATCTCACATGGTAGCCGCGGGCCCCACGGGACCCGCGGAGGGTACCCTGCCAGCCTATTGTTTCTTCAAATATTTCTAGCCTTTTTTTTACTTTATTCTTCGGCCGTTATCGTAGGAAAAGCATTTCGCATGGAGGCCGCGGGCCCCACGGGACCCGCGGAGGGTACCGTGCCACCCTGTGTTTTTTTTCAAATATTTCTTTCATTTTTGACTATAATATTTGGCCGTCATTTTGTATCCACCATCTCGTTTCAATTTTGTATGGCGGCCATCTTGTTTTCACGATTTTGGAAAAAAAATACCGGTTCACCCATTGGCTGGCTGTTCTGAGCGACTTTAGTTCCGGGCAAACTCGATAGGGCAAGTCGTTGCGGAGAGCTGGCCCATGTGCCGAATCAGTTTCGACGTTCAGGTCAGTTTTAAATTTTTTTGGTACTAACGTTATGATTCCTGATGCGATGGTGTACAGAGTCGAACCCTATCGCTAATAGCTGCTATAAAACACAAGTGAGTCTGTTAGTCTGACATTACATTGTATGACGGCCATCTTGGAAAATGGCGGAATCGAAAAATTAATTATGCCGTTTGAATATGTGGCCTCAAACAGCCCCGGATGCAAAATTTCAATCGGATCGGAGTAAAAGAAACTTTGGCCGCCATTTTGAATCCGCCATTTTGGAAAAAAAATTAGGATCATTTAATTACTCCGCTCACTCTGAACGATATTTGTTTGAGCACCACCCACCTGTTGCGACTGGCCTCTGAGATATTTGCGTTTCAATTTTGTATGGCGGCCATTTTGTTTTTGCAATTTTGAAAAAAAAATACTGGTTGTCCTATTGGCTGGCTGTTCTGAGTGACTTTTGTTCCGGGCAAACTCGATAGGGCAAGTCATTTCGGAGAGCTGGCCCATGTGTCAGGTCAGTTTCCACATTCAGGTCAATTTGTAATTTTTTGGTACTAAGCATGAAATTTTTAAAGCGACGGTGAATAGAATCGAACCCCATCTCTTATGGGCTCTTCAAAACAACAGGTCAAATATCCAGAAATTACATTGTATGGCGGCCATCTTGGAAAATGGCGGAATCGAAAAATAAAGTATGCCATTAGAATCTGTGGCCCCGAAGAGCCCCGGATGCAAAATTTCAATCTGATCGGATCAAAAAAAAATTTGGCCGCCATTTTGAATCCGCCATCTTGGAAAAAAAATTACTTAGTCAGATTTCCCCCTCATCTCTGAATGACATTTGGTCGAGCACCACCCACCTATCTCGACTGGCCTCTGAGATATTCGCGTTTCAATTTTGTATGGCGGCCATCTTGTTTTCGCCATTTTGAAAAAACTTTGACCGGCTCACCCATTGGCTAGCTGTTCTGAGCGACTTTAGTTCCGGGCAAACTCGATAGGTTGAGCTGTTATGGAGAACCGCCCCATGTGTCAAGTCAATTTCCACGTTCAGGTCGATTTCGTATTTTTCTGGTGGTCGGGCAAGCATTTTTGATACGACAAAGTATAGAGTCGAACCCCACCTCTTACCGGTTCCTCCAAACAACTCTGGGGTGAGTGAGTCAGTGAGTGAGTGGGTATTCAGCTATATATATTATAAAATAATAAAACTAGTATTTCGCGTGGGGGCCGCGGGCCCCAAGGGCCCCGCGGAGGTTCCGAGCCACCCTGTTTTGTTTTAATAATCCTAACCTTTTTTTCTCTATATACTTTTTGAAACCGGCACCTTCTAAAAGTGATTCGTACTATACCGCCCTGTTTTTTTTTCAAATATTTTTCACCTATTTTACTTTATTCTTTGGCCGCCATCTTTGGAAAAGCATTTCGCATAGGGGCCGCGGGCCCCACGGGACCCGCGGAAGGTACCCTGCCATCCTGTTTTTTTCAAATATTTTGACGTGACAACGTCTTATAAATTGGTTTGCCGGGTGACACTTCAAGAAACTGCGTTACGCTCCGCTCACGTTATGCGCTCACAATGAGAGCGAGTGAGAGGCATGGTTAGCCCGCCTAAGAGCGAGAGAGACAGACATAAAAAGTGAAAGGCACGCGTCCCTTCCACTCGAGCACAGTTAGCCCGCCTAAGAGCGAGAGAGACAGAGCGAGAGAGAGAGAGTGAGAGAGATAGGCATACACACCGGTTCATGTCTTGCGCTTCTTCCTACTATACGAATGAATATTCACATTAAAATTATTTTACCACTCAAAGTCGTTGTCACGTAAAACTTTCGCCCGTATATTTAATCTTTTTTACTTTATTCTTTGGCCGCCATCTTGGGAATAGCATTTCGCATGGGGGCCGCGGGCCCCACGGGACCCGCGGAGGGTACCCTACCGTCCTGTTTATTTTTTCAAAACTTTCTAACCTATTTTTACTTTATTCTGTGGCCGCCATCTTGGGAACAGCATTTCGCATGGAGGCCGCGGGTCCCACGGGACCCGCGGAGGGTACCCTACCGCCCTAATTTTTCAAATATATCTAACCATTTTTTTACTATATACTTTGGCCGCCATTTTGAAACCGCCACCTTTGAAACAGTGATTCATACCCTACCGCCCTGTTTTTTTCAAATATTTCTAATCTATTTTTACTTTACTCTTTGGCCGCCATTTTGAAACCGCCACCTTCGAAAAGTGATTCGTACTATACCGCCGTTTTTTTTCAAATATTTCTAACCTTTTTACTTTATTATTATATGCGTTTGTTTGTTACCAATTTTACTTGTTCCGTTCGAAGAGCAGATTATTGCTACTGATTGGAGCTAAAAATGAAACCACAGCACAGCGTGCAGCGACTATAGCCAAATATCAGATAGCTCGTGTGTTGCACATGACAGTATGTTCCCAGTATGTCCCAAAGTCAAAACAGATTAGTTTCAGAATGTCTAAAATTTGTTTACACCTACTTCTTAAAATACCTGACTCTTGATAAGAAAATAATTCTGATTGACTTAATTGTGTTTTTATTAATTTTCAATTCAACTACGTCCAAAAATGTCTTAAACTCAAATTAATTTCAAACTTATTTTCGGTAAAAGGTAAAGCATTTTAGTAACCAATGTTTTAAATTTTGGTAATTATAAAACTAATGAATTTTCACCTTCAGCCTGAATTTAATTCAGTATTTTAATGAATTATGTACTTTTTAATAACTATGCAATTTAGATAATGGATGTAACTAATGTATAAACGTCATTAAAACATTTAATTGTATTGAAAATATGTCTATTTGAGATTCTGGTAAATTTGGAACAAAGACAATTAAAGATACGTACCCGTAACGTATTAAAATACATAAAATTTAAAATGTATAATGGGTTAAATTACATAATGGTTTATAATATATAATGCGATTTTCTAAGAAAGTTACAAATTAACAGGATTGTTATAAAACAAACCTAACCTAACCTAAACCAATCTATAGATTACGATATCAAAAAAGTTGATTTAGCTAATAGTTTTACAAAAAATTGCGTTATATATTTTGAACCGTTATGTATTTTAACCCATTATACATTTTAAACTTTATGTATTCTGATCCGCTCCCATTGAGTCAAAATATTATGCGTATTTGATAGTATTAAACCGATTCCCTTCAAACAGAGCAGAGGGTAATAAAGAGAAATCTGACTTTAATTTATAAGATTAGGTTTTGAAATGTGTTACGGGTGGTAGAACCTTGTGCAGCGCCCGTCCTCGCTACCACCATTTTACTCACTAATCCTACCGCTAAGCAGCAGCGCTTGCACTGTTGTGTTACGGTGTGGAGAGTAAGACAGCCGAGAAAATTACTGGCACAAGAGGCATTTCATCTTAGCCCTCTAGATAGGCAACGCAACTGCAATTCCTCTGGGGTCGCGGTTATCTATGCGCAGTGGTGATCACTTGCCATTAGGTGACTCACTTGCTCGTTTACCTTCCTTATCGTATAAAAAAAGTTGTATTTTAGATTGTTTAGAGATTGAATTGATTAATAAAAGGGTAGAAATAATAAAAAGTGAATAAATAATAAAAAACTTTTATTTCAGTTTTAACAGACATAGTTTTGGTCTACTCGCAGCCCATAGCTGTCCTCTTTTTCGAATACAAACATGAGGCCAGCACAACCCTCACTTAAGGCATGGATGCTGGACGAATCTCTTCTTCCTTCTCATTGATGGTTAATGTGACAGTGTTGGCCTTATCCCGAACGCGATGTTCCTTTGTTGCCTTTTAATTTCCTCATAGCCAATTGATGTGTCCAAGTATGATTCCATCGAAGACCTTAAACAATAAATACAGTTTATTAAGTTTACTTGATAAAAAACAGAGAACTGTAACCTAGCCTTTTTTTAATTTACTGGTATGCGTTCGTTTAAACTCTTTTTTTTGGTGTGGAAAACGCACCTTAAGTGCATACTGCGGTCGGGGCTCCGGAGCGTATGTAGGGTTACGTGTTGATCATAAATTATACTTACTATATTATGCAACATTACTACCGAATGTATCAATATTTGAATGCTAAAGTTCTGGATCTATTTTATTACTCAAATAAAGTTATTTTATAAACGAATTCTTAAAAGGAATGTTTTTTTTTTCAAATTACATTATTTAATTAATTACCTAGCTGATCAATTATATATCATAAAAAGAGGATAAAATGTAAACAACAATTAGTCAAGAATAAATAAATACCTTTGTAATGAATACATGCAGTGTTGTATCGTTGGACATCACATTTATTGCGTCGAGTTGGTGTAACAGTCGTCAATGGTTGAAAGTGTGCCGCATCTTCCTTTCTTTGGTAATTTCCAGTTTCGCTCCAAGTCATCTGTGCGACACAATAAAAACACATTACTGGAAAGTTTAGCAATAGATACCGCTCATTTAGCACCACCCAGGAGGCACGTGTAGGGCAAATGAGCGTGGACACATCAACCCGGAGTGGCGCCGCCCCACGCTGGCTTGCGGCGCACCCGATCGGTAATTGATAATGCTAAGTTACGCTAAGTTCGTACGTGTTAGTGCAAAAAACGGGTAACTTTCGCTGTTTTAGTGGAGCTGAGCCTCTAGTGTAAGTTTTCGCATATAAAAACGTCTCGAACGCATTCACGTAATCGTCTCAATTACGATGGAAAAATTAACAGCGCCAATTGAGGATTGAAACGGCAACAAACTGTTATCATAGTATTTGACATTTTAACGCAAATGCGTTCGAAACGTATTTTGTGACCTAAAACCTACTCTAAGCATACTGTTACCCACTGCCTGTTAACAAATTTAAAATTTAAAAATAGATGTTTGTAGAGTGAATCGATTAAAAGAAGTAAGTCATATTTTAAGGTTTACTTTTGCAGATGTAGCCTAATAAAACAGTAAAGGATTGAAATAAAAACACATCTTTATCAAATTGTGATAATGCCAAAGTCAACCTTTTTTTTCACTTATACGCATGAACTTAGCAACAGCGCAACGTAAACTGCCGAGCGGTGTGCCGTGAGCCGGCGCGGTGCACCGTAGCTGTCTACACGGTAACGTGGAACGGCAGGCCGTCGTGTCGTTTCGTTTCATGGTAGCGGCGTCGCACGGTGGTGATGTGTCCGCGCTCAATGGTAAACCCACGGACGCGAGCGGCGTTACCTCCCACTACGGTCCTACTACGTGTAATGTTACTACGTTTAATGTGTAAGCGAATGTGGGGATAATGCATGTCTGAAAAAGACCAACTACATACAGCGCAATTCAATTTATTCAAATAAATTAATACAAAAATAAAATAAATATAAATAAATGAACAAACCTACATAATATTCTGAATCTAATTATAAAAGCAGTCTAATTAAACTAATTAAATAAAGAATATAAATAAATAAATATAAATAAATGAACAAACCTACATATTCTCTACCTAATTATAAAAGCAGTCTAATTAAACTAATTAAATAAAAATTAAAAATAAATATATATATATTTTATGTGCAATAAACAGTTTACATACAAAAATACATATTTTAAACCTAATTAAAGCAGCCTAATTAGACTAATTCAACCTAACTAAACCTAGAACTAATTAACTAAACTAACTGCAGAAAACCCAAAACACGATAACTGCAACTACCTACATTGAAGAATGAAGTGTTTTGCATGGAAATGTAAATATTTAGGTAGTAAAGGTGTCTTAGGGTGGCGTGTATAGAATTAAAATTCAAAATCTATAATTCATGTAGCAATTGCATTCTCGCAAAAATGCTCGACTTTAGATTAACAAATAAAGTGTAACAAATACCTAATAAACCACCTACCAAGTACAGCCGCATACCAAAGTGTAACATCGTCATCGATTAAACGTTTCGTGATCGTTGCTGAAGGTAAGAACGGTCAAAAAAGTTGGGTTAAGCACATAAGAAATATAATTAAGAGTCGAGAACTCTGCAAGTTGAAGGGTAATAAGGGTGGCTGTGCGTTCAAAATGATAACAGTATGGAAGCGAAAACGGATGGGTTTTAGAGGCCATCAACGATTGCTAGGTAACACTGGGGACAATCCAGCCATCGAGTTGACGAATCAACCGGCCGGATTGGTCAGCTCGGTATGAGATCAGTTGAGCAGTCGTAGTTACCACTGCCAAATCATCGACTTGGGATGCAAAGGTCGAGTCGGTGTCCGGAATGACTGCGAACGTTGTATCCACTCTGCATTTCGTGGTTGTCGAGCGTGTGGTGGTAGACATACCTTGGTGAATGTTATGTAGGTAAGGAAAAAAAAAGTAAAAACAAAAATCGAAGTCAAAATCAAAATATCGATTCAATTTGCGCTCTTTAAAAGCACTTACGAATGTCATGTCAAACAATTACCACCGATTCGGAAAACGCTACTAAGAGAGAAGTCGCCAAGAAACTCAATGACAATTATATTTTTTCAAAAATTGGAAGTACACATTGCCAGTCACAATATTTCAGAGTTACATCACAGTAGGCGCGCTTATTGGGATCACACACAAGTGCTGGTCGGAATCATTTTTCCAACAACCCTATCTCTTCATCATCCTCTTGCCCTTATCTCATTATCTGGGGTCGGCCCAGTACGGCTTTTTCTTCCATTCGTCTCTATCTTTCGTCAGCTTCGTCCTTCACACACATATCATTCTTCACACGTTGTACGATTACCCTCAAGGACTCGGAAAAAATCAAGTTGAAGACGATTTAAGACGATCAAGACGAATAAATCAGACGATATTATCATTATCACGAATATGAATCGAAGATATTACAATGCCGAAAGACTCCAGACGCAACAGCAGACAAGCAGATTTTGACGACGTAAGTGCTGGAATATCGCGAAGAAAAGAAAATTACTTAATCAGAAATGAAAGGAGAGCACTAAGTAGGGATTTAGTTGCCATCAAAAGAACTCAATTTGGGGTTGGAATGAAGTTAAAATTAAAATACGAGTACTTAGGTCCGTATCAAGTCGTTAGAGCTAATGGAAGAGACAGATACCCAGAAGGTTGATGACTGCCGAAGGTTCTGAAACGCCACTACCTTCTGTGAACATCTCCTCCGCATCACACGCCCATACCACGCTAAACGATTTCCTCTCAACTTTTCGGGGTACGCAGTCATAGGTTTTTCAAGGTCAACGAACACCATGTGCAGTTTTTTTGTACGCGCCTATATTTTTCGCACAGTTGGCGAAGGGCGAAAGTAGCAACCATTGTTTCTCGAACATTGTTGGCATGAACCCGAATAAGTCGCAAGAGGGTTATGCTCGAGGGTAGATGTGGAAACGTAAGTGGCGAGTTGGCTATATGCTCTAAGTCCAGTGACACCTCTCTACCCTTAGCCTTTCGCATCAATGTTGCTCCTGGACCAATTTTATGTATCGATCTTAGGGGGAACATTTAGCGAAAGGCGAGTCACCGTCTACCAATATCATTTTCCAGAGACATTTTCAATTTGGTAGACGTTCGGTAGTTTCAACTAATAATCCACATTGCTCGCTTCTGCATTCGGAATGCACGCTGGGTGTCTTCTGCGGCGCACAACGCAATAAATACAGACAAATAAATATTACGTGCTCGCATGCTCCGGGCATGCGAGCTATGGGCATGCGCCGCAGACACGCAGCGTGCATTCCGAATGCAGAAGCGAGCAATGTGGATTATTAGTTGAGACTACCGGACGTCTACCAATTTGAAAATGTATCTGGAAAATGATATTGGTAGACGGTGACTCGCCTTTCGCTAGATGTTCCCCCTAAGATCGACATATAAAAATGGTCCAGGAGCAACATCAATGCGAAAGGCTAAGGATAGAGAGGTGTCACTTAGAGCTTATAGCCAACTCGCCACTTACGTTTCCACGTCTACCCCCGAGCATAACCCTCTTGCGACTTATTCGGGTTCATGCCAGGTCGAGAAACAATGGTTGCTACTTTCGCCCTTCGCCAAGTGTTTGAAAAATATAGGCGCGTACAAAGAGCGTCGGGTACGTGGGGTCGCTACTCCCCAACAGCCTCGCCACAAGCTGCCCTGCGTTAGTGATGTAACGAATGTCATTTTTTAAACATTCGCGAATGCGAATGCGAATGCAAATGTCTGCTACTGACATTCGCGGATGCGAATGCGAATGCGAATGTAGAAGTGTTCAAATTTGGCGCCAATTGTCTATGGCTTTGCTGGCAGTTACGAGGTGCGTTCCGTTTGTATTTTGTTCCGAGAATAGCCGAGTTGATACGAACTCATCCAACTGAATTGTCATTCCGCTCGCGCCGGTCTTTTCGTAAACAAAACGAGTGAATTTTGAGGTTCGAGTTTTTTCTTGCATTAAAAACATAAGAAATGAATGGGTTTTTGATTTTAATAACCTGCCATTATCTTCAAATCGTTTGTTTTTTCTGATATTCATATTCGCAAAACATTCGCAGAAATTTTGCGGATGCGAATACGAATATCCAAAAATATGCGAATATCCGCGAATGCGAATGCGAATGCGAATATTCGTTACATCACTACCCTGCGTTATTTTATTTTCTTAACTCGACACTCACTTGAAAAATCAAAAATGAATGCGAGTAAAAAAAGATAATTTAAATAAACATAAGAAGTCTAGTTATTCATTCTATACTTTATTCTCAGAATAATAAAACCGAAGTCCAAATATGAAAAAAAACCATAAAGCTTACATAAAACCAACCAATCAGAAAAAAAAAGATTATTTGGATTTTGATAAATGTGTTTTCGAAAACAAATGTGCCCTCGTGATTGCTTGCTTATAGATGATTGAGAAAAGACCTAAGCGATCTCAATAATTTTTACAAGCAAATCTTCGCAACTGAGAACATATTTTTCATCTCCATTAGCGGTTACAAATGAAACAAAGTAAGTAAACAGACTTGATTAAAAATCTTATTCTATTCGTTATATAAAATTAAAAATGTGGTGTTGCAGTATGCAGTTGACTATTTTGTTCCTTTTTTTTTTATTGTTTTTTTTTTGTATTTTTTTTCCTGTTAATTTTTTTCCTGTTCATTTATCTTTCTGTTCTTTTTTTTTGCTTTTTTAAAGGTTTTTTTTGTTTTGAATTTTTTTTACTGCATATTTTTTTGTTACAAAAGATCATAAGATGTAAAAAAGGTCTAAACATAAAACCTGATGGTGCACAGTAAAATTGCTATGAAATTATAACTAACTAAAAAAAAACATTACCCATTATGATTCATTTTCCTTTAGAATTACTCCATTTCTATTTTTGTTTTTTCTTGTCTGGAACTTTGGCTCAGAATTTCAGTCTTCATCTAATTTCATTCAAGTTCTTCGAGATCTTTGAGTCGAATTTCGGCAGAGCCGTTTGCAATTGATGAGACAACATAGTTTTATGTAAAATCTTTAAGCGGTTTGAACTGGCATATCGCCCAGCAGCTTTAACGGCAGTGTATCATATACATTTTTCGTAAAATAGATGTGCCTCTGTTTTTTTTGGTGATGAACGAAGTGTCAGGATGTCTTCTGTTACTTGATGGCCTTTAGTTAAAACTTCAGCGACATAACATACGAAAGGCATGTAAACGGATTTATTCATACAAGATGAAAAAAAAAAATCCGGCAACTTAAATTACGTGAAAAATTAACGTTCTTCCCCGGAAAGCTTTCGAAAGTCGTCGTCCGTTGCCGCCGTTAAGTCTTCAGCGAAGTAACACTGGGTTAAGGGTTATGCTTCTGGTGAAGAGTTTGAAGTTTGCTGTTTTCATTTCGTGATGACATCAACATTAATTTTACAATTATTTCTCCGCTTTTCAGAAGACTTCGTCAAGTATTCAATTTGCGGGCAGCTGTTCAGTTTTCAATGAGATAACACTGGTTAAGGAATGTTCTATGTTTTACATCTTGCATCTGGAGAAGAGCCTGAAGTTTGCCGAGTTTTCGTTTCTTCATATTGTAGTTGACTTTAACATTTTTTCTTAAACATGTGCTTATAATGCGTACTTGTAGAGCATTTAGTATATTCAATAAGATAGAATAGAAATTCAGTTGATGGCTAGTGTACTTTAAATAGTAATCCTTATGCAAAATAGTCTTCTTATACATGCATAGAGTTTTGATGATACAACAATCAAATAAGCTACAAAAAGGATACCTTCTACAGTCGTCAAATTTTGTTATATCATTCATTACTAATGACAAATCAAGATTTCCTTAAATTGGGAAAGAGATGTGTTGATAAAATAAATTGTACAGAATTTAACAAATGCGTTTAATGAATGAATTCACAGCATATTTTCAATTCGTAAAGGGCACATGAAAACGGTCAGACATAATAAATCTCATAAAAGAAAATTTCATATGAGGACTTCGTGATTAATTATTTTATTATTATACACTGCTTTTTAATCGGTGATCAGGTACTAATATTTCTGAACAGTAATTGAAAGAGGTCACGTTAAAAATGTCTAAAATAAAAAAAAACCTAACGTAAAATAACCAGACGCGTTCATCCCTTACAGGCATATAAGCAGTGCTTGTAAGCATACGTAAATGTGCCCGACACGCTTCGTACCAATACGGATTTTGTTGGCAATACGCCTACCCTCTGTCAAAATCCACTGCACGCCCCTGAAAATAACCTACGTTCAAAATCCCTAAAATCTAAATACCTAATGTTATTTTCACTTTCACCAAGAAACTTAAGTTCCGACACCCCACGCCTCACCATGGGCGGGATCGGCATTGCCATATCCAATAGGGATACCGCACAGTTTCGCTGAACTCGGCGTTAGTACTGGCTTGATTGAAGAAAAGAAATATAAATAAAATAAAAAAAAATAAAAAAAAATGTCGAAATGGCGAAGATGTCACAAATTCATCGGTAAAATGAGCACAAGATATTGAAGATAACAAAGATATTTTTGGTTGGACGGCCCAACAGAAATTAATTATAGCGAGGCGTTACCGGCACGGCTGAACTATGGCCGAGGTCCGAAAACGCATTTAAGACCTACGAAGAACTTAAAGCAGCTGTCATAAAAGAGTCTCTGCAGTCTGAGGACAGACTGAGCTGCAGGATGGCCGATTTGTGGGAATGAGCGGAATAACAGAATGAATGACTGAAATGGAAGAATGAGAGTGAATGTGGAAAATTGTACAATTTGTAGGGTTAATACTGAGTTTAAGGATGACATGCCCGTTTTATTACTAATTACTGATATTTCTAGCAACAACGCTGAATTTTCTTACAACCAACCTCTCTCGCGAGAGGTGGCGAAGAACAGGTTGTTTGTTGCTAAAAATATCAGTAATAAGTAATAAATAATTAAATACTAAAAATACCGGGAGTGTCCGACTGTTCATATCTAATCACCTTATCTCCTTTCGGAGAGAAGGGATAGATACAGCAGAGCTCCCGGTATTGCCAGCAGATAAAATGGGCATGTCGTCCTTAAACTCAGTATTAACCCTACAAATTGTACAACAAAACGTGGAGATATACATACATACATAAAATAAAGGTCCGGCCACATCAATACGTAAAAGACACCGACGGTGCGTTTACGCAACAAAATGTAAGAAGAAACGGTGAGAGAAGGTGACGTATTTTAAGCTTTAGGTAAGGATAACAAGAAAAATGGAAATAAAAAACATCCGAACGCAGTTCATGACGGGGCACGGCGGGTTTTCCGAATACTTGAACAGAATTGAAAAAAAAAAAAAAAAAAAAAAAGAGTACAGTCTGACGACAGACTGAGCTGCAGGATGGCCGATTTGTGGGAGTGAGCGGAATAACAGAATGAATGACTGAAATGGAAGAATGAGAGTGAATGTGGAAAATTGTACAATTTGTAGGATTAATACTGAGTTTAAGGATGACATGCCCGTTTTATTACTAATTACTGATATTTCTAGCAACAACGCTAAATTTTCTTACAACCAACCTCTCTCGCGAGAGGTGGCGAAGAACAGGTTGTTGCTAAAAATATCAGTAATAAGTAATAAATAATTAAATACTAAAAATACCGGGAGTGTCCGACTGTTTTTATCTAATCACCTTATCTCCTTTCGGAGAGAAGGGATAGATTACAGCAGAGCTCCCGGTATTGCCAGCAGATAAAATGGGCATGTCGTCCTTAAACTCAGTATTAACCCTACAAATTGTACAACAAAACGTGGAGATATACATACATAGGGGGCGTTCAAGTATTACGTAAGCGCTTAGGGGGTCTTTGCTTATAAAAAAACAGAATCCATTAAAAGAAAAACGCATTTTAGGTACCAATGGTTACGTAAGCATGGGAGGGGGGGGGGGTAAGAGGTTTGCTTATTTTTGCTGACAAAGAGTAGGGGGGGGGGGGGGGGTAAATAATTGTAAAAAAAAATATATTTAGCAGTGCAGCTGGATATTGAGTTGGGCATAAAGGTGTAAAAAAAATGTAAAAAAAAAAAATGTAAAGAAAAAAAATGTAAAAAAAAAAACCTGCACATGGTGTTCGTTGACGTTGAAAAACCTATGACTGCGTACCCCGAAAAGTTGAGAGGAAATCGTTTAGCGTGTGATGCGAAGATGTTCACAGAAGGTAGTGGTGTTTCTAGAACCTTCGGCAGAGTCATCAACCTTCTGGACTTGGGTATCTGTCTCTTCCAGTAGCTCTAACGACTTGATACGGACCTAAATATTTTAATTTTAACTTCATTCCAACCCCAACCAAATTGGGTTCTTTTGATGGCAACTAAGTCCCCTTTGTTGTACTTAGTGCTCTCCTTTCTTTTCTGATTAAGTAATTTTCTTTTCTATCTTCGCGATATTCCAACACTTACGTCGTCAAAATCTGCTTGTCTGCTGTTGCGTCTGGAGTCTTTCGGCACTGTTAATATCTTCGATTTATATTCGTGATAATATCGTCTGATTTATTCGTCTTGAATCGTCTTCAACTTGATTTTTTCCGAGTCCTTGAGGGTAATCGTACAACGTGTGAAGAATGATATATGTGTGAAAGACGTGAATGTGACGAAAGATAGAGACGAATGGAAGAAAAAGCCGTACTGCGCCGCCCCCAGATAATGGGATAAGCAAGTGGATGATGATGAGATAGGGTTGTTGGAAAAATGATTCCGACCAGCACTTGTGTGTGATCTCAATAAGCGCGCCTACTGTGTTGCAATTCTGAAATACTGTGACTGGCATGTGTACCTACTCCCAATTTCTGAAAAAATATAATTGTCATTGACATTGAATTTCTTGGCGACTCTCTTAGTATTAGTAGCGTTTTCCGAATCGGTGGTAACTGTTTGACATTCGTAAGTGCTTTTAAAGAGCCCAAATTGAATAAAGATAAATTGATTTTGACTTCGATTTTCGTTTTTTTTTACTTTTTTTTTCCTTACCCACAAAAACATTCACCTGGGTATGTCCACCACCACACGCTTGACAACCACGAAATGCAGAGTGGATATATCAACGTTCGCAGTCATTCCGGACACCGACTCGACCTTTGCAACCCAAGTCGATGATTTGGCAGTGGTAACTACGACTGCTCAATTGATCTCTAACCGAACTGACCAATCTGCCAGCTGGTTCGTCGACTTGGTGGTTGGATTATCTTCAGTGTAACCTGGCAATCGGTGGCCTCGACAACCCATCCGTTATATCGCTTACCATAATGCCATCACTTTGACGCTACAGCCTCCACAACCTCCCTCTAACCCCCTAACCGTCCAACTTTTAGAGTCCATACGACGGATAAATTATACGGTCTTATGTGAAAATCCAACTGTCTCAACAGTTCTTACTTCGTCAACGATAAAGAATCGTTATTATCAATGAAAAATGTACACAAGTTGGTACACGCCTACTTGAAATAGGCGATTTACCATCGATTTGTGACGCAATATTTAATTATCTAAATCATAACACTCTTTTGAAAAAGTCAATTGTATCATGACTATAGAATGAGAATTAAAATCCTATCGTGTTAGTGTAGTGTATGAAAAAGTGTCTTGTGTGTACTACAAAAAAATATATAAAAACTCGCATGAATAGCCATGTCAACATGATTTTTTGGAATAATCTAACCTAATAAAACATGATTACGATTGCCATCCTATATAATAGAGACGAACAATTCAACTTAACAGGAAGTGCTAAAAGATCTGATTATTTAATGATGGAAGTTAAAGCAATTCAGGAATCACGACATTTATCGCGCAGGGTTTTTGATTTTGTATACGATCGCGGTGCACTAAAATTTTAAGATTATTTAATTCACGTACTCTTCCCAGCGCGACGTACAATTGCCCGTGACTAAAGATGTCGGACCTCAAGTCTACTCCGACGCGACCGATGGTTTGCCCCTGACTTTTGTGAATAGTCATCGCGTAACTTAAACGCAACGGGAATTGACGGCGACACAATTCGAACGGGCTTCGCGGATCAATCTGCTGTTTGAAAAGAATACGCGGAATTAGAAATTCATCCGACGATTCGGGTTTTCGTACCGTTATTAGCCGAGCCGAACACCTAACGATTATAACTTTGGTCCCGTTCACCAACCCATCTTCAAAACTAAGGTTACGCATAATCATACATACACATCCTACTTTTAACTTTAGCTCGTGATGTGGAACACCCGTGATCTCGATGCGATTTAATGCGTCAATGCCATAGAAAACTTGGTCGACATTATTATCGTTGTCTACTTTGTCGCAGGAATGGAATCGTAACACGTCTCCCGTAACCCGGTCTAAGATGGCATTATTTATATCATTCACGGCATCATTACGAGTGCAGAGAATGGCTCTACGCGCGCATTCGTCGGGCCTATTGATGGTTTCTGACGGGAACACGAAATCAATCAGATCACTCAGTTCTGTTACGTGATCAATCAAACTTAAATCGATTAAATTTTTAATGTTACCGTCAGAGACAGAAGTTAAGCGGTTGGAACCTAATTCCAACAGAAAGTTTGCAAATACTGAATCTACTCTACATCTTTGAGACGTTACCAAAGAAAATAATTGAAGCCTTTGCCACACGGGAGACGATTTTACCGAGCAATTAAATATGTCCGAATTGCTTCGCGCATTAGAAACAACGGGCGGAATTTGGCGGAAATCACCAGCAAAAATTATAATTTTTCCACCGAAATCTTTGTCACTTCGCATTAAATCACGCAACGAACGATCTAGCAAATGAATTAAATACTTGTGAGCCATTGGCGCTTCATCATAAATTATAACTTGCGCGTTTGCTATCAATTCAGCTCTCTGAGTGCCGTTGGTAATGTTCCAGTAACCGAGGTCGTCGACTATGTCTATCGGGTATCTAAACATACTATGCGCAGTAGTTCCCCCTTCGTAGTTCTGAGCGGCGATAGCAGAACTCGCAGTACATAGTACGACGCCCTTCAAAGCACCACGCACGTGCGCTGTAACGACGTTGAGTAATAGGGTTTTGCCGGTGCCCGCGGGACCATCGATGAATATCGCGGAATTTGCTGTATCGCGAAAAGAATCATCAACGCATAGCCTATTGATGTAATCGAAAACAACGCGTTGGTCAGACGATAAACGCGGCAGCCACTCGTCGACGTAGGCTTCGAGACGGTTCGTACTGTATTCAACGCGTTCGCGGCTCAACTCTGTGGTAAGATCGTGCACTTGCGGCAAACCGTGTTCTATAAGCGAACTCCCGTGTTTTCGGAGGATTCTATTAACTTCCATCAACGCTAAATTATACGCCATATCAGCGTTTCCCGGATTCCGGTGAAGAAAATCTTCACTAAGTTGGTTTTTAAATGTGTCCCACAGTAGCGCAACTGGAGCACCGTTACAAGCTAAAAGTACGAAAAAGCTACGAAGGCGTGGTCCTGTATAGAAAGTTGAAGCTTCCAACATGGCCCTTTCGTACTCTACTTCGTCGTCCGCGAGTCCAACAATTTTAGCAGCTTCCTGAAAAGTGCTGCAATTAGGACCACCAAGACTAATTAGTTCCGCGTAACTTCGAGCCGGGTAAGACTTTAACAGAATTCTTAAGTAGAATTGTTCACCTCTATTAGGCGCGACCCAAAATAGACGCGCTACAAGCTCTCCGCGTTGCCGTTTCGTCACAAACCTGTTGTTACCGGTTTCGTAAATTTGGGTATTTTTTGTATTTGGTCGCGACGCGTGAACTAAATATTGTTCATAAAATTGGCAATATGTTAAGCGGTCAAACTCTTCACCGGCGGGACGGTTAAAATATGTGAGCAGATTAGACGTTGATTGTTGCGCGGATTCTACTTCAGTGCCTGGTCGAAAATAAACGTTGTGACGGTTTTCGAGATGCACGGCCAACTGTTTGACGTTAGGTTCGCGGGCCGTCACGTCAAACTCTAAGGTCCTCCACGCCGCCTCACCCGATCCTAAATATCGCTTAGTGACGTACTGTTCTACCTCGTCATTTAAATGCTCCTCGGACACAACAGCTACTCGTGATTCGTCCGGACCTTTGGTCATATACTTAAACAGATATTTAACAATCGTACGCTGCGACGAAACCTCCAAATTCATGTGGGCATCGTATTTTAATAGAAGAGCCGCATTGTATGGCACGACCCATAAATCGCTGACAACCAATTCGCGCCTGTTATACGTGATCGTAGCCTCGTTCTTACTGTCGCGGCGTAAGTTTACAAAACCTTTATCGTCAGCAAACGTAACGGCAGTTTCGCATTTTGGGAAAAATTTTGAACATTTGCGTAGCTCTTTATCCCAACACGGTAAATTTTCCCTATGTGGAGGACCGCACGGACCGTGGATCATGTGTTTCAAAACCGTCGTTCTCAATTTACCGTCAGCTTCCGACGAGTTGGGAATATCCGCTCGAACTACTTTATCTATATCTACATTGTGTATCGGGCCGTTCTCTACTTTAAAACAGATATGCGCGTGGGGCAAACCGCGTTTCTGAAATTCAATTACATGAAACATGTACAAACATTTGCCAAACCATCGACCGGACCGGATATCGCGTAAAAGTTGCGCTAATTTTAAATTAAAAACGCGAGCACATATAAGTGGGTCTGCCAGCTGACCTGCTTCGAGAGATTGTTTAATTTCAGGCCAATTGCGATTACATGTAAAAGTTAGGAAATACGTGGGAGTACCCAACGTATTTACTATTGCAATCGCATCCATGTACTTCACTTTCATATATCTCGGACATCCCGTGAAGCTATAAGGCAAATATATGCGACCCGGGACATAACCCTCCCCTTCTATGGTCTCATCGTTGCGAATCTGTTGTACACTAATTTCTATTTCTTCGAGTGGAGCAGTTCTTAATGCATGATTTGAATTTTGTTTCTGCATGTTGGTGATGTAGCGGAGACGCTCTTCACAAATTCTACAATAAACATCTACCAACCACTCCTCGGACAGTCTACCCAATTTTGAAAAACGCGTCTCCGACAGCAGTAAGCACCGGATATATTTTACTTGAGATAGTTTATTTTGATTATTGTCTAATTTATTTGGACACCAACCCGCATTACCTTCGGGGTAAAGCAACGGATATTGAAAAGCTTCGTACAATGGATTCATAATATCAACAGTGTGAGGTTTCTTATGACCTACTTTCCAGATGGCTATACAATGAGGTTGGAAAGTTTCTCTCTCAGTGCTTATTATGGCAGCCACTTCTGTGCCTAAAGGTAAATCGCCCAAAATGTTACCGTGCGTTGCGCGTGTGGTTCTTTCGAACCTTATGTACGCTTGATCGGACGTTTCCCGACTCAAGCGTTTGAAGCATTCTATAAACGGATTGACATTATGCAAATAATTAGTGATGGAAACAATAACATCCCTATTGAGCCGTTGACTTTGTGCTATACTATCGCGTTCGTTATTGTCATTAATGTAAAGCCCGATATTGTTGGTGGATTCCTCATATGAAAGATCGAAAACGCGGTGGTAAATACGTCCTTGAATTTTTAAAAAGGATATACCCTGCTCGGGATGCTGATAGCCATGAGAGACGCCTAAGGCACTGAAGGCAAACAAATTATTGTACGCTCGCGGTGCACGCAAAAACGAGGGATCAGAATAAAAATCTTCCGACAAAGGCGAAAACTGTTGAACGTTGTACGCTCCGGACCCACAACACCACTGTTTACGACCCCGCTCTTCCTCAAAGAGACGCGCGTTACAGTTCGGACACGAAAAAATATCTGCAGCCAGCAAAGATGGCTTTTTTAACGAAAACAGTGGCATATTGGCAAGTTCCGACTCCCTCCATTCCCCAATTAAGTTTGTTGACCGCCGTAATTCTACTTCAACATCACGACTAACTGTGGTATATCTCTGAACAGCGCCGCGGTTTATTTCAGGGTTCCGTTGCGAATAATTTTCGACTGCGGCGCGATGAACCTCGGGGTTATTTTTCGTATACTTTTCGACTGCGGCGCGATGAACCTCGGGGTTATTTTTCGAATACTTCTTGACTGCGGCGCGATTAATGTGAGGATTTTTTTTTATGTATTTTTTGATCGCATCTAAATGAAGATTAGCTTTGGGGCCACGTTTTTGTTTTTTGGGCCGGCCTCTAGTTCTGTTAGCAGTTGCCGTATTGACATTTGATTCATTGTCGTCTAACGGTAATTCCGAAAACATATTGTGGACGATGACAACAGGATTTAACACGTACAGTTTAAAATCTTCTACTCTATCGACTACAACCAATGGATTAAAGTTTGTACGTTTTGATTTTGTTTGGGGTTGCGCGGCATCGATATTTGTCGTGGTTGCAGACGTTTGCGATACGGAATTGACACGCTCACAAGAATTGTTCGCACAAACCTCGGCATAGGTGGGCGAACGTGGCCGAGATAGATCCGACTGTGAGAGCGATTCCGTGAATGTAGGAGACGATAGCACATCAGTGGCAGAACGCGACAGTGAGCTGATCAGCGACGATGCTGTAAACGTGGGAGATGATGGTGTGAAAGTTTTCACACGAATTCTATGCAAGGAGTATTCCGTATCTCGTATATTTTTTGGAAAGCGACTATTCGTGAAAAGATAGTCCACCAGCTTTTGCACCGAATTACATTTGAACAACCGCGCACATTCGTCTGCTGTACGATTATTAAAATCTACCCCGTGACTATTGAATAAGTAAAATGAATTCTGATGTCTCCAGAACGAAACGGTGTAACTTTGACCGGTAAAAAGGATACTATCGGTTGCATCGATATGATCCGATGTAAAAACTTGCGTCTGAAGAATATTCACCAGGTCTCTCTTTTTTCCATTAACGTTGTGAATATTTACTGGATATAATCCATTAGCGATCCAATTGTTGCCATCGTCCATTGGTTCTATTTCTGCCGAAAAGTTCCCGGAGCGAATATGGGATGGCAATTGTTCCGGCTGTAAATATGTTTGATTTTCTCGTTCTAACATAGGTAACAGCTGCATGTACAATTCGTCGCCACTCTTAAGTATGACATCAACGTCAAAATCGCGGTAATTTCTAGAACTACAAACCGAGTACACGCAAGCACACGCTGACATGGCTACACATTGCGAGTTATTACCTCTAAAAACTGGTGCCCCTTGGTGCACCGTGCCTATCAAAATAAAAGATAATAGTAGTGAAAGAAAACGGTATTATTTATTGTTTTAAATGGTTTGTATTGCTCCTAGTAATCTCTGATTAGTGCTATGTTTGTCTTCAGGAGTTGCGTTGCGTTTTAAATTTAAGTTTCAACTTCAGGACAAAGGTCTAATTAATGTACGACATGGATTCATTTTCTGAGAAAAGTCATCTAATTAAGATAAATGTTAAGATAAAATGTGTTAAAAAAGTTTTTCATTTAAACGGTTTAATTGAAAAAAAAAAAAAAACCGGCCAAGTGCATACCATTATCTATAAATATCTATAAACCAGTGTAAGCAGAGACCTGCTCCTACCTTACCTTGGGCAACGCAGTAACCGGCTGGTTCAGCGCCGTCTCCGTAGCTCTCGCCCGCTGCAAAAAAATATTTTTGAACATGAATCTATGCATGTATGTCCCATATCTTTTAGATGATACGGCCACTGTATTCAGGGGCATGCAGTGGATTTTGACAGAGGGTACGCATATCGCCAACAAAATCCGTATTGGTACGAAGAGTGTCGGCCACATTTACGTATGCTTACAAGCACTGCTTATATGCCTGTAAGGGATGAACGCGTCTGACTGTATTGCGATAAGGCAAAATTCGATTTAAACTTTTTTTACAAATAGGCCTCGAAGGGCTCTTTTACATGTCTTTTTTGAGTTTACCAGCGCTTTCGGAAATATCATCTGCCAAAAAAGAATGCGCCGCAAGAAACTTGGTAGGAAGTCATTTTTTCAAAATAAAAAGCAGTACCTACCTATACTTATAAAATTAACTTAACTACTAACTAACTACTAACTAACTGGCAGAAAGGGGCCATTCAAGTATTACGTAAGCAGATTTTTTACAATTATTTACCCCCCCCCCCCCCTTTCCCCTTGTCAGCGAAAGTAAGCAAACCCCTTACCCCCCCCCCCTCCCATGCTTACGTAATTATTGGTAGGTACCTATATGCATTATTCTTTTAATGGATTCTGTTTTTTATTGATTCGTGAGCAGCAGTTCGAATCGAAACTGCTGACGTAATCACCATATCGACCCCCCTACCCACCATGTCATCTAAAATAAGCAAAGCAAAGACCCCCCGCCCCCCCCTCAAGCGCTTACGTAATACTCAAACGCCCCCAAAGTATCTAGTCTATGTGCCTATATAGTACCTATATTATATATTCGGCTTAGAACTATTTGAGCTGAGGCACCGACTTCACACTCCACACGTATAAATAAGCACATACATACATACACACATACACAAATCACGTCTTTATCCCTTACGCGGTAGACAGAGCCTAAGGTAACAAGACCTACAGGGCACGTTTAGCAAGACCCTGAGGGCGTAGAGGTGGAAAGTGGAATCAAAATAGTGATGCGTTGCTAGCCGCATCGCCTATAACATGATCCCTATGATTTTCGTCCATTCCCTCGAAGGGTTTTTACCATTTGCGCGGGAAGAGCAGCAACTGGTACATTCTATGTTTTTTCTTTGCTCCCAGACCAGCATGGAACACAATACATACATACATCCTTATCCTTTCAGTTTTAGTTTCAGTTTCTTTATATGCTTTCAAAAGATACAATTATCATGCAAAATTGTGTACAATAAAATAAAATAAACTTAGCCGAAATCATTCATCATTCAAAATTAAATTCAGAATAACATTTTACAAAAGATTGATACATAGAAGGTACCAGTTGCATCTCTTCTCGCGCAGATGGTAAAAGCCCATCGAGGGAATGGGCGAAAGTCGTAGGAATCATGTTATAGGCGATGAGGCTAGCAACCCATCACTATTTTGTACCCTTTTTCCATCTACTATACGCCCACAATCTTGCTAAACGTGGCATGCAGGTCTTGTCACCTTAGGCTCTGTCTACCCCGTTAAGGGATAAAGACGTGATTCATGTATCTGTATCTGTATCAGATACATATTTTAAGTAACTATTCTTTAAATCCTTATCCTTATCCTTACTAAAATTATAAATGCGAAAATAACTCTGTCTGTCTGTCCGTTACCTTGTCACACTTAAGCCGCAGAACCGATTTAGTTAAAATTTAGTATACAGATAATCTGAGTCCCGGGAAAGAGCATAGGATAGTTTTTATCCCGGCAAATTGCATAGTTTCCGCGGGATAGCGATAAGCGTCTTCTTCGCAGACGGAGTCGCGGACAACAGCTAGTACACACACAAATCACGTCTTGATTCCTTACGGGGTAGACAGTGCCCAAGGTAACAAGACCTAAAGGCCACGTTTAGCATGATTATGTTTGAACAGGTGGAAAGGAGGAATCAAAATAGTGATGGGTTGCTAGCCGCATCGCCTATAACATGATTCTAAAGATTTTAGTCCATTCCCTCGATGGGCTTTTACCATCTGCGCGGGAAGAGAAGCAACGCAACGGGTACATTCTATGTTTTTTCTTTACCCCAGACCAGCATGGAAGTATTATAGCTGGATAATACACACACACACACACACACGCACGCACGCACGCACGCACGCACGCACGCACGCACGCACGCACGCACGCACGCACGCACGCACACACACACACACACACACACACACACACACACACACACACACACACACACACACACACACACACACACACACACACACACACACACACACACACACACACACACACACACACACCACGTCTTGAACCCTTACGGAGTAGACAGTGCCCAAGGTAACAAGACCTAAAGGCGACGTTTAGCATTATTATGTTTGTATTGGTGGAAAGGAGGAATCAAAATGGTGATGGATTGCTAGGCGCATCGCCTATAACATGATTCTTAAGATTTTTGTCCATTCCCGCAATGGGCTTTTACCATCTGCGCGGGAATAGGTGGAAAGGAGGAATCAAAATAGTGATGGGTTGCTAGCCGCATCGTCTATAACATGATTATCAAGTTTTTTTGTCCATTTCCTCGATGGGCTTTTACCATCTGCGCGGGAATAGATGGCAAGGAGGAATCAAAATAGTGATGGGTTGCTAGCCGCATCGCCTATAACATGATTCTTAAGATTTTTGTCCATTCCCTCGATGCTTTTACCATCTGCGCGGGAAGAGGTGGCAAGGAGGAATCAAAATAGGGATGGGTTGCTAGCCGCATCGCCTATAACATGATTCTAAAGATTTTAGTCCATTCCCTCGATGGGCTTTTACCATCTGCGCGGGAAGAGAAGCAACGGGTACATTCTATGTTTTTTCTTTACTCCCAGACCAGCATGAAAGAATTATAGCTGGATAATGACTGCCTACCTATTTAGAGATATTCGCGTGAAAATGTACATATTAGGTACATACATACACAAATCACGTCTGTATTCATTACGGGGTAGACAGAGCCTAAAGTAACAGATACCTACAGGCCACATTTAGCAAGATTGTGGGGGTATAGGTGAAAAATGAAATCAAAATAGTGATGGGTTGCTAGCCGCATAACCTATAAAATGATTCTAAAGATTTTTGTCCATTCCCTCGATGGGCTTTTACCATCTGCGCGAAAAGACAAGCAACAGGTACATTCTATGTTTTTTCTTTACTCTCAGATCAGCATGGAAGTATTATAGCTGGATAATATACACACACACACACACACCACGTCTTGAACCCTTACGGGGTAGACAGTGCCCAAGGTAACAAGACCTAAAGGCGACGTTTAGCATTATTATGTTTGTATTGGTGGAAAGGAGGAATCAAAATAGTGATGGATTGCTAGCCGCATTGCCTATAACATGATTCTTAAGATTTTTGTCCATTCTCGCAATGGGCTTTTACCATCTGCGCGGGAATAGGTGGCAAGGAGGAATCAAAATAGTGATGGGTTGCTAGCCGCATCGCCCATAACATGATTCTTAAGATTTTTGTCCATTCCCTCGATGCTTTTACCATCTGCGCGGGAAGAGAAGCAACCGGTACATTCTATGTTTTTTTATTCCCAGACCAGCATGGAAGTATTATAGATGGACAATGACTGCCTACCCCTTTAGAGATATTCGCGTGAAAATATACATACATACATACACACATACACAAATCACGTCTTTATTCATTACGGGGTAGACAGAGCCTAAAGTAACAGATACCTACAGGCCACGTTTAGCAAGATTGTGGGGGTATAGGTGAAAAATGAAATCAAAATAGTGATGGGTTGCTAGCCGCATAACCTATAAAATGATTCTAAAGATTTTTGTCCATTCCCTCGATGGGCTTTTACCATCTGCGCGAAAAGACAAGCAACAGGTACATTCTATGTTTTTTCTTTACTCTCAGACCAGCATGGAAGTATTATAGCTGGATAATATACACACACACACACACACCACGTCTTGAACCCTTACGGGGTAGACAGTGCCCAAGGTAACAAGACCTAAAGGCGACGTTTAGCATTATTATGTTTGTATTGGTGGAAAGGAGGAATCAAAATAGTGATGGATTGCTAGCCGCATTGCCTATAACATGATTCTTAAGATTTTTGTCCATTCCCGCAATGGGCTTTTACCATCTGCGCGGGAATAGGTGGAAAGGAGGAATCAAAATAGTGATGGGTTGCTAGCCGCATCGCCTATAACATGATTCTCAAGTTTTGACCATTTTCTCGATGGGCTTTTACCATCTGCGCGGGAATAGATGGAAAGGAGGAATCAAAATAGTGATGGGTTGCTAGCCGCATCGCCTATAACATGATTATCAAGTTTTGTCCATTTCCTCGATGGGCTTTTACCATCTGCGCGGGAATAGGTGGCAAGGAGGAATCAAAATAGTGATGGGTTGCTAGCCGCATCGCCTATAACATGATTCTTAAGATTTTGGTCCATTCCCTCGATGCTTTTACCATCTGCGCGGGAAGAGAAGCAACGGGTACATTCTATGTTTTTTTACTCCCAGACCAGCATGGAAGTATTATAGCTGAACAATGACTGCCTACCCCTTTAGAGATATTCGCGTGAATATATACATACATACATACACAAATCACGTCTTTATCCCTTACGGGGTAGACAAGAGCCTAAGGTAACATATACCTACAGGCGACATTTAGCAAGATTGTGGGGGTATAGGTGAAAAATGAAATCAACATAGTGATGGGTTGCTAGCCGCATAACTATAAAATGTAAAGATTTCTGTCCATTCCCTCAATAGGCTTTTACCATCTGCACGGGAAGAGAAGCAATGGGTACATTCTGTTTTTTTTTTACTCCAAACCAGCATGGAAGCATTATAACTGGATAATACACACACACACACACACATTCTAAGTTTTTTTTTACTCCCAGACCAGCATAGAAGTATTATAGCTGGATAATACATATACACACACACACACACACACACACACACACGTCTTTCAACATATGTGGAACAAAGTAGTCTCTGCCTACCCCTGTGGGAAAGAGGCGTGACGGTATGTATATATGTATATTTGTCCGGGTGGAACCTTGCGACTTAATTTTGAAGCAAATGTCTTCAACCGATTCAGCTGAAATTTTGCATACTTGTGTAAGTCAGATGACAATACAATAATCTGGCAGTAAAATTCTGCTGGTAAAGCCAGGATTGTCTCCGCAGGAGGGAACTCTTTAACGGTTGGTCCGATTTGACTTGAAATTTGTACACATATGTAGAATGGGTGACAATGCAAGTTTTGGTTGTTATATGTGGTATTCAATAAAGAGTTATTGTATTGTATTTATTATATTATAAATAAATCAAAGGTCCTTACTAAAACTCCATTCATCTAACTAACCCGATGGTGAAAAAATTTCAACTGTCTAGCTATGTCGGTCAGTTCATAAGACACAGCCTGGTGTTGGAGACATCCAGACAGACAGACAGACAGACAGACGGACAGACAGCGAAGTCTTAGTAATAGGGTCCCGTTTTTGTTCTTTGTGTACTGAATGAGCCCTAAAAAGGTTCATTAGGTTATCAGTTCAAAGCACACCAACACAGAAAATAAATAAAAAATACATCTGCATGTATCAATGTCGAGCATATTGTAGGTTAGGGAAAAACATTGAATATTCTTAGTAATAAGCTATCATCTAATTTGGTACCACATACAATGAATTCATATGCGAGAGCTTTCATTGCTACAACATGATTCTCTTGGAACTTTCGAGAACAAGACAGAATAATTGCCAATTTAAATGTAATGTAACACTTACAGGAACGTCTGCGAACAGCACGCTGCACAGTAATAATCTCAACACCTCGTTTCATCTGAAAATAATAAGTATTATGGTTAATTACCAAAGTACATGATATGATATCATTCGCCGTTAATGTTTACGTTAAAGTTATGTCTTAATTTAGGATGTACAACAATTCCTACCGGACTACATAAGTTACAAAACACAAGCGTTACAAAACAAAATGCCGTCCAATGATGCTAGTAGATTCAACTGTATTTCCAAGAGAAAACTGTTGAATTAGATAGTAGATATATGTACTTATGTTAGATTTAGTTACATAGATCATAATAAAGTATTGTATTCTATCTATGTACTGTTTTTTCTCGAAATTAAACAATAAAACGCTTACCTTGTCGGGATTCAATATCACGGTAGTTAGCAATTTCGCGGCAAAAGTAACTGAACAACAAAAGACAATCGCCTTTTTTTTCGGCAACGCCGGCTATGGTGGGGGCGGCCAGTTATAAATTCATAAAAAAGAAACATATTATATATATTTATTTCTTATAATTCATATAGAAAAGTGAATTATAAGAAAGAAATTTTGGTATTTTCTCATATAAAATTCAGTCCTTTAATTTAAATTAATTTTTGAAAATATTTGGTCTAGTGACGTTAGAGTTTAATCTGGCTCGCCTATAAAGCTGCTTGTGCTTAATTGTCTTTGGTTAGAAAAAAAAGGTGAATTTATTTGATTTTTTTTTCTTACAGCTTAGGCCAATTTGAGAAACTTATTTGAATATCTTAAAATTTGGTCACGTACTTTTTTTTAAAATTGAATTTGTTAATTATCGGATATGGTCGACTGGATATACGTGAACAGTGGCACGAAAGTCTTGATTTCCTTTGCCCATCTGCTTAGAGAAAAATACTGTCATCTGTCATTCGTACGTCAAAGTCATCATTTGTCATATGATCCGGACAGTTTCTTTTTAAGTTCCTAACCTTCTGAAAGTCTATTTTCCACGATAATTTTTGAAAAAATGCTTACCAATGGAGACTGGTGAAAAAATTGTCAAGGCTGACACGCTCTGTGACACGAAACACACACGACGACGACGACACACAGTGTGACGCGTACACTGCATTGCCGAAAAAAGGGGGGCTTAGATGCTCATGTGAGTATTTACCTGTTCAATCAGCAACATTGAGTGCATATATGAAATAATACTCGCATACTCTATACAATAGTTACTTATTATCTTTTTTCATTATGTTGTAGGTGGTTGTAAGAATGTTCTATTGCTTCTGTTTTGGCGGGTCAAGAAAAGTGAAGAAATCTTCAACATTCATACAATGCTACTGGACAAAGCCAACACCGAGTGTGATTGTTTTATGTAGCAGATCTTAGCTTCGAAAGAACCAAAAAAGTCCACACATACCTACTGGAGGGATTATGATGAGGATAATACTGCGAAAATGTTTATATTTCTTAAATTGTTAGCAAGCGCTAACTAAAAATAAATAATTACAAATTGTTTGTTTTTTTTATTATTTCACCTTGAATATATTAATTATAGGGAAGTTATGATATGGGTGTAGATGAATATATTTACAGTTTACTATGTGATTTAGGTTTAACAAGGAAAAATAAATGTCAAAGTTTTTTTTATATTGTTAACCATTAAATAAAATGTTAAAACATTATTTTCCTGAAAAACAATACAAGTAATGTGATGAAGGTTTAATAGAAAAAGCAAACAAGTCATAAGGAACATTATGTATTTTATTAGGTACTGATATTACAATCATAATGAATAAAGAAATATTTGCAGATGCATATTCATTTTTTTTTACTATGAAGTGTCTGTGGCTTAGTGGAAATGGTAGAATCTCAATTCAGAAGTTGCGGGTTCAACACCAGGCCGGGCCTGTAGGCTGAGAGGAGAGTTGCCCCGGCAACAGGGACGTATGCGATTGATGATGATTCTTTATTTTTAAATATTGGGGGCTGTTAATTTACCAATACACAGAGGTTTTCGATTGACAATTCATTTAAACAAAGTCGACAACCCCATTGAGGTTGGATTGGTCGGATAATTTGCAGACTGATTAATCTTGTTAGTTGGTTGTTCAAGAAGTATGATTCATAAACGCTTGCTAGACAGCAGTCTGCTAGTTGTTGAGCTGCTGATAGATGGATTAGACGAGTTATGTTGGCCATCCTGACAGCATAGACCAAAAATGGCCTCATCGTGAGTTTTAGTTTAAAAAAAACCGGCCAAGAGGGAGTCGGACTCTAGCACGAAGGGTTCTGTACCATTATCTATAAGTATCTAAATCCAAAGCAAAATGTACCCAGTGTGGGATCACTATATATTGGTCATCATGATATATACAGACATAGATACATATATCCTTTTCTATTGTATGGCCTTCTTATTTTTCATTGTTACATTCTCACATTTATTTTATCTTAAGAATTATACAGTTACTGTTATGTGTGTATGTATGTATTTTTTTTATTTAGCTATGTATTATATTTGTTGGTATTATTGTTTTTATTATCCCTGCGTTTATCCTGTCTATTTGTTTCCGCCAGCCACCTACTTAAACTGTCTCCAACTTATTTCTCTTATTGGTTGTCTGGCAGAGATCGCTATTAAGCGATAAGACCGCCTATTGTCTACTTTGTTCTTTGATTCTGTATTGTTTTGGACTGATTTGTGGTGTTCAATAAAGAGTATTTGTATTGTATTATACATACATTATTCTGGTTTTTAATATTGGTAGTTAAAGCGGCAACAGATATACATCATTTGTGAATATTTCAAGCGTCTACCTGGTGCCGTTATTAATATCGAGCAATAAACGCAAAAAAAAACCCGTTTGTGGTATGTCAGCTCCCCTAAAATATTAATTTTATTCTGTTTTTAGTATTTATTGTTATAGCGGCAACATAAATACCATCATCTGTCTAGCTATCACGGGGGACAGACAGCGGAACCTCATGAATAGGGTTTCCGTTTTTACCCTTCGAGCGGTGGCGTAACTACAAATTCATCAGAAGGGGCCCTTCCTCACTATAAAGAAGTGCATCATCTTCCCTTCTGAGCTCAAGGCCAGGCCAGTTCGGGGTCCCGTAGAGCTGGGGGCTCCTTTCATTTTGCCAGCCCTACTACCCGATAGTTACGCCGCTGCTTTCGAGTACGGAACCCTAAAAATGACAGCAATGACAGGGAATTAGCGGGAAAACGTAAACTTTTACGAAGACACGAGCTTAGTTTAGTTTCTATTTCTAATGATTTTAAAAATGAATATACCTGTACCACCATGTTCTACTTCATAAGTAAGTATAAAGTTAGGTAGGTATGTTTATTTTCGAAATAAAATATTGTGTATTCTTTGCTTATTTTTATTTCACTGTTACTTTTCGCAAGCTTAGTTCGGTTCTGGCTGGGGTCGCAAAAACCTAACCCTCCTCCTCGCTTTGCTCGTCGTCGTACCTAACTCTTCTGACATTAGAAACAAAGTATATCACTTAATATTAGCTATATCATGTTAATTAATCTTATAGTTATAAGATAATTATTTATTACGTATTATAAACGGTATCTAGGTACACTTTATGTGTATCATCACTACATAGTATAAAACAAAGTCGCTTTCTCTGTCCCTATGTCCCTATGTTCCTATGTCCCTATGTATGCTTATGTCTTCAAAATTACACAACGGATTTTGATGCGTTTTTTTTTAATAGATAGAGTGATTCAAGAGGAAGGGTTTTATGTATAATTCTACGCAGACGAAGTCGCGGGCAGAAGCTAGTGTTATATAAAATGCAATTAGTTGGAAACTTTGTTCGATGAGGTCCTCGACGATCTCCTACCTACAGCGTAATGTTGGGCAGGAGGCTTCGGTAGCCGACCTAGAGTTAGCGCTTGCAACACATAGCAGTGCCACGGCAGGCCGGTGGTAGCACAAGGTCGGTCAGGTATCGCTGCACCACACGGTAATCGTCCTCCCCTCGTGGCGTAAATGTAATACCCCCTCCACCGGGCACGGAGATCGGGGGGTGGCCCAGCTCTTCCCGCAGCTTGCGGATGTGCTTGGGCCTCTCGGGCAGCACGTCCACTACGAGGCGCGGGTAGCGCTCTCGCGCGGCGGCGGTCGTGGTGGGCTGCTTCGGCGGTGTTGTTGTCAGTGGTCCGTGGGCCTCTTCTTCGTCATCGTCGGACCTCAGGTCCTCCCTCTTCTGAGGGCGTTGCGTCCATGTGCGACATGTTCAGCCCTGGCATAGACGGACGCTGGCCGAAGGAGGGGGGGGGGGGGACAAAGACGGGCGCCGGTTGGTGGTGGTAGTAGCAGCGAACGGCAGCGACAGGTTGGCTGGCGGCGGGAAGCACAAATGCGAAGGGACGCGGATGGTCAGCACCTCCACCAGTGCTTACAAGCCAGGATGGGGCGATGGTGCGTGCGTAGCTGGCTCTGCTATGGGCTCGAGCTTGGCTGGTCGTGGCGTGGGCGGCGCTTGGTGCGAGAGTGGCAGGCGGGACGGGTGGGCTGGGCGTGAGGTCTTGCGCGCTGCGCGGGCGGCGCTCTAAAGGCTAGTGGAGAGCGGGGCGTAGACTTGGCGTAAATTCCTGTTCTAATTCATCGAGGCTGGCTGTCCGCAATAACGTTAAGCGGTTCAACACGTCACTGTTTGTAGTGCATATTTTGTAATTTGTACAATTAAAGCAAAACGTGATCGTTGCACAATGTTTTGGCGGTGGCACTGCTGCTTGGGGTCACACTGAGAAACGGTACTCGGTGGAACTTGTGGCCTTAAAGAGCCCCGGATGCAAAATTTCAATAGGAACGGACTCCGCCATTTTGAATCCGCCATCTTGGACAAAAATTTGGTTCATTAGATTACCCCTCCCATCTTGAACGTCACTTGGTCGAGCACAACCCATCCATCTCGACTGGCCTCTGAGATATTAGCGTTTCAATTTGAAAAAAAAAACACCGGCTTACCCATTGGCTGGCTGTTCTGAGCGACTTTAGTTCCGGGCAAACTCGATAGGGCAAGTCGTTGCGGAGAGCTGGCCCATGTGTCAAGTCAATTTCCACGTTAAGGTCGGTTTTGCATTTATTTTGTACTTGTGATCAAATTTCTTATGCGATGGTGTAAAAGCTGCTATACAACACAAGTGAGTCTATGAGTCTAACATTACTTTGTATGGCGGCCATCTTGGAAAATGGCGGAATCGAAAAATTAAATATGGCGTTTAAATTTGTGGCCACGGAGAGCCGCGGATGCAACATTTCAATCGGATCGGAGTAAAAAAAATTTGGCCGCCATTTTGAATCCGCCATCTTGGATAAAAAAATGGGTCATCCGATTACTACTCCCACCTTGAACAATATTTGGTCGAGCACCACCCACCTATTGTGATTGGCCTCTGAGATATTTGCGTTTTAATTTTGTATGGCGGCCATCTTGTTTTTGCAATTTTGAAAAAAAAAATACTGGTTCACCCATTGGCTGGCTGTTCTGAACGACTTTTGTTCCGGGCAAACTCAATAAAGCAATTCATCGCGGAGAACTGGCCAATGTGTCACGTCAGTTTCCACGTTCAGGTCAATTTTTCATTTTTTTGGTACTAATCATAATATTTCCGAAGCGATTGTGTATAGAACCAAACCCTAACTCTTATGGGTTCCTCAAAACAACAGGTCAAAGATGCAGAAATTACATTATATGGCGGCCATCTTGGAAAATGGCGGAACCGAAAAATAAAGTATGCCATTTGAATCTGTGGCCTCAAAGATCCCCAGATGCAAAATTTCAGTCTGATAGGAGAAAAAAAAAATTTGGCCGCCATTTTGAATCCGCCATCTTGGAAAAAAAATTGCTTAGTCAGATTTCCCCCTCAACTCTGAATGACATTTGGTCGAGCTCCACCCATCTATCTCGACTGGCCTCTGAGATATTCGCGTTTCAATTTTGTATGGCGGCCATCTTGTTTTCGCCATTTTGAAAAATCTTGGACCGGCTCACCCATTGACCGGCTGTTCTGAGCGACTTTAGTTCCGGGCAAAGACGACAGGTCGAGCCGTCGCGGAGAGCTGCCCCATGTGTCGGGTCAATTTCCACGTTCAGGTCAATTTCGTATTTTTCTGGTGGTCGGGCAAGCATTTCTAAAACAACGATGTATAGAGTCGAGCCATACCTCTTCTGGGTTCTTCCAAACAACTCAGGGGTGAGTCAGTCAGTGGGTATTCAGCTATATATATTATAACTAGTATTTCGCGTGGGGGCCGCGGGCCCCAAGGGCCCCGCGGAGGTCCCTGCCACCCTGTTTTGTTTTAATAATCCTAACCTTTTTTTTTTACTATATACTTTGGCCGCCTTTTTGAAACCACCACTTTGAAAACAGTGATTCATAACCTACCGCCCTGTTTATTTCAAATATTTCTAACAATTTTTTACTTTAATCTTTGGCCACCATTTTGTATCCGCCATGTTGGAAAAAGTATTTCGCGTGGGGGCCTGGGGGCCGCGGCCCCCGCGGGGACCGCGGAGGGTAACACCACCCTGTATTTGGAGGCCGCTAAGGGTACCCTGCCATCCTGTTTTTTTTTCAAATATTTCTAACCTATTTTTACTTTATTCTTTGGCCGCCCTCTCGGGAAAAGCATTTCGCATGCAGGCCGCGGGCCCCACGGGACCCGCGGAAGGTTCCTTGCCACCCTGTTTTGTTTTAATAATCCTAACCTTTTTTTTACTATAAGCTTTGGCCGCCTTTTTGAAACCGCCACCTTGGAAACAGTGATTCATACCCTACCGCCCTGTTTTTTTTTAAATATTTCTAACCATTTTTACTTTATTTTTTGGCCGCCATCTTAGGAAAAGAATTTCGCATGGGGGCCGCGGGCCCCACGGGACCCGCGGAGGGTAACCTACCACCCTGTATTTTTTCAAATGTTTCTAACCTTTTTTACTACATTCTTTGGCCGTCATTTTGAAACCGCTACCTTGGAAAAAGTATTTCGCGTGGGGGCCTGGGGGCCGCGGCCCCCGCGGGGACCGCGGAGGGTTACCTACCACCCTGTATTTTTTCAAATATTTCTAACCTTTTTTACTACATTCTTTGGCCGTCATTTTGAAACCGCTACCTAGGAAAAAGTATTTCGCGTGGGGGCCTGGGGGCCGCGGCCCCCGCGGGGACCGCGGAGGGTAACACCACCCTGTATTTTTTTTTAATATTTCTAACCTTTTTTACTACATTCTTTGGCCGTCACTTTGATACCACCACTTTGAAAAACGTACTTCGCGTTGACGCCGCGGCCCCCGCGGGGACCGCGGAGGGTAATCTGCCACCCTGTATTTTTTCAAATATTTCTAACCATTTTTACTACATTCTTTGGCCGTCACTTTGATACCACCACTTTGAAAAACGTACTTCGCGTTGACGCCGCGGCCCCCGCGGGGACCGCGGAGGGTAATCTGCCACCCTGTATTTTTTCAAATATTTCTAACCTTTTTTACTACATTCTTTGGCCGTCACTTTGATACCACCACTTTGAAAAACGTACTTCGCGTTGACGCCGCGGCCCCCGCGGGGACCGCGGAGGGTAATCTGCCGCCCTGTATTTTTTCAAATATTTCTAACCTTTTTTACTACATTTTTGGCCGCCGTTTTGAAACCACCACCTTGGGAAAAGTCTTTCGCGCGGGCCCAGCGGAGGGTACTCTGCCACCCTGTTTTAATTTCCAAAAATTTCTAACCTTTTTTACTTTAATCTTTGGCCGCCATTTTGAATCCGCCATCTTGGACAAAAATTTGGTTCATTAGATTACCCCTCCCGTCTTGAACGTCACTTGGTCGAGCACAACCCATCCATCTCGACTGGCCTCTGAGATATTGGCGTTTCAATTTTGTATGGCGGCCATCTTGTTTTCGCGCTTTTGAAAAAAAAACACCGGCTTACCCATTAGCTGGCTGTTCTGAGCGACTTTAGTTTCGGGCAAACTCGATAGGGCAAGTCGTTGCGGAGAGCTGGCCCATGTGTCAAGTCAGTTTCCACGTTAAGGTCGGTTTTGCATTTATTTTGTATTTGTGATAAAATTTCTTATGCGATGGTGTATAAAGTCGAACCCTATTTCTAAAAACTGCTATACAACACAAGTGAGTCTATGAGTCTGACATTACTTTGTATGGCGGCCATCTTGGAAAATGGCGGAATCGAAAAATAAATTCTGACGTTGGAATTTTTGGCCTTAAAGAGCCCCGGATGCAAAATTTCAATCGGATCGGAGTAAAAGAAACTTTGGCCGCCATTTTGAATCCGCCATCTTGAAAAAAAAATAAGCTCATAGGATAACCACGCCCACTTTGAACGATATTTGTTGGAGCACCACCCATCTATTGCGACTGGCCTTTGAGATATTTGCGTTTCAATTTTGTATGGCGGCCATTTTGTTTTTGCAATTTTGAAAAAAAATTACTGGTTCACCTATTGGCTGGCTGTTCTGAGTGACTTTTGTTCCGGGCAAACTCGATAGGGCAAGTCGTTGCGGAGAGCTAGCCCATGTGTCAGGTCAGTTTCCACATTCAGGTCAATTTTTCATTTTTTGGTACTAAGCATGAAATTTCTAAAGCGACGGTGTATAGATTCGAACCCCACCTCTTATGGGCTCTTCAAAACAACAGGTCAAAGATACAGAAATTACTTTGTATGGCGGCCATCTTGGAAAATGGCGGAATCGAAAAATAAAGTATGCGGTTGGAATCTGTGGCCTCAAAGAGCCCCGGATGCAAAATTTCAATCGGATCGGATAAAAAAAAAATTTTGCCGCCATTTTGAATCCGCCATCTTGGAAAAAAAATTGCTTAGTCGGATTTCCCCCTCAACTCTGAATGACATTTGGTCGAGCACCACCCGTCTATCTCAACTGGCTTCTGAGATATTCGCGTTTCAATTTTGTATGGCGGCCATCTTGTTTTCGCCATTTTGAAAAAATTTTGACCGGCTCACCCATTGGCTGGCTGTTCTAAGCATTTTTAGTTTCGGGCAAACTCGATAGGTCGAGCCGTTGCGGAGAACCGCCCCATGTGTCAAGTCAGTTTCCACGTTCAGGTCGATTTCGTATTTTTCTGGTGGTCGTGGGGGCATTTCTGATACGACAATGTATAGAGTGCAGCCTTACCTCTTATGGGTTCTTCCAAACAACTCTGGGGTGAGTGAGTCAGTCAGTGAGTGGGTATTCAGCTATATATATTATAACTAGTATTTGCGTGGGGGCCGCGGGCCCCAAGGGCCCCGCGGAGGTCCCGTGCCACCCTGTTTTGTTTTAATAATCCTAACCTTTTTTTTTTCTATGTACTTTGGCCGCCTTTTTGAAACCGGCACCTTCGAAAAGTGATTCGTACCGCCCTGTTTTTTTTTTCAAATATTTCTCACCTATTTTACTTTAATCTTTGGAAAAGCATTTCGCATGGGGGCCGCGGGCCCCACGGGACCCGCGGAAGGTACCCTGCCATCCTGTTTTTTTCAAATATTTCTAACCTTTTTTACTTTATTCTTTGGCCGCCATCTTGGGAAAAGCATTTAGCATGGGGGCCGCGGGCCCCACGGGACCCGCGGAGGGTACCCTACCGTCCTGTTTTTTTTTTTGAAAAATTTCTAACTTATTTTTACTTTATTCTTTGGCCGCCATCTTGGGAAAAGCATTTCGCATGGGGGCCGCGGGCCCCAAGGGACCCGCGGAGGGTACCCTACCGTCCTGTTTTTTTTGAAAAATTTCTAACCAATTTTTACTTTATTCTTTGGCCGCCATCTTGGGAAAAGCATTTCGCACGGGGGCCGCGGGCCCCAAGGGACCCGCGGAGGGTACCCTACCGTCCTGTTTTTTTTTCAAAAATTTCTAACCTATTTTTACTTTATTCTTTGGCCGCCATCTTGGGAAAAGCATTTCGCATGGGGCCGCAGGCCCCACGGGACCCGCGGAGGATACTCTGCAAGCCTGTTTTTTTTTCAAATTTTTCCAGCCTTTTCTACTATATTCTTTGGCCGCCGTTTTGAAACCGCCACCTTGGAAAAAAATTAGGTTCTTTAGATTACTCCTTCCACCTAGAACGACACTTGGTCGAGTACAACCCATCTATCTCGACTGGCCTCTGAGATATTCGCGTTTCAATTTTGTATGGCGGCCATTTTGTTTTAGCAATTTTGAAAAAAAATACCGGTTCACCCAAAGGCTGGCTGTTCTGAGCGACTTTAGTTTCGGGCAAACTCGATAGGGCAAGTCGTTGCGGAGAACTGGCCCATGTGTCAGGTCAGTTTCCACGTTAAGGTTGGCTTTGCATTTTTTTTGTACTTGTGACAAAATTTCTTATGCTATGGTGTATAAAGTCGAACCCTATTTCTAAAAGCTGCTATACAACACAAGTGAGTCTGTGAGTCTGACATTACTTTGTATGGCGGCCATCTTGGAAAATGGCGGAATCGAAAAATAAAGTATGCCGTTTGAATATGTGGCCTTGAAGAGCCCCGGATGCAAAATTTCAATGGGATCGGAGTAAAAAAAAATTTGGCCGCCATTTTGAATCCGCCATCTTGAAAAAAAAATTAATTAGTCGGATTTCCCCTTCAACTCTGAATGACATTTGTTCGAGCACCACCCACCTGTTGCGACTGGCCTCTGAGATATTTGCGTTTCAATTTTGTATGGCGGCCATTTTGTTTTTGCAATTTTGAAAAAAAATACTGGTTCACCTATTGGCTGGCTGTTCTGAGTGACTTTTGTTCCGGGCAAACTCAATAGGGCAAGTCGTTGCGGAGAGCTGGCCCATGTGTCAGGTCAGTTTCCACATTCAGGCCAATTTTGCTTTTACTTGTACTTTTAATATAATTTATAATGCAATAGTGTATAGAGCCGAATCCCACCTCTTATGGGCTCTTCAAAACAACAGGTCAAATATCCAGAAATTACATTGTATGGCGGCCATCTTGGAAAATGGCGGAATCGAAAAATAAAGTATGCCGTTAGAATCTGTGTCCTGGAAAAGCCCCGGATGCAAAATTTCAATCGGATCGGAGCAAAAAAAAATTTGGCCGCCATTTTGAATCCGCCATCTTGGAAAAAAAATTGCTTAGTCGGATTTCCCCCTCAACTCTGAATGACATTTGGTCGAGCACCACCCATCTATCTCGACTGGCCTCTGAGATATTCGCGTTTCAATTTTGTATGGCGGCCATCTTGTTTTCGCCATTTTGAAAAATCTTGGACTGGCTCACCCATTGGCTGGCTGTTCTGAGCGACTTTAGTTCCGGGCAAACTTGATAGGTCGAGCCGTCGCGGAGAGCTGCCCCATGTGTCGAGTCAGTTTCCACGTTCAGGTCGATTTCGTATTTTTCTGGTGGTCGTGAGGGCATTTTTGATACGACAATGTATAGAGTCTAGCCTTACCTCTTATGGGTTCTTCAAAACAGCATGTCAATGAGTGAGTGAGTCAGTGAGTGGGTATTCAGCTATATATATTATAATAATAAAGGAAAAATTACGAAAACCATAAATTTTTAGTTACATCACATAATATATTTTTTTTTAATAATTTTAACCTTACTACCCATTTCCTCATAAACGCGTAGAGGTATTAAATTGAAATTCATACCAAATACTCAGGTCTATAATACCTCTAAGCTGTGAAAAAATCAAAATTCTAAGCCAACGCAATCAAAAGATACAGCCGTTTATGCCGCAAATTTCCGCAAATTTTCAACTCTCAAGGGAATCAAAACCTACAAAGTAGTTCCCGTGAACGCAGAATCTTGAAATTTGGTATGAAGATAGGTCTTATAGCACAGATTAAAGAATAATTGCGAAAACCGTAAATGTGTATGTATGTCTGTATATAGCAGTGACCAATATAAAGTAACCCCACACTGCGTACATTTTGCTTTGGAGCAGGGCTCTGCTTACACTGGTTTTAGATATTTATAGATAATGATACGGAACCCTCGGTGCGCGAGTCCGACTCGCACTTGACCGGTTTTTTCTTTACTCCCAGACCAGCGTGGAAGAATTTTCTTTTTTTTAACGGTGTTTTTGTACTTTTTTATGATTAGATATCGATTTACGTCGCAGGTGCTTTATACTTATTATAACTGTTACTGGCAAAACAATAATTTATAACAAACAACCGAGTTGACAGGCATAAACATAGCTAGATAAATATTTTAATTTGTTATCATTAGTCCAAGTTCATTTACTTATATACATAGGTATATGATGACTACTATTATTATTATCTCAATAAGGATGTACTTAATGTATTTTTATCATTAGCATTTATATTGTAATTAAGAAGTTAGGTATTTTTATGTGTGGATGGTATAACCAAAGGTGGGCATTGACCCTTTAATCCGTTAATCATTAATTAACGAAGGTAACAATTTGCTTAACGGATTAACTTTTAAGTTAACTTAAAAAATGTTAACGCTCTTATTAACTTCCGTTAATTTTAGTCCGTTGCAATAGACATTGAATATAAGGCTGCTATCCCATCAAGTGCTGCAGTATAACGTCTTGTATATACGAGCAAATATATTTTTCACCTCACTTGCTCGAAAAGGCTGCCTTTCTCCTTCAAAATCTGCGTGGAAAAGTGCTTTTTCCCCGCTTGCGTGGAAAAGGTTTTTGAAATTCGAACGTGACGATGACCACCATTGCCCACCTACTCATATACTCAGAAATTAGAACTGAACTTCGTATGTTGTCGTCTCGCTTATACGAATAGTACTTAATTAGGTGAATGAGAAGGACGAAATAACACGAACATCAAATGTCGAACTTTTTATCAGACCCCTAACTTTTTCATCCGATAAAAAAAAAAACATAATGTCACGTTCAGAAACGCGATCCAGTATTACCTAATTTATTTTAAAATCCGTTACTTCCTAAGTTATTTTCAAGATTTGCTACCTTTCATTGCTAAAAGAAAAAACGATATTGGTTTTTATTAATTATTTTAATTTGTGGTTAACCACAAAAATAGCAACCAAGCAGGAAAAAACAGATATTATAATGCAAATTCAGAACGCGCCCCATTTTTTTTTAATTCAGACTAGTTAGTGCGATTTTTTAACTTTCTTTTTAAAAATATGTCTATGATTAGAAAAAAAAAGTTTTTAGAGATTGCTCGTCGGGAAACCGAAAAGTTATTACATCCAGGAAGAAGGACTACGAAATAGTCCGAAACATGTCGAGCATCACTCGACTTTTTATACGTGAGTTATCCGCTTATGTGTAATAATGATTAAGTCTCACGGTAGTTTCATGTTGAAACCGAAAAGTTGACCAAAATTGTTGTTTGGTTTATGATAAAACAGTATAATACCCAAGAAATTAATGTGATAGAACAATCAGAAAAAATAGTTTTACTTATTAGATTATTAGACTAGGCTGTATGGTCTTAGATCCTTTTACCTTTCGTATTTAGAAGAAAAAGAATAAAAAAACTGATTTACTATTAGACTGTTTTTCTTTCATCTACCATTTTTCTCGCTGTAGTGAGGTGAAAAATTGTGTGTTTCGCTCGGCAGCAAAGTTGTTTAGTATCTCGTGCCTTGAAACCCTCGCGACGCTCAGGATTCTTCTTTTGAACCACTCGCCTCGGTCGTGGTTCAATCATAGAATCCTTCGCTTGCTCGGGTTTCAATTCAGGCACTCGCGCCAAACAAACACTTTGCAGCCTTGCATAACAAATAACTATTACGAGTTAACGTTAACGATCATGGACGTCATATTAATTTTCTAATTTTTATGAAGGGGAAATAAACATTACATAGATACATAACAAACATAAATCACGTTTTTATCCCTTACGGGGTAGATAGAGCCTGAGGTAACAAGACCTAAAGACCACACAGAAGCCACACATTGCCTATAACATGATTCCTAAGATTTTCGCCCAATCCCTTGATAGACTTTTACCACCTGCGCGGGAAGAGAAACATTTTATGCCTAAAATGCCTTACATAAAATGGAAAATAATCCTGAATACGCCAATGCAAGACCCTTAACTTTTCACAAACTCAACTGTTTTGTTGGAACCGGAAGTGAGTAGACGCGCCGTTTGCTCGTAATTAGTTTTCCTGACCAATCTGAGCTGACTGGAGTCGAATATTGTCATAGCACGATGACTTACCAATTTTAGAACATAAATGCGTAAATACCAAGTGCAGTACATGCATAATGTTCAATCATCACGATCAAGCATACTTACAGCTAGATAGCAAGCAGTTATTGTTTTGTTATGATTTATGATATAGGTAAAGTAATGTTAACTTAGCAAATTAAACAAACATAAGATTATAGTCTTTCCAACCATTTATTTTCTCGATGACAGATGTAGTTTGATAGTTATAGTGTTGTAACCTAATAAGTGATCAGTAGATACGATATCGATCCAATTTTATTATATATACGAGTAGTTGAGAAGTATTCAGCTATGGAGCCAATAAAACAACCGACTTGAATGCTAATTTATTACTAAGCGTGCAAAATGGCCGAATGACAGTATGTTTGTAATAAATAAAGTAAAAACTACTGGAAAAACAAAAATATTTCACATTGCTACATTATTCCTGAGTAACATAGGCTATTTTTTATCCCGGTAAAATATTACAACGTGTACAAGTCGCAGGAACACATCTAGTTCAATATATACAATACCGATACAATACCGATATTTCAATCATAACATCACTATTTGCATTCCCATAGAATGTAACTTTATTAAAACGTTTATTGTTTATCGTACTTTAAAAAGATATTACTGCATATCTGGACTCAATTTGTCTTAGATGCATATTATATGGGAACAAGGAACAAAATTAGGCAGTCGTCATATTTTTTATACCTCGCATTTAAAAGTTAATTTTTGCGTAAAAAGCGCAGTTACATTCTACGGGAGCTGTCATCGAGAAAATAAATGATTGGACAGACTATAATACTGATTATTGTTTAAAACTAAATGTCATTTATAAAGAGGATCGTCTATATCAAACCAACTTCGAAGCCAAACGTGAACCTTTGTGATCAAGTTCAAGTAAGTAAGTACTGTAAGGATAGGTAAATTATTTCATCGGGCTGGCTTGTAAGAGGCTAGTCTCGAGGTGTGACGGTTTTTTAGAACAGAGACGGAACTTCCCGTGCTATTTGTTGTAATGTTAAATAAAAAGTAACCAATAAAAGTATGTATAATCTTACTCAGATAAGTGTGCATTTCCTAATTTTGACCGTAACTTACTTACGGGTCGTAAGTATTAGTAAAAGTACCGTCTCAAGGTAGCTTCACAGTATCTAATTGTTTTTTTTAATCGTTCAAATCGGCAGTTACTTAAGTACAACTTCTTTACTCCTTATCGAATTCTTATTTTGAATATTTAAGAAGTTAAAATTAAAAAGAAATATAATTCAAAACAAGGAGAAAGAAACGGCTTCCAGCGGAAGCCCTAAGCTGACATAAGCGTATTAATAATAAAATATTAAAATAATATACCGAAGTTACAATCTAAAGTGCATTTTCTTTAATAATGCTAAAATTTATAGTGCTGTATGAGCTACACCGTCCCGTTCTTTGGAAAGTGCCTCCTCAAAGCAGCTCTACCGTATTGACCTAGCCTAGAGCCGGCTCTATCGGGCCCAATCTTTGAAAGACATGTGAAAATACAGTTCGAAAGTGGTGAAAAATTGTACTGGATTTGAAATACAAATAGATTAGAAGAAAAATATTTTTTTCCGCTTTCGAATGGCACTTTCGGGTGATGGATGTGCTTTCAAGAATCGGGCCCCAGGTCGATAGTAATTATTTTGGATTGTGTATTTTGTACAGTTCATTTAGCCAATCTGGGCGTTGAAGATTATTTCGTTAATGATGCCGGCTAAGATCACTCGAAAATCTCATAATATAATTATCAGAAGAAAATACTAAATATTCTGTCTGTTAATGTTTGATGTAGACAGGTACTTAGGTACGAATAAAGTCATCTCTAGGTATCTACGAGCTAAGAATAGGCTCCCTCTCACAATTCGAATAGAGTATGTAGGCAGGTAATGAAAACTTATCATTCGAATATAAGTATTTTGCGGGCTTACTTTATTCATAACTAGCTTTTACCCGCGACTTCGTCTGCGCAAATAACGTCAAAGTGACATACCACCTTCATCCATTCATTTCTTCAAATATTAAATCATTATTTCCTATCCCGTCCTTTTATCCCGTGGAAAATTTGTAAAACCCCGTATGAGTGCTGCTCTTTGATCTTCAAGGAATACCTATATCTGCCAAATACCAAAGGATCCGTATTAAGTAGCAAATCATATAGGTACATATAATTTTTCGCAAGAATTTCGCAAGGTCCAAAAATCAGTTTTAAGGCATCATAATTGATATGCGAAAAAGTATCCTATTACCGTCTCCTCGTCCTAAGCTACCTCCTCACCAATTTTCAGCTAAATCGGTTCAGCCGTTCTGAGTTATAAATAGTGTAACTAATACGACTTTCTTTTATATATACAAAATATTCGGAATTCAGCAGTAATTTTGTAGCTTTTTAAAATATTCAGCAAATACACAATGAAATCAAAGAATGTTCGAGTAATCAGTTAAAATTCATTTTGAATTAAATAACTAAACAGACTTAGACAATTTAAATGGGAACTTTCGACTTAAAAAAAATATTATCGCTACATTTAAGTACTTTAGCCCTATAAAAAAATAATATTAATGCTACGTTAAAACTTCTGAACGAAGTCAGTCATTCTTTGGACTCTTGGCGACCAAAAAATTCGCATAGTAACAAGGTCACGTGACACCTAGTGCAAGAAAGAAAAATTCAAAGGCTTACCTGCTATGGGTGGTGTAGCGGTATATATAGCACGCGACGGAATGACGAGGATCCGGGTTCGATTCCCGGCCATAGCTTTACTTTTTGGACTTTTCTATGTGTTCTAATTTTCAGTGTCGTTTAGACTATATTATTGAAAATATAGTATTTTAAATGGTTATCTATATTTAGATTAATTACCCACATTAACTTGTAGACTAGGTATAATAAACATGCAAAATTTTTCATTTTTATATCTTGTCTTTTTATATCTAGGTTAATATGGTTTAGCCCTAGCTAACCCTAACGAACCAAATCCTATTAAACATTTTTAGGCAGCGTAAAGAACCTAAAACTATCTTTACTTAAGTTTTTTTGTTAATTACACCTCTAAACACCTGCCGTATCCTGAGTCAAAAGGACACTACATGGTCCTCCAACAAACGACTGTTGCTTACCTAGGTCTAGGTACATCTCTCTCTGTACCTATCGCGTTAGACTCTGCCATCGGGAAAAGAAAATATCATTTAGGCATTCTGATAAACACTTCACTACATAGTACAAAACAAAGTCGCTTTCCGCTGTCTGTCTGACCCTATGTATGCATTAGATCTTTAAAACTAGGCAACGGATTTTAATGCGGTTTTTTTATTAAATAAGGTGATTCGAGTGGAAGGTTTAATTATGTACAATACGCAGACTAAGTCGCGGGCAGGAACTAGTATATAAAGAAATAATAAATATCTTGGGACAACAGACTTGACACCTATTGACCTAGTCCCAAACTAAGCAAAGCTTGTAATAGGGGTACTACACAACGGAAAAACATATTATAGTCTGTCCAATCATTTATTTTCTCGATGACAGCTCCCGTAGAATGTAACTGCGCTTTTTACGCAAAAATTAACTTTTAAATGCGAGGTATAAAAAATATGACGACTGCCTAATTTTGTTCCTTGATCCCATATAATATACATCTAAGACAAATTGAGTCCAGATATGCAGTAATATCTTTTTAAAGTACGATAAACAATAAACGTTTTAATAAAGTTACATTCTATGGGAATGCAAATAGTGATGTTATGATTGAAATATCGATATTGTATCGGTATTGTATATATTGAACTAGATGTGTTCTTGTGACTTTGTACACGTTGTAATTTTTTACCGGGATAAAAAATAGCCTATGTTACTCAGGAATAATGTAGCATTTTAATGGTGAAATATTTTTTGTTTGTCCAGTAGTTTTTACTTTATTCATTACAAACATACTGTCATTCGGCCATTTTGCACGCTTAGTAATAAATTAACATTCAAGTCGGTTGTTTTATTGGCTCCATAGCTGAATACGTCTCAACTACTCGTATATATAAAAAAAATGGATCGATATCGTATCTACTGATCACTTATTAGGTCACAACACTATAACTATCAAACTACATCTGTCATCGAGAAAATAAATGGTTGGAAAGACTATAATATAGATAAATACTTCCTTAATATGTATTAAACATTCCAGACTCGAGAACAAACATTCGTATTTCAATCTTTGTTGTCTGTCATGAACACGAACACAATAGGTATGTGTTTAGTTTAGTAGTTACACCAAATCAAACACTAAACTAATTATCAGCATGATTGTGTCTAAAGGCTCATTTCGTACAACAGAATACATTCAGATAAGATTGTATATTAAATTGGTAAGTTAATGTTAATGGCGCAACTCGGGGCGAACCCCGCCGCCGTCCCGCGTCGTGGCGACCGGTGGCGGCGCCGTTCAACGTTCGCGGCACGTGGAGCCGATTCGTTCGCGGAGCTCGTTCACTCACGTATACACTTTTGAATAATACCTATCTGCGAGTCAGATTCACCTCTACCGCTTTGTTTGTTCCGTGCAGACGTGTTGTGAAGCAGCCCTCGTCTGTATTCCACTCGGTCGGTTATGTTACGTCATTTTGCTTTCGTGTCTGCCGTGCGCAGTAGATAGATAACCAATTTGACAATCGCTCTCGCTCGCTCTCGGTCGTAATTTCATCATAGAGATGTCAGTGTCGTTTGAGAAGTGTTAACAGCGGGACGTGGCGCAGCGGGACAAACTGAAGTCCTCGCGTAAAGTAATAAAACTAACCGCAGAATAGCGACCTTGCCTTCGTATACGAGTGATTAAGGCCACATAACCTGGTATTTGTTCGAACTCACATAACCTACAAAATGTCGGAGAATTCGCAAGACGTGCTAAAAGATGCAGCGGCGGCGGCTGCAGTTGCTGGTGGATCACTATTTAGCACATTTGATATTTTTATGCTAGTAGTTTTACTTGGAGCTGCCGTTTGGTGGCTGTGGAGTTCCAGAAAAGATAACAAGAAAGATGAAATTCTCCTCAGCAAATATTCCATACAGTAAGTACATTCAACTTCAACTAATCAGCAACTTGTTGCGTCGTTTATATACATATCTTCTAATAGAAAGTATAAAACAATGTATCTGGGTACTGACGTTTGGTAGCGTTTGATAGCTTCAGAATGACAATAATGCCAATATTATTGCCATTGTACCTAATCAAAGCCGGAAACAGGCAGTAGGTATTTATTAATAGTTAAACATATTAAAAGTTAATCAACTTATTTGTATAAAGATTTTAACTGTTACCCGCGGCTTCGCCCCCGTACCAGTTCTTTTTTTTTCAAAATACTGTCATAAAAACCTTGTCCTGACAATGAACACAAAAAATAGCGAAATGTCCAGCCGTTTACGTCTGATGCCGTGACCAAGGGAAATAGGGATTCATTTATATTTTATTTTGAATATACCTATATATATTTTTTCATTCATCTCCAGACCATACACGTCCCACTGCTGGGCATTATCTATATAGTTGTACTTAGCCTTTACCAACTTTATTTTGCAGTTTAAATAATCTTCGCAGTTATAAGTAATAGCCATTTCAGTAACGAAGTCAGTCGCGCTAGATAAAACTTCACATTTTCCTCATAGGCTAGACAACCTCCTTTGTACGAGCTAAATTTGATTCGAAAAAAAAACTGGTAATTCCGAGTAATGAGCGTTATAGTCATTATTCACTAAATATATACTTATAGGTAGGTATTTTTTGAAATGACGACAAAAACGATGTCCAATTTTGTTTAGACAAGTACCTAATTCTTAATCAAATATGAGCGTGTTAGCGGAGATTGTCGTTATAGTTATACACGTTTCAAGGTTATCTTTTATCGTTGAAAAAAGTAATAAATATCTACTCGTAAATAATATCTGTTGTGTCGGAGCCCAACTTTTATTTGCAATCAATTATACCTAGTAGATGGGAGGGGTAACACTGTTCATAAGTAGCTAAGTACGGTTAGCATCAAATGGTCAATTAGTCCTTATATCTACCCATATTGTCTAACGCGCTAATCGCAATCACAATCGCTATTTCATTACTGTCAAAAGGTCGTTCAGGGTAGAAAAACTTGGTACCTATATGAGATTCGTTTGTGAGCGTGCACGCGTTGGACAATTATGACCTCTAATTGTGTATAGGTGCCATAAGTACCATAGGCACACACAGCACATAGGTATATTATATTATTTGTGTTTAATGTCACTTGTATTTAACTATGTAGCTACATATATTTATTCATAAGAAAGTAAGCATAAGTCATACAGTCATCATCAGCAACAGCATACCTGTAGCTACTCAGTAGGTACTTGAACTAATCCTAGTTATGTAGGTATTTAACTTGGTTGATAATCAGTGCATGTTTATCTCTGAATACCTAACCTACGTAACAACAATAACCTTGACAGCGGCGAATATTAACTTCCTTATTTATTTACTTACGTAGTAACGAGTAATTTGGAATAATAGTAGGTATAGTTAGTTAGTTTTTATTGAATTCAAGCAGAACAAAGCTAAATAGGTATAAAGTAAGTACAATAATTTATCAAGGTATTGTGCTTCGACCGACGGGTCGACATATCGGTTAATTACTTGTCCAATAATCACACAACGCACGCATGTTCGTTAAATTAAACTACGCTGTTGATATTAGGGGGTACTGTAGAATTGTAGATACTTGTACTTATTGGCTTTGTTGCATGTTAACCCTTTTTGAGCTCATGGGATTTTTAACTGAGTTTTCACGTGTACGTTTTTCGAGTAAAGTATTTAAAACACTTGATCCTTAATTATTTCTTTAATCTTATTTATTATCATACTTATTCAATAGCAAAAATCACAACACAATATTCTTAGTTGATTTAATTGGTCGATTGAACTATAAACCTAAGTAATACTAATCTTTATTGGTGGGTGGATATGGCCAGGTCATGGTCCCGAGTCATAATATAATGTACATATTTATGCTTTGCCAAGTAGTAGTCGAATTTGCCTTGGAAGTTCCATCTATCTCTATCTATACAGGTTTAACTAACTATTTAGCAAATATAGATATAAACTTTAAGAGTATACGATTAGGCATGAATAAAAATCATTCCAATATTTTTTCAGCCAGAATGAATAATAATTATGTTGATGCTAATAAATAGGGGAGCTTCGTATCGACACGGTCTCAGTGACGTAAAAGTTGATGCTGCAGCTGTATCTCACAAGGTATTAGGTAGAGATTGACAGAGGGATAGTATACTTATGATATTCAAAGCGATGCCGTGAGCATGTTGCTAAATCATTTTCAGCATAGGTACACAGTTTGAATTTAAGATAGCATAGTAGAAAATCCTGTGACTTAAACAAAAGTTATTATTTACTTAATTTGCACACTGATTCCATAAACCCATCATTGGTAGATTTGGAATTTGTAGCACCTTCAGTGTAACGTTGTGTATTAGAAATGTAATTTTTGGTAAAAGCTTTTATTATTAAATTAAGGAAATTGAATGAAAATTTTAAATGTGTGTACCTATGCCGTGTTCTTCGTTTTTAGTGTATAAATGTGTCAAATGAAATAATTAATCGTGATGACTTTTATTTTCGTACTAGCTTTTGCCCTCGACTCCGACGCGCAGAATCAAAATTTGTGCTAAAACTTCTTTCTCTCTCCCATCGAAAATGTACAAAAGCCAGCCAAATGCGCAGCGTACTTTAGCACGAAGGATTTCGTACCTACCTATATACGAGTACCTACTTCAACGAAATAATCTCGTTTCTTGCACATCCTCTTCCATTATTTTTTAAACCATTTTTTTGTTCTGTGGGAAATTCGAAAAGTCCCTTCTTATGACGCCTATAGGTGTGATCTTCAAAGAACATGTCTACTAAATACAAATTTTCTAAACCGTCCTTTTATCCTGTGGGAAAATTGGGAAATCACTTTGTAGTAGTGCACCTCTTTGATCACCAAGGAATATGTCTGCCAAATGCAAGACACTATATTAGCGAGTCAGTTACTCTTTTTTTCTTATCCCACGGGAAATTCGCAAAATCTGGAAATCAGTTTTTAGATATCATAATCGATACCTTTAGGGTCAATTGGCGTAAAGGACAAAATGCCGAAAATGAGTTAAATATACAGTTTTGTTCAGAATTTCAAGCTCTATCGAACTGTATACTCGAAATTTTGATATCTCGTAAAATTTGACTTTTACGCCCCATATTTTTGGATTTTTTTGTGGGTGTAAGTAACAAGCCTGAAAACACATGGAACGTAAAGGAAACCATGACGTATAAACAACGACGTATAGTGCTAAATTTACCCATATTGTCCTTTAATACCTGCTTGTAAAGGACTTAATTTACTTATTTGCCCTTTACGACCTTTACTTCTATACATTATACTTTAATACCAAATTGAAACTACGGCGTAAAGGACGTTTATACGAATGGATATTTATTTCTTTGCTTATACGACCTGGCTAAGACACAAATATAAATACTTAGGTCTAATTTTGATGAGAAGGTAAGTAAGTGTATCTCTATAAATTCGACAATTTAAGGTTAAATAAAATTGGTGTAAAGGACAAAAATGCTACTTTTCAGGAGAAGCAAAATACATTTTTTTAAGCTATTTTTTTTTTTTATTTGTGGACCTATATTTTCAATGTCTATGACAAAAATGCGTAGAATTCTTATCTTTACACAGTGGTATGGTAACCATAACGAAAAATAAGATATTTAAAAAGTTAAGTCTTCTTTACGCCCTGAAAAAAAGCGTCGGTAGTCCCTTACGCCCATAAAATTTTAAAGAATTAAAATTATTTGAGGCTGTAAAGGTCAGTTTCACATGAAATAGTATAATTTTGGGGTGTATAGTTCACTATAACTGTAATTGCTGAGTCCCCTTTCCACCTATACGCCCACAATTATGCTGAAAATGGCTAAAGTTAAACGTTAGCAATCGTAATTTTAATATGTTGTTAGTTATTCAGAATTGAAATATCATTTTACATATTTTACACAGTTTAGTTATATTCGTAAACGATTGTTATTGTAATAAAAACATGTAGATTTACCAGCGCAGGACTATGTAGTAAATGAAAGCACAATAGTCATAATGGCAACAAAATGTCCAAATATCAATATATTCTGTTAAATCAAGTACCTCAGAGCTCACAAATACTAAGCACGTCACTTATTAATTATCCAATCCAACTAAGTAGGTACAAAATCAGATCTTTATAAGTTAAATTTTGTATCATTTACCTTTAAATATATAATACATGCAGATACTAAAACTAAAACCTACTAATTATAAAACACACTGTCATAAAACTATAAGTAGAATTAAGTAGTAAGTATTTTGGTGTTTTTTTGTTAAATATTGCTAACAAACGAACATTGCTTTCAAAATCAGTCCCATTAGGTATACCTATTTTTATACTTGATGGTACTTAATGATTTCAGTTTTTGTGAGCAATAATTAATGACAAATGGTACATTAAATCCAATACTAAACAGTAAAAAGAAATACAAGATATGGCTGTTGCCAGACCAAATACTTTCATTCAGTCACGTAACGTGTAAAATTTTTGTTTGTTAGAATACCTACGTATTGATTTAAATTGGAAGTTTTGAAACTCACAAGAACTGAAATCATTACGTTCCTAAAAGAATAAGATTACTGTTACCAGAAATAAAACCAATTTTGAAAGCCCCCACAATCATGCTCATGCAAAACGTGGCTTTATATCTTGTTACCTTAGGATCTGTCTTCTCCGTAAGGGATAAAGACGTGACTTATGCCTGTATGTATGTTGAAAGTAATGTTTGTTTGCTACCAATATAAAACCAAAAACACAAAAATACTTAATGGTATAAAGTGTAACTTTTAAACAATCTCATTTTGTGTATAGTTGCGTTAAGGTCCGGCCACACCAATGCGTCGACGGTGCGTTTACGCAACAAAATGTATGAAGACACGTCACTGCGTATACGCAGCGGTGTGGTCGCTCCTTTAAATGATGAATAAGTGACGTACTTACTTAACGTTTATGATATCTGATTTAATATTTAAATTGATAAACATTTTGTTACAATTATTACCTATAATTCACGCTTTCATTTACATTATTCCTACCCTGGATAATCTACATGTTTCCACTACAAAAATAGCAGTTCACGAATATAACTTACTTGTGTACAACGTCTTTAATGACATTTGAATGATTCATAAGCAATAATATAAAAATATAATATTTCCAAAAGTTAAATTTTAGCAAATAACAAAATATTTTGCATAATTGATTCCTTTAATTACAGTTATGTAAGGAAAATAACCGAAAACGTGTAAATTATAGTGAGCTATACACCCGAAAATTGTATAATTTTATATAAAACTGACCTTTACAACCTCAAAACTTAAGATTTCTTTAAAAAGGTCGGGGCGTAAAGGACTTCCAACGCTATTTTCCGGGGTGTAAAGGACCCTTAACTTCTAAAATAAGCTATTTATCGTTATGCTTACCATTCTACCGCAAAAAGGGAAGAATTCTAAGCACTTTTGTCATAAACATCGAAGATATAGGTCCACAAAGAAAAAAAATACAAGGGATTTAAAAATTAAAAAAACGTTTTTTGCTTCTCCTGAAAAGTAGCATTTTGTCCTTTACGCCAATTGACCCTAAAGGTATCGATAATTACCTACTGGTATGCCAAATTTAAAGATTCTAGTAATAATAGTAACGGAGATGAGAAGATTTCAAAGTAATAATAATAAAAATTTCAAGACTAGTAATTATAGTAATGGAGATAGGCTCCCTTTTCAGTGGACTTACAAGTCTTACAACCCCATTTATTCCCTAACCCGTGGGAATTTTGAAAAATGCCTCGTTAGTGCACCTCTATGATACTGAAGCAATATTTATTTACGTTGCGACTCTAAGCAGCTGTGACCTTTGACATGTTTATTTATCGCTATCCCGCGGGAACTATGCAATTTTCCGGGATAAAAAGCCTATAACCTGGCCGGTAATTTTCTCAACAGATAAGTAATGTTTGCATCAAAATCCGTTCGTCCGTTTTCACGTGATGCGCTGGCAAATATACAGACGAACAGATAAACAGACAAAAATTCTTAAAAACTGTTGGAAAGTGCTCTGTTATCGATGCTAAGTATCCCCAGCCAGTTTTTTTTTTTTTTTTTCTTTGTACAGACTTTTTGACCATCTGCAGCTTTATTATATGTATGGATTAAAGGGATATAATAATGCTAAACGCTCTTAAGTAATAAAAGTTAGTTTAATCTGTAGACACTTACGATTTCCCCGCCATCTTGGTTTGACCAATCGCAGAAGAGGTAACGGCAATGACCTATCAACTACTTATATACGTTTTACATGTAGGTAAGTATATAAAATATTAACTAAGCAGCTGGGCTGGACAGAATACGCATAATTACAATACATTTTGTATCTAGTCATTTTCAAATTCTACCTAGTGAACATTTGTAGACAAAATAGGATATCTACACATGATACAATATCACAGTCACAGATCTTGAGTTAAAATTCTGACGAAGGTAAAGATAACATTCTCCTAACACGAATGCATTACATTAGAATAACATAACTATGCAAGAGTACCTATTACAATTTTAAAATATTTTCCTTTGTTGCAGGCCTGCCGGCACGATCCAGGTTACAGAAAATTCTTTTATAAAGAAATTACAAGCGTCCGGAAGGAGTTTGGTAGTATTCTATGGATCACAGACAGGCACAGGAGAGGAGTTTGCCGGTCGCCTCGCCAAAGAAGGCATCCGGTATAAGATGAAGGGTATGGTCGCTGACCCCGAAGAATGTGATATGGTAAGTAAAATTGTATTGCCCCAAATAACTATTTATATTCATATTGATATTGTGTGGAATCATCAACTATTTACCTACACAGTTCGTTCCTGCGTTGCCCAATCAAAGCATGTGTGTCTGACTATTAATAATTATAAACTGTTGTTCCGACTCATTTTAAGTATTTATTTCTCAATGATTGATAGGATTAAATAATGAACATCGATCGTAGGCCCAGTTTTGTAAAAAAAAAGTAGTAATAATTATTTTTAATAATCATTCTAAATTTAATTATAGTAAACAATAACCAATAAACGATTAATAAACAAATAATGACATTATCAGATAATAATTACTAATCGAACTTTCGAATAAAAATTAAATCGAAACGGCATTTATTTTAAGTGCTTATATAAAACGAAGTCGGGTTATTTACACCATAAAATATATAAACTCCGCCGATTTTAATGATTGTTCATTTGTGGCATTTGTTTTCACAAAAATATATTATAAATCCAGATAGGTACAATCGTAATTTCTCTTAACATGACATTGTACAATTTGTGATGTAATTTTGATTGAATGAATAATCTACTTAGCTAAATCATAAATCTATGAAATGTAAAAAAAAACTGATGACGTGACAGAAAATGATTCTAAGGCGAAACGAGCACGTAAATTATATTTAAAGTAACGATTTTTATTATTGCATTCACAATTTTCCACGATAAATAATATATAAAGCAGGTTTTCGCAAACATTAAAAACATGGATAGCTAACGGTAGCTAATAAATAATTGTATTTGTTCGGTTTATCTACAAAATTTTGAACAACCTCCCTTGATGTGTCAAATCTGACAGCTGAAGTTTGTTTACAATACCCGGCCCTCAGAACAATAACTAATTTAGTTATTGTTAGTTTACTTTAGTTATTGTTCTGAGACCCGGCCATAAAGATTGCACTTCGGTGTTTGGAAAGAGACATTTGGCGTAAGTTAGAGCGAGACAACGCTCTGCGAAGCCAAAATTGGCCGAGAAGATCGAAATACAATCTGTATGGCCAGGTATTGTACGTTTAGTTACAGTCCATCAAATCTAGTCTATTTTTTCATCTCGGATACCAAAATGACATACATAACACAACCTATGTTGCCTGTAAAATAGTAAAATAGTGATGTGTCACCACTATCGAAAGTTAACTACCTATAAATTAAATTTAGTCGTTTTTGTAAGTTATCCTACAAAATGTGTAAATACTTATTTAAAACTAAGTAAATAATACAAAATAATTTACTGAGTCTATAATACTAGAGAAGGAGAAATTAGGTTGCTATGTTAAATTTTGTTGGTGCACTAATTAAAAAAAAAAAAATTTATAATCAGCATATAAGCTAGTGTAATAAACTAAGAAACCTTTAAATTTGTTGCTCTGTTGGTTTTTGGTTCATTTTAACCCAAGATCTTTTAATTTATATTAAATGTGTACTGTCAAACGGCACCTATTAATTTTGATGGACTATAATTAACCTTTCAACCAGGTATAATTAGGATTAATTCATATTTGTATATAGTTAAGTTGGTACTTGATTAATCTTGTATTCACTTTTTTTTATTTTTTTCTCAGGAAGAGTTAACAAAACTAAAGGACATACCGAATTCTTTGGCTGTATTTTGTGTGGCTACATACGGCGAGGGAGATCCGACAGACAACGCTATGGAGTTTTATGAGTGGTTGAAGAATGGAGATCCTGATCTAACTGGATTAAATTACGCTGTAAGTAAATTTGGAATACTCAAGTACGCAGTGAAGAAGGTTTGATTGAAATAGACCATGATTGGCATGATTAAGTTACCTGAGTGAATTTGTAGTTACAACAGAAAGTAATGTGATATTCCTTTCCTATATAATTAAACTCGTCTGAGTAACTTTAAAGATCTAAGCATACATAGGGACAGACAGACAGCAGAATGCGACTTCGTTTTATACTATGTAATGATATGTAAATAAACTATACTAGCGACCTGCTGAGGTTATCTGAACTCTGAACAAAACTAAGATACTTGAATGAAGTAATGTGGCAATGAAATATACGCGTGTCAGGTAATTAGATTACATACTCATATGTACGGTCGAGTGTAAAAATAGGTATCGATACGAACTTCTCAAAAATATGTCCCACTACCTTATTACGCCGGTGTAAGAGCGTAAGGTACTTATTTTTGAAATGTTGACTAGATACATATTTTTACACTTGACTGTACATACACACACGGGTCAAATAGATTACCTCCTCTTTAAAGTCGTTGTAAATAACCGGTCAAGTGCGAGTAGGACTCGCGCACCAAGGGTTCCGTACAAATTCATGGTTCAAGCCTCATCGTCATTTTAGTCCTAAAAATTCTATGTTAATAAAAATACAAAAAGATATTATTAGATCATGCGTTCACTTGTAGTGCACGTTGTCAAAATTAAGGGTAACCAAATTGCCTATTTGGCTGACCGAGTACAACTTCCTGATCACAAAAATATTAATATTTTATTACATACGTACTGCGCAGTAAAATACTAAGCATTAAAGCATTAATTTAAATTTAACTTACTCTGTGTGGACAGACAGCATTATTTAGTGAGAAAACTGCTACGTAAAAATCTGCTTAATAAAAATCTATGTAAAATAACATACCTGCTAATAACTTCGGTCAATCTGAGCATTCATTTATGCAATGATATTTTATTTAACAAACAAACATACAAATATACTATATATCGTTGCAATCATACGAGAAAAACTTAATACAAACACTACCTACTGCACAAGATAAATAAAACTTTAATGCGATTTAGACGCGATAATTTAAATACCGTTTGCAAATTCTCCATTTCAAACTTGAACGTAAACGTGATTTACACGTCACGATAGGTTTTTTTTGACCACAGGCTAGATTAAAAAAACGCGTTTTTTATTATATTTACCAAAGACATTGAAGTATATACTTACATTCTGGGAATGGCTAAGGAATCTTAGTCCGTACTACCTCATCAGTATTTTCAATAATAGGTCGAATTTGTAATGCCATTTTCTTCTCTTTTTCTTAGAGTCAACGATGATTTACAACTTAAGACTTAACACAGCATTAAAGCATTTTCATCGTGAAAAACGTGATAGTATGAACAGATGATTGAACAGTCTTAGAGAAGTACCAACCAACAGAGGCACCGCTATTAGAATGAGATAGTAAGATATTTGATCGAATAGTGCGGCGTTCCGACTGGGACAGCTTTATTTATTATATTAAAGTGAGATATGAAGATAAACATCGAGTCCGCGAGCATTTACTTTGTTGGTCCCTCGTTTAATGCTCCTCTCATCTACTCAAAGGTTAACTGATAGAGATTCCTTATAGGGATAAGTTAAAGGATTTACTTATTTACTCACTTATTTTACCTCGAGTTACATAGTATGAAGCAGACTTTAATTGTTTTTTTTTTCATAATGGCAACACTATTAGTAATGTCAAACGTCAGTCAGTTGTTAAGTCAGTTAAACGTCAATCAATAGGCTCGGTGAGACCAGATGTTCCATGAGTTTAGCATTAAATTACGAAATATATTATATTATTTGTGTTTATGAATTAAGATAAATACAGTTTATTTCAACCATAAATGTTTGCGCACCAATAAACTATTTTCACTTCGAATTATTAGTGACAAATTGTGATATAACGCAGCGCAGATTTATTTTACTACAAGTATGAGTGTTGTTGTACGAACTCTGCCGTTTTTTGTGCGGAAAATAATTAATAAAAGACGTAGTTTGTCACCGTGGCTCAAGCTGCGATTTTTGGTAAGATTTTATTGTGGCTGTTAGAGTTTTAAGAACTCAACCTTAGTAAAGGTCAGCAACAATTGTCAGTGTTAGCATATACTTTTTCTTTTAATAGCAAAGTCCAAAATTATTGATTATACATAATGATTTGTTTAGTATGTTTAATAGATTATATAATAGTAATATTATAAATAGTATGATCTTGTGTAGTTATAGCGTATTTAATATTGTAATGTAATAAATGCTGAGCTTAAATGTTTTTTGTAAAAGGTAGAGGCCACACTTAATAATTACAATGATTCTGCTGAAAACATTCAACATTCATTTTTTTGGGTGCTAATAATTATTAGAAATAAAAACCATACTAATGCTAGTTAAACTTGCACGGAGAGCTCGGAATACTGGTGATATTACGGGTTTTAGTTTAATAACTATTTTCTGTTTATTAAAAAAAAATGTAGGTAGGTAGTAGTAGTTGACACCTACAATTTCAACTCTTCTCAAAATTATAAAAGAATATATTTGAGATTCTCGACCAGCCCTTTCGTTTCACATTACACAAAAAACAGTTTGGTAATAATTTTTTTCATATATGCCCAATGGTGGTCCTCAGAAAAAATATTTATTTACATTAGGTACATATCTGTACCAACTCAGAAATGTTACCAACTTAGAAATGTTTCAACTCAATTGGTCCAGTAGTTTTGATTTCATAGCCTGCAACAGACATACATGTAAGTGACCCTATAAGAATTCAGGTTTTCCTTTTGAGGTATGAAACCTTAAAACAATATATTTATGAAATAACTTCCATTTCCATTTTATTTTCATTAAGTTACTTCCAGTCTGGTCTGCCCTTCTTCCCGCGCAGATGATCAGTGCCCATTGAGGGAACAAGCGAAAACTTAGGAATCATGTTGTAGCGATGCTGTAGGCAATGCGGCTAGCAACCCTTCACACAATCATGCTAAACATAGCCTTTAGGTTTTGTTACTTTAGGCTCTGTCTACCCTATTAGGGATACAGACGTGATCTATATACATACATATGTATGTATGTAATTAAGTAATATAAGTATTATCTGAAATAAGTCCAATTTTGAAAATTTTCAAGTTTAATTTGGGTAGATGTTGCACCCACAATTGCTTTAAATAGTGAACCATTAACATTTTTTTTGTAAGTTTCATACTACTTGTTCTTTTCCATCATTTCTGGTAACTGTTTATAAATACCATTATTATTTTTTCAACAAAGATAAGTAGGCTTTTGTTGTGTCATATTACCTATGGTGTACATATATTATTAATTAAGCTGAGAAAGTGGTTAAATAAAATGTTGAATATTTTTTTAGGGTACCTCCCCTACACATAAAGTGGGGATGTTTTTTTCTGTTGTTTGGGGCCATCCATAAATTACGTCACACGAATTTTAGGATTTTTGAACCACCCCCCCCGCCCTTGTCACAGGTTATCACATTTTTAGAACCCCCTCCCCATCACGTGAGGCACAATTTTCAAATTAATGCATATATTTTAAAATAATCAAAAGCGGGCACTCGCCAACGACTTAAACCTATTTAAACCCTTAGGTACTATTTTTGACGTAATTTATGGATGGCCCCTTTTTTCCCAGTGTGGGATGTCGTTGGAAAGGTTGTTCAAAAATATTGTGGGTATGGGAAAACCATATTTCGATTCAGGATCCGTTTGCGACATATTAAGCTTAAAAGTCCTGATTATCGCTAGAGTCAAGTGTCCTCCCCCCCTTGCCAGCTAAACGGTTTTATTTGGATAGGTGAAAAAAATTATGATAGTAGTACATATAACAAAGTTTAAAGGAAAACTATCACAGCTAGATTGTTAATTGGCTTCATAATTTAACTATGAACTATGTTCATAATATCTACATATTGTGACTGGCAATTACGGAACCCTACACTGCGCGTGGTCCGACGTGCTCTTGGCCGGTTTTTTATTAATAAGGGACATTTCAAATCATTAAATTCGTTTTATTACATAGGTAATACTAATATTCTTTTTTGTTTCAGGTCTTTGGTTTGGGTAATAAAACATATGAGCATTACAATGCTGTAGCCATTTACATAGACAAGAAGATGGAAGAATTGGGGGCCACTCGGGTATATGAATGTGGTTTAGGTGATGATGACGCCAAGTGTGTACATTTTCTATGACATGAATTTGTTTAGAAATTATTAGGTTAAAGTCAAATAATTGTGATTGTTATTTTTAGTATTGAAGATGATTTCATCACTTGGAAAGACAAGTTCTGGCCTGCTGTCTGCGAGAAGTTCAACATTGAGAGCATGGGTGAGGAGGAGTTGGTGCGCCAGTTCCGTCTGGTGACGCATGCGCCAGAAAGTATCACACCTAATAGCGTCTTCACTGGTGAAATAGCTCGGTTACATTCCCTTCAAGTGCAAAGACCGTTAGTATGAATTATTTTATGGCTTTAAAATTTGTACAGCCATTAATTTATCATGATGATGATGGTGACAATTAAAATGAAGTTTTTGTTACAAATCCCAAATGTAAAGTTTTAAGATGAGCAATATCAACTCTTTATTAATTTAAACCTAAACATTTGTTTTATCTATATGAAACCTGATTCAACAATAAATTTCTACTGTTGGGCGTTTAGCAACTTGCTAGATTGCTTAAATATATAATTTTTCAGGCCTTATGATGCTAAGAATCCGTTCCTGGCTCAAATCAAAGTCAACAGGGAACTACACAAGGGTGGCGACAGGTCATGTCTTCATGTAGAGCTCGACATCTCAGAATCCAAAATGCGATATGAAGCTGGTACGTAAAATAAAATAAAAAATGCTTTTAGTACGTTCCTTATTAAGCTTAGTAGTTACCTGGGAGAGCAATTATTGCTTAAGCTAAGTGGTTCTGGATAATGTGGCTCCACATTAGTAACAAATATGCAAAATTTCAGCTACCAAAATATTATGGTTAAAAAAAACTGAATATATTTTTCTCTAAGTATTTCTTTTGATACAGCGTTTGTAAGTAACTCTGTTTTCTCAGGTGATCACGTGGCTGTATATCCCATAAACGACATCAACTTAGTGGAACAATTAGGCAAGTTGACTTCTGCAAATCTTGATGAAGTGTTCTCTCTCATCAACACTGACCAAGAAAGCAGCAAGAAGCATCCGTTCCCATGTCCAACCACCTACAGGACTGCACTCTCTCATTATATTGAGATCACTGCTCTTCCAAGAACTCACATTCTGAGGGAATTGGCTGAATACTGTACTGATGAAGAGGTAAGTTGTAGAGAGTTGTGTTATTAGAGTTTGATCATTTTAGCTATGTATTATATTTATGTTAGTATTGTTGTTTTTATTATCCCTGCGTTTCTCCTGTCTATTTGTTTCCCCCACAAACTGTCCAATAAACTGTCTCCAACTTATTCCTCTGTCTTATTGGTTGCGATAAGAACGCCTATTGTCTACTTTTTCTTTGTTTCTGTATTGTATTGTATATACTATACCGAAATGGTTAAACATCTTTTCCGGAAAGTGCAGCCGGTGATATTTTTTTTGTCTATCGCTCTGTGGTTTTGTCTCACCAAAAACAAATCTGATGATCAGTTCAACTTCTACAGCAAAAAACTTGACTTTGACTAACTTGTTGCACTTGATAGGAACTACTTCTTATTTAAAAAATGTATTCTGCTTTGACTTGAAAACGTTAATGGCGAAATCAGTACAGCTATAAAAAATTTACAGTTCTTCTATATTTAGTAAACAATGAGTTAATGACTGATTTAATTAATTCAAAGGACAAGAAAAAGCTGTTGCTAATGGCAACCAACTCGCAAGAGGGCAAGGACTTGCACCAGTCGTTCGTTACGGAGGCGTGTAGGAACATCGTGCACATCCTCGAAGACATCAAGTCTTGTAAACCGCCGCTCGACCACCTTTGTGAACTGCTGCCTCGTTTGCAACCAAGATATTATTCTATTTCTTCAAGCCCTAAGGTAACACTTAGTTTTTTTACTCATCTTAAAAGTATTCTTATAAAATCGTGTTCCAATTTGTAAATATAAAGAATTAATATAAAACTTAGCGAAAATTAAAGAGTGGTTACTAGAGTTTTCATCATTTTGGTTGAAATAAATTAAAAAAGTTTTATCAAATCACAATATTACTGAGCCCTGTCATACAGCATAATGTTATTTAAGAGGGCATAGTGCAACAATGATTACGGAAACATAAAAATAAAATTCTCAAGGCTAGAAGATTTGATACTAACACTTTATACTTGTTATTATTCATTCATTCATGCATACCTACTCATTAATGCTATCTACACATGGTAGTTTGGTCTTTTAAACGCCAGCTAAGTCTACAAAAAATTAAATTCTTCGCTCTCCCGCCACGTCATCATAACGATGGCCTAGTTCACAGCCAATCGTAGTAATTAAGGGGATATAATATATAGGACGATAGAGCACAAATCATAATGTTGCAATTGCATTCGACAGATAATCTGTGCGTGGCGGTTTGCTTTGAAATGGGCTACAAAAAAGGAAGACGTATTTATTTAATCTGAATTTGCCTAAATGTTGACTAATATTGACTAATCTATATTTTTTAAATGATAAAGGAGTTAAAAAGTCAAAATTCAATGTTTATTCTGTAAATAGGCCGCAACTTGCTATTTTAACATATTTATTTTGAACTACCAGCACTATCGGAAAGACCATCATTGCCAAGAAAAATGAAATGAAATGCAAGAAACTTGTCAGAATGTCATTTTTTCACAACAAAACTAATGAAATATAGCATTATTAAAACACTTCTTACTTAACCACAAATATAAGTAAATCAAACAACTCACTTAGTTATATTCAAGTCATAAGTAAGTCATACTTCCAAGTAAACTTACGTCTAGATCTGTTGGTTTTATAGCATTAATAACTACTTCTCACAAATGCAAAACTGAACTTGGGTCTTGACAACATTACACGTAAATAGCGCTCGTGGCCATTTTATTTTTATTTTAGTAACTAAATGAATTCATTTAGCGTTGAGAATATTAAAGTCGCGCACATCGAAATATTTGGTAACGAAGTGTTGTTTCGCAACTTACGTATCATAACTATTGATCGATCTAAAGTTCACCTTATGCATTCTCCAAAACTGTCTACATGCTCTGTGTTGTTATGTTTTTATCGAAGAATTGAGGAAAAGCTACTGTTTCATAAGCGGAAAATTAATCAGAGTTCCCGAATTATTCATCATCATGTCTTAGCACATATACCTTCGCGTCACTGCTGACTACAGGGAGGTCTCTCACGATGATAGGGCTTAGCCTGTAGTTACTACGCGGGTCGAGTGTGGATTGGGAACATTTATTCATTATTATAAAGCACTAATTTACATTAAACACTGATATGGCATTTTGTTGTGTCACGTGCATTTAATACATCGATGCGTAAATCTCAAGTGACGGTACATTAATGTAAATTACTATTTGGAAGCAAACATTGATTAAGTACCTAGTTAATTTTAGCCGAATGCTGTTGACAACTGCTGTATAATATAATGGTTATTATAGGTACTAAATAATTTTCTTAATATTGTTTATTAGTATGGACCGACCGCATAAATGAGTCCTCGCCCACGCGGCACAGGGGCGCGAGGCAGGACTCATTTAAGCGGTCGGTCTATACTTAGTAGTTTGAGTGCTACAAAAATGATGTTTCCCATCAATCCCATTATGCTCGCAAAGGATTTTCAGGATTCATTACACAGGTGTATAAAGTAGTTGGAGCCGATGTACCTTCCATGGGAGTTATCAATTTTTGTATTCAGAATCCAATCTATAATCGAATAATAATAAAATTTTTACAATTAAATAATTTACTTATATGTTTGTATTTTCTCGAAAATGGTGATGAAAAACATTATGTATCACGGGCAAAAGGGCCAAGAGTGGTAACTTACCACCCTTGCTGCACAATGTACCTACTCGTACTATAAGAAACTTATCTTATTTTTAGCTACATCCCGAAACGGTGCACATAACCGCTGTAGTAGTGCAGTACAAGACGCCGACCGGGCGCGTGAACAAAGGAGTCGCGACCACGTGGCTAGCCAACCACAAGCCGTCAGACGGAGACTACCCCCGAGTGCCAGTGTTCATAAGGAAGTCCCAGTTTAGGTGAGGAACATACTTATTTATTTCTTTTGTAAATAAAGACTTCTTTGTTGGTTTGGGAGTATAGAAAAAATATAGAATATACCAGTTGCTTCTCTTCCCGCGCAGACGGTGAAAGCTCGACGAGGGAATGGGCGAAAATCTCATCACAATTTTTATTCCCAATCATGCTAAACGTGGCCTTTATGTCTTGCTACCTTAGGCTCTGTCTACCCCATAAGGGATAAAGACGTGATTTATGTGATACGGAGTACTTAAATAAAACACGAGTCATTTTTCCGAATCTTCCTTATTATCTTCAATTTATCTCATTCGGACGAGTTTGCAATAAAAATAACAACCATTGTTGTGGATTTGAATACCTAATATTATAATCGTACAGTGGCGGAGATTCACTCCAGTCCTCTGTCGCGGATATTATTGATACTGACTCGTCAAGTTGTTAATTTATCTTGACGCTATAATTACTTTGTATCTAAATGACATTAACTCCAGCAAAGTGGCAAAGCAGTTTCTTGGCTAGCGTTACTTTGTTAATGCCATTTAAATAAGATTTATGTTTATTTAAGTGATATTATTTTTACTCGAAAAATATTTATAGGTAGGTAAATTCTTTTTCCATGCGTCTTCAGGGTTGAACTATAAACTACCATATACCGGTGTATAAATAACTTTACTTTGCTGTCCCCGCGATATAGTGACATTAAGTCTTTCAAATCAGTAGGTATTCATGTACCGGTTTTATTATACCCATTATTTGTTTATAGACTTTACCGTAGTCCAAACTGGGAATTGATGATTGATTTTGCTATTGATAAGAATAACCGTCCTTAGTTACAGAAAAAAGTAACAGATTCTTCCGTTGACACACAGACACACACCCAAATCACGCCTTTACCCCTTATGGGGTAGACAGTGAGTGCCTAAGGTAACAAGACCTAAAGGCCACGCTTAGCATGATTGTGGGCGTATAGGTGGAAAAAGGAATCAAAATAGTGATGGGTTGCTAGCCGCATCGCCTGTAAAAGTTCCTATGCCCATTCCCTCGATGGGCTTTTACCATCTGCGCGGGAAGAGAAGCGACTGGTACATTCTATGTTTTTTCTTTGCTCTCAGACCTGCATGTAAGCGCGCGGATGGTTCGCTTGCTCGCTTGCTTGATTGCTTGCTTCTTTGAAATGCTCATGGTTCACGCGTGCGAAGAATGTGTTGCTAAGCGCAAATCTCGAGAGCAGCTGAACTGATTTCGCTAATTCTTTTTTTAGAATATTCCTTGAAGTATGGGGATGGTTCTTACGGAGAGAAAAAAAAAAACGACTGTTATGCGGTACGAAGTTCGCTGAGTTAGCTAGTATATTTTATAAAAATAAAAACATTTTACTCAGTCTCTTGGCGTACCCTTAGCGGCACATTTTTTTATTTGTGTTGTTTTGGACGTGCCTCTTATCAGCCGTTATGGGTACGACAAGAATCTGAGTAAAATGTTTTTATTTTTATAAAATACTAGCTTTTCCCCGCGACTTCGTCCGCGCACATAACGTCAGAGTGACGACACACCCCATACATCCACTCATGTCTCCAAGTATAAGGTTTTTATTGCCTATCCCGTGGGAAATTCGGAAAATCCCTTCTTAGAGCACCTACAGATCCTCTAGGAATATTATCTACTAATTATAGTCTTAATTATTTACCTTGTTTTTATCCCGTGGGAAATTTGAAAAATTCCTTTGTAAGTGCATCTTTATACTAATCAAGGAATAATGTGTAGGCATGCTAAATGTAATATCTGTAGCTTTATTAGTACAACATTTCGGAATTTTCCAATACCGTGGGGAAATCGGGATAAAAAGTATCTTATGTTCGTCTCCTGGTTCTAAGCTACCTCCCCACCATTTTTCAGCCAAATCGGTTCAGCCGTTCTTGAGTTATAAATAGTGTAACTAACACGACTTTCTTTTATATATATAGAAGATTTGGGTCAACGGAAAAATCATCAAGCACTTTTAAAACAATCATCCATTCCCAATTCTCATTCTGATAGCGAACCTTTGTTGTTTGCTTTTTATTATGTGCCTTACTTATTAGATCACAATATGTGCGGCAAATAATACATTATTAATTATTATTACTATACATATACATTATTAATACTACAAAGTAAAAAGTGATCCGTTACTTACGACGCTGAGTGTATACGTACACTCGTACATATTTATGTATGGCTACTTACATTAGACAGGTTCACTTAAAATATTTGGAACCTCTTTAATTCTCTAATCGAAAATGACGGATAGAGTAGTATTAAAACGTGGTTTACCTAATTAAAATGTATGAACAACTACTTCAAACCTTGCGCCATTGACGTCAAATGCTGTGCACATAAATTATTTGTTTAAAAATATTACTTTGCATATATATTCTTCCATGCTGGTCTGGGAGCAAAGAAAAAACATAGAATGTACCAATTGCTTCTCTACCCGCGCAGGTGGTAAAAGCCCATCGAGGGAATGGGCGAAAATCATAGGAATCATGTTATAGGCGATGAGGCTAGCAACCCATCACTATTTTGATTCCATTTTCCACCAATACGCCCACAATCTTGCTAAATGTGGCCTGTAGTGTAGGTACCTGTTACCTTGGGCTCTGTCTACCCCGTTAGGGATAAAGACGAGATTTGTGTATGTATGTGTATATATTTTATTTTATGTTTTTCATGAGATTTCTACCTATGCAATGTAATTAAATACTGCAAGTTTAATTTGTGACAAGGTTTGAGATAGTTGGACCTGGAGGCGTTTTATGAGTAAAATGCGATTCTCGAACTTTGGGCGAACACATTGCCGTATGGCTTGATTTAAATAGGTACGACCTTTAAAGTCCGACTGGCCACGTTAGCAACGCATTTATTATTGAGTATCTTATCAATGAATACTAAAAATAATCGTGACTGGGTATTTTTTGTTGCCTACATCGCAATAAGTTACGTTGGTAACACATGTACTCGCACCTTGTCATGATGACCATTCTGCAGACTTGCTGCCAAAGGTTAGTTTTGTTGAAAGCCTGATTCATCGAATATAGAGGCGTGGGAACGAGTGCCTACCGCTACTGACACCAGCATCATACCAGCATAATACCAGCCTTAAACAGTCTGGTGTAAAATTTACCTTCACTAGAGTATTGAATACCTTCAACGTGTAAAAGTTTCGAAGAATTTAACTTTCGCTCCAATTAAATTCTGTCAAGTGATACATCCTGCACACTGATTTTCGACGATACGATAAAAGTAATATCGTGTTACAGATTGCCACTCCAAACACAAACCCCCATAATAATGGTGGGCCCTGGGACGGGGCTGGCGCCTTTCCGCGGCTTCCTGCAGGAGAGGGCGCATGCGCGTGCCAACGGGAAAGAAGTCGGCGATAACATCCTGTTCTTCGGCTGCAGGCATCGCGATCAGGATTACATTTATCAAGAGGCAAGTCTAGAAACTTAAAATAATAAGTCGTTTCTCGCGGTTCTAGTTAGTAGCGTTTAAAATAATGAACATTTACTGAACTTTACAACTTGTGCCTATATCGCTGCCGTTACGAAACTACGATGCTGATATATAGTTCGAACTGTTCAGTTCAGTACTGAGCTTGGATCAATAGCATCAAAGATAACGGGTCACATACAAAATCATAGCTAACTAAATATTGGCTCCGTGATTATAGTTACCTACGTAACGATACAATGGGATCACTGGTAAAATAGTGAGAGATTTCCAAAATACAATCTTTCTCATACGATCTTCCGTCACGTATGTCAACTGTCGAGAACTTTTCAAAATGAGGCCTCACTTCTAAAATGAGGTTTTATTTGCCGAGACGACTTGAGCACGGACTTGTTACTAATCTTGCCTATAAGGCTGAGCGCGCACTGCGGTGCGGCGAGTCGCGATTGCGGATTACACCGCAACCCATCTGTAGCAAATCACAGATTTTTCAGCCGCATGCGGTTGAACAACCGCAATCGCGGTGTGCGAAACTCCACTGTGGTTCATACATCACAGATTTTTGCGAGAGCAAACCGCAACTAACCGCACCGCAGTGCGCGCTTAGCCTAATAATGAGCGATGGTATTCAGCAAAGCAAAAAGATCCAAAAACTTTAAAGATAGGTTAGGAAGCTCTCGCTCTGTTTCCATTCCAAAAGAGTCATCGGAAGCTATTTTAAGAAATTATTTCGTTTTAAAAATAAAAAAGTAATAATCCACTAAAAATCATAATATGCTTACCCTTTACCTAAGTGGCATAGTCACTGTTTTACTGTTTGACAAATTGTTAGGAGGCGTGATACTCAATCGTGGTTTAGTTTATTATTAGCAGCCAAGGTATGGTCGGGTACTTAATAAATATTAGCAGTGGCCCGCGACTTCGTCCGCGCAGTCTGGCGTAGGATTCTAATGGTGAAAGATTTTTTCAAATCGGTCGATTAAGTTCCGAGCCTATTCAATGCAAACAAAGAATCAACTTTTTCCTCTTTATAATATTAGTTAAGTGTTCTCAAAAAAAAGTCTACAGTATATTTTTTTCTAGAATTTAGCTATATTGGGTTTTTCGTACTCAGAACCGTTTGCTCTATCGATCCCTATTCAAGAAAAAGGGTGTCCCAAAACTTCCATTCCAGTTCGTCACTTTTTTGTTTGTCGTTTTTTTTGTATGTATGGAACGTGATGTGCAGGAAAAAAAACCATACCTACTCATGTTTTCTTGTATGAGAATCGAGTGGGTAAACGATTCTGAGTAAGAAAAACCTAAAATAGTTAAATTTTGGAAATAAATATTATGAATGTATGCGTGTAAACTCTTTATTGTGCAAAATTAACATAAAACAAATACAATTGACAAACACTGAGATACATGCACAAAGGCGGACTTATCCCTTTAAACTTTCTTATGTAGACTTCTTTTGGAATACCCTCAGGTAACACAATATTATAATAAGTGTAGATTTTGCACTTAACGAAAATGAAACAGAACCTAATGAAGTTAAAATGAACTAAATCCACGTATATAGTGCATCGAGAAAATGACTATGCTATGGCCCTTAACGCATTCACTGCCACCGACGCATATATGGGTTTTCGTGATTTTCGCCCAGTGCCGCTGTCATAATTTTACAGGTGTTTGAACGCACATGTGTGGCAGCTGGCAGCGAATGCGTTAAAGATATCACAATCGTAATCGTAACCACGTCACAATCTACAAGGCTATTTTGTCTAATTTATTAGCACATCGTAAACGATAGTGGCGCCAGATTTGATTACGTAGAATAAATAACTAGTATTTTCTTTATGTTACACCAGATTTTGCAAATAGATGATTATTTATCTATATACCTACCTATCCATATTAATATAATGAAAAGGAAAAACTTTGTTTTTTGTATGTAGGGGGTTGTTAATATTAAAGCTTACATATATAAACACAAATCACGTCTTTATCCCTTACGTGGTAGACAGAGCCTAAGGTACCAAGACCTACGCCACGTTTAGCAAGACTGTGGGCGTATAGGTGGAAAGTGGATATTAAACCTTGTGATGAACAAAAAACATTTACCTTGCTACTCCGCTATTAGTAGTCAAATCAATACCTATTAATCGGATGTCCGTGGGTAGTGGCGCTCACTTGACATCTGGTGACCCACTTGCTCGTTTACCACACTATTAAAAAAGTATTGAAATCGGCCGAGTCTGAGTTTATTCGTCAAAAAAAAATAGGAATGTTTCTCTTTATAATATTAGTATAGAATAGATATAACACCCCTCATTTGAGGCCACACTGAGCGGACTGAATTGGCCCATAATAACTATTTATTAATTTTGATTGTTCTAGGAATTGGAGGAGTACGCTAAGAACAACAACGTGACGCTAAACCTCGCGTTCTCTCGCGACCAGGAGAAGAAGGTCTACGTCACACACCTGTTGGAACAGAAGATGGACCAGCTGTGGGACATTATCGGCAACAAGAATGGCCACTTCTATATTTGCGGGTAAGTTATTCAAAACATCTAGACTACAGGCCCACGTACAAAAAATGTGGATCATATGAACCACCAGGTGACGTATATAGGACGATATAAGAGCATAAAATAATAATATTCAGCACTATGCCGTCACTTGTAAGCTGTCCAACTGGGTGCTGGTGAGAATTCAAAAGTGCAACCCTCGATTTTTTCCCCTTGTCGCATGATTTTTGTACGGCGTTGCGGATTAATGGATTAGAAGCTGTATTGAAACAGTATGAAACTGATGCCAAGTGTTTGATAACAAGTTCGACATTTGAAGTTCGTATTATTCCGTCCTTCTCATTCACCTAATAAGTACTATTCGTATAAGCGAGACGACAACATACGAAGTTCAAAGTTCTAATTTCTGAGTATATGAGTAGGTGGGCAATGGTGGTCATCGTCACGTTCGAATTTCAAAAACCTTTTCCACGCAAGCGGGGAAAAAGCACTTTTCCACGCAGATTTTGAAGGAGAAAGACAGCCTTTTCGAGCAAGTGAGGTGAAAAGGTATTTTCCCGCGGTAAAAAGTAGCCTATGTCACTCAGTGATAATGTAGCTTTCTAACGGCAAAAGAATTTTTGAAATCGGTCCAGTAGTTTCGGAGCCTATTCAATGCAAACAAACAAACAAACAATCAAATTTTTCCTCTTTATAATATTAGTATAGATAATGAGCTTATTTTAAAAGGGCGTAACTCCGGTTTTATCGCAGAACTAGCGACCCGCCCCGGCTTCGCACGGTATATTATGCATGTATTATACATATAAACCTTCCTCTTGAATCACTCTATCTATTAAAAAAAACCGCATTCAAATCCGTTGTGTAGTTTTGAAGATAGCATACATCGGGACACGGGGACAGAGAAAGCGACTTTATTTTATACTATGTAGTGATGATACACACATCCCTTTGTCATTTCTCAATAGAAAAAAGAACTGACTATTTTTAAGTTGTCAATGTCAGACCTTATTCTCCGATATTCGATTTTAGAGGTTCGCTTTGTGCTGTTCCGCTCACACTAATAGTCATTTTTGAGTATCAGTTTTTCTTAACTACTATACACTTCTCGATTTGTCTACAAGCATAGGTAATAATAATAGGTATATGATTCGATTTAATAACGTTACCTTTTGTTCTGAACAGTGATGCAAAGAACATGGCCGTGGATGTCCGTAACATTATCCTGAAGGCGATTCAGGAAAAGGGCGGGAAAACCGAGGCTGAAGCTGTACAGTTCCTGAAGAAACTGGAATCCATGAAGAAGTATTCCGCAGACGTATGGAGTTAAAAACCCCTTACGTGATTTGTTAGGTAAATTTATTTTAACTGTTCCCTTGTGTTCCACATTATGACCATTCACAAACTTACTGTGAATATTGAACGCAAACTATATTATGACATCGCAGTTTAGTGATATTTAGTACATTTGTGAGTAAATAAGGATATCAGTGTAGAGAAGTGTGTTTACATAAATTTTGACAAAATATGGGATGCATGCTCATCCGACTGTAAATCCAATTAGATAATTGGAGTTTGATGAAAGAAAGGATAACAGAAATAGGTTTTAATTTATTTAAGTTAGCGATAGGTATGCGCAGACACTATCCGCCAAAATATACACTATCCCTGATGAAAGAAATGATGGATAACGCGAACAGTTGTTTTGTGACTGCATCTGACCATAATGTTATCAACTTTATGCCAGTTAACAATTTATCATTTGTAAAGTTTGAGTGAGATATTATTTCATCTTTGTAACATTGTTTATTATTAAATTATATCTATTGAATTGGCTTGGCCACAAAAATGGCTAATGATAGTTGAAGATTAATAGTAAAAAAATTACTTTCGTTTATTTTTTGGAATTATTGTATGTTACATTTTATTTATTTGATTATACAGAAGTTATATAACATTTAAATTACTTACACTATTTGTTATTATACCCGAACAAAGATTTATATATTATGTACATGTAATTGTTGAGTTGAGGATGTTTCCATTTGTGTGTCTAGCTGATCCCATACTAACGTTTATAGGATTAAAGGCTGTGATTGAGCAAAGCAGGAATTGGCAATTTGAGGAAGTCAGGTTTTAAAGTTTTATCCGTTATCGGTTGTTATTTGTGATGTCAAATGGAATCAGCCTTTGTTAGTATATCTGTAAAACAGTCAATATCGTCAAACGAGTTAATGTAATGGTTGTTATTGTTATAAGAACTTATAAATTGTTGTCATGTTTTTATATAACTGGACTGGGAAATAGTCTTAAGAATATTAGAGTTTTATGTATTTTTGTATTTATCGGATATTATTAAAACAATTTTATATTATAATATTTTGTATTATTTTTGTGACTCAATGGAATAATTGCAAAGCCGGGAAGTCATCTGCGAGCCGTAAGCGTAATTGTTGTTTTTGGTTACTGTAACGTGTAGAGTTTTACCTGTGGTGGTGGAGGTATTTCTGAACACACCAGTTGTTTACGGAGATTGGTCGCTCTACATCTTCAGGTAGTAAGTGCCTTGCCGAGCTAGAATATAATACTAACACGAAACTAGCCCCTAGTGCGTATCATTTTAGTCTAGCCGACAAGTTCAAAATGGTCTAAAATAGAGATACTGCTTTTAAAATTATGTGCGATAGCTCATTGGATGCCGAATGACGCCTAGAAAATTGTGCTAAAAGAGTGTATTAGCACATAAAAAATTGCAAAAGTTATAAACAATTAAAGATGACAAAAAAAAAGGAATTTGGTTTTTCGCCAATATTTCATACTGTTCATATTTAAGAAATTTCAAAAATAGAGTTAAAGAGGAGGAAATTTCCAATAAAAAACTCCTAGCTTCCGGAACTCTATCTCCATTATTTATCATTTTAATTTAAAGCTGAAAATGGGTCTCCGCGCTTCATTTTTAGGTTGCGCGCGTGGTCTCAAAAGCGAGTACGACACATTGATTCATTTTTTTAAGCTATTGAATATTGTTTTAAAAATTTGAAAAAATTATAGTGTATTTGGAACACTTCCAAGAGCTTATCCCTGCTGGAAATTTCACTTAAAGTAAATTTTTCAGCAAGTTAAACGATTGTTAACAAACATAATTTTCTCGAACTTCCGTCTTCATTGTAAATGAAAAAAAATGTTTAAATAATTGTCGTAAAATTGTTTCGCTTCGTGGAGCCTTTCTTATATACATACTCAACATGATCACGCCATAAAAGTTAAAAAAATATTCATACTTTGTTCATAATAATTTTTGTACTTGAACAAAAACTGAATAATCCAAGTAATTTTGTTAAAATAACTTTTTTTTTTCTTAATCATCATACTATCGTTTTTTAAAACAAAAATAGATTGACTACCGCAATCTATTTTTGTGTTCTATAAGTAAAAAAATTCGCGTAAACAAATGAGGAATCGGTAAGGCCACATATGGCGATTTCGGATTAAAGCAGATGATACGGCATTAATACTTGCAGTGCTTGGAAGTACCTAGTCGATTGTGGATATTAGAAGTTCAGCCCGGCTAGCACGTGAGCGCGCGAGATAGAGTACCCGTCTCTTTCTAGAACGAACAGTAAGAAAAAAGACTGGCAATCTATCTTGCACGCGACGTGACTCCTGTGCGCTCTCGTGCTAACGTGCAGAGTATGGACGTATGGCGACTAAACATTCCGGGAATTAGATGGACCGAATCGAATTCTAGCACTATAATAAAACGCTAAAAATGGTCCCGGACCATCAAGTTAGATTCTCATTAAGTTGGATTTTAATGCGAAAGAGTCGACGGAGCTCCGCTTCGCTTCGGCTTCGCTCCTATTTCCGCCCAGTTTGGCCTTCGCCCCTGACGCAATTCTAACCTAACCTAACCTATTCACCAAAATGTAAGTACTTATGTTTTTAGGTTTTTAGAAGATGAAAGATGGTTTTTTTTGTGGTTAGTTTAGAATTGCATCAAGGTCGAAGGCCCAAACTGAGCGGAAATAGGAGCGAAGCAAAGCGGAGCTCCGTCGACTCTTTCAAGGGCGGATCCAGCTTTGGCGCCAGGGGTCACATAGTCGTGGTCAAGTCAAGAACTTAAAATAATATCATTATGTTCAATTCAATTAGTGGTCCACTTAAATCTTGGAACCAGCTCAGGGGGGGTCATGACCCCCATGACCCCCCCTGGATCCGCCCTTGGACTCTTTCGCATTAAAATCCAACTGAAGGGGAATGCAACTTTTGGGGAACCCAACTTGATGGTCCGGAAGGGCTAAAAATGTATGATGTGAGTGTGGCCCTTTTGGCACTTTCGGCACATAAGTACCTAGTTTTATTATTTTTTTTTATTTTCTTTGTGTCGTTTTTGTGTCAATAAATGTTTTCTTTCTTTCTTTATGTCATAGGGTTTTAGTCTAGTGCAGGGGTTTACTTAATATTTTTATAGGGGCCACACACACGTCGCAGTCATGGTGTCTCGGGTTGCAAAAATAATTTAGGTGTGAAATAAATACAATACAATGAATTTGTAACTACAGTAGGTACAGGTGGGTCAAATATGATATCTACTGTAGTGTTCACTTGAAGTTACGCTTTATTTTGTGATAGGGGGCCATTCAAGTATTACGTAAGCAAATTTTTTACAATTATTTACCCCCCCCCCCCCTTCCCCTTGTCAGCAAAAGTAAGCAAACCTCTTCCCCCCCCATGCTTACGTAATCATTGGTACCTATTGATTCGTGAGCAGCAGTTCGAATCGGAACTGCTGACGTAATCACCATATCGACCCCCTCACCCACCATGATGTCATCAAAAATAAGCAAAAAGACCCCCCCCCCCCCGCTCCCCTCAAGCGCTTACGTAATGAACGCCCCCTAAGGGGTAAGAGCATGCGGGTCACCTGATGAACAATCACCGCCGCTCATGGACACCCATAACGTAGGAGGGATACGGACGCGTTGTGCGCTTTTTTGGGATTGGGAATTTAATAAATTTACACTAAAATAAGTTTACGAACCCCGAAAAAAACTACTGTACAACACATTAAGAAGGATCTATAGCGTTACGAAGTTAAAAATATGAATTTCATGTCCGAAAGCTCAGAAAATCTGAGATGGTATGGAAAAAATCGGTAATGGGAAATTCCGAAATCATGTTGATTTAAAATAGAATCGGCATCAAATAGCGTCATAGAAATTGTAGCTATAGAAGGATAAGAATCCAATTTCATAGGGATTTTCCATAATTTCTGACCGTAAATTTTTCGAGAAATAAAAAATAATTTAAGTGGTTTTCAAAACGATAATTTATTTATTTAACCGCAAATATATTAGTTTATATACAATAGGGACGTCAACAATATGCGAACCGAGAGCCAAGTGTTCATATCTAGTCATTACGCTAATAAATTGATTTATCATAGTATATGCACTACAACACGTAAATTTTTAAATTAACACTGGCTTGTTGCTCAATAAAATAATCCTAAAAGTCAGCGCGTAATCGTCGCCGTAAACTATAAACAAAAAAAATCACTTCCTAAGCATCCCAAATGCCAAGATCTACACAATACGCATACAAAAATCAAATGCACAAAAGACAACCACTTAATTTTCAACATACTAAAAATACTACAAATATCAAATCGCTTTTTAAATCTACTTAATGTTTCTATTATGTACACTATTCGACTAATGAAAGTCAGGATTATCAACGTGCTCATTACAAGTCAATAATAATACCTAAACTCAAACAATTACCATAAGAATATGAAATCGCGTCTCATTTTGCCGTAATTTGACATCTGAAAGGAAGTAAAATGATTGTACTCTTTTAAGAGCAAAGAGGTCATCAATTAGGATGGCTAAAAATGTTGCTAATGACCTTTTGACAATTCGTAAACAACAGTAGTCTTATTTATCCTAGTAAGGCCCAATAGCTTGAACTCAATGTCAAAGTCAATTTACACTTTAATAAGTGTTGGATTACATCACTCTTCTTAAAAATAAAATGGTTTGGACCAAAGAGAATATATAACCACTTGATTTGGACCTCACTAGGCTAAAATGATACGGAAAAATGCAAAATACGCCAGGCATTGTGTTCATAATTAATTAATTATTAATGTTTTCCAATGTTTCTAGCCATCCCAATCAATAAAATCGATAATAAGGCGAAACATTTCATACCAATACAAATATCACTTTGCTTGAATCACACTTAGTTTTATCGCACTTGCAGTTTATACAGATATAATTTACATTTATTCTCAGTCATTTTTTACGAACGCAGAAATCCTCCGAAATACTTTAGGTCTAGTTTATAATCTAAAAAACATAAATAAAATACTTGTCTGTCACAATTTCTAGATACAAAATAAGTTAGAAGATAGCGAAACCAAGAAAAAAAAAGAGGAAGAGGCTCATGGCCCAGTAAGATAATAAATCAGTACTGTTATAATAAAACTGGATAAAGTTGCGAGGCCGGCACTGTCCACGCAACCTCCACTGGTTTCACCATATTTTAAAGTAGCTTTGTCGTACTTTCTTGTGACAAATAATATTTTACATACATCGGTCGTATGTCAGAAGTTTAACAGAAGAAATCCATTTTAAAAGGCACATCCGTACAAGGCGACTTAGCCTCATAATATAAAAAATATGTATGTATACGTATACACATGACGCGCTTTAATTTTTGTACAAAATTACGATATAACGAGAACTGTGACAACAAATTTTTGGCACAAGTAAAATGTAGCTAATTTTAAACTAAGTTTTGTTATAGGAAGAAACAGTTATTGCTTTATACACCACTGCATGAACAGTAACAGTAAATAAAAAATGCAGTAGGCAGTGTGAAGTGTTATTAGTAGAACGAGCATCCTGACACTTAAATGTAAATATTTAAATTTTACCACGTCGTCGTCGTCGTCACCGTGATAAACCAGACAGACATTTAAAAACACTTAAAAATAAAAGAGACAATTTAATTGCAAATCGTTAAATCTAGTTTTTTCATAAGCGTATTGTTATCTATGTACCGGACGTGGGTGCTTAGACATTATTATTATTACAGTATCAATAGTAAGTTGTAAGCGAATCAGAGCGTCATAAAGTCATACTATGCACCTTGCTCTATCGTCGACTTGATTTACTAATCATACATAAATAAGTTAATGTAAGAGTTATTTTTGTGTTCAAAACAAAGTATTTATAAGCAATGTTTTTGAACGATGTTTATTGAAGAGCTCCAAGTGCTAAGTCATAGACTAAAAAGTACGCAAATAATATTGCGAGAGCGCGTTTGCTTAACTACATTAAGCGGTGTCCGGGCCGCGCCCGGGCACGCGATAACATGTCGATTGAAATGCAATCTATAAAGTTAGTCAGCGGCAGACGCGGCTCACGAGTCCGCCGGGATCTCCCACTCTGCCAGCCCGCGGTCCACAAGCTCTCTGTTCAGGAATATCACTTGCTGCAAACACAACAACGAAAAGAGCTTTAGTGACTATAAATATCAACATGCCAAGCTAACTCACATAAACAAAACTCTATTTCTAAAAACAAAATTCACAGATACAGTTAATACATGTCATGTAGGAACAACATCTTTAGGTATGAGACGAGAAGTATATCCTGCCGTCCACCCGATATGCTGCAACACTAGTTACCTGCGGATGCAGCGTGAGGTAGAGGTGCACCAGCGGCAGCCCGGCCTCGTCGTAACCTGCGACCTGCGCGTGCAGCAGCTGTCCTGCCGTCAGCCCCGCCATTATGCGAAGGGCTTCGCTGCTCCATTCGGGTTCTAAACACATACAGACAATTTATACACCTTGTCACAACTTCAGCCATTGTTAGTGTATGATATACAAACAAAATATAATATCTTTTACATTTAGAAATATGTAATTCTGTGGGAAGTTAGTGATGTGTACAGGATCGGGAAGAATAACATTGGAAGATCGAGGCCAGTATTGATACAACTAGCACTTACTTGGAGAAAATACGAAATCTTAAGCAACAAAAGTGAACTACCTGAAAATATCTACGTCACGGAAGACTTTCCGAAAGACGTACTAAACGAGCGGAAAGAACTTCTGCTTCGTAAAAAGGAGCTGGAGAGGAATGGCAAGGTGGCTTTCATCCGCTATGATAAACTAATAGTGAAAGATAGAAAGACGTCAAGCGAGGATAACAAAAGAAAGAGATCTCCGACGAAGTCGCCATCCGATATTAGGAGGAAGGAGGAGGAAGTACCAAGGAAAGTCAACAAAACCAATGCATTTGATGTGCTTCAACGTGGCAATACCTCTGGTACCTCTGATAGCGAACCTGACCAATAGCAACTAACAACAACCAAAACACGGAACCGTAAACCTAACAATGAAGAATACAAACAACGAAACCAAAAATTACGTGTAACACCGCCGAATGCTTTAACTAACATAGAAACAACACATTTTAGCAACAACACAAAAACCATATTCCCCAATCCGGCTGGTCCCCGTGGGGTTGCACGACCATCACCCCCCCATAGAAAAAGAAATAGAAATAGAAATACATCTCTACATCAAAATAAAAACTACAATAAGATTTACGTTGCAACGTTAAACGTTAGAACGTTAATGTCAGACAACAGATTACAAGAATTGGAAGAAGCTATAACACCTATAAAATGGGATGTCTTAGGTCTTTGCGAAGTAAGAAGAATAGGAGAAGAGATAAGAGAATATGAGAATTACATTTTTTACTTTTACGGTAAACAGAAAGGTATATATGGAATGGGATTCCTAGTAAAAAAATATTTAAAAGATAAAATAATCAGCTTCCAAGGAATATCAGATAGAATCGCCGTACTCAACATTCAGTTAACAGAATCTAAACAACCATGGTCGATTATTCAAGTACATGCACCCACAGAACAAGACACAAAATTAGCGAAAGATAAATTCTACAAAGATATGACAGAGTTGATGCAAAAGGAGAATATAATTATCATGGGAGACTTTAACGCCAAGGTTGGTAGAAAATCAAACAAAGATGAATTTGTCTTGGGAGAGTACAGTAGTGGTGACAGAAATGACAACGGACAAAGACTAATAGACTTTTCTTTCGCTTACAATTTAAAAATAATGAATAGTTTCTTCAAAAAACGAAAGTCGAGAAAGTGGACATGGTTAGCACCGAATGGCATAAATAGAAATGAAATTGATTTTATACTTACAAGAGAAAAACATACATTTAATGACATTGAAGTACTTAATAAGTTAAATTTTAATACAGATCATAGAATGGTAAGAGGAGTTATACAAAACAGAAACAACAAATCAAGAAAACATATTATACACTCGACCATGAACAAGACAATAACAACACCGATACCACAAAATATATTGGATGATCTAGGTACAACATTAAATGGAATGAAAGATACTGAAACATTGCAAGAGAAGTATAATTTTTTGGAAAAAGAACTTATAAATATAAACAAATCTAGTACGAAAAAAGTTAAGAAAAACAAGTTAGGAGAAGAAACATTAAAATTGATGGAAGAGAGAAATGAAATGTTAGACAAACGAAAAGATAACAAACAAAACATCGCTAATATTAGCAAGAAAATTCAACAAACGATAAGGAAACATAAAAAAGCAGAAAGACTGGATGTTTTGAAAGAACAAATTGAAAAAACAGGCGGAATTAAGAGAGGTCTAAAACAGCTAAAAGAATATACCCAATGGATACCCAACATGAAAACTAAAAACAAGAAGAAAAACGAGAAAATTACAACAAAGAGACTATCAATAGCGAAAGTAGCGACAAATTTTTACAAAAACCTATACACGGAGACAGACAGAACAGCGCCAGAAGAAGGAAAAAATGTAGCGTACGAAGAAGAAGACATACCTTGTGTACTAGAATCTGAGGTCATAAAGGCTATAAAATCACAAAAATGTGGAAAAGCTCCTGGAGATGATAAAATATCTAACGAACTACTAAAACAGTCTCTACCCGCGATATCAAAATATGTGACCCGTCTTTTTAATGAAATCATAGCAACTGAACAAATACCCATTCAATGGACGAAATCAACCATCATCCTACTACACAAAAAAGGTGACAAGAATGAAATAAATAATTACAGACCTATAAGCCTTATGTCCAATCTATACAAAGTGTTTTCTAAAATAATACTTGGGCGAATATCGAAACATCTGGAAGAAAACCAACCGCGGGATCAAGCTGGATTTCGTGCTGATTATTCTACCATCGACCATATTCATGTTGTGAAACAAGTAATTGAAAAGTTCAATGAATATGGGCAACTGTATTATATAGCATTCGTCGATTACAATAAGGCTTTTGATTCTCTGAGTCATACCTATATCTGGAAAACACTAGAAAACCAAGGAGTAGAAGGAAAATACATAAGAATCATAAAAGAAATTTACAAAAACACCACAGCTACAGTCCAACTCGAACAACAAGGCGAAGAATTTAGAGTTCAAAAAGGCGTTAGGCAAGGCGATCCACTTTCCCCAAAACTCTTCACAGCAGTGTTAGAAAATATATTCAGGAGCTTAGACTGGGGACATTTAGGAATTAATATTAACGGTTCGAACCTAAATCATTTAAGATTTGCCGACGACATAGTAATCTTCGCCGAGAAACCAAACATACTACAAACTATGTTACATCAATTAGATGTTGAAAGCAGGAAAGCAGGTTTATCAATGAACCCAACGAAGACTAAAGTCATGACGAATGCCGTTAAAGAAAGTATTGTAATAGGACAGGAAATGATAGAATATGTAGATGAATATATATATTTAGGCCAACTTATTTCAATAAAAGACCAGTATTCTAAAGAAATAGATAGAAGAATATGCAACACTTGGAAACGGTACTGGTCTCTAAAAGAAATAGTTAAAAATGAAACAATTCCCATGGCAATGAAAAGCAAATTGTATAATACATGTATTCTACCATGTCTTACTTATGGATGTCAAACTTGGCCTGCGACAAGCAAAACTAACCAAAAACTAATAGTTTGTCAACGCAGCATGGAAAGAAGCATGCTTAACATAAGATTACGGGATCGATGGACAACTTCAAAAATAAGGAAAAGAACAAAGGTTAGTGACGTGTTACAAAAAATAAGAAAACTTAAATGGAACTGGACTGGACATATAATGAGGACTAGCAAAGAAAAATGGACTAAGGATGTAATAGAGTGGTATCCGAGGAACGGGAAAAGAAAACGAGGAGGTCAAATCAAAAGATGGGAGGATGATTTACCAAAGGGATGGAGAAGGTCTGCCAAGGATAGAGAGACGTGGAAACAATTGGGGGAGGCCTATGTCAACAGACAACCTGACTAAAAGTGGATGTTAATAGGTTTAAGTTTTATAAGTATAGCATGTATGTAAATAGTCAGCGAATAAAGGCTTTTATTATTATTATTATTATTATATTATTAATTCTGTGATACAGTCAGGATACTAATTACATTTAGCTTGAAATTAATGAAGTTGAATGCGAGTCATAAATTAATACTTCCGATAAGGTTAAGTACTTAACAATATAATGAAAATGGCCAAAGATGAGTGTGTGCAGCATGCAAAGCAGATGGGAACTACTCACCGCGACTGCTAAAAAATATGTTTTGGATAATTAATGATTAAACACAAATAAAGCGTTTAGATTACGTATAATTATTGTAGTTATCAAAAAAGCGTCAAATCAACGGAAAATTTGCAAGTTAACAAACAAAAGATTAAAACAAGCGTTAATTGTGTCACTGTGCCACATTCAAAAAGCGTAGGTACTTAATAAACTAGTCGAATTTACCAGAAATTGAATAGCAAAGAATGTCTACTATATAAGAATGGCAAGAATTGAGATGAAGCATATAGATTAATAAGAGTTTTAACCATTATTTGCTGGTTTGACGAACGCCAGAAGGGCTTCTGTGGCCTGGAAGGGCAGGGTCATGAAATCGGACCGGATCTGTTTGAGCTGGTCGTTGTCAACGGTAAGGTAGCCGCCGAAGTCAACGAGCTTCACGACAGACGTGTCATGTTCCTCCGAAGTCGTGATAACCTGCGCGCGGTACCAGTTGTTCTCCGTAGGCGCCGCGCAGATTGAGCCCTCTGTAACAATCAACAACTCGATTAGAAAACAATGCGAATAGTGAACGTCAGTGTACAGATGACATCAGTATGCCGCAGATGCCTGGTGTCCTTCCCTAGCCAAAAAGACTGCAATCGATATTGTTGTCACTTATTTTAGCCTGTTCAATATACAATTTCTGAATCTGGATAGTTGTCTGGGAGAGATCGCTTAGAAGCAATATCTAAAATTGTCTATCTTTTTTCTATTTTTCAAGTTAACTCACTATACTAGTTTTGTGTTCAATAAAGAATAGGTATTTATATTGCATTGTAGTACGAAGCAACAAACAAAAACATTATTCAACTCTTACAAGACAATGTACGCTTGTACAAGACAATATAAACTTTTCACATTGTGTCCCATTTCATATTTAAACAAAAATATTACGTAAACACAAGTGTACATCTTTAAGTATATATCCCTTTTTAGTTAAAAGGGCAGATAAAGATTGCTATCAATCTGCGATAGCGAGTTTGCAGTCTGTTACACGGGTTACAGCGGAACAAAATGATTTTATTTCACATCGCACGTCAAAAGTAGATCGAACATTTAATAATTTAAACGTAAAACTCGTATAAAACCAATAAATCGTACGTTATATCCTCATTGAAATTCACGTAAATTAACTCGTGTAGTTTGTAAGAATTTCCCAATTCAGCTAATAAATGCAAGGTACGTATTTAAAAGAATATTGCAACGTTGACCTAGATTGGGGCCGGTTTAAGTAGTTTACCTTTCACGGGCGCGGGAAGGCGAGCACATCCGGATAATGGTAGGTTAGTGATCAGACACGTCAATTATAACACCGAAGGATTGCAGATGTGTGTTGCTAGCCTAGAAGCCTAAGAGAGAATACCACATGCAATGCATGTGCCGGTAATTTCACTTGCTGCTTTTGTTGTGTGCTTGTTGGTTCTATGTATTAGGTGCAAAAAATACTGTTCTCTAATAAATATCTTCTCTATACTTATTCGGAATAAAGCTAACGGAACAGTACATTTTTAGCTATTATTACAAATTTACAACTTTTTATACATAAATACCCTCGCAACAAGCCCTTTCCTCATATGTGATTTAATGACCTATATTCAATGCAATAACTATTTAAAAAAAATAACTTAATCAGTCACAGTCGGTCGTTGCGTTGCGCTGTGGCAGACGGAAATACGGACACAGACACGAGTGATTTTATATTTATAATGTTCCGTTTTTTCATTAGACGCATGTAACCCCAAAAATTAAGAGACACGTTAACCTTGAACTCTTTGAATTGCAGAAGAGTTCAAGGATTAAATCTACGTTAATCTTTCGAAAGATGCTAAATAAATAAATTTACATAGTATCTTTAAATAGTTATAACGAAGTCACTCCCGCTATCTGTAGGTACGCTTAGATCTTTTAAACGCAAAGTTGCCATTGTCGGGTGAAAGTAATCGAGCATAAGATTTTTCTATTGCTGTTGAACTTAGTATTAAAGAATGAAGTATGAGAGGATTATGATTTGTTCTCCTGTTCTTTTACGTCCTACATCAACCCGAAAAATTGGGTTTCGTGATCCATGTATAAAAATGATGTTATCTATTTAAATAACTTTAATTTTTACGTGTAATCGCGAAAACAGCAGAACAATAATATCTTTTGATGATAGCTTTTGATAAAACAAATTTATGATCCGTGATTATGCCTTCTGTTGGCGCTTAGCCTAATTTGTTTTTTTTTTCTTTTGTTTGCGTCTTAATTTAATAGAACTGATATCAATAACTAAATAACACTTGAACGGACCATACACTATTTACTGTCAATTAGTACTATTAACAAGCCCTGTTCTTTACTTCCTGATTAGTTGTTCGTACTGGGGATACCAATAGTCTATTTTTAATTCTTCACTACATTGCCTTAGGTCTAGCGCCTGTTTAAACTTGACGCTAACGTTTGGGATTGGGACACCCTGTATATGAAACAGGTCTTACGCACACCTAATCGCTCGGTGCGGTATGTCCAACTACGCCTATCAGTATGAGTCGCAAGTGCCGCAACGAATGAATTAGTAGTTAAATTTGTCTCCTCTTACCTTTTACGGGTCGTGGCAGGGCCGGTACGTCCGGGTTTTGGTAGGTGGCAGCCATTAGGCGGTGCAGCGCGTGCAGCGAAGGGAACGTCGGGTGCAAGGGCTGCTGCAGGAAGAAGTGTCCCGCGCTCACCAGGCACGTCATTATCGTGTCGTTGTTCACAGACTCCACGAGCTGCAACTAACGCAATTAAGCATACACCATTCAAGTCATTAATAATGAATGATAGTGATGGTTGTTTCGCAAATGAAATGAAATGGGAAATTAATATTTGTCTGAAGGTTTGTTTGCCATATTTTAAAGAGTAATTATTAATTTCGTCAATGATCCAAATTCCGGTTTGAAATCCCGTGCAATCATTTGCCATTGGACTATTGAGACAATATCGACGGAGCTGCGGAGCTCCTATTACCCGTAGTTAAGGCGCTTTGACGTAACCATAATGAAATAACAATTTCAGAATTATTTTAGTATAATTTGATTTACCAACATGTTTATGAACAAATGGCAAATGATTGGATTGTCAAATAGTTTTTGAATTTTTGCAAATTATTCTGTGCTTACTTGTATTTCAGGGGTTGTGAATTTATGGAAACCCAAATGCATAATTAAATTATACGAGATTTAAAATTTTATTAACTGTTTCAGATCGAAATCCGAGTAAAGTAATTTCTACTAAAATACATCATTTCACAAACTCATCTGAAAAACCTTGTATTTATTTATTATATAAACAAAAAAAATCGATCGAAAGACTTACATTAAGCTTCGATAGCTTAATTTTATAACTTATTCAAAGGCAAGATAATAAAGGTTTGCCTAATGATGCATAAATTTGTAATTAATTACTTACTTGAAGGAACTCTGGTACAAGAGGTACAAGTCTTTGACATAATTCAGCACTGATTTCTTGTAAGGAAAAGTTAGGGAACCGCTTTTCAGGGAATTTTTCTTTAATCATGTCTAATGCTGCTTCAATCTCACTCTGAGTTCCTGTGAAAACAAATAGTAAAAAAAAACATCAAATACCATAAATTTTTAGAACACTCGTTAAATTTCTGTCACAGCCGAAAAGCCGAGGTAAAATAATATTTTATAATGTGATTTAAGTTTGGACTTGTGATTTATGAGTGAAATTAGCAGAATAACAGTCTCCCAAATAGTCTGTATTCATTGTGTGTAAACTTCCATTATAGTTAACATAAATCAAAGCGAGTTTCTATGCACAAACTTTTCAAGAAATGCTCATAAGGTAGACATTAAAATATCTATTATACTCTACTTAACATTATTTATACTCTACTTACCTTCCACTGCGCAGATCTTTTGCTTCATTGAGTCTGGATGTCTTCTGACATTTACACTTGCACCAGTTTTAGCTTTTATTTGGGTTACAAATGAACCCTGTTTTCCTATTAACAGACCAACCAGGGCCTGGGAAATGAGGAATTGATGTACTCTAAGCCCCGCTTCAGTGGGCACTATGTTCATACCAGCAGGGGGAGGACTGGCTGCCTCTGAACAACCCTTCCCACTGTCACTGGAGCCCTAGAATATAGACAACATGTATGAAATCAAATGCCAGTTATATCCAACTGTGAATATGCATGTACAGCCTAGCAATTATTGAACGGAAATGTTTTATAAAAACATGTATTTAGATACACTTTCAGGCAATTATTTTCTACATCCACAATAACACCTTCAAAGTGTGTAGGCAACAATTTTATAACATGCTGTGACAATTATCATAAATAATATGCATGATAATGATAGACTTATGCCTCTGTACAAATATCACAATCACAAACGGCAAGCATACAAAACTTTCAGACCATGTAATAGTTATGTTCACAACACCGTGTATATAAATAAGGTCAAAAATTACCAGTTTGGCCAAAAAAATGATGCGAGTGGAGAATAGAATGACTATAGTGTTTTCCCAGTTAATAATGAAGAAGCAACACTCAAAATCCAAATGAAATGAACCCAAACTTATCACATCTCAGTTGTTAACAAATATTTTTTTGTATTATGATTTTCATTGCTTAGCAATGTTTTGTGTTATTATTGAATTGACCTGTACAGGTGCATTTAAATACGAAATATCCAAAATAATTGATATGATTGCTAATTACCTCACTATGATTATCAGAGAAGTGACACATTGATGGACTAGCTAATATAGGATCAACGGGACTGTGGTTGGCAGAATCTCTCTCTGAAATGCGTCTTGTTGGAGTTGTTGAGAACCTATTATTCCCACTGTCACTACTATCACTAGGTTGATCATGTAAATTGCTATTAGTTTGCAATTCTTCTGTTTCAGCTTTTGTGCTCTCCTCTTCCCCTTGAGATGATACAGACTCAAACCTGGTACAGGATGGAGGAGAAGCTTCAAGTGATCCAGAAATTTCTTTAGATATTCCAACATTTGTTTCATCATCAGATTTGCATGATGTTTGCTCAAAATCATTCTTTGTGAATGCCATCTCAGTTTTATTTACTGAAAACTGCTTTGGTGGAGACTCTTTGACAATGAATGATGCTTGTTTTGGGCCAACACTCATCACAATATTTTGGCTTCCAACATAAGATGACCTCTTGTCTTTGTCTAGGGACTTCTTTCTTATAATTTTCTCAATCTCCAAATCAATCTCCTCATCAGTCAGTTCAAGAGGCGAGGATCGCTGGGAGCTGCTGCCTTGCGGTACAATGTCAATGGGTGCAGACTTGATAATGGAGCGTTCTGCTCTACCTAATGGGGAAGCACTATTAGCCTCAATTTCAGCTTTCAGGGCTTCTGCTAGTTCTTCTTGCAAACATTTTATCCTTTCTCTTCCTCCAGGGTCAGATTTGGCAAATTCCCTCTTTTTTCGGAACCAGAAAATACCAAGTAATACTGCTATGGAAGGGACCGACCACATAAAAAGCTGGCGGCAAGGAACCATTGTAATGAGCCACTTTTATCAACAATCTAAAACAAAAATGTTACTTTATTTAAGACAAAAACCCCACATAATCTTACAAATATTATAAATGGATAATTTTGTGAAAATGCTTATGTGTTTTTAAGTTTGTAACTCATTCATATTACAATAGTTGGACGGATTTGAAAACTGGCATGCAGATTGTTTATAACCTGGATTAACACCCATCCTGGAAATGTGCATAGTTCTTGTAGGATACCAATAAAATGTTTTTGAAGCTTCAGTGTGGACTTCTAATGCTCAGTGGAGAATTATATTAAACCAAACATTAGCATGACCAACATGTCCCATATCTGTATGTATGTTAGTGAAACCAAAACGGTTAGTCATAGTGTGTTGAACCAATTAATTTTTATGTAACTTCAATACATATTTTAATTATTTCCTTCATAAAAGGCAGGATAAAAAAAAACATCTGAACTATAATTTATTATCTAGTAGAAACTAAAATATTTTAATGAAGTATTTTTATGGAAAACTTAAAAAATGCCTTTTAATACTAGATAAAAAAAAAAACACAAATCCCGTCTTTATCCCTTACGGGGTGGGTAGAGACTGAGCCTAAGGTGACAAGACCAAACAGGCCAGGTTTAGCAAGAAAAATAAAATCCTACCAAAGTATTTTCCTGTAAGTAGTTTATTTTCTATCAATTTTGATTTTAATATATTTGTATTGTGTATGAAAATAAACTAGTTAAAATAACTGATGGCCACTCAGAATAATATTTGTACACTACAGGGAGAATTAGGTATCCGCTACCATGCATAGGTGTATAGTCAAAATGACTAAGTAAATTAATAAAGACTCCATAATTACAAAGGCACTAAGGCCACTAAGCCAATATAATAATAAAGTAAAAAATAGTTTTGCTAAAAATTTCATCTTTGACACAACTTATTTGCACTTGTTATTTTTATTTCATGGGAGCTCTATAATATACCAAATTTGTATTCTCCCAATGCAACAAATTTAAGTGGCTGAAAAATTCTGTAGGTATTATGAAATTTATGAACATTGCAAGTTAACCAAAACAGAAAGCAGTAGCAATAGTAACCATTTAAACTGTGCATGAAATATGATTATTGTAATACTGTGTTAATGGGTATTATGGATGCACTTATAAAATCTGCTAACATTCATGATAATTTTTTATCCTTTACATCTTACAAAAAGATTTTCATGCTGTTGAGCCTGCAGCATGGACCAAAATATGGGCAATGTGGATACCTGAGGATCCCCAGGACAAGTGAATAGCATTTTAGTTTAAATATCTACTGATTGCTATCATGATTGTAGGTAAATACAAAATCAGATAAATCAAGGTAGGAACACATTGTAATGTTCATAGATTATATGTGTTACATTGAGGTTACAAAGGAAATGCACACAAGCAATATACGCATGTGTACTAATAATAATGAATTCCATTGTCAAGTCTTCCTCAAATGTGTTTTATAGGTAATGGTAACAACAATTACTTTACCAGTTACAGTTTTATTTACTTTAGAACTTTTGTGGTGGGAAAAAACAATGAAGCTTAAGAAACAATTAAGGAAAAATATTTTTTTTGGCCCAAACAAACATACATGGAATGGTTTACAAAGAGAATGACAATTTAATGTGAATAAAAAAGAATTATTAAAAACTTGTTATGATTAGGTTTTGAAGAATTGGAAGATCTAAGTTTAGTTAAGTCACAAAAATATAGAATCTGCTTGATGAATTAACACATACCCCACTAAATAAAACAAACAATCAAATTATTATGGGGGTACCTTATGAACTTTTGAAGTTATTAAGATAATAATCAGAATATTTTTGAATAGTACTACATAACTCCCGTAAAGAAATTGATATGAAGAGATTATAAATCAAATCATACATGTATAAAGATAAGACATGATACCTACCCAGGTAACACATAAGAAAGGAAAGTTTAAGGAACTATGAATTAAATCAAGAAATTGGCACCAATCTTTAAATAAGAACATGTGGCTTATAATGTTCTACTTTGTAAGATAAGCAATTGACCTACTTACTTTTGGCAAATCCATATTATTGTGTTTGCAAATGTAAAATCAACACATGGCAACTAAAATGATGTAGGTTCTTATTGGTTTTGTAGGTTAATGGCTTCAAAATATTATGCATTGATTTTATAACTTCACAAATGGCAACAGCACAATAAAATAATAAATTAAAAATCTCAGAAACGGGATAATAATCGAGGGTGATAGATATCTGAACTCTATCTAATGCGCCGGCACACGGGCCGCGAGCGCTCCAGGCGATATGAGCCACGACTCGTGTCGAACAACTATCACAATCACTTTCCAACAACTGAATTTACGACACGTACGCAGTGCAAATGTTCCATATCAATTACGTTATTTTAATTAAGACCATATGTATCCAGTTTTTCGGCACTTAACGAGTCCTCGATCGAGGGTCACGAGCAAATAACGACGTACAAAAAAAACCTTCACGGGCAACACGTAAGCTAGAGGAATTTCTAAAAGACAGGTTACGCAATTTTAGGCGCTTTGAAAACGTAAAACTATAGTATCCGTAATATGCTCCAACGACTGATAGTGCAATATCTATTTGTTTAGGTGTTAGTATTAGCGTCGTGATCTAAATCGGACCCCATGACCAAAATGTGCAATTGAAATCGTCGCCGGTAAACTGCAAGCATACTTACTTGAAATCCAATAATAAATGTATTCAGTTCTCACGAAAGAATTGAAAAATAACTAAATTACTACGTATACTGTTATTACTATCCAATTTCGTCTTATTTAAAATCCAACAGTCCACGTGCTCACAATGTTTTCCGAAGCACAACAAAATTCAATATGGCGATTACAGGTTGGCAACATTCACAAATAATATTAAGAGACGTTTTCACGTAAGTCTATAACACAACCCTGCACTACGTTAATTCATTATCCGATCGTTTATTTTTAGAAATTAAATCAAAAAGCAATAATAACATGCTGGTGAACTTCAAGTCAGATATTGTTTCTTTCTCATTAATTCATAACTCGAAATATTAATAAGCAATGATAGAACACGATAAAGAGTAAAAACAAACAAGATTTAATACCTTCTCAATTAATTCAACTTAAACGTTTGAGTATGGCAACTATCTAGTATGAAAATTTTAGTTTCACGTAATAAATTAAAAAAAAAAAAAAATTTTAGTTCGCATCCACATTTCATTCTTTTTCGAGTCATTAATTAAAGTCATACTTTTAAATTTTGACATAATATGTAAATTTAGCATGAAATTCAGTAATTCATTTTTAACCATAGATAGAATATAGAAATAAAACGTAATGTAAGAGAGACCGATATAATATAAGTATGCTAGAGCGAGATAGATAGACAGGACCAGTTAAATTTTCTTAAACGGTCGTGGGTCTGAGTGGCCTCGCTGACACTCGTAAAAGCCTGCAAATTAAACACGTAAACTTTATTTTCCACAATTTGGTGTAGTAAAGCTGATGATGAAGATCACAGATGGTCATCGGCACTATTCTTTCAGGGGTTGCGATTCCATTCGATGGCTTTAATATGCTTTCCGAGCACTTCACAACAGTGCATAATGCATTGCATAATATGGTAAAGCACAGCTGACGGTGAAAGTACCTAGTAGATTTAAAAAAAGTAGTAGCTAGGTACAGTCAGCGTCATATATCTGTATGAAACGTTCAAGGTGACCAAAAAGTTCAACACCATACTATTTCTATGGTTGACTGACTTGAATGCTTCAACTTCAAACTATATGACGCTGACTGTACCTATCACTTTCTTCTTTTTTTTTTAATATGGCCCCATCGATCGATGCGATTATTTCGCCAAAGTCAAAGTAATAAATACAGCATTCAAGTCTTGTGACAAAAATGTCGGCAACATTGTACGGTAGAACACGGTCAAAAGACCCCTCGCCCCCTGTCGGGTTCTTAGCCAACAGATAATGATATCCCTCAGAATCTGCCAGGAAATCATTAACCGATGCCCAGGGTGCACCGGACGAAGCACTGCTCTTCCCCCTTGGACAGATCCAAAAACGAAACGCAGCTCTTGACCACACGTGGAGGTAACCCCAACTTGCACCCCACCTATTACTTTAATTGCGTTTGTAGGCGATGTGGCTAGCAATCCATCACTATTTTGATTCTCCTTTCCATCCATGCACCCACAATAATGCTGAACGTGGTCTTTAGGTCTTGTAACCTAAGGCTCTGTCTACCCCGTAAGGGATAAAGCCGTAATTTACATATTTATAGGTACCACAGAAATTTCAAATTAATATAAATACCTACTCAGCGGCCCAAAATTTAGCTGTCTTCATTCATACAAAATTGCCTATATTGAATACATGTTGAGTATATTTTGGTGTGTGATACCTACTGATCTGTCTGAAGCCAGTGCATCAGCTTGAGACCCTGCAGGCCTACCTCGATTGAAGTCAGAAATTTTAAGCTCGTTTCGTGCGATTCTGCTCGCACCAACGTTTTTTTAGAAGGCGGTTATATTTTTTACGGTTAGAGCATCCATCTTTTTCACACATCCCAATGGTTTGAACGAGATGCAAGCTTTCTACCCGCGATAAAACCTAGAACTTGTAAAACCGTAGGGAACGATTAGCATTATTACACTCTTAAAAAAATCTATACTGTAATAACATTACAGGTACAAAAATCTGTACTTTAATGTTATTACAGTACAGATTTTACTATAACCTTACAAAAATCTACACTAATAACTTTAAAGTGTTTCCCCACTTCGAAATTGGCACAGTCACCATCCTTGATTGTGTATATTGCCATAAAAAAAAACTTTAAAGTACATTTTACCTACAACCACAGACAAGAAAGTACTTACATAAATCACGTCTTTCTTTATTCCTGACTGCTAGAAGTGCTGAACATTTCCCTATTGCTTCTGATCCCATCGTAGAGTACTTATGATGTGTGTAGATAAAGTAATGTATGTAGCTGTACATAATCAGCCTTAAAACACTCGTGTTTTAAGGACCCTCATTATGTAACGGTTGCATAAAACACTATTGCCCGAGTCTTCGTTCTTATTGTAAATAGTTTTTACAATCCTAAGGTCCATTAAGAAACATTTTGATTAGTACAAGTTCACGATGAAGAGACATTACCTTGGTAACGGGCTATTTTCTACAACTTTACATCTTAAACTGCGCCTATTTCGGATGGTGAAGCAATAACTTTTATTTACAAATATGTTATCTTACAGGATATGAAAATATTTTTTTTACAACAGATGGAGGTATTCTCATTCTCACTGAGCTTTTCTGTCCAAAAATGGTGTGGATGCATTGCAGTGATACATTTACCTTGCTCGAATACATAACAAAAAAAAAATATTGGGACAATTCACATCAACTGACTAGACCCAAACTAAGCTTTGCAAACCAGTAACAAACATTCGTTTTTCACACAATATGTCAGTCCTGACTGGGGATCACATGGATGACCTTTATCAGGTGCTCTAAAGCACTAGGTTATTTGGTCTACTATGAATTGGTCAATAGGTATTTTGATTCTTCTCCATTTAATCTATGGCAAATGCCCTTGCACCTTGTATTATTTACATGAAATGTCTCTCACCTCAAACACATGTTTAGTTTAATGTACATTTTAATAGGTACTATATTACCCATTTTATGTATCATCAATAAAAGTTTACCTCCCTATAAAACAAATAATTCAGATTATTATTAATAATTAAAAAAACAGTAACAAAAATTACAAGGAATCATTATGGTAAATATTTCAAGCAACACCATGAAGCCGAGCCTTGCAGTAAGGTGCAATATTTATCCTCACACACCTTTTCTTGTCCCTACCATTCGCAAACAAACAAAACTGTTACAAGTGTGTATACTAATTCACTATTGTAATCAGAGTTATGCATTAAATTCAATGTCCTCTAGATTTTAGAATACAACCGACAACAGACAACAACAGGGGCTCCACAAGTAGTAGGCTTATTACCTAACTCGCTCGCAATCGCCATCATGTTCATAAGAACAGTTCATGTATGGCCTGTCAATTGGCATCGGAATCAGCTAGCTGTCACATTCATACAAGAACTGTCACAATGAACACAATGGCAATTGCGAGCGAGTAATAAGACTACAGGTCCCTAACTTTACTTTCAACTAGGGTGTTATTTTGTCTACTGTTTCAATTTCATAAAATTTTTACACATGTAAGGCTATTTAGCCAGCCTAAACTGTGCATAAAACCAAATTGTTATTTCCATTTCAAACAGAAATCACCATCATCATCATATCCAGCCTATATACGTCAACTGCTGGGCTTAGGCCTCCTCTCACAATGAGAGGGCTTGGGCTATAGTTTCTTCATACACACCATTGAATTGCTTTACAGTTGTATGCAGGTTTCCTCACATTGTTTTCCTTCACCAAAAAGCTAAAGGTGCGAGTCCAGGATTCAAACACACAACCCTCTGCTTGAGGGACCATAGGTCAAACCCCTGGGCTACCATGGCTTTTTTTAATTTCAGAAATAAGTTGATCAAACAGAAATGTAGGAGATCAATGTGAGTTCATGAATACAACCTAGTCTGACACCACTAGCGTTTACTTGCAGTTGTGCAGTTGGCATGTTCATTAAATTTCTGTAGATACTTTAAAAATTAATATTTGTGGAAATCATACTAGAGCATGCCAGTTATGACTCATTAATGTATAAATATTTAAAATGAAATTAACCTTTGAACTGTAATTAGGTCCTCTTTTATGGATAACTAAATGAGTTTGTAACACAAGACAACAGGAGTTTGTCATCATCATAAACTACTAATTGTAATTTTATATGTAGATTAACTTATTTGTTTTGGGTACAACTAATAAATAATTACAATGAAACTTGGTTGTTATTTTTAATTTATATACATTCCTTAAAACTTTTTGAGAAATAATAGGTGATTAATCTAAGGAATGTTGCACAATATAATGATACCTGTTGGTTGAATTTAGTAACAATAATATAGGGTAAATCCACAATGAACAATTAATTTGCGAATCTTACTGACAGTTTCAACACAATTAAAAATGAGGTTTATGAAATAATTTTGATAGCTAAAATTACCAAGTCATGTTTATTCATAACAAGGAACCAAATGTACACGGACTTACTGTAAACAATATAAATAGAGTTGAATGTTTCATATAGCATCTACCGCGTCTGCTTCATCTTCTGAACTAACCTCGTCGCCGAACTCAATGTCCTCATCCAAGCCATCCACGGAATATACCACGGTCTCGTTGATGCGCACTGTCTCCGGGAACTCTCCGTACGTTTTCAGATTCCTCGCCTCATCAGGAGTATACTTCAGAATGACATCTGCTTTGGCGTCTTGGTAATCTCGCAATCCTATCAATATGATGTCCCCTTGGTTTATCCACACCTTTTTTCTTAGTTTTCCTCGAATATGGCAAAGACGTTTAGTGCCATCAAAGCACATGGCCTCCAAGCGGCCATTACCGAGCATCTTTGTGACTTGGGCGTACTCCTGTCCGTCTTCTTTGAACACTAATTCTCGCTTCTCAGTTTCATTTTCGTTCTTTCCCCTCCTCCTGTTTTTACCACCTTTTCCTTTATTCTTCGGCATAATTTATATAATCTTTAGTACAAACATATACAATTATACTATGAAAATCTCATAAATTTGCTTTCTTTTCTTTGACTGATGTTCTTGACAACAGCCACGCACGGTGTGGTCAGGGTCGGTGTTACCAGCTGAACTCAGTCGGTGTAGCCAATGTATTAGCGTAAGCGTATGCTAGACGCTAAATTTGTGTATGTCAAAACGGTAAATCTGCCCGTTTTTTAAAGGGGCTAAACAAAAACCATATTTTTTTTAACTGAAGTTATTACGATTTTTTAAATTCCTGTGCATTTTTTACAAGAAGGACGGATAGGGATCTTTCGTCGTCGATTTGAAAGTTTTATTTTCTTAATTTATTTTCATAGGGCTCTTGTTTCTTATTCCGTATCATGCAGCAGTTTAAGGAAACTACTACGTTATATTTAATAGTATGTGGTCAAAATTCAACCTTTAAAAAACTAGTTGACTTGACAAAACGCTTAAATGCCAAATAACTATAAAGCTCGTTGACAAAGTATAAAAAATTGCCAATCTGTCATAGAAGCGACAAGTTGGCAACACTGTTCAGGGTTGCTAGATTATAAAATGTATTGCCATAAAAAATCTATCAATGCTCATTTCCAGTTCAGATACTTATTTTCAAGCAATATGTGGGGTTTGCATTTTCAGATTGGTTTTGAGTCAATAAAAAAACCTCTGACACATGTTGTGGTAGACGCGGTGAACGAATATAACCAGGTAGATGGGTATCATTAATGTGCATAATAGAAATTTATTGGTACTTCGTACATTTATCATTTTGTTGTGCAACAAAACTGGATAATTTTTTTTACTTATGCAAAACGATTATCTGATTTTTGCTCAGTAAATAAATGCATAAGTTCAGCAGTTTAAGCACAAACAATGTATCTTCACACGTGGTAATTTTTTTGTGTGTTACTTGAGTGATAGTAGACTCGGTAGGAATGGCAACACAATTTACGCCAACGACTACAGAAATTAGAGAATGGACGTGGCGTACTTGTAAAAGACTATTTGAGAACAAACTATATTGTTCATGCTTTTATGTATAAAGCGAGCAATATTTACCCAATAACAGGATAAAACGGACAAAAAGGATGGTGGTATTAGTAAACTTAACTAATTTCTTTGCTTTTTTATTTTCACAAGTTATCCGGGTAGGTAGGTACTATTTTTTTTTCACACAAGTTCGCTCATGAGAGATTTTTAAAAGTGCTGCCGTGTCAGATCAAATTTGAAAAACTATTTTAAAACCAATTGGATCATGCATAATACAATGAATTCATCCTTAATAAAATGTTATAAATGCATATTCGTAATCCTGATTCGTGTTTCACGAAATTCAATCGTTTTTTTTTAATATTTTTACACAGTTGTTATTTTGAAGTTATTTTGACGCCCTAAAATTTTTCTAATATACTTACACAATCATAAACATCGTAACTGGTTGTTTAAGGGTTTCCAAAGTAAAAAAAAACTTTAATCCCTAGAGATTAATAAGGATCTTTAGTCCCGATATCTGCAGACTGAAGTAACATTTTAAGAGTATGAGAAGTGAAAAAAGTTTTTATTAGTCAGGGCGCTGTATCGTGATCTTCACGGTTCATGATATACCTCACTGGGACTGGCCCGTATTTAACACGTGCTCACCACTAGTGTATAGTAGTGTGTAGTAATACTCAATTAAAGTTATTCATCCACTTTTATGCAGCTCCGATTAGTCTCTCAAGGGCTTTACCAAAATTCGATTTCCGCAAGTTCGTTTTGTGTCATCCCGCTCACACTAACAGTCATTAATTTGAGAGTGAGAGGAACGGACGCACGAACTTCGAAAATCGAATTTCGGAGTAGCACTCTATATGAGCACGAGTAACTCAAGTAAGGTAGGGTACCAATGGGCACACCTGAGCACTTAAATTCCAATTATGGACACCGTTTTGACAGACTTTTACCCTGCAGACTATAGGATATCTCTTTCCTCAATCTAATGGCCACAAAGGTACCTACACCAACCCACATTGTACGGCTAGGTGCAAAAATAAGTATCGATATGAACTTCTCAAAAAATATGTCGCGCGACCTTAGTAGGTACCGGCCGGTGTAAGAGCGAATGGTACTAATTTTTGAAACTTTGATCAGATACATATTATTACAGTTGACTCTACATTGGAGCTCCAAATCGATAAAAGATATTTCTGTAAAATAGATACTTCCTATAGGTATAGGTTATCTAAATTAAAAACAAACCTGAGGCTCGAGTTTTGAAGGCACTTCATTCACATCATACGAAACTGTTAAGAATCTGTGTATTATTACAAAAGTTTATGGATGAAATTAATATTTCGATTACTTAATTAAGATTAATTACACCATTAGGTAATTTTCTTCTACTCTACTTAGATACGACGTAGCTGCAATGTGCTAGCGATTTCATATAAATCTATTAGTTTTGCCATCATAGTACACGAGCTTTGTTTTTCGAAGCGATTGTGCTCTGCCGTACCTTGGTACAGCTTGCTGCAAGAACTAGGATATGATCTAGTGTTTGTATAGTTTTGCCAAAATACATGAATAAATTTATTTAAATAAAGCTATTGCGTCTCTGTCGCCCGCCCGACCGGTGCGTCGTCATACCATTATCACAAAACTAGATTACTTATAGTTTCAGTAATATTTTGAAGTAGGTAACTCTGTATTAAGTAGATATATATGTCCAAGCTTTGGTCTAATTTAGGTTTTCTTTGATAGGTACTACATATTGTATTATAAGTCAGAGCTGTCTCAAGCACAGCCTGTGGTTTGTATGCGCCTTGCCGTTTATATTAGTAGACAGAGAATACGTAAACTTTCTTATAACTATGTAAAAAAAATTGGCTCGGGATGTTACCTGGGTGTAGACCGGCGACCGGTTTTTAAATACCTACCTAATTAACAGAACCTATGCGGATCTTTCGATTTGCAACGAATCCGCTGAAAAAGTATTAAGTATTTATTTATTTTATTTTATTTGGGGCATCAACAGCAATACAGTACATTGTAATGAGACTTAGGTACTAAACAAAAAGCCAGTGACAGATGACCACAGAAATACAGTTAAGAGAAGCATACTTAAAACTAACACATTGTTTTACACACAAAACATGTTCTTGTCATCTTATTGAAGCATTTGTTCAGTGGCGGATTTACCATAAGGCTGAGAAGGCTCGAGCCTAGGGCGGCAGATTTTGGGGGCGGCAAATTTGGGGCACGACCTTTTTTGTTTTTCTTTTACATCATAATAAAAAAATTAAGAAGTCTGCAACAGATTTTGCAAGGGCGGCAAAAATTCAGCCTATACCTTGAAAATTTGTAAATCCGCCACTGCATTTGTTCTTCTTCTTATGGTGCCTCTCCAACTAGTGAAGGTTGGCAGTCAGCTCCGCATACTTTACACGGTCCCTGGCCAGGTTGAAAAGCTCCGCTGCACTTGTGATTCCAGTCCACTCCCGGATATTTCGCAGCCAAGATTTCTTCCTGCGCCCAACAGCTCTTTTTCCAGCCACTTTGCCCATGATTATAAGCTGTAAAAGCTCGTATCTTGTGTGCCTAAGCACATGTCCCAGATAAGCAACTTTTCTTCTTTTGATGGTCTGCATCAGTTCACACTCCTTTCCAACCCGACGCAGGACCTCAACATTGGTCACCCGATCCGTCCATCTTATGGCCAACATGCGTCTATATGCCCACATTTCAAATGCTTCTACACGTTTACGGAGTTGCTCTTTAAGGGTCCAGGCTTCACATCCGTATAGAAGTATGGGCCATATATAGCATTGCAGTAAACGGTTGCGCAGACGTATTTTGAAACTGCGACTGCAAAATATCTTCCTCATGTTGTTAAAGGCACTACGGGCGATTTTAATACGTGTTTTTATTTCGTTATCACTGTCCCAGTCTTCATTCACCCATGTGCCTAAGTACTTATATCTACGCACCCGCTCCAGTGTCCTGCCCTGCACAGAAATCATGGGATTTACCACCTCTTTCTTTGTGACCACCATCACTTTGGTCTTAGAGACATTCATATGGAGCCCCGCCTTCAAACTGCATTAATTGACTCTATCAACAATGCGTTGCAGTGCATCTTCTGTTGGAGCTATTAGGACTGTGTCATCGGCATACCTGAGATTATTGTCGATACGACCGTTAATTTTGATGCCCAAATCAAGCCCCTCCAGTGCTTCTGCGATAATGGCCTCTGAGTAGAGATTGAAAAATGTTGGTGAAAGTACACACCCCTGCCGAACACCTCTTCTGATGTCTACTTCGTCAGTTTCTTCTCCATCTACCCGGACGGTCGCTTTTTGGTTCCAGTTTTCAGTAAGGATTTGTTACAATAGGTTTGTTCAGTGGCGGATTTACCAGCAGGCTGAGTAGGCTCGAGCCTAGGGCGGCAGATTTTGGGGGCGGCAAATTTGGGGAAAGTTTTTTTTTTTTACCTCATAGAAATCAAAAAGATTTTTCTATGACGGTTTTGTATTATGACAGTATTGTAAAAATAATGTATGATATGACAATTAGTTTAGGGGTACGAGTCGGGTTACCTTCGCGTGTGGTCAAGAGCTGTGGATCGTTTTTGGATCCGTCCGAGGGGAAGAGCAATGCTTGGTCCGATGCACCCTGGGCATCGGTTAATGATTTCCTGGCAAATTCTGAGGGATATCATTATCCGTTGGCTAAGAGCCCGACAGAGGGGGGGGGGGGGAGGAGGGGTCTTTTGACCGTGTTCTACCGTACAACGTTGCCGACATTTTTGTCATAAGATTTTTGAATACCTACTTTATTTATTACTGACATTGGCGAAATCAACGCATCGATCGATGGGGTCACATTAGAAAAAAAAGAAGAAGAAGAAAATAGGTTTTCTATGTCTTGGAGTAGCAACAGCAAAATGACAATATAATATTCATACCCTGGTTTCACCAACATACCAACATTATTTATTGGTTTAAGTAGTAATGAATTTTGAAAGAACATCACTCGGATGTGGTATAAATCTGTGTACTTATTGCTACAAAATTACAGCGCAAATTCTAATCTACTCTTTCAAATTCAGTACAATTTTTTGCTACTTTCGAGTTGGATTTTCACATATAATGTGCTTGGATAAATCGGGCCCCTGCCCCATTACAAATAGCTGTAGCATAGTACAAAAACTAATTAATTTTATTCGAAACTAATTAGTAAAATCGAATTCATGAACATAAGTAAGTATCTACTTAGCGCCTGGTGGGAGTGGAAAAATTTACGTAGGTTTACTTAAATGGGTTTCGCAGAAATAGGTAGGTAAGTACTAGGTATAAAAAGTGTTGGATTGCATACCTAGCAGGCTGCAAGTCGGGTCGCGGGGCGTCGGGCGGCCCGCAAGGGTGGGGCCAGACGGGGAATGAACTGCAGAAGGGTTAACGTTCGCATCCCCTGCACTGGCTACCACCCACGTATTATGCTGCTGCCATGCACGTAGCACTGGTGGAAAAGTAAGTTGATGGCATGGAAATATCAAAATGATACATGGCAGCTGCGATTTGGTCCTATTTTGTTAGGGATAATGTAATGGTAATAATAATCACTAGATACTTATTAATCGAAAGGATACCATAACGTAGCATTTGTAATCTTCTAAATAGATTGTCTTGTCTGGCTTCAGTAACATGTCGAGGTACATCTGAATGAGGGGGCTTGCTTAGGCTGTTCTAATTCCTATGTGGAAATTTTACACATAACATAAGTAACCTACGTACAACATGTTTCGCATATTGTGTGTTATCCTTGAAACATTTTCCTTTACCTTAAATCTTATGGAAACGTGGAGACCGAAAAACGTGGAGATAAAAAAAAATCGAGGCGTCAGCTTTTCGAATTTTCGCACGACTATATAGGTACTTAATCGTAATGCACTAAGCTGTAGGTCAAGCAGTTAAGCTTTTGAAGCTTTGCTGCTAATATTGAAGTAACTTGTGTACTTATTTTCAGAATAACTAAATACTTTAATTTTATTTTCCGAACACTAAACGCTGAAAAACTTACAAAGCCTATATATGTTGGAATATTGCGCTGGGTGCTGCGTTATAAGACTAGGTATCAGTGGTCAAGACTGAATGGGTCGCTGAGCAACTTATAGAGAAGAGTAGGTACATATAAGGTACTATGTACTATTGTAAGTATGTAGTACTATTTTCTACTAGGTATGCAGTAGAAGGAGATCATCGAGTGATGTTAACCTGCTAAATATGTGTAGTATCAGAGAAACAAAAGTTTTGTTCATTAATTAACTGGACAAAGTAGCCCGATTCAATCATTACTTCGCTGTTCGTACAGCAGTTCTTTGTTCGGATAAGACTTGACAAAGCGGAGAGTTATGGATGTCATTTCAGTATATCAGTATTCGCATTATGATATGTTCGTATGATTAATCACATCTTGTTTTGATTGGTTATATCTGCCCATAGACACCCGCATCACCACAACTTTTGTAGATGATCTTGTGTCAGAAATTTCACAGCTGCTTTCTCTGTTGGAAATAACACTACAATCACTGCTGCTTAGCAGCACAATTAGCACATAAGATGGTAGTAGAGATCCGGACGGATTTTACACAACATCTTACCATAAAATCTACCCTGCGTTTAATGATTTGACTAAAATTAAATGAGTAAGTTCCAGAAATGTAGAGTTCTGTATTATTTTGTACCTACTGATTTGTGGTGTTCAATAAAGAGTAATGTATTGTATTGTTCTCCAATTTTAGGAATGATACCGGCTTCTACATTACTTATGGTATGGGAAAATAAGCACGTACCTGTTAATAAGTACTGTTAATTTACGGTGTAATAGTTGTACGCCAGAAGTGGCCAAGGTTATTCCTGGCACTAGTTCACGTAGTTAGTGCCTGCGTCATGAATGTCATTACCATTGTAGTTGTTGCTGCCAAAGTGGTATTTATTTATATCCTTCATTATGTATAACACCTTACTATGCAATATTTTAGGGCTTAAAATACCGCACACGTAATAAAACTCGTGACTTACCAAAATGTAGCAACCACCCATCTCCCAGGTCACTTAGCGTGATATGCGTGGCCGGAGTTGACTTAGTCTATTGGGCTTTGCACTATTAGACTTAACATAATATATCTATACCTAATAACATAATATATCTCTATCTATATCTTTATTATTACTTATATAATAATAATTTTGAAAAAAAAGAACAACAATATATGTACATAACACAATTACAGAAATTACATAAATGGAAATTGATACAAATTAAAAACGAATTAAAAACTAAACTAAAACTAATCTTAAAGTAAAATAATTAAAAAAGGAGGGGCCCCCGTGGCATAGTTCCACAGACGCTGGCAGCATTCCCCCTTTGGACAGCGATACTAATACGCTGTCCAAGGAAGCTGCCAGCTCTGCGGTCACCCGTAGCGTCTATTAGCCTCTTCGAAATATCTTTGAAGAGGCTAATAGCGCTAGGACCCCACGGACCAAGGGTCTCAACACCGAAAGGGACAAAGTTGTATTCGGTGCTGAGACCCCTATACATATTTATTTACCTTGCCTGATTCGGCCGCTTCTGCAGCCGCGCCTGCTCTACTCGTGGTTCCGCGAAGGTGAGACGAGGCTAGTGTGTCTACGCACGTTGCATCCCACACCAGCACACGTCCCACACTCCACGGAATCATAAACATACCGTCCGGTCTCTTGCCGTCGTCCCTAACGATGCCCGTTGGTTCCAACAAGGCAGGGACATTGGCAGAGGCAAGTGACCGGCGGATGATGTCGATCAGCGCGGCGTGCCTCGAGAAGCGGCCAGCGCTCTTTAGGCAAGACAATCCGTGGTGTCCTAAGGGGTCTACATCCTTGCCACAGGGGCATCTATGAGGTGTGCAGCAACGAAGACCAAGGCGAAGTATTATATTATACAAACGTATATATATGTGTTTAGGTCTAAGCTAAGCTGTGGCAGCCCAGTTTTTTGATAGGTACATGGCTCCAGGGAAGAGCATAATAGAATCGACCCTGGAAACCTTCTAGACTTCGTTTGTGTGCGAAAATACTTATGTGTAATTTATTATAAGTTTTAGTGGAGAAAACGACTTGAGAACAGCACAACACCACAGCGGAGCATTAACGACAAACTGTGTGTGTGAAATTCATACTGAGCCCATTCAGAGATGAGCCCTGTGCCTGTGCCCAGCAATGGTACATTATCTATTTATACAGGCTGGAAACAATACCTAGGTGCTGTTTCAGGTTTTAATTCTAAAACAAATTGACTCTACATTATTTTGCTAAGCTCTACTAAATAATTTATTTTTCACCTCACTTGCTCGAAAAGGCTGTCTTTCTCCTTCAAAATCTGCGTGGAAAATTGCTTTTTCCACGCTTGCGTGGAAAAGGTTTTTGAAATTCGAACGTGACGATGACCACCATTGCCCACCTACTCATATACTCAGAAATTTGAACTTTGAACTTCGTATGTTGTCGTCTCGCTTATACGAATAGTACTTAATTAGGTGAATGAGAAGGACGGAATAATGCGAACTTCAAATGTCGAACTTGTTATCAGACCCCTAACTTTTTCATCCGATAAAAAAAAACATAATGTCACGTTCAGAAACGCGATCCGGTATCCATTATTAATTTATTTTAAAATCCGTTACTTCGTAAGTTATTTTCAAGATTTGCTAACTTTCGTTGCTAAAAGAAGAAACGATATTGGTTTTTATTAATTAATTTAATTTGTGGTTAACCACAAAAATAGCAACCAAGCTGGAAAAAACAGATATTATGATGCAAATTCAGAACGCGCCCCATTTTTTTAATTCAGTCTAGTTAGTGCGATGTTTTAACTTTCTTTTTAAAAATATATCTATGATTAGAAAAAAATAATAAAAGTTTTTAGAGATTTCTCGTCGGGAAACCAAAAAGTTGACCAAAATTGTTGTTTGGTTTATGATAAAACAGTATAATACACAAGAAATTAATATGATAGAACAATCAGAAAAAATAGTTTTACTTATTAGATTATTAGACTAGGCTGTATGGGCTTAGATCCTTTTACCTTTCTTATTTAGAAGAAAAAGAATAAAAAAGCTGATTTACTATTAGACTTTCATCCACCATTTTTCTCGCTGTAGTGAGGTGAAAAATTGTGTGTTTCGCTCGGCAGCAAAGTTGTTTAGTATCTCGTGCCTTGAAACCCTCGCGACGCTCAGGATTCTTCTTTTGAACCACTCGCTTCGCTCGTGGTTCAATCATAGAATCCTTCGCTTGATCGGGTTTCAATTCAGGCACTCGCGCCAAACAAACACTTTGCAGCCTTGCATAACAAATAACTATTTCGTGTTAAAAATGACCATTTTACCAAACGAAACGAAAGAAAGAAGCCTGAAATTTTGCAAAGGTAGAAGTTTCCTTTGTGACTTAGACAAGGATTAAGGATGGATAATCGAAATTCCACAGTAAGTTCGACAGTAAGTTTCTTGTAACGGGGGTGAAGCCATCATGCACTTAAACTTATTGTAACAAAATACTATAGAAAGCATTTTAAACCTTTTAAAACTGTTAAAACGCTACAAATAGATATCGCATACATTGTCATTGAAATCCCAAAGTCCCGAGGTTTTGAATCCTTTACAAGTCTCGTGTTTACAAAAACATAAACACATAGAGCCCGAGAGAAGAAAAGCATTAAACATTCTGCAGAAGTCATTTTATTATTTATTTACAGCTAAGCAATTTTTTTGTAGTTTTATTTACAGGTCCTCTATCTGCCCTTCATGTAGCCAAATTAGATAATATTAAATTATTGGTATATCAAGCGAGTAACTTTAGTCTCTCAACAGCTAACAGAGTACGACAATAATAAGTAGCGCGGTGTTAACGAACTTAGGCGTAGGCAGTAAATCGCGACACGTGTATTTCGCTCGGGAGGAGTAGTCCTGTAGGTTGACTGTCAATTGTTTATTTTTGTGGACGGAATAGGGACGACGACTAGGCATTTGAGACACGAACAAGGGGATCTTGAACTTAGATGAATCTTGAAGGAACCAGTGTAGAGAAAGGAGGTCAACAGAATTCATCCTCTAAAAGTTTTGCTTAAAAATTGGGAATAGAGGAATTTGCTCCCACAAATAGTTGGATGTTTTTGAACAAAAAAAAAAGAGTATTTATTACAGTGACTCTTATCTGATCTGTCTCTACTTTAGGAGCAAGTAAATTCCCATTCGATTGGTCACACGGGCTATCCAATTTTGCAACTCATTGGTGATTTGTTACTCATATTTACCATGCTGTCACTAGTTTTTTTGCAAAAGTTTTTCCCTTATTCCCTGAACGGAACAGGGCCGTTTTGGTTATCAGAACTCCACACGTTTTCGCTCAATTGGTTCAACTGTACCTCTATTATTGCTTGCGGTGTTGGGTACCTATGTATAACAAATAACATGTTTTAGAATTCAGAAGCGTTAATTTTGAGATATCTACATTCCAAGTAAAGAATAACAAAGAACTAAGTATTGATTTTCTAATCTACCTACCTCAAACCTCTGTCTGTTTGGTGTGGTGTCATAGAAATAGAATCAAGTTTTTGGACAGAAAATAAAAGTGTCCCAGTAATAGTTTCAGTTAAAAAGCTTTGCGACCCTAGTGCTACATAATACCGTAGTATATAAGCGGATCATTTCGTAACAGGGTCAGGGTACTGGGTAAGAGGCACAGCGCGTGCGCGTAGAAAGGTCAAGGTCAGGTCCCTGGAAGATTTCCTCTGAGGTCGTCGACCAGGCCCTGTTTTTCAGGGTTGCCAGTGGATCGATTTGCCTTCACCGCTACGCGTGTAGGCGTTGCTACTGAAAGAAAATGTTCTATCTTTAACTGCCTATTTTCCCGCGCCTACAAGACCGCGTAATTGAGAGTACTTAACATTTTAGGTTACCCAGTTACAATATTTTACTAATAGCCATTTTTGGTCTTCAGGCTTTGCCTGCCATCTTGTGTCCAGCAGTTAGTCTTAGAGAACATCATGTCCAATAAAGATCGATAGCTATGTGTGAATTACCAAATAACAACCAGTATAATTATGCGAAGAATGTCTATGCATGTTAGCACTTACATAAAAGTGTTGTATTAGGTCAACCTCTGAATGCTTCGTCAACTCCCAGCGTAAACGAAACGAAAATAAAAACCTGAAATTTTGCATAGGTAGTGGTTTCCTTTGTAACATAGACAAGGCTTAAGGATGGGTGATCGAAATTCCACCGTAAGTTTCTCGTAACGGGGGTGAAGCTATGCACTTAAACTTATTGTAACTCTTAAAACTATTAAAACGCTAATAATAGATATCGCATACATAGTCATTGAAATCCCGAAATTCCGAGGTTATAAATTCTTTACAAGTCTCGTGTTTACAACAACGCATATTTCCTCTATCTGCCCTTCAACAGTGATTTTCAACCTGGGGGTCGCTTGTAGTATACGAGGGGACGTAAATGCGTAATACTTACGTTTTTGGAACTCACTGATATTTTCTGAGATATCGGAAAATTTTCTAGGTCTGACAAAATGGGCTTATTATTGACACAAATTTCATTTCAGAGAACAGTTTAGAACCTAATAGAACCAATTAAACTTTTAACGGGTTGGCAAAGTTACCCCTCACTAAAATCTCGGTCACCTCAGGATACCAAATGGATCGGGAACAATCATCGTTGTACCGAGGCGTATATGCTTTGTTTACTGAGTATATGATTAATGTGTACTTAAATAATTTCTTTCAGCACGAAAAAAAAAATTACTTCGGTAGCAGTAGGTTCGACTAAGCTCTACAAACATAAGCCATCGTTATAATCACCGGGACGACAGCGCTTAAAATTGCTTTTACTTAAGTACGATTAGATAAAAAATTAAGACCTATTTAAACCAATTAAGATATGAACTACTCGTACATCGGTTCACATTACGTGCTTGAGAGTAAAGTATAACCTCATTGATTATGATTAGACGTGGTGCATGTTTAAGAAAATGTTAGTAATCCTTCCAAGCAGACCAAAGTTAAACGGTTCTCAAATCAATAAATTCAAATTGTTTCGCAGCTAAGTAAATCTCAGCTCGTCCCAAGAGGAAGCCTACCATGTACAAGTAGTAAATATTTGAGCGAGTAAATTCGCGTTGACAGGCTGTTTATTAGGGAGCGAGTTTGTTCGTGTGTCAAGCTAGCTCGTGGAGGCTGGAGCCAAGGCCACTCGGTCATGACCGCTGTTGTCACGACAGTTCTGTATCTACGCGCTAAGGTGGACTTGAGTGGAGATGAGATGTGGTGTAAACAACTATTTACACCACATAATATATTATACCTTCTAAGCTAATGGTAAAAGATGAGGGTCAAAAGGGATGGTGAATTTGATTTCAAGCGCTCGCATGTCATACAATATTGTCTCAGGGGCTACGGTAACTCTATGATGATTAGTAGTGTAGACAACATCAGGTTGGTTCGTCATACCAGTGTATTCGGAAATATTATGTGATTATGGAATTACTTATGAAGATTAAATGGAATTGGCATTGTTCATTTTTTTTAGTATGCTCCAATTCGAAAACCATTTCGAGGAAAACCATCAATTATCCGATTTATCTTGTCCGATTTCAAAAATACTTTATGATTGCAGATATTTTTGTAAAAGTACTTTGAACCATTGTTTGACCGAACGACCGGGTTTTTAGACAGAATCCAGCATCGAATGTTTGTCACAAAAATGAAAAAAAAAAGTTTGGCTACAGCAACTGTCACGTGTCACTGTCAAATCTACAAAACCATAGACAAAGCCGTTTTTTTATAGCCAGCCGAACGAAGGCGATTGGGATTCTGTCTTAATTCACGAATTATCAAACAGCGAAAAAATATTTATTATTAATTAACAAAGCTACGTAAAAGCATAATATTCAAATTAGTTGCTTGAAATAGTCCATTTTATCAAATAAAGGTGTTAAAAGCACAGCTTAAAAAAAATTAACAATGCCAATTCTCAAATGAATCAAGAATTTTGACTTCTTGATTTTTTATGTCTACTATTACGGTTTTACCGTTAGAAATTTAATTTCTAACCGAAACTGAAAACTAGAACACAGAAAAATCCGAAAAGTAAAGCTATGGCCAGGAATCAAACCTGGGTCCTCATCATTTCGTGATGCGTGCTATACCCCTACACCACCCACAGCATGTTTCTAGTTGTGTCGTTTAGATATTTAAATGGAACTCCTCAAGAAATAACAGCTGGTAAACAGTTATGCCATGAATATACCAACCCGACTTGCTATGGCAGTTGAAAACAGGAAAGATTTACTAATAAGCAAGAAATTACATACATACATACATATCACGTCTTTATCCCTTACGGGGTAGACAGAACCTTAGGTAGCATAACCTTAAGGCCACGTTTAGCATGATTAAGGGCGTATAGCTGTAAAGGGAAATCAAAATAGTGATGGGTTGCTAGCCGCATCGCCTATAACATGATTCCTAAGACTTTCGCCCATTCCCTCGATGGGCTTTTACCATCTGCACGGGAAGAGAAGCAACTGGTAAATTCTATGTTTTTTCTTCACTCCCAGACCAGCATGGAAGAAATTGCCTATTTTTAAAAAACGGTTTCAAGAAATCTCGTAGTAGGTAACTTACTTTTAAGAGTTAAAAAGATATCAGAAAAAAAACGAAAACAACAGAATTGTTCAAATATATAAGCACTTTCAGTTTTCATACATTGATATATTACTTACTTGCTGACTTACTTATGTGTGTTATCCTGTATTCATCTTTTTCTTGTGTTTTATGTACAATAAAGAGTTATACATACATACATACATACTTACATTCTGTTATGTCCATGAAATTGACCTAATTGGTTAGACAGTTATTTTATGTTTGAAGGGCGGAGCAATAATATTTATTATGAATTTACTACGTACACAATATGGGTAATTCAAGGTTTTATCCAAGGTTCACTTCCATAGGGCCTTCTATCTGACAAGGACAGTTGGTTAAGGGTGTTTGTAAGTGTGCATTTATAGCACGTGCACGGTGTAACGTTTTGATAAGATCTACTGTTATGTTTGTTGGTGTGTATTTTCTTGCATGTTGCAAGACATTGGTGAAAGAGACGTTAGCTTGCCTTACACAACAGAAAAGTCAGGTTAAATGTAACATGGTAGGTTCGCAACCGGAGATCGAGAAAAATAAAGAGGAAAAAGCAACCAATGATGATTTATCACTTGTCAGCATAACCTGCGGTATAAAGCATTAGCGACGGGAGTTGCCTTCGACATACATTTGAACAAATTTTTTATACTATCGTTTTTGTGGTGAGGTATACTAATACTGCACTATAGGACAAATTTGCATTCTTGTTAGACTTTCGCTACAATCTAATACTAAAACAAAACCGCTACGCATATATGCGTAACACGCGTTCACATATGTTCTAGAAAGATTTCTCATCACCACTGCAAGCTACCATCTCCTGTGACGTGACAAGTGGCTTCCTGGCTTGCACCCATTTTGCCTAGCATAGTGGTTCTAAATGACATTATCAATTTATTATACAAGCGTGTCGCGCCGGTGCAGTAGTCATGCCTATTTTAACATCTCACGCAGTTAAGCATGAATGGTCGCACACATTTATCATGTAGCCCACACCTGCAATCTTACTGATGCTTCGATCACTCAGACGGGTTAATTAGTAACTACGTTCTCTGCTGTTATTTATTTATTTCAATGTACTTAAGTTGGTAGCCGCAGATCTACACTAGACCGCTTGAGCATGACGGACGCGCGCCCGGAGTGCTGGTGCCTAGATGCTTTGTGATTCGCATTCGAGTATTTTGCCCAGCAGTGGGACACTTCAACAGGCTAGCATGATAATAAAAATAATATTTTTGGAAAAGGAAAAGAAAAGAAAAAGAAAGAAAACATTTATTCGTGACATAGATAATAGTTACAAAGACAAGAAAAAGAGGTAAAAAACATAAGGACATATATCACGATATGAAGGACGAAGTGAAGTCCATGACTCTGTATAATGCCTACGAGCGAAAGGTTCCAATTATGATTTACGATTGTCTAATAATAATAAAAAATATACCGGTAGCTTAGGCCTCGCCTCGCTGCCGGCGGCACCCTAGGTTAGGTTTTTATAATGTTTTTATATTTTGTATTAAGATTGTTTTATTACTTTTTATATGAATATTGTAAGAACCTAACTAGAGATAAAAATAAATAAACATAATAATAAAAAATAAAAAATAATTTTCAAAAAGAAGAATATGTCCACGAATGCCGCAAAAAGGTACCAAATATCCCTTGAGCTGCGATACTTATTTCAGAAATTAGCTTTTGTTTTGTTCTCAGTCCTTTTTTCGCAACATGAAATTGCTCTCGGCTGATTAAGAAGATTCTGAATAGTTGGAGATTAGAGATCGACATACTTTATCTGTAAATATGCTGCGTAGTTTCCAGTGGTCACATTAATTTCTTATCAAGATTTAAAGGGATTATTTGGAACGATTTTATGCAACTTCTGTTATTTGATTTAAGGTTAGCCATTTTCTGGCGTTGCGCTTGCGACCACTGTAAGTTCCGAACTGTCTATTATTATTTCTTATTGTATGTATGCATGTGTGTTATGATATTTAGTAGTTTACTTTATGAATTGTTTGTTGTATTTTGAGATTTAAGCTCTATTGTGGCTGTCACTATATGGATACCTATTTTAAACTCACTCTTTGTCGGTCTACTCAAAGGTGTAGAGATCCCTTATAGGGAAAAGTTCGCCTTTGTGCATATATTAAATGTTTTTTTTTGTGATTTGTGTCTGTTTCTTTATATTTGCACAATAAAGCATTTACTTACTTACTTAACAAAGAACAATGTTATAGGATAGGAACCAGTAACTTATAACTTATGTTTTCGCTTAGAGTTAATGCTAGGTATTGTTTATTTCATCAACCACAGTAAATTTTAAAATGATTGCATTCGTTTTTATATAAACCATGACGGTACCGTTATTTATTATACAGTATAGATATCTATCTAGCAGCTTATCGCTGTTGGTATTCAGCAGCTATCAAAATGCCTTGAGAATCACCTGAGATAAAGTACCCGTATCCCTGCTTTTTTTCTCTGGTAACTAAATATATGTCCCCCAGTGCGCAATGCGCAAGCAAATGCAACTTGGGCATATTCTTTAATCACCGTCTTGATTACATTGAATCAATGGCAAAAAACAGACGAAGGGGCATTAACTGACCGGCTTATTGTCTCAAGTATGCGACCGGGTAATCGTTTTCATTAGTTTAGCGAATGAACGAGCGAATGGATCTCGGCCGGGACTCGGGAGCGATGTAAAAACTGTGGTGCGATGGTTCGCCGGATACGGGTTCCCGCTGGACGAGGGGGGATGTGGGGTGGGACGGGAGTGCATCGGGACGTTGACTGTCTGGGCCCAGGCTGCGTTATCTGCAGTTGCCCTTTCGTACGATGCACCGTAACCCTCCCACCCTAGACGCGAGGGGGCACCAGACCTCTGCAGCCCCCCAGCTACATTCTAGAAAGCGCTATTGACCTGAAATAAGACGGTAAACAAGTTCTGAACAAGTGATTCGAATGGCTTTAATTTGAAATTGAATAAATCACTTAACCTATCTGTAATAATCATGCTGAGATGTGATTTTGAATGTTTTGTATTTTTGTTTATATTTGACTAGCTTCTGCCCGCGACTTTGTCTGCGTAGAATTATACACTATAAGCCATCCTCTTGAATCACTATCTATTAAAAAAACAGCATCAAAATCCGCTGCGTAGTTTTAAAGATCTAAACATTCATACGGACAGACAAACAGCGGAAAGAGACTTTGTTTTACACTATGTAGTGATCATGCAAAGATAGAATAGAATGATCAATATCACAAGAGAAGAACAAAAATCACATATTCAACACAGACATTAAAATAAGATAATAATAAGTAAAAACTATTAAATACGAGTACAAATACTTAACTATTAACATGGGTACCTAAAACTTATAATGATGACTACACACACTCGCACAAAGATTTCGTTAATTATAAAATGCCATCGCAAATTTAATTCAATTTCAATCTAAAGTAGGGCAAGGGACTTCCCGATCTCCTAAGTCGTTACACCTTGACAGAGTGGCTGTGATTGTCGATTGAGGATCTGACTCTTACGATGACTTGCTTTGGAAAATAGTCTTTTGTGTAGGTTTCCCGTTGTACAGACGTGCCAGTTCTAAAATTCGTAGTTCTCAGTTGTCCGTTGTGCGACCCATACTTTTACATCATCTCTTACTCGCCATTTAAGACACCCACGGGAAGTGATAGAGGTTCATCCTATCCTAAAATCAGAATCAGAAAAGAAACTTCTGAGCGTTCTCATCTTCGATGTAACCTTAGCCTTAAGGTGGAGTTAGACCTAACGAGCGAATGGTCATTCTATTCTATTTATTGTGTACAGCAAAAATAACGGGTCACACTCCATACAAATTTGTATGAAAAGGGACTTGTTATTTTTGCTCGACACAATAAATTTGGCAGAGTGGGGATAGAATGAGCATTCGCTTGTTTGGTCTAAAACTCCACCTTCATAACGACAAAAGCGTTAAATTATTGTACAAAATAAGTGCGAATATTGTGTGCGATATAATGATAGCGGGTAAGTTATGATCGTAAGTCTTGAAGCCTTGACCCTTCAGAGTAAAGACCTTCGTAGGGTCTCACTCTCATTGTCTCGCTCTAGTTAATAAACAAGACCCTTTAATACATAAGTAATTTATAGCAAACAGTGCACTCAGCCTTTTCTTTCTACTGGTTTACGACGTGGGAGTCAACCAAACAACATTAAGTTCGCTGTAAATTATAAACAACACTTAAAGTGAGTCACAAAATCAGATTCATTTAAATAACAAGCGATGTAGCTAGTTAATGTTTAGAACTTTATTTGTTTTTCAATGTAACTAATGATGTTTATTTGTAATAGAACATGAGCGAATGCTGTCTGTATCTTCCGAATTCATTTTGACAAAATATTTTAGAAGTTAGTTGTATGTAAGTATATATTTTTTTAGAATAAGTACAGAGTAATTACTTTTAGCTTAGTTTTAATGGTAATAAGTAATCAATCTTTTGTAAATAAAAAAAATAGATAACAGATAAAGGTGCAGCCGTTTAATTTGAAAATAGTCTTAATTAACAAGATCTCGCTCTGAGTGGCTCTGGGTAATCTCCGTTTCAAAATAAGTCCAATACTGGTCGGATGAACTGAATGCAAAGGTGAACTTATCCCTTCAAGTAACCATTTAAAAGCATGTTAAGCATTTAAAAATATTAAACGGCTTCAAGTCACGTAATGTATTCAAGTGAAAATGGGAGCTGTTTTTAAGTATAATAGCGCGAGTATTATGTAAGTTAGAGGCCGTGGGGTCAAAGCCCAAGGTTACATATTTGTGACATTGCCAAGGACTAGTACCGCAGTCGATGCCAAGTCTTCCCTTAAAGTCAAATTTAGGACAAGTTAGCAGTTATTCCTTGGAGTTCACTGAAACACGCTTCGGCCACGTACTTACGCTGTAAATTTATTAGGTTACTTTAGTTATCTAAAAGTTTTACGACCGTTTACATGAGAATAATAAATATGAATTTGTACATTTAGCACTAAATGCCAATCTGCAGGTTTATAATAAATACATATCTTATTCTTTATTCACCTTAGACACCTAGTTCAGCCTGTGGTAATTATATTATTTTATTATTTAACTTAGCATTTTGGGGTGTCCCACTGTTGGGTCAAGAGCATGCTCCAGCTAGTAAGCTCCTCGGATATATTGTTCAATGAAAATTTACAAACCTTAGGTCATACGATCAGTATTAAGTAACTTAGTAGTTAGGTTATTACATAAGTTACTTAATAGTAGGAGAGTCAAAGTGGTACAATATAACGGTGGTTTATTAATTTTATTATGTTTGTAAATATGTAAGGCTTATTTTGTTAATGTTTTCATTAAAGTACTATAAAACTATTGAATACTCGTAGTTGTGAATTCATCCAAGTTTCAAAACATTATGTAGTAACTAATATTGTTTCAATGGGGACTATCGTTTCTTTGCTTACCAGTTGGCGCCACTGTTGACTAAGGTCCAGAGGTATAACTGTCAAAGGTGACTTTATAAGATCGGCGCCGAAACAAAGTTTTAAATCTTGAATCTCATCAAGTTTTTTAATTATAAATAACTTTCATCATATCGAGTAACTAAGCCGCTATGTTGTGCAGTTCCGTTTTGTTCGGAAAAAAATCCGCTTTCAAAGCGTTCACATTCATCGCTAAATAAATTATTATAATCCCACCAAAAACATTCTGTAAAAAACTAGCCAAGTTTCGATGGAGCTGCTTGTTTATCTCTAAAAAAAACCGGTCAAGTGCGAGTCGGACTCGCGCACCGAGGGTTCCGTATCATTATCTATAAATATCTAAAACCAGTGTAAGCAGAGCCCTGTTCCAAAGCAAAATGTACGCAGTGTGGGGTTACTTTATATTGGTCACTGCTATATACAGACATACATACACATTTACGGTTTTCGCAATTATTCTTTAATCTGTGCTATAAGACCTACCTTCATACCAAATTTCAAGATTCTGCGTTCACGGGAACTACCTTGTAGGTTTTGATTCCCTTGAGAGTTGAAAATTTGCGGAAATTTGCGGCATAAACGGCTGTATCTTTTGATTGCGTTGGCTTAGAAGTTTGATTTTTTTCACAGCTTCAAGGGACAGTAGACCTGAGTAATTGATATAAATTTCAGCTTCATACCTCCACGCGTTCCTGAGAAAAAGGGTCTTGACAGACGGACGGACGGACGGACGGACGGACGGACGGACAGACGGACAACAAAGTGATCCTATAAGGGTTCCGTTTTTTCCTTTTGAGGTACGGAACCCTAAAAATAATGAAATCCAGACAAAGTCGTTCCAAGTCTAAGGTGGCTTACTGCGATTTCTTTATTATTATAGTTAATATTGTGTGACTTGGCCGTTGAAGGGTACACAAGGGTACAAAACCAGGTTTATTTTCCATCGTCAATGGGTAGCGGTTCTGGCGACAGATTGGTGCAATGGTGTCATGGAGCACCTGGTTTTGTACCCTTGTTTACCCTTCAACGGCCAAGTCACACAACATTAACTATAATAAAATAATAAAGAAATCGCAGTAAGCAACCTTAGACTTGGAACAACTTTGTCTAGATTTCATTACTTTTTAGAGATAAACAAGCAGCTCCATCAAGACTTGGCTAGTTTTTTACAGAATGTTTTTGGTGGGATTTCACTTCTTTTTGTAGAAACGTGGGCATATTGATTTATTTTATTAGATTTTCTTATTTGTCATTTTTTTTTCTTTTTAGGTGGTTTTTTTTTCAAACATCAAATGAAGCGGCCCACCAAGTTAAATATTTTTTGTAAAGGTGGTATATGTCAATCTCTAATAGTTTGGTTGGGCTCTTGTGTTTTCTAATCAGGGTCACCAGGTACTCCAGATCTTCGATTTTCCTAGTTTTTATATTTTTCCCTTTATGTGGCCATTAAACCCTAACTCTGTACCAAATTTCAGCTCGCTGAGTTTATGGGAAATACTAGTTCTATTTTGATGATCACGAGTGAGTGAGTGAGTGAGTGAGTGTCATAAATGCGAAACTTTGCTTTCGCTTAACTTTGGAACTAAATGACCTACAGACTTGAAATTTTGGATTTGAAGTATGTGATTACTGGATGCTGGATGACGAAAATTTCTGCGTTCTGGTCTTATCCAGAGGTTCTCAAATAGAGGCCTGAAAATGCGGCGAAATCGTTCCAGTAAAGGATGGTACGGCAGTGTTTGCTTCGCGCTCGACTTGGCGGGGGCACTGCCGTGCCCCCAGATTTATGTCACGAAGCCCGCCAAAACCAGTGACAAGTGAATGTTGTTGGACCTCACGCACACTAGCGCCTCTAGTGGCAGATTCACACGCGATAGCCCCCATTTGTACCATAAGGCCGTTAAGGCGTTAACTCGTCATATAGTGACGAACAGGCACAGACATTACAGGGACCTGAATAATTTAGAACATCGCTTCGCTGTAGGTTACACATATTGTAGGTATACGAATATTTTAACTTCAGTAGTGCATTGACTTTAGCGGAGGTGACCCTTTAATACTTATTTGGTATTTTGAAATAAAAAGGTTTCAGTAAGTAGAAAAGTTAATCGAACTAAATTTACGCCACGATAACAAAAAAACATATTTTTTAGTTTCTATTGTTGTCGGCTTCGCTGGCTGCATTCTGAATACCCGTTGCCAGCGAGCGACTGTACCGTCTAATATGTGTGTCTTACCGGTGTATTTATATATATATATATGCCTAAAGATAACTGATGACATATATCCGCGTAGAGTAGAAGTAGAACAGAAGATTTCGATAATACCCGCAGACACAACAAAAAAAAATACCGCCAAGTGCGTGTCGTAACAAATGGTTTTTAGTCGAACTGAAGTTAAAATGGTATAGGTACACAAAGAAAGCAAGGTGGTCAGATGATATATATGGTGGACCGCTGTCCCAATCTGGAGGAGAGCCACAGCTAATCGGACCCAGTGGAGGAAAGTTGGAGGCCTGTGCTCAGTTCAACGGTGAACGCTAATTTGCTGAAGAAGAACATCATTCTGTTGGGCCATCGTTGTGTTTATATCTATCATGAGGCAGGATTTCTTCGACATCTCAGACACTAAAAAAAGCGTGAGTTGGACCAATTTTGAGGTATATTTGTCAGACAACCTATGAAATATATGTCAAAATAGTCGGTTAGGGTTAAAATTATTGTTGAAGTGACAATACAATACAATACAATAACTCTTTATTGAACACCACATATAACAACCAAAACAGAAAAAGGTATACAGAATATTACAAGGTAACAATAGGCGGCCTTATCGCTACAGAGCGATATCTACCAGTGACTTGGTACAACTCACGCTATTTATAAGACTCGTATATTCTTCAAATCAATTTTCGCTCTTTTATAATTCCTTTATTCTGTCTCTCCTATGTCACAATCACAGTGTACATAAAGGTGGCATTAAGTTTCTATGAAAAAAATAAGCATCCATAAACCAAAGTAGACAGAGGGCGAAATTGTACCGGGAAGTTTCAGAAGCTAGCTTATTTTCCCTGAAAGGGAATAGGGAGCACTCTGACCTTGAGGCTCGCGTCCTCGGGCCGAGTCAACGACAGCGAAGACTTTGGCCTCGGCCGGCGCGTGCTAAATACCCCTGCCCCCGGCCCGCGCGTCGCACCCCCCGCACCCGCCTCTCAACCCGCACTGGAACATTTCTTCCAATTAAATTAACTTTGTTTTTATAAAGCCGCTGTATTAAGAAAGACGACTTACCGAGCCAAAGTATAGCAATGTGTCTTGCATAAATTGTGATGATGTATATTTCGGATAATGTCTCTTTTTCTAAAGTAGGTAACAGATATGTAATGATAATACGGGATACATTGACCAATCGAAAGGTCATTTCTTCTTGAAGACTAAAATAGATTAATTTACTTACTCATTGATTATTATAATTTATTTCGTATTCTATAGATTAATTACGCGGCTCTTTTTTTTCTAAATGAGCCGTCTAGCCAGATCTACGAACAAGTCTATAATCCGTTTAAAATGATAATGATAGTGGTAAACACGTAAATTATAATGTAGATCGCATGCATCTGCGTTATTACTTTCACGAAGAATGAATGCTGTAGATTAAATTCTTTCAACCTATCTTTGTTATAACAATAATCGCAAATCTACTAAGGCTTGTGCGTACGCATCGTCTCTTAGCTACAAATAAACTCGTTGCGCATTTGTTTATTTACTCAGTTGTAATTTTCATTTTCATGTATTATGTACTATAGGGGTGAGGTGTGGGGTGCGGGGGTGGAGGGATGAGGGCGACGACTGACACCTGGAGGCCGACATTGAGTTACCCTTGCAAGGGCATTCCACTACTGCAGTTCTCGAGGCCCGTAACCCGTCGAGGGGTGGTATTGCCTGCCTAAAATAAAAGTATTGTGTCAATAAACCTTACATATTTGTGTTACAAGGACCGTAGTGTATTGTATTAATTAAATAAATTAAGTATCTACATTTTTAAACAATGAGTGATGTTTGTGATTCGTTGGTTTTGGCTATTAGTTTTGACTGATTAATTTTATACGTTGAAGAACTTTCATTGCAAAATCGTTCATAACTAATCTAAATTTAGCCTGCTATGGGTGGTGTAGGGGTATAGCACGCGTCACGGAATGACGAGGATCCGGGTTCGATTCCCGGCCATAGCTTTACTTTTCGGATTTTTCTATGTGTTCTAATTTTCACTGACATTTAGAAATTTAATCTAAATTTCCAGAAAATAAAATAGTTTTAAGTATGAATAATGAACGGACGCTTCCATTCCCCGATATCTTTTTTCAGAGCCGAATAATTGAGAGTCTGCGGGGTTCGGGTAGGTTCCGGTCCAGTTTAGAAATTGACCACAAAATTAAAAGCTGCACTGACGAGAAAAATGGTCACTTCCGATACAAAGCCGTAAAAAAAGTGACCCGTTAGTTTTGCTGGTCAGTGTACAAAAATATAATATTAATGATAGTAAGTAAAACTTGGACATTGTCGCTGTCTATATAATATATCCACGTCCAACGTTGTTGGCAAGGTACAGACAAAGGCTACTTTTGGGAAGGTATAACACCAAATATTACGGTGACATTACCAGCTAAATTGATTTTCGTTATTAGGGTTCCGTACCTCAAAAGGAAAAAACGGAACCCTTATAGGATCACTTTGTTGTCCGTCTGTCCGTCCGTCCGTCTGTCAAGACCCTTTTTCTCAGGAACGCGTGGAGGTATGAAGCTGAAATTTATATCAATTACTCAGGTCTACTGTCCCTTGAAGCTGTGAAAAAATCAAACTTCTAAGCCAACGCAATCAAAAGATACAGCCGTTTATGCCGCAAATTTCCGCAAATTTTCAACTCTCAAGGGAATCAAAACCTACAAGGTAGTTCCCGTGAACGCAGAATCTTGAAATTTGGTATGAAGGTAGGTCTTATAGCACAGATTAAAGAATAATTGCGAAAACCGTAAATGTGTATGTATGTCTGTATATAGCAGTGACCAATATAAAGTAACCCCACACTGCGTACATTTTGCTTTGGAACAGGGCTCTGCTTACACTGGTTTTAGATATTTATAGATAATGATACGGAACCCTCGGTGCGCGAGTCCGACTCGCACTTGACCGGTTTTTTTTTGTATAACAACGAAGACAAACGAGCAAGTGGGTTACGTGATGGTAAGTAATCGCCACTGTCCATGAACACCAGCAACACCGAAGCATTACCTCATGTGCCAGTAATTTCACCGGCTGCCTAAAGGTCCGGCCACACCAGTGCGTAAAAGACGCCAACAGTGCGTTTACGCAACAAAATGTATGAAGAAACGGTGAGAGAACGTGACGCATGCGACACGTCACTGCGTATACGCAGCGGTGTGGTCGCTCCTTTATTCTCCACGCTGGAATACAGCAGCACAAGCACTGAAATGGTGGTCGTGATCCGGACGGACTCTGCACAAGACTGCCTTAACTTCATCCAAACTTTTTTTCAAGTGAATCAACTGTAATTCAAAATAATGAAGGAGTGGGCAGGGTTTATTAAGTACTAGCTTCTGTTCGCGACTTCGTCCGCGTAGAATTAGACATCAAAACTGATGATGATAGTATATTCTGCTATAATTATTTTCGTTGCAACTCTACGCAGCAGCACCTTTCCCATTTATAAAAATAGCTATCCCTCGGGAACTATGCAGGTTTTCCGAAATAAAAAGTAGCCTTTGTTTATACTATTTAAGTACCAGCTATCTCCTTTCCAAATTTGATCCAAATCGACCTAGTCGTTTCAGCCTGAAGAAGGAACAAACATACACTCACATCCTCACAAACTTGCGCATTTATAATATTAGTAGGATAGGATATAGACAACAACAAGCGAATGAAATTAAAAATTGTAAGATTTCTTGGTAATAAAAGGGAAAATCATATTCTCTTCATTAGCTTTTGACGGACTTTCAGTCAAAAATCATCTATAAAACATTTGTTTCTGAGGACTCTTAAATTAGGTATACTACGGTACCTACTGTCAACAGATTTACTACCTACGACTACATAATATAAGTACCAAATCAATGTGATCGCAGGATTTACTTTACTAACAATATTTTGATCCAAACCTACTAAGTTTTTCGAGTGGAATTACTTTTGTCGTTTTAGAGCAAGAATTCGTATATTCGTATTTGAAGCTCATAGCTTATTACGTCTTAATACAGGATTATATACCTTGTAACGCTTCCAAGCGGTTTTAATGCAAATCCTTTGAAGGAGTGTGTCTGTGACTCCACTAGGTTAGGGTAAGGATACAATGGTCCCGCCGCTGCATATTGATCGTGGATAGCGCCCGCCAGCCGTCTGCTGCCGGAGTGCATTTACACCGAATGCTGCATTAATTTATTAAACAATAACTAAGTAAATAATAATAATCCTAGTAATATTATAAATGCGAAAGTTTGTGAGTGAGGATGTGAGTGAGTGTGTATATTTGTTCCTTCTTCACGCTGAAACGACTGGACGGATTTGGAACGAAGATAGCTGGTACCCTAGGTTAAAAACATAGGCTACTTTTTATCCCGGAAAATTGCATATTCCCCGCGGGATAGCGATAAACGAATTTTTTGCGGACGAAGTCGCGGGCAATAGCTAGTAAATAATATATATCTTGGGTTTCTAAGCTATGGTGGTGTAGGGGTAAAAGCACGCACCACTGACGAGGATTTGGGTTCGATTCCCGGCCATAGCTTTACTTTTCGGATTTTTAAATGTGTTGTGTGTTCCGAATTTTTAAATCAGTATTGTTTAGAAATATAATTTGTAACGGGTAAATCGCAAAAATAAATATAAAAATCGGGAATTTAAATTCTCGATTCTTTGATGGAAAATACCTTGGGAAAATTGACACCAATTGACCTAGTCCCGAACTAAGCAAAGCTTGTAATATGGGTACTAGACAATTGGATAAATATACTTATAAGTACGTACATAAATAAATAGGTAGTAAACAACTAAGACTCGAGAACAAATATTAGTATTTTTCATATAAATATCTGCCCCGACCATCAGGGATCGAACTCAGGACCTCAAGCTTCATAGTCAGGTTCTGTAACCAGTAGGCTATCTGGTCGTCGACTAAGAAGATTATTTGTGTAATTACTAAAATTATACTTAAAGACTCACATATTTGTAGTCAAGGGTATGCCTGACATGTTTCAAACCAATTCGTGGTTCTATCTGAAGGTGAGTTAGGTTCGAAGCATGTTGATAAACCTCGGTTAAAAGTGCGTGAGTGACACGGCTTTCATGTTCTATTTTTCTAGACTTACGTGTACCTGTATCTAATGTGAGACACGTTTGTGTTTCACGGTAATTTTACATTAAGTATTATTTTTGTGGTTGAAGCAGTTAATTTTTAGAATTTCTCGTGTCTATTGTCTTTTATACGATGTTGTTGTTTTTTATACGATGTACTTTTGCACAGATTTGGGTATTAATGACACTAGAGCCAATGTCAGTTGTGTGGATACGCAACGGATAACGTAAATCTGCCGTGGTAGCCTAGTTGTTTGACCTGTGCGGCCGCTCAAGCAGAAGATCGTGGGTTCGAATACCGGGCTCGCACCTCTGAGCTTTCGGAATTTATGTGCGGAATTGCATTTGAAATTTACTATGAGCTTTTCAGTGAAAGAAAACATCGTGAGGAGACCTGCACACATCTGCGAAGTAATTCAATGGTGTGTGTGAAGTTCCCAAGCCGCACTGGGCCCGCGTGGGAACTATAGCACAAGCCCTCTCATTCTGAGAGGAGGCCTGTGCCCAGCAGTGGGACGTATATAGGCTGGAGATGATGTTGATTATGATGATGATGATGGTGATGATGATGATGATGATGAACGTAAACACTGTGTAAGTTCAGGCCTTACTTCGTTACTCTGCGAAATAGTGAGGTCAAGTCAATGCAACATAGCCGCGCTGGCCACCACCATAATAAACAATGGTCCAGACAAGTTTCACCTCTCTCCGGGGCATCATCAGCGGTTCAAAAACCGCCAACACTCTACGAAAGTATAATTATAATATCGGCTAATTGGCTTGATTTGGCCTTATTATAGCGCGGATTAGCAAAGTAAGGTTATTCATAGTTTAGAACATGTAAACCATAAGTACCATGCTTCAAGCCATGGCTTGATGGATGACATACCGCCAAGTCCGCACTCCGCACGCCTCTGCAATTAACAATTTTTATGTAAAAGTAAAAGGAGACATTAAAAGAATGCTTACTACTACCCCAACTAGCACGAACATTAATTGATGTTAATTGTACCGTGATAATTATTATTCGAGTACTTAGATCTCCAGTAAGCGAGTTAGAGACGTGCCTCTTGGAATTATTATGTACCAATTTTTTTCTTAAATTAATGGGGTACACAGTTTAATCCACATTTTTATTACAAGACGGATAGAGACTCATCATTTCCAGCTTATATACGTCCCACAGCTGGGCACGGGCCTCCTCTAACAATGAGAGGGCTTGGGCTATAGTTCACACACACCATTGAATTGCTTCGCAGATGTGTGCAGGTTTCCTCACGATGTTTTCCTTCACCGAAAAGGAGGATAGAGACTACCTTTATTTAATTTTTGAAATTGGGTGGCCAGTGAGCAAGTGGTGAACACCAGCACTCATGGAACCTAGCACCAGAGGATGGAATATGCGTTTACAGTCTAGAGGGTTAAATACCTCACTGGTCCACTTGGTAGTAAGATTATCGAGTAACGTACTGATTTACCAAACTGATATAGGACCCTTTTGCTTGCCGGGCAAAATGTAGATCCCATCACTACTTGTTTATGAGTTACATACATAGGTACATATCTGCATACATTAATCACGTCTTTATCCCTTACGGGGTAAACAGAGCCTAAGGTAACAAAACCTTAAGGGCACCTTTAGCATGATTAGGCATGTGGAAAGGGAAATCAAAATAGTGATGGGTTGTCAGCCGCATCGCCTATGACATGATTCCTAAGACTTTCGCCCATTCCCTCGATGGGCTTTTACCATCGGCGCGGGAAGAGAAGCAACTGGTAAATTCTATGTTTTTTCTTTACTCCCAGACCAGCATGGAAGAAAGTTTATGAGTTAGTTATAAAATTAAGGGAATTAAGGCAAGTTGATTTCGCTAGCACCTAAAAAGGTGACTTCTTTAATAAATAGACGTCTGGTTTTGGGGCTTCAGTGTAAATGCAGCCTCGGTGCATGAGCATGCACGCGCATGCGTACGCCACCGACGACACCCTCGTCTGCACCCCGGCGTGGCCCATTGCCCTCCCTTGCCAACTTTCACTCCCGAATCGACCTAGCCGTACCTAACTAGCAACGCACTGCGTCTGGCGGTGTTCTACTCCATGCGCATTCCTTTGTAGTCTATGTGTACAGACAGACTGTTTCTCAGCCAGTACCATGGAGTTACAAGCGCTCCAGCTCCAGCGCTTTCTGTGTGACTCGTCATCATCTAGAACAAAACAATATTTTTATGTATGCATGTCGATAGATCACAATGAGGGATTTTTATTTATATAATTTAAGAATGTGATCTAAACATTTACCGAAATTTGGGGTACATATTTTTCTAAAATCTTATTGGGCTCAAATCGCATTTCTTCATAGTTTTAGACTTAAAACTAAATAATTTTCAGATATATTGATAATCGCAATCTACATCCCGTAGAAAATTATGTTTTCCACAATTATTAGATTTAAGTAATTTAAGATACATCTTTTCGTTTACGATTAAGATAAGTAACCACCATGATAAGTTCCAATTATATGATGACGTCTCTGACTGTTTCGTGGTAATAAATAGAGATGGGATCATAGATAACTGACAGTTAAGATAGCTGGAACCTAACAGAGAGTGGTGAAACAGGCCCTAAATATAATAATGGACTTTAATTATAACAGCAACAATTTTATTTAACAACTTTGATTCATGTAAGTTGTTAAAATTACGATTTTCAATAGTATAAAAAGTAAAACACAAATAATGTATGAAGTTCGAACTGTAATTTTATGGAAAAAAAAACTACTAGAAAGCCACAACTAGGTACTCATTATTACACTATAGCCAATAGCTCAATATAGCCAAAAAATCGGGATAAGTACTCGAAAAATACTAACACGTGTCATATATATATTATGTACATACATAATGTTGATAACGCGATAAGATTCAATTTAATTTTAGTGTCTTTTTAGACAGTTGATTCATCAACATAGTAGTTACTTATCCATTCCATAACCCTATATTATGTAAAAATTCGACACAGTTGTTCCTTTGCAAAAGTAGGGAAACCACAATATTCCGAGAAAATGATAATTATTTTATGAAAAAAAAATATGTATAGCTCTTTTTAGATTCTATCTTACAATTAATGATAGTACACGTACTCAAAAATTTTGAAGGATTGGTCACGTTTTTACGTTTTAAATTATAATTTACCTATCGGAAGTTTATCATTTACTTTATACATCGCTTGATTACGGTCAATAATTAGGTATATATGTTTCTGCATATCATATTTTATGAAGATGCATTTCGAGGCAAATTTAACTTAATACTTTGCTCAACAAATTACGTAATGCTTGATTCAATTGTTCACAAAGTTTCAAGGTTAATGTAAATATCATCATAAAACTAATAAACAATTACCGTGTGATTTCGATTTATTGTCATTTACGTGACTAAATTCATATTAGCTGTCTTAGTTTCTACAAGTTAACTTCGAAGAAAGAAAGATTTCTAAAACGTACCAAAACATTTCGTATGGCACAGAGCTTCTTAGAATTCAAAGAGCATGGGGTCACTCCGATTTTAAGGAGCTTCATTTTCGTCTGCTTAGGGTCCCCAGTTGGTCGCAAATTTTAATTTCGGAAGCTGTATGGATTCGTAAATTGTTATTTTAAAGTTTTATTGGGTAAAGTAAGTGAGTAAGTATATGAAGCTAGTGATTTGAGAGGTCATTGTCTAGCTTCCAAAATAGAAGCGAGCGCAGTCTCTTGGAGCCAGTGACCGAGGCGCGCCCGTTGCACTCCCACCCCCTCGCAGGAGCTACTGAACCCTGTCTACGAGTACCCTGCTTTTGAACCTCAAATACTAAGCAGAGGCAACGCCTGTTGATTCACTGTATTTCATCAGGCATATTGACACGGTTAGATTAAAACGTAAATTGCGAGAAAATTTAAATTGCGACCTCTACTTTTGGGTGGATAAAGCTAAGACGCAGAATTCTTAACTAAAAGATTTTCTCTAAGATATCAAAAAATATTTATTTCGTAAATAGGTGAGGTATGAGGTTTCAGGGAGGTTTCAGACCTGCTTGTATAGCAGTTATTCGTATCTGGCCGGTTAATAGTCGATGAGTAATGCCTGTAGTAATAAATGTCATATAGATGTCGAGTAATAAAGAAGTGATACGTCAAAGGTTAATCAGATCTTCGTGTATTATCTTGGGCCTCAGATATAGCCAGGTCGAACCTCCCCTGAGGCACATACCAGGCAGCGTGATGTACAGTTGTTATCTTGATGGTTATCAGTGTTATCAGTGAGCGTGCTTTGACGGTCATTGGGAATCGATCGCGTTTTCAATATCAGTGTCGCGTGGGCTCAAAAACCAATTGATAAAACAATGTAATGATATTAGAACTGACCGAATTTTCTTTGTTATGGATCAATTGAAGGTCACGAAAGGATTTTCTTTAATTTACATGTAAGTGGCTGATGGTTATTCTATTTAAATAGTTGTAGTAGACAGTTTTATTATTCGTTTTGATCTATCGTTCTACTCCCTAATAAGAGGTTCTCTTAACCTTTTCGACGCCAACGACACATATATCAGCCCCTCAGGTTCAACGCCAACGATCTATATATACGTCCATTACTTCAATGCAAAAGCAACCTTTGTTCAATTGAGTTGAGGTTCAACTTAAGGCATTGCAATAAAGAAGTCTGGCGTATGGGTGACGTGACGTCTCTTATATTTGACGTGGTGATGAAAAGGTTTATTAAAATGAGACAAAATGTTGTGCAAGTGCACTCCAGCCTTCCTGTTCTTAGGGTTCCGTACCTATAGGGCGCCAATAGGACCCTTTTACTAAAATTCTGCTTTACCCATGTTCATTTGTCACAAAGCTATAACTTTTAATTAGTAAAGTACTTTAAACTTTCACAGAATAATAGACTACAAGCCCATGGCAAAAAAAAAACATGTGAAATTAACCAGCGTGAATGAAGCTTAGAAGGCTGTTACTATATCATAAAATAACTCTGAGCGCTATGCCGACATTTCTGAGCGGTACAGATTTTTTCCCATACATTGAAAAAAATAATTGCACAAATTTCCAGCACCACCACTTTAAGGCGGCACTAGGTTTTTCTACATTTATTTTTAATCATCTATAAGCTATAAAAACGCCGTAAATTAATAATTAGTCGTAATTCCTCACTTGTACCTGAGAAATTCCAAAAATGTACCGCTCAGAAATGACGGCATAGCGCTCAGAGTTATTTTATGATATTTTAACAGCCTTCTAAGCTTCATTCACGCTGGTTCATTTCACACGTTTTTTTTTTCCATGGGCTTGTAGTCTATAAGTATTATTACGACGCCATCACAAACAATGTTCAAAGTTAAGAAGTAGTTAAAAAGCGTATTACAATATTTAAGTTGATATTTTAACAACCAAATGATCAGTTTTTGAAATGTTTTCGAAGTGATGATGAAGCATTTATGCCAAAATAGGGTTTAGGGTTAAATTCTGAAATCAGCTAGCGGCACCAATTTTTCCGAACGTACAAATTAAGGATCTTCAAAGAACGTGCCAGTTTTTGTCTGAAGGGCCGGCAACACACTCTAAACGCTCCTATTTTATGATATGAGTGTCTATGGGCGGCGGTGATTGCTTTCCATCAGGTGGCCGGTATTCTCGTTTGCCCCCTTTCATGTAAAGAAAGGGTCCCTTAATTAGAATACTTTGCTTTTACCATTAACTATTTGGTAAGTATTATTAATGCGAAAAATTTGATGGACGTTTGTTGCTCAATCACGCCAGAACGGTTGAATAGATTTGGATGAAATTTGGCACAGCGATAGATTATAACCTGGAAAAGGCTACTTTACGTTTCATAAAATTGCGTTGCTCCCGCGGGATAGTGATAAAAATAGTGCGAAACGAATTATTTGAAGTCGAAGTCACAGGCAACAGCTAGTATTTCATATAGGTACCTACGTAAGGATATTCCAAAAGCCTAAACCAACTTATTACATAAAGAAACGCAGGTACTTATGTACCAAAACAAAAAAAAGGTTACAGATTTTTCCTGACATAATTTTGAGCGAAACGATAGTTATACCAAGGTACCTAAGCAAAATGCACGTAAAAGTACTTCGGTACTTCAAGTGTCGATGTGTGGATGATAAATATGAATGACGGTCAATGCTATATTTTACATTAAAAATAATTACATATGTTTTTTATGTTACCAAAATAGAGTCAAAGTTAATTATATATACATTATGTATAATCTTATATATAAAATTCTCGTGTCACAGTTTTAGTTGCCATACTCCTCCGAAACGGCTTGACCGATTCTTACCAAATTTTATATGCGTATTCAGTAGGTCTGAGAATCGGCCAACATCTATTTTTCATATTGAAATTTAGAAGAAAAAAAAAACGGGAGCGAAGCCGCGGGCAACAGCTAGTCTTTTTATAATACGATTAGTATGCGCATAAAACACAAAATTATCAGATTGCAGAACAAATGCCAAAAATAAAAACACAGACGAACTTACGAGCATAGGTATCCCTTAAAGGAGTCCAATTAATAATAAAGTAGCTAAAAATTGTACATATTTTTTCTTGAATAGTTTTAATAGAGCTTTCAAATTTAACAAAATTAATGTTAAATTTTATTAAATTACAGACATTGCGGTCGGGGTTCGCGGGTGCAGTGCACTCGCAAAGGTCGCAGTTAAGGTTAAAGTTGATGTCGGATGGGCGTTGCAACGGCGGCGGCTAGGGCGGGCGGTGCACAGGCACAGGACACCTGAGGGTGAGATGAGGGCGGGCGGGGCGCGGGGGGCGCACGCTGCAGATTCACTTTCGTCCGTCCGCGATCGCCTGCCAGTGAGAGAAAGTTGGCCGCCGCGAGCGGACGAGTCTCGCGTCGCGGCGCTCCCGCACGCACGTTACGAGTCGCACCGGCTGATTGCAATCGCGTTCCCCCTCTGATAAACAAATAAAATGTCAATGCCAATGAGCAGGACTTTGATTTTCGCTGTGTATGGATTCCTGTTTTAGAAGTATGTGTGAAATTTAGAATATATGAACTGAACTTTTAAGATAGAGACTTGTCAGTATTAAATAAGGACAATGCAGTGTTATCCGAAGATGTCGCCGAAGCGCGAGCCCTCGGACAACGGGTACGAGCCCGAGTTGCTGCCCGTGAGGCGGCTGGAGCTGCCAGCTCCTCCCGGCAAGGAGTTTAGAGCGCCGGTACTGATGCCGGCTCCCACGCACTCTGTCATCCAATGTATGCGTCCTCCGCCACCACCGCCGCCGCCGCCGCCCCGCCTCCACAAGCCGCCGTCCTTTGAGGAACCTTCCAGCTCCATTCCTGATCTAGGTAAGTGGAAACAACATATTCAAGATCATAGTTACCGTCAAGGCCTAGGTCAACATGCACATGTCTACAACGTGCAACGCGTAGACTCGTAGACGCGCTACGGGGCCACAGACTGTCACTCTTACTTGAACTAGTAATATTCATTGCCACGGTTAATCCTATAGGTGCCGCTAAGGCTAGAAAAATGATTTGTTATTATGTTGCGTTATAATTACACTTGATATGAGCAGTATACATGTATACGATGTATACAGTATAAGATGCTTAATTACCTACCTACTTATTATAGCAAAGATAAAGTGCTTGTAACTTTATGAGCTCACCTTTGACTTTTGGATTTCCACAAATCAAAACACACACGGCCGATCTTTTTTTTGACGATTATTTATGTTTTTTTTGGAATATGCATATCGATGTTCATTATCGAGCACCAATATTGAAGTGTGAAGTCAGCCAGAATAAAATTATCGTAATAGAACTATTTGCAGGCACGCGTCTATCAGCCTGTGTGACTTGAACATTTAGAGCGACGCGTCCCAGAGCGCTCTCAGCCGTCAACTTTGCCCCAAGTCTTAGGCAGCTATTTCGGGAGGCTCCGCGAAACCGCGACCACTAGGTCACCGTTTCAGGGTCAGCATTACCACTCGGCGATAATAGGAACAATTTTACTTTGCCTTGACTGAGGATAACTTCCTGCTTCGGAAAATTGTAACAACGCGTCAACAGCTAACAGTGATTTCCGGGTGATGACGACGTGATGCGAAGGTCGTATTTATCAAAGCACATAGTTTTGTTGCGAATGTTGCAATGCATCGGCTGAACAACTAGCAACAATGTCAGAAATTACGCATGTTGTGATTATTACCGGTCTGCTATAAAATAACCGCAATCTGAATCTAACTTAAAAAATAAATGAAACAACCAAACAATTGTTTCAACAAATGTCAAACTATTTTTTTTTTCAGCTAACGTAATGGTTTAGAAATGAAACAGGTATAGATAACCGTTTTTCAATATACCTTACCTATTTATTGCAAAGGAAACACAGAACGTTCTACAGCCATACGTAATGATTGATCAAGTAAATCGATTAATGAGATCGATAATACAGAGGAAAATACATGTGTTGTCTTTCGTAACACATTGTAACACACGTGATAATGGCAGTCGACCTACCTGTTGGAAATAATCCTGTTAACTTTATTTTCGCTAACGGCAAGATTAGATAAATATGGCAAGGTCACTGCGACGTGTGGTGATGACGCGCCGGTGTCATTGAGGTCAATGTGACATTGGGCAAAATAATAGTCGTCGCTTATCTGGCAATGTCGCACGAATATGCGCGGGCGCAGGTGCGCGACCCCTGCACCCTGCTTGTTTGCGGCCCTCCGTATCGCTGTTTTGACACCCAACTGTCAGCTGACTCACTTATAACATTTATTTTGACTAAGTACCGTGAATAATCTGATAAAATTATTTTTATGAAGGACGTAATTATAAAGATTTTTTGCAGTTCATAATTGTAAGGGTATTATCGGTTTTTGTTTTCTTATATATTATCTTCATTAATTATTTTACTTCGTAATATCTACACTAACGAACGAAGCTTTCATGTAACTAAAAAAATCTTGTCTTTAAACCATGCAATTGAATTTCCACTCACTCCCAGGGGTTGGATTGACATGTAATTTGGTACTTGATAGAAGTCCGATAGCAAACTACTTTCAGCAAAAAAAACTTGTGAAAATACAGTTTTTAATAAAATCGTATTTACGATTGTGACATAATTACCTAAGCTTTTTTCATTAGATATAGAATCAATGAACAAGAACAGTTACCTTGCTACTCCGCAACCTCACGTGGATAAAGTTACGTCTGTGCGAGAGATTTTCTCCTCGGCTATCACATAAATCAAGTTATGTCACACATACCCTCTATTAGCAAAACCACACAAGACACTAACGCGTTTCAAACTTTATTCGAGTCAGTTATTAATTGGTACGGATCTTAACAAAGTAACGTCGGATTTAATCAATTATGGGTTTAATCAAAGTGCCCTTAAATATTAGAAGGCTCAATATTGCGGGGTGTTGTCCCTATCTTAATACAAAAAAAATTGCTGTACCTACCATGTTGTAGCAAAATTCTCCCTCCTCAGATTCCACGTGAAACTATACATACTAGCTCTATTCACTATGACAATGGTGTATTTAATTTATTTATAACTAGCCTTCCGTCCGCAGCTTCGCCCGCGATAAATTAATTTTCCCGTAGGAATAGGCATTTTCCCGCGGTAAAAAGTAGCCTATGTCACTCAGTGATAATGTAGTTTTCTAACGGCAAAAGAATTTTTTAAATCGGTCCAGTAGTTTCGGAGCCTATTCAATGCAAACAAACAAACAAACAAATTTTTCCTCTTTATAATATTAGTATAGAAAAAAATTTGCTGTACCTACCATGTTGTAGCAAAATTCTCCCTCCTCAGATTCCACGTGAAACTATACATACTAGCTCTATTCACTATGACAATGGTGTATTTAATTTATTTATAACTAGCCTTCCGTCCGCAGCTTCGCCCGCGATAAATTAATTTTCCCGTAGGAATAGGCATTTTCCCGCGGTAAAAAGTAGCCTATGTCACTCAGTGATAATGTAGTTTTCTAACGGCAAAAGAATTTTTTAAATCGGTCCAGTAGTTTCGGAGCCTATTCAATGCAAACAAACAAACAAACAAATTTTTCCTCTTTATAATAGTAGTATAGATTGAATGAAAAAAAGCAGATATGCCTATTATTACATACACATATATAGCTATCCATTGCTGCTTCAATGATCGTTTTCATTTCATTATTTTTAACACATATGTAGTTAGTTACACATACTTAGCTACTATGCAGTAGGTACACAGAGTTGATCATTAGTTCGAAACCTTAGCATGTACCTATATAACCATTTGTATCATCTAAATTCGCAATCATCACAAATCCTTGAAGCCTTAAAGGTCTTTTATATTGACTTTCATAATACGCAGCTATAATTTTTGCCATGAATACGCGTAATGTGTTATCAGTTATCAACGTAACCTTCTGTAAGAGCAAATTACTTCCTACTGATATGCGATGCGCGATTATGATTCGAACTAACTATTTACGTACCTATGTAATTAATTGCGATTTATCTTCCTGATGATTAGGTTTACTATGAAATTAATTTTAGATGTTATACAACTTTTGTACTTACGTACGTATCAACTACATTTTTGATCAAAAATTTACGAAAGTCAGCCATGTTGGAATTAGACGGTCAGAAATCAAATGGTGACAGCAAACAGTCGGGTCCAATAGTTATTTTTTACACAAGAGTGTATTTGACCCGCCAGTGTTTTCCACACACGAGAAGTAAAATACATTTGCACCCGTGTGTAACTTTTCACCTCACTGTAGCAATAAATGCACACATGCAGAAAACAGCTCATAAAAAATAAGTCTTTATTTGTACATATTAGAATCATCATCAGGTTAATTATAATCATTATCAATATAGTAGTAGATTTTTAAAACTCTGGAAGTTATGTATTTTTACGTGAGTCGGAGTCGATAAGAAATTTTTTATTGACAACGTTCACATTTCTGACGATGCGTTTTGAAATTGCATCGACTCAACTTGTGCGTTCAGAAATTATATATTCAACATCATTAAAAAAAATGTTTCTTTAGGAATTTTAAGGTTTATGACTTGAAATCTTTAAATAAAACTTAATTCGGTATTTTCTATTAAATTCTCAAACCATTTATTGAATGATAATAGTGTCGAACGAACCATTATTAGAGCGTTTAACGTTTTGTTATCCTGTCAAAAGCTACTTAAACACGCTCTAAGGTCAAATTATTTTCCTATTAAGTGGATAAAACGCGTTTTTGCCCGCTTGTTTTAAAGGATAAAAGACGGCTTTCCGAGGTAGTGAGGGGAAAATAATTGTTGCGAGTGTCTGTATGTTTATTAAGTAACAGTCGTACCATTAAAATCGTGATCCATTATAGCTTGAGCCTTCAAAATGATGTCAGCACCTGCCTAGGAAGACATTATGACATTCATAGTAAAAAAAATCCAAATGTGTTCATGTTTATGATTCAGATGATTTGTCTGTATCATCACTACATAGTATAAAATAAAGTCGCTTTTTCTGTCCTCATGTCCCGATGTATGCTTATATCTTCAAAACTACACAACGGATTTTCATGCGGTTTTTTTAATAGATAGAGTGATTCAAGAGCAAGGTTTATATGTATAATACATGCATAATATACCGTGCGAAGCCGGGGCGGGTCGCTAGTTAATTATAATAAGTTTCCTTTAGTTGTGGACGTTAACATAGACGAGAGATTGAGACAATCATATTTCATGAAAATATTCTACGCAAGTAATATATATTAATTACGCAGTACTCCTAATCGGAAAATTGGTGAGAACGAATAGCCTTATCATGACAAATATAAAATATGCAGAAAACGAAGCGCAAATTCTAATTCATAATTTTTACTAAAAACTTTTGTCAAAATTGTAACACATATAGTACACGTAGGAGTAACAAAGGCAGGTTTAGTTCACATCCACTAATTTAGTAGATATATACACGCAGGAAGCTTGTACGAGTAACCTACGCGATTGTAAGATACTAGGAAATGTTCGACATTAAGACCCTCCATGCATTGTCTTGGCTTGGAGCAGAAGCAATAGGGACATATACCTGGCGCGACGTATCAATTGGCCTTCCGACGTATATGTAGGTATATCGATGCAATATCAAGTCAATTTAGAAGACTGGTTAATTGACATTGTATAAAACATTTGTTTCACAGAATAATGCCTTAGGTAATATTTAAAATGTTATTGAATACCTGTTGTGTAGGTGGCGACGTCCAACTGCTCTAGTTTTATGGTAAAAATATACTTATAATAAAAGGGAAAATTTACACATATTCTTAAATTGGTCTAATTATTATCTGATCACGGAAAACGAATAGATTTATTGTAATAACTCAATAGGCAACCTCATAATGCTTGTACAATCAGCCGAAGATGGCATAATGACGAAAAACTTCTAAATTACGCCACAACCAGAGCCGACAGCCGGGGAAATTACGGGCACAAGAGGCCATTCCTCTTAGTCCTCTAGGTTGGCAACGCATCTGCAATCTCTCCGGGGTGGCGGTTGTCTATGGGCAGTGGTGATCACTTACCACCAGGTGACCCACCTGCTCGTTTGCCTTCCTATTCACATAAAAAAATATCTAAACGATCATACTCTCCTGACAATAGCGACCTGTATAGTTTTTATTTGTACTTGGTCCATGTTAAGATAAATGCTGTTAACGTACCTACATAATAGCCGATTGAGTACACAGGGAAGTGTTTGCTTGCAACCTTGCCGGAGGTTACGACGCGTCACCCGCGACATATAAATCGTTCCATAACATAACATACCTAATCAACTTAGAACGCCTGACTACTTTGCAAATACAAATAAGTGCTTACTTCTGAGAAAGCGAAACACTCTTTTTTCATACTTGTTTTGTCCCTGAAAGGCTTTTAACAGTTGGTATGGAAACAAGTGAAATTCTGAAAGGTCTATTCATCGCACCCCCGCTCACTCTACCTTACACCTCCCCCTCTAACCCCCTGTGACCGGGCAGGGGTCACGGCCAGTCGTTGTATATTTCGGGAACACGTGTCTCATCTGTGGTACTCAATGAAGATAAATTATGTTTTTTGCGTAACTTACTTAACTACCCACGTTTCCGAATTATTTTTCGCTCTCAGCTTACTTTGGTAGCTATGACCATCGTTAGAGCTAAGTTATCAATAGAGTAAATATGGAATGTAGAGACGAAAAAGGATGTTTCATGTTTCCGCATTCATAAGTATTCAAAAATTGGTTTTTAAATGACGATTTCGCTGTTTGACTAGGTTGAGCAATAGTACGGAAACTTCAGCGTTCAAATTCAATTTACTCTTGGCCAAGTTTTTCCTTTGATTTCGTACTTTGATTGTTTGTGAATCTTTAAATAAATGAACTTGTTAAAACTTTCACTAGAGGAAAAAAATACCGCAATCTGAAGTCTAAAGTTTATTTTGATTTCCTAAAAAATATTTGTATTTTGCAATGTATTGTTTTTGAATCTGTACAAATCTATATTATAATAAATGTGCCTAAACCCTAATACGAATGCGTGTCCGTAGGAACATTGTATGACAAAAAACAACTAGTTCTTATGCTACATAGCAATCGTAATGATTCGTAGTGAAGGTCGTTGATAAGAAATCCGCAATGTTACATTGGCTTTATGCTTTTACGCAATAAAAATCATAACAAAGGTGCCTACATTCGTTTGAATTCAAAGGCCTTTTTGCGACACTAAAACCTCACTTGTTTTTTTATAATATGAATTCCTCTTTATAACTAAATCGTCATCTATTTTCATTCAGGTACATCTATTGGATTTTTATAGCGGTTTTGACCTCTCGTTTCCGGAAAATGGATTGAAAATGCTTTGAAAAGAGAGGTTCTTCGAAATAAAAAGAAATCACCTCCGGTATATCCTTTTATATTGATGTTCGTTTAGTCTTTTTAAACATTTTGTGTTCTTCCATATAGCAAGTGCTAAGGGATCTAAGGGGTTGGTCTCAGACGGTCCTGAACGCAATTTGCCTAGTTGGAGTTTTGCCTGAAACGCAATATGACTACCGCGTAATACGTCTTAAATTGAAAGTGACTAAAACGCAAATTGACTAGTCAGTATATTGCCTACATAGTATAACGAAGTACATACAGCCATGTGCGATGTACATTATAATTTTCTAATTGATGAGTCTGTAATCGTCAGAGTCATCTTAGTCTGCTCAGTCATGCCTTCCGTAAAGCGAGAGTTTGTAATTCACTGCAAGCGAGCTACGGTGAGGAGCAGCCACAAGGGCTACTGGGGGTTAACTAAAAACCACATTCAAATCTGTTTAAGAGCTACAGTGCCACACACACACCGATAAACATAGCGGTCAAACTTATGGCACTCGTCTTTCTGCGCCATGGGTTAATTTGAAAACTGTTGCCACAAATCTTCTATTGCTGGGCAAATATCACTATGTGATTATTCCAGGAAACAACATTAAGCACAGCAATAAAAATTCTGTTGACTAACATAACCCACTCTCGCCAATTCCCGCCTTCATCAAGGACTCGACTTTTTAAAGCACGTGTGTGAAAATGTCGCTCGAAAGTGGCGAAAACTGTGCCCAATTTGAAATACGAGTACCTACTGATCCACTAGAAAAAATTAAAGCTTCGAGAAACGCACTTTCGAGTGATAATTTCGCGTGATGTGCTTTCAAAAATCGGGCCCCAGGCACTGAAAAGAATACCTACCCAAGAGCGGGAATGATACAAATAACATGGCAAGGATGCCAATGAAACGCACTTGTAATTAGCCTTAGAATGTTTAGTAATGTACGTTTTAAACTCCAAAGATTTTTTATTTTCATAAGTCAATGTGGCTAATTATTCGGATTCTTCGGTTTTGAATAAGTTTGAAGAACCGTCCTAAACAATGGTAAAGATCTAGTGTAGTCCATTAATACTAACTGAATAGCCAGTACAATTTATTGAATCAGGGGTTACTTTGCGTAGGTCCGTATTAATGAACAAAAAACATTTACCTACGTTGCTTGGTGGTAGCCGAGTGGCAAGGAAAATGTTTTTTGTTTATGAAAGCTAGTAACCTACATCTCTTCGACCACTCTTTGAGACTTTTAAGGGGAATTCCATTGTTCTTTTTTAAAGCTTTTGTGCTTTTGTCTTCGAGTGCGGCGGTTACTTGTGAATTACGAACAGTATACCGAATAGATTAACAGCTCGTATCCTCTACAGCGATGTCGGAAGTAATGATAGAGGCGGAGATTGTGCCCCTGACCCACGCACTAGCTCGCGTTGCCATGGCCACGGCCGATCGATCTGTTCCCGGGTGCATTCCGGGACCTTGGGTAACCGAGCAGGGTGAAGGTCCTTCATAGTTTGGAGGTCTTGCCCGGGCAATGTTAGCTAGCCGAATGCTGCAGCTGGATAAAGAGGTCTTATTACCTATATTAGTTACTTATTAAATACCTGCAGTTGCATTAATGAAACAGTGTGTAGTCGAGCGTATGTGATTCCTTTACGACGGGTGTACAACTGAAAACAAAGTTCTTTATTGCTTTTTCTCTTTTGTAGGAACTTAAAAAAAAAAATTGAATCACGACCCTTCGCTTAACATACACATTTAATAACGCACTCGGGTCCTTGCGCGACCAAACTGGGCCTTGAATCCTGAACAGGCTTCTTCACAGTTCTTGTCTGGTCTAAGATGATTCGCCGAATCCGCGCCCAAACATACAAATGTCAATACGTAGAGTTTTATTCAATTTAATTGAGTTACGTTAATAAAGCGCTTACTTTTAAGTAGCAGTTACCCGCGATTTCGTCCCACAGGATTAAAAATTGTATCTCAAACAGCTTGACTTTACCCGAAATCCAACAATTATCATAATATTTCATCCGATTTCCAATATCTTTGAAAAATCACAAAGTTAACCTTCCTCGTGAATCATTATTGGTAAAAATCCGTTCAGTAGTTTTTGAGTTTATCGCAAATGTAATTATTTCTCGAATTCCGAGCTGGGTGAATGTCCTTCACAGTTTAGAAGTCTTCCCGGGCGATGCAAGCTATCCGCATACCCACTGCACCCAGAACGTCCTTCATAGTTTGGAGGTTTTACCCGGGATTTTTATACTTATCTGATGAATTAAATTGAGTTAATAAACAATGAACATTAAGATTAAAAGTGCGTTTCGGGACCTAGCACGACCAATTGAGCCTTGAATCCCGAAGTAGGTCTTTCATAGTATGGAGGTCATGCCAAAAAAACCCATCATTTTCTAACGTGTGTCCCTTTATTTTGTTCGTCACTGTAGCTTAGCTGGGTACCTAGTTTTACCATGTCTCTTTAAGAGATAACCTTTAACAAAGCTAATAACCGTTTAACTTTTCGGATAAAGTATTTGTAAATCTGTTTTATCACGTTCATCTAGGATTTACATCAACTAGTTTACGACTACTTATCTAGGGAACACTAAATTGTTTGAGTCGACACGCAATTGCTTGGTCTCCTATTTACATACAACACCTAAATAGCTGAATAAAAATTTGTATTGCGAAAGCAACCAATAGTCTGAGCATGCGTCTTATTTTTAATAGATTGAAATTTTGAGGACCTAAGCAGTCTGAAACTGAAACTGAAACTGAAGTAGTTGAGGTAATTTGTGGAATTATGAAATGCACTTTTTGTTTTTCTATAACAAAAAAACATATAAAAATAAATCGCTGCGTATGGATTCAATTTCAGAACGCTTTTTAACCCCGACTAATAAGAGGGAGACGTCGATGTCTCTCTCTCTCTCTCTCTCTCTGTGTGTGTATGTGTGTGTGTGTGACTGTCTATCTGCGGCATCGTAGCTCTTAAACGGATGGACCGATTTCAATACGGTTTTTTCACTCGAAAGCCAGTTTCCTTGCGGTGGCTCTTAGGGATGTTTGGTATTTATAAATCAGTCCCGCCTTTGTATTTTAGTTCGAAATAAATATTTGTCGGGAATTGGGAATAATGTGCAGCTAGTAACCCTGCAGTCTTTAACGTAGTTATTGCGAGTACATTTACATAATCTGTGGTTTAATTACAATCTTAATCTAATCTTCAGCGCTACTGTACATGTCGGTGACGCTGGTCATTTACTTCAGTAATGATAAAGCGATGGCACGCAGACGCTGACGAGTTGTCATCAAACATTTGTTTGATGCGAGGGCCGGTGTCAATGACCGAATGTAAAAATAAAAGTCCCTAAATACTGCGGCTGTCGAAGGGAGAGTAGCCCACGCCCGGCCTACACATGACCGACTGGCAAACCCACGACCACGAGCCCATTAGTAACTTACCTTGTTATACTATTTACTTACTACTTTATTTATACGTGTTTATAAGCGGTGTAGTAATTCTTTTAATGTAGCTACTTAATAGGATAGAGCAGAAATAGGTTTGTAATGATAGAACGTATGTAAATTCTAATTACACAAACGGATAACTCACGGATAACAGTCGAGTGATGCTCGACATGTTGCGGACTAGTTCGTAGTCCTTTCTCTAGGAGCGCTCGCACCGCGGCGGCAGCGAAACGCACACCATGTTGAATTGAAAGAACCTATCTAGTCAAAATACAAGTAGCAGCATTTTACAAAAATATGAAAAACCGAATTAATACTAGATATTTTTCGAAATAATTCTCTTGATTAGAATTGTAGTCAACGTTTACGTTTATAAAAAAACGAAATACATAAAAAAGTCATACAAAATTTTTGTTAAATGTGAGGCGGACTCACATATTTGCGGTCCCGTACAAAATGAAATATTATAATTTTAAATTTGTTCGTTTTACCTCGAGCAAAAATAATTTAGTATTTCATAGGTAGGTATTTCGTCGACTGCGACGTGACAATGTAAATTCAAATTAACGTAAAATACGATTTAGAAATACTTTTTTCATGATAATATTTACATGAAAGTGCATAAAACTCAATATATATCTAATAATGTTACGAGTTTTGCTAACGTGGATTCAGCACACAAATATAGTGGTAGAACAACAATGCTATGAGAATAAGCGGTGACTCTACCTTTCGACCAACGTGGGCATAAAACCGCATCGCAGAAAGGATGTGTTCACTTAATTGTGTCTTGATTCTTGAGCTTCACGGTTCCATGAAACCTGATTTACATTGTCCGACCTTGACCGAAGAACCTTTAAGACGTCAGTGAGCCGAGCAGGGAATTAAATCACGTAGCCACCAAAACTGCCTGGCAGTTGACGACACGACTTGTTTATTATGCAGCCGTAACCGGAGTGATTTGCAAACAATGCACTGAATAAGTCCTTTTCAGACTGCGATAGTTTTAGGACCAGAAAAGGGTTGTGTGGTAAACGAACCTTTGCGACCAGGAGAGCAGAAGGCGCGAGGTGGTCGACGTTCAGACGCCCTTGTCGCGTCACCGTGCGGTGCAGCGCGAGCGGGTCATTGCACAGAACAGCGACGCACACAAGCGTAATGTGGGAATGTAATGCAGAAATGTATGTACTTGCTTCGGTTTAGTTTGATCGTGGTATAAAAATAAACACGTGTTTTTCTTTTTCATTAAAATAACTTTACGCCAGGCCACAATTTAAGAATATTATTTTATGTTATTTTGAAAACGCTACGACGGAGTTCAAATTAAAATTTAGTTCCTACGAAGTTTAGTTCCGACAAAAATCATAACTTTAATGTTAGTTTTAGATATCTTCTGCCAGAGTTTTGTAATTAAATAATGTTTCATTTTATAAATTCAAATCAACCTTTTTCATACCAACATACTTATACTGTAGACCTACAATGAAGCTAACAATTAAAAGTAATTTCTCATGAACCTACAACATATAATAATTTCATTGTGGCTGTTTAGGGCAGTCTTTATTTTCTAACCGAAATGACGTTCCAAATATCAAGGTCTCGTGGTGCGCAGAAGGTCGACGTCCTTATGGGTCAAATGAAAGAGAAACATTTAATAATTTCGCAGGATACCAGCCCGCTTGTACTCGAATTTTGATGCCCAAATTGGAGCCGGATTGTTAAGTTACGAGTATATATTATTTCTTTGTTGAAAATCAGAGAAGGTAGAGGCGTTATTTTATATGGCGGCTTTTAATAGTACTCAATCCATTCAATTTGAGTTTATTCAATTATTTTACTAGAATTCCAGCGATATTAATATAATAAAAATAAAAACCGGGAATGTCTAATCTGATTGTTTTTAAAATATATTAATACAATTACGGCCTTTTGGTCAATTGGTCGTTATCTTTTTGCATAGGATGTAAAGGATCAAATCGATAAATTTATTGTTAAAAACTGGTTACATTCGTAATAGCATGAAGATAAATAAGGACCTTCAATCGAAACATGCTCCTACGCCGGAACACCGTTCTGCACTAACCAGCTGAATCAAACACCAGCACATAGTTATCAGCCAATGGAAAATGCGTAACTACATGCACGTGCAATTTAAGCGTCAGAGTCGCATTCGCAACATGCACAAAATGCTATCTCTCTCGCACTCACTGTTGGCAGCTAGCTCCATCGAACTGCATGCGATTGCAACGCATCAATTTCTTGGCTCGTTCAATCTCTTAGACGGTTCAGTTGCCCTGGTAGTTCTAAAGTGAAGCTAACAGTTCATGATTACTGTTTGATCAACACAACAACGTCACTTAACTGCACTTTGCTTTATTGCATGCAGGCTGTAAGTGCGAAGCGCTAAAATGTCAAAAAGATACGCATAAGTTAATAACACGAATTGTATCAAAATTAATTTGTTTTACTTAATGTTTATGTTCAGTAAAATATGATTATGAGCATTTTTTTGTCTCGATTAGCATAAAATGCCTAAAATAAGTAATCAGTTCTTTAACAAAAGGGTACACAATTGCAAATTGAGATAAATTAATGTGTATCTTCATAATGTAAAGTGCATAAATAATCATTTCACATTAATCATAGTAGACAATATTTGATAGGTACCTACTTAGTAGTTTATTTTATTAAAAAACAATTACATATTAGATCAACGTAAAACGTGGTAAACAATGTCGCGGCGCCGAGACGGCGGTTGGCACGGCGCTCGCTCGTAAATGCAGTTCACTTCAGTGCAACCGAGTACCAGGGGAGCATGAGATCACAAGAGCAATGTATGCACTTTTGCTATACGAGTCTTTAGAATTGCAATACATATGCAACTATACTATATCTAATTCACAAGCACGTCCAATGAGTTTTGGCATGAAAGTTGGTGGGTATCTAATCATAGCGGCGCTTTTTGTATATAAACTATGAAAATTTGGGTATTTTATACAACATAATATCTTAAAAGTTTGCTGCAATATTTGACCTCAGTTAGGAAGTAATTATGAATGAGATAAAATGGTCCATTTCCATAACGCTCGCTGCACTTGTTTGATCAACATCTCCAGCGTTCGATTGTCAGCAGATAACATTGCCCAATTTGATTCAGAAGTCATAACACTCACTTGTACAAATATTTTTCTTTACTGCCATTGATCGACTTAGCATAATGGTTATTGAGATGAGATTCAACATTAAGAAAGCGTGAGAATATATTGCACGAAGAAGTAAACAAAAGTATCAAAATGTAAATTGTTGGATTCATCTACATGTATTGTAGATATGCTCAAGTAGAGACAATGCTGCCTAACGTTGCAACTCTTGAATTTCACATCAAGGTCATTACTGTCTTGTATCAAGATACATATACCCATCATCCAAGGGAAAAGCAACCAAAAAAACTACGTCAGCTATTTACTCGTAAGATAAAAAAAATGGATTTGAGCACTGAAAAAACTTCAAGAATACTAAGGTTTTTGCAATAAACATCATTGTTAACAAAAACTTTTTTTATTGATGTTACTTAATTTTGCACTTTCATTGGAGCTTTGGGGGATATGCATTTGCGTACATTACCTATAGATGCATAATTTGGAACGAACAGCTTTTGCTTTTATGGACGCATTCGAACATTGCAATCAAATAAATGCTTAATGGTTTTGTGTTCGATGACGTTAGCTTGATTTTTAAACATTGGTTGAATTTGTGGTCGAATCAATCGTGGCTAATTTTAAGATGTAACTCTATAAAGCAACTTTCAAATATAAAATAAGCGATGCACGTTGATAGTGACCTCCATATTGTCATGGCGAATAAACGGAGGTAGAAAAATTACTTATCATTTGATGTTATATAAACTTTAAATGAAACAAATGGGAGATAAATCACCCCTTAGTTGTGCTAGACTAATATTTTTTACGCAATTTTCTTATCGAACTGTATTATAGTGTAATACCGTGAAAATTACCCGCTGTCAACTTCACTATGAGACTGTATTTATTGGTTGAAATAGAAAATGGCGAACGTTCGCTCTCCCTTTTACTAGTTTCCACGCGTGGTGATTACGCGCCTGCGCCGCGGTCATCGCAGATGTAATAGGCGTTGATTTCTAAGCGAAGGTGAGGTGCAAGCGCATTGCTCGCAGTTCAAGTTTAGCTGCGCTTGCGAGTGTAAGGCGGATGCATACAGGACGTTTCGCGGCACCCTATTAGGACTTCGTAGATTTTATCACCAACTGTTTTACTTATTATATAGGCATACATATAATGTTATTGTACCTATATAGTCAGTAAAACAGTTGCTGCATTTGACGACCGGATAGCATAGTGGTTAGTGACCCTGACCATGAAGCTAGAGGTCCAGTTTTCAAATCTCGGTAGGGGCAGGCACTTGTATGATTAATTATTATTAATTGTACCCGGATCATGAATTTTCTTTGTAATTATTTACATTTATACTTTTTATTACTTAAATCATAATAACATGAAATTTATTTAATGAGAGAGGTATCATACTTAAGAACCCCAAAGAATAATAATGATAAAGAAGTTTTCAAGAATAGGTACTTCCCTCTTTTTCTTTTACCATACATAACATTTATTCAGAACTGCATTTCACCATTAACACCTCACACTTCATAACGAGCAGTGCTTGATTGGCCTTTCTACTGACCGACAATTTAAAAGTCTTGCCAGATCTAGTGAGATCTAAGCCTATCAGTGGATGTTATTTACCTGCTAGGCTATGTAGGCAGTGACGTGTGTACGTGCCCTATGCAGGGATCGTTGGACTTCTAACGCCCTGCGCCGGCGGCGGGGCAACGAACGGGCGCAGCTGCCGAGGAAATAGATCCCGGCCCGACTATTTCAGAGCACGGCAGCTTAGATACCCTCGGTACATTGCTTTGTGCATTTCATAAATACCTGTAACGCGAGCGTTGCGGCGATGGCGAGCGTTGGGCTCTAATAAGAGTACGATAATCAGAATAAAACATTCCGTTTACCTGCTGAAGTAGGGTGGACAGAGCCCATTTGTCTATATGAAGTGTACGCAATTGAATTTAAGAGTTAAGTAACAGACTTTTAACAGAGAGTGTAACGAGACGGATAAAAAGTTGGATACGCAGAAGGTAGCTTGTGAAACATGTTATTCTAGGAAGCCAATGCAAAGAATTTTAACTTTGCTACTTTTTCAAGTCAAACCAAATTAAATACCTAATTTTATTTTAGCGTACAATAAAAACAGGTCCGACAAAATTTCCATAGGATAATAAAAGTACTTATTTGCCATGACAACAGCGAGAACTGCCTGTCGTAGTACTTTATAATAGTTTTAGGAGCGCTTGCCTCGGCCCACTTGGTGGCGAAGTTCACCGGGGCGTTGCACTTTCTATGCGAACCGTCTGCACGAGCGCAGCATTGCACTGCACTGCACTGAGAAAGTGATTCGTATAGACACATTTTTTTTTGTTCCACTTTTATACTACTCTAACTCCTACTCTAACTTGCACACATCTGCGAAGCAATTCAATGGTGTGTGTGTGAAGCTCCCAATCCGGGTGAGAACTATAGCCCAAGCCGTCTCTTTCTGAGACCAGGCTTGTGCCTACTATTAATACATATATATTTACTTTAAAACTGTCAACGCCAAAGATGGTAATTTAGCTATTACTCGTAGCGATAGATGTGATAATAATGGCTACAACTCTATATTTTTTTATTCTGATTAAATTTTGTAAAATCCAATCGTTTCTTGTGTAAATTTTTAAATAATAGGACTGCCAGTCAGACGAGTATTTTTTCACAAATGATTTGATTCCATATTTATGTGTATTAGACATGGTTCCTTATATTCATGTAATGTCATGCCGCTTCTTAAAGTTCAAATTTACAACTATTAATAAAAGTTGAAAAGTACTAAAACAGACTCCTAGTTGAAGTTAAAAATAATATAAAATCCTGCCACACTACAACAGTCAAACACTACCAGTTTGTACGAAGCGCGCTCGTGTACATAGTTTAGTTGCTGGATATGTACATAAAAGTTGTTCTAACACAGCCAAACAGGTATGTTAGCAATAGAAAAAAAAAGTTGCGACGTTAGAAGCATCTAAGCAAGTCGGGTGCAGTGGCCATCCAGTGCCAGTGACCTGGAGGCGGCGCCCGCGCACCTCGTAGCGGACGCTACGAAATGGCTACGAGCTATTTAGCCTGACTATAATTATGTAATTTCAAACGAGCTTTCTATAGCTAAGAGTATGTAATTGAAAACGAATGCAAAATTATAATAAAGCACGTTTAAATTACACTTGCATGTATATATACCCCCTTGCAAAAATCAAGGGAATGGGTGAAAATCATAGGAATCATGTTATAGGCGATGCGGCTAGCAACCCATCACTATTTTAATTCCATTTTTTGCCATCTATACACCCATAATCTTGCTAATCGTAGCCTAGGCCTTGCCGCCTTAGGCTCTGTCTACCTCGTAAGGGATAAAGACGTGATTTGTGCATGTGTGTGTATGTGTATATTGCAAAAATAAACTGACACCCATGGTTTTTATATTTTATGTGTATAAAAGTTTACTTTCTAAGGTTTAATGCCTAAAAATCTGAAAAACCATAGGTGCCCGATTTTTTTGCAAGGAAGTATATATAATTTTGTTACACGAGTGACAACTTTATTCGACATGTTAATTCATTATAACTAAGTAATCCGTTTTGCCTCATTACAATCTTGTTGGCGACTAATTAATACTTACGATGACGACAGTACGACAAAAACGATAGTTTTGAAAACGAGAACACTAATTAATTTTAACAAACCATGTTGCGAGTTTCATGTTGAGAGGAGGGGGCCTGTTCCTGGTAGTAAGACGAATACATGCTAGACAGATGTTAGATAATAATAGTGCCTATTGATGAAGTATAGTACCAATCTTTAGCTTGTTTCATAAGTCATATGTCAAATACTAGTGATATAGTCTCTGAAAATTTTCGTAGCACAGAATACTATGAAAGCTCTCGTACCAGTGAGTAATACAATAATAAATACCGAAAAGGCTGTATCATCTCGTTTCCCCTCGGGGATCAGTGGTGCGTCCTTGGAAATTCCGAACTCTGAGTCACTAGCAATGAGTCTATTTACGGGATGGGGGTGGAAATGATTCATATATGAGGAACCAGTATTTGGTTATTTTTACATTACACGTCATGTTCAGCCAAGTTTATAAATATTACGAGTACCAATTTAATTAATATTAAGTTAAGTAAATAATGATTTCCAATTCCATAATGCTGTTGCAGCGGCCCCTGTTCTGCAGTTTGTCCAGAATATTTGATAAAGGCAGTGATACACAAACGAATATGATATTGATCGGCCTTCTGAATACCAAAAAGGATGATGGTGACATGATTATGTCGTGCACGATGTTGCATCAATCTATACATATAATAAAGCTGAAGAGGGTCGAAAGTCTGTACATGGAAGATATTTAAAAAAAAATCGGTTGGGGATACCTACTTAGAATCGATAATACTCGTAGAACACGTTCCAACAATTTTAGAATTTGTGTCTGTTTAACCGTTTGTATATTTGCGAGCGCATCACGTGAAAACGGCTGTACGAATTTTGATGCAAACTTTACTAATCGGTTGAGAAAATCACCGGCCAGGTTATAGGCTACTTTTCATCCCGGAAAATTGCATAGTTCCCGCGGGATACCGATAATCATGGAAATAAGTATTGCTTCAGTATCATAGAGGTGTGCTTCAGTATCATTAGAGGAAGGATTTTTCAAAATTCCCACGGGATAGGGAATAAATGAGATTTATAAGTCCACTGAAAAGGGACCTATCTCCATAACTATAATTACTAGAGTCTTGAAAATTTTGAGACTTTTTGTAATTCCCACGGGATAGGGAGAAAAAAGTGTTTTGTATTATTACATTGAAATGTATTATTACTACAACCTTTAAATTTGGCATACCAGTAGGTAATTATAATATCTGAAAACTAATTTCAGGATTTTGCTAAATTCCCGTGGGATAAGAAAAAAGAGTAACGACGATATAGACTTTGTATTTAGCAGACATGTTCTTTGAAGATCACGGAGGTGTCCATTAGAATAGATTTTAGGATAAAAAATTATGGAAATGGGTGTCCATGCAACAAACTGATTTATTTTGTTGGGGTAGGTAGGTAGTACGAAATCCTTCTACGACTACGACTCCCATTTGGCTGGTTTTTGTACATTTTCGATGGGAGAGAGAAAGAAGTTTTAGCGCAAATTTTGATTCTGTGCGGACGAAGTTGCGGGCAAAAGCTAGTACTCAATAATACTCCAAAGAGCAAAAAATTGCCGGTCGTTTAATATTATGATTTTTCAACGGCAATATGCGTTTCACGTCGAATAAGAATATTTTTACAAAGTTATGGCAAGCTAAACCATTTCAGGGGTGTGGGTACATCAACCTCGTTCAAAACACAATAATAAAGTCTCATCGAGGTACAAACAAATGTACCTAATGCATAAATGCAAATATACGAGGTCCACACAGGATTAGTAATTTTGATTCGCCGCGCAGTATTTGAAATTCAGTGACCGACGGGTAGTGGCCATTGGCTACGGAGGATTTTAAATTTATATTCTGAATACGTAGGTTTTTTGTTCATGCGACTCTTTTGGATAAATTTTTCACGTTTAAAAAAAAGAGTTGCCAAAAAAACTGTTTACGTTTTGCTCTGATATTTCCTACGTTAAGAAGTTGTTTGTCTAAGACAAGCTTTAGTAAAGTAGTTTCCTTTTTAAGCAAGGGTAAAGTGTCCTATTTAAGAAAAATACCTGTAAATTATACAGACGTAAGACTGGACATTTATTGCCTTTTCTCAAAAATGTCCGTTAAAGTCGTCATTGTTAACTACATATCAGAACAGGAAGTTAATTGTTGCCGGTCAGTCCAAAATTAAAAAAAAAAAACATTACTGTTGCGCTAAACTCGACAGTAATGTTGCATACAAATTCCATTACTGTCTAGTTATTAACTTTTTAAAAATGCAAATCACCATTATAAAATAAAGGCACAAGACTTAAAACATCAAATTAAAAAAAAAAAACTAGTACGACAACGTGTTTATCTGTGTCTGAAATAGCTTTATGTGTTCTGGGTAGAAAAATACACTCTTCAAATGCCATTGACAGAAAAAAGCGGCAAAGCAAAACAATATTCACTATTTTATTTTCATTTTGTTTTTGTTTTATTTTCGATTTTTGAGAAAAGCACTATACTTGCCTCGGCCAGAATAGCATTGCTGACTTCGTATTATTAAACGGACTCGCAAGCTCGTCCGTTCAAACCAATACTCAGCCAGCAATTGCCTACTTCCTGGCCTAGACAGTAATGTACTATTGTTGGTTCACAAACCAAGTCAGAAAATTAGAAAATAGTTTTTCATTTTAACCACTAGGTATAGCCACTTGATTTATCGAGGAAAGTGCAAGTGAAATCACACAGTTCAGCGCAACCGAGTGGTAATGGAATTACATAGCTTGGCGAATGAAACTGTCCGCAAAACTGCCACCTCGCATTACAAGGAATTACTAGCTGCATTCGCCATATTAGTTTATTAATTGCTTAATGTGTGATACCACCCACTGTAAACTGTATGACATTGCTACTTGTTCACTTCCCAGTTCTCATATCCTATATCTTCAACCTTTAAATGGTACGTACAAAGTCACCCGGCTTCTGACTGCGTAACTAAGTTGTAATTTTTCCGTTTGTCGTCCAAGCAGAACTTGAATACCGTCTGACTTTCTCTAACAGGGAAAGGGTGTAATATTAAAGCTTCACTGCTAGAAACTTCGTTAAATGTAATGGTGGAATGAGTACTTAGATTACTTACTTTTGATTAAAAATTACGTTTAGTAATTAAAAAAAAATTGTTAGAATGATTTTTTAACCTTATTTGTTGTTGATATTCATACAAAGCTAAACAAAGATTGGTGTTAACCTTGCTACTACGCTAAGCCCCAGGCAAATATCCTCCATCCAACAGGTTCTTAGTTACACAATAACTCGGCATCATAACACTATCTTTATCACGATTAATGAGCTCAACGTAAGCGCAGGTGAGCCGTGGTTATTAATGTTAATGGAATTACGTCGTGCCATCAATTGAGTGGTGGAAGCAGCGCGGGCAGTTTTTGCGCGCGCGCAGAGATGCAGCGCTGCGACCCGGTTGACGACCCGCCCTCGCCGGCGGTTGACCTCTGCGCGCCCTGTGCCTGGTGCCTGCGGCTCACGCGCACCATCAGCCGTTAGAAAATCGTGATAATCACCCTTATACTTCATAACCACATTCCTTTTCCAAAAAAAATATTAAAAATAACACCAGCTTTTCTTACCTGTTCAAGATATAATTTAGTGTTTTATAGTCCGCGATTCGATCGAACGTTGCGTTATTAAAAAAAAATTGAATTTTAGACTCATACAATTAGACATCTAAAACTAACAGTCACTTTCATTTTGTTAACCTTCAACACATTACAGGTAGATGGGTACCTATTCTAAAAGAACCAACATATACTACTACATTGTTTTGAGAATAACAAGAAAAACCAATATTCCTCACATGTATGTAATCTCCAAAGCTTGTAATAACACAAACCAGCCGCAAAAGTTCCAATACTTCTGAATACGCTGCCACCCTTACGTATCGGAATAAGTTTCGATTACGTGTTGTTTCGCTCACTCTTTACACTGTAGGTGTAATGGAGGATTGGTTATCATTTAATAGTGGTTATAAGTAGTGGTGATATAGTCGGTCGGGCGGGCGGGAGTCGACGGCCGCAGCCAAGGCCCGCGCGGTCAGGGCCGCTCTAACTCGATCCCAAAGCTAACTTAGAAACTTGTATCCCATTACGATGCGAGTACTTATTGTTACGAACAAAAAGTAAGCCATTTGTGTCGAAGAGAGTCCGAGTTTCTCATTGTAGTGATTGCAAAATTTATGAGCTCTTGGTAAACTATTATTGTTTGGAAGCATCTCTTATGCTGAGGTCTAGAGAATAGTGTGGATTTTTTTTAGATGTTATATACGAAAAAAAACTGTGGTCTTATAATGTTTTCAACATATTTTCAGGTTTATCATCACATATTGCATATGTTATGTTGTTTAACGACACACATTAAATACGACTTTCGAGCCCCGATACGACACGCATTCGACAGGTGTTAATGGGGTCAGACGGAATGAGGTTTGCAAAGTACCTAATTGCTGAAACCTTAAATAAACCTCGGAAAAAGTAGAATTTCGTCAGAGTTTGTTTGCTGAGTTACGAATATTTTAGGATCATTCCGTTTCATCACAAAGTTGATTCCATCAAGAGCCTTGTCACGTTTAAAAACAGGTCAAGTCTGATTAGATGGATGCCTGACAAGATATACTTATATATTTCGTGTACCTTATTTGGAAGAATTTTACTTTCAAACACTCAACGTGAAAACTGTGGGGTGCTATAAGATATTGTATGGGCATAAGTGTGTGTCTGTCTGTGGGTTCGCAGCTCTCAAACAGGTGGATTTATATAAAATTGCAGGCTGTTTGTGCAATAATGGTTTTATTTCAATTGTTGCAGTATTTTTTTTTGTTACGCGGTATTTATTTATTGATAATTTTATAGAGTTTCTGCATGCGATAATAATTCAAATATTTATTGTTTTAATTCCAATTAATTTAATAGTACATTGTGTATTAAGGGCGGTAAGTAAGGAATTACGATCGAGGCTCTAGTAGAATAGGCTTTCTGAGGCGAGGTTCGTAATTCCCGTACCGCCCGTGAAACATACAATGTTTTTCATCACATATGCGAGTAAATATATAAAAATATACAGCAAAAAAACTTATTTATTAAAATTTACACACATATCCAACCGATTGTCTTTTTAAAAATGCCGTCAACTTTGCATATTCCTTAATGTTGATACAATCCTTAGATTGGAGAGTGGTTTTCAGCATAGGAGTTAGTGGACCATAGTAAAGACAGTTCGTATTTATTCGCCAAATTTTCTTACATTATTATATTACGCTCTATATGATCTGCTAGTCTGTATTAGTACCTATTTCAGCCCTTTGCCCATCAATGTAGCCTAGTGGTTAGTGACCCTGACTATGAAGCTAGAGGTCCTGGGTTCGAATCCCGGTAGGGGCAGACAGTTGTATGGTGAATACGAATGTTTGTGCCCGAGTCATGGAGGTTCAATACAATACAATACAAATACTCTTTATTGAACACCACAAATCAGTACAAAACAATACAGAAACAAAGAACAACGATGTTGTATGTATTTAAGTATGTATTTATCTACATTATATAAGTATGTTTATCCGTTGCCTGGTACCCATAGCACAAGCTTTGCTTGGTTTGGGGCTGGGTCAATTGATGTAATTTGTCCCAAGATATTTTTTTTTTATTTATTTATGTCATCTTAAGCCCTTCACAATATTTTAAACATGCCTCATAATTACTAGAACTTCACCGTCGCATTCCTTCCGCGAGCTCCCGCCGGGAATTTCCACGTAATAACACCTTGTTTGCCGTGTTAAAGCAAATGTAGCTTGTAATGAAGGCTGCAGACGGAATTGTTGGTGGACTGTAATCACCCCCATAGTGCATGTAAGTGTAGTGTACTGTGCGGAAACGAGGTGCGTTGCTCTCCCGTCTGGCCCCACACCACGGCTCGCCCTGTCTGCAACCCCCCAGCGCCCCTGCAGTCTGAGTCACCCCCTCGGCTGCATTTCACTCTCACTAACCTACTGCAGCACAGTCAATCATGCATAACGTATCTATCTAACGCAATGATAGTAATGGTTTAGCTACTTTGTGAACCCTTAACTTGTACTGAGGGTGTAATTTTGTGATAATAATTATTGAACCTGCTAATAGGCCAATAAAAATACATTTTACTACGTTAAGCAGACAAAATAATTCAGATTGCGCCATATTCCACAGCGGTCTTAATAAAAACTTTTTCTAAAAACACGAGAATATTTAAAGTTGAAAGGTTACAAGTGGATTTAAGAAAAATAGAAAAAAATATTACCGGCTGCGCAGTCTTTATTATCATTGATGATTTTAGAGGTCAATAAGCAGTTTTTGGAATTTTTATTTGTATAGGTTTTTAAATGAACAACCAAATATGTGATGCCAAATTATATTCTAGACTAGGCGTTATGCATATCGATATTTTTAATTTCCAGTGAGGAGATTTTTACTTTAGCTAGGTATTAAAACCAAAAGACTTTTGAGCACGAAACGAATCCACGAATAAAATCAAATTGTGTACATTCATACATTTATTTATTTATGTATTTATTTATTTATACATTTATCGAAAAATATTCAATTGACTTCATCAAATAACGAAAAACCCTTTCTAAGCGGTTTGTATCCCTTATCATTTCCTCTGTAGCATACAAATATAAAAATAAATCTCTGCTTCACATACCAACTCGGTCTCGAGCACCTCATTTTTCTGATGAAAAAACACTTCATAATTGTCCGCGTCTATTTCCTCGGGTTTTGTTCGCATGTCACACGGCGCATCACTCAAAAGCGTTGGCGCGTGCTCTTTTTATAATGTCTGCAAGTCGGTGGTGAAAGCGCCGGGGTAGCGGGGCAGAGTGCGGGCGCGGGAAGGGATCGAGGGGACGTGCCCCCATGTCTAGACTGGGTCGGTAGTTTTCCGGGATTCAGCCGACTCTGCCTGCAGTCTGCTCACCCACTCACTGCACTGTAGCTATAAGTATCCTATATACATGATATCGTCTGAGGACCCTCGTCGCTTTTGAAGCAGTTTTGTGTTACTTTTCTGTATGTAGCTATGCAGGTTTGTAGTTACGGCGGTGGAGCGTAGCGTATGTCAGTAGGGAAGGCACGTCTCGATCAATAAATGGAACGCTATTTTGATAAATTAATTGGAGGTGACCGTAGCAGCGCATTGCATTGCCCTTAAGTAAGTGGTAGAATGGTGTTGCTTCTATAGGCATTGTTTGTTAAGGTATATTTTTGCCGTTCATCTGTAGTAGGCATAATAGTCGTAAAACCTTTTCCCAACTTAATTGTTACAATATCACGTTGTTTCATATCACGTAGAAAAATTCCATAGTGGCATAGTCAGAAGACACCATAGCAACAGTTCTTGGGATTCGGCTCTAGTTCAAACCTAAACAAGCGATACCAAGCGGTTCATAGTACATGCATAGATACTAGCAACAATAGGCAGTTTCCTTGTAACTAGCCTTTGTGATATCGAGCCCATTGTGTCCATGGTATCTAGGAGACAAATAGTTAGCATCATTTATGGCATTAATTATAAGAATAACACAATCATTGTGGCATGGCGTAGAATTTGCGATCTCTACTCGTAACTTACTAAATGGTAACATTATCACAAATGTAAGTACACAGTTTAAAACAAAAACAAAAAACGCTTCCTATATCTAACTAGCTGTTACACGCGACTTTGTTAACAAAGGATTAAGTACCTACCTAGTTTTAAATTATCCTACGGCATGCATTTTGGTGGGATAAAAGTAGCCTATTTCATTCCGCCATCAGAATTAGAGCCCTCTATGTGCTCAATTTTTGAAAGCACATTATGTGAAAATACCACGCGAAAGTGGTGAAAAATTCATTTGTATTTAAAATAAAAGTAGAGTAGACGAAAACTACAGCTCCAATTAATTAATCTTGTAATCAATTAGTCGAAAATTCAATTCGAGCTGTGCCTTTCGTAATAATACTCAGATGTTCTCCACTTTCAAATGGTACCTTACGCACTTTCGAGTAATTAATATGATTTCAAAATGGGCCCCTGAACACATACGAGATTTACATACAACATTTACATTAGTTACAATCGTGTTTAGATGATTTTGAGCATCTACAGAGAAATGTGGCCGATGGTAACTCTAGAAGATTTACAGTATTTACATTTACACAAGGTACAATCGGCAAATATTATTTTTATTTATTCTAAGCATCAATGCTATTTGTACGACCAAAATAAACTTGTGAAAGATTTCCTGAGAAGTGTTGGATAAAGTGCTGTTTTCCAATAATTTTAGTAACTTACGAGTATATTTGTCGATAAGCTGTAACTATGCCCCAAATGTATTGTTAGTAAAGAATCAGGGGCCCGATTTGTGAAAGCAAATCGGTCGGACTATTTTAATCATAAAAAATACGTTCTTTTTTAAATCCTTTTTGATTTCTGTGTGTTTAACAATGAAATTATAAAAAAATAATCGGAAATCAAATCTTTCTCAAATTTGATTGCAAGAAAAAAATATTTTTATGAAAGTTCTGAACTCACGGAAGCTAAATAAGGGATATAAATGAATGAAAATAATTGTCATTGAATTTATTTTTAGCTAGATACACTATATAAGAACAACAAAACATAATTTAACGGGACTAATTTGGAGCATTTCCAAGGTAGGTATAAGATAAGGAAGCTAAAATTTTAAATTAAATTTATCATTATTAAAATATTAACAATTTAGGGCTTAAAGACAATCAAATTTGCCACTTGCGCAAAATTACTATTACTTACGGTATCGAACTACCCTCGTAACATAATCTATTGCCACAATTATCAACCGAAGTAGGCCACATATTCTTGCGTGTCGATAAAAAGCATTACGAAATTAGATTAAACCCCCCTAATCTTTACCTGCCTCAAGTGCAGACGGAGCGGGACGCTTGTCTCGAAATAGTGCGGCTAATTGTGTTTCATAACAGTGGTCTGAAGGGATGCCAGCGCGTGTATATTTAGCGACGAGCGGTGTGTAGGGTTGCCAACCTTTAAGTAATGCTAATTAAAAAAAATACATATTCTAAGTTATTTTTTAAAAGCCATTTAAGCAGCTATCTGGTCTGGGAGTAAAGATAAAACATAGAATGTACCAGCTGCTTCTCTTTGCGCGCAGATGGTAAAAGTCCATCGAGGGAATGGGTGAAATCTTAGGAAATACGTTATAGGTGATGCGGCTAGCAACCCATCACTATTTTGATTGCCCTTTCCACCTATACGCCTACAATCATGCTAAACGTGGCCTGTAGGTCTTGTTAGCTCAGGCCCTGTCTATCCCGCAAGGGGTAAAGACGTGATTTGATTTGTGTATGAAATTTTCCGAATTCTAAAACTAATGTGTGGCAACTGTTGCATTTCACATGAAATAATTCACCATCTTAAAATTAATAATCAGTCTCGTCTAAGCTAAGTGGCATTTTATCATCCTTTACCGCTGGCAGCCCTGTAGCGCGGGCGGGGGGGAGAGGGGCCCCGTTGACGCGGAAGCGTAGGGCGGGCGGAGGGCGATGACCGTGAACGTGGGGCGGCATCGATCCGGCGGCCATACCCTCGCGCAACGGGAAAGTGTATGCTGTTTGGCTGGAGCACATCAGCGTTTATCGTGGATATAAAGACGTCCGTCCCTTACGCCGACGCTGTTTAGAAAGAGATAAAGACACGCCGCTACAAAATCTAGCCAGATGAGCTGCGCTGAGTTAGCTGTCTCGTGCGTTTCAGCCAGCGCATGCTCGCACAAACTAGCGTAAAGGTGATCTTATACCAGATTCAAAATGCACGAGCTGTTAAGATAAGTTATTATCTCTATTATCTCTATGCATGTACGTTTTACGTGTTCTGACTATATACGGTAAATCTAGAGAAGAAAAGAACGTCTACAAAAGTGTCTATGAAAGTGTCACACATACGAAATTAGTTCAATTTTGCCACACTATGCACTTTCATGATTTCACGTGTTAGCTATTCGCTTGTGTTGGTCCAAACCCCGCTCGAGCGGATTCGCTTCGCGGTTGATTTGCGACACGTGGAATCGTGCTTGCTTTGTGAAACCATTGCTCTACAATTAGCCTAGTAACATGGAGACTGAAATTGGTAGAACACTGAAATTCTTTTAATAAAACAAAACCAGTTTCTAAATACATTTAAAAAATCAGATTGTCTCAAAAGTACTTCAATAAATACTTAATTCAAACTTTTTCGACAGGAATGAAGTGCTATTCTAACCATCTTGGGATTTAAATGGGTAATCTTACATCTGGAGATCCTCTTAATCCTTTTTTTCCTTAGATAAAAAATAATTTTGAATAGACGATAATAATACAACGACACACGGCTAATTCGAACTCGAGCACTGTTGCTGTTTGTCAATCAAACGCTATGGCTGATGTAAATAAATAAAAGCTTGTAGCAAATCGATTTGTATGGCATTCCTTGAGTAAGGGCATGACGCAATCCCTTGGGGCAGGCCGGGCCCGCGTGCCCGTGCCGCGTCAGAGGGCGGCCCTACAAGCATCCCATCAAGCCATTTTACTTTGAGCCAAGATAAGTGAAGGTAAATCATAAAAATCATTACTTGACAACCTTTTCTTATATTTTTTACTTGCGGAACATAATCAGACCAAAATATCTGTCCGTGTGTCACAGGGATGTATTTTTGAACTACGTAATAATATAAGCTACTGTTAGTGTTTTTGAAAAAAGTCCTTGAATATGTTACATAGAAAAAAACGTCTTCTGTGAGTTTGAGTCTCCTTAGCTCGGTTTCAATAATGACAATCGTACGATGGTACAGCAACCCTCTGTGTGCATGATCATCCAACTCGTTTTTTTTTAAATATAGGTATCGATTGAGGTTTCTATACCTACTATATCTGTTGTATTTATAGTTTTTCTTCCGAATATATCTTTACCTGTTTAGCCACCCTCTGCATTTCCCTTACAGCGATGGGATATAAAAGTTAGTAGGGTGTGTTGGTCACGAGGGTAGCGGCGGCAATGGGGGTAGAAATAGAGCAGCAGACATTACTCTACGTATAACGGATTCCTTTTTGATGAAATTTGCATTTCACGTAAATATTTAGCGAATGTGAATTTCCTTTTGAAACATTTCAGAAAGGAAGACAGCTTTTACAGGCATTAATGTTCGTAGCGATGAGCTCTTTAGCTCTTATAAATAGCTTTTTTCATGTCACTTAGTAGAAGTGTTCAAAGAGTACAAACGTGACAGGTATGACCGCCAAGCGACGAAAGTATACATATTCTAATCCATTAGTCCGCAAAGCCTTTAGTATACGATTTTGGCTTTGAATGCCTTGACGTAAACGTCTCAATTAGCATGAAAAAATCGGCGATACTATGTAACAAAGTTATCTCATAATATTTGACACGTTAATGCGAACGACGTTTGTTGCGACAAAAATCTTATACTCGTACTGAATGCTGGGAATCAGGGATCGTGCATGGAATGCTCATTTCTTCGTTTGATCTAAAATAATCTAAATGCATTACATTTGTACTTTGATGGTGCATAATGAACTGGATTGTTTACTCGAAGCTTACTTTCCATCATGTTTTATTTCCGGTTATAAAACGCACCCCAGTGCAGCAGGAGATGGGTGATAACGGGTGTGGGGGTGAATATCGGGCAAGGGCGGCGTCTGAGTCACGGCCGCCTTGGATCAATACTGCACCGGGAAATGCGTGGCGCTGCGTTTGCCGGTCACTGGCGCTCGTCTAGTACGCATGTGCTCAGGTTTTACCCAATTATATTGTCGATTGGATGTTTGTGTAGTTATTGAAAAGTGACACTCAAGTTTATTCGAAAGTGAGGTATGTGTGTAGGAAGGACCCACTGCGCCCGTAACAACATTATTAAGTGCAGGATAATCCAGTGCCTGTTATTCATATTTTCGGATGTTTTCATCATTGAAATGTAATCAGGGGGCCGATTTTTGAAAGCACATGTTTGTAAATACCACACAAAAGTGGTGAAAAATTGTGCTGAATTTGAAATACGAGTAGCTTAGAAGATACACACGGCTCTCGTTAATAATGTGCACTAGTCAACAATTTTATTAGAGCTATAGTTTTGAAGATATAAACAGATTTATATCACTTTCGAGTGGTAATTTCACACATGTGCTTTCAGAAATCGGCCCCCAGTTAAGTAATACTTAAGTAGTTTTTAACACCTTTTCATCCTTTTTTACTAAACTCCGAAAGAGTATAGAGTTTTCCTATTGACACGTAGGATGTAATGATATTACTTTCTTCGAACGGTTACCTACTTGAGGGGACCATTATTTAACCCTTCTATAACCCATGTCCTACCTCCAGAAGTAGGCAAAATTCACTGACATGTAACCAACGACCTTCACTCGCTTTGGTTCTGGCCGCTGGAGTATACATCTCAATTGCGTTCGTAATACTGATTACTAGGGTTGCCCACCGTGCTAAGAATACATGATAGTTTTTTTTTCTACATTGTTAATTTATTCATTAGCATGCATGTTATCACCGCTGGGAATATCTCGAATCTTCTCTAGTTTTGTTTATTCAGCATTAATTGTTTCTACCACACCTTCTGAGTTTATCCAAATAGCTGTAATATTATGTAAGGATATAACATTTATACTTATTTTAACTGAACACATTCAGAAGGGCTACAAATAATCATGTACATATCTGCTGTGCCTTGTACGCTTCAAATAATATGAAGAAAGTCAGGTACGTACCAAGTACGAAGTTACAAATTAAAAGTGAAAAAGTTGCTCAAGTTGGTAACCCTGCTCATCACTCTTCTCTTTCATGCTTGTCGGTCACGGGATAATTTGATTAAAATCGACATTTTCATACATCACTGACTGATTATGACAGAGTTCTTCATTCTATTTTAGTGTGTTCTAAATGAAACCTTGTTGTTAACTAAAATCGCCTGTCAAAACACAAATTGAATGTGGTGAAAATCTGTATATCAAGTAGGTACTGCAAATGCACCGCTCGAATTAAATTTTCAATTGCTTCCATTACTTAGTGGTATTTCGATTTTTACTATATTTGGATGCTGTTCTTACAGACATGATCTCAAAGATCCTTTACTGCAAAACTAACTTAATAAATCTTACTTAAAAAAATTGGTTTTGAGGTGTTTCATCTAAATTTACATTTTGGTATTGTTTGCGGTTAATAGCGGTAAAAATAAAAAGAGAAAAAATACTAAAATGCCTTTGAATTGACCCGACTTAAATTTTATTAGGTGTTAGGTATCCTTTGAAAGATGCAAATTTTATGATAATGACTACATGAAGTTTTGTAACACTGGCATTCAAATAAGTTCAACTGTATAAATTATACAATAGTAATCAGTTTTTGTTTATACAAAATGAAACAAAACTTTTGTTTATAAACTTTGCCTGTCCTCTTATGTTTACCTATTATTGATGTAAAAGAAACGTCATTATGTCCTTGACAAAAATGAGGTCAGTTATGCTGTGCGAGTGTCTGCGGTGTTCCCTGTGCGTGGCATTAAAGAGTAGGTACAATTTAAATGCGAGCGCTACCTTTTAGGTAATTGTCACGTTTTAGACGTAAAATGCTCGAAAACAGCAACAAATTCCTAAAAATTTTTATAAATTTGTTCTTTATTATTTCATCCGTTTTTTACTCTTGTACAATCTCCACTACCAGTCAACCCAAAAGTGCACCGGAGTCAAGATTCAATACTTTTATTTACAGCTTTTTCAAAAATAAAAATACCAGTCACACATCTCACACGACATCTTGGATTCGGTAGTATTACCATACCGATTGAGACATTTGCGCGCACGCGTTCGAGAAATTTTCTTGTGGCAAGTTCTCGCACTAGATGTTTTGCGCACCATTACACAACTATACAATACAATATGCAAGTATTTTGCGTATACGAAAATGTTTCTTCCATGCTGGTCTGGGAGTAAAGAAAAAACATGGAATTTACCAGTTGCTTCTCTTCCCTCGCAGATGGTAAAAGCCTTAGGAAAATCTTAGGAATCATGTTACGAAGCACTGCTCTTCCCCTTGGACAGATCCAAAATCGACACGCAGCTCTTGACCACGCGTGGAGGTAATCCCAACTTGCACCCCACCTATTACTTTAATTGCGTTTGTAGGCGATGTGGCTAGCAACCCATCACTATTTTGATTTCCATTTCCAGCTATACGCCCTTAATCATGCTAAACCTGGCCTTAAGGTTTTGTTACCTTAGGCTCTGTCTACCGCGTAAGGGATAGAGACGTGATATATGTATGTATGTATGTATGTTGCGGAAGCAAGAATGCGAATAGCGTATACTTATAGTGCCGCTGTTAAGGCATTATCGTGAAAACCAATTCACTTTACCTAGTTGTGCTAGGGCATGATTACCTGATATACACATAAATAAGTGAATATATACACGAACACACGTGTTTGTTTACTAATTAATTAGTCGAGACCACGTTCGCGATAACCTTCAGGTCGTCCTGATTGACTCCACCGAAATATCAGTTTTTATTGACATGCACACAATATAAAATGCATATAGTCAATATTTGTTGAAATACGTTTATTTTTCTGCATGCGTTTACCTTGTACATGATCTTTAGGTATTCACGTCTCTAGTTTTATAACCTACTCTATATTTATGTAGCAATGACAAAAGGCAAGTTTAATACCTACATACTTAGTAAGTTTAAGATTGTGTTCGGTAGTAAATTAAGAACTTGTTTATATGTTTTGGTATTGATTAACGAAAAAATAAAAATGAATGATCTAATTCATAATACGGCGATTACAATTACAAATTGAATTTAGTGTAAATCTTACACAATTTGTTACTGAAAGAAATGTTCGTAAGTACACAAAGAATTAAGAAGTCTACCTCTATCAAAGAAAATTTGCGATCTCTTCATAATTTTCTTTTAAGCCCTGTAAATAGCGTAAATTCCTGGAAAATTGTTAGTGCAGCTGTATATCCGCCTGACCAGCGCGGCTATCATGCTTACGTGTGTTCTGTGGCATTGAACACTAATAATAGGTGAACTTGACATTGAGAACGGGAGGTTCGTCATCATTACGAGAGCTATCTGTCTCTTCCGCACAATACAGAGTTCGTTGAGTTAGGAGCGGGACGGGTAACATCTTTATGCGTTCGCGACTGTTTGTAGGTCAGTCGTGTTATTTATTCCGGACGATGTTCGGAAAGTCGGCTGGAGGTTGCATTACGTATTATTGACGTTTGAGTTCAGTAGAATTTGACAATGCAAATTATAATTAACGCCGCTCGAAAGATTTTGTCGTTTCAACACATTATCGTGTCGCGACTTATATTTGTTTTTAGCATATTTTTTACAAGATCACAAAAGTATATGTAGTCCAAAACGTCGGTTCAAACTTATCTTCCTAATCCGTCAGGATCGAACATTGTAGCGATTAGTTAGTATTTGTACAATTTGCTTAATTAATTGACTAAAATAGTGCCAATGTCATAACTGTGGTAATTCCCTTAGGTATAAAAATAACACAAAAAATATAGTGTTGTTTTTGCCATGGATTATAATCATTAGGATTTAAATATTAATTAATTCTCTAATTCGTTAACTATCGTTTGGTTATAGCTAATTCAACGAAAAATAATTGATAAAGCTTCACACTACTTGCAAGTAGAACCACATTTTATGAAACTACTTTAAAATTGGATTCAAGCACTTCATGGTAATTAGTTCCCGAAAAACTACAAGAAAATCGTAAATTTGTGACATGCACAATCCCGCGATTTGAGAATTTTCTCACCGATACCTTAACCAGATTTTGACGAAACTTTAAATAAATTTCAATACCAGCATCTACATATTACAAAAAGAAAATCAAAGTTGTTTTGTTTGATCTGTAAATAATTCAAAGGAACGATTACGCTGTAACCCCTACCGACGGATACCTCTAACTCAGTATAAAAGAGCAAATTGAGGAAAGCGATATCTAGTAGCGTTACTGCGACTTTTCACGCGACGCTCGACCCGAGAAGCCTTGTGAAGCGCGGTTTGGAAAACTTTCACTAGGTGGCGCTGTACGCAGAGTCGCCTGCCGCCTAAAAGCTTCAAGCGTCCTCCGCGAGATGGCGATACCAAGCGCGAAATACAGCCTTCGAAAAACTGGGTACCTCCCATTTGTTCTATGGGACTGTGACGTCATAGAACTGTTAACATTTTTCTTTCCCAGCAGTTCCATGGTAGAACTAGTGAAACAAAAAATGTGATATTTGTTCTATAGAACTAAAAGCACCTCAAGATTGTGATGGGAAACTTGAGGTGCTTTTAGTTCTATAGAACAAATAACACATTTTTTGTTTCAATAGTTCTACCATGGAACTGCTGGGAAAGAAAGATGTTAACAGTTCTATGACGTCACAGTTCCATAGAACAAATGGGAGGTACCCGAAAAACTTCGCAGTTTCACGTTTTGTTTGGTTGTGACTGCAGCGCCAAGGTTCAATAATGAAACGTCACAGTTGTTGAATTAATTTCATATTTTCCTTTTTGATTTTCGCCGACTTTAAAGTTCTTATTATTAAAAGTAATAAAACAAGATTGCATATAAACTTATTTAACTACTTTTTTTTTTAATGAATAGGAAGGCAAACGAGTACTTGCCTAGTTTTCATCGCGTTGTCAATGTTCCCATACTGAAAATAAGCTGTAATCGCGTCTTCGCAATTTAAATTTAACTAGTTAAGTATCATCATATCCCCCGACCGTGACAGAAGCGAATAATATGCCTATATTTGAAAAAATATCTTGTCAATTTGACACCACCCTTTGCAAAGGACGATGGCCGTTAAAAGCGTTTTCCGACATTGCACATTTTTCTTTTTTTGCGATATTTTTGTCTTAAGGCTTTGTAAAGGCCAGCCGACGTCAGACTGTTAACAACGCTGTGCCACGTCGGGCAACGTCGGGCAGCGTCGAGTCACGTCGGCGTGACGGCGGGCGCGTCACGCGGTCGTCGCTCTCTTTACCGAAATGACGTTGACTCATTTGTTTGTTGCATACGACACTGATATTTTTGTACGCTTTGAATGCCTAAAACGGCATTTGGGTTATTGATGTTGTTGTTTACAGTCCCTGTAATACAGGGTGACAAAGACTTCGATTACATATATAATATTAGTATTTTGGAAGTTCATCGTGATAAGGGAATTAAAAAAAAATGGGCAGATGTACATAAATTCACCACTAAAATAAAGATAAAACTTATTTACCAAAATCTAAATTATTAAAAATATTTAAGCAGTTTTTTTGATATTTTTGATAGAAACAAGGGGTTGCGCAAACATACGTTTATTTCTCGTATTGTCTTTGCGATTGGGGTATGATTCTTAATAGGCGAATCGAATATAAGATGCGAAAAGTAGGTACCTAGTAACTTCGTAGTACTTTAATTAGTAGATAAATCAGTTAACCTTTTCTACCGAAATTATCACAGATTTAATTCTAAAGTACACTTCACTAAATATAGGCATTGTATATAAATAAAAGCAAATATTCCAATAAACGTGCAACTGCGGACAACGTAGTAGCTTAGTTTTTGCTACTTGGCAACAGATGGCGCTGGCAGGCTCTTAAATTTCTCTTAATGCTTACAGGTTTTTCGTCAGGTGCCCGATTTTTGAAGCATATCACTGGCAAATACCAATAAAAACTGTTAACAAATATGTGTGCTACTACAAAAACATAGCTCAAATTTAATTTTCGATAAGTTGACAAGATTAAGTAGAGCTCTAATTTTCTTCTTCTCTACTTGAACTCAATTTTTCACCACTTTCGAGTGGTGTGCTTCCAAAAATAGGATTCCTTGTTATAATTTAATAATTTAAATGCTGGGTATAGATACAACATTTAACAGTGATAATTTCGTTTTGGATTAAATTGGCAAAGTGCACCTGGCTTCCTTTTTCTAGTTTTGTCCTAGTAGGTATATTTTCTACGTCGTGATGGGTACGTAAATTAAATTACTAAAATGAAACCATTATTCTTGCCGCAAATTTCCAAATAAAATCTGGAGTATAATATTTCATATTACAGTCAATATTATAGTTGATATTGTCACTAGCTAATCGCGGTATGATAGTTAACAATTCACCAAGAAATACCAAGCATTCGCTGGTACAAGACCTTCGTGCTACCGATATGACAGCTACAAAATAATATGGTGGCCGGAGAAGGGCGCAATATAGCTTTCTGTAGTTGTATAGCGATAGCGGAGCGCGCAACCTTGCAGAGTTTGTTGCTCCGGCCGGGCGGGCGACCTCTGGTGACACGGTTGCGATACTGCACGCTATGCAACTAATTATTTATACCAGTCGTGTTAATCTAGGGTATAGCGCCACTGACTTATCTGTGGCGCCACAGACCTGTCAAAATTAACATGCAGTTAGGTTAGTTCGAACTTGCTCTATTATTAGTTCTGTAAATGCCCTTATAGCTGCATGCGTAGACGTTGATTCTCACTGCTACATAATATCTGAACAAAAACCACGACTTAAAATAAGTCTTTAACTGCCTATAAGCTTTGCAAATAGAGATATACATTAAGATCTAATTTATCGCCTACATAAGGTCCTATGCTCGCTCAATTATACGGCTGATTATTACCCAAACCCTTAAATGAAACCTCGATAAGAATACTAAGTAGTATATATCATGAACCCTGAGGAGGCGTGATACTTTGCAGCGACTCTCTTAATATTAATATCATAAGTTAATCTTCTAGATAACCAAGATAATCACCTACCGACTAAAACATAATGAGATACCTAATTACTTAACAATCGAACACAAATTATCGGCCGTTCTTGATGAAGTTTATTGGCCCAAATAGAGGTTGTTTACTTTTGAACGCATCATTATGCAGACGTATGCATTGTTTTGTATAATACAGTTTATAAACGTGATGCTAACGTCACACGGCATTGTTTTAGGACTAGTTTTTACCCGCGTGTCCGTCCGGTCACATTGAGAATCTGTTTTAGTTTTCGAAATATAAAATAACCGAATGTCCTACCGCAGGTAAACTTGTACTTAGTAAGTATTTTAAGAAAACACTATAGATATGCTACTTTCATAGTTAAAAGAGCTTGGGTCTAAAGATGATGAAATTTAAATTGCGCAAAGAGACGTTCTCATAGGCACGAGTCTTCGTATCAATTTATATTATCCTTACAGTCACAGAAACAAAACTCACGCACTAAGAATATTAGTACATCCATGTACTGCATAATAAAGTGTTGATGTCCTAGATATAGGACAGAGTGGATAATTCCATAGCCGAGGGTTTCATCTGTTTACGCAACGAGTGACCTATATACAGCACAGAATTATTCATGATCCCTGGTGACGGCTTTGTGGCCGCTTTTAAGCGAGGGATAACAATAAAGAAAGTCGGACGACGAAAAATGACGTGACACCGCCTGACAACGCCACGTGTTATGATCGTCTTTTGTTTACTAATGTTTACCACACGTTGTTTGTGTAGACTTTTATTTGAAAATTAAATCTGATCGACTTAAATCTGGTTTAAATTTTAAATGTGACATTTCTAGTTTTGACATTTTGGTCTGAACACTGTGACCTATATATTGCTTCTTTAAAAAGGTTTTCCATTACAATCAGACGAAATATCATCCCATACATATTATTATGTTGCATTGGAAAATTGAAAATTGATGTTTAATTATAGTTTGTACGTATGAGTTGCGTACAGCCTTGTACGGGGGAAAAACCTATTGGCGATGACTATTTAGGGTTTGCCTACGGAACAAGTAGAGCCATTCAGTGTTATTCACATACTTGAATTTGACGATTTACAAGAATACGAATTAGCAAGGATAAAAATATTTTAAACGTGCCTAAAAATTATCACATTGCATTCCTAATTTTACAGGCAACCACGACGGGTGCAAAACTGATAAACTGTCGTGAAACTTGGATTAAAAACGATAAAGCGCCTCCGTTTTTGCACAGAATTACGAAGCCCCGCGGTAAAGGGTATACATTTTCCAAAACGTCTTATCATTTATAGGAGTTCTAACGTGGTCTACCTACTACTACTCGTAGCATTCAGTCTTTTATCTACATCAATATTATAAAGGGGAAAGATTTTGATTGTTTTGAAAAAAAAACACCATTAGAATACCTTATTATACCTGATGATTTGATGAACATAGGCTATATTTAATTTTGCGCGAACGAAGTCGCAGGCAACAGCTATTGACGTATATAGGGTCGCAATACCTCAAATTTTATTTCCTACTAAGTAAACAACTGTTTCAGCGATAGAAATTCGGTACTTTATATATATTGAGGTAATCTAGAATGGACATAGTTGTTCGTCATATTTAACATTCTGAAACAGAAAAGGACTTTTAAACTATATGGCATTATACTAATATTATATATGATTATTTAAAGGTCATGTTGTAGTAAACTAGCTGAGTTTGTATTTGTTTAGGTACTGTTGTCCTTTATTTGTGTTTAACTAGCAATATTAACTTAACATGGATAATAGGTTTGTTGTTTTAGCGCACCATTTTCCTAGAAACAATGTATGATGCCAATGAGTAGGTATTTAGATTTCTATGCGTATTCAGAACGCTGAACAAGTAAGCTCCAAACATCCATTAATATTTGAAAAAAAGGTAGATAAGTAATAACTTTAATAGTAATAAATTTATTTCAAACGCGATATAACAACTTTGTTGTACGTGTGTTTTGCGCGCGTGCGTGCGTGTGCGTGGGTACATCCATTGCCGTAGAAATTACGGAAACAAAAAATAATGTGTGATTTAATTTTTAAAAACAATACGTAAAATTTAAGAGTTCAGTTATTATAATTTAAAAAAGGCACGCTAAACGAATGTATATTTTTTAGGGATCTACTATAACATGGAGTTACTTTAATCAATTTTGAAGTTCAGTTAATTAGGTAAGAATGGTCGCAAAAAAATACACATGTCCATTTCTGTGACGCAAAAATGGACGTATAAAGTAAATAAATACATGTTTTAATGGTAAGCAAATTAATAGATAGTTAAAATTATACTAAGTGACATACTGAACGGTCTAAAATATTTGTGTATATAAAAGTCTATGGTCTGAGTATTATGGGGTATTACGTATAACGGCCTCTTTGTTATGAATATTAATCTTGCTTTTCAGGTTCAGGGATCATTGAAACAGACAAATTTTCGTCAACAGAAAACATTACTAGTAACACCTGATCAAAGTTAATGTTGCAAAATCCGAATGATGCCATATGCAACATGCACCTGATGGTAACAGGGTGTGCGGTCGCGTTGGACCCGCGAGGCCGGCATCACGAAGGTCGCGTCACAAGCTGGTTCTGGCATCATAGCGCAACTTCTCCGTACGATATCAGATAGGCTAGTGACGATATGCGTCAGCACAAACAAAAACAATCCAAGAATTCATGAATATAAAGTGCAGTTTTGTTTGCGCGCCGCCTCGGTCGGTGGCCTTACCTCGTTTGAGTTCATGCACCCGCGCGAAACTGGGGCACGTACCACGTACAGCGCGCCCCCCCCCCCCCTTCCCGCTGCCCCCCTCTTTATGCCGTTACTGAAAAGTTTCATTGAAATTTTGCAAATTCTGGTGATAAGGATAACTATAGAGAAATTGGAATATTTTGTAAAATAGAATTCATAGCGTCCCGTCTTAAAGCCAGTATTCAATCGCATATTTTTTTGGTAACTGTGACACTGATGTAATCCAGATACTAAGTAATATATACCTACTACAAATATATTTAGTGTTTATGTTTACTAAACATAAAAAGAAATGCTGTCACCGCACGGCGCTACGAGCGAACCAGTACGGCGTTGTTATGTGCGGGTTGCGCAAGCGCCGATGCAATGCTCGAGAAAGTGCGAGTAAAAGTAGACGCAACACGTCACTCGCCTCGCCATAACACGTCGCACGCACCCGACCACGCAGCACGTATGAAACACGTTAGCACGGTGCTGAATACACATGACATGACATAGGCATGTAAATAAATGACAGTCGAAGAAATCAGTCATAGTGAGTTTACAAACGGATAACATATGTCTTGCTCGAAGGAAAATAGAAAATGAACCTGTCCATTATTAGATATCGAATCATCAAAGTTTTTCTTGACTTCTCGGGATGAAATTGAATTTCCTTCATCATCTTTACATTCCTGACAGTGTTCATAGTCGTCGTTTCAGTATTTGTTACCCAGCTCGCAATCCATCTTCATTCCTAACAGTAGCTTTCTTCCAAGGGACAGTTCATGGCGTTTTTGTTTGATTGATACATCTCATAGTAGCCACCTCCGTACATCCTAAAAGGTAACTAACTTTAAAGTAGGTACACAGCGCTTTGAAGTTTTTGTGGGAAGAAACCAGCCAATTCCCGATCATTTCATAACCCTAACTCTGCCCCACCAGCCGCTAAAAACTACACCCATCACCAAAGAAGGTAAAGACGCGAGCTTCCACTACGGTGAATAGAATACACATAGGTTTAATAAAAGAAAAACAGCACGTCCGCTTGGACAGACTTCTTCTCATAACCTATGCACGCTGGCAACTTTGCCAGTAGCTGTTTACAATAACGCGGCGACAAGGAGTACGGTATAAGTCTTCCAAAACAGATAATGCAATGCGTCCAATTATATTTCTCATTAACGTTATTCTAGGCCATTTAGGCATTGTTTTCGTAAATGAAAACGGGGTTTGGAGACTGCACGAGGCTCGCTAACGACGTGGCACGAAACAATAATTGTATTTACTATAACAATATAATTTTACGAACAATAAAATCCACGTAATTATGACGCATGCGTTGCTCCATTCATAATATTTTGACGTAAGTTATTTTTATCAAAAGAGCAGTGTTTACTTTGTTTATACTTCAGTAAATGTTATTTGCGAGAAAGAAGAATGGCCCATACAAATAGGGTTTCACTAGAACGGCGAACTTTTTCACATATAGTATAATTATGATGATTTTCACTTCTCTGTTCGGGTACAGATACTTTTAAAAGATAAATCTTTGATGATTTGACGACCACGTTTGCAGTTTACAGCAAAGGGTCGTGAGTAGGTACGAACAATTAAAAATTATGATTTTTTTATTTGAAAAAGAGCTTTTCGGTAGGAAAACATGCTCGCGAAGAATTCAATGGTATGAAGTTTTGAACTCGCACTGGACCCGCGTGGGAACTACAGCCCAAGCCCTCTTATTTTTAGAGGAGGCCTATGTCCAGGAGTGGCCTAGTGGCAGCCTTGAGTTGACACATTGTTCTCACCTACATCATTGAGATTCTAATTAAGGTTAAGGAGCTTAAAAATAATATTTAAGCGCTAATGATAATAACTGTGCTTTGTATGCCTACCTATGTTTAGCTCTAGCTCAGTGCCTACTTCTAGACATATTCTAAGGCGACTAACACTAAGATAACAAGCCTGTAATACCTTGCACCTTGAAGCTGTTAGCTTGAGGTTATTGGATCCATGTACTTTACGTTACATGCTTTAACGACATGAATTCAAGCGCTGAATTAACTGAAACATAAAGTGATTTATTATCGAATCGGTAAACAAAATTTCTTGGTTACTGTGTAGTTGGGGAAACTTGCTTTGTAAAAGTACTCAATTAAAAGCTTAATTGTGTTTTTTTTTCTTTTCACACGCATGCCGAAATCGCGGTTTCTCTCACATTAAAACTAGAAAGTAAATTTTACAATAGCATTCGATTTTAGCGTTACATGCGTGGTTTTGTGAATGGCAGGACCTCGTTGTTCAGTCCAGATCGCTGCCACCGTATTTGCTAATCCTGCTGCTACGCAGCAGTGCCTCCGTTGTTGTTTCTGCCGTGGATATTAGGACAATCACTGAACTTACTGGCACATGAGTTATTTTATCTTAGTAATCTAGGCTGACAGCGGATATGTAATGTTCTGGCGTTGCAGATGCCCATGGACAGTGATAATTACCTACTTACCATCAGGGAATCCACTTGCTCGTTTGCCTACCTTGTTGCGTATGCAAGGTGTCTTAGAATTATTTTAGAATATTTCAATACTCTTGTAAAGGAATTTCATCGTAATTTTGAATTCAAAAGGAAGTCACCCCGTTTACGCCGTAGACTTTAATCAATCATCCAGCAATGTATGGAAATATTAACACAGTAAATAAATCTTTAAAAATCTTTAATCTCATTTGCTCAAACTAAGCCAACCATATGCTTTAGTAATTCCAGATGAATATTTTTAAGATACAGTGTATGTTAGAAAAGTAATGTTTCTCAAAGTAATAATATGCTTTTGAGCTAGTAATTTTCAAAGTGGTGGGTTACGGGAGGGGAGGCGACTGGCGCTGGCGACAGAAATAGGGCGCGGAGGACGGAGCAAGGCTGCCCCGGTTGCCGGCCGACGACCCGGCACACTCGCGCACGCTGCGTTTGTGTGCGTGAGCTACGCTACGCTACGGGCGAATAATACGGGCCATTATGCATTCGGCTCTGACGTAGCCCGTAGCAACTAGATAGGGTTCCATTGCAATGCAACACTGCGATTTGCATCTAATTTCGTTTTAAATTCGAAAGGTAGCTAGCTGTGTTAGTTAAATATTCACTTAGTTGAATCCGTAAAAGCCGTAATACTTAATAGAACGGAAAAGTGATATTGTATGTGTTTATGTCGTTATTTAACTAAAGGGTAAATAAGACACAGTTCGTACTTATTTTTATTGGGTTTGTAAGTAGCTACCTCGGTTTGTTAGGTGAAGTTAACTCATCGAAACTTGAAACTTTTCGAAACTACCTACTTGAGTAACTGAAAAGCAAATGAGTACCTAGAAGCATGCAATACATTTAATTGCAATGTATCAACACAAACCAAAGAAGTTTAACGACATACTTAAGCGTAAGGTACATACTAAAGTGTACAGTTTTCTCTACACGTAAAACACCATCATGCATTGTTATATCGTACAACGCCATCTAGCGTGGAGTAGAACAAGCATGTTCCGTAAGCGCCGGTCGCCGCGTGCCGCGCTCCCTGCCATAAGGGCACGAGTTCGTTGCCCTCGTAGATGCTGACCTCAAAAACGAGGACACTACAAAATTAGGGCGATGACAACGTAACGTCTGAAACGCCCGCTCACCACAAACGACTTTGAACTCACCGAGGTTCATTTATGATGCAAAACTGTACAGTCTTTTTGATTGAACTATATTTGATCAATTAGGCAAATACGCTGACTCCGACGGTAGCTCGAAGTGTTTCACCCGGACGATTATATTAAGTTAGTTCTATTCTGAGAAATTGGAATGATGCGTAACGCATGTTAATATCTCTAACTTCATTACAAATAAATTATTGCTTAGACTTCTCGAGTCAATACAATTTTCAGATTGTATTGCTAGAAATAATTTAGTCACAAAAGCTATTATTTTATTATACGGACATTATTATCCTTTAGCTTTAACATAATTACAAGAAAGATAATAAAGTCGATAAGCTGCGAAACCTTGTCACAGAAACTAATAAAGGAGCACGTAAACAATGGCACTGAATAAGAATTTGTTGTGATTAGGTAAAATCATTTAACAAAACAGTACTTTATTTTTTTTATTTTTTTCAGGTAAGTCCACCTGTCGTCGTAACCGGCCAGCATGAAATCTTCAGTTCTATTGACAATAGTACTGGCCAGTAAGAAATTGGAAACGTTTCGAATTTACAATGTAAGTATGTTGCCAGCGATGTATGATAACGAATGCACATGCAATAGACTAGATACCTAAGCATCGGTCCGGGAGAGGCTAAATATAGCGCGGTCGTTGAACCGCAAGTAGGTCGCTTGCACCCTCCACGCAGCGACCCGACGTTATATATCCCCTGCCTAGTATACTATACCCCCCAACGACTTTTTGCATATTACTTCGTAGCATGGAAATTTTGGTGTTATAATTGTTTTACATTCGTAGCTGATTCTTGGAACAACAATACGAATAACGAGAGTTCTAGGTTTTTGCATGTGAATTTTATAAACGTAATTTTTACGAATTTTAACTTTGAAAATCGGCAAATTGGTTTCTACCAATCATTATTTATGATTTTTTAAAAAAGATAGCATTAATCGTGAATATAACTGAATTATGTGAATCCTAAACGTTGACTGTCGTAAGATTATGTCTAAGGGCCTCTACCGAATTTACTTAAAGCAGGTAGTAATATCTGGTAACTTTCTATACAAAGCAAGCTAATGCGACCTCGAAGGCTTACGTACGTATCGTAATCAATAAAAGAGTGAACAAACGATCGTAACCTTGCTGTAGCTGTTTACAACTGGCGTACCGTCGGCAAACGAATACGTTTCCTTATGCTTCACGTAGTAAAATGGAACAACCGGCCCTTATCTGCGTATGATTATAGCCGGTTTATTTTTATTCATTCAAGGATTTATCAGAACCGCTGCACTAATTACCTACTACACGTTTATTTACGATGAAGTGCATTCATTGTATTAATTATAACGATTTATTGTATTAAATTTAACGTGAAATCTATGAATTCGATATGGAAATTACTTCTTCAACTTATATTAGACTTATATTACATGCGAAAAAGAACGTTTTATAAAATAAATCCCATCATTGATTTACAGATACTATTTTTTATGTTTGTGTAAATCACCGCCATGGCAACTTTTCATCCTATATTTTTTAAAGGTCTTAAAAAAAATATGTAGCCTAGCAATCAAAATTACATCTGCCAGTAATTTGGTGAGTGTGGAGGATAATCTGTTTTATTTTCGTCACTGGGAGTTAGTAACGTCACGCCGCCGCGCGGTTATCAGTTAGCCGTCCGACCTAAATTCGCGGCCGTTGAGCAATATGGGTTAGTCCCGAACAACTTTATCACTCTCTTGGGGGTTAAATACACCGCAAATGTGTGAAACTATAAATATAATCAATAAAACTATTTGTTCGCCTACTTGCGTTTGAGTTGTGTTTATGTATAACGCTTTATTGTAATAGGTTGCGTGCAAGACAAAAAGACGTACAAAGGCGATCTTAGCTAGTGTCTGGATTGTGTTAGCATTTTATTTATTAACTAGCTTCTGCCCGCGACTTCGTCTGCGTAGAATTATATATAAAAACCTTCCTCTTGAATCACTCTATCTATTAAAAAACCGCATCAAAATCCGTTGTGCAGTTTTGAAGATATAAGCATACATAGGGACATAGGGACAGAGAAAGCGTCTTTGTTTTATACTATGTAGTGATACAAAATCATTTATAAATTGAATACAGATAAGTAGGTATGCAGCCTTTGGAATTTGTAATGCTGTTGAGAACAAATTGCGGCTAAGTGAGAAGCACTTTTGTAAAGATCATTTTGAAAGTTACACTTCACGGTCGCTTTACTCTCTACTTCAGTGTCATTGTTTATGCATTTGTGAAAAAAACTGCTTTGAACTTTGTTTAACATTGAACAGGCATCAGGTGGTAGCGGGCTGACACGGCTGGCATGTAAGCTGTAACCATCCGTTTCATAAATACAGTTGTAACGACACGTCATGGCTGGCGTAGCGTGGGTGTTGTTGTTTTCCTCATGGTTATAGCTGTGTTCGCGCGGGCGTATTCTTTCGATAGAACTGCATCAAAACTGCAGTGAAATTTTTGATTACATATACTGCATGTGGTTTATCGGGCGTGTTGGGTTCGGTGTCGTTGTGTTGCGGTTTGTGGAGCAGAATAGCGCCGCGAGCGGGCGAGCAGGGCGCGGCGTGTCGCAAGCTCGGGTGCACGGCCGGCCGTCGGCACCGCTCCGACCCTGACTGACTTATCTTGCGAACGTGCGCGACTAGCGTAAGCAAATTCGCATTCTAATACTAGCAAATTGTACTAATCGCGGATTAGCTCTTGCATATGCCATGTTTGCCTTTCGGTGACATTTCGACTGGCATTGCTCTTTGAGATTGACGGGAGCGGTATGTAACAATGTGTCTGACTAGTGGTCAGGTGAATTGTTCGGGGTGATATTCTTTTGTGATCACGTTTCAGGTGTGCATATCGGTATAAGGTACGGTCGGGCAAATAAGGCACTTTCATCGAATTTCCTATCAAATGAAATGTCGCTAAACTCGAACTTTCAAGTTGACACCACGTCTTATCGATATTATAGTTTTTAATTTTCAATCTTAAGCTGGCGAACCCTATATTTGAGTAATTGTATCATGTTTTAGGCACAATATAGTTCAATACAAACGGTACTTCCAATGTATACAGTATACTGTAGGTACTTACATATTGTAGAAATTAACCTTAATTATTTTAAGTGCAAGCAATTAGCTTTACTACCGCTAACGTATTCCAAGCTGTCAAGTGAACATGTAAATCACCGTAGAGCCTGCGGCGTAGCACATGCTCGTAGAGGCTCGTAGCCTCGTTAATCAACCCCAACCGCACGGCGTCTCGTCTGCAGAATGCACGCCCGGGCCCAAATTAATTAAGTTTCAGAGCTTAGGCAGCTGACAAAAGGTAAACCTGCGACTTCTTTTGAATTCTAAAAAGCTCGTCAATTATAATAACAATGGCTTTTTAGACTGCGTGATGATGGTATACATTTAGCTACTACGTTACAGTTTAAGCTTAATGATAACGACTGAGCAAGGTAAATTAATTAATGAAACATTAAACACAAATGAATCAACTTAAAAATGTTATGAGTATCGTAGTTAACTTCATTGGTACTTTGTAGTGCAATATAGGTAGGTACATGGATAAATTATAGCAGATTGCTTGTGCCTACATATATTTCACCTTGACGCCAGTTGCAGACCATTGGCTGTGGCACTAGTCACTAGCGCAGTAAGAGGCAAGCTAGGCTGGATCTCGCGGCAGAGAGGCAGGGAGCGGCCGCTCGGACTTTGTAATACATTCGCCCTAGTCAGCGTTCGTTGCCCCGCGATGCCGAGGTCGCTGCAAAGCGCTGCGAGCGCCGAACGTACCCGAGCGCCGACGGAAATTGTCGAATGACTATTTGGCGCGGATTTCGATTATTTCACCATGCTATGGTATATGCTTCAAAGTTTACCCTGTTTCGTTCTTATAACTTATATTTTGTACTATTTTTCCCAAATTCTTGTTTTACTTACGTGATTGAAAAAGATTTGACGATGAAAATAATATACAGGCGCTTAATATATTAGACCGAGCTTATAAGGGTAAATTAGAACTAAGAATTTAACTGATTCATAACAATTAAAGCTGTTATATTGAAGTAAATATAATCTCACTGAACGCAACTTTTGGGCCTCATTTTCACAAAGCAATGGTAACGAATATATCTTATGAATAGAAAGAATAGTAATAATTTTTTTTACTCGTGTAATACACGCTGTCTTCTAGTTTTGCGTTCCAAAAGCAAAAGTTAATTATATAACTGGTGTCTCGTGACACTTTAACCCGAAGTGGTATTCCGGAGCCGAGTGTGAAGCACCCGTTTCGCGCTCATTAGTATGGGGAGTGCGTCTCACCACTTTCACTCTCGCCAATAACAAGCGTTACGCAAGCGGCGCGCGGGCAGCTTTCTACTATCTCCGCATCGCAGGCGCATCACCCGCTAATATGTTAGCGAATCCGACGAGCGTGAACGATAATGCCTCAAGATGCTGCAACAGCGGCCAAACGCCGCAAGACGCATCCATGGGCCTAATGACAAATTGGACAGAAATGAAAGTGAAGTGTTTCGTTTGGTTCATTGTGGGTCAGCGGAGTAGGGCATCGGGGGTCGTCGCCCGCGCAGCCTCGCCAAGTGAAAGTGCCCCCCCTCCCGCGCCACGCGCCCTTGCGCTCCTCCAATAGCGGTAAGGCGCGCCGCCAACTTGCCTGCGCACGCGCCTGCTTTTTGCAACTTGGCCATGGAACCTATTACGATAACTGCGAAACAACGCTCCAGCAGCAAATGTAAATGCATGGCCTTTATTTGTACTCAATCGTATGACATACCTACCAACGTGGCGTAGAATTGTACAATCTCGGATAAAACGTATTAGCTGAAGTAAGCACAAAGCCTCGATACCGCACGCTGGACTGCCGCGCTGATGCAGCTTTATCTGACTCGGTCATTAGCAACATTGTTATGCCCAAGCAAATTATGTATTATAGCAATGCATCACTTCAGCGAGAATTAACCTACTTAGAAGTAATCATTTGAGGACGACCGCTTTGGCATGTCGAGTATTGTCGTCCTCTCCCAATCGTCCTGAATGTATGAATATTTTTTGGGACAATATGTTTTGTATGTTCTACTTGTAACTTTGATAGGTATTTATATTTAAAAGCTGGCTTACACTAGCATCGTCTCATTTCCATCAACAAGGAGTAAAGGAACTCGGGTGCGTATTTTGCGTGTCGGTTATCAAATGAGGCTGCGTGTGCGCATGTAATTGGGTCCTGTTTTCTCGGCACTCACGTCATCGTCCCGATATGGTTTAGCTGAAATAGTGACGAGTTACATTGTTCGATATAGAATAGTTAGCGATACGTTTACGTAACCTGGCGGTAGTGACTCGCTATTGAATGCCCTCCGCTTACGTAAATGTAGCACTTACCCACATAGTAAGTTAAACTCTTCTCGTTATATAACGTGAGGATAAGTACGTTTTGTTGACATTAATTCTTTGTCGCGAACTGTGACGACAATGACGCAATCCGCTGTCCCAATTTTCGAATTCGCCACTCCATTGACTGACAAGTGAGCGTCATAGTCAAAGAAAAAAAAAACCATAAGAAAATTAAGAATTTGTGATCAAATCGGTGAATTATGAAAATATTTTAAGTTTGCATTCATTTCACACTATATTAGTTCAATGGAAGGGGTAACAATTTTGTGTGATAGCTCCAAAACTCGTCTCCACAACTGCAAAACGTATTTTATTACTATATACTATGATAATACATTATAAGCGTTCACAATCGTAACTGTTAGTTTGTTTATCTGAAATGGATATTTGCCATCTAAGTTTCTTGAAGTTGTGTGAAAAGACCTAAGTTCAACTTTCGCATTCGAGTTGTTGAGGCAGGTCGGAATAACACATCTTTATTATTCAAGCGTAAGCCGCGATAAGCTCAGTCTTCGGTATGGTCGGGAGATAATTTGTACGTATGTTATTTAAACTTTATCAGTTAATTTTAAGCGTGAAATGAAAGCTTACCCCACAACCATGCACGCTAAACGTGGCTTTTAGATCTTTTTACCCTAAGCTCTGTCGAACCTGTAAGGGATAAAGACGTGATTTATGTAGGTATGTATGAAAGTATACCTACTTATATCTCATGACGTCATTATGTTTTTTCTTTATACTGCTTCACTTAATTATAAACGCAACATAACCAACCCAAGATACAAAGAATAAAACATCATAAATAACTATTTGAATACAAACTAGACAGAATCTTGGAACGCTTTTGGACAAGACCTAGCCGTTGGAAGGACGTAGCCGTTATACACATTAATTTACGTTACGGGCACTTGCAAGAAAAGGTTAAATCTTGATTTAGTGTTAAACTCGGATAAGTAGTGTCAAAATGTATGGAACGTCAACTTTTAAACCAGATTTAGATATTAAATTTTGGTATATAGCGTAAGCTCCTGAGTTATACGATAACACATACATGTACATACGTATATCATAAATCACGTCTCTGTCCCTTACGGGGTAGACAAAGCCTAAAGTAACAAGACACATATACTCGTATGTATACATATGCAACAGAAAAAATACCATAGTTGTATCAAAACGTCAAATTTATCTTGTATAATAAAAGCAGAATAGCATAAAGATTGAAACTAACTGTTGACATTCATGAAAACCTTGAAGGCAAGCTCCCTTGAAACTCTTACATGAACCTTCAACTGTACAAGCGCTTATTCCTAATCAGTCCCATCTTCGTTAAACCGCATGTTTCAGCTACAAGTGGGTCACGAAGTCAGATGGACATTGTTATTCCGATGTGTGGAGGTTTAATAAGTGATCCGAGTGATTGCGCCAGCGGCAACAAAGAAAGCGGTCGCGGTCCGGCCTTGTAGAGTTCAGCGACCGACTTTTGCAGGTCGCAAGGTTTCGCCAATCGGGCTTCTCGCAGCTCCAGGATATTGCCAATTCAGCGCGATCAAGGCTGCGTTGCCCCGGCGAATCAGCCTCTTACTTTTCATTACGACCATATGGAAATATTTCTGTTTACCGCCACAAAAGAGCGGCACCGTTAGAGCAACGCGGTGGCGATGAAAACAATAAGTTGATTGGCAATAGAGAAAATAGGCTCATCACTAATGTGCTCTAATCTAAATACATATACATCAGTGTTGGTTATAATAGTATTGTAATAAACGTTCCAACGAAATTTCGGTATCGCGTGACAGAAGGAAGATTAAAGGCAGTCCCGAATTCGTTTTGAAGCTACGCAGGTGTCTCTGAGGAACGAGGAAGTTGGCATAGCGGCATATCACCTTATTTAAAGCCGTATGAAAATAAACCAGGAATTGGAATGCGTTCATATTCATCGTATCTGTCATAGATGAAGACACGTCTCATACGGTAGATTCATATTTGTAAAATAGGTTGTAAAAACTGTAAAAATACACCCATTTATCTAATCCAAAAACTATTTTGCGGAATTTCAACTATTTTAGAGCGGGTTTATTTCGCTTAATATTACTGTAGGACTAGGTCCAAATTTTAGTCTAATGTCAGACCAATCAGGGGAGATTTATACATTAATAAGTTGAAAAATATTTTTCGCAGATAACACGTTTTTTCAAAGATTTTCACTAACGAAAGAAACAATTTTCAAACTATCATTTCATTTCAAAAACGTTCTAATGTAATTCTCCAAAAATTCTGGACCAACATTTATTACATTTAGAAGTTAACCTCGAAGTGTCTTTTTTGAGCATAATTGCAAATCTGCGCACATACGAGTAATATGGTGATTTCGCGTAATTATTTTGAATAAACCACTAGTGACGCTGCGGTCGTAAAATATAATATATTATGTTTTTACAGCCCTCAGTCATCGTCGTCGCTGCTTCGTAGTGTAGCAAATATACGAGGCTTGCGAAGGCGCCCTCGTTACGTTTTGACATACATACTCACCTACATAGACATGCGCTCAAAACCTAGATCCTGAAGACTGACATTGTTTTGAAGTTTTTATCTGAAACGATTAAATGTGCTAACTAAGCAGCACGCACCTCGTAATGTTACTCCGTAAAAATTTGATTGAGTTTGACATTCGGTTTGAAATCACATGATTGAATGATGAGGAAGTAGATTAAATTAAAAAAAAATGTAAATACCTACTTCACAATACACATGCAAAATGATATCATATTTTGATGAAACATAGTGCGATTAAGGACATGAAGATAAACAATATATTCAAACAAATACGGTTCACGCTTGTCTTTCGTGTTATTTTAATCATCATTAATTATTAAAAACAAATTATTCTCATTACTTTAATCAGTACCTACCTATTCTTATTTTTTCAGCGTTGTGTACACTCAGAAATTACCAAAGAAGAAACTGGAAAATCAAACTAAAAGATAAATTGAATCTTTAACTTATACCCAACGTTTTGGTGAACATTATGATTTTGTTTTCAGTTCAATATGAGGCCGAAGTGCACATTAAAAAGATAATTTAATCGACTAAGTAACACCTCCAATTATGTCGTAATTCTTATTCAAACGACCTCGGGTGCTAAGCCGAGCGCGCAAGTCCCGTTAGCCGAGACAAAAGCGTACTAGTCCACTTTTACAAGTCATTTCCTGTGACATACAATAAACTGATGCATATGCACGAGCATTGTGATTGTGGCCCGGAAGAAAAATAGTTCATTTACATTGAATACGGACCCTTAGTGACCCGTATACGGGAATACTATTGGGAAACACCGCTGTAATAAATACAAATTCGTTGTAACACGTCCACGTCGTAATGATATTACGCTGGCCGTCACTGGCCCACTGATTCACAGCAATTTGTTCCGTTTAACACATGTTGCGTTAATGTTTATGATTGAGACAAAGGCGGTTTTTATAGAATGTTAAGTTTTTGAAGGATACCAACACCCACGCTGAAGCAGGGCGATACAGTATGTTAGTAATTAAATGCTTTATGGTACAATAATAAGAACTAAACAATTAATAAAAATAAGACCCGTAAATAAAGGCAAACTTATCCCTAAGGCTTCCTACTAGTTAGATAACCTTTGAGTAGATGAGAGGAGAATTTAACTAGGGACCGACAAAAACTGAGTTTAAAATTATAAATTATGAAGTCATATAATGCAGTAAATACTTATGTTCATAAGGGCAATAGAATTTAAATTATCATAAAATAAACTATTTAGTAATTTTACACGTGTTATTTTGACGAAAGAATTTTTTCCTCGGTTTAAATTAAGCTACCGACCCGTGCTTCAACTGATACATCCAACTCGGAAAAAATGCTACCTTTATTTTGAATCAGTCAATAATATTTCAATACAAAAATAGGTAGGTTAGGTTAGTTAGGTATTTTCACTAGCTCGAACGGCAAAATCCCCAGAAAAAGTCGGAGACCACTTGGACAAACTGTAGTTGGACCACGGGTCGGGAGCGTTAAATTAATTTGCGTGAATTTTTCGGCCTATGTTTAGTGTAGGTTTTCGGTCACAAAATACGTCTCGAACGCGTTTGCGTTAAAATGTCAAATACTATGAGAACAGTATGCTTAGTGTAAGTTTTCGGTCACAAAATACGTCTCGTACGCGTTTGCGTTAAAATGTCAAATACTATGAGAACAGTATGCTTAGTGTAAGTTTTCGGTCACAAAATACGTCTCGTACGCGTTTGCGTTAAAATGTCAAATACTTATGAGAACAGTTTGTTGCCGTTTCGATCCGCTAGTGGCGCTGCCAATTATTCCATAGTAATTGAGACGTTTACGTGAACGCGTTCGAGAAGTTTTTATATGCGAAAACCTAAAACTTACACTAGAGGCTCAGTTAGTTGCCGTTTCAATCCGCAAGTGGCGCTGCCAATTTTTCCATAGTAATTTTAATAAGTTTTTATATGTGAAAACTTACACTAGAGGTTCTGACTTTGCATCCTTTATCAAGAAAGTGCCATGATGTTCGAGATGTTTTGAGCAAACTACCATAAATTAAAAGATGTCAGCACCATAGTCATAATATTGCAAGATCAATATATCTTTCGTAGGGTTGAGTGCCTTTAATCAGCAGTTAACAAGTTGCCCATTAGAGCCCAACAGCGTGCACAACTAACTTAACTATCAAGCGTCTTAACTATCAAGAACCTATCGTATATCCTGTTAAAGCAAGGTTAATGCAAGCCAATGGTCCTTTTCCCTTGCGTTTTGTCACGTGAAAGGGCTCGAGGTCTGACCCAGATTGCTCAGATGCATTATTGTAACTCTGACAATATCTAAAACCGTTCAGTTAAGAGTTAAGATAATGTGGAAGCAACGATTTTACTATAAAGTCGATTGTGACACTTAAAGTGGGTTTCAGATTCGTTCAGTGGCGGATTTGGAATAAAATTGTGCTTCGGAAGGTCGGTGGGTTATAAGAAAACAATCATTAAAAAGGCATGCATTTGTTACCAAAGATCTTAGAAGCTTTTAATTTCTAAGCCCCCCCTGGATCTGCTACTGAAATAGTATGTTCATGATATATGTATGGTTAAGTACTTCTAGAGTTTTTTGTGCTGAGTACTAATTTCTCTTTTGGGGTTTATATTTCATGACTAATCGTTTCGGAGGACGGATTCGGACATCACTGATTGAATGTAATGGCAACAATAGTAACATGTGTCGCATCCCCATAACTAGGAAACTGGTTCGGAACCAATGAGTTAGATAAAGTCTGTGTTGTTACCCCCGTTGCCTTAATTGTTTTAACTATAAGTGCTTAGTGCTGTTGACCCGCACTTATCAATTCTTTTACGACACGGTAAAATCTAATGTCATAATAAAAACGTCAATACACGTGGACCGGAACTCGTTTAATGATCGTGTGTTGCTGTAACTACTCATAAAGATTTAGGAGTTTTTGTTAAACAAAACAAACAGCGTAGTTTGTGTAATTAACTACAGCTTTCCTTTTCTTTAAAGATCCGGTTTATGCTGATCGAAAATACATCTGAACTGTTTTTTTTCATAACGATTTTGCATACGAGTAGGTAGGTAAGTAATATAGAAAAAATCCAGGTCGATTTAGGTTTATACTGGGATTATTGTTGGGCTTCTTGCTAATCAAAAGTGTTCGAATGCGTGTCATATATCAACCCTACTTACGATTATGTAGCTCGTTAACTGTTGGCATCATCGAATGACGCGATCAAGTATTGCTAAATAGATCTCATTCAAGTGTCTATAAATTAAAATAGAATGGTCATCATTGTAACAGAAAGTGGATCACTGAAATGTTCAGCGGGCATCAGTCACAAGTGATCACAATGCGATTAGAAAGTGAATTGTACAAGTGATGCCCAGAAGAAAGCGCGTCCGACGCAGGAAAGTTGTATCGAGGTGGGAGGGCTGGTGGGGGGCTGCGCGCACGCAGCCACAAAAGTAGTACACTTTCGATCTCAACTCGCGGTGAGAGTTGCGCGAAAATGAAAGTGGTGGGCTATTATGGTCCACTTTCCATACGGGGTTCAAGAACCTCGTCAGCCCTGTTCTAAGCCTGTTTAGTTTTAATTATGTGTATATTAGACGACTTCATACATAATAGTCTTGTCAACTCTGTATAAACAAGTCCGGTTGTATGTATACGTTTGTAGTCGGGTGAAGGCGAAAGTGATTATCGATTAAATAAGAATTTACAACAAGTTGTAATTCTTGGTCGTTGAAGCGATAACAATCTACTATAATGCTTTCATAAACAAGTCGGGACAAGGTTGTCTTTGTACTAATATTGAGTTAGGTTGTCAGTTTATATTTGTAAAATCCTTGCTCATTGAATTATCATCGGCTGTAAACTCGGACTCAGAGAGTAAACACGGCGTATCGGAGGTCTCCCTAACACGTAACCATCGTTATTTAGGTTAAGAGTCAAATTTTACGCCTCACGTACGCCGCGTCGCTGTATTGTGCTTCAGAAAATGTTGATAGAATTCGCTGAATAACGAAGGCGATAGCAGAAATGAGGTAATGTGTCACTTAATATCTAAGATTCCCACGAAAGAAAAACTATTGGCTAAGTCACCCCTTGACTGAATTGTTGGGTTTAGTTTTATTGAAAAGCTATATTTGTAGCCCATGTCTTAGCCGCGCGGCATAAATTCAGTATCCCGCAAAAACCTTGCTTTTAAGTAGGTACCTGGAATATACTGCCCATGAACCAAATTTCGCAACGATCGACAAATTGAGCCGAGCGTGAAAACTGAATAAACAGATACATTTTCGGATCAAATTAATTTAGATAGATTATTAAAATGAGAACTAGATATCAATGTGGTGATTCTAACTAGAATGAGTGTATTAGGTATTTTTCCTTATTAATTAATTTTATATTAATCCTTATTTCCTTACTTATTTTATAAATGTGAAAGTGGTTCTGTCTGACTGTCTGTCTGTTCCATATTCCGATTTAGATGAAGTTTGTATCGAGATAGTTTCCCGGGGAAGGAAAACGGATAGTTTTTATCCCGGAAAATTATTTAGTTCCCACGGGATGGCGATAAACGAATACTTCGCAGACGAAGGCGCGGGCAACAGCTAGTATCGTTATGAAATCGTGGTGTGGTATATGCAAGTCACTGGGTACCAGCACCAGTGCAACATGAATGTAGGACGAGGATGCCGAGGGAGAGGTCGTCGACCCGCGTTGACGTCAGCGCGACCCGCCCTCCCCGGAGTAACCCGAACTCTGACCTCCTACATATGAATAATATTGTATGAAACAAATAGACTTAATAAGATCCGGATCCTAGCGAACAACTTTGATTGCATTTTTTTATGTTATTGGAATGAAACGCGCAAAGGCAATGGAGTGACTAAGTTTTATAAGTTTTCAAAAATATTTGGAAAGTAGTTTACGGTTTCACCCACATCGCGGAACTCCCTATCTAGTTATATTTTTGAAAAACCCGTTCTCAGTGTTCGCTTACATTAGTAAAGGAAACTTAAAATTTCTAACTCTTAAAACTAGTAGTTTTACGCTGTGTATGGATATGTCAGGCATTAATGCGGTCACCCAAATTTCTTCATATACTTATATGAAACTAGCAGTTGCCCATGACTTCGCGCAGAATGAAATTATATAGCCTATGTTCATCAGGGATGTAGGATTCTAAAGGTGAAAGAATTTTTAGATCGGTCTAGCAGTTTCGAAGCCTATTCAATGCAAAAGATCAAACCTTTCCTCTTTATAATATTAAAGAAGATATTTGAGATGAAGCGATAGTGTTCGATAAGTAACCGTAAGTCCATGTACTTAAGTATGTAACCTACGTTAAATAATATAACACATAAATTATTCTATCTTATTCGACGGCTTTTGCAATACCCGAATCGCTAACGAAAATAACAACTACTTTTTATGCGATTAAGTTCAGTCGAATTGTATCTTCATAATTATATGAGTAAGTACATATATGTTACGCACGATGCACTTTGATAAAGTGATACTTTTATCGCAATTCAGTGTGTCACCCGGTTTAAATGCAGACGTGTTCCTATCTAGTACTGCGACAATAATATTTTTGTGTTATCGCTTTTAAGTTTGACATTTTAGGCTTGGCTGACTGAGCTGTATTCAGCTCACATATAAACAACGATACTATGAAAATATACACAAATACCTTATCTTCTACTTAACCCCTTAGTTAGTTTCAATAGGTATATGTTTGCAAAACAAAGGCTTAAATAGCTGAACCTGATTACCAGCGGATGACATAACGCTGTCTCAATATAAGAGCGACAATAGCAATGACTGTTCTGCACTTTCAAGGCTACAATAATCAATCTTGTTAACTAGGTCATAAGTTCCGTCAAAGTGCTTTAGGTACAGAAGTTAGACGCGTAACATTACTACAAGCCTAAAGCATAATCAACTGTTAATACTGAGTTGTACGTATGCTTATTTCTTTTCCCTATCAACGAAATATTTCAAACGATTAAAACTGTCTTTTTTATTTGTACTGTGCACAACACACCACATAATACTATAATACTATACTATCAAATGAATCAAAAAAATTTACTTCTTGATTTTTTATGTTTACTTTTACGAAAACAGCGCCTTCTCTCGTCCTTGGTGAGCAGTAGATGTTCCACGGGAGTTTGTAATTGTGTCGTACAGGCACATCGTTCAAACAGATGACGCATAGTGTCAAAAATTCGTATAGTAACAAGGTCACGTGACAGCTAGTAACAAATAGAAAAATTCGAAGGCTTACCCACCTGCTATGGGTGGTGTAGGGGTATAGCACGCGTCACGAAATGACGAGGATCCGGGTACGATTAACGGTCATAGCTTTACTTTTCGGATTTTTCTGTGTTCTAATTTTTTGTGTCGTTAGCTTAAAGCTTTTTTAGAAAATAAATTGAAAAGTTACGCTACGCGCAGTATAGAGCAGGCTTAGACACACTTTAGTGTTATTTAAGCTCACTTGAGACGCGGTTTATAACAACATAAAAATTAAACTCACCTCCGTTATGCACCCCCGTTATCTTGGCATGAAGTTAGCACGCAGTTTGGAATTTGTATTCCTTCGCTGATACATATTGACGGGAGATGATGATGATGTTAGATTGACAGCAGCTGATAATAATCTGCTAATGTTATTCTTGATTGATGGCTGTAAGAACCTTTTTGCTTGTCTGCATCGATCATTCGATGAGAATTATATTTCGTTGCAGTATAAAAAAACGATGGTGTACAAAAATGAGTTTTCTCCGGAACTCTAGTTACGTTTTGTGCGGTAAAAGGGAGGACAACATTTATCCCATACCTTTCCTCTTTCCTGGAGCACTTGTTTCTTTTGACACTTTAGGTGTCCACATGGACAGTCAGAGATAAACTTAACATCAAGTAATAGGCATTTGCTGTATACACTGATCTTTAAACGAATCCGGAATACTTCAACAGGTTGGGTTAATTTAACTGACGCCTGTAAATGATTTTCAGTTTTAGATAAATGTTTCCATACATTGGTGTTCAAAGTGTACAGCATCAAATCGAAAATTAAGATGGTAAATCTTAATAGGAGTGTTCAATAAAGCTATACCAACCACCTGCTGAAATATTTCAGAACAAAATTTAAAACACCTTGTATAATAAAAGTTGATGCCGCAATCAAGAGAAATTGATGGATCCTAATAAATCGATAAATAGAATCGATAAACTAACGCAATAAACATCGTACTCGCGCGCATGCGATTGCAATGCCGATTAATTACCTGCTAAATCGGGAGCGCGTTACGATTCTGCCGTCTCGTAAAATAGCCAAATTCATGGCCTGCCTACGTGGACTCTCCTGGCGATATAATTGGTCGCCTTGGCCTAAATGCTGCCGCTCGCCGACCGATTCGCCAATTCTAGATTTAGGTTTTCAGTTCAGTGGGTTGTGCTGGACGGCTCCAATCGCTGACAGAGGTTATTGTTAAGCGTTTAATTTGGTAAATCAGGCTCATCCTATGCTTAGGCTATCTTTATGTTTAGATAGCTGTGGGGCTTACTTCACGTCGGGTTGTGAATTTGTTTTTTCATGAATTCTCTAGCGATATTGGATGGTGGAATATATTTTTAATAATGGGGAATGACATGTTGATCCACGTCATCTGTCATTTTATTACCTATCCTTTTTACCCTTTGTGGCTTATTTTTGAATATAAATTTATATTATTTGCTAAAATTAGACGTTGCCATTCACTGTGCACTTGTATTGAAGAGTCTGTACCCAGATTTTACTATTTAAAACCTTTGTTATCATTTTAATATAAACTACAAAATACAGAGCTATTAAATTAAAAAAAAATCGCATTGTTATATTTTTTTAGACTTGCGGCAATGAATAGTTTATACCTAGCATGGACGGGGTGTCTATGGACAGTGGAGATCGCTTACCATCAGGTGACCCACTAGTTCGTTTGTCTGGCCTCTCTAACATAAAAAAAATACTTTCAGATTTTGAGTAGGAACTGCGTCAAGCTATATCACATGTAATGAAATGAAAATGCATTGATAAGCCCGAGTTGCTACGAGAAACTACGGCGTAGCGTTCGTAGCAAAGCGCTGGCCCCTACGGCTTGGGAAACTTACGTTCGTTATCTGCTACGAAACTTTTCCCATTTAATCAACTACTTGGCCGCTTTCCAGCGGTTAAATTGAAAATTAACCTGCTAAGTAGTTTTAAGCATTTTCTTTGAAGTACTTGTAACTTGTGCTTGAACTTTCCGATGTCATGTCAAAAACAATTATATATCTCTAGGGTGCTATGCAAGTTTTATGCATCGTGTTAGTACTGGAAATATTCTAGCTACAATATATTTTTCGATAGAGAAAAGTATAGTTAGAGCTTTGCATTTTAAAAATTCAACCTAATGGCGACATTGTTGTTAAAATGAAACGATGATTTTATTGCCTTAGCCTTCTTACCTGGCATCACCTTGTTATAGTTTGTAATTATATGCATGCCACAACAATTATGATCATAAACATAGTTGTGTATTATCAAAATAACTTACTCGTACAAGCACAGCCAGATAGGAAAACTATTAAAATTCGGATTCTGCAGACATGTAGCGCGGGAAAACACATATGAATTTTCTTTTTTCATTACAAATTGTTTTGAAGTGTTGATTAGTTTCACTTGCTGTAAAAATGTATTGTAGAACAGAAATTATTGTGAACCAAGTTCGATTGGGTTATAGGTGATACATCTCGTTGTGGTGAAGCATTGGTCTGGTGTATTTGGGCTAGAGCTTGTAATAATAATAATGACATGCGATGGAAATTATTGTTAATTTTATTAACATAGCTTTACTTTCGGATTTTTCTATGTGTTCTAATTTTCACTGACATTTAGAAATTTAATTTCTAACGGTAAAACCGAAAAAGTGAAACATAAAATTTCTTGATTCATTTGATAGTACCTATCATTTGAAAAACAGCGCCTTCTCTCGTCCCTGGTGAGCAATAGATGTTCCATGGGAGTTTGTAATTGTGTCGTACAGACACATCATTCAAACAGATGACGCTTAGCGACAAAAATTCGCATAGTAACAAAAGGTCACGTTACTATTAGTAACAGGTATAAAAATTCGGAGACTACCCACCTGCCACTGGTGGTGTAGGGGTATAGCACGCGTCACGGAATGACGAGGATCCGGGTTCGATTCCCGGCCATAGCTTTGCTTTTCGGATTTTTCTGTTCTAATTTTCACTGACATTTAGAAATTTAATTTTATTGTTTTAAATTGTTAAGCCACCATAAAGTAACGTGTAACTACAAAAAATAGTTTGATATTCGATATTCTGAGTTCTGAATCATAATTTGTAGTGTATATTTTTTCTTCTTGGCGGGGGCACTAGCCGAAGCAACATAAAATTGCAGATTTTTGAACATGTTCCATATGAAACCCACAATCAAAATAACATTAATTTGATAGACTGTCTAATATGAAAACGCAACGAGATAAGTTTATGTATGAGGAAGCTGAGATAAGCGTGCGTTATAATCATTAACTTGATGGTAAGTCAATACGCGGCCAAAGATAGAGTACGCTCGCCTAGTAAACGCTAGATAAAAAAATACTGGGCATCCCTAAGCCGCGCGTTTAAAATCTGGAAGGCTAAGCTGATAGGGGCGCGCTGCTACCCCGACGCGGCGCTGTCGCCGCGGCATTCGCGCCGCTCGCCGCCACCGGCCGCACGCGTCGCGCCGTCCATGCGCCTCCCTGCCGCCATGACTGTGACCGAGTGCCGCCAGGAGCCCTACGGGACCCAGGAACCGCCGCCACCTCCCGATGACTCCGACGTGCTGCTCGGAAGAGTCCTAGCAGGTGAGCTGTCATAGTCAGCTGATCGGAACTGTCAACGCGCGCTTTTTGTTTCTTTGTTACGTCACTGTTGTATTGGAAAAAGTTTTGGTGTGCAATTTTGTTTTCGTTTAGACGATCAGTGATCGTTGTCGATTCATGTCATGGTATATTTCAATTGGATTCACGAGTTGTGTGATATGGCTGTCAAGTTTTCGCGCCATATTCTGTCAAACAAGACTTGTTTGATAAGTGTTATCAATAGGCGACTTATGTAAACATAAACTTTCCTTTGAATGAATACAGAACCACTCCTGAAATTTTAAGATTACGTCAGTGAAAAAATAGTGAAAAATTATTCATTATTCATGACTAGATTAATTCAAATGCGGCTGCCAAAAACCGAAAGTGGTGTTACTCATTATTAATTCATAAGTGAAGAAAATTTTCATATCTCGTAGGGATAAATTGTCCTTTTCACTTTCCTGTGCGAGGCGAGCGAGGTGGGGAGGCGGGGCGCGCGCGGCGGGGCGGGGATCTAGGTCAAGCGGAGTTCGTTGCCCTCGGCCTTCCCGGCTATATTCAGCGGCGCTAATCACCGCGCCGAGCGCCGAACGCGCGCTCGCTCGCATCGACGTTGCGAACTCACTAGCGAACTGCTACCGTAACTGTTACACGCTGCAAAAATAAACAACGCCAAGAGTAATAAATATTTACAATAATTATGCTCATAGAATTGGTCATTAAATTTGACTTTTTTCCTGTCAAGATATTGTTACAGTTGTATGTAACTCAGACAGAGCTAATCATTAACCGCAGCTTTACCTTTCTACCGCCGAAATAAATTAATTCAACCTAAGATTTTTTTTAATCTAGATAAATCATAACAGATTAAACTCGAAAAAGTAATTAAAATTAAATTAAAATGATGTAAACTCATCTCATTCTGTAGCAACGATTTTTTAGATGTTATCAGGATGATAATTGCAATTGTAGTAATAGACAAAATTGTTGCCGATCTAAATCAGCAGACGTAACACGAAACTGTTTAGTCATTCCACTCCAGTTTGCATAATACGTGTGAGTCCATCATCCATTCCATAATGCTCGTTTGCATGCGCGCTCGCTAGACGTTCGGCGCTCGGCGCTCGGTTGCTGCGCTCGCTCGCTCCGCCGCCGTTTCGCAAGTAGAACCCATCGTTGAATGCCATTTTATTTTGGAGGCCGCGCGAACCGAGGGCCCGCGGTCAACGGCCCCGCACGCTATCTAGGTCGACTCAGAATAACCTAGCGCCGATACTCTAATAATAATCCACGCGGAACCTTGGAAAATATGCCCGTCTCACTCGCACTCCCGACACCTGCCTATATGAGTTGCAGCGGGACTCCTTTCGCAACACTTAACATGCTAACTACACACACGCACACTGGCGAACGCCGTCTCTTTTCCTCTTGGCTCGTCGTGCAGTGAGAAAGAGCGAGTCCTACAGAAGTTTCTAGATTTCACTTTATAGAACATAGTACTCATACTAATAATAGGTATACGTTTACATAACACCTGACTTACATTCTGACTGTTGCTTTGCCATTTGGTCCAAAAAGATTGTTGATTCGGTGCCAGACTCTTGCAGTTAAGATCCTTTGTCTAAAATTGCAATAAAAAGGTGAATTGATATGATGTGATGACAATCATAATGACCTTTCACTTGTTATATTTTTTCTCCTTGTTTAAGTTCAAATGACATTATAATAGCGTTAAAAAGTTAATGTTCCATTGTTTGATATTAACAACGTACCAAGAATTGATTTAATGATTGATACTATCGGTACAACCGCTTAGCGCTTCGTAGCTCGTAATTTTATGTAAATAGACATAATAATGCGTGTGGAGCCTCTACGATGAAAAAGAAATACCCACACTAAAACGAACTTAAGCCAAATGATTGACCCGACCCGACGTCAATTCAATTCCGAAAAATGGCTGAAAAACAAGTGAAAATTCCTCATCGTATCAAATGCGCGCGTTATGTGAGTGAGACGTTCTTTATTGAGTGTGACGTCGGCGCGAGCGGCGCGCGGCGCGGGCGGCGCGGGCGGCGTGGTATTGCGATCAAGGCCCCCCGTTCGTTCACCTCCCGCAAATAGGTCACCCGGCCCTCGCCCCACACATAATAAATAACAGTTCTCAAATCAAATTCAAACCCGTGACGTCAAACCGTTTTTAATTAATAACTCGATATAAATACGAGTAACTATGAAACTGCATCTTTGCAGGCGACAATCGATAGAAAGTAAAACTCGAGGTTACGTCAATCTTAGTTATCTTCTGGGCTCCAAGGCTTTTTTACTTTAATTAATCTAAGTATGAGAAAAGCACGCCAAATGTGTTCACTGGGGTTATGTAACCGAAAGTTCAGTTAGTAGTTTGGTAGAGCCGTCTCTACAAACGTATGATCAGTGAAACTGTCTATAGTTAAACTATTGTAGCAAATGTGTTTCTGCATTTTTACATATTGAAGTTTCTTATATAACTTGTATGGATACTATTCTTCTATAAAATTTTGAGTTGTTATCGATAGAAAAATGCAATAAAAATGTTAAATTCAGCCCAATTAGTGTTTTTAATAAGAAAGACTTAGGTAAAATTATATCCTATAATTAGTTTAAGTAAATAAAATGAAAAACATGAGGATAATTTAGTCTCAGCCCATTAAAATCGAACAAACAACTGACAATCCAATTCCCCCCCCCCCCCCCGAAATCAAACGCTGCAAATGTCGCCAACGGCTAACCTGTAAAAATAAATGCGTAATTCGAATCCCGAGTGAAGAGGCATTGAGAAGAGAACATCAGAGAGCGGCAAGCGGCGCGGGGCAGGGGAGGGGGGGGGGGGGGGCTTTAGTGCCAGGTCGACGCCCGAGCCGCCCTGACCTCAATTCGATGCGCTAGCGTCACGGCGCGGACCTCGCGTCCAGGCCTGGCGGAAAATACCCATTGCAAGAGCGTTTCGACATAATGAGAGATTTGACTGAATATTGCAAGCGTTACAGAAATACATATGCAAACCTTGGAGGTTCGATGAGGCGTTTGTAGCTATTCATTGTTGTAAGCTCCCTGCTTGGGTGCATCTGATTTTCTTATCTAAACGAGAACCCCATACATTGAAGAGGCCCTTTATAAATAAAGTGAAATTACACTTTTCTCTCCTAACCAGTGTTACTGAAAAAATTGAGTCGTTTATAGATATCTAAAGCATAATTATTTAGCTTGTGACCAAATTAAATTATTTGACAGATTAAGATTAGTCATTCTATTTTATTAATTGTTCAGCTGCAGGCGTATCATCACATTAGCTTCTAAGTTGCCATATAAATACTCGTAGGTTTTGTATGCCAAAAACAATCCTCATCATCAAACACATGCTATTCTCCCTTTGATAAAATAACTGGACTGATTCTTTTCGATTTTTTTTTATTGGCTATGCCAGACAACACAGTTACACAAATAAACCACTTGGGATCTGAATTAGGGTGATTGGAAAATTCTATTTAGTCTAAAATTAATTACCTGTAAGTAAAGAGTAAAGACATACTTGCATAAATTAATTTCATTATAACGTGTATAATTGTATACGTAGCTTTTTTGTTGATTTCCTCGTAACCCGCTAACCGCTCGTGCGTCCCACTCAGGCGCTGATCCACAAAATAGCTGTCTTCATTACCTCATTTTTTTCAACGGTGGTCCATTTTCATCACTTTTTAGACATCGACCTGCGTTATACACTTCCGTTACTGTCTTTTAATTCTTATTGATGTCTGTAGGTCAAACGTTTGAACCACTTTAGCGAATGGGGTTAAGCATTAACGAGAACGCTTTGAGGAGACCAGAGCAGAGTTGAGCATTAAGTTTAGAGACAACTTAAATATTTACGATCACTAACTTTTTTACATAAATGCTATGAAATTGTGCGTTGCTTTGTAGTTTATCTTAGGATAAACTCGTTTACAATATAAAAATCGAGTTTATTTTAATATATTTCCTTATTATAGCTTAGCCATTCTTTATCATTATCACTATGGCTGCATAGAGCACAAACAAACTCCCTTGACTTGCATGCCTTTGCTCGTTACTCTGGGTATCTGCCTGTCCATCTATTTATTTACTTTTATCCTGGTTACGCCCATTGCTAGGTTAAATAAAGTTACTTTTCATGAGTCGTCCCTCTACCCAATTTTTCGCTAAATGCATCCCAGCACCCACTATGTTGATGACATTGCGGCCTTATTACAGACCCTTTCTATCCAATTTTTTGTAGTCTACTTTGTTCAATAATGGTATTTTAGAAGTAATATTGTGGGAGAAGCAACGTATCAGAGAGCAAGGTATAGTAGTAATATGTATATGTACGATGTCTACGTTAATATAAGCGGTAACTGCACGTCGTTCATTGTTGGAGGGTTATATAATGCGTTATCACTTGTAACTGCATAAGTGTGTACTATCGACAAATTGTTAATAGATGTTTATAAACTGATAATGTAAACTGGATTTTATTATAGACTGTGCTGATAATCGCGTCTTGGTTTGGTTTGGGAAATATGACACGTGAGTCAACTTGAACAACTTTATTTCTGGTTTTAACATCATAGCAATATAAGTTTTAACTTTTTTGTAGCCTGTAAAATGTAAATTTTACCAAAATATTATGTATTGAAGGTAATTTTATATACAGGTTTTAACTGTTTTTAATTTCCTAACAGGTGTGGGTTTGACGTCAATATTTTGTTTCTGATTCACAAAGAAACGCGTCATTCGCTTGCTGAGTATTTTGGAGACGGAAACGATATGACCGATTAGGGAACTCGTTCTTTTTGGCTGAATATAAGCTGGCTAATAAAATAACAAGGACATGAAAAAAACGTATTTAGCATGATGTCAGCATGAATAAATAGTAGTAATTACTTTTATTGTTCGTCACACTTAAAGAAAAGTAATAATAATAACAAAATAGAGAGAAGATAAAAGAAAGATTTATTCGTACCATTTTTCCTTAGTAACAACATTTTTAACTGATATTTTAGAAACGTACGTGTTTATGGCTATTACTTACTTTATGACTATTACTATTGCAAGACTATTTTTTTATTTTAATGGTAACCCATTTCTCTCCGGCCCGTCAGGCGTCCCTGGCATCCAGCAAGTACCATTCAGGTGTCTCGCTCTCCTATATCAGAGCACTACAATACCGCTATTTATGCCCTCCCAATCAAGCACAATAGCAAATATATCCAATTTCGCGCTCCGATGCTTACAGAACTGAGTCGTACTTTTGACAACATCGAAACGCAAGGGTCTCGACGATTAAGTGAGGCATGAGTCAGTGAGTCAGTGAGTGAGTGACCTAGATGCACGGAGCCCAGGCTGCTTGCTCCAAATACTCCGGAGTAGGTTAGGGAGCGGGGTCAACGAACCCAGCCCACCCTTCCTACCCCCGCTGAATTACTGAAATCAGAATTTAACTCGGTTAAGAAGTTTCTTTGTTTGACGGTGTATGAATTGAGATTAATGTGCAGGTATGCTAGACGATTGTTTCAATATATTGTGCTCAATTAGTTTTGCGAGAGCGCTATGTTTTTTAAAGAAAGTTGAAAGTTCATCGTAAGGTATTAAAACAAAAAAAACTTTTAGTGCTATGTGCAAGCTGCAATACATGCTCAGAAAATTACAATTTCTACAGCGGTGTTTGAAATCAAAGTACAATAATGTACAATATACAAATCTGAGAACTTCCCAACTACCTTCGTTTAACATAAAGCAGCATATAAATTAGTGTTTTTTTTTTGACTTGTTAATAAATAATATCATTTACCAATTTAAAATGTACACGCAGAACACTGCTGAGGTAACTCGACTCGTAGCGGAACAAACGGTAAACTTTAAGCGCGCTAACGCCATCTATCGGTGAGTAGCTTGCAACGCAAACGTCTGGTAGATGTCGCTAGCTTTCTAAAATTGGCTGCTCGGGAAATCAAGAATTACGACAATGTCGGTGACGTATAAGTATTAATGACATTGTTTCTTGATTATAGCTATCAAATGCGTCCTTTTATTACTTTCACTCGCAATAAAAAATTACAAACTATTTTAATTATTAATTTGAAAACACCTTAGTCGTGCTAAAAGTGGCCTTTAGGTCTTGTTACCTTAGGCTCTGTCTACGCCGTCCACTCGGCCTGGAGCTGGCGAAAAGTAGGTATTGCTTTGCGGTTAATTACCGGCAGGCCTTTCGCTCTCTGAGGGGGGGGGTGCCTAGGGGGGGACGGGGCGTGCGGTAGCTGCCGGGGAGCTGCTCTGCATCTGCGGCCGAGTAAAGTTACATTGAAAGGTAGCGCAGCTCTGCACCAAACCTGGAGGCGCCAAACGCCTCGTACGGGGAGGGACGGGGGCGAGTCCAACCTTGTACCTGCTGTTCGCCCCGGGCGGGGAACGGAAGGGCGAGCCTCATGCTGGCAGCGGGCGAAAGCCTGCCGTCGAAGCGTGCTGGGAACGTGGGCCGCTGAGGGGGCTACGAGGAGTCAACCTCTTTAAAAAAACAGACGGTCACCGGCGGGGGAGGGCGGGGAATCCGGAACCCGCATTCAACGGTGCCGTCGCCACCTGCCCCATCCCGGGGCGGCCAGTGGACGTTGCGGTGGTCACGGTGTTCGCCCGCAACGCCCGCAGTTCAAGGCCTGGAGGGAACGTGTGTGTTTTTAGACGGTAGGCCTCTCCCCTCCTTCCATAGGGAAGGCAGCGGCGAGATGGAGAGCCCGTCATACCTCCGTTCGTATGCTGCCCCGAGCGCGGAGATGCATAAGGCGCATTTTCCACACGTTAAAAAAAAAAAAAAAAAAAAAAAAAAAGGCTCTGTCTACGCCGTAAGGGATAGAGACGTGATTTATGTATGTATGTATGTATGTAATTATTGTGTTTATTTTATTTTACCTACAAAATAGCCTAGCAGAGTTGTGGAGTCATTTATTTTAGTTTAAATTTGTTTTGGGCTGTGCCTTTTATTTCCTTTGAATCTAACTGACAGTATAAATTATGAATTTTATAATTTGCATTTGACCTCGACATTGGCAGAATCGATGGAGCTAGATTTAAAAAAAATTGAATTGAATTGAATTTGCATTTGGAAATATTGTATATTTTACGTGGCAGAAGCTGCTGTTTAAAAAAAATATTACGAATTAGCTGTTGCCCGCAACTTCGTCCGTGCAGAATTAAATATAATCTATGTTCATCAGCGATAATATAGGATTCTAATGTGTGAAAGAAAATTTCAAACCAATGCAGCACAGTTTTCGGAGCTTATTCAATGCAATACTCAAACAAATCCAACCTCTTCATAATATTGGTGTAGATAAAATGCTTTCCTCTTTTTTCCGAGCTAACAGATGTGTAAAGGAAATTCGCAAGCTAATTTAAAGCAGGTCTAAAAAGCCTACTTTAGGCTTGTGGACTAAAAATAGAGGTAGCGGGCTGGCCTCCCCCAGGGGTTGGCGGGGTTGTAGGGTGGTGGCCATGAACTCGCGCGACCCTTCACTCCTTCACCCTACCCTCTCCTCCCACTTTACCAGCGCTCCCCTGTTCTTACTTACCCACAACAAACGCGAGATGACTCGCTATCCCAACTCATATTCGCTTACGTAACTCGAATTTATTTCCTCATTTCTTTTTTCTTTATCTCGACTGTTTTATACTTTATTTCGCATGATTACCTTTTTATTTACGAACGAACCCGTAAGAAAGGTCGACGGGAACATGTTTCAACGCAATGGGTTTTATTTTTAAATTATACAGACTTATTTACAGGCAAAGATAAAATCTCAGGACTCAAAATGGGCATTGAAGTATTTTGGAATGCTTAGCAAAGGATCAGATACTTATTGTGAACTTGTAATAAATATTACCGTAACGTACATTACCTACTGTTAGTGTTTGGTTCAACGTTATAACAATGACGTTGACGTTGTTAGGTATGTTGGTGTGAGTGTAAGTTTTGCTTTGAAAGCGGCGCGCGATTGTACACTATACAATACAGTGTATACTTCAATGTAGGTACAGCACAGAAGAGGGAAAGGGAAACCTAGTTTCTAGATTGTGTAGCTGGAGGGTGGTTAATTAGAATTATTAATCTGGGGTAGTTGAGTGACGTCAGGCGCATGCGCGAGGCGCCCACGCGGCCGCGGTTTCGCGCCAACCCGCCAGTCGCTGATCCTAACCCTACTTTGCTTGACTAACGCGAGGCATGGAAGCCGACCCGCCGCGAGCTCTCGCAGGTGAGTTCAATGAACTTGCTTTTTATTAAGTCGTAAATTACATAAGATTTAGAATAATAGATTTCCATAATTTTACTGTCTTGTAAGTCTTTGTAAATATTAAACTATGAATGTGTTAGGGTGGTTACAAGTTTTCAACTTTAGGCGCGTTCGTTTGAACCGAAACGTGTCGTTTAAACTTTCAGAAAGCGTTAAGATTTCGGCATGATTATTAATTAAATCGTAACGTGTGTACAAATTTTCTTGGAAATTTATGTCTTTACATTACACATAAGTACTACTTTTAACATCTAATTTTTTAATTTTAGTTTTTTTGATGGGAAACTGGCTAAGTATTTAATTTTATTCTTAACTGAGAGTAGCTGAGATATTTTGATAACTTTTAGTTTCATAATTTATTATGTAAACAGGACGGCGAGAAAGCGATTTATTCCGAATTCGAAGTCTGTTTCCGGCAAAATTATCCTGCTTAGTTATTTATTTATATTCTCTCTTTTTCTTATTGGTTTTAGAGTCCACGAGATAGTGGCAATTGTATGGAGGAACCCTTCATTTCTGTGTGCGACACGCACTGTCCGGTTTTTTTAATTTAAACTTTGACTTTACTCGAGTACTTAATGGAACCTTAACTAAGGTACTGGTTACTTAACCTACCTATGGTATTACTGCATTTAAATTATTATAAGAAAAGACGTGACTTTAGCTAACGAACAAATATTTTGTAGTTACCATTTTGATTATTAATATTAATAAATATGTGAATGTACTCTCGTTGACTTGGACGTCGTCGTAACTTTGTAGGCAAGCATGATCGGATATCGCACAGGAGCCAAGGTGCTCAAAATATCGTTATTTATGCAACGACGTTATGACTACGGAGCATTTACGAATATTTAAGAGCTCTTTACCCTCTCTACCATTACACGTTCTAGTTTAAAATTCATGACTCACAAAAACCACACTGTAGTTATTTATCATGTCGTAAATCCGTCATCTGGTAATAAACGCCCGTTTATCGGTTCGGGCGTTTCACACGCTGGCCGAGCGGAACAGGCGGCGGCTCGCGCGGTCACCTCGCTCCATTGCACTTTATGCATATTCCATAGGTGCATATCCGTTCCACTTTTACGCATATACCCGATATCGCGTACAAAATTATTTACAACATTGTTGCTATGGTTTTCATTCATGAAACGTATTCGCATTGATGGTTTGTTCAGTGATGGTTTTGTTGTTAAGTTGATACTGATAAATTTGTTAAAAGCTTTATGAATTTCGTAGTCAATTTCAATAATGAGGTAAACTTTGTTTGTTTGTATGCGTAGTGAGGGGTGTATACGTAATCATTGAAACCATTTAATAAATTGTTTCCCTGCTATAGTTTAAAGTAATGCCACACTATCCTCTGATGTCATTTTTATTGTCATAGGCAATTGTCATATGCAAAGTTTACGCGGGATGCAAAGTTGCAGGAAACAGTTTGTGTTTCAACTGTTGTGTAAGTTTAATATCGGTCTGTTAATGTACCTTAGGTAAATTACAACTCAGGGTCTGGTAGCCAATAAAATAGATAATAGTACCTAAAAAACTAACAGAAGTCTCATTCATTCTTTATTTATTTATTCAGTTCTAAATGTGCCACTTATTTACGCATTCGTGTCATAAATTGACGACTGTTGGAAATTGGTAGGTACGATGCCAGCACTATCTGTGCTTTTCCTGAGTTGTACCTACTACACTTCAATCTCGCCTTTCTCACCTCAATCTCCTTCATCCTGAAAGCCGTTTGAGGCACATTTTTGTAAGCGAGACTAGCCGGCGTCCTACAGCAATAGGAAAATAGGTGGCGTTGTGTGCGTGTACGCCGTTCTATGCACTTGGAGTGCATCGCTCCCGCCGCAGAGTCGTCGCACTGCATATAGGCCAGTGCACGCGAATGCCCGGACCCCCCCCCTCGCCCCCCTGTCCTCCGCGCGATTTTCTTTTCCATCGCGATCCACGCTCGCTTCCAGCGTAATAAGGAGAAACTCTTGAGATTGTTTTAGCTTGAGCGATCAAAAGTTCATAGGTTAGTTGGGTCATTTTGTGCTTTTGAATTCATTTCTAAAAATAAGCGAGTTTAGAGATGCAATGTTCTGTTCTGTTTCATTAAACTTTGACTGCTAAAGTTTAATGTATTTTATAGTTAGAAAAATAACGCTTTTTAGAATAAATTTAATACGGAACCTTGGTAGAATCATTTCACCGTCCGTTTGTGTATATGTCTGTTTGTACTCTGGCATCCGAAATTCTTACAAAGAATAATTTAAGAACGGTCACATGACCTGAATTGGGATTTAAATCTACTTATAATGTTCAGAAGTTTAATTTCCAGAAACACAGCAAATGTTTTCGTAAGATCAAACGAGCCATCCGTAGCTCACTACTAGCCCCGTTCAGTTAAGTATTTTTACACTAGAATCAACAGAATTGAAGACGTTTAAAATGCGGAAGCTCCGTCGGCATTGCGAACGCCTGCGCCCTGTCGAGTGTGGGTTCATAGCTCGCTGTCGCCGCGCAACTACAACGGCGCAAGGGTTACGCGGCGCCGCGGAGTTAGTCCGTTACGGGTCTGAGGGCGCGGATGTAGTTACAAGTTCCCGCGGTCATTGGCCGCCCGCTGCGTGCACGACTCCCCTATATCGGCTAACTGTGGCGCGGAAACTAATACTGGCTGATGCCGAGCTATCTATATTGGTGCCTTCAAAAGCTGGCTGGCTAGATTTTAAGAAACTTTTGGATGCCCGTAGGCACGCTTGATTTAAGCCTAATATTCTTCTTTTGCAGTAATCCTATGCAAGGGTTACTGTAAAAGTTATTGGCCCGATTGAAAAATAAAAGAAAGTGTTTAATGGAATGGGCTGTCAGTGTGGACGCATTTAACCATTGATTTGTCTGTTCTCAGTATTGTTTTGAGTACCTGTCTCTAGCATTAAGTTCCCTGTTAATCCAACCCAAACGTTTTAATCAGTCGTTACACTTACGCATTCAGCGGGAACGTAAACTCACGCTCGTGTCACTGAAACAGTTATCATAATTTGGGCTTAGCTGTCTGGCAATTGTCGCGCGCCGCAATGACATCATTCATAAAGCTTGGAGTTCTAGAATTATTAAAAAGTCATAGACAATGCAGCGAATGCGTGAACGCGGAAACGTTCGGTGCCGTTAAGTAACTGTACGGGTCTAGAACAGTCCTGCGCGAGCGCCGATAGCATCGCCTATTCCTGCGACACGTCCTGAATTGATGAGCGTTATCACCATCATCTATAGCTTAAAGGATATAGTATGTATCTAATATTATTCGACAGTTTGTAAACTTTTAGTGTAAATCTCTGGAAAAAAAACTGTATTGGTCCTGAACGGAAGCGTTTACTTCTCTTAGTGGCTAGCATCGCATCGATACTTCTGTCCCATTATATTGCAGTGATTTGGCTTGCAAACATTTACAAGCAAGCTGTCGTTTCTTCCTTCTTTATCCAAACACATGAAAAAATTGTCTCTTTTATTGAATTTTATTAAGATAGCGTACGTATTTACTATCTTTGAAATCTAATTGACGTCATATATGTAAGTGACATCCGGTAGTATTCGCACATTTGACTATAAGTTGACCTTAATTATTTGATATTTACGATCTATCAGAAACAGCTTAGAGTTACAAATGAGGCCACGAAAACGATAGTAATCTTTCCGTATTGCGTCGAACAGTTTACCAAACTTTTTTATTTATATTCCTTGTAAAAAGTTACTCGATCAATCTTATATAACTTTTGGTGAGTGAGGCGAGTCGTTGTCTACAAAGCCTACAAAGCCACTGACCAGTTGCTTCAGGTACTTCGTTAGAGCGACTTGCTGAAATTGCACTCATTGACGATGTTTGCGCAAAACTTTTATTTGGAAAGTAGCTGAATGGCGAGGGTATGTGCCCGGGTGAGGCGTGTGAGGGGGGTGAATGACCGCCTAGACGCATTGTCGTCAAGTCGCGAGCCAGTAAGTGCCATCGTCACTGTCACATTCTATTCCACTTCAGCTTTGTACACTGCAAGCTTTATCTACACCGCTCTTCAATACCCGAGGTGGTTGACCTCCGGATAATCCTGTTGCGCTCAAAAACTTCGATTACTCAGATATAAACAACGCTGATTATAAAATTAAAATCAACCTGGAATCGTTGACCTCTAAATCCGGAGCTTAATCCGAACTCGAAATACTTTAATGAAACCGGCAATTTGCAAATTTTACCCTAGTAAAGCGTAATAAAGATGAAATTGTTCAATTCTATTTCGATCGCATCGCTTGATAGTCGATTATCCCGCTGACGTAAACACTGTCCTTGAATCGAATCTACAAACACAATTGTACAAATAATAAAAACGACTTTGTGAATAGGTCACTCACCTCTAGTGGCGGATTTCCAATACGAGTACCTACGAGCTGCCTCATACCACTACGATAACAATAAAATCAAGATATAATAACACATATTATTTGTTCAATTTTACACATTTGTTATTTTATTTAAGTTAACATGCGCTGTTAATAAAGGAGTATAAAAATCTTCCTCGATTAAAAATCATTTTAAAACGTTTCCTACGGTTGTAACCCTCTTTATTTAAAAAAAAAATGTACACATTGGTATTTATATCTATTTGCATAATTAAATGATTCAATTTAATATGAACGATTGAATTATTTTTTATAGGAAGCCTACCTACCTATAAGCTATAAGGTATAATATATATTAGAGTCAAAATACGTTTAAGTATCGTAAAAATGATAGTTTGTATTGAACTTAGGCTGTCAGTGTGTCTCTTGTTACATGGAAAAACGCACCCACAGCTTAGTAGCCAGGTTGTCAAATATGGTCGTTGTACAAACAGTGTGAGCGCGACAATATCAGTGACATACATAGTCCGCGCGGTATCAGGGCTGCGATAAGCTGAACAAAACATCGCCTCGGTACATTGACCCAGAATTATATAAAAATGTCCTCGATTATGATAGTGTGACAGTGACATTACATGACATGACGGCAATCGTGTAATTCGCATGCAACAAAAGCTCTGAATCGCGTGTTTAAATAATAAAGTTAATTGTGTGTTTGCGTAATTGAAGTTGTCTAACGTTGTTTTTGTTTACTCCGTCGTTTTTCAGGTAAACTAGCGGAGTTTATGTGCTAATTGGGTTCCGTGGGGTTCGCGCGGTCCGTTGACTCTCAGATCTGGAAGCGCCGTCGGTTGGCGGATGTCAACTTTCTCGCGGTTACGCAACGCAGAGAGATGCACTAGAACGTTCGGAGTCATCGACCACGGCTTACGAAACGCACTCACTATGCCAGATCGAATCGTACGATACAATACCTAACGCATACATTTGAATGCGTTCGATCTCATTGAATACGGGACGGCATTTTGAACAATTTTGAGCTTGAACAATGTCTGCTGAAACGCAATTATAAAACGACTGTACTTTTTTTTTCGGTCAATGTTCAGTTGTTTTAAAATTATGTCGTGTTATTAGAAAAGTTGATCCAAAAACGATATTTTTAATCGGCCGTTCTTAAAAAAAAACTTGCACCCTCCACAGCATATACAGTTCATGAAGGTTTATGATGAAGCCTGTAGTTGAATATTACAACTAAGAGTTTCTGTATTTCAATTAATGAAATAAAACAGAGAATCCTATAAATTATTTTACAGACGTAAAAACAATTGGTAATTGTTAAATATTAGGCATCCGCTACCAAATAAATCATAAAAATTTTAAATATTTTCACGTAGAAGATCGCACCAGACTTCTATGCACATTCAGTGCAATTACCGTATTTTTTGTTCAGCATAACTTATTATTACATTTGTATAGTTATTCAATTATGATTTAATCGTGGTAACACAAACGTTAATAAGTCGATCGCACGTCTAGCTGCGCGGGCGCTGGGTCGTCGCTCGCGCGGAGGTCAACGCTCACACTTAGCTTTCACGACAACGTAACACACTATGTAACTAACTCGGCTAATTCACTCAAAATCGAGTGATAATTCATCTTAATGTACTGTTACGTTGGACGAAATTGTTGAAAACTCTCATTTTTAAGTAACTTAATTTCAATGCCTTAATTAAGATGGAGTGTTATTTCTCTGTCATTATCTGATTATGTGTGTTTCACTTCTTTGCTTTGTGCTTACATTTAAAACAGATTGAAGACTAAATAAGGAACGGAACTTAATACTATTACTCGTTTGAAGATTTTATTTTAACATGCTGTTTCGTGGACCCCTACCTACTACTGGTTTTGGTTAGCTGAGATTTATTTATTTATTTAGATTGATATTAATCCCTAATACGACAATGAAATCCACACATGTCTAAACATGTAAAAATACACTCTTATTTATTACATTATGACATACTAGCTTTTGTCCGCGACTTTGTCTGGGCAGAATAAAAATTTGCGCTAAAGCTTCTTCCTCTCTCCCATCGAAAATGTACAAAAACCAGCCAAATGCGAGTCGTACTTTAGCACGAAGGATTTCGTACTACCTACCCCCCTAACGAAATAAATCAGTTAGTTACATGGATACCCATTTCCATTATTTTTTATCCTAAAAATCTATTCTTATGGACACCTCCGTGATATTCAAAGAACATGTCTACTAAATACAAAGTCTATATTTTCTAAACCGTCCTTTTATCCCGTGGGAAAATTAGAAAATCCCATTGTAGTGCACCTCTTTGATCATCGAGGAATATGTCTGCCAAATACCAAGAAACTCTATTAGCTAGTCGTTACTCTTTTTTCTCATCCCGCGGGAATTTAGCAAAATCCTGAAATCAGTTTTCAGATATTATAAATAACTACTGGTATGCCAAATTTAAAAATTCTAGTAATCATATATACATATATATTTTTTTTATATAAATAGGAAGGCAAACGAGCAAGTGGGTCACCTGATATTTACGGAGATAAGAATACTTCAAAGTAATAATATAAATTCCTTTTTTCTCCCCATCCCGCAGGAATTTCAATAAGTCTTGATTTTAATTTTCAGCAGTTATTCCTACGTGTGTGCCAAATTCCAAGACTCTAGTAATTATAGTTATGGAGATAGGCTCCCTTTTCAGTGGACTTACAAAACCCTTTTACAACCTATCCCGCGGTAAATTTTGAAAAATCTACTTAGTGCACCTCTATGATAGGCACTGAAGCAATATTTATTTACGTTGCGACTCTAGGCAGCTGCGACCTTTGACATGATTATCGCTATCCCGCGGGAACTATGCAATTTTCCGGGATAAAAAGTAGCCTATAACCTGACCAGTGATTTTCTCAACTGATTAGTAAAGTTTGCATCGAAATCCGTTAATTCGTTTTGACGTGTTGCCCTCGCAAATACACAGACAAACAGACATTAATTCTAAAAACTGCTGGAATACAATACAATACAAATACTCTTTATTGAACACCACAAATCAGTACAAAACAATACAGAAACAAAGAACAAAGTAGACAATAGGCGGTCTTATCGCTTAATAGCGATCTCTTCCAGACAACCAAAAAGCTAAATAAGTTGGAGACAGTTTAAGTAGGTGGCGGAAACAAATAGACAGGATAAACGCAGGGATAATAAAAACAACAGTACCAACATAAATATAATACATAGCTAAAATATGGAATGTGTGTGTGGAATGTGTATGATATATGGAATGTGTTCTGTTGTCGATTTTAAGTATCCGAAGCCAATTTTTTTTAATATCTTTTATGTACGTACAGATTTTTGTCCCTCTTCAGCTTTAATATTGAATCATAGTATGGCTTTTGCTCATTAGTGTGCAGCGTTGCGATCCAATTTCCTTGCACCATTTTTGACTTTGCATTAAGTCATGATAAGGACAAGACTACCTTATTAGAGTAGGAAATAAAGAGGTCAATATCAAAACAATTAGTTTTAATTTGGTTTACTTATTGATTGACCATATTTACATTGTACTTATCTTCTTTATAGGTCAGTAGACGAGTAAATATTTGACTATTTAGCTGCCCTTTCTTAACTATTACTATGTTATCTGTCCGTTGTTGAAATTCCACTTATTGTTTTCGTTAACGAGCTTGATAAAATTGAAGTGGCGTTAGGAGTTCATGTCAAGAGATTAATGTATGATCGAAAGGTCAGTGTATCATGTTTACGGTTGGTACTCTCGGTTGAAGTGAAGGGGTCGAGAACTCGCTGCCACGCCAACAATTATACCGAGGCGTCATTGAACCCGTGTTATTGCGAAACAACGGAAACCCGTCCACCGCGCCCCTCCCCGTCCCCGACCCGCGCCCGCGCAGCCTACACCTGCTGCGAATTTTTAAAATCCTAGATTATAGTTGACATGCGTCAAGTTGCCCCGTCGCGTGAGCCGCATGCGACTCTCGGTTACATCACTGGCGAAGCGCAGTGTAAACGACACTTGTTGTTAATTTTTATGCAGACGTTCATATGAAAGTTTTGGATTTCGCTAGCTGTTATTCTTGCTTTCATGGCAATTTATTTATTTCTCGACTCTCACTGATCATGACTTGCACTAATAGAATTCATTAATATATTCTTACTTGCATTGTAGTCTGTGTATTTTAGTGATGGTGAAATGTAGTTAATTTATTGTCATCATTCTATTACTTGAACTTGGTACACTTACACAGTCGGTACGTTTTCATTGCCTAGTAACGATCGAAAAGTTACGTGGAACGTGGATCATAGATGTACAGTCAGGCTCAACGGCCGAGCTCTCTCATTCGCAGGTAGGCTAAGGGGTTAAAGAACTCGGATGCACTATATAAAATACCATTGAACTCGCTGCATCTCCCTCGCACGCTGCACCGTGCTGCACCGCTTCCACTGCAAACCGTGCGAATCCTGCCGCCACCATGATTACGCGTCGCGCATGCGTATTACGCTGTCCGCTGCACATGACAAGTATTTGCCATACCAACTAAGCGGGTTATTCAGCAACCAAGCGGAAAATACTCATCCTTTAAGCTCCGCATTCATTCATTCACATTACAAATAAATACTACCATATTGGACATGTCTAAGAGTTTGAGTATGGACAGATTGAACTGCATAATGCTAGAGAAATTCCAACTGGATTCCAGCGAGAAATGTTTAGAAATTCAATCCGGTGAGTTACGTAACGCCGGTGAGCTAGCACCCGCCATGTGTCAATAATCAAGTTTAACGAGTGGAAAGTTCAAAGAGGGCATCGACATCGGGCGACGTGGCGGCGCTTTGCAGTGCATCCACCGGGAAACCGCGTCTATTCGCGGACACCCGACCCGGGACACGGAAGAGCCGCCGGTAGAGTTTCACAGGACCAGCCGCCTAGATCACTTGGCAAGCTTCCCTCCGATCAGAGGTTACTAAACTCTGTGTGGCAAGGCATTCTACTGCATCATAGTGTCTATGAATATTCATTTCTAAATGTTTTTTTTTTGCCATTTCAATATCATTATATTTTGATTTAAACAAGGCAATAAAAATCTGCACGAGTTTGGGCAACTCAGACTCCTCACACACTTCTCGGGGTGAACGAACAGCTCTCATAATTGACGGCATGTGATTCAACGCTTACCTAACCCTCCATAAGAAACCATGCAAATTTCTACACGCGTTGTTGTTTTTCACGAAAACAGTTTATCACTTTTATCAGGTAACAAAATACCGTGAATTCGTCAATTGTTGAGACAAAGGCGATAGATAACTTCAAGGAGAAATGATAAAATGTCATTGAACTTGATAAAGAGAAATTTAATTAGGTGCTTACGTGCCCCCAAATGTTCGCTTTGTTCCCAAAACTTTCCACTGTTGTTATTACGAACTCAACCTAATTTGAATTTGGGGCATCGGTGTTTCTAGATGCCTTTCGTTTGTATAATTTAACAGTTTCTGTATACGTGAGTATTGTTACAGGTTGAACTCGAGGAGGAGTTGAACACAACCTATTCATATCTTGCTAATATGTACAATAAGTACTACCTAACTGGAAAATCCCATAAGATATCGTACACAAATAAACAAACAAAAGCACAAGGAAAAACTTATCACGTGTCAGCATATGTTAGCCTATCGCCATCTAAATCACTGTTACTAATATCACCAGGAGTTTCCTTCTTTTGAAATCCTTCCTTATATCTGACAAGAAACCCTAACTGTGAAAAATATTTGTTCATCACAACTGTCAGTTGAATATGATTATCCTCTGCTATAGTCCGCAGCCGACGGAGCGTGTGGTGCGGCCCCGTGACCGCGCGGACCATTTCCCCAAATGGCGGCGGACGCCTTGCCCACAAACCTCGAGAGAAGGTGGCCTGGTCCACTGGCTCACAGATCACCGTAGGCCCCTCGTAGCCCGTAGCCCGTAGACACTCGTAGCACGCTGTAGCGGATAGAAAATAAACTAAAGTGTAAACCTTGCGCCGATAACATTAAGACATCAATTTGAACAGATTCTGTGTCTCACGACTATGTTCGTGGTGCCTACGTCCTATTTATAGGTAATTGAATGTTTACGCCGTTACGTGATCATCCCTAGGAGTACATTATGCTGCAGAGTAGACTTTCAGGGTAAATGTCTAATGTTGTTTTCATTACTGTAGTAAATTGTTGATCGATATTACATTGAATATTTTCCAGCTATTACGTTTTAAAATAATGCTCATGTTTAATACATAGGACATTTACTTTACATATGCCAGCGAACTTTGTATGGCCCGTGTATTTTCAAGGACTGCATTTTGTCCCGTCGGTGTAGGTTGACAAAAAAAAACTATCAAAATATTCCGTATAGTGAAATATTTGTTCGTAGTACGTTGTGGTTAATTTATTTATACGCCATTTGAGAAATATGAGACATTTTTGCTACATTTGGTTAGTCACATAACCAGTCATTTAGCGGTTTCATGTATCATTGGTTTTTATTTGACTAAAATGTATTGTTGCAAAACCGCGAAGTAGCGCTTGTATGTGTATGAAATCGAATCATTGTACGGCGAACGTGAAAGGAGAGCTATATATAAATCGGGTACCTATCACATAATGGAGTAGATAGAGAGTCGGTATGTAGGCAAGCACCTAGCTGGCACGGGCGGCTATCTGCGCAGCACTTGTTTACCGCGATGTGCGCAGACCTTGAGATTCGGCGGTCACTGCCCGCGCGCACACACGCGCACCTAGTAGGCATGCGAAACAAATTTTATTATTACCCAACCCGATCAAGCCGCCCCGACCGACTCGCCGCTCTCACAAATTTTTCATCCGGAAATTACTCATCAGAGACCGAAAACAAATATCTTCAAGTATGATTGCAAAAACTTGATTTGATTTCCCTTCAAAAGTCATCTCGGCGACATGTTTTTTTGAACTCCGCACTCAATTAACTTCATCTGTTCGTCAAATTGCATAATTTACGCGATGACTTCATAACATTCAAAGTTATATGATAGCGTCGATTTTACTAATTAACCAATTTAGTGTAGTTCAGAAGTAAAGAAGCAGTTTACCTACTTGGGACTGGTAAATGTCGCTCAAAATACACATCTGCATGGGAAAAATATATTTCTGGGATTATTCCAACATTCTCGACACTTTTACCTAACCTCTATCTTCTACGCAGCTACGGCGGTATACCGGCAACTTTCTTACGCCCGTTTAAATTACCATTTTAATTCATGATACGCATTAAAATGTTTGAGCAACCGAAAGGTTGAACAACTCGCCATGTTTTCACGTACAGTTCAGTTTTGAAAGCGCGTGCGTTGCTCCCCGTTTGCATGTGCTGGTGAGATTCGTTGTTTCTTCAGCTCCGACATGCTGTAATGTCTTACCGCTCGCTTGTGTGGGTTAACTTTGAGTTATATTAACATCTTTTTTGAGCGCGTTAGGCTAGCATCACAGTATTAGGGGACGAGCGATTACGTTATACAAAGCGACTTGAGAAATGTGGATTATTTAAAAACCAGCCGGCATGAAGTTCAATTTCAGGAGAGTGAAGTATTAGAAATTAGCTTTAACTATGGCAATTTTCTTCTTAACGTCCGATTTTGATGGAACAATATATCAGTCCAGGTTAAGCTAAATCTGCCAGTGGAAATGCCATGATAACCCGTTCAGTAGTTTCTAAGATTATCGTGAACTAACAGACAGCCAGGCAAATATTCAGGAAATCATCGAAATATACTCTATCCACATGACTCACAAGGTGCGCGGGTCCTTCTTAAAAGTCTCATTGGGAATCTCAGCAGTACAGCAGTAGGTACCTATTGATAGAGTTCAGGCGCAAAAAGTCGCTCGCGCAGTTTGCGCGCAACGTGTCCTGTGCCTTAGAGCATCGTGATTTCGTGAGACAGTCTTTTTCTTGCGCCTGTGTTAGTGATTGGCGATTTCGGTGGTTTCAAGGACAACCGCCTGAGTTCAGTAGCCACCTTCGACAGTGAACGACACCATTTCGATCGTTGACCCTATACGTTTCCTGTGCCAACCGAAGAAAATACATCATAGAACTGAATTTCTATTTAAACGTATGCGTGTTAATCGACTTTGACTTAGAAACAATGCCAGCATTAGCATATAAAGCGATTATGTGGAGTGTGAACGGCCTCGATAATTACCTATTCGTTCCAGAGGCGTCTGTCATAAGTAAGCAATGTTAGCAAAATATATCAGTAAAATGTGCAACTATAATCGTCTATCGACCTTAGACTTTAACTAAAAGTGTCTGTGTTTTGTTTCAGGTGAGTGACAAGTCGACCGTTGACTGTGACACCGAAGCCTTAACAGGGTAAAGTACCTAGACATAGTCGGATCAGTTTTTACTATTACACGTAGTGTGTTCTCATTGGAGCACAATGCACCAGGCTGCAGTGGAGTCAGTCACCCCGGCTAACGGGGCTCGCCCTATGCCCGCGACTCGCTGCCGTCATCGGCCACCGCGGCTGTCGTGCACTCGCGATTACTAATGCAACTGCACATCAACTGCATGCGTACCAAATGCATTCACTTCGGTAGTCTCCGCCACGCCTTTTATGCCAATGCCAAGAACTATGAGAAGTGGGAATTTACGTTTTTTTTTTCAAATTCCGTAAGTCCATTGTGATAATCAGCAACTTTAATGATGTCCGAGAGTCCCGCTGGGCCGTTTACACAAAAGGGACCACATAATCATCACAAGACCCAACAATTGTTACAGCAATAAACGTCACCGCAATACTTATTGAAAACTAAAACGTCTCCGGTGACCATTTGTTTACTTGTTCTTGAATCTATTATGCGGGTAAATAGTGAATTTTTATCACAAATTGACGTCTTGAAAGGAAGTTTAGAATAACGTTAGCACGCAACGTGAGCTTATATTTTTTAGCGTGTGATAATGGAATTAATCGCACGATTTATGACGAACTATTCATCATTCGTGTAAACTTCAAATTTTAACGTCAAATTTCGATCATGTAACTTTATAATGAAAATACAATATTGTGAAAATATTACGCGGCGTCCCGCTGCTATTTTGTCATTAACAGGCAGATTTGAAAGCGCATCCCTCGGCGCGATATCGTTTAGCGTCGGCACAATGCGTCCGACTATCTGGGAATGTCGGTTACGAACCCAGCCAACAAAAGGAATGCTAAAAAATCTTTTATTGTAAAATTTCAATCCAGTCGTTTTTTGTCGTCAGAAATGGTTTCGATTAAACAATAATTTTAAGCTTTTTTCGCATCCTCAGAGAAGAGTTGGATATCGCGAAACTTGCACAAAGATACACATTCGGCAAAAAGTTGAGACTTACCTGTTCGTGAAACCCGAGATCTAAAGAAAGGGTAGGTCGAATCGCATCGTGTGATTTTTTATCCATGACCCGTCCGCGCGCTTACCTGTTTTTTGCGAAATAGGTAAAAACTATTGGAATCCTTAAAATTGTAATGAAAGGAAGTCGCTTAAGGGTTAGCAAAGTTCTATTGGTCCTTTGTTAGAGCAGCAGATGGTATTAAATTCGCTAGTTGCTCCCTGATCCCGCGATAATATGGGTCACGACCGACCGGGCACAATAATTCATGCCAAAACCCACATCAAAACTTTGGCCAGCCAGACGGAACGAGCGAGCGTGTTATCCTTAAACACATTGTTATTACTTACTTTTGGTTATTATGGAACGCAAAAACAGTCTTAAGAGAGAATGGGACAAAAGAATAAACAATTACTCTTCCGAGAACGAATATAGTAATTATCGGTCGTAATTTCTCCAATAAATCTTACCTTTTTTGGTGTTCCGGTATGAGACCAAGCAATTAGGGAAGGGGACGTGAACACAGAACTGCCAAGTCGTTTTAAAATCTTTATGGTCTTATTATCCATAGTAATACTAATATAAATATCATATATAAAAAAATAAAATACTCTTTACGATATAATCAATAACACAATCATTTTTTATCAACAATTAAAACCACGTAACCTTAAAGTACGAACAGGTGCTTCTTGTCTCATATCATAAGAGAAGATTATCTATCCTTTGAAGTTTCCAACTGCATTTTTCGAATAGTAACTTTGAAAGGGCGAGAAGGGCGCGCACCCGCATCGCACCGTTACGAGACAAAGTTGAGTGCACGGTGCGCGGGCGCGGTCGCCGACCGCCGCGACCTGGGGCTTTAGGCCCAAAGCCCTGCTACATAAATAAAATCAATAAACAAAAGTAAATAACTTAGGAAAATTAATACCACCAAACTAAGCAAAGCTTGTACTATAATCACAACCCAACAAGCTTCATAATATATTTCCCATAAAGTACACATAATTGTAACGCTAACAAAGCAGTATAAAATACGTCGTCATATCGAAATCTTGTCTTGCCGCTGCACTGATTGGTCACTAACATTATGGTTCAGTCCAATTACAGATATTAAGTTGTAGAAAGCAAGTAAAATAAGTAGGTAGCTGTATAAGTAACCAAAGTGTCGACTGTCGACCACCCGGCCGCCTGTTACGGGTGGCACGCGGCAACGCGTGGCACTCTGGCACATGCCTCGCACCAACGACAACACTGCCTTCTTAAAAAACTTAACAAAGCCCCGAACTATGTAAATGACGCTCTCCACCTATCCATTTTTTACTAATGACAAGGTGCGGTCTGGTGCCGCGTTTCACCGCCAGCTGGGGAACGAGGAAGTACGCACAAAGCCGGGGCACAAAATTACCGATTGCTAAAAATCGAAACCGCTGCGATTATAAAAGGAAATTTGGGAATTACATAAAATTTAATAATACCCATGCGATCCGCGCGTGCTGGTGCTTTCTGTGGCAGGAAAAAGAGGAACAGCTTGATAAAACAAGTTGTTAACTATTTATGTTGTACACTTTTAAAATAAAATACAACATTCATTATATGAAATCCTCTCCTTCATACGACCCAGTCGAAAGATACCAACGAAAACTTCGATCATTATGTGTGTTCTTTACGAGTAGCGTAATCCTTCTCATCTTCATAGGACTCAAAATACAAATAAGTTTAATTTAGATTGGTGTAGACAAAATACTACAACATTTTTAATTTATATTTCACAGCCTACCATTGTTTTGTTATTTCGTATGTGTAAGCTAGAGCAGCGGCCATTTTTTGTGTCAAAGCATTTTCCCACTCACAGATCGAAGGAACCTAATTTTTTTCTATTTTAATTTCGGTTATAAAAGCAATCTGGCGTCCTACGCAAATTGTACAAATACGCCATCAGTTTAATGAACTGCGACCGCGAACATGTAATATCCACGAGTAACCGTACGTAATTATAGTAACTCGTACTGTTCGCAAATAAGCGACTCACCCGATAATGTTTAGATGAGTTTCAAAGTTAACTGTAGTTATTATTCAAATTGCACCCCGCCTATTGCTCAAGCGAACTGAAATAAAATGTTAACTCAAGCAGCGTAAATATTTTACAGTCAGTGAATAAGGTGATAAAGTAGTGTAAGTCGGTAGCAGTAAATATGGTATTAACAGAGAATAAATAAGTAAAAAGTCTGTTAAACGTTCAAAAGTGGCAGAGTAAGGTGGCGCTACGACATTTGGTAGAAAAAATCAATTGAAACCGGTCCAATCGGATGAAAGTTTGTAATAGGTAGTGCGCTTACTTTCTCCACTTGCACTTGTGCTTGCTTGCATTTCTACCGCGTGCTTAGTTCCATCGACCCCTTCAGATGCCTTGTCATAATAAACCTATGGGTAACATGTGTGCTGATAAAGAGCATGTAGAGTGAAGAAAAGTCTACTGAGTATCATTAGGTCAACTTGAACACAATGGTGAACTTGAACTAAATTTAGACATAAAGAAGTTAGAAGTGGGAAATGAAGGTCACATTTTGTTGCATTCGAAATTAACATTAACTATTTCAAGCAGATACTTACTGATTTATTAGATAGTGGGTACCTATCTAAAGGTCTGTAAGTAAACAGGTACGGCACATTATATTTGGCGCAAAACCACTTGGGACCGTAATAATATGTGGATATGTAAATATGATAATGATTCTAAGTTGGTCGCGATTCATTCTAAAAACTACCCATTAGTGCGATACCCTAATTAGTGACCCGATCAATAAGCGGTCCTATTCCATGATAAGAACGGCACGTTTCTCACGAGACTCGAGGTTCAAACCCAAAATAATTATGTAATCGACTATATTAATGACTCAAATCGCAAATGTCATATACTGCTTGAAAACTATTCAGGTTACCTAATGCTGGACACACGCGAACTTTTTTGTAGAAATCCTTACATTTCTTTGGAAAGGTAATCGACCAAAAGTGATGATGAATTTGATCCAACCACACGTTAGAAGATGACGGCGCTCAAATTATTGGCCTGTCCTCAACCAGTTGTTTTTGCGCTAGAATATTTCTAGGCTGAGCTAACGCGAATAAAAAATGGATACTGTTTTCAACAGCAGCCGTTAAATATAGTGAAGGGGACCATTTGGTCGCAAACAGCGACGGGGTCAGTAGACTCGAGCGCGAGTGCCGAATTTATCGCAGCTTACACGCGCCGCGCGGTTAACGAACGAGCCAAGGCCGGCGCCTCCCCAGTCCCCGTCTCCAGCTCGCACCACCAAACTAGACCTCGATACACACCCAAGCGCGACATAAAGACACGTGGAAGGTTATGCTACACGGACTACACGGCTTCCGCAATAATAGTCACATACGAAACCCATTTCCACATTATTGATTTAGGCGTACAGTGATGTTTTTCCCATTTCTTACCGATTAGGTCCTTCATGGGGCAAGAGTCGTCAACCCGCCATTCCTACGCCGCTCTTATCAGTCAAATCCAGGTCTATCTTGACTGAATTTCAACGTATGAGGCCGATAAATGTTAACCTCCTTTACAAAATAGGTTGTTCTCGTTTCAGAAAGTAAATGAATACCAGATAATGTGAGTGGGCGCGAGGTGAGGGAAGGCTGCGAGGCGGAAGCGCGGGCGGAGGGGGGCGGCGTCAACGCGCGGCCGTGAACTTTCTTCGGGCACGTTTTCAGGAGTATAAATTGTGCGCAATATTCGGCGGATAAGCCTCCCCGCGCGCCGCAGCCTCCGCGCCCGCCGCCCATCATGACTCGCTTTACGAGTTCAACTTACAATATTTTATTAGAGCATTAAGTCAGAAAATAGTTAATTAAGATTTCGTGTTTGGTGAGAGTGAGAGAAATGAGATCATCACTGACTAATACGAAATACGTCGCGTATCATTTTCCTCAAATATTAGATTAGGCTTTTTTTATTTAGGTGATTTATTCATTAGGTGATCCGTTTACGTGGGGCTAGTGGTATGATGAATGATATTTCCCTGTTGTTTTCAACTGAGGTGAGGACTTATCAAAATGTATTTGGTTCGAGTTCAAGTGTTCATTGCATATGGATATTAGTGTCGCTTATCGAAAATTCGGGACAAACGGGCATAATACGACGAATATCCGTGTTGGACTATCGGGGGCACCAAGACGCAGTGTCCATACATTACATACAACCCCATAAATAATGTTAATATCAGCCGACTGCGCAGTATCGTTTATGTAGTAACTGAGTAGAATTGATGATGGAAGTGTAATCTCTGCTGAGTTGCCGGCTAATGACAATGTGACAGTGTACTCAGCGCCTCGACTAGGAAGCGTTCAGTATATGGGTCCTTCCTCATTCTTGCGCGTGGATTGTGTGCAGTATAGGTGAGTAGTGCACTGCAGTTACGCTGCGTTAGCACATAATCGCGGGATTATACAACCGGCGCGAGCGCATCGCTGAAGCTCGCCGCGCTGCTCTGATTGCGCGAGCTACTGCGCAAAATACATCAACACCACATATTTGTTACATTTCTCTCCTGTAATGTTGGTAGTAGTTACAGAAGCTCAGTATATTTTGCTATTGGCCGATTTCAATGCTCTAATTAACACGTTCGCGTTCGGTTTTGTTTCGGTCGACAGACTAGGGTAGAATCATTCAATTTGTTCTACATATATTTCCTGAACTATTTGTCATAAATACTCCATTCTCTCGAGTTAGTAGTTGGTAATACGTTGCGAAGCAGACAATTTGTCAAGAGCAGGAAGCTCTCAACTAAATATCAAGGTAAAGCACCGACTGAAAAGTAAACTCATGGTTAACTTTCATGGTTAAATCATCTTTCCGTACCTATTTTTAAAATGTAGAGTCGCAAATATTTTACAACGCGGCGGTAAATTCTTGTTTTTGTCTTTTGACTTCAACTATATCTGATTTATAATGTGATGTAGCGAATCCAAGAGAATATTAAAAACTTACTGGCTAGATTAACAGATTGGATTTAGGTATATTGTAATATTATTAGGTATGTTATAGCCTAATGCAAGACGTAGCAGCCTCGCACGGGCTTCCATAGAGTACCCACTTGCCGCGACTTCCTTCTAACGTCACGTCGCCTTCGCCTTGGCTCGCACGACGCTGATTTTTAGCTCGTCAATGACATTTGACATGTGTCACTGTTAGTTTCCGATATTTTGAAGGAAGTGCTCTTGATAACGATTTATTTCGGGCAGGGTCAGCGCAAGGATGATGCGTTTATTTTTGTTCAAGTACGTTTAGTGGTCATACGAGAAATAAAGCTTAAATATTTCACATTTTATATGCTTAACAATTTATCGTTTATTAATCTACTTTCGACAGTGACGATGCTTTGTCGTGATTCCTATATTAGAACTGTGTTATCACAATATCTTAAATTAAATATCGCTCAATGCGTCATGGCATGTCATAGAGCTTTTGCGCCGAAAAACAACATGGACGTTAGATTCTATTTAAGTAGGTATTGAATCACGGTCGGGGTCAACGAAATAGCTCGTTTACGCGTATGAAAATATTTCGCCTAACTTTGAAGGCCAATTACGTCATTCGCCATTTTAGTTTTGTTATTCAATTAGATGAATCTGTAGAGCAAAGGTACATGTCGTTTATTACGCAGACATCGGGTCGTCGTTACAAGGAAAACTTTGTAATTTTAAACTATTATTATAAAACCTTGTGATAATCATTATTGCAAACCGTTGCATCTTGTAGAGTTCCGGTATTAGGGGAGTAGGTGTAGGTTAGACAAGTGTAGTAAACAAATATACCTAAAGAATTACGTTTCATGTTGGCAGTCAATATTTTGCTCTTCTTTGTTATTCTATTTTTTGTAAGTTCTCTACGTTACTGATGCGCTATGCTCGAGATTTGTCAGGACAGAAAGATTCTGTTAGATTCTGGTTCCACCGGGTTTTCTTATAGTGTAGATGTAGACAGATGTTTTGCAATTGTCTTTTATTCTCTGTTTTCGTGAAACAATAACCTGGGCGACTGGGGCCCCCGGGGCGTCGCATCACTATTAATTGAGCGCACACGTACCGACCTTGGCCTTGGCACGGGTTGCCGAATGCGAGGTCGACGTCGATTGCCGCGTCCGGATCACACGGCCCGCATGTTGCTAATTCGTAATAACAAACCGCCTGTCTTGTGAACCTGCCTCTTTTATCATCAGCGATTTCGTGCGGCTAGCGGAGTTGCAGTCACAGAATGGGACACCGATCACGAGTGTACCCGATCAGTGCCAACGCCTTGTAGACTAGAACACCTGTATTATGTGAACTAATCGGTAAATTTATCTACATGTATCTTGCTAGGTACGTAGAATTTTATGATTATAAATGAACGGAAAAGACGCCATTCCGATATTATCTACACTTTCGCATGCATTATAAGCATGCGTTACACTACGACATCTTACGGATTCTTAAGATTAATCTATACCGCAAACTGTGAAAGATAAAATCTCCTATTTTTATTGTTTTAAATTAAGTGCAATTTCCTCGAATCTTCTCCATAACCCATAATATGTTATAGTTACAATAATACATGTCGCACCATTTTGTCATAATCATAACGCCCAATTGGCCCATTAGCGTCAAAGCTGTAACCAAAAGACATATTACATATCATTCCCCAAATCAGCTCTTCTAAAATGGATGCCAACTCTGTAATGGCGGCTGGCCGTGCTGGCAGTGTCCCTGGCGCGGGCGCAGTCTGCGCGGGGTAATTGACTCGCGCTGACCTCACTGCTTCGCTTCGGGAAAACTCGCTGCCGCTCGGCACGCTTCGCCGTTGATACCATATTGGGAAAACATGCGCCGAAAAACAAGACGTTTGTGAATTAATCAAAATTGACGTTGTCGCTTCCAAAGTCCACGACGGTTATTAAACAAACCAAAATTTCCTTAAGCTACGTTTAGTTAAATAGATTCTCCATCTGACAACATGAGTTACATTTATTTGTGTAAAATAGAAAAAAAAACTGACCATTCAAGCGAAGTCGTTAGGCAAAAGATATGCTTACAAAACAACGTCTACTTCACTGAAATCCATTATTATAACCCATATAACGTATTAGATTGTGTTGTAATATTACTCTTATGATACATTACATAACAAATAATATCGCATCTTTCAAAATGATGTCAACTATTTACTATTACGATGTACAAATGTTACGGAAGACCCAAGTATTTGCAACTTAGCTCTTTTTAATGATAACAGATAATAATAATAATATTCCCTAATGCCCGTTAATAGCAAGCGATTCTTACTATTAATCAGCGTTTATTTATGTAACGCGTAGAAAATTTTGGTAATTAGGTAGGTACGTGGAAGTTGCGTGTAAAGTCTCGGAACGGAATTTTGTTGTTGTTTTCAAAGTGAATCAGAAGTAGAACCCAAGTAAGTATTAAGTATGGTTTACAATATACAACTATATGAGTTGGCATATAGCTACTTGCAGGAAGATCAACGTCTAATTTGTTTTAGGGTTGGTAATAAGATTTGCCTCGACTAAACTTTAAGTACGTAACTTCGAGTTAACGGTACGAAAAAAAAGAACCTACGAGTAAAATATATGCGTTTATGCATCATGTAGTAATAATAAGGTTCCTCTCTCTGTCGCCCTGACCACCGGTAGCTTATTAGGCCTCGCCTCGCTGCCGGCGGCAGTGGCGGAACCCTAGGTGCTTTTATATTTTGTATTAATATTGCTTTATTACTATTTATATGAATATTGTAAGAATCTAACTTAAGATAAAAAGAAATATACAAAAAAAAGATGATAAATATCAGGTTACCTTAGGCTCTGTCTACCCCGAATTAAGGGATAAAGACTTGATTGGTGTACGTGTGTATAAATATCGCAGGACAGTTATGAGTTGGTATCCAAATTGATCTAGCCTCAAATTAAGTAAAGCTTTTACTATGAGTTACCAAAGTAGGCAACAGATAGGCATAATTGAAGTAGATAATAAACAAATTCTTAAATACATATATGACTTGAGAACAAACTTTTGTATGCTTCATACATATATCTGCCCCGACCCGGAATCGAACCAAAGATCTCAAGCTTTATAGTTGGTTCCTTCTATTCGGCTATGGCGTCAACTGGTATGGAACAAGTCTCTTTTTTGGCTGTTTATGTTTCCGTAAGAATTTTCCGCCATAACAATTGGCAACCCTATTGGCCAGGCCTTGACCGAGCCCACGTCGGTCGCCAAACTGCCAACGCTGCTCCTCGTGACTTCTTAGAACTCGCCGACATATTGCCGACGAATCCGCGCCCGACACGCCTCTTATTACAACTTACTGCGTCTTTGCTTCGTTTCGGATTATTGGGAGGACATTGACTACTATGTGTTTCGAAATACTCCACCGTTAATAGTTATGCTGAGATCGCTGTTAAAATGTCAACATGAGGTCAATTCCCCAAGGAAAAGGGACTAATAAGTAGGTTATCGCTCACAATTAATACTTCATTTATTTTCAATGCTTGCGGTTGTCGGTCGTAAAAGTGGATCCTTGACAACATTCTTTGAAGAGAGCTGTTAAACTAATTTATGACCGGGAATAATGGACGTAGTAAATAAGTGTCGGATCCCGTTCGGCGCGCGCTGGCCATTGTCCTGCGTCCTTCGCTGCGCAAGGGCACCGGCGCACCCTCGTTGTTTGTTGTATCGTCGTCATTAGCAACTACTTTACAATATGGGTCTCCATATTACTGGGCCATGTTTCGATTCTGACCGATGAGACGCTTCACCATTACTGCCATTTTAAAAGCCGTACTTACTCATCTTTGCGAAATGATTACAGCTAGTGGATAATAATAGCTAAATGTGTTTTCCCTTAAAACAACGCTTAGACGGTAGAAGGATAAAAAAAACTTTATCCGGCCGGAACCGCAAAAAACGAAGCCATGAATTGCCAACAATATGGCATTCCTGCTTTTTGGTTTTATAAAAAACGGCAGCGATCAATCGAGATCACTAAGTTTGCGATCCCACCAGCGGTCACAATGCACAATGCCAGTCAACACATATGGCCACCGTCTGACGACACCAGACGTGGACTGTAGTCCCATAACGAAGAATGAACGTTGAGTAGCAGAGTGTAATGGTCTGTTTTGCTTACTTTCAAAGCCGGCGCAAAGGGAACCCAGCCACGAAATTTGATATTCTCACCCCGACTTCATAAAGCGAGGGCAGCGGAAGGAAGTAAAAAATGGGTATCCACTCACTTTCTCGTTTTAATTCGATATGCACACATGTCGCTGACATTTTTATAGTTAGTATTGTTTATACACATATCAGTAAGTACTATACGAGTACAGGTAAGTAGTGTAGATTTTTTTGGAAATATTTCTGGCTGAATTTGAAAGATGTCAATAACAGGCGGTTCATGCTCGAAAGTAAGTCAAAACCACTAACACCGGTCAACTTTGTACTGTGTCTATTCCGCGTTTATGGTCATATCATTAGTAGGTACATTATTTCGATTTGTAAGCAAGTTTTGCATTTCATAGTTTTTGTGACTTCTAACAAATTGAGACCATTTATGTAGGTTTTCTTGTCTGGACTTACAATGCTAAATGTAACCAAGAATAGCAAGTTTGCCTTAGTGTGGTTGGAGACTTGGAAATAAAAACCAGTGTATAAAATACAAGATGAGTGGGTGCACGTGGAAGGATATTTGCGAAGCCATTAAAAACGCATCCCTTTGTGCAAAAGGGAAAGTATTGAAGCGAAATAATTATAGCATAAAAACTTTGAAAAATGGAACGCACCTTTCTGTCAGATGGCTCGGGTGCAACCCTTTTTTAAATACGTAAATTTCGTGTTTATTTTGACTCAAATTGTTATTTTTAAAACAAATTTCTTGGCATCTGGCTCGCTTTTTTAACCAAATAATTTAATGATGGCAATTCTAACTTTGCTGATTCTTGGCACTGAACCTCAGAACAATAACTAAAGCATAGAACCCGGACTAAAATAAAAACTAATTATTATAGTGCGTTGCTTCTTATTCCAGTGTACTGAAACGATAAGTTAAAAAGAGAACAAACTTGTCAGTTTGTTCTTATTTTTCTGTTTCGTACCAGTCCAAACGTCAAACTTGGTTCCTTTACGTCACTTGGTTCCGATATATGATGCCGATTTCAAGAGTCAGATTTCTTAGCCCAATGACTTGTGTTGAGTGTCAACTTAAGGCCGGGTATTCCTGCGTAAGTAGGCATTTGGCGCTGTCAAGACCGCGCGTCAAATACATCGCGCGGGCTCAGCGGCTGTGAACTCTCATGACCCGGCAGCGTCACAGTAAAGAAATAAAACTTTATTTTGACTTTAGTAACGCATTTATTATGATCAATTTTTAGTAACTACCTAATTAATATGAATTTGAATAAATAGGTAATAAAAGAATAATTAATAGTCAAACTTACAGTAGAATGCATTATAATTAAAACCGCAGAATTACAAAAACCCTGAAAAATCCTTATTTAATTAGATATTTTGTTACTATGGGCCTCAAATGCCTGAAATAATTGGTAGGTACATTATTATTTATCTATGAAACAACCAATATTGAACTAAAGAAACATGTGTCTCAATACATACCTAGGGTGCTTTGGGGTAATTGCGAAATTGGGTATATTCCGAAAGTTTATAATAAATACCAAACGCCGCGATATTCTCTTACTGGCTACATTGCTTTAGACACCATTGTTATCGGTTTTGATGCTCCAATCGCCGTTCGTCGCTGCTAGCGTGAGTGTGAGCAACGTGCCATCTCGACAGACAAGTGGTTTTCGCGCCTTTTTGGGTGATTCGCAATAACCCCAACACTCTTTTCTCGGAACCCAGGTAAGTTACTAAAATAATTGTTTTTTAGTATTATAGATTGTCGTTTTTTACTAATGATTGCAGGGAACACGAAGTCCGAGTGATGTTTTTATTTAGTTTCGGAAATACCCCTCTGGGGTTATTACGATATACATATAACCCAATCTAATATTTTCATAGAAATGGCCAGTAGTTCTCAAACTAGGTATTTAGGACAAAGAAATATTAAAATATGTCAGGTCCATATTTTCTTGCAATATTCATTCTTAAGGTGTTATAATGACAATTCAAATTTTCTTCTATGCACTGTGTTAAAATCGTCGGTATTCTCATTCATTCTTTCAACTTAATCCATCCATCCATACGTAATAGTAGGGCATTTCACATTAAGGTCACTTAGGCGAATGCTAAATTTAGTGTATAATATTGTACCAAATTAATCACCAGCGGCTTCTTTTTCAGAGTCATTGTGCCTCGAATGTATGTCAGAAAAAGAATAAAAATATAAACGTCTCAAGATTTGGCTACAGCCGTGGTTCTATTACGTTTAAGTTTTTTGTAAAACATTAAAGTTATTTCTCAGTTAAATGAGATTTTTTACAACTTTAAATAATACATATCTGTATGAAATGTTGAGAATCACTTCCTTGTACCGGGGTAAATCCGAAGTAATCTATCCGAAATGACCATAAAAGCGAAACTATTACAAAGTTACAAATATTACAGTAAGGGGCAATTACAAATGAAAAATAATTATAAACCATCAGTTTATAAGTAGTAAGGTCTACTTTTCAACTATTTCGGAATTACCCGGCCATATCTCGTATTTCCCCCAAATGTTCGAAAACGGGACACATTACAATAAATATGCATAAACAACACACAACAGCGTATTTCTGTGTGTAATGTCTACTAACCATAAGTATTTTCAAGAGTTACGAAAAATCAAATAGTAAAAAACGATAATCTATAATACCTACTAAAAAACTATTATTTTTATAACTTACCTGGGTTCCAAGAAAAGAGTGTTGGGGTTATTGCGAATCACCCAAAAAGGCGCGAAAATCACTTGTCTCTCGAGATGGCATGTCGCTCACACACGCTAGCAGCGACGAACGGCGATTGGAGCATCAAAGCCAATCGGCGACAATGGCGTTTAAAGCAATGTAGCCAGTAAGAGAATATCGCGGCGTTTGGTATTTATTATTATAAACTTTCGGAATATATACCCAATTTCGCAATTACCCCAAAGCACCCTATATCGTTTCAGTCTTCGTCATCGCGTTAAATATACCTACCCGGTATATTTGGGTTGTTTATTACAGCGGCAATGTCCTTGTCTGTTTCTTGAGGTTGCCTCAGTGACCTACACTAAAAAGTAAATGGAGTAATTGTATTTACTTACATAGTTACTTTACGTTTTCAAACGGCAGGCAGAGGTACCGATAGAGACAAAATATGCATTATCAAAAATCGTAGCGATCTTCAGTTGTTATACTGATATTTTTATACTATGGCACTATGACCGTAATTTTAAGCATAATATTTTTATAAATTATCTACCAATCAGAAATGGAGATAAAATGAAATATAATTTAACTTATTCAATTTCGATATGTTGTCGACAAAATTATATTAATATTTACTTCGTCACATAATCTTTGGAGTGCATTCTTTTTATTTGTTATTTTTATAGCTTTGCACGACTTTTTTCGTTTGCGTTGTTTATTGCCCATCATAAATAACTTTCAACAATTATATAAATTCGTCAAAAACTGCGTCTTTGGTGCACGAAACTGTCGCGGATAAAACTGACACAGGTCCGTCGTCCGCAAGCGCCAGCGCGCGACTGATCGGGCTTGCCGAGCCTCCGCGCTCGCACATTTTGTAGGTATTTGGACATAGCAATTAAGATAATCATTTTATCTGTTCAAACTCTGCGAATTTGTCTACAAATATGTAATGGCTTTAGTTTAGTACAAAATTTTAATTAAAAATGTCAATAGTTTAGTCATAATATTGAAAATGCTTTACGAAAAGAGGTAACTTTGGATTTTTTTTCTATCGAGTCAAGTTCATTAGATCGTGTAACTGAATGCGACTTTGTCTATACTCTATCCTTAAGTAATACATATATTTTTTTCAGATTTTTAAACCCTATTTTCTACGTCTGAGATGGTTTTTAAAAACTCTAAAACGCGGCCTCTGTTGGACTACCTAGCCTTAACTTGTCTGTATGTGCTTATTGTGCTTCGGATGCGTGAATGACGGACAACTGTTGGAGAATTTTTTGTTTATTATTGTTAAAAATTGATTAAATAACGAATATTGGTAAAGCCAATTACTTAGTGAAACTAGAAAATGTCTTGTGCAGTGCCAGGATGTAAATCTAATGCGTCCAGAAAACAAAATGATAATGCGTTTATAAGTTATCATCGTTAAGTGATTTTAATCAGCTTCAGGGTCGCATTAAAATATATTGAGTGTGTTCTATAAAATAACACCATTATTGAATCCTGTTTGTCAAAGATATCCCTATTTACATATTATTTTAAAGAAAATATGAAAACAGTATAGGTTATCTTAGTGATGTGCCTGTGATATCGACTAAACTGTCAATCGATATTAAATGTAAATATAGAGATATAATTAAATATGTTTAATTCTTTCAGTTTTCCGACTCCATTATTGTTCCATATTGTTCCCTTTCTTTGGCCATAACTTTACTATTTCACTTTTTTTTGACTTGGCAAGTTTTTACTAATCTATAGGTATGCATAAATGTTCCTTTTATAGGGTTCCGTATCCAAAAGGTAAAAACGGGACTCTATTATTAAGACTTCGCTGTCCGTCTATCAACAGGTTGTTCATGAGCCGTGATAGCTCGACAGTTGAAAGTTTCACAGATGATGTATTTCTGTTGCCGCTATAGCAAAAAATACTATGAATAAAACACATATGAATATAACAATAAAATGAATATTTAAGGGGGGCTCCCATACCACAAACGTTTTTTTTTGCGATATTTGTTCGATATCAATAGCGGCAACAGGTAGACGCTTGAAATATTCAGTTTCATATTCACTTTAAAAATAGATAATTAAATCAAAATAAAATTAATATTTATCGGGTCCCATACAACAAGCGTGATTTTTTGCCGTTGTTTTGTTACCAACCAATTCAAATACGAACGGACAAAAATGTGTTTTTGTTGTACGGTGAAACGGAATTCTCGGTGCGCGAGTCCGACTCGCACTTGGCCGATTTTCATAATAGATTTTTTTCATTATAATGATATCCGTTTAATATGTATTAATATCCACGACCGTCCCGATACCCATAAAAAATATCGATTGAAGACTAATCAATGACGGTTTGTTCCCTACACTAGCGAAATATATACATGTATAATTTAAAGCGCTTTGTATAGGTTACCCTGGTACGGAACAGACAGACGACTGTCTCGTGAATAGCATCTTTGTCTCTTTTTAACTTATTGTTTTAGTGCACTGGAATAAGAAGCAACGCACTATAATAATTAGTTTTTATTTTAGTCCGGGTTCTATGCTTTAGTTATTGTTCTGAGCACTGAACAGTGTGCACCTTTGTTGACATTTTTGACATTACTTGCGTAACGCGTATGTGTCTGCGGCCCATAGACTTCAACGGTGAAAAAAAAAGAACTTGATCCGACATTCGTCGCATTGTCTTATCTTACTCTAAGAATGAATAAGAAGTTTGAACTACAATTTCGGGGAGAAGACATGGAACGAATGTTTAATTCACAGCCATATCACGTGCGTGTGATTATGTTTACGTTGTTGCGCGTATAATAATTGTAGCATTAGAGTGAGAAGTTCCGCTAAATAGGCAACGTTGTGCTAAAACTTGGAAAATGGCGCGGAAATAGGCTTGTAGGATATCGGGCTCAGTGGCTCAGTGTGCCGGGAGCGCTCGCGCCTGCGCGGCGGCCTTGACCGGCCTGCGCCAAAATTTACAGGTCGACGACCTCCCGCCGCCCACCGCCGCGCGCCGTATCTCCACCTCCAACGAAACAACTTCAACTCTACCACCCTCACCCGACAGCACACGTTCGCACGCGCGCCAACGTTATACATAACAAGTTGCGTACAAACACTTGCGTGTTGTTGATGGAAACTTGTTTATCGATAATAAGAATAACATGCCGTGTTGCGTGGATGGTGTACCTAAGTTTAACTATGTAGGTAAGTATTCTAAATTGAGATAAAGTAGATTATGAGATAAGTTTGAGCATTGTTTGTCCGTAACTGATTACTAATAGGTATAAAAGTTTTGTGTTACGAAGCGAGCAAGAAGACAACAGCTGCAGCATGCCGTTTGGTTTGCCGATTAAGTACGTGCTTCAGCCAATGCTGCAAGGCCTGCAAGCATATGGGTTGCGGAGTGCGGGCGCCGGACGCCGTAGCGGGTCACTCCGCCACGAGGCGACCTACAGCCGCCGCCATCCTGAGCTCGATTCCGTGCCGTGTTCAAGTTCACTCGCGTTCCATCACCAAAAATATTTTGGTAGTGTGACGCAACCGGAGCGGCGTCCCACTCCAACGCACCGCAGCCGCGCTGCCGCGCGCGCGACCTTGGCCGCGGCGCGCCGCAAGGTTCGGGTCTTCGAACCCGAGCGCCGGCCGAGGCGCGGGGCGCGGGGCTCCCAGCGCTCCAATCGCTCGCCGCGCACTTCCATGCGCGCTCACGATTGGTCCATCGGCGGCGCGGCAATGACCTCGGAGTTCGAAGCGCGCCGAGCCTCGCTTCGAAGCACATAGACCGACGAAGTTGCCGGTCGGTAGAGACGAGAATCGCTTGGCGTAGCGCGCTACGCCGTCGAAGCGATTGTATCGCACGGAGCGCCGATCTTTTTGCAGACTTTCACTCTTAAGGGGAAGCTCGCGTGGTTTCGAGCAGGAGCGCGCGCGGGCTTCACTCAGTTCGTCGATCGAGCTCGAGCGAGTCGCACGCGCGCGTGCAGTGACAGCCTCGACCAGCGACCTTCATCCCTCGTGCTGCGGCGATCGGTGCCCATGTCTAGTGCCTGCGCAGCCTGCCGGAGGGCCGGGGGGCTCTGATGTGCCGTGCGAGCGTGTAGTGCAGTGAGGACAAATAGATATACACATGACTTTAGTGATGTCTCCAGACAGTAGTTACGGACGCTATGATGCGCCGCCGCCGGTCGACAGTGGGATGGTCAATCCGGCGCATCGGGAACGGGAGCCTGAACTGCATATAGGTAGGAGTCGAACGATAACTGCTCTAATGCTTTGTAACAAGGAAATCATTGAGTTTCCTGTTGCAAACGTTTCCATTTTGAGGATAGTTTGCCCAGAATATTTTGAGATGAGTCGTTGAGTGAATTTCAGGGACACATTATTATTTACTTATCTTTTGTATTATTATTGAATTCTAGTTACTATTCATAAACAGATAAATATAAATTTAATTCGACTGTTACATATTATTATCTAGTATAGGTGCTATAAAACTTTCCTGACATTCCTATCTACAAAGTAGTTCGAAATTTGCTCAGGAAAACTAAAGTAAATATTGGCACCGCTACCTGAGTAAAACTTATTTATAAACTTTTCTGAAGCAGTCCTTGAATTTTTTGCAAAGGCACCTTGAAGCCAATTTTGCTGAGTAATCTCTTGGAAAGCAAACTTGGTTGGTCGGTACTTCGGTAGGCTTATAATGAAACATATTATGGGTGGCAGGGTGGCACCAAGAAACATCAACCTTTGAAATACTAAATGATGTTGACATTCCACTTTATACTTAATTTTATGCGGCTTACGATTTGTTATTAATGTCAAAAATATTTACAGAAAGGTCAAACCATAAATATTTGCCGTATACATACCTATTTAAAATTGTATTATGGTCCATATTCTTAATTCCCACAGTACCTATAGAGTACTAGTCTTTTTTTCTTCCTCGGAGACAAAGCCATGGGGATTACGTATTTAGGTATATACCTATCTACATTTCTTTGAGGAAAAACTTAGTAGCCGAATACTGGAAATGACAATATTTAATTAAGTAAGTACTTGTGGCTTGACTTAAGAAAGTAATAACGTACACCTAGTTGGGTACATATTAAAATACATAAAGTTTGAAATGTATAAAATGGGTTACATAATGGTTCAAAATATACAATGCGATTTTCTCAGAGAGTGGCAAATTAATAGGATTGTTATAAAATAAACCTGACCTAAACCTAAAACAATCTACAGATTACACTATCAAAAAAGTTCATCTAGCTTAGCATTAGTTGCACAGAAAATAGGATTAGGTATATATTTTAAACTTTGTGTATTCGGACCCGTACCCCCTCGTTACGTTACGAACTTCGATCTAAAAGTGAAAAAACAGTTGAATTGTTAAATTGTAATGCCAAGTATTTTATAACTTTTAAAAGCCGAGTAGGTAAGTACAAGTCAAGGGACAATACCAATAAAGCCCACGAGAGAAATCACAATTTTATGCTAGATTAGTTGCTAACGACTTTGGAAAGATTAATGATTTGCACTTGAATCATTAGTATCAAAGGGTACAGAGGACAGTTTGAGAGAAATAATAGAACCGTTTGCAGAACGAATTAATGATGGATCGACGGTAGGTACATTTCAGCGCGGAAGGGCTAACGAAAAACAATTAAAATGGCATTGTGCAAAATACACCTCTACAGCGATCGTGGAACAATATCAATTGGTTCCCCTGCAAATTGAGGGGGTCTATTCCAAGCAAGTCCGCAGGGAGTCCTTATCGATTCCTTTCGATTCCTAATGACTTTTGGTTTGGATCTTATCGATCGCTTTTATGCAGTTTTCTCTCCCATGAAATCGATAAATATAACAAAGAGTTAACCGTTGCACAGCCCGCTCTCGTTCCCAAACATACTTCATTCTTTGCATTTTAAGTGTTTCTATTTGTAGGTATTTGTGTGATCACATTGTACCCATATTATATTGAGACTGATGAAATAATAATCTCGAGCGAGCTCGGCGTCACGACAGCTGACTTTCTCACTGTCACTTTTACTTTTCTCCCGCGGCGACTGCCGGGACTGCAATAGCCGTCAGTAAAGTACTCGTAGTTACCTACCTACATACTCGTTACTCGCCCATTAGACACTTAATAGAGTGTACCGAGTAGCTACCTGTATGTTAAGATAGTAGAACGTATTTCTCCCATCTTCACCGAGCACTATAATTGGCTGACTCTTCAATTTCGGTATGAACTAGGTGTACTGTTTCCGTATGGCTCAAACGTGTGAATAACAGGGATATGGAATATGAAACGTGCTCAATGCACTGTTGCAAACTAATTTTATTTACAAACAAGAATCGCCGTGACACCAATTTAGAACGCGGTCGAAGCAGCCGCGTCAATGTTATGCACGGTCGGTGATCGCGTTACGTGGACGCGGACTTTCTCGCGCTTTCCTCGGCTCTAATTGACGTAACCAAGCAGCGAGCTCTCACACGCGTTGCTTAGAAAAACGCGCGTTGCATCATCAGAGGAGAAATGGCTGCACGCCACCTACTCGCACCTCGCACCGCGGCTGTTGCAACTGCACCAGTTACGTCTCGCCGCTAAGCACTTTCCCTGCTCCATTGTCCTCCCCACCCTCAACCATCGTGTGCTAATACGCACCATTGAAAGTGCTGAGATGAGACCGAAATTATAGCTCCGAGGGCAACCATGCAGCGTCTCTAGAAAAAAGAAAGTAACTCCATAGAAAGCGACGGTGCGTCGACCTGCGGCGAGTGGTGCACGCCAGAAATAGAAAGTTTCTTCCAAAAGGCTCGTCGAGCTCCCTTAACAAATAAACAAACGGCTGGGAGAGGAAAGTGAGAGCGCCGAGGGCGCGGGCGCCTCAAACCTGTTCCCGCTGCCCCCGGCCCGCCTCATGCTCCGCATCCGACACAACATCCACTCTATTGTGCCACAGGACTTTTGACTATCACTGACCTACTAACCAAATCGATTCACCCATTATCAATTAGTCGCTTAAATGTTTAGCCTAGACGGTTAACGACTGCAATTAATGAGCCTCTTTTAATTATAGGTCGATAAACTAATAATATCTATACGTAACACATCTCTGGTTGCCACGCCACGTCAATATTCTGTGTTATTGTAGCTGCAGCTTAGGGGTCGTTGACTTTTCACTCGCTGGGACTGCGCTTTCTAATATAACCAAAATAACTATTCAGCGTCACCTTGACGCACGCAACTCGATGCTGTTGCGTCACTCATTTCATTAGTGAGACAGTTCTGAAGTTAATGAGTATAGTAAAAGTATAGCTACATGTTAGAATTTTATGTAACACCTTGGAATTTCTTGAGAGACCGTAAAATTTTAATATTCCGAAATTGTCGGTGAAAATTGTGTGAATTGCATTGTGCAGCGGTTTCTAATCATGAGAGGAACACGTGACGCGCGATAACGCCCGCGATTATTCGATTCGATAACGAACGTTATGTGGCTTGAATATTTATGCAAATTTTTGACAATTCCTTTCAACAATTATTAGTAATATAGTAACCATCTCTAAATTATTATGGTTTACTTATTGTAATAACGTTTCAATTAGAATCGTTTGTGTAAACTTCCTTGAGTTACTTACCACACATGTTATCCAGAGGCGTATTAAAGTGACAGTACAAAGGCGGTTGCATTGCGATTTTCGCTATTCGCGGTGAACGTTGGAGGCAAGGCCGCCGAGTTATCGCGGTCTCACGTGCTCTTGTTTATTACACAAACCTTACGACTCAGGATGTTTGGCTTGGCACCAGCTTACGAGCAGGAACACCATCTGTAATACACCAACACGTCTACGGTAAATTTACAGCTGATGTAATTACGCTCTAACTGACCGGTTCCATTCTGTTTGTCTGACGCTAGTGGTAGAAGATTTGAGTCATCCTTAAGTTGCCGCCTGTGCTATAGCTATAATATGATTGCATTTGTTTGACTAAAGCATTGTTGTCTCGCGGGCTCTAGATTCACTAAGGGATAATAACTTTGATTATAACTTTTATTCATTATATTTTTCTTTGTTACAGAATTCGACGGTACTACAGTGTTGTGCCGCGTGTGTGGTGACAAAGCTAGTGGATTCCATTATGGTGTGCATTCCTGTGAAGGCTGCAAGGTAACTATCAAAGCCATTGATATTATTACAGCCAATTTGTGGCAACTTTCATCTTCCAGCAGCAATTTATTTATTGAAAATACATTATTTGTTTTTGAAGATAAGTAACCGTAAAATAAAAGCAGCTGAAGGTAGATAAGGTTGCCACAGTTAACGATCCTTTATCATATTTAATTTAATATTTGTGTTTTTGAAATAAGATCGTCCAAATCCAGTATGCTCACTGGTATACAACAAGTCACCTCCACCACCACACGCTAGGCCTTCGCATGCGTTAATGAAACCTAGCCGTTACTTTTACGTACCTACTATTCCGGGCAATAGCAGGAAGTTGGTATGACAGGTGACTGCTGCACTCCATCCTGTCAGAACAGCTCTGCAAGGTCGCTCGGGGCCGCTCCACGCGGAAGACAATCTCTGCGAACAAAGCCACCCGATGACCTTATTTATTTACACAATATAAATCCGATTTACATAGTATCGAATTGCTACAAAAAAAACGTGTGAAGTTAGATCGGTTTTTGGGTCGACGGGTACCTGCCCCGGTCAGCGCGACCCCTTGAGACGTTTTATTTTCGTTGATACCTGTCCCGGAACAATCACACGGGAACGAGCCTTTATAAAAGCTATAATTCTTGCACAGTTGCATTGTGCCACTAGGCGAGGTCAACGCGATAACTCGATAAGGTTAAACGTCCCTTTGAATAGACAGACACCCTATCTATTCTGTAAATATGCTATTGACCCAATTTGTTTTTGACATAACAATTATTTGAATAGAGAGCGTGTCGTAATGGATATTTTGTTAGCTGTTGAGTCACGTATCTCAAGTAACGTGCTAACAAAATATCCTCCTACCCTTCCCTCCTCTTCCTTTTACTTTCAAGCGAATGCCCGCAGCATTGCAGTACCCGCATCCATCTGGCCACTTGAAAGCTACGGATACCATTTCTTCTTTATTAATTTAAAGTTTGTCTTCCGGGCACTCTCCAAAGTTGAAAGCCAAAAAAATGATAGATAGATGGTCACCGTCACCAAAAAAAAGCCGCGACAACTCAAGGCCGAACGGAGAAGGGAAGCACCGACGTGTGTATCGCTTGGGAATGTCAGTAAACACAGAACCAGAAGCGACAAAAATTAAACATTCACTAAAGATCACAATGGTGGAAAGACGCCAGACTCACGTTCCGCGAATACAGAAGGTTACTTGCGAAAGTAGCAAATACGTGTTCAGTGAACGTTCAAGAGCCGATTCTAATTGCTTCCTAGTTCTACTTCAGTTTCCTTTAATTTGTATGTATAGATATCACAATTTATGCAGTTATGCTGTTCTTAGTAATAAATGCGGCAGTTTAAATTTAATTTATGTTTAACTATCTCACAGTCGGCAACCGACCCTCGACCCCGACAAAGGTCGTATTTATTATAAACGGGAAAGCGTACAGACGGCTATAGAAGTGCAAGTGTCCGGGAACTGGTTTGGTAGTGGTCCGGACAATACGTGTCCTTCGGTAGTCTGGCTCGTCGCTGCACAATGCACCAGACGGCTCGCACACAAAGCGAGTGGACGTGAACGACCGGGACACTGGACCCACTCTTGTTCCTGGCGCAGCCCAATCTATCGCTTACTTTTTGACGCACTTATCAGATGTAAAACGGATAGAAATCAGACTTATCGTGATGCGTGATGCTTATATAAGAATAAAAAACATCTAAACAGTCACCAACTGATGATTCTAATCGTGATATTTTATCACCATTATAACTGTATAAACGTTGTTTTGAAATTAAAAAACAAACATTACGCAAAATTTTTATTTGACGTCTTGCGTAACCCACCGCGTCGTGAACGACACGCAGCGCCGCCAAGCGGTGTAAATAAGCAACGCGAGTTAGTAGTTCAGCTACTCGCCCCGAGATGGCGCTCCTTGTAGATTGGCACAGTGCTGCTACGGCGCGTAGCGGTTACACGCGCAAAGTTTCATTGAATGGCGCGAACGTAGAGAGACGGGGCCGACTCACATTTCGTTTGTTCGAATCTGCCTACGCACGATGTCAATGAACCCTTGATTTTACATTGATATACGCGATTCGATAGTAAATTATCCATTAGTGGTTAGTAGGCTATACATTTGCGTTTGTTTTGATATTTACAAAGGTTAACTGTTTTTCCCCTCGTCATATTAGGTAGATAGGTATTAATTTTAAGTAGGACGCTAAGTTCTATGACCGCTCTTAATCTTTAGTGGGGTATTGGAGTTACCAAGTATTATGCATTTAAAAGCGTTCATAAACTCGGAATAAACAGCAGACTTGAATTTTATAATATGTCGTCTTGAACACATACAACACATGTAAGAAGATATTCCAGTTTTTAAGAATGCAGTTAGTTTTGAACCATCCTGTAAAAGGATACTCTTAAATCATTGCATATGATAATATTTTAATTCTTTGAATGATTGGTGGGCAATCCTATTTAAATTCCGTTAAGATGAGAAGATAGATAGTCTTATTTTGAGCGCAACAATGTACCTATTTGATTTTATTTTAACAACCAATATCCAATCATTTTAGTTCTTAGCAATCTTACTGCATTAGGCAAACTATCTTAGGGTGGTAACACGGACTGAAGCTAAGTTCCTCAGAGTTTGCTCAGTCGCATACCTATATTGACCTCCGCAAACCAAAGCAGACATTTAACTTTGTGATACACTTCCTAGCAAAGTTAGCGTTCGCGTTCCATTGTTATTTCGGTAGGCAACGGCGGCGGAGCTTGAAGCTCTTTGTTCCGCTGGCCGACATAATCCCTGGTGTCTTATTGTGGGTCGCTTATTTTTCGACACCATTCGCGCTGCAGGGCCATCGACCCCGCGACGTACCTCGTAAACAACTCCGGGCAACGAACGTACGCGCAACGTGAACGTAACCCACATTATTTTTGAACTGTCAGCTCAAAAGTTCGTTGATCCCGCGGTCATATTTATTGGGAGCATCGCTGCAGCGCTCATGGCTTCCTGGTAGACGGCGAACGAACTTGACTCTTCGTTATAAAGGTTTTAGTGCTTTTCTTCGTCGTTAGCTTTAAATGTATTACATGTTATGGCCTATTTACGTTTCGTGGGTGATTTTACTGAGGTCGCGGTAAACCGGTAAAATGATTAGAAAAAACTGTAAACGTATTAGGTTCTAGAAGTGATGGTTTTCCCGTATGAGTATTGCGCTTTGTGGCTAGTTTTTACTTACGCTTTAATTATTTTTGGATGTTAGTAATCATGCAGGCATAAGTAACGTATAAAGAAGACATCATATACCGGATTAAATAATAATTCCTTGTTTTTTGATAGAAACAAACAACCTACACCATTGCATTAATGTGGTAGTACTGTACGGGAAACTAAAGCATTTCATGAAGTCACTATTAATCTAATCATATCAATGAGTTCATATTTTTGTTACGCGATCGTACTATTAATAAACTGATATCGTGGACGGGAAATGAATTACGGCCCTAGTGAGTCAGCGGGCTAGGCGATATCTGGCCAACATCTGGCCGTGTAGCGGGCTGCCGCGGTAAGGCTCGCTTCCTAGGAAATGCCGATGCCTCAGCTTTTATGGGGTTAATGTGCTTTGGTCATTTTACCTCCTTTCTTCTATGATATAGAGTATATTGATTTAAAAGATTTGATATGCACTGTCGGAAATGCAGTTGAGTTTAACCTCCTTTATTTCGCTGATTCGAGCTCGACTCAATCAAATTAATTTTATTAATAATTAAAAAAAAGATGTCCCGGTATTAAAACATTCTGCCAATCAGCAATAATTGATATGTCTTGTAGCAATAATTAATGTAGCAAACAGTCTTGGTTCATCGAAGAACAACAGCCCCCTAACATAACATTGTCTTAGCTTTTGCAGTCAGCGTCAACCACATTCAGAATTTCCCGAGCCCATGTGTGCGTCACCGATGACAGATGTAAACATGTAAAGCGTAGCGTAAGTCCTTATCTCGCTTCGGCTGCGTCGGCGCAGCTGAAGTCGTTGCCCGCTGCACCGTTACGGCGGGTTCATGTCGGTGCTAGTTTACGGCCACAACTTATTTATTATCACTTAATATTACTTTTGGCAAGCTTAGCGCGGAACACGGACTGCCATTGTTTCCCAGGCTGTGAGTCAATGTCTTTGCCGCTTGGTTTTATTGTTTAGCTTGTACGCTTTCGGAATTAAATTAAATATTAGATCGCTAAAACGAAGTAGGCTTTTGTTTTTTGTAGCTATGAAACCGGTTAGTTTACTACACCTCTTAAAAGCCCTGTATAGAATAACCGCGATGTGTAGAATACTCATATTTACTCATACTTACTATTGGTCTATTCAGCCATGTAGCCATCTCTAGCGGTATCGTTGTGTATCAATTTCCCTAATAGGAAGGCCGATGTAAAACTTCATAAATTAAGTACAACGAGCCCAGTCAGCGATAATCCCAGCTAACTGTGTCAATATAACGTTAACCAAAAAGTGTCGGTCGATCGCTTATCGCGCGAGGCTAGGCGACTGCTGGCGGTGTCGAAAATTCTCGACGGCGAGCGCGACCCACATCGCGCTGACGAAACCCTCCACGTTACAGCTATGTATTTATTTATGTGCCACTTATTTATATGCCCACTGACTCACCGTGGAGGTGAGGTGTTACGTGCACTTACCGCGGATCATGCGATACACGCGCACCGCGTGCGTGCGTCATTCATGCAGCCTGCTGCAACTGCAACCCCCTCCCGCTGCATTGTTTATTTCAAACACCCTGACCGACATTACTCATTTTTATAAGTCAGTAAAAATAATATGTAATGAGTAATTAAGGCCGCACGTTAATAAACACATCCTTTAATAGGGTTATCGCCATTCTTTACCCGGCCGCATTAAAATACCCGCACGGCGTAACCATTTATTTATTGTAGGCAGAACTAATTACAGTCATCGCTTTATCAAAAGAAACCCACATTGTTTACAGCTAACGGAACTGAATAGGGTAAATGGCAAATGTAGTATTTATTATTTTTTAGCACTCGAAACGGAGTCACCGTGTTAATTAGTAAGAGGTCGTTGACACGTCGATACTGACAAATGGCTACTATTAATTATATAACAGAAATTTATGAGACATTAATTGTAACGAGGCAATAGTACGGTGGCATAGTGCGGAAACCACGATGTCGGTTACGGGAGGAGCGTGGAGCTGGCGGGAAGGTTTTGTTTTCGCGTAAGGAGGTCAATGACCGTACGGCCGGTCACTGCCCGCGCTGCGACCAATTATGGGCCACTCGCACAGCGCACAATGGATCGATGGCAGCGCGAAATTGGGCCACCGACCCGACCCCCCCCCCCCCCCCCCCTCCGCGTGCCGCCCGCGCGGCCGCGCAGCCTCCGCCCGCGGCACGACACGATGCAACTCTTTGTCCTGCCTCTTCAGCAAATTGAGTACCTACAACGGTGCGAGAGGCAAAGAAGCGCCACACTAATTACTTTATACCTGCATGGGACTCGTTGAATTGAACTATGAATACTTGGTTTGTAGTTAGCCACAGAACCAGGTGGTACGGTTATAAAAATTAACAAGAACAGGAGACTGATAGAAGTGTAGTATTTATAACTTAAAAGATTAGAAAAGGCTTATATTACTTAATAAGGAGGATAAATAGGTCGATTTGAGTAAACTACTAAAAAAACTAATCAATGAAATTTTTTAACGCTGCGTCGTTTTAATGAATGCCGTTCCGTCTCGTAGTCGTAGTAGGTAGCTAGGACGGGTGGGTCTACTATGATAGTGGAATCGTAGCATTCCGTTGGCAATTGTAATCAGCACGACGCGTCGGAGTGCGTACCTATCTAGTGTTGATCTAATTGGATCATTACAGCCCCTAGCGAGGCGCGCGCGCATTGAGGTAGGCCGTGACGCGTATGACGTCAGCGGGCGCGAGCCGGTCGTCGACCCGCCCTGCTCCCGGGGGGGAGGGGCACGGGGCGGCGGTTGTGCAATCGAGCGGTCGTCGACCCGGGGTGAACGGCCGCGCGCCGCGACGCCGCCGGGATGCGCCCGGCCTATATCCGGCGCACCGGTGCAGCGGCAGCGGCGCATTCTAGAGCGGCGTGGACCGTTAGGAGCGCGGTGTGCGGCGCGCGGGGGCACTCTCACTTTCTCGCGTGGGTCGGCGGCCGGCAACTAGGTCGCGGCTGCTAACTGCGCGCTGCGCGCCGCGCGCCGCCGCACCGCACAGTCCTCTGCCGACCGTCGCCCGCGTCGGTGCACTCAGTGTTATAGCTTGTGGTGGTGCTAGGTGCCCGTGACGTGTGTGCCAGTGAATGGTGATGTCGTGCGAAACAGCCGAGCTGCGCGAGCGGTACTCGGTGCTAGTGAGCATGCTGGAGGCGCGCCGTGAGTCCTCGGACTCGGGCTGCTCCAGCGACGGCTCCGACCCTGAGCCCGACTCTAACTGCCGCTGTGATCCCCAGGGCTTCTTCAGGCGGTCCATACAACAGAAGATCCAGTACCGACCCTGTACGAAAAACCAGCAGTGCTCCATCCTTAGAATCAACAGAAATCGGTGCCAATATTGCCGATTGAAAAAATGCATAGCTGTGGGCATGAGCAGAGATGGTGAGTTGCATTTTTTTATAGTTTACCATTTTTTTTGCAAAATATTTTTCATGTATGTGTGTGTATTGTAAGGTGAAAAATACTGTCCTATAAAAAAACAGCTGTTAAGTGTCATAAAAAAATATTGGTTGACGGATCCTTCGTCGGAATAACAAAACAAAAAAGTATCTTTTTAACTACCAAAAAATTGTGTTTGACTTTTAGTTATAAAATTATAATAGCAAAATCAGTGAGCATTGCGCTAAAAAAAATTAACTTAACTTTTGTGACAGTATTTTTTACTCTACAAACGCATAAACAAGTTGTGACATCTAATCACTAAACAGGTCATGTTAATGCGAAATGAGTGCCAGTGATGCAACGTGAGGCGAGTAGGCGTTTCGCGCAGATATGCATACGCAATTAGCATTGCAGGACAGTTAGCGCCGCTCGCGCGCCAACTGTGCCGCGAGATTGAGATCCTATTTCGCGGATCGCGGAGGGGGGATGGAAGAAGTGGGGGAGTTCGGAGGGGGGGTCCTGTGCGTGCGGTGGGGGTCTGGTTATGCAAGCGCGGGTGAGCGCACGCTAAGCAGGTCGACGGCCGCTCCGCGCTTGCGACACGGGCCTTCTCCGGTGAAAGCGGAGAAAGGCATTTCGTAAGCGCGAGAGGGAAATTTATGTTTTCACTTTCGTAATGCAGTTCGTTGAACCCCCGTTTCTCCGATACGCATCCAGGTATGATGCGTATGATGATTAGTACGCGTACATGGGTAAACAATTGAAGAAGTAGGACTACAGTCAATACAACCCAGCTAAATAGATAACATTCTCAATATTCAACGTAACGTAATGTAGTGTAATGTGACTAGGATAGTAAAGGCATTCCCTACCAGATATACAATTTAGAAGCTAATAGTTCAATAAGAAATTCCAAATCCATAATTATATGTCCAGGATTTTGTAATTCATCGTGGTAAATTATACAACAGAACTTAAATTCGCACTTCGATAAACATTTTTTTGAAATAAGTCGAAAATATCTTCTTCGTATTTTTATCAAAAATGAAAAATCCGTAACAAAACGAAAATGTGCAAACAATAACAATGAAAGTAGTAAAACTCACAAGCGCCTTAGTTTATACTTAGTGATTAGTTCCACTACTCGACAACAGATGGCGCACATGCGCGCTACTAGCGCACGCACCAACTGCGGCCGTTTTTTGAACTAAAGGTACAAGTCGAAGCAAATTCTGCGAACCGACTAACTGAAAAGTAATATTGAAAGGATAATGTATGTATGTTTTTTTCATGTGTCACAATAAAGAGTTATACATGCATACATACATACATACATACATGTATTGTGATATCTATTCTTAGAATGAATGGTAGGTATTCAATTCATGATTTTTCAGTCATTCACAGAAGCATGGAAAAATCATAAATAATATCTGGAAATGTTAAAAGTTTACATGATTTTTATAATACGTATAATTTACGAATGAGCCTGTCTTAGCCCTTAGGGCTGGCTAAGCATCTGCAATCCTCTGGTGTTATGGATGTACGGATGTCCATGGGCGGTGGTGCTAATTCACCATCTGGTGACTCACAATATAAAAAAAAAACTTTGAAATCTCATAATTATTCGTTCACAAATTTTTCTATGCCAATTAATTAAATAAAAACGTAAACGGAATATACCTACCACGGAAAAGTCGTAAAACGCCAACCACGTCACAAAAAAATCACGTTATACCCTTAACGCTCTTAACAGCCCATTATATAAAAATCCAACAACAAAGGCAGTAATATTCATCTCGGGGAAACCGGAAATTAGTTTTGGAAAATTCTCACGTCGTAATATCGGTTCAGCTTGGGGGGTCGCGGGGCGCGGGGCGGGGCCCGCGCGGTTATTGACGGCCGCCCCCCTCCCCCGCGCCGCGTCCCCGCTCAAGTTCAAGGTTGGAGCGGCGCGCGCCGCGGCGCAGTGCAAGGGAGTCCGGCCCGCGCACCGGTCGTCAGCCCAGCTACTATGCCAACCGCTCACTTCAATCCGAGATCGCGAACCATCACGTCGTGGAACATACAAGGATTACAGTGCTGAACCAACCAAATCATAGTGCTATGTGACATTACCTAGTGATAAAAGAATATTAGTGTACTCTTTAATAAGTTACCTTGTGGCTTCGGCTGTGAATTAGTTTAGTGAAAGAAACTGTAATGGTCTTAGACATGGGAGAGGACTTGCCGATCCTGAAGGGAATCCTGAATGGAGTCGTGAAATATCACAATGCTCGTATGTATTATTTTAAATTCCAACTTAAAAAATATTTTTCTTAAATTACTCATGAATTATTTTTGTTTTCACTGTAAAAACTTTTTTGATTAGCAACTTTATGATTTCTATTTCGTCTTCGTAGCACCGTAGCGTCTACGGGCTACGAATATTGCCTACGAGCCGTAGCAGCTACGTTTAACGTTTAAATAGAATAACAATTAATGTTTAATTTAAAATTTATCTTTTTTTGTATGACTATGTACATACTTAACAAATAAATATTAGTACGTATTTGATGAATGAAGCTTAAATAAATAATTAACAATGTTTGATATTAATCAAACAATCAAATTATAAAATAATAAACACAGGTATTTTTCGGGTTTACTAAAATACTAAGTTCACTGATACGGACAGTAATTTTCTTAAACAAATTATGTTTTTTATAGGATGAGGTACCAAGATGTACAAGAGATATATAGGTTAATTTTTTTAAAGCAGTAAAAGTATGAAATGAGATATACTACTAAATAAATTTTTAGGTGAGGCACTTTAAAGTATTATAGTGTTGATGTCATGACACGAGTCATATAATTATGTCGACGATGTACGACTAGATAAATCGAATATTAAGTATGTGTTTGCGTTTAATCAGTTCGAAATGGTTGTCGTGATAGATCAAATAACACTGACACGCGTAATTGTCTGCATAAAAAGTAGAGCTACCCTCGTCGGTTGCTCGATATTAGTGCAAGAGATAAGCGAAACAGATTGGAGCGTCGCGAACAATGGGCTCGCATCTGGCGCGGCCCACATCGCGCAGCGAAAGTTCGGAGAAATGGCGAGAGGGCGCTCTCCGCTTTCGTTTTCAATCGTGAGCTCGCAAACACTTTCACCGGCGCCCGCGCACGAACGCCGCAAGCGGCGCGTCGCCGCCCGGCGCTTACGCCGTTCCGACCGCGCGCTCGGCCTAGCGCGAGAAAGTCGTAACACTTTTTAACGTGACCTCGCGGTTTGCGCTTTGTCACTCGTCATTCAAACTAGTTCACTGAATACGTATCCGGCCGCGCGGATTTTGAAAAGCCTCTGACAATAACGGCGGGACGGGCGATGAACTCTACCCTCGCGTCAGCTGCGCGTGCACATGGCGCGCGGCAGCTGCACCCCGGCCGGCCGCGACCTTGCACAACAATCCCGTTCGTGGGCACGCACTCATTTCGTTTTAACGACTCTATTTTGTAGTAAGGTGGCGAGGCGAGCATGAGTCTAAAGTATGTTTTGTTTTGTTGCAGCCGTGCGATTTGGTCGCGTGCCGAAGCGCGAGAAGGCGCGAATTCTGGCCGCGATGCAGCAATCGTCGTCGTCGCGCGCGCACGAACAGGCCGCGGCCGCGGAGCTGGACGATGCCCCGCGGCTGCTGGCGCGCGTCGTCCGCGCACACCTTGACACCTGCGAGTTCACAAGGGACCGCGTCGCCGCCATGCGCGCCCGCGCCCGCGACTGTCCCACCTATTCACAACCAACTTTGGTGAGTATCTTCACAAGATCCTGAATTGATTTTGTAATGAGTACACTTCCAATATTCTGCAAATTTAAACCCCCTGACAACTATCTAACGTTCGTTTTCTTTTGTCGTAGGCCTGCCCGCTAAACCCGGCGCCAGAGTTGCAATCTGAGAAAGAGTTCTCACAGCGATTCGCCCACGTGATCCGTGGCGTGATCGACTTCGCCGGTCTCATCCCCGGCTTCCAGCTGCTCACGCAAGATGACAAATTCACGCTACTCAAGAGTGGACTCTTCGACGCGCTATTCGTGCGTCTCATTTGCATGTTCGATGCACCTCTCAACAGCATCATCTGCCTCAATGGACAGCTCATGAAGCGTGACTCCATCCAGAGCGGCGCCAATGCACGGTTCCTAGTTGACTCCACGTTCAAGTTCGCCGAGCGCATGAACTCTATGAACCTCACAGACGCTGAAATCGGCCTCTTCTGCGCCATAGTCCTCATCACGCCCGATCGACCGGGTCTGCGCAATATTGAATTGGTTGAGCGAATGCACGCACGCCTTAAGTCGTGCCTGCAGACCGTCATCGCACAGAACAGATCCGACAGGCCCGGCTTCTTGCGGGAGTTAATGGACACGCTGCCCGACCTACGGACGCTCAGCACTCTTCACACGGAGAAACTCGTCGTATTCAGAACGGAACACAAAGAACTTTTGAGACAGCAAATGTGGGGAGACGAAGAGGGTTGCCCTTGGGCGGATTCTGGTGTGGACGATTCCGCTCGTAGCCCATTGGGATCCGTATCCAGCAGCGAATCCGGCGAAGCCCCTAGTGACTGCGGCACACCTCTGCTCGCCGCCACCCTGGCGGGCCGCAGGCGGCTCGACTCGAGGGGCTCCGTCGACGAAGAAGCTCTCGGCGTGGCTCACCTGGCACACAATGGTCTCACAGTCACCCCCGTGCGTCCTCCGCCGCGGTACCGCAAACTCGATTCGCCCACAGACTCTGGCATCGAGTCCGGCAATGAGAAACACGAACGCATCATCGGCCCCGGCTCGGGATGCTCCAGCCCGCGCTCGTCGCTGGAGGAGCACCTGGAAGACCGCCGGCCGCTCGCCGCCGACGACATGCCCGTGCTGAAGCGCGTGCTGCAGGCGCCGCCGCTCTATGACGCCTCCTCACTGATGGACGAGGCCTACAAGCCGCACAAGAAGTTCCGCGCGATGCGCCGTGACACCGGCGAGGCTGAGGCGCGGCCGATGCGGCCGACGCCATCGCCGCAACCCATGCACCCGCACCCGGGCAGCCCGGCGCACCCTGCGCACTCTCCGCGCCCGATGCGTGCGTCGCTGTCGTCCACGCACTCCGTACTTGCTAAAAGCCTAATGGAGGGCCCGCGCATGACGCCCGAACAGCTGAAGCGCACCGACATCATCCAGCAGTACATGCGGCGCGGCGAGGCGGGCGAGGAGTGTGCGCGCGCGGGGCTGCTGGCGTGCTACCGCGGCGCGTCGCCGGCGCCCGCGCAGCTGGCGCTGCAGGTGGACGTAGCGGACGCGCCGCAGCCGCTGAACCTCTCCAAGAAGTCGCCGTCGCCGCCGCGCTCCTTCATGCCGCCCATGCTGGAGGCGTGAGCCCGGCCCGCGGAGCCAGCAGTCTCCGCCACCCCACCCCGACCTACTTTAAATTAAATCAACTAGTATAATAAACGTTCGCAGATCGTGTTAATATATTATATGTGATAATTCGTTTAGGACGACGCGTGTGTGCGAGGCCGGCGCAGGACGAGGAGAGTGCAAACAGACTGAAATATAATTTAAGACTATATAAGTATAATTTATATGCAATGCAGCGCCGGTCGCGGTGTGTTTGTGTGTGTATGTATCTATGTGCGTATGAGAGCGTGTTAAAAAGTCATTTGTTTGTTAATATAATGACAGGTTGTCGAATTAAAATAAATCAAAATTGTAAAAATTATTACTGTATTTTACTCCCAAATCACCCTATATAAATTACCTATCAAAAGACCTCTACTTCACTATTAAACAGCGAATTTCAGAATCGATACGGCTTAACTTAATTCTTTGAACTAGAGGTTTTTTTAATAAATCTATTGCAAAAAAATAGCAATTCGTTAAAAACATGACATAATAGAGCTCTTAGAACATTAGCATTTTCTTTACGGAATGACAACAACTTTACCTTTAAATTCCTAAGCATAATGCACGTTATAATTGAATTTTCTGACGCACAGTGTGATGTAAATTCAACACAGTTTATCGCAATGACGTTACTCTGAAATAATATCTTTATGACCGAAGTGTGATTTCAATCGAACGTCATTCGATTTTTGTCACGCGATTAGAAATATTACATAGATGCATTTACAACATACCTAGCCGATATGAAATAATATACGAACAGCACCTTGGGCTGTCGGCAAGGCTATTATTAGTGACATAACAAACTCATATTTTTTTATACTCAGGATCATTCTAAGACATCTAGACTCTGTACTGACTTGCACTCGTGGAGCGCACTCATGATTATAAGAAAAACTTTTTCTAAAGATGATAATGTTGATAATAAGCCAGGTCAATCACATTGAGATTTCAGAGTTATATCCGCTCTACACTTTGAAGGGCCGATTTTGAAAACATTTTATGTGAAAATGCCACTCAAAATTGGTGTTTAATTTGAAGTACGAGTAGATAAAAGAAAGTTACAGCTTTAATTGGTCTATTCAACTAATCGAAAATTTAATTCGAGCAGCAATACACTGATTTACATGAATTTCAAATGGCACTTTCAAGTGATGTGCTTTCAAAAACGATTTCCTCAATAACCGTCTTTAAACAACTGATTGTGATATGAAAAACGAAATAATAGGATTACTGCTATTTATTTCACTCGGATATGTATTTGTTACTGATCGGAGGCCTTATTGTCTAAAGTACTTAGAATCACAATCACCTTTCCTCTCTGTCAAACGATAAAGAATGAGGGTAGAAAGAGATGGTACTCGTAAATGTGATCGCGTTCGTCCGCGCGTTAGACAAGAAGGAATCTGGTCACAAAAAATACAACAGTGATACAATAAATCATAACATAACAAAGAACAAGACCAGAATAAAATGAAATTTAGGCGACTCGAAGTGACAATGAGGCGGTTGGCGGTTGGTGACGAGGACGGCCGGTCGACGACCCGGCTTCCGCGACACTACCGCTTCCACTGACCCCGGGCGTGTTCCGTGGTTGATGGTAATCTCAAAGAACAACAAAACGTTGAGGTAAGTGAGGTAGGCAAAAAAATTGTCTTGAATTAAGAGACACGTTAAACATTTAAGAACAGGGAAGGAAAAAAGATTCACATTCATACATACATGTCAATCACGATTTTATCTCTAGCGGGATAGACAGCCCAGGGTAATAAGACCTAAAGTCTCCCGACTCGTGGTCCAACTACAGTTTGTCCAACAGATCATCGACGGGGCTCCGCCCAAGAGCGGAGCCTCTTTTTCTGGGTATATTGCCCTTCGGGCAAGTGAAGATACCTAACTAACCTAACCTACCTATTTTTGTATTAAAATATTATCGAGTGATTCAAAATAATGGCAGCATTTTTTCCGCGTTGAACAAATTAGTTGGACCACGGGTCGGCAGCTGACCTAAAGGTCACGTTTAGCATGATTGCGTTCGTATAGGTCGAAAGGGGGATCGAAAGCGTTAGGGCTAGCTAGTCGCATCGCCTTTAGGTACTTAACATGATTCCAAATTCTCTCGATGAGCTTTGACGATCTGCGTGGGAAGAGAAGCAGTCGGTATATTATATTCTATGCCTATTCTTTGCTCCCAGACCAGTATGGAATTGATATTTCACATACGAAATAGAACAAGACTCGACTCGACAAGCCTCTACTCCTGAAGGTGGTTTGTTTGTTTAAGTATAATACAATATGAAACAAGGTACTTTTTTTTATGTGTGTTAGGTTCCAGAAGATAAAAGTGTAATGAAATATGAGACTCCACTCAGGGATACAACAGGTTATTTTTCTTAGTACAGAGCACTTCACGAATAACAGGTTTGTGTCGCCTTAAGATAACCTCATCTGAAGCTGTAAAGCCCATTCAAATAACCTCAAACCAAACCAAGAGTACTTTTTTCAGCGCTGTTTTTTATGTCAAACACGGATACTACGGATAGGTGTTAGAAAATACTGATTGCGTTTCAGTATGACAATTCCCAGCGTATTATATGACTACAACAACATGCAAACCACAAATCGATGTTCATGCGTTTTGTCTGAGAGTTTCAACAACACATCATAACACCATAATATTTGATAGACAATGATATACACAAGAAATTGTTTACAACGACGGTACATTATCAGTACAGCGGCAGTACACGATGCACCGACAGTAGATAATGCTACCACAGTATGGATACACCGACAGTAGAAATAGCACACCGACAGTCATAATTTTGTCCAACAGCTTTTGTTTTGCGTTTCGTGCATTATCTAAATCCCTATTATTTTGAGGACAATTAGTGCAGCATACAGTAGGAATACTGTAGCTGTCGCCAAATATTGCCGCTGTAACTTATTGTCGAAAAAGTTGTACGTCTGTAGGTACGTATTGCTCTTAGGGGGGCAATTTGTCAATCACATTCTGTGTAAATATCACTCGAAACTGGGGCCTGATTTTTGAAAGCACGTCACTCGAAACTGTATAACTACAGCTCAGATTAAATTCGGACTATTTGACTAGATTAAAATTAGAGCTAATCTACTCGTATTTCAAATTCGGCACAATTTTTCACCACTTTCGAGTGTCATTTTCTCATTATGCGCTTTCAAAAATCAGGCCCCTGGTAAAAAGTATTGAATTTGTGCTGGGGGTGGAGCAGTATACAAGCTTTTTTAGTATTTATAAGCTTTTTCGCTGCCTTTACTTACATTGTCATCCATCCCACCCAGTAATATAAAATTTCAAGACAATCGAAATGAGTCAAATTTTACTTGCAAAATTTGGCCTTAACAAACAGACAAAAAACGAACATCGCAAGCTGTATAAAAACTTGTTAAATGTACCTACCTAAGTAGCTTAAGATGTATAGGATTGATTGCACTAGGTACTTTACGTTTCATTAAAAGATCACCAGCTAATATGTTGTTGCCTTTTAAGAAACAAAGTGAGACAAAAGTAGATGTGTGTGTACCATCTGAATCGTAACCCATCGGAAACGTCTTTTTATGAAACGTATTGTGAAAAAACTCCGAATTTAACTGATTTGACTGTGCATATTTATCAAACGTTAAAAACTACTTCTTAACACTTAAAAGAATTAGAACACTTAAAATTCAATCCCAATCGAAACCTGCGACGCAATAAGATGAGAGTCGCTGCGCGTTCCGGCGTGTCGTTGGTGCGGCTATTGACCGGATCGCTGCAGCGGCGCACTGCGGCCCTGCACTTGACTCGGTGCATCGCCCCCGCCCCACCCACTACCCTCTGAACTTTGCAGTTCTAATCCCCAGCATCACCGCCATCTTGCAATGTCCTGAGTGGTCTTGTGAACTTTGAACTCTAAATGCTTTTATTTCCAAATAATTATAGCGCCACTTTGTTTTTATGTCACATTTTCGTCGTATAGAAATTTTACGTTCCTTCTTGCCTTACTTGGTTGTGATGTCGAACCTCAGTCAGAGCAGTTTGGTGTTGAAATTAACGGAAATAATAATAATATTCGTAAAAAAGGTGTATGCAACAATTCATAAGAAAAACCTGTTTTCGCATAGATGGTACCTAGCTAGAATGATTTTTCGACCCAAAAATAATTAATAAATAATAAATTTCAAAAATTCTGCGTGATAATCTTACTCTCAGTTGGCTAGTTTTTATAGCCGGCGGGTCAAGTGCAACTGCCAAAAATGTAGGTCGGGTTGCCGTTGCTCAGACCTTCATTCGCAGATCAAATTAGCAGCTAACTAATTTCATAAGTAGGGTAATAAAAGTATCTGTTACAGACGTTCTTGGAAACATCTGCAGTATCACGCCACATAATGCATGACATAAAGAGACGTATTGTTAAAACATTGTACGACAATGACAACGATTGTGTACATAATACTATATGATTTCTGTAAATAAAATAGTCAGTGTCCAAGACCTTGGGCATACGCGGAAAACCTGAAGAGTGGCAGCGACCTTGCCGGCCGAGGCCGCCCCTGGCCAGATACAGGATATTTTCATTGTGTTTATTTCATTATTCATTTTAATCATTTTGACTCGTTTGACATTGACGCCAACAGTCATTGGTTAATTTAATTGCGCACATTAGCGTGGACTCGAACGCTGTGAAAAAATGTTAGGCAGCGAACTAAGGAAATGGTAACAAAGTTTATAGTCTAAGATCCGAATATAACGTCGACCTGCACCGAGCTGATAATAGAATGAAACATATTTTATAATAAATTTAGTATATTATAAAATATAATAAAAATGGGTTGGCTAAAAAAATCCTGGACAGACTATTTAAATATATTACATATATAATATATTTATATATCTATTGATTTATAAATATAATATATCTATAATAGAAAAAAATTGTAACTCATAAATGACAATGTAAATAATAACCATGCCTTCACTTCACTACATTTACTGCAAATAAATATATTATTATTATTATAATTATTATGAAGAAAAAATAGTCTGTCCAGGATTTTTTTAGCCAACCCATTTTTAATATATTTTCTAATATACTACATTTATCTAAATATATATAACTCAAAGGTGACTGACTGACATAGTGATCTATCAACGCACAGCCCAAACTAATGGACGGATCGGACTGAAATTTGGCATGCAGGTAGATGTTATGACGTAGGCATCCGCTAAGAAAGGATTTTGATCAATTCTACCCCCAACGGGATAAAATGGGGGATGAAAGTTTGTATGTAACTTTGTCAATTTTAAACTGATCGGGCTGAGACAGCTGATAGCGATAAACGAATTCTATGCAGACGAAGTTGCGGGCAACAGCTAGTTATAAAATATTTTTCATTCTATTATCAGCTCGGTGCAGGTCGACGTTATATTCGGATCTTACACTATTAGTTGGTGTTTTAGTCTGGGGCAATACCGACCGCGAGCCAGATTGGTGGTTAATTCTTAAATAAATATCCGTCAATGCTGGTATTATTAATGTGAGAGCGGATTTGTTAATATCTTGAGTAAACTATGGAAAAAAGGACCAAGGTTTTTAGTTAATTTTTCTAAACGTTATTTATCACAGAATTTAACAGCTAAATGCGACTGACTACGTGACATCCCATCCGTCAATATAGTCGTATGTGAGACACGTGCTTTACAGGAAGGGAGGATATATCCTCCCCCACAAAACTAACTACATACGGGTCGATTGTTGACCTCTGACATATAAAACGGCGCAAATCGGGACTTAAATTACTGAAACACAAATATACTTATTATTATAGTTTAAGCAAATTATTAAGTCATCAACCTTCTCCTCTGTGGACTATTTTGGAACTAGTTTTACTTATAGAGCGAATTTGTATGCAAAAATGGGGATTTTACTAAAATCTTCTTAATTTTGAGTTAAGATCATTCATGTCCCAGAACATGAATTAACTCTATTCATTATTATAAATGAAATCGGTTTTCGATAAGATAATATTGTTATGTTCAAATTAAAATTAGTTATTGCAAATCATTTTACAGATAAGGCTTTGCTTTTTGTCCTTTAACATAAAAGTGAATTCAGGGTCACATTGTTAATTCATCAAGTTCATATTTTATGGCACCTACCTTACGGATGCTGCCTTTCGTAATAGGAAAAGTTTTCAACTCTACAAAAGGATCGATCCGGGTTCAACGGGTTTGAGGTTAAACTACGCTCTACAACAACGCAGTTCGTATTGATACAATGGTTTGGTTGTTCTGTTTCTCTTCCGTGCCCTCCGACGTAGGTAGGTACTTTAGGGATAGCTATTAAATTTTGCACGAGGTGTAGGCGGCAGGCTGAGGGGGGTGGGATGAGCGTAGGCGTTGAGGGTGACGCGGGCCCCAGAGGGGGTGCGCTGGTGCGCGCGGGACGAGGGTGCGCGGGCGGTCGGCTCCAAGGTCGCAGAGTCACAGCCGGGCAAGGTCACCGTGCCCGCGCGTGTCCGCTCCCCCCTCACACCCCTAGCAGCCCGATGACACCCTAGCCTTGCGTGGGACGTGACCTTTATCCACGCTCCGGACAAGTAATTGTATACATCAACTTTTCTCCCCCTCTCGTTTACGCAATACGTAATGCTTATTGAGATTTCAGGAAACGATCCGAATGTTAATTATATCTGGCAGCTTGCAGCGAATCCTTTCAAATTGTGTTTAATTTACGTCCGTCCCGTCATTAACGGAATGAATGTCTTTGATTCCAGATTTTACAGATCTATGAATCAATCTTTGCTACTCTGCTCAGTTAGATGAAATAACGCAATTATTTACTTGATAACATGGTGAACCTGCGCGCGCACTGTGCGCAACTGGCCGCTTAGAAAATAAACAAAATTCAAAGTTATCGTTTTTGTTTATTTTTTCTGTGACTCGCTTTAATTTTTTTATATAAAATAGCGTGACAATCAGGTAAGTGAAAACATCTGCAATGGAATACCTCGTGTGCCGGTAGTTTTACCGGCTGTCTGACTCGCGCTACGCCTGAACATAGCAGCGCAAGCACTGCTCCTTGGCGACAGGGTTAGCCACTCACTTGCTTATGGCAACTACGGTTGCCAAGTGACAAAGTAAATTTCCGTCATATATCCATAGATATAGCAGAGTATAAAATCATATTTGAAAATGTTCCTGAGTGGGTAGATGGGAGTAAAGCGACCGGGACGGCCCTTGCACATGGCTCTACCACCCATGTTTACATATACATAGATGTCAACTATTGATAATTTATTATAGAACAAAGATCATTATTTAAAAAAAAACCTAATCAGCTGGCGTTTATGTAATCGTTTCTTCTGATAAAAGTTCCCCATAACTTCCTATCCTTCTGAGCTAGCTGGGCCCAATACATCAGGCTATACTCCCACATAACAGATACTCAACTAAGGTCCCCATTTCCCAGTAATCATTAAACCATTATCAAAATGTCGTCTCGGCTAAAGCTAAACAAAATAACGCCTACCACAAAATGGTTCGAAGAAAGCAAATTAGATTTGAGCGCAATCTAGCAACTAAGGATAAGTAAAGGTCACGGCTCAAAGAGGGTTATTAGTTAGGGTGTCATCTTGAATTTGTATTTTTTTTTAATACATAATTTCAATTTCTACTGACACCAGTTCTATTAATACCGATATATGACCCTACTTACTCGTTTGCTTCTCTTACATAAAATATAACATCATTCTTCGAAGTTCGTCGTCTCTATTCACGATATATTAGATAACACTAAAATTTTTGTTAAAAATCTATAACAATTAAAAAGCTACCAAAATTGGCAAAAACAAGACACATACCCAACGGTTTTAAAATCGTGGTAACCTTAAAGGCGTACTAAATAAGTTGGTTGCTAAAGAAGAAGATTAAAAAGAAAAATATATGATTTCAGTGGAAGTGGAACACAATGCCGACGAAATCCGGTGAGATACAAATCTCGAAGACGCTCGACCTCATTTTGGGAGAAAACCTTCATTTCAAATGTCTTAGCGCATTTTATTGCCTATTTTCTTTAAGACCTCGAAGGGCTGTATTTTTATTTTATAGGAAGCGGAATACCTACATAATTTTTAAGGGCTAAATTTAACATTTTACGACTGGACTCTATGAACTGTATGTAAATTTTTGTTTGGCTCTAACTAGACGTCAAGTTGTGGTCGCCTAGTGGTTTGACCTGTGGCCTCTAAAGTTTTGATAACCTGCTCTGACTTTTTCGGATTTTGTGTGCGAAATTAAATGTGAAATCTGCCATGCATGAGCTTTTCGGTAAAGGAAAACAACGTGAGGTTTCCAGCACTTCTGCGAAGCAATTCAAGAGTGTGTGTAAATTTCCCAATCCGCACTGGGCCCGCGGAGGAACTATAGCCTTCCAATTCTACTGGAGGAGGGCTAAATATGCCAAGGGCACACCGAATTACGCGATATTTTATAAAAACAAAAAGCGACGACAACATGTACTGAAATTGTTGCGAATTCGGAATAAAAGGGCTATATATTTTTAATAATTACACGTCAAAATAATTCTACGCCTTGATATTATAAGGTCACGGTAGGTACACACTTTTTAAACTTACACACTCTTAAACTACTGACAAAATGTATGCACTGGTACGGTACTGACATCTCGTAAATATATCTCAGCTCCACGTCAGCATGCAAATCAATATCATAGTATGTTACCATTAATTATTTATTTAATTATTTACTAGGTGACCTTTTACTTTGCTGTCGTACGTAAGTGATGTTTGACTAGTGTACTTTTCCGGGAGTGATACTGTTGACAGCGGCGTCCCCTCGTATGACGTCATCGCTTATAACCTTCAAAACATCCCACGCGTTGATAGATACGCACTGTGACCAAGCTGTATTACAGGGATATTATACACTTCACTTCTGCGAATCAATATTTTAACCACATTGCAAATATCTACATGGCCTGGAATTCTTGTATCAAAATAGACTACTTAACACCTGTCCTTAGAAGCGTCCCTTATTGAAAAGCTACATAAAATAAACATGGTAAAATTAATTCCAGCCATGAAATTTTTACTACAGCTACTGAAATATGCAGTGATATACAGTGATAAGGGAAAAAACTGAAAATAAGAACTTTCCGGAATACTCACGAGTTATGACATTTGCCGTATTTGCATGAGTTAATTTTATCTTGTACGGATATAACTAAGCTAGTGAATTCTTGCATTAGGCGACGACAACATTGAAACTTACACGTGGATGGGATAAATAGACTGAACTAGTCGGGAAACGGGGCAATGGGGTGTCCACCCCATTCTACCCTGAAGCGCATGTACAGTTGAAGATTGATCAATCATTATTTCTACCAGGAAGTGAACTACCTACGCGTTTTATAAATATGCCGTAAGTAAATGGAATAAAACAGTACGAGTAGATACCTATGGAATAAAATTCCGGATATAGCGATGTAGATTTATGAGACCATTTTTCTTACGCGTAGTAAGCCCGAGAGGCCCTGTTGACACTCATAGATGAAAAGAGTAAAGACTATTTTTGTTTTTTGGCTTCATTTCACAGAACCCTCAGTGCGTCGCTATTTAGACGAAGTGGATCTCGTCAATCAAAGGAAAAATCTGGTATAAAAAAAGATAGTCGACGTTAGTCGCATCCTAATAAGTCACTCGATAACTTTGTAGTGAAGGATTCCTTAATAGTTAGGAACGTCGTTATGTTTTCTTTACAACACGATAATAATTATGGAATTCGTGTAATGTAATGGTTTATTAATGAAAAATTACAAATGGGAATTAAAAACAAATTGAATTATTGGTGCATACGTTGTTTTGCTGCACGTCGAGGGCTTCCAACTAAAATTCTCTCCGATAATGGCACGTCGTTTGTCGGAGCTAACAGACAAATGTGCGAGTTCTATAGCGATGGCGTGCAAGATTTCGCTGCCAGCAAATGTATAGAATGGTGCTTCATTCCTCCTGCGTCACCGTTCATGGGAGGCTGCTGGGAAAGACTTGTGAAAACAGTTAAGTCCGCCCTCCTTGTAACATTAAAAGAACGATCCCCAAGAGAAGAGCTGCTACACACCTTACTTTTAGAAGCAGAAGCTTTAGTGAACTCTCGTCCTTTGACATATGTTACCGAAAACGGAGAGTACCAGAGCCTAACTCCGTTCCATTTCTTGATTGGCACCTCTTCAAATCAGCAAATACCAGCCCGATTAGACGATGGAGCACTCTCATTGAGGAAAGAATGGCAAAAGGTTCTTCGACTTTCTGAACATTTTTGGAGCAGGTGGCTTAAAGAATATCTGCCTAGTCTAAGGCCAAAGAAGACCACGGGGAGTCAACACGAAAATCTTAAAGTAGATGATGTTGTCTTGGTGGTTGACCCAGATATGCCGCGAGGAGTTTGGCCGATGGGGCGCATAGTGGAAGTATTTCCGGGCAGAGATGGCATTGTGAGAGTCGCTGACGTTGCTACCAAAGGGGGCACGCTGAGAAGGCCCGTCAGGAAGCTTGCTCGTTTGCAGACTGCAGTTGTGTAGCTTCGCTACACGGGGGGGATGATGTGAAGGTTTAGGTTTTAGGTTTTGTATATTATTTATGTTTAGTTTGCTCTATGGTCTTGTGACGGTAGAAGTTTTTGTTTAACTTGACATTACATTAAGATTTTGCCCAAAGCAGTCGCATTATTATTTTATACAGTCCAATCCACTATACTAGGATTAAATTAAAAACAATTTTTTTTTACATTTATTTAGGAACAATTATTAGTAACATTGATTGTCATAGAACTGTATTATCGCTAGTCCCCAGCAAGGCGGCCTTGAGTAGGCTTTTGGGAATCTAGGTCGTGCGGAGGCGTAGGGATCGAGGACGAACATCATTACAGCGAAGTGGAGTGGAGTGCCCTAGATAGCACTGAATTATGAGCGCCCGCGCCGACTACGGAACGTGGATTTTGTGTTGATTCCGAAATACCTATCTAGTAATGCTATCTGGGACAAGACCTCGGGGAAATTCGAACGACACATACCTACCCGTAAACTTTAATATAAAGGATTCCCATTTATTTAGTACTGACAAATCAAAAAAATCGAGAATTGATGTACCTATTATATGGGCACCAGAACAACGACCATCTCTACAATTATGCAGCTTCTAAATGGCCACAGCGCTGACTACTGTCAGCTTTGTATTTTAATAAAAGTTACTGTAGCTTTATAAAAGTCGTATAGCCTTTATATTCCCGTTCAAGCCTTAAGGAGCACCAGACGCGACTCGATCGTCGTAAATTTAGCATCGTATTCGACATTCAGATCCCTTCCGAGACCATGTGTCTCCTGAGTCAATAACATACGTGTACTTTCGTTCAAACACTTATTTTTCGCGATAAATAATGTCACAGTTGCAAATAAGGAAATACTTATCTGCCATATTTTACTTAAGTATTTTTATATATTTTTTCAGCCCACATAAAGAAAGAAAGAAAGAAAGAAAGAAGACATTTATTCCTTTTTGCAAGACACACAAATAAAAGAGAATATACACAATTTTATAGAAAATAATCAAGACAATAAAAATAGACCATAAGCGTTGTGTGTGTCTTCGCAAAAGTGAAACGGTCGCTGGCTCAGCATTACGCTGAGGCGTTAGACACCTGCAGCACTGATTTTCAGCCAGAACCGTGACTCACGAAACACACACACACCTAATCACGACGGAAGATGGACAGACGATCTGTTAAAAATTTAAAAAAGTCATTGAGTAACGGTAGCACAGAACCGATCATCGAGGAGATGCTTGGGGAAGGCTTATGTCCAGCAGTGAACATCTGCTGACAGAATGATGATGACCATCCTCGTTCTTATGTCAAAACGGTCAAAATACACACTCGGTGTCAATTGCATCATGTTATTTTAACAATAACATTAACTTGAGCTGTAGTTTTGCAAGACATAGTAATTCATGGGTTTTTTTATAACTATACGTCAAAATTGTCGTATAATGAAAGTAATTGATAATGTAACTTGGTGCAACTCACACTAATTTCATAAGCGCGCTCTTAACAGCCTGACATGGATGATACCAAAGATCAAGGCAGATTTAATGTAAATAAAATTAGGATATTGCGCATAATTGAAGTTCACGTGGCGTCCCGGGGAAGCGTCCTGAAGGTCGCCGCGAGGTTGCGTCAAGGTCTCGGGCCTATTGTCTGTTACACGAATACCTATGGCTTTGCTGTTTATATTAAGTCAACGAATGTCGACTGATTGTGATCACAATTAGGCTAAATTGGAAAATGTATTTCATGTAGGATGTAGGTAGACCTTCAGACGTCAGTAAAGTTATTCGTTATGTATTAAATGTCCTTGCTTTCATTCTATTTTCATCATTTCTGGATGTTTTTTTGTGAAAATCGTGTTCACTGTTATCAAAGCAGTTCCTCGTTTTTAACGGATTGTTACTACAAAACTGTAACTCGTATTAATTTTTCGACTATTTAACAAGAGGCGTAATTCTATTCTACTCTACTCAAATTTTAAATTCAGCACCACTTTCCTGTGGTGCTTTCCAATTATGTGCTTTCCAGAATCAGGTGGTTGGTCCTTACACGCTGTCGTTGTTGCGGAAATGTTTAAAGCATATATGTTTCTTGTACCAGTGAACATTTTAACAGCACAAATATCAGCATAAATTATACTCATCAACTGGTGCTAAATAGTCGTTCTAGTGTGGGTAGCTAGGCTGGAGGTTGCCTATCAAATTAAATGCACTATACACTTTATTTTAATAAGTTTGATTTATTTTAATAAGTTTGACCATCCGCGTTTCAGAACGCGTCATTAAGTTTTTTTAATCAAAAAGAATTCTTTGCTGCACCACAATTTTACTGTCGCGTTGTTACGAATTTCAAAAACACTTTCCACGCTAGCGAGTAAAAAGCGTTTTTCCACTTAGTTTTAGAAGAAAAAAAAGCTTAAAGAAAAGCTCTGAATTAATGTTGTCAGCTAGTCAATTTAATTAGAGATGTAGTTTTGAATGTTAGCACTTTCGAATGGTATCTTTAAGTTATTTGATTTAAAATATTGGTCTCCTGTTGATAGATCGACAGGACTCAACGACAGTGCTACTTTAATCGTGTTTTAATGATGTAACTGAAACGAACTTACGGATGAGTTTCGCATCTGGTTAAACATAGACAGCTGATGGAATAACAAAGTTTTTGAAACCGACTGACAGATACATGGAGGTAACTGCACCACTTAATTTCCTTATTACATAAACTTAATTATTTAAGTAATCATTTTAAGGGTAAACGTTGGCAAACATAATGTGGGGAACTTAGCCCGTAGAGGGCATGAATCCGGTTGTTAGGGCATCTTTCTTTAACAAATTAACAGATTGTGTTGGTGTTTAGGACCTATTTATTTTCAGCGTATTTTTAGTCGGTATTATAGCTATATTTTAATTTAAGCATGTCTTCATCTCATTCCTCCATTGATACGAGATTTGCATTTCTGCAGAGGACTTGTAGTTAAGGTACTGTTTCTGATGCTTACCGCGATGGGTCCAGTATGCCTGTGAGTACTCCCAACAGTTAAGTACATCAGCTCCGAGACCGATGAATAAACCTAACTAACTTAAATAAAACTTACTTCGTCAACGAACTGAAAGACCTAATAAAGCATTGTTAACGTGCTCAGTCACCTATATGGGCCGTATTTCAAAGCGTTGTTAGGCTGACCTTGTGAGGGCATGTCGACGAAGATGTAGGTCAGTGAGTCTCGGTGCCCTTGACCTAGGGCGGCGCGCCCTTCACGGCGCCCTACGAGTGCTGCTAGACGAGACCGCCCAAACCAGTGGGCGACAGCGAAATTGCCTAAATACCACCCTTATATGTAACTTCAATATTGTTTTATATAATCAATTTAAAAATGAGGAGGGACTGAAATAACAAGATGGAAAATGATATGGCGATCGAGACTACAATACTGGTCCATCTATCCAAGCAGATATAGACTTATGCTCGCATAGCAACCAATGAAATTGAGGTTAAGAGCTAACCCATCCCAATTTTACATGTATTTCGAAGTCGAGAAATACTTAAATGGGTATTTTGACTAGTTCGAAATTATGCAGTTGAAAAATACGTCGTTTACACCATTACGTCGCAAAACAAAGGGTAAAATATATAGTCACTGGGGGACGTCAAATCTATTCAAATATTGCTTCTAGACAATGTGTTGGCAGTATGACAGTATAAACTATGTACTATGTATATATATGTGGATATACGTATGTACGATTTACTACGTGGTACGATTGAAAACTACATCCTAGTTAACCTTAATTATTTTGTTGGGTACATAACTTGAGATAATAAAACACCAAATGTAAAAAATATGCGAGCTTAGTGATAATAAACGACCTTGTGTTTCGATGTAGAGATAAAAGCATACATGTATTGTTTACATCCATTAAGTTTTTAATTATTAAATTATAAGAGCAAAATAGGTACGTAACGCGTACTTTACCCTATTAAATCTGACATAGGGTGAAAGTATTACAGCATAAGTATGAAATAGGGTGTTAAATGAGGAAGTGGGCCACCTCAAGGTAAGGGAGCACCACAATCCATATAGGATCACTTTATTGTCCGGCTGTCCGTCTGTCAAGACTCTTTTTATCAGGAATGCGTGAAGATACCGTGCTGAAATTAATGTCAAATATTGTAATCACCAATCCCTAGAAGCTGTGAAGAAACAAGCTTCTTAGCCAACGCACTCACGTACAACGAATACAGCCATGTTTTCATACAAATTGCCGTGGAATTACAATGTATAATAAGCTAGGCTACGCCCAATTGTCATAGAAACATAGAACTTTGATTTTAGAAAGCTAGTTTTATAACACAAGGAATGAAGAAGTTCTTATTATTCAAAAAAATCGACTATGTCAGTAGTAACCAATATAAAATAACCCCATACTGTGTACAGTTTGCTTAAGAGCAGGGGTCTGCTAACACTGCATGTTAAAGATACTGCTGTTTTAGCGTATATTTTGACAGTTCTGCCGAATTTACGTAAAGCACTGAAACCTCGGTGCGCGACTCAGACTCGTACATTATTCCTTAGAGATCAATCAGGAAATTAAATTTCAGAATATCTCTATCCAAAAAAGTAGTCATAATTTTTGTAGTGAAGCGTTTCTGTGAAACATGAAAAACATGTTGATTCAGCCTTAGTGAGTAAGATCTGACCTGCAGCTGAATCATTCTGGTACATACGTAGTATTTTTTATCATTTCTGTTAACTTAAACATAATATTTTCACAAAGATTCACAGAGGCTACCTGTCAAATATTTTTTTAGAAACCTATGTTAAAGAAACATTTACCTGACAGTTAATGAAAAAAAACATTTACCTTGTCACTCCGTACAAGACAGTCACGCCTGTGCGAAATATTGCAAACCTTGGCTTCCACAATAAGCCATACATAAATTTCACAATCCTAACTATCCCGTACACCACACAAGAACGTAACGCGTCCCATTCCATCCTCAATGCACTGAGTACACCGTCTACTGCCAGCACTAGGTACTGTCTAGCATGCAAGCCGACGACATAAGTACCAAGCATTTATGTTGTCATTTTTGTGTGGTGTAAGGGTTAGTTAGGTTAGTGAGATTAATGGCATTCGAAATGTTACACCAATTAAATTATCTATACCCACCAAAAACATAATTCGTAACCTTAAGCAAAACAATTGAAATAGGTAGAACATTCGAAAGCATCTGAAATTAGCGCAGTGGTTTTATAGTAACATTGCATAAGAATGTGGCTATCGAAACTACCTACGGTGGAAAATTGTTTTCGCGAATTATTCCGGGAAGTCTTAACAGAGGCGAGTAACGGGTTGGCTGTGATTATTCAGATATCAACGCACGCACACAGACGCGCAATCGTGGGTGTGCGTGCGCGTGACATTGAACTTCACACTTCACGCGGCGGTGATTGCGTAACCGGCGCTCGCGCAGCCCCGGGTTCATGTCTACTACCGCGTGAGCAATCAATCCATCTTGTGGAGCAATTTATTTACACCACTTATGCAATAATGCAGTTATGTACACTGATGAATACAGACACCCTTTAAGCACAGCTAACACAGCTTTGGATGAAATATTACTTGAAAGTCATGAAATAAGTAGGTAAAACAATTAGCGACTTTGTTTAGACAATTACATAGCTCATCAGGTAAGTATAGTATTGAAAGATCGTACATATATATTATATCAGAAGCAAAAACAATGAGAAAACCTTGAATTTAAATACAATATGACAAGTGAGGTCTTTATCTAGTATAAGTCGAGGGTAGGAATTGTACTCTATGAAAAACTAAAATAAAGTTTTAAATAAAGTTTTTGTTTAAAATTTATTTTTAAATTCATTTTTTTTTTGCTGATTGAATTTTTCAGTAACTGTATTTGCATTATCGTTCATTCTGCATATGTATGGGTAACAAATTACAAGTCAATCTGACCACTCTAGAACTAGGCGAAATTTATCTTTAAAATTTTGAAGACAACTTACGTACCTATACATACGAACATTTCAAGTTGCAAATTACTTGTGACAATGGTGTTTGTTGTTCCTCTTTATTTCTAAAGTTTAATAATCAATATTTAACGTGCCTGTGCCCAGCAGTAGGACACATATAGGCTAGAAATGACGCCGACAAAATATTTCGTCTGTTTTACTGACTTTATCTACCTGTGCTCAGTTTTTTTGTCATAGAATTAACTTAGGATACTCTTCCAAAATCTATTCAAAAACTTCATGGCGTTACTCATGACGATATCTAAATAATTTCCCTCGCGGTGAAAATATGTCACAGTACGCAGTGTACGCGCACACTTAGTAAGACGGCCGTACCACGTGTAATTTCGGCAATGACACTGACATTGGGCGTAACCGAGGCCGATGAGTCTCACGACACGACCGAATGGCGCACTAGTCTTGCCATCTTTTATTACTGCTGCTCTTTTTTAAATTACATTCTTACTACTAGGAACCTGTTTTCTCGCCAGTTTTCACGAGAAAATAAATCAGATCACTTGCCATACTACGTTGTATGTAAAGTAACCCACTAAGTATGCTTTCTGAGTTTTTTTTATAAGAACGTCTAATGATCATTATTTGTGAGGTTAATAGGTACTGATGTATGAATAAGACAAAAAAAATATTACTAAAATCTACAAAATCTTTGAGGCCACTGTTCAGTTCCAAAAATCTAGCACGGATAACAAAAATGAGTACCTAGGTACTTAGGTACTTAAGTAAGTACAGTCAAGTGTAATAATATGTATCTAGACAAAGTTTCAAAAATAAGTACCATACGCTCTTACGCCAGCGTAATAAGGTTGTGGGACATATTTTTGAAAAGTTCCTATCGATACTTATTTTTGCACTTGACCGTACAACACTAATATGCGAGCATTTTACGAGCCTTTCAATTAATTTCAAAGTAAAAAGCCAGCAACAATTGCTGCGTTCCAACGAGTGTTGTGACAAATGAAACAAATGACTAACGCCAGTCAACGTCACGTCAACAGTCGGTGCAAGTTGTGACAGATGACAGAGATGACCGCGTTGTGCGATCTTGACACATCGATTAACCAGCTGTCGTGAGGCGCCAGTTTCACTTTTCCATGAGAAACAACTCTCTCGGTACTCCTCACTGCCTGCAAGCCTTGAGCGTACAAGTAACGTTGTAACAGACATAACGTTTGGCGCGCAATTCTGACAAACGTCATTTGTTTTTCACTGAAATTACGTACCTATTTGTCTTTAAAATAACATCATTGACCTTGACAGTATCATTACAAAATTGCAATCTCTTAATATTGGATAAGAATTTAAATTAAGTGTATAAGTAGGTACCTACGCGTATAAAGCGATTTTTACGACATGCATGTAGATTCGACGAAAGTCAAATATTATATCATTAATTAACAAAATGTGCCTGGCTATTAACATCGGCAGTGCGGCCTTTAAGTATAATGAGACGGCCTTGGTTCTAATTTGCCGGCCAATACGTCTAATTTGCGCGGTTAGCTTCCGCGACGAGTCGCGTAGTTTCCCGCTCGTTTAATTTTGTTGCTGCGCCGCGTGCCCCCGCGCACCCACGGTCATCTTATGCTTCCGTGAACTGCGAGTGCATGATACCATCCATCACTCCTATCGTTACATCTACCGCACACTGATCATTTAACGTACTTATTTGGATTTTGTCGCCAAAAGCGTGGTTACTTTTGAGGTTATGTCGACACGTGGGCGGTCGGTACAGCGGCCGAATATCGCTTGAAATTTCGGAAGGCTCTACTAAAGCAAACAAATGATCCGTACCTAATAAAGATGAGACAACATGGTGGCCTCTAAAAATAATAGCAATAAAATGGCACCTCCGGGTGACGCAGAGCGCGGCGGCGCGGGCGCGGGCGGCGCTCGCCTATCTGACTGTACAAATAGCTGCAACCTTGAGATTCGGCGCGCGCGACAAGGTCATTGTGCGAATCGTTATCAGCGTGACGTCAGCTCGTGACCTCCGTGCGACCTTCGCCGAGGTGCCCGCCGCACAGATACCGATAGCGACCGATAGCGCTCGCCTAGCAGCGCCGCCCTGCTGCTTCCGCCTCCGCACAGCACAGCACATGCCACTCCACCGAACACGCCGCTTAAGGCCGTGGCGTCACATGACATTTATTGACCTGTAGTCAGTACAAATTTTGATAAACAAAAATATACACCAGAACGTTCAGTCAATGTCAAAGTTAAAAAAGAAATCGCAATAAACATTTTTATTAGAAATGTTATAGTATTATCTAGAATACTTTACTACCAGAAAAAACTCGCGTTTTCAAGTACTGGCACTCAGCCAGAAATAAAACGTCGATCGGAATCACTTTCCGCGCCATACGTACATATTATTGCGTCCGCAAATATTCCGTCGACCTTGTGTATTCATGGCCGTGCAAAAATATCAGCTTGACATTCTAAACGATTTCCCGATCTTTAAGTTGCTAACCAGGAAGCTGCGGATAGCATTGACCACGCCTCTGCTCTTCGAGGCCGAACTCTTAAAGATCATATTCCGAACTCACTCCCCCGTCTGACACAGATGCACTCATTACGGTAGGGTAGGGTTTAACCCGCGGACTCGCATACATAAATTATGATCTTTTCTAACACGCATTTTTGTTAAAATCCATTTTTGGAACAAACAAGCTAGGCATCTGAATTCCGTGAACCGTTTCCTGTGATAAATTTATCCGAGGTGCCTAAAGTAAATAACAACTCAAGGATTTCTAAGTATTGAGTTCATTACAAACTGTGGTACTTGAATTTTGTGGGTGTCAATTTAAACTACTGACGCACCAACAAATTTGTCAGAACACTGGTCATAGGCTATTCGGTACTTAAAAGAGAGTTAACAGCATTAACCTTTTATCTGTCATTGTCAACATCATTCATAAACAAAGGCAGAAGCAAATTAGTTTTCCCCGTTTAGTTAAACGTGCAGACATAAGTAAACGAGAGTACGTTTGGGAGGGGCAAGTATGACCTGAATCCGAATACGGGCACGCGAGAGAAATCTCAGGCCAGCGCGGGCGCTGCCAGATGAAACTCGCCGAGAGAAAGGTCCTGAATCCTTCGTGACCATGATACGCTCATTCAGAAAGTTTTAATGGGCAGATACATGCAATACGATTGTGCGATGTTAGACTATTGTGTTTGTAGACACATATTTTGACTTCATTTTAATACAACGCTATTTTAAATACATTGTAAATAATTATTTACAGAAAAAACTCAATAAACGCCTAAGTATAGCTGAAACTTTGTACAAATTGTCTTATTGAAAATATTTGTTGTAGTAAAACATCTTTGTTGGCCACTAGGGCAAACGCCACATGTGGCCGTATCGCGACTGGTATCGCCTCAATTTCTCTGCGCGAGGGCGGCCTCGGTACCTTCGCATAATCGGCGGAGAAAACAGACGGATACTGTCATCGCGTTCGCGGCTCGACTGACTTATGACTTAAAAAATCTACATACAATCATCTGCTATGTGGGCCAGGGCAGTGGGCCGTGCGGCCGGTTTCATGCCTCGCTTCAGGCCCGTCCTCCTTATTATGTTAATAAAAAAGTAAATTACTAATTAATAGCGAGATCCAATATGGAGCTAAATCACTATCATCATTATCAGATTCAGCCTATATAATACACCTATTACTGGGCATATACTTCCTGTCAGAAAGTCAGGGCATGGGCTGTAATTTCCACTCAGGAACATCACTCGAAATCACCATTCAAAAGTGATAAAAATCTGTGTGTTGCTATAAAACTAAAGCTCAAATTAAAATTTCAACCGTTTGATTTGACAACATTTCGATTTTGATTTTTTACTCCACGTAAATTTTCACTACTAGCGAGTGGTACTTTATAATCTTCACATGATGTGTATTCGAAATCAGGCCCCTCTGCCGAAAGGTATTATATATTCACACTAATTATTGACTTTTCATCGAAAGGCTCTCATGGAACATTTCAAATGTAATATCGCGCAAACATTCCGAAAAACTCAGCGAGCGAGCCTGAGTTCGAACTTTCGCCCCTGCTTGAGAAGCCCTAGATCAAATCACTATATAGGCTACCACGGTTTTGCAGGAATGAATATTTAATAGAAAAAATATAAATTTACGCACATAACAATTTTTTTAAATTTCGTACTTCAAGTTTGACGTTCTAATTTTGTGATGTCAATTGTTTCTGCGTAAAACGTACGTACATACTAGTATTGTCATGCATGATTGAGTTGAATATTAAGCCCAGTGCCGTGGGCAGCTGAATAGGTTTACCTAATCGTTTTACTTTGTCTTTTCAATGCAATATGGAAATTGTTTATTTATTTATTAATAACTAGCCGTTGCCCGCGAATCCGTCTGCGCAGGCGCTATAGCTATCCTGCCGGAACTATGCAATTTTCTAGGAATAAAAACTATCCTATGTCCTTCCCCGAGAATGAATCTATCTCTGTGCCGAATTTCGTTAAAATTAGTTGAGCGGTTTAGGCGTAAAAGCGTAACAGACTGACAGACAGATAAACAGACAGACAGTTCTTTCGCATTTATATTATTAGCATAGGGAATAGGGATTAGCATATGTATCATTTATATCAAATCCATTATTACTATGCATGCATCGCCTGTTTACAACTATGTTGCATAATTAAATCAATGGACGACACGAGTAAATAAAATCCATCGTTTGATTTTTAGGGTCCCACAAAGAAGAGAAAAATAGATGAATGAGAAACCAAATATTTCTATCCGAATTTTTTCCATATTCAAGCATTTTGCATCAATAATGGGTAGGTAAACAACAGTGCCCTTATTTCATTTCTTAAATGTGTGCTTTTTTTGTTGCTTTTTTAATGGTAGTCTACTGGTCTATGGTGGTTTACTGTAAAAATTGCCTGAAAATAACACAGGCAAACGTATACTTAGATATAAGAAAGCAGTCGCAGTGCTACAATTATTACAGCTTTTTAATTTAATCAAAATATAAATTTGCCAATGAACATAATCTATACTGTTCTATTCCCTGTGTAAGACAAGTTTAAATTTACTTATTCTATTCAGCAACTTACAATTAATTAAAATTTAAGTTTCACTTTACGAACCACTTATTGCCACTGAAAACTATAGAGACTAAGAAGTCTCTCAAAATGCTGCCTCTTTAATGTCGTTGTGCGTTTCCGCAATTGATCAGTAATATACAGAAGAAAGTTATCGCCAGTGTACAAATTCGTAGTTTCGCATAGATCGGGCTTAACACGTGGACAACGATGATGATAGACGGAGATGCCGAAATCCGTTTTATAAGCTGGCTACGGGACACAAAAAATACCATAATTAGTAATCATTGTAAGTACTCTACATTGCATGACTGGTAGAGCTGTCTTATAGGGATAAGTTTGTATTTTTACCTACGTGTATATGTTTGTTTCTTTAATTTTGTACAATAACGTGTTTATATACATACATACTTACATAGGTGCATAATTATTTAACTAAATCAGGACAAAAATGCTAATGTTGATCGTCATCGCTGTGGATAAGTAGGTTTCAGCGAGTGGTGTTGCACTTGCGACATACTTTCTCGGTGTTTATGAACGTACTGCAGTGCTCGTACAACAGAGCTCCCAATTTCTCGTGTTTCAGAGCAATTCGAGCTGTGTTCCGTGTTGTTTTCCCCGGTCGCTGACCTGCATTTGCGCTCACCCCACGACCATTTGTTTTCTCGATTATTTCCTCTCTTATTCTTTGTGGTACCAAACGTGACAACTCAACAAACGAGCGCAATGACCGTTTCACGAAATTAGGACCATTAAAATAACACACATTTTTAAAACGAAGCGATTAAGAATGAGACAATATTTTAACACACAATTTATTTGCTGTCTAAATGAACAGATTCCTTCTCGGAATATTATACACTTTATTTTTTAACCGTCGCGACGATATTCGATTCATGAATTAAAAAATAGGTATTCATATTACTAACGTTTCAGAGAACAGACTGCGAAGAACTATAACGATGCCTAAGCGCATTCTTCTAACGTTTACCTTTTAAGATTACAACGGGAATAAAAACAATGAACAGAGCTCAGATATAACTTGTTGTTGTCAATCGTGTTTACGCTTAAACCTGACTCTGCGGATAGCTGGTCGGTCAGGCGAGGACACCGTTTCGCTGACACCGGGAGTGCAAAGACATGATGCACTGGTAGTGCGGCGTAGAAGCGGTTATCGCGCAACGTGACGCCACGTGGCGCGCCTCGTGTGTGCGAGCTGCATGTGCAGCCCGCGACTTGGAGAAATGAGTCAGGTACTTGATGAGCGCTGCTCAGCATCTCCTTTGTTGAAGCCGCTTCAAAAAACCATTGTTAATGTCGCTATGTTAAATTGTTGTTGATAAAACAGTGGTGAGCACTGATTTAGCTATCTTGACTGGTTTGGGATTTGTTAAGACGGTTTGTAGATATAGATACTTCTGCATAACTGCGCCACGATGAAAAATTAAATACCTTAGGAGGCGACTTAATACTATGCCAAAACTTTTGTACCTATTCTCAAAGCAAAACAACTCGAACTCTCGAAAATTGGCACTGTACAACGGTGTTATTTATTTGAAACAAGGTTACTAATTTTTTCAAGGCTTGTTTTTTTAAGCTTACACTTTTTTTCGCGAAGAGTGGGTAGAATATTTACAGCTGCGATCCGCGTGTGATTTACTATTTTACGTACGCGGTGGACTGGTCGCTATGTACAAACGTTTACATAGCGCACCTACCGCTGTATATAAAACACAAGGTCACAGCGTGTTTCAAAGGAATCGTTTACAAGCGAGAACAATATCGCTTACAGACAAACTGCTATGGATTTCAGAGAACAGTTGCTATCAAATGTCAACCTTCGCAGGCACACGTGGTCGTGACGACGTAAACTAAGTACGTAATAACGGCGATAAATAATTACAAAACTGACGGAAAATATGCTCGAGAATTGTAACAACCTTTGTTTAAAAGATAACATGGCGCAATACTTGGACAATAATATTTTTCTAAGTAAACGTAGAAATTAAAAAGAGATTAGACGTGGATTTCACCGTTTAATATTTCACTGCGGTTTATTTTACAACATTTTTAGAGAAATTTCAATTTCCAGTAAATTTTGTAACTGTAAAATACTTTTTAACGTTTTTGTACTTTAAATGTGACCATATTCAAAAACAAAATTATTTAAAACAACGTGATTGAAATTAAAATCTAGTAACACGATAATTTCACCAAATAATTTTACATTGGAAAATCTCTGTTCCGACTCTACATTGTTACCGCGAATTTATGACCTTCTTTGGTGCGCTGTCTTAGCAAGGAAATGGTGCCTAGTGTAGCATCATCTGGTATTTTGGTATCGACGCTAACACGGAAGACTATTTCAAGAGTCAGGGTCAGCGGCGCCGTCACCACCCGACTGCGCCCGCGCAGCGCCGTCACGCGCCGGTGTCGGGTTTCAGTAACTGAAGCCATTACAACCCTAACTCAAACTAGGAATTTCTATGGCATCATCAGCCTTGTCACCTCTCAAGACTGGCGTGGGTGTTCGGTGTAATAAAAAACAAACACGGAGATTAAGAAAATCTACCCGATATTTTCTAATTTTCTTTCTAATACAATGTATCTGTAGAGCTGCGATTGATGTATAATAAGATACATACTTGACTTATTGACGTAACGCAAGATAAACTGATAAAACTCTTGTACACAACAAGGAAGGAAAATCTTATTTGCATAGTTCGATAAGTCATCTACTAATCTACTTTTGCAATTATGAATTTTTCAAATAGTATTCTGTTCTGGGTCCTAGTGATCACGAAAAAAGGATTGACGTGTCTCGAACAAGGTAACTTAAAGACCAAGAACGTGATCATGATCTATCTATCTCTATCTAAATAGGCCTAGGTCACAGATTATTACTTAAATGCTGTGTACCTACCAGCCATTCACAAAGTGTTTTCAGCGGAGTCTCCGTCTCCGTGCAACTCCTATGCCCATACTGAGAATTGATAAGCTACTTGACATTGCTTGCCTTAAAAATGCGGTTTTTAACAAAATTTCAATATTTTAGTTGCTCTTTATGATTATGTTGGGACGATCGGATAGCCTAGCTAGTGGTTAGCGACCCTGATGACCCTATAAAACTAGAGATCCGGGCAGGCACTTAGGCTTAGTTTCGAACTAGATAGATAGGTGTAAAATTGAAATTTTCCCATGATGTTTATTTATTAAATGTTCTTAATGAAACAATTTTATAATGTAGAGCCTGTGTATTTAAAAGTCATTTTAAATCAATGTCAGTATATAAAAAGCACAAAATCTGATGGCCATTATAATGAGGTTTTAACACTCCCCCTACATCAGATCAGGGTTACTCACCACCCCTAGTGAGGTTCGTGCTCTGACAAAGCTTTCCTTGGGCAGGGCTTTCGTAAAGGTATCCGCCACTTGTGCTCTTGACGGTACGTATAGGACGTTTACCTTTTTCTCTTGATAGAGCTCTCGCAGAAAATTATACCGCGTGTCAATATGCTTCGTTTTAAAATGAAACACTGGGTTCTTGACCAGCTTTATGGCACTTTGGTTGTCTACGTAAATTACGGGCACAGCCTCTATTCCACGGACTTCCAAGTAAAGGCGATTGAGCCATATAATGGTCTGCGCAGCAAGGCTGGCCGCCACAAACTCCGCCTCAGTGGTTGAAAGTGTGACACATCTTTGTGTCTTTGAAGACCACGACACCGCTCCCCCTGCGGCCAGACATACGTAGCCAGACGTCGACCTTCTCGTGTCTTTGTCTCCTGCGTAATCCGCATCGCTATATGCCACGAAAGAGTTTTCTTCAGCTAACGAAGGCTTGTATAATATACCAAGGCATTGAGTTCCCTTCAAGTATCTCAAGACTCTTTTGGCAATCGCATAGTGGCACTTTTCGGGTTTCTCGACATGTTTAGATAAAACATTTATCGCAAAACAAATATCAGGTCTGCTCACAACCGATAAATATAATAATTTTCCGACTAATTCTCTGTAGTGAAAATTATTGACGTCCGTGTCATTGTCGCAGTTCAAATTATTTGACATTTGACTTTTTTCAATCGGAATTAGCACAGAGTTTGCTTCTGACATATTATAATATTGCAAAATAGTTTTTATGTAGGCTTCTTGGTTAATAAATATCGACCCATCATTTAGGCGACTTATTTGAAGTCCAAGATAACAGCCTGCTTCAGAAGTGCGAACTTGAAACTCTGCTGTCAGGGCGCTCAGGAATTCTTCCATACAAGTCCTATCAGGCGATAACACCAATCCATCATCAACATAAATCATGATGATCAGCTGCCGATCCTGGCTTATGAATAGGCAAGGGTCCGACTCACTTTGCTTCAATTTGTATTTCAGCAAAAAGGAACAGAACTTCTTATTCCAGCATCGTGGTGCCTGTTTCAAGCCGTATAGGCTTTTAATGAGCTTGCAGACGCGGCCTGATCCGTCATCAAATCCCACAGGTTGCTTCATGTAAATAGTCTCGTCGATGTCACCGTACAAGAAGGCAGTTTTCACATCGAATTGAGTCATATGCATTTTTCTGATGACAGCTTCGCTTAACATTGTGCGAATTGTATCCCAGCGAACAACAGGGCTGAAAGTTTCGTGGTAATCGATGCCATACTCCTGACTAAATCCTCGGATAACTAGTCGAGCTTTAAAGCGTTCAATAGAACCATCAACTTTCTTTTTTATTTTGTATACCCATTTGTTGCTAAGGGCTTCTCTATCCTCAGGCTGTTCTACTAAAATCCACGTATTGTTTTCTTTCAGTGAACTCATCTCTTCTTCCATAGCAGTTTGCCATTCTTTATTGTTTTTCGACTCCATTGCCTGTTTGTACGTCTGTGGTTCCTCTTCAGAAAGACAGACACAACAACTTGTTTTGGAGTTATGAGGAATAAGACTTCTATCTCTTAAATTATAGCGACTTTGTACTTCTTGATTAAGTTCAGGAGTTTCAACATCATTGGTGTTACTAGTGGGTGATTGCGCTTCATCTTGGATCTCGTTACAAGGAATGTTGTCTTGTCTGCTAACAGCCTCAGATGTTTCCTGATCTTCATGCTCACCAAAAAAATATGGCAGCTTACAGAATTCAGTCGAAACTGTCTCTGATCTGAACAGTACATCTCTTGAGATGATAACGTCATTCTTTTCGGGTATCCAGATACGATAGCCATCTTTATCTCCACAGTATCCAACCAAATAACCTTTCATAGCCTTTTTATCGAGCTTCTTACGTTTCTGACTTGGAATATGTACAAAGCATTCTGTGCCAAAAATACGTAAATGTTCGATGTAAGCTGGCTTATTATACCAAAGCTCATATGGTGTTTTCCCCGCAATCTGTGTTGGTCCAGTTCTGTTAAGTACGTAACTCGCAGTATTAATAGCTTCGGCCCACAGCTTCTTTGGAAGGTCTTTATTGTATAGCATGCTTCTTGCTGCTTCAACAAGAATCCTGTTTTCACGTTCTGCTGCGCCGTTCTGTTCTGGAGTGTACGGCATACTCAAACGGTGGTTTAAGCCAACTGCTTCTGTGACACGATGTACTTCAGCATTGTTGAATTCTTTTCCGCCATCTGTAAGTAGCTCCTTAACAACATGACCAGCTGTTTTAATTTCAGCAAGAAATTTGGGTAATACACTGGCTACTTCTGATTTTTGTTTCAAAAAATATACCTTTCTGAACTTCGTGAAGTCGTCTTTGAATACAACAAAGTATCTTTTTCCACCAATTGACGATTCAGACATAGGTCCGCAAACATCCGCGTTAATTTGATCGCCGGGTTTGGTTCCACGATGTTGCCTTGTGCCGAATGACAATCTGGTCATCTTTCCGTACACACAGCCATCACAGTCAGATTGATCAGGTGAAAATTTAATACCGTTGCGTGAAAGGATTTCTTTTACATGTCTTTTGTTTTGGTGACAAAGTCTTTCATGCCAAAGTTGTAGGCTTGCTCCTTCTTTGACAACACAAGCATTGACAGTTCTTACTTTCATCAAAAGCTTATATAGATTACCATCTCTGATACTGACAGCTTTAACTTGGCCATTCTTGTCTTTGAAGACACGCTTGTCCTTGTCAGCTATCTCCATATAACCATGGTCCAAGGCTGAACCAGCTGAGAATAGGTTTTGTCCTGCTTGAGGTACATACCAAACATTATTTAAATGAGCGCGATTCCACTTGCCGTTGACGGACATTTCAACATCAATAATTCCTTGGCCATGTGCATACATAGTCCGATCATCTCCCAGTCGCAAGGCTCTAGGGTTATCAAAAGGAGAGTAGCTTCTGAACCAATTGGCGTTTGACGTGATGTGATGAGATGCGCCTGAGTCAACAATCCAGTTTGAGTTTGAATTATCTAGTCGAGATAGGAATGCATCGCCATCATCTGGAATAGCTTCGTTGCTCTTGTTTCGCTTCTTTAATTTCTTAAGCAAAAAACATTGTTTGTAAGTATGTCCAATTTTGTTACAGTGTGAACATTTCATTTTCTTTTTATTTGTTAGAAGAGCGTTGTTGTCAGGCATAACAGTTGAAGTAGAGGAATTGGAATCTAGGTCTCCAAGACGCTGTTCATGAAGACGCAGACGCTCCATAAGGGTAGAAATACTTCTATTCTCCTTAGGCACGGACTCCCAAGCATTCTTGAACTCAAGATACGTTGAAGGTAGGGTATTCAGTATCCTGTTCATTAACAATGATTGAGGGAGAGATCCTTCTTCCTTTAATTCGTCGTTGAGCTGTTGCCATAATGTCTGCAACTTCGAGACGTGCGTGGCAATGTCATCAGCTTCATCTTTCGAATAGGTGAACAACTGGCAGTACAACAAATCTAATCTTCTATCATTCTTCTGCTCATAAACTGAGTGAAGTATATCCCACATTTCCTTACCGGACTTAGCAGTGAGTATATGACGTTTAGGCTCTGAGGAGACGCTACAGCCGATGATACATTGGAGTAATGCGTCGCGTTCTTCGTATTGGGTAAGTTTCTTTTGAAAATTTGTAATTTCCTCAGCCGACGCATCTTGTCTTAGGGGTAGAGGAGCAGTTTCGACGCCTTTCACAATATCTTGCAGTTTGTGCATAGTAAGTTGCAGGTTTATATCGAACTTCCATACCAACCAATTGTCAAGTCCGCGTAGCTTTTCAATATTAAAGCGATCCAACTTTTGGACACTCATATTGTTAGAAAATTCAAAAAATTCAATATAAAACGTTTTTTACTTAATCCCAATAAAAACAGAAGGGATTATAAAATTATTTGGAATAATTTTCCCATAACCTAATGAAACAATTTTATAATGTAGAGCCTGTGTATTTAAAAGTCATTTTAAATCAATGTCAGTATATAAAAAGCACAAAATCTGATGGCCATTATAATGAGGTTTTAACAGTTCTATTTTCCAGAGGGGTTCCGGCGACTCATTATCTATGAACTTCAAATTCTAAGTATTTTAATACGTACTCACCTCCATCACCTAACCTAGGTTACTTATGAAACAGCCTCGACCTTCAGACATTGTAATAACAATCGCAGCAATAGAGAAATATCACATTTCAGTATATTTAGGGATCAACAAGAATAGGAATGGAGGCAATTGGCAGTTTTAAACCGGCCAATAATTTCAATTTGGTAAGTCTTTATCCCTTACGGGGTAGACAGAGCATAAGGTAACAAGACCTAAAGAAAGACCACGTTTAGCATGATTGTGGGCGTGTAGATTTAAAGGGGAATAAAAATAGTGATGGGTTGCTAGCCACATCGCCTATAACATGATTCCTAAGATTTTCGCCCATTCCCTTGATGGGCTTTTACCATCTGCGTGGGAAGAGCAGCAACTGGTACATTCTATGTTTTTTCTTTGCTCGCAGACCAGCATGGAAGTATTATAAAGTAGTACACATTATTGCCGACGCCTGGAACGTAGTTAACGGATTTCCTGCCGAGGATTGCAAAATTAATATTTTAATTGTCTTATTTTATTCATACTTTTAACTTGATATGAAGAATAAGTTCGAGTGAAGAAAGTAGCTAAGAAATATTTTGAAAGAACAAATGGTCCCCTACGTTGCTCTTTGTTGCTCGAAATATTTTAAAAACACACTTCCAGAATATTTCATTACCAAAATTATTGGTTGTTACTAGGTAACTTGATTATACTCGTCCCATAATTTAGCAGGAAGCAAGTTTTCTATTAAACAGAGAGTTTATCTCCAAACTACTTTCTTCAACTCCAACTTATTCTTCAAATAAAATGAATAGTACTGAACTGATTCGTACCATCTTTTAAAACATTTAGTATTTCTAATTTCTAGCCTTTGAAATTTTCAAATGAAAAAAATATATGTAAAACTACTATGAAAACGAGCTGTAATAAATGTGCAGTTACAAGTTATTGGAGTGGGAAATACGGGGTTTGGTGAATTTTTTTGACTCCTGGGTTGAACAAGTAGGTACTTATTTAGTTTTGATTTTTTAAATACCGAGTAAATAAAATAGGTAGTAAAAAGCACTCTCTTATTGCGATCAATATAGATTTGAATTGTGGTCCGCAAAAAAATTAGACGGAGGAGAAAATAACTTATAATTTTAAAATGCTTTTGTCAGTCAGTAGGCGGGCATTTTCAAACACTACTGTCCCTATGTCCTTATGTCCCTATGTCCCTATGTATGCTTATATCTTCAAAACTACCCAACGGATTTTGATGCGGTTTTTTTTAATAGATAGTGATTCAAGAGGAAGGTTTTTATGCATAATTCTACGCAGACGACGTCGCGGGCAGAAGCTAGTTTCATTATAAACTCTGAAATCTCGACCGTTGAATATTTTTGTTTTTTTTCTAAATTTAATGAAAAGTCTGTATTCACATGTAAAACATCTACATATACATAACGAGGGGACACCGTTTAATCCAGTACATTTGTTGAGTATTTTCACAGCATCCATGTAGTGTCGAGCCGTCTGCCACTCAATGCGCCAATTTTGTACTTGAGTATAATTTTAGCACACAATTGACATGAACGACGTCGCCGGTTTTCTGCGTTGTTCGGTCGGGTGACCTCGACCCGCAGCCGTCGCTCGAAGGCAAACTATAGTGATGTTAATAGACAGGAAGCCCAGTCAATGCCAGAAACCCAAGATACTCGAACATTTTTACCTTATTCTTATCTGTCTATTCAGATAAAGCCATTTTGCATCACAAAACCATTGTGATTTAAATATTATGTACGTATGTATAAGGCGCACATGAGGCTGAGCTCATCACTAGACTTTGAAAATTAAGCCAAGGCGAATGCTAATATATAGTTGACCTTAAGTTTTTTTTGTTCAATACATATTTTTCGCTGTTTAAGTTTCGGTAAATACCTACCGCAAGCTGATGTCGCATGTTCTCCGTAAATCAATTTGTGGCTTGTGATATTCCTGTATGAGTAACAATAGTATAATTTTACTAAAAATTTAATAACTTGATGTTATTTACAAAATAAGTCTTCATTGTATTGTACTACATCGATTTTCTCATAAATATTATCAATAGCTACTAAATACAAAATAATCTATGCCTATAAAAGAGTAAAGTGTCTGACTGACTGACTGACAGACAACGCACAGCCTAAACTAAAACATGGACCTTAGAGACTTGAAACTTGGCAAGCATATTCCATGAAGATCGTAGAGGTGCACTAAGAAGAGATTGTTCGAAATTCGGCTGAAAAGGGTTTATACTATTACTTTGAAATGACTCTATCTCCGTAACTATAATTACAAGTCTTGAAGTTTGACATGCAAGTATATAAGTAATAATAACAGATAAAAAATAATTTCCGGGTTTTGCAAAATTCCTGTGGGACTTGCCAGTGCCTATTATTAGTGTTTTCGCAGACTTATTCCTGAAGGATCTAGTTACAATACACCGGGATTTAAAAATAAATCATAAGGGGTAAAAGGATGGGATAGGATAACAAAGACTTCATTTTTAAAGACATGTGTGGATGAAGCGGGTCCCCGTTTAAAGTACCTGGTTGACCGAGCGTTGCTCTATTTATTGCCCCCCAAACCCCAAATGCAAAATTTCCAGAAAATCATTGGAGCCGTTTCCGACATCCAGATTATTATATATATATATTGCTCGTTTAAGAGTATTATTAGTTAGCTATATTCCAATCATTACAGTCGTCATAGCAGACATATATTCTTAGGGGAACGTAGGACGGCGATAAAAGAATTCTACGATTTCTACGCGAACGAAGTCGCGGGCAAAAGCTGGTCAATTAATAAAATAAAGTACCTAACTAAAACATTTTTAAACCAAGGAGTAATACCCCAAACACCTGAAACACCACTACCCTGCACTCTCGCCACAACATACATAGTTGTCATGATTTCTTCCAAAAATAATGCCGGACAGAAGGAACTTGATGAAGAAAAGTTTTAAATTTTGTATGACCCCAATGTATGTAAAACGACATAGCTTTCAAAACATGCGTTGCAGATTGTGAAACATCTGGTAGTAATTTATCAGTGCCGAGCATCGGTCGGTGGCAGTTGAAAGCCAATGCAGGTGAACCGAAGCACCTGGTGCATCACACCTTTGTTACTGTACTTCCGAAAATGAGGTCGCAGGCCTTACGCAAGAAATGGCTGCAAGCAATAGTCACTTGTTTTTGCAAGCTGTCTTGCTGCTCGTAACTTACGAGTAGTTTTGCAGGTGGTGATGGTAATTTATAAAGCTGATTGTAAAAAGCACCCTGGGCGGTAAAAAACATGCGAAAAATCAAGTGTGTGTCAGACCACGCGCAGGTAAGTTAGTATTAGCACAGCTTATGAGGCAATAAAAAGGTCAAAGAAAACATAACTTTTATGACCTCAAGTCGTTAACTTGTCCACAGGTAGGATAATTTTTTGTTTTTTAATTTGTATATTTCTTTTTGTATTTCTATCTCAAAAATCGGGCCTCAGGGATCCTACAAAAAGCATCGTAAAGTACCCAGAACGACGACCAAAATGCCACATAGCACGTGAGCTAAACGTGTCTTGTCTCTATCCTTAATGAAATCATTGACATTTATTGCTTAATTCAAAGTTATGTTCATGTAATGCATAACATTTATTTCTTCGGGCCTTGCGGTCTAAATAAGTGTTTTACTTCTAGGTAGGTATATTATACTATACTGTATTTATCTCAATGTCAACTGTGCCATTGTGCATCTCGTTTTCTTAAGCAAATAAAGAAGTTAAGCCTTAAAGAGCATATCACATTTGCGCTTCCTCTTGCCAGCCTTGTGTCTGTCCCTGAACTATGGAACAACGTTAGCATGCACCCGGACATGCATTTATATTCTGACTACTTTATTCTGCAAAAAGAAACATTGCTATAAAAATCTTTTTTGTCATATTCAAACCACGGATCAGACAGTGCGTGCTTTAACAAACATTTGCGTGTGACGGACCTCAACAAAAGCAGTTTAATTGTTACAGCGTTTGATGGACGTGCACCCGACGTGACTGAGTTGAAAAGTCTAGAACTCGGTGACAGCGCCTAATGGTGTCCTCGAATAAACTTCCATATGGAAATTGTGAGTACTTATATACTTACATAGCTCCACGCCTGTCGTTAGCCAGGACCTTGAACTTTGAGAGCTCGCCAGTAAACATGTTTGCGCACTGCGCACTCCTTATTACTATGACGTCTCGCAGTACTGTACCCTACGCATCGCATTTTGCCGGTTTTTTCCGCCATATGCCACCACGTGGCTGCAGTCTCGCGCGCCGAGATCGATGTGGGTTGTGGGATCAATCGATTACGCGGCCATCGCGAAAACCGGTAACGGGAACTAGTGTGGTGATTTAATTAATAGCTCCGAACGTACTTTATAATGAAGTAAACAAGCGTTCGCTTTCTTAATTAGTTGGTTAAGTTTAGTACTCACTGCGAAAACGATCGCTTATCAAGACGGATTCGTTGATCATTTGATTTACTTAGGAATTACAAAATTTTAACTTGCTTTACAAATTTTATCAAAATATCGCAGATACCAATCAACCAATGTTCCCATATTAAAACAAATAAGGTTAAAAACGTGTCCCTGTCATTATATTAGCTTCCTGGTACAACTCTACAATAAAATTACGCACGTTCATAAATAGCAAAAACAATGATCGAGGAAACATTCCTGTTTACATACATATCGAATGGCCCTTTGTGACGTCGGTATGGTGATGGTGACCGCTCGAGATAATGAGCGCGTCAAGGCCGACGCGTGCTAATTGCAATTACCGCGAGTGGACATTCTTTGTTCCAATAATGATTAATGCCGGTCGCGATTGTCGAGGATCGCAAATGAGATATCAGGAAGCCTCGGCCGCCAATGTCGGCGGACAAGGTCGCCGCGCCGCCGCCGCGCCCGGACTAGCGCCCGCCGCGGCGATGCTCGCGCTCGCCCAATACTATCACCTATTCAGAAATCAAATAATTTATAACTTGTTACATACCTCAGAAATAAAAAGGAACCCTTCTAGGACTATAGCAGTGTCGTGACCCTTTTGTGAACCCTTTGTGCTCATCAGTTTTTAATTTAAAGATCAAACCGTGAAAAGAGAGCTAAGCTATTGACGTAATGCTTACTAAGAATAATGCTGTAATTTTGATTGTTATTTCACAGAATTAAGTACCATTACCTTGACAATCATTAATTCATCCCTTTCTACCTGCACAATTTCTTCAGCAGTTTCATTATTAAAGTTCAGGATTTAGGTATATCTCCGATAGTAGGTAAGTACTATTTATATTAATAACAAAAAATGTTTTGTAAACTAATACAATTTTTATATGTTAAAGACTGTAGAATTCATAAAAAAAATGTTATATTTAGAAAATAAGAGGCTTTATTAGTAGAGATGCGACGCTTCGGCATTACAACCCGCGCGAGCGAGGCCCAACCACTTGTGGCGAGCTTTTGATAAGTGTGACCTTCCTGTTTTCAAACAAAACTAATTTGTAGTGGACTTAAAGGTCATCCGCTTAAAATATTGACTTAAAAGGAGTTTTATACGACAAAACTTTTTTTTACTATATATTTCAATTTTCTTTTTATTGGGGCAGTCGTGTATAATGTATTGTTCTTTCCAGTCGCTTTTACTATGTCTAATTAATTTAAAGATATATTTACTGCCCGGATAATTTGGCAAAATCCGAGGATTTCGCCTCAAGAGGCTTAACTTGCATAGTTCTGACCTATCATTGACAGTGCGCGCCGAGAGTGCGCGGTCGTAACAAGTGCGTCGTAAATTTTAGAAGGCAAGGCAACCTAAACCTAACCTTATATAGGGATATAAATATTTTATTACCTCACCGCACATACATGTGTACGCTTATTTATTTCGAGCAAATAAACTGTAACCTTGCAGGACTAACAAATCAGCAACGTTACAGTTATTGTTTTTTTATCAAAGCAAACGCGCGTAAAAGAAAATGGATCTAGTTTCGACGGCAAAGCCACTAAATTAGATCGCTCGTTACAAGTCTTATCGTCATAGTACTAATCAGAAAAGCAGCGAGACCTTGAGCATGACCCTGGGTATTTTCGTTCGAATATTTTGCGGAACGCTCTTGCGTTGATAGCAACGTGACGAGGACCTGCCAAACACATGCCTATACATTATACATCAGTATCTGATTGTCCGCCACAAATATACGTAATGTGTTTTTATCAGTTAGGTACAGAAACATATTCTAGTACAATGAAATTGATAACACGTACAATGCGCCAGGAAATGAAGAATAGTGTTGTGTGAGTACGTACCGTAGCTCAATGTTCGTGACACGTACGTGACAATTTCATTGGTAATACGTTATAAGTGGATGCTCTTCGTCTGAGGAGTAGGGATGCCACTTTTATTTTACTATTTTTTAAGCCTTATACCCAAAAGGTGCACGGAGAAAATTTACATAGGCATTTTTGCTCGATGAAAGTGCATTGACATTTCCCTAGAAAATATCACATTTGACCACGTATCAAAGCATGATGTAAAAACAGATTGTGCGACCCTAACATAGTGGGATATTTCAGGTTGCCAACCCTATACGCAGCGGTCGGCGGCACAAGGTCGCAAGCGATCTAGGAAGTCAAACGATTCGACCTCGACCTTGTGTGTGCGAAAAAATTGACAACGACGCACGAAGCTCCCCTCCCCCTGTTCCCACCCGGGCCCCCCCTCCCCTACTTATCTACATCCTTACTATTTCCATGAACTCTATAACCATCGCCATCTGATCTATAGGAGCGCGATTTCGAATAGGATTAAATGTATGTATGTGTATTATGAAGGCATAATCGCAACATTCGTAACAGTGGCCACTAGAACCTTAAATGTACCTAATAACTACATGATAAAGTCAACCATAGTGTTTAGTAGGACATTCACTGTACAACGGTTCTATAAAAACTCATGATATAATTAAAATGAGGTGGGTGATGTTACTTGTGTACATATCGATGTATTCGTACAATATTCACAATGGCTTTTAAGGCGATTGTTAAAGGTTATTTTTGTCATAAAACAATTAAGTCAAATGAGCAAATGGGTCACATGATGTATGTGACCAAAGACTACCCAAAGAAACCCTCGTCACAACAAGGAATTTAGATATAATGGATAGACATCATCGGAGCTTAAGACTTGAAAATCAACTTTAAACGTGCTAAAGCTACACTGCCTCGTCAGTATTAATAAATATGGCTACCATATATGGTATTACGAACAAAACTCGGTAGGTATTTTGCGTATTAACCAACATTATGTCATGTCACCTCGAAACTTAGTATTTACGACACAATAAGATAATGGGCAATAAGTATAACATATAGGAAACATAACAGCCATCTTCAGCCGTGACGTTATACTGCGGAACACATTCGAAGGCCAATATTTGCGGAAAATAACAAGATTTACAACTTATTGTAGAACAAATATTATATTTTCTATGTCAGAAAAACAAGGTCGTGGCTACGAATGCTAAAGACATTTGATAACTTCTAGTTTAAGGCGGTTACTAGGCAGGCCTGTACAATACTTGACTCATCGCCAGCCTCACTAACACCACTTTATTTCTATTAGCCACGCAATGTTTGACGGAAGAGCCACTCAAAATTTTAATACTAAGAATCATCAATATAATCATGCATGATTTCAGCACATGGTACAGGTGTAGTGCATAAAGTTCTTTCATGACATTTCGTTGAATTTTATCCGTTTTTCCACCTTAGGTTCATGTAGTTAAAGTCGTGTATACAATGCAGCTATCAGATTAAATTATTTTATAAATAAGAACCTTATTCAAATAGCGTTAAAATTTAAAACCGCATGGGATTTAACGAAATGTCATGGATAATCATTTTTCACTACATCTGTAGAGTATGAAATACACCTATACGCTCACAATCACGCTAAACGTGGACTTTAGATCTTGTCACTTTAGGCTCTGTCTATCCCATAAGGGATAAAGACGTGATTTATGTATGTATGTATGAGGTAGATATACCTAAAGGGTAGCTGGTATATACGCTGCAATTATGCGCCATGCTCGCTCTATAAGCACTAAGTATAACAAGGGTCAATGACAATATATAGGTGTAACGTTAATGTACTATCGAACAAAGTGGCCCCTGACCCACTGGAACCCTTTCACAGTAAATGTCATACTGACGTTCCATTTGATTGGCAAGGTAAATCTTGTGACGTTTACTGTGAGACGAACGTTCTAAAATGGGTCAGGAATTAATTTGTTCAATAGTACATAAACCAATAACAACTAGATTATTGCGCAGTAATTTGGTAATTTCACACACGCTAAAAAGTATAATTCAAAATTTTTCAATGTTTGATATGGTGGCTGCACCGCAGCAGACATTATTTAATAGTCCATAATGTTGAATAACCGGGCCGTATGTTAATACTAACGAGACCAGTTCATTAAGTGATTACTCATCAGGAATGAAAACAAGCATGTGATCCAGGGCGCGAGGCTAACTAGCCCCCTTAGCACGATTCTTTCAAGCAGCTTGCACATCAGTTGGCCCTTTCATAGGCCGAAGTTGGAAAAGGATAGACAATTTGTGTCTCTGTTAGATGTTTGTGTGCTAGAACTCCAGGCTGGCCGCAGTCGGATGTTTTGGCAACATTCCTCCGTCAGCGTCATTGTTCGCTCCGTTGCGCAACCCTGTTTGACAAACATTGTCGATTGTGACTGCTGCTTACAGCCAGTGCGAATGCCTACACTAATTATAAATATGATACGTGTTTTAATATGGTTGACTGTTAGCTACTTACGTGCCAGGGAACATGTATTTGAGCTAGCACAATTTTTGACATACTATTGATTCCCCGATTTAGAAATTTTCGTAAATAAAAAATATCGCATGCAATATTTTCTGACTAGAAGGGACGTGTATCGGGTTTCTTATAGCACAATAAATTATCACTTAATTATTTATTAGACATCAAATAAATAATGGAAAACTTTTTACAACTAGCTACCTATCATGTGAATGTATTCTTGAAAGTAGAATATATCCTTATAGAGTACCTACTAGCAGCTGCCCGCGACTTCGTCTGCATAAGATTAGTTTTTCGCTATCCCTCGGGAACTATGCAATTTTCCGGGGAAAAAATTGCCTATGTGTTAATCTAGTCGTTTTTACGTGAAAGAGTAACAAACATCCATCCATCCATCCATGCTTACAAACTTTGGTGTTTATAATATTAGTAGGACACACACATATTACTTTTATCAAAATCGCTACAGTTGTCTGAAGATAATTATTGTAGACATGTTTTGAGTGGTATTGATTTCTATCTAAGGATCTGAAGACTATAAAGAATGTCAACATCTTCAAACGCCGACTGAGGGACTTCTTGTTAAAGAAATGTTACTATGATGTCAATGATTTCATTTGTACACATAAATTACCCACTACAGTGTTATCTATTTTAATTATGCGATTATTTTTTCACTGTGTGATCTCATTATTGTTTTAGTTTTTTGAATTTTATTATTGCTATTCTTAGATTTAAATTATTTTTCGATTTTTAAGTTAGTTCTTAATTATTTGTTATACTATTACCCATGTGTATAGTAGAATTCCAACACGATTGTAAATATTGTTATAGAAGAAATGACTATGACTATAATTACAATAAGTAGAACAAAAATTGCAAAGGCAGAAGCATTAGGTACCCAACTAAGTAACGAATTAGCTTTTATTGTATTAAATTATTTATTTTGTAGAAACAACAGCCTATGTACCGTCCTTGAGCTCCTAGAAGGGGATTCGGGTTTCGGATACGATCGGCCGATTCAAGTATTAAACCCATAAGGGTGAGTGAGACTGCAGACAGACGCGAAGGTCTTTTTAAATACTATAGCACTGTAGAACATTTTCAATTTGTGTTTTTTAAAAATTTACTAAGTATCGTCAAATTCTAACAATAATAATACATAAATTTACTCTACGTCGGAAACACGGAAATAGATATATGACATTTCCTGTATATTCCGATACGGAAGGATAGTCAGTTAAAATTATCATAATACTAGCAATGCCTTCCTACGAAATTAACCACAAAACGTGCTAAACAACAAAGATGATAAAAATCTTCATATTAAGTATGCTTCAAGCTGGAAGCAAGGGCCCAATTATTGAAATTGTATCACTCGAAAGTGTTATTCGAAAGTGATGAAATTTTGTGCTGAATTTGATATATACCAGTAGGTAGAGTGGAAAAAATTACAGCTCTAATAAATAATCTTGTTTGGTAAGTAGTCCAAAATTCAATTGAAGCCACGGTTTTTAAACAATATACCATTTTTCATCTTTTTCGATTAGTACCTATTTTTGATATCCATATGAGTGCTTCCTTTCAAATATCGGGTCTCAGATCTTTTCTTCGCGCAGATTTTATACTGATTTACACTATAGATCTCAATGTTCCTTTAGCGGGCGATATCAACTGTAGGTCTATAGAAAATGCTATCAGTACTGTACACAGTGTTAATTGTACAAACGTCAACGGTTAAAAACTACAGCTAAATAAAGGACTTTGAATCAAGTTTGTTTTACTCAGGTATCAACGGTTAGGGTGAAGGTTAAACTCGCAGAACTGGAGAAGTTATCGCTTTAAAGAATCTCTCGCTCTTGATACCTATCAAGATACAATACACGCATTATAATGTGAGCTGAGGCTTAGTATACATTATGAATGTTTGTCACTCAATCTACTGCGTGAGCTTACACGTATACGAGATTTATTTATCATAAATGCCAAAGGTAAAATTTTACTAAAAATTTTAAACATTGCCTTACATACCGGATTGCTTTTTACTGGACAATTTGTTTCAAATAACATTAAATGACGAATTTTAGCACATATTATACTGTAATTAGTCATTGTATTAAAAGAATCTGACATAGTATGTCTTGACATATACCTTTGCTATACAACTCACCTATGTACAGACCTATTTATGTATTGTACGTAGTTAGGTAGGTAGGTGACGAGTAAATGCCTACCCTATTAAGCCCACAGAGAGAGTAAAACTATTGGCATGGCGGAGCCTTACCACCACGAATAACACCCTTTTTTCTTTGGCCATTTGTGTAAATTAAATAGTCGTAAGACTAAAATGAAATGACATGAAAGTCCTCATACTTGACCTAAGTATAATTTTGTGTGTTTGCGTCAATACTGATGATCAGAAATGCAATGTTGGACGTGTAAGGAAAGTGTTAAGGTCAAGGTCACATTGTGTTTGACGATATGCGCATACACGCGCATAGAACATCACGAGTTAGGTATATGATAGCACATTAGATCGGGTGACCTTAATCTTGAACGATAGCTGTCGGCGCAGCGCCCTGCCTTATCAGACACTTGTTGCTCTCAACTTGTTTACCAATGGCGTCGTTATTGCCAACGACCGATCGTATGTAGGTATGTACTATGTTTGGTTGGATGTGTTAGGCACAAAGTGTACTTGGGACGGATTTCGTGTTTAAGTTGGTTGGCTTTTAGCATTATTTCAATGGAAGAACAAGACATATGAGAATATAAATGGCAGTGATAAGTCTTCCGTCCCGTGAATTCGGAAAGCTTTTTAATTATTTTAGTTCTTCTCTAACATTGAATATCATTGCAGAACCATAAATATTTAATGTTCACCATAAGATATCTATAGTAATTAATCTGTGGTCTATAGAACTGCGGATGAAGTAGTGAGTACCTATTTCAAAGTCAATTGGTTGTAGTGTTCTTGACATTTGATATAAGGCCCCTAACTCTAATTTAATGAACCTTCACTGCGGCGGTAGGTGGGAACTTAAGTGGAACTAACCCTTGAACTATTCAAATTATTTTCAATGAATATTAATCTCAGTTGTATTTTTAATTACTTTGCACTTACTTTTGGTGGTTCACAGTCTCAGGTCAGTGCCATAATTCATTTTATATGACCGAGACCACAGAATGCATGCTAGAACTAAATTTATTCATCTAAATTTATTCAATGTGCCTTTGGTTCGACCCGAAAATTAAATGTTTTTTTTTTTTATCGAAAATGGATACGTACTCGTTGTTATCTATTCGATAATAACGGATACCTTGCACATTACCGACTTATCTGTAAATTAATATCCACGTATCTCATCTATACAAATAATTTAAAGAATTATTAATGGAAGCTTTTTTTAAATCACATCTGCGATAGAACGACTCAAAAGTGGATGTTGAATTTGTGATACGAGTTGAATAGTATAAATACCAGCTGGTCGTCTAGTCGGTAACTGCGTCCGAGCGGTTTATTTGAAACAATACACACAATTATAACCACTTTCGAATGGTATTTTTATAAATTGTCAACCGAGTCCCATTTTTGAAAGCACATATATGAAAATGACACTCGAAAGTGGTGTAAAATTATGCTAAATTTGAATTATGAGTTGATTAGAAGAAAACTACATCTCTAATTAGTCTAGGCAACAACTCGAAAATTTCATTTGAGCTGTAGTTTCGTAGCAATACACAGATTTATACCACTTTCCAGTGATATGCTTTCAAAAATCGAGCCCATGGGTGTAAAGAAGGGAAACATATTTTCGCATCTAGTAAAAATACGCGATGAAGTTACATACCTACTTGACTACCCTAAATACACAAGGGAACCGAACCTATTAATAGTTTTTTAAAAATAGCTTCAGTAAACAGTTGTGGCACCTTTTCAGTCAAGTGAATTATATTACGTGCTTATATTTTTTATTCCATAAGTACAGTGAGGGAAATGTATTCACTTACCACCAGAGAACCATGTCGCAATTGACAGGCCGTCTTAACATTAACTCGAGATATGTGTCCTTATTGCGATAGGGCTATACTGTGGTACGTGACTACATTTATTTGATTCCCCTTTCCACCTATACGCCTACAATCATGCTAAACGTGGCCTTTAGGTCTTGTTACCTCAGGCTCTGTCTACCCCATAAGGGATATAGACGTGATTTGTGTGTGTGTGTGTGTGTGTGTGTGTGTGTGTGTGTGTGTGTGTGTGTGACTACATTTATTTCCCTTACTGTATACCTATAAAAACATGTGGGACTAAAAATGCACATTTACACCACAACCAATTCCTATTAAAATGTTTAACAACTCTATGTCACTGATAAAGACTTAGCGATATCTGTATGCATACTGTGCCTGACAAAGGCTCCGCTGTTCCCATTATTCGAAAGGGAAGATAGGTATACCAGGAAATAGTTCTTTGAATTCTTTGTCACACGTTTTGTAAATATAAGCAAAGATTTCTATCGACCGGTACAATTCTTTTTTGTAATATAAAATGCTAGTCTAATATAAATACCATATTGTGAAATAATATTGACACAATTTGGACATTTTATCTCTGTGAAGTGTCAAGCAAATATTTTGCGCCCCAATTTTGTTCTGTGAATTTTGGCTGGCGGCGCCTAGATTTTAATGCACCTTTTAGATATCAACAAAATTGACTGTATGTAGGTCAACAAGGAAGGGTTTTTTTACTATAGAAGATAGAGTGCAATCACGTTTTAGACGAGTGACCTACATTTTTGTGGCGAGGTTTGTGCGCTGTTAAAAACGAATAAGTTAAGGCTGGGTATTATAATTCTATTTATCATCATACTCGTAAGAAAAAAAAAACGGAAATCCACTAGCTAGGGTATAGGAACGTGGGTCACCGAAAAAGACCGGAAGTATTAAGCCTAATGAGTGCCGACTAAATGGTGGCGCATGTATAGTATTTACTTTAAATTTTACTAATTATGTATGCCTCAAATTTCGTACCATAATTAAAAAAATCCAAATTAGCCTATTGTTTTAGTACCACCCTACTTGATGGATCTGTCCTTTCATTGCGAGGCTTGACAAATTTTTCATATAATAGTTCTCAATAATCGTATTTCTGGGTTTTTCTGTTGACCTACGCTACACACCGTAGTCGATTTCCTTATGGTTTTTCTGCTTTAATTATTGCAAAAATAAAAAAAATTGGTAATAATACAATCGAAAGACAAGGCCACCGCGACCTTGTTTACAAGGAACTGCGATGTCTCGCCGCGTGTACCACGCTGTGTCTTTTTGGTATACTCATTTACATTGACGCTTATTTGCGAATTAATAACTTTACGGAATTTTAGCATATCGATGGGATTATTAATAATGGCGTTTATTATAGTATGTTAGTATAATAAACGCCATTATTAATATGTTTTAACACAGTTCGCAGTAACAAAGTAAGAATTGTTCTTTTACGAGGTCGCCCCACGCGTTATGATGACTACCTAATCTGAATAAATTTATTATTAATGATTATCTAATTTCTTAATTTTTATCAACTGTGAAATTAACTGTCCACCACGTGCATCTGATTTTTACACATTATGAATCTTGTTATTGTGTAATTTAAATCATCTTATAGGTAGTGTATTTTCCGACAAGAAACAAATGATAACAGCAAAACATAGAAATTCGCTTTTTTTAAGATTTTTGTAACCTACACATGTTCAACAAAATAAACATAATATTCTATTCATATTGACTGAATTGGAACCTATTTGATGTACATTATGATTAACAAATTTTGTTTAAAATTAGGAAAATTTAAAGATTATGAATTCAACTGAACGCACCAGATTCTACAATATACATTTTCTAAGCGAGCACACATACACCGCAATCTAAAAAAAGAGTAACTGGCTTGCTCATATAGTTTCTTGGTATTTGACAGACATTCCTTGATGATCAAAGAGGTGCTCTACAAAGGGATTTTCCAGTTTTCCCGCGGGATAAAGGGTCGGTATAGAAATAATGACTTTGTATTTAATAGAAATGTTCTTTGAAGATCACGTAAGCGTCAAGAGGTCACTAATTTTCGAATTTCCCGCAGAACTAAAGGATGAGAAGCACAATGGAAGTGGGTGTCCATGCAAGAAACAGGTCTATTTCCTTGAGGTACAGAGGTAGTACGAAATCCTTCGTGCTAAAGTACGACTCGCATTTGGCTGGTTTTTGTAGATTTTCGATGGGAGAGAGGAAGAAGTTTTAGCATGAATTTTGATTCTGCACGGACGAAGTCGCGAACAGAAGCTAGTTCAGTTAATAAATTAGATACATACATATATACAGTCACGCCTCTTTCCCATAGGTGTAGGCAGAGACTACTTTGTTCCACTTTCGCTTCATCCACATTCATCAATCTCTTCATACATGCTCGTCGGTTTCGGGTACTCCTGATCTGCCCGTTTTTCAAAACGTCTCCTATTTGGTCTCGGAACGTCCGTCTAGGCCTTCCTCTCCCAACGCAACCATTTACACTCCCCGTATAGATTTGATATTTGTTTGTAATCTCGTGTAAGACAAGTTACGGCCGTAACGTGTAAAACGTAAAGTGAAATCAACTTTGTGTATCCATACAAATGTTTTCGATTAAGGCGTATCTGTTTACCTGTATTGAAGAATATCGCGATATGTTCGAACGTTTCATATCAAATCGGAAAAATTAAATAAACGAAGACAGTTGTTAGGCGAGGTAGGTAGGTATTAAAATTCAAATGACTAATTTAGATATGCTAATTCATACTGTCTTAGATCAGCCATACGACAGCGTCCCCACTGCGTTGTTTTGTACCCCATAAGAACATAGGTAGGGGAAGCCCGGGCAAAACGCATATGTTAAGGGAAAGTGATAAAATAAAATATAAATATATAATCAATATATATATATTTACTTTTAATTTGTACTTTGCTTCATAAACTTTGGAAACAGCTATAAAAAAATAAAAAACTTAAACGATTTCTCCTATTAAACAAACTAAAATAAAAAAGTGTCAATTATCCGTTTTGCCCGCAGGGGTCGGGTAAAACGGATATCCCATTAGGGCAAAACGGATATCCATATCCATTATTCTGGGTTTTCTTTTTTTTCTTGTTTTTAGTTTTGGTAGAAGTCTTTTTCTTATTTACTTTAGTTTTCCTGGAACTGGCTAATTCTGCTATTTTAGTTTTTTTGTTGTTTGCTTTTTCATATTTAGCAGCCTGCTCGAGTTTGACAGGAGTAGATGTCAATTTTCCGATCTTTGTTTCTTATTTTTTCGGTTTGTTTTGGGACCAGCCATTGTTGGTATGGGTCTTATTTGCAATGGTGTAAGGTTTGCTGCAGGGGCTAGTGATGGTCCTTGCTCCGTAATTATCCGTCTTGCCCATATTCGTTTTGCCCTATAATACTAACATTAGATCGATGAACAAAATTCAAATGTTATTTATAGGTTATGAAAAAAACTACTATCACAAATTGTACTTAAATAAATACGCTATTGAACAAACAAAAGTTACAATTATACACTATATATACAGTAAAAAAAATTGACGCACAAACTTTGCGAAAATCGTAACAAAACACCACAAATTCTTTTTTTTTTACTTCACAACAAACGAGCCCCGGCATTGTTTTGGTCAAACTGTCATGGCCTCGCCGACTGCATGCCGAATCATAGAGGTGAGTGTCAAAGCGCCATCTGTTACCACTATTTAGAAAAATCGATTATTCTTCTTACCCACATTATGCGTTTTGCCCGGGCTTCCCCTAGTGAATTTATCAAGCAACTACAATTGGCTTCAATATTCTATGTGCAAACTTCTGAATCACCTTAATTATGTACTTATCTAGTTCATGTCTTTAACTCAATCAGCATGTGAATTTGTCGCCTTATTATCGCAATGAAATGATAATATTAAATGTGAGTAGGCACATCGTCATTAGTAAATATGACATTGAAATCGATAATGTAAAACAACAATAATGTCGGCCGTCAAGTACAAACACAACTGGGCATTGAAACCGTATGTGTGTCAAGTATGTTAATGTGCGGCGGGCGTAGGGCGCTGCATCTGCCGGCCGCGCGGGCGTCGCTGTGTGCAAGCATTTGACGAAACTTAATTGGCCGGCGTAGCTCGTAAAAGCGTTGTAAAAAGCACGAAGGTCTGGCGGAGGTAAGGACTCGACAGAAAGAGGTCAAGTGTAATGCTTCGCGTTCTACTGACCTCATTTGGGAGCCGACGCCGACGGCCGCTGCCGCGCGCCGCACTCGCTCGCCTTTCATATACGAATATGTCCTAGTTTGCCCAAGTTCATCAAATATAAAGAAGGTGACGGACGTACAAGAAAAAAAGGGAATTAGATTACAATAAAATATATAAACTCCAGGTTTTATTTTCAAATATAAGATTTGTTTCACTGTGGAAAGTATGTCGAAAGTAATTAGGCTTGTACCTACTTACCTAAAAGTATATGAAAACAAATTAGATCCTGCAATTGGCATTGTTCATTTTTTTTAGTATGCTCCAATTCGAAAACCATTTCGAGGAAAACCATCAATTATCCGATTTATCTTGTCCGATTTCAAAAATACTTTATGATCGCAGATATTTTTGTAAAAGTACTTTGAACCTTTGTTTGACCGAACGACCGGGTTTTTAGACAGAGTCCAGCATCGAATGTTTGCCACAAAAGTGAGAAAAAAAGTTTGGCTACGGCAACTGTCACGTGTCACTGTCAAATCTAACAAAACCATAGACAAAGCCGTTTTTTTTTATAGCCAGCCGAACGAAGGCGATTGGGATTCTGTCTAAATTCACGAATTATCAAACAGCGAAAAAATATTTATTATTAATTAACAAAGCTACGTAAAAGCATAATATTCAAATTAGTTGCTTGAAGTAGTCCATTTTATCAAATAAAGGTGTTTTCTTATTTTTTTTATTTTAGTCCTATTTTTTTTACTACCGATTTTTAGTCATAATAATCATTCTTCTTAATTTTTTTCTTCATCCTTTTTTTGTTCATATTTTTTTTTTTATTAATAATGATCGGAACTCATACCCGACATTTATCATAATTTTCTTATTCATAATAGCAAGAATATTTTGAATTCAAATTTTCTTTTTTTAAATGGTCAATTATAATAATTTTCTTAAAAACCCTAACTACGAAGACTAAAAGGTTTCTAAACCTAACCTATCCGAGTCGATTTGCGCCGAAAAGTCTTGCTTTATGTGATTAAGAAATATATGAAAATATATTTTATGAATTGGGAATTTCGATCGTTAGTATAAAAAATGTATGAAAACAAATGTTAGTGAAAACATGTTGTATGATTATTGATATTATGATGGACGATGATTGTGAGCTTCGATTAGCATTAAAAAGTATATGAAGAGTGATCATTATGATGTAACATATTGTGAGAAACATTAAGAGAAGGATTAAAAAAGTTATGTTGAAAAATACGCACCCGATAAAATAGGTACTCCTGAATTTTATAACTTTCCATTCAATACTCACGACACGATGTTATATTATGATAACATTGTACAGTCAAGTGTAATAATTATGTATTTAGTCAAAGATTCAACCACCTACCATACGCTCTTACACCGGCGTAATAAGGTCGTGGGACATATTTTTGAGAAGTTGCTATCAATACTTATTTTTGCACTTGACCGTACCTACAAAGTATGCAGACACAATGGGGACGTACCGAGGCATTGAAGAAACAAACCAGTAACAACCTGACATTGCAGCTGCAAACAAAAATAAATGAGTTACAATGAAAATCCGGAAACTGGTCGTGGGAGAGGCGACCTCCTGTTGTCGAATGGAACCTTCAGCTGCTATTATTAACGTTTCGGCCGCGAAATCGGAGCGCCGACATACATCGCGCCTGAATAATACCATCTACTCCATAATTCATAAGGACCTTGGCCCCGATGCCGCGAAGGTGCGAGGCTCACCAGCTCCCGGCCCCACAAAGCCGGCAAACATTCCTGAATAGGCACCCATTAAATGGCACATTGATACTGGCTGCTTACCCTTGCCCCACTTCCGTGTTGCCGTCGGTCGTTTCTGCCTCGCTTCGTTAAATCCACTGATGTACTTCCGGTATCCTTTATTTAACAAAATTGATGGTGTACTTAGTCTTTAAAAATATAGAAATAAAATAGAAAAGTGGTTGCCCTTTAAAATTATGGTGAACTAATTGCTTAAAAATTTAATCATATCAAAGCAGATATTTTATAAGAACAAAGACATGTTATAGAGTATAATCCAACGCGGATCAAGGTAATTAGTGAATGCATTTCGTCAGTACGTATACATATTTTGACCTTTACCTACGGACACTCATTGTTTTGTGTTAAAAATCCTTGTGAATAATGAACACGTGTCCTTAAATACACAAATGAACGTTTGTTTAAATTAAACAGGTTTGATCCTATGTTTTATACCTTTAAATTTAAATAACGGAGCTATTTTAAGGTCAACCCTTCAGATTACTAAACCTATTTAACTCGTAATTAAGCTCGATCAAATTTCATTAAAGATAATTCAAATCTGAGATATTTGCTTCCCCGCAGTCCTTAATACTCCATTACAGAGTATGTAAGCTTATTCATAGACTATTTCATTGTTGTTTACAGAAATTAGAGCAAGCAAAAGTGTCAAGGCTTCCTATCAGACGAAGGTACTGTCGCGGAGCATTCCCGACCCAAAAAGTGTGAAGGTTGATGATAATCAACTCCATTCCTTGTTTCATTCATTTGACTAGGTACCTGCTTGGTAGCCTTGATTCTAAATTGATGATTAAGTAACCAAAACCAACAATAGAGTAATAACGATGTGTATGACAGCATTGTTGTAAATCGTATTTCACAAATTAATTCAGATGTGCTATTAAAGCATTGTCGTTATACTAAGCACTACTTAAAGTTAAAATTTATTTGTAATTTTTTGGTAAATTAAACGTACTTATAACGAAGACTTAAAAGCGATATGGGATGAGAGTGATGCAAAATTGATTTAAATCCAATTATTTGAAGTCGATTAGAAATTCTCATTTTCGGCACTCCATTTTACACTGAACTTTAATAATTACATACCACGTTTGTACATGGGCTTCCAATGTTTCCGATATTGGGAACGTACGAAGTGTATGGTGGGGGTATTAGTTCTTAGTTCTTCTACATTCCTCGCGTTCTGCTAAAACCACTTTATTTCCTTTCAGGATAGTTTGGAGCTGGATTCTTATTTTGAGTTTTGCACTCTCAAAACCAGTTTTTATAATAACATTTATTTTTACAATTACTGTTTATAACAAATGCTCCTAAAAATACTATTTATTGACTGTCTATATATTATTTATTTACTTTAACTATCTATCTATTTTCTATACATATTAAATGCTTTGTCCTGAATGACTGACAGAGGGATCAACGCACAACGCTGATCGTAGAGACCTGAAACTTGGAGGTTTGTTCTTTGTATGACCTAGACAACCGATAAGAAAGGATTTTCCGAAATTCTACCCCTAACCAAAGAGAGTGAAAAAAAGGGGCAAAGTTTTATATATGTAGGTGAAGATCGTCCACACAAACATGCGAAGCTGTTTAAATGGTGTGTGCGAAGATCCCAATTCGCACTGGGTGATGAAAATTACATAGTGCTTCTATTTTGTTGATGTCTATCAGCTAACATCATTTTTATATGACTGACGTTTGAACTGAAGAGAAACGTTGATTGCCGGGAGACATCAAGAAACTAGCAGCACTGTGCCTACACGCTGCACTATCATACAGTCGCAGCAGATTATTTATAAAACCTATGAGACTAACCCTACGTTGACGAAAACCTAATTTACCTACCTAAAAAAATAAGACGTATTTTATAAATACACGTAAAATGGTCACACAATAGGTCCCCGAAGACGAACACACTGCACGACAGCTATTCGGAGAACTGGAGGCGTGGCCGGTCACCTCGTCTAGAGGGTGTCCTTCTTAATAAAATGAGTTACTTACTTACCTAAATTTTCGTTCCCGAACTTTAATTTAATTTCGTAAATAAACCACTTTGCAAAAAAACGTTACGACAAAAAACAAAGATAACTTCAATTGACTTTCTCCTTTATTTACTAGTTAAGAGTTACAAACGATAAAATAAAAAAATAATATCAAGTGTTGCCTCCACTGGCTGAAATAACTGCTGCAATTTTTCGCGGCATGAAAAGTTTTGGGTGTCCCGGGGTTGTTCTACTACCGCAACTTTGTCTTTTGTTTATTTTAGATATTTTCTGAAGGCGAAACTGATAAAGGATTGCAAATAAATAGGTAGGTACAAGATTTTTATGCCTAGGTACATACATATTTATGTTGTTATGAACTCAAGTCGACGCCCACTTTCACTCATTAAGTTTGCTCTTGGGATATATTAATTAATATGCGTGGGCCAACGCAATTTTTGCTTAAGCTTGCCCGAAAGGTTCGCTTTGGCAAAACAATGGGACTGGGTTTCCCAATAATTCATAATATTAAGAGACTAAAACCAAGTTTCCTTTAAGTTAAATGGCCCTTATGTAATACTTAACTCTTAATTGTACGTCTCTCTTTTCAACCAGCCCAACACATGGGAAAATTACATACCTACTAAACAACATTAATAAGTGAATAGTTGAATGTGAAGTTATTTTGATTTAAAAGTGTCTATATTTATTGCTATTTAGTACTTTGGTTCTAATGGTAGGTAGTATAACACTACCAAGAACTAAAGAAAATATATAGATTTTTTTACGGAACACAAACAAGAGCTATGTAATGTTCGACCGAAACAAGTCTAGTATCTACAACCGAAAACACAATCGAACTTTGGTTTATGCTTTAATTTCAGCCGAAACCGAAATTGATTTTAGTGCCGATTCTAGTGCAATTTTTATAGGTACTTGCGTTCATTGTAGCTGTGTGAAATATTTTTGTCATAAATTTGATAAATTGATAGTTTAGTAGCTCTGCGAGTGATTCAACGGCATCGTTTGTTGCCACGGACGTCGCTCGGAAGCCCATGATCTCAGTTTTGAACTGAAAAATTCTAGTTTTATCGAATTTTAAAGAAGTCTATTTTTTTTAAGTTTTTCGCCATAGCAACAAACCGATATGGCACATCAACAACATCCGTCAAATATACCCATCCCCACTAATTTTCCGTCCCACCTCCGCCTGAAGACCTCCGTTTGATAAGCAGGTTCGAAGATTCCTGTAAGAAAAATTTTGATAAGGTGCGCTTAGGCTTTAATGGACGTAAACCGATAACATGTTGATTGTTTATAGGTACTGACACTTGTATCTACTTATTTTTTTATGGAAACCGTATCGTGTAGAAAATTTGTCTTTTTCACACTAGATGATCGATAATGTCTGATGTCTTTTTCACCATTCAAAAAGCAGAACGTGCCCGTGCCTATGCATTCAAGCCATCGGCTTTCAAGACCTATCAGAAAAAATATCCAATGCTGAATCACCTTGGTTCTCATTTACCTAAACAGAAGCCGATACACGCCTAAATCACGTATCAACGTATGTCTTTAAGAGGTCGGACTAATATTATTTCAAGGTCCGCTTGACAGGCTGACCTCGACGTATCGGTCGCGGAGGACAGACGGTCGCAAATATTTGCACGCGGAGCAGGGGGGAGGCGCGGGACGCGGGGCGGGGTGACCTTGCGGCGCGTCTGCCGCGCGACCTTGATCTTGAGACGACCGCCGCGCCGCCCGCGACTTAACACGACCGCTGCCGATCGACACCTATCGCTCCAGTTGGTAACAATAACATTAACGAATCATTAGGTAAGTATGGTATGGTATGCCTATACTATGGATACTACTACTATGGTATGGATGGATACTCCGTTGGTATGTACCTAGTGGATAAAGATAGATTATCTATATGTAGGTACTTGTGGATCTACTACGTAGACGATCGACCTAGGTACACACAAGCATTTTGGAAAACAAGCGTGGTAAGTTTGGGTAAATGGCAGTGATTTGAAGACTATTAAGTACCTAAGTCAGCATTTTAGAAAAATAAAGCAGGCGGAGAGGCAGCGAGTCCCTAGACCGCATATCAAGTAAAAGCGTTATGTGCGAATTACATAGGAATCAATTTAATCACACGTAATTAAAGTTTCTCATGCTTTGCTCTGCGTAGTACTTAGGTACTCATAATATGAACCGGGAGGACATTTAAATAGAACAGTGGCCAAAAAAAGCTTAAGTTTATTTAAATCTATAATTCGATACAAAAGGCCTAGTTGCCAAAACATAACAAAGCTATGATTACAATGTTCTATACCGGTGCATACGCCTGGCCTGGGTTTTTGCACTTTTACAAGAACTCACAAAGTATTTGAAACGCCAAGGCGCGGCGAGCGTCTTGGCTAGTGGTAGTATTGGTGACAGCGGTATCTGGGTGTCATATGTAATTTTTTGTCATGTATGTGGAAGCTGTTGATGGTTTGAAGATTTTCATGAAGACATATGTACATTGTGTCGCATAGACGCGGAGCAGCAAGGCAAATTATTGATTTTAGTTAAATTAAAATGAAAGTTGGAGTTACCGCAATCTCTACATATGTGACATGGTAGAATGGCGCATTTATAAACCTCTCATCTTATTGTATCTCACGCATAGGTTATCAGTAATGCGTAAGAGAGAGAGATATAACGTCCGATTTTAAGCTCATCCAGGACAGTGTCTAATAAAAGCCTACAGCGGAGGTGTATGCGTGGGCGCCAATTAATTTTCCTCTCATTGAATTTATTTATATTTGAAAATTTAACAATGTGACGTCATACGATACGGTAAAAATTTTAATCTAGACTTAGTCGCAAATAAAATATAAAACCTCAAAACCTTTGTCTACCCCGTAAGGAATATAGACGTGATTTGTGTTAGTGTAAATGTAAAATATAAAATCGGTTTTTTGACACTACTAAGCCGAGTTTAAAACTTAATCGAGATTTTTTTCCATCATGACAAACTTACGTTCGTCCGTGATTATTTTCTAAAATAATCTACGATGCGATAGCATTTTATCATTTATATGTTGTTTTTATGTACACAATAAGACGTAGGTATAATCAACGCAACTACTAGACTATTTTGCCTTCAACAGTTTTATTCGTTATCTCGGATGCCCCATGAGCTCGAAACAGGTCAAGGTGCCCCGAATAATGGGCAGTAAGATTGGGACAGTTTTAACCTTGATGTAGAAGGAGCTGTAAGAAAAACAAACAAGGTACCTAAGGGCGTAAATTAATACCTACCGTAAAACGGGGTGAGCAGGGACAAAATTGAAATTCAACATACATACATACATACATACACAAATCACGTCTTTATCCCTTACGGGGTAGACAGAGCCTAAGGTAACAGGTACCTATAGGCCACATTTAGCAATATTGTGGGCGTATAGGTGGAAAATGGAATCAAAATAGTGATGGGTTGCTAGCCTCATCCATCCATTCCTCAATGGGCTTTTACCATCTGCGCGGGAAGAGAATCAAGTGGTACATTCTATGTTTTTTCTTCGCTCCCAGACCAGCATAGAAGAAAGAAGAAATCGAAAAACTTGATTAAGACACAGAACAGAGAAGGTTTATGGTTAAATGTAGCCTGAATGTGTGAACGAAACAGTAGTTCATTAATAGGTTACCTAAAGCATCCTAATGAACAAAAAACATTTACCTTGCCTTGTTACACCGCTACCACATGTGCAAGAAAGCCAAGCTTGTAAACATAATATATTTCGCAAAGTAATGCCTGATTCAATAAAATTACATATCTAAAACATCTTGTTACTAAGACTTCAATACGAGGTAGTACACAAGAGTTACGGTCCATTGTTAAAAGCAAATCTCAGGTAGTACGTTAGAATTAGAAAAACATGACGAATCCTGTAGTTAAGTGCGACCTTGCATTGGTCAGCGACACGTGGCCAGCCTCGCGATAAGCGGCATCCGCTGATAAGGGCGCGAGCATTTCTCGCAACGCTCATCCCAGCAACGCCTTATCTGAATACGCAATTGTTTTTTTATCGCATGAGCAAATCGGAAATTAACCAGCTATTTTGATGATTGCGACAATCCATTTATTCTGTTACTAGCTTCGATCAGTTATACTCAAGATAAGTATTTATAACAACAGGGGCTTGAAGGTGTGGTTCCTAAACAGCTTTCAATTTTTTCGAGTTTGCTGCACAATCGAGCGCTGATAATCAATACGCAACGACGTCTCCCAAAATAGTTTCTGTTTACAGCAGTTTAAGGCGATAAGAATTCAGTAATGTGCTATAATCTTGATTCATCTCTTCTTACTATGAATTTAATGCAGATAAACTACTATAATAGCTGCTTAGAAATAGTCTAGACCTGCTGCATTAACGGTCACCATTTCTCTCCGTCACTCGACCGCCTGCGCGCGCGCTTGGCAAGGTCGCGCGTGCAGCGCTGTGCATGTGCACCCTGTGCAGGCCATAAACTTACACGTGTGCGAACTGCGTTGGCGCTGCAATACCCGGCATACCTGATATCGCTTAAAAACACGCCGAAAGAAACATGTTTTTGTACGTTTTATCAGTCTCAAATGCTATCTTTAAAAGCGAGACAGCTTTTATAAAGTCGTATGAATTTAGAAAAACAATCCCCTGGTTTACTTCCACTAGGTGCCACTCGGGACTTAATCATTTAAATTATTTGACGGAAAATCCTCTTGTTTTACCTAAAAGCTAGTTAATGTTAAATTCCTTAGCGACGAACGCGGTTGCACGCCTTCTGCACTCAAAAGTGTCGCCACCTTAAACCCTGAAAGGCTGTCCATCTAATATTTAAAAAAGGCTTTTAACTACGCTACGTCTACGCTATTTTTCTTCTATGCTGGGAGTAAAGAAAAATCATAGAATTTACCAGTTGCTTCTCGTCACTATTTTGATTCCCTTTTCCACCTATACGCCCACAATCATGCTAAGCATGGCCTTTAGGTCTTGTTACCTTAGGCTCTCTCTACCCCATAAGGGATAAAGACGTGATTACTTAATTACGCTACGTCTTCTGGCTCGGAGTCTCCAACCAAAAACCTATATGTTGCATCAGGCGTTCCATTCTTTTCCACCGTTGCTTTCCAGCATTCTATATATCCAGTTAATGAACTTCTAAATAAATTGTATAAGTACGGTCAAGTGCAAAAATAAGTATCGATAGGAACATCTCAAAAATATGTCCCGCGACCTTATTACGCTGGTGTAAGAGCGTATGGTACTTGTTTTTGAGACTTTTTCTAGATACATATTATTACACTTGACTGTACATACATTATTTGTTAAATTTATTGTGCAAACTGAAGGACAATATGTTTGTGGAAAATGAATGACGAATGGTTGAGGACGCATACAGGTCGAAGTGTTAAATTGTTGTTTTGTTGTACCGGCGCGGGCGCCGCGTCCCTGCCGGAAGAGGGGTGACATTGAGCGACCGCTGACTTTTTACACAGCTGCTCATTGATGATGCGCTGACGCAGGCGGCTGCTTTACGTATGGCCTTTGCTTGCTTTGTATTGTCATGCGTCTGGCTCTCGTAGGTACTTGTTGAGGAAAACAGTAATGTTTTATATCAAGCGATTATGAGTTACGCGATTGATAAAGTGACTCAGCGGTACTGTTGTATAAACTACCTATAACTTGAGGAAGTCAGTCATTGTGGCATGTACCTATCGCGAAATAATACTAACTTTATTATAATTTATTCGAAGGATAATGTGAAACTAAATCGTCTTGCCTAGTAACTCAAACTCAGCATGTGTACGCGTTATTTGTCTTCAAGAACAATCGGAAAGTAACGCATACCTACTAGAAGGAAGTTTTTATGTCTATTTAGCAGTCTGTGATAATTTTTCATTTCACTCTTACGCCCAATGCACAAATGCATTGATGTAACAAGTGCGCAAATAAAGCTCAGGCCTAGGACACGCATAGCGACTAGAAATGCTGTGCATTCGACTCCGATAAGGCGGTTTAATCAAGCGCTTCTGGTCAAAACACCAAAGGTATCACAAAAAGTTGACACGAGCATTGTCGACATGTGTACATATACATGTGTGTGTATGCGTTCTTTTATAATTAAAATGTGTTTGAAGCAGACGCCCTTCATTATTTGTAAATAAACAAAAAAAATTTTCGCCGCACCTACCCTATATACGTTTAGATACTTAAAGATAGGTAATATTGTTTTACATAGCGACTTAGCGAGTAAAGTATTTCTCATCGGATTTTAGTATTCATTTCAAGACAATACCTGAGGTTACATTTGAAGATTCAGCGCTAAAGTCTGGTCTGGGTGGTCAAAGGTTCTAAGAAGAAATGACTCATAACATTGAGATATTATGTTATTTCATTTACTTACCTACCTACGTATGTAATTTATTTTTTACTAGCTTCTGCCCGCGATTTCGTCCGTGTAGAATTAGCAATTCGTTTACAATTTATCTATTCTGTTACGTGGGCCTACGCGACGACTATACCTATTCAACTGAATCAAAATTTTCAACGTAAGTTAGTAACATATCGTGAATAACGTTACTTGCTTCATTTTTGTGAAATGGTTGTGTGTATTCTGAGAAAGTTTTTGTCATAAACGTCAACAGGGGCGTGCAGTGGATTTTGACAGAGGGTAGGCATATTGACAACAAAACCCGTATTGGTACGAAGCGTGTCGGGCACATTTACGTATGCTTACAAGCACTGCCTATATGCCTGTAAGGGATGAACGCGTCTGAACGTCAAGCGTGAGTTGATTTAAGTGTTGAAATGTCAAATTCCTACTATCCCACGAGAATTCATTAATTTTCCGGGATCAAAAGTATCTAAAATTTTGACCAGGGATATAAGGTACCAACATGCACAATTTCATTTAAATCAGTCCAACAGTTTTGGAGATTAGCGAACACAGACACAAATATACACATCCATCCATATATACGTACAGACAGACAAAAAATATAAAATCTACTTTTTTGTGTTTTATTCCTTTTCCCAATCGTTAACACTCTATTTTTGACTAATTTATTTAATGTACATACGCGAACTTTGTACTGATTTGTTACAAGGGTGTAATACATATATACATTTATCACGTCTATGTCCCTTACGGCCTAGACAGAGCCTATGGTAACAAGACCTAAAGGCCACGGTTAGCATAATTGTGAGCATATATGTGGAAAGGGGAATCATAATAGTGATGGGTTGCTAGCCGAATCGCCTATAACATTTAGAGTTTAGCCCAATCCCCTCGATGGGCTTTTAGCATCTGCGCGGGCAGAGAAGCAATCGGTACATTCTATGTTATTTCTTTGCTCCCAGCCCAGTATGTAATGTAAAAATAAATAAATTATATTATGATACTAATACTTAGTAGCGGAAATAGACTAGGTCTGCAGTACTCGAGTTAGATATCCTATACATCCCTAGTAAAGAGTAGGTATATTAGATAATTGTTATCCGGGTTAAGCTGCTGCTTCTATTAGTATATAGTTATATTATTTTTTTCACAAAAAAAATATTTTTACCCAGTTTCTTTCAGGTCTGTACCTAATTCGACCCGATTTCCTAAAATGGGCTCGAAGATGCTATATTGACCGAACTAAATTGACTTTTAGGCATTGATATTTTAAATTACTCTTCTGGACTTGCATCAAATGCCAATCCGCTCACTGTTCTATCCATAGATATAGTAAATTATATTTGATTAGATTGGCGCTGTCATGATGAGACTTGGCACGATTTTAACAACATAATCTTTAAAAGTTGCAGAAATGTAGGTAGTAGGTAAGGTAGGTTGCTGTTTTTCCATAATCGAAGGAACTTTAAATTCACATAAACTTGCGTAAGTATTTCATTCACAAAGAAATAAAACGTCTTGAAATATTATTCGTGTTTTGATTTTAAATATTTTAATATTTATTGTAACAGACTGTCTCGTATGGCAACTCACTTGCATTATGAATGGCGTGTCATAGTATTGCTACCCATATGGAAGCGTCGGCACCTACGCAGCTGGAAGGGAATCCTTATGAATCATGGGACTTATTGGGCTCCTTGCGTCAAGTCAAATTATATGGAAGGATGTGGTAAGTCAAAAAAATGTAGGCAGCCAAGTTTAGACTAAAGAGGTACTTTTCAAGACTATATTGTTCAACCAAAGATTTTTTATAAAATCAAAACAAAAATATTCAGTCAATATGGGCGAGGACACGCTGTGGTAGGAAACAACGATGAGTAAACAAATAAATAACCTTGAATTTGAAACAAAGGAATGATTTTGACTACGTATTTTAGTCAGCGCCCCGCGGGCTTATCGTCGGTTGACCATTGAAGCCAGAAAGCGTATTTACCTCAATAAAAGCCACATGTTTTGACGAATCAGCTCCAATTTCCCAATGAGTCGCTGAAAACATTACAAACAACCTATTTAAAGAATTGAAAACAATGATAATTGTATTTCAAGCAACTCCGACATTATTGATAATTCGTTTAGTTTTTGTTTACTAGTTAATATTACTAGTAAACTCAAGTAAACTATTGCGCCACATCAGTATATGTAGGTATAATGAATTATAAATGTTTAGTACGCAACACTTTTTCGCATTTTAGAAAAACACAAAACCCTCTTAGAGGAGAGGTTAATTTAGAATCTTGCACTTATAATATAATTTTGACTCAATCCTGTCCCTGTGTCACTCACATAATTAAGCCGAATTTAGCTCCACCTCATGCCGTCAAGCGGTTGAACGAGCAAAAACTACATTAAAATGTATACACAGTCATGCACACAAAAAGCAAAGTTACATTTCAATGATCCTCGATAGATACTTCTGTCGCTGGCTGTACACATTACATGGGGAATAACCATAGGCGGCTATTAATACAATAATCCATTCGTGTGTTGACTGGATTTTGAGCGTTACCAACGAGTAGTTCCCCGAGGGACGAATCCGTAGTTCAGGGCTTATTAACTAAGAATAACCTATACGACGTGTTACATCAGCTAATGAAAACCTAAAAGCATTTTATTCAGATTAAAGAGTAGAATCGATTCACTATAATTATTTTAATTCAAGTGGTGTCTTTCCTTCTTTTTCGTGCCGTGTTTAAATGTTGCAAATGCTAACTAAAAACATTATACCTTTGGCAGTAATTATATTATATGGATTTAAAAATAAACACTACACCAATATTCAGAATAATGTAAATCAGTTGGATGTCTGAGGTTTTCAGTAGGTGGTGTAACACGTTGTATATGTGGTGGTGTCGTTATCTTCAATCGAGCAATGTATTTTTAACCGACTTCAAAAAAGGAGGAGGTTATCAAATCGATTGTATTTTTTAACCGACTTCCAATTTATTTTTGTATGTTTGTTACCTCAGAACTCTGTCATTTGTGGACCGATTTGGAAAAACCATTTTTTGGTTGGAAAGGGAATACTTCCAGTTAGGTCCCATTAACACTAAATCCGGATCTGTTGACGAGATTTTGGAGAAACTGGAGGAACTCTTCAAATCTTATAGGCATAGCGATAGCGATTTAGGTATATTTTATTTAATGTACCTAACTTATGCATTTGCCTTTGGATAACATTATTTGGTGAATTGGAACTGATTATGAAGACCTCCAGTAAGTAATTCAGGGATTGCGATTCGATTACTGTATAATAAGAAAAGTATAGCTGATGAAGCAAGTACCTACAAAGTTCTTGCCCCGCGAAAGCGGGGTTCCGTCGATTATACAGTGAAGTAGATATAATTCGACATTTTTATAACAGTGGGAGCACGAGTCCGTAACGGACATTAGGCATTATAAGTTGGATAAATTATAAAACGATTCACTAAAAAGCGTGCAGAAAATAAAATAAATGAAGTGTATAATTACGCTACTTTAGAAATTTCAAGTTAAAATATAATTCTGTGAGTGCTACCTACGTACTTATTTATGTGTGAAGTCAGTGCCTCAGCTCAAATAATTTTCAAGCCGAATAGGTATAGGTACTAGGTATATAGGCAGATAGACTAGGTCCACTTCTGCCACGCATGCCACACATAAACATAACGATGTTACGATGGGAGCGTGGGTGGTGGCGCGGGCTGTGGCACCGGCTTCAAACATATAAGCAAGTAGGTAGCGCAACAGTAGCGTGGCGTCCATAAAACTCGATTCCCACCGGCTTGCCTATTTTAAGGCAGCTGGGCACTTTATTGTGCAGAATTAGAGGAAAAGGCTAGTTAAATTCCCTTTGACTTGCCTTTTGATATACTTGACGCCACGCCACTGTAACGCACACCGAAATATAATTTAATTTGAAATTTCTAAAGTAGCATCATTACTACAATTTCTTCTTAAGTCTATAGCTTAAATAAACTACATTTGAAGGCGGTTCTATTTTTTTTCTTATAATTTTTTTCATTGAAACAACGGTTATAATATATTTATGTAAATAATTCTGGAATCCTACTTAAACTAACTTGGTTTAAAAGCACAACCTACTCCGATTAGTACTTCGTAATTTGTAAATATTTTGACTGACTAAACATATAGGTGGTAGTAAGGAAATGACATCTGATATGACTGGTATCCAACCTACTTAATCTGGTCTACTCTAACGGTTTTTAAATTTTACGCACCTTTCCAAATCACCGGATAAGTTGCCCAGTGCTTGGCACACCACAGCATTAGTTCAGTGTCGTATAAGATAAGTATGGCGTAAATAAATCTTTGTTTTTCTGATTTTGTAAGTTCGTAAGAATCATACGATTCGCTGATTTAATCCCATGCTAAATACATCCCAACCGTACGCAATCTGACTGCTAATAAGCGCCATTATAATGAGTTGGATGCATCAATGCGTATGCGTACGTTTTGTAATTAGTGATAGATTGAAACAAAGCGACCTCGTAGGAATTAGGTCGGTGCTAGTCAGGGGGAGTGGAGGGGCGGTCGGAATTCGCGTAAGGTTACGTCAGCGGGCGTCGGCCTCGCCGCGGTCGCTGACCCGCGGCTATCTCTAGCGCACACTCCGCGCCGCCAGCGCACGCGCATGGCCGCACGCACGTGCCGCTCAACTAGCCTCCCTATATCCGACCCTTCGACTTATAAGGCTACATTGAGGTAGGGTGAAAAGTTCTCTAACAAAACTTTAATTAGCTTTAGTAGCCAGTTCTGAATAAAGTGGAAGGAGGTATATTATCATCATCTAATAATGTATATCTAGGTACTAGCTAGGTCCCTCAAAATATATACCGTCAAGCAAGAGCCCAAATTCACCTCCGCTGTTGAAATGATTAACATTAGCACATTCACCTCTAAGCTCGATTGCAACTTAGATTGTTATTGCTGTGAAATCTACATTAGTGCTACTCTACATCGGTTGAACCGACCCGAGATGAGTGAGATGAGAGGTCGGTATTACTCTTAATTTCAATTTAATAGTAATGTTTAGTTGTTATTATTAAGTATGCTGCTGTAAAGTTAAGCAGCCTTTTACCACAGAATATGCGTATACGAAATATATGTTATTGCGTTTGTGTGATCTGAAAATAAGAATACCTAATGACGAAACGAATATGGCACGGAAAAAACCTAACCCAAAAGTGAATAACAAAATAATTAAGTACCTATTATAATACATGTATAGTATTTATTTAGGTCTTAATGGATACACATTGCACTCATAGATTAATAGATAGGTATGACTGTGTAATCCGATCAGCACATTAGCCTAAGTAGCGCCAACGTGTAGAGCATCAGATTGCATGTGCGCAACATAATAAATTTCATTTCATGCATTTCATCTTTAGAGGGTGCAAAATTAAAGTTGAAACATAACCTAATTTGTAAAACTTCACTAAGGATTTATAAAATAGAAAAGTGCTGTTCAAATACATTATGTTCATATTAGTTAGGCATTCTATTAAGGGATCGACTGAATTCAAAAATTGGGCGCGGCACTAAATGTGAGTGTTGCATTTCTTATACCATGTATGTTTCTGCTATACTTACGTTTACCGGACCATAAAAGTTCAAGCATAATATGAAACATAAGTACCTATTTTGTGTCAAAAGTATGTATGCTTTGCCTCTGGTCCACTTAAACGGTATTAAGGGCAGCTTTTCACACCTTCAAATCGCATTATACCGTTTCTCGTTTGACTTTTAGTGCGTACCTTTCGAATAAAATAGTCAAAAGATGGCGCATTATGAAATCTCAAGCGCGTTCTAATGTTACGTTAGATTGGCTAACTTAAAATTAGAACTTAAGCTTAGTTGCTTTTCAAACTCTTCCGCATTCTTACAACAAAAAGTGTCTAGGTAGTACACACACTCAAATACTAATAGATTAATTTAAAGTAAGTATGTATTATTTCGATAGTAACTATCTAAAACCTTTGAAACAAATTGAACAAACTTATAGGTATAATATCTTGCAAGTTTGAAACGGTATTTGGCAAAAAGTGTCATAGCGGTGCCTGTCTACGGAACTAACGACTTATGATACAAATACAAAGCGGCTCTTGTTTTGAAAATGTAGAGCCGAGTCCCGCGGTGGCCGAGGTCGTCGACCTCGTTTCGACTTGTATCTATGCGCGTGCGTGGACGGTACCTTCTGGCAACTACCTAGCACGAGAACCCATGCTCTACTATAGAGTCAACGGGTAACCGCGTTTTAGGAAACCGTTTTATGTTTCAACCATAGGGATTCAGGTTACTATGGTTGTCGAAACTTTTGTACGGAAGCTTCTGGTTCTTGGGTAGATTTGGTTTTTTATTTCAAAACTTATCACGCACACATAGATATTAAAATACAATTTAAGTGTGAATCGTTTTCCGTATAGAAATTTTAAAAAAAGAATCAATTACAAACCCGTGTTTTTTCGCAAAGTAAAAGGTAATTTTTATTTGCGTATTTATGAGGCCTAACTTCTTGCCAATAAATGGAGGAGGCCTATGCCATGAGTATAGTCGACAAAAATATAGTGTCAAAAGCGAGACTCAATTTTGAATCAAAAAATTTAATGAAAAATCTTTGTATGGGTGTTCAGTCAGACTAACCGAGCTACTTATACATACATAAATCACGTCTTTATCCCTTACGGGGTAGACAGAGTCTAAGGTAACAAGACCTCAAGGCCACGTTTAGCATGATTGTGATCGTATAGGTGGAAAGGGGAATCATAATAGTGATAGGTTGCTATGCTAGCCTCAACGCCTATAACATGATTCCTAAGATTTTCGCCCATTCCCTCGATGGGCTTTTACCATCTGCGCGGGAAGAGAATCAACTGGTACATTCTATGTTTTTTCTTTAACCCCAGACCAGCGTAAAAGTAACTACTTAGGTACCTGCTGAAATATTCCGGAACAATTTTAAGAGACCTTGTATTTTCAAAAGATTATTCACAAAATTGGCACTCAGTCTCACCCGTCCATGAAGCTTTAATTAAATGTTTTTTTCTACTCTTGTACTCTTATTTGGTTTATGTAATCACGAGCACCACTATAACAACACTCATATTACTCATAATGAGACTTTGGATAAGTCTATATTGTTTATTCTCTCTAAAAGCACTTGTTGGCTTATGCGCTCTAAAAGTGCTTCGTTGTTACGTAGGTAAAACTTTTACTGCTAATGAGTTTTTTTTAATTTGTCCATCAGACAGGCTATGGTCAAAAACCATTCAGTCGTTCAGCACCAAATACGGTGGTAGGTACTTCTTTAGAAAGCAAACAATTTCAATTTATTCAATATTTCAGTATATTTCAATTTGACAATTATTGTTTGGGATCCAAGATGGCGGATATAATTTGACACTTGAAATGAAAATGGTGATGGGTGTCGTTTTCAGGTACTTTGTTGGCTCTGAGCTCAAATTTGGCATAATTTTTTGGATTCAAGATGGCGGATGACATTTTGACAAATGTTTAGACAAAAATGTTGATGGGTGTCGTTTTCGAGTAATTTGGTGGCTGTGATCACGAATTTGGTTTAGTGTTTTGGATCCAAGATGGCGGATGACAACTTGACACTTTTGACATAAAAATCTTGATGGGTATCGTTTTTGAGTAATGTTGTGGCTCTGAGCACGAATTTGGCATAATTTTTTGAGACCAAGATGGCGTATGAAATTTTGACACTGACACAAAAATATTGATGGGTATCGTTTTCGGGTAATTTGGTGGCTCTGAGCTCGAATTTGGCACAATTTCATGAATCCAAGATGGTGAATGACATTTTAACACTTTGACACAAAAATGGTGATTGGGTGTAATTTTCGGGTAATTTGGTGGCTCTGAGCCCGAATTTAGCATTATTTATGTCTTATTTACAGTACATAGGCCCCGGTCCAACGGTGAACACCTTTCAGCTTTTGATGATGACGATGATGATAATAATTTTAAAGAAGTCTTATAAAAAGTATTGTATGCAACGTTGTATAATTAAGTAAAAAAAAGCTCGTGGCGTCTTTTCTTACTCACACCACTCGCCTTTTTTGACCCCTCTTATACAACAGTTGCATAAAATACTATTATGATTCGAAGTTCGACCATAATATTGACAGACAACATTTACTTAATTTAGAAAATCCTAACAACGCATTTATTTATTAAAACAAATACCATCGAACCACTTCTCAAAGGTTTTTCATCCTCGAAGAAGAGTCCGTAATGTCTAGAGCACAGCATGTGGATAAGTACAGATTTTTCCGAATATTCGTCGTTATATTTTATCAAGCAAGTATTTGGGTCACTATTTGATTACACACTTACTGAACAGGAAATTCGATGGACTAATTCGGTTAATATTAATTTGGGTTATTGAAAGAGGTCGTAGGAAATGTTATAATAAAATAATCATTTATTTTGGGCCCCTACACCGACCACTTTTTTTCTTTTATGGACTTCCTTCACGTGTCAAATACATTTATTATTATATTAGCGTATATTTGTGTCTCACTGCTGGGCAAAGGCCTCCCCTCTCGAGCTCCACATCTCCCTATCCAGAGTTATTCCCGGCCACGCGGTCAGTTCCGCGTCCAGTAGGCTTATTACCTAACTCGCTCGCAATCGCCATCGTGTTCATTTTGACAGTTCTTGTATGAATGTGACAGCTGGCTGATTCCGATGCCAATTGTCAGCCCATACATGAACTGTCAAATGAACACGATGGCGATTGCGAGCGAGTTAGGTAATAAGCCTACAGGTCAGCTCGCCATTTCCGCCTCGGCTTGCCTTGTCGCCGGTAGCCGTTGGGTGGCACCCACCACGTGGCTGAGTGTGCCCATCTTTCCGGGCGCATTCGGTAGACATACCCATAATCCCAATTAAGCTTGGCGGTCGCTTTCCCAATTGCTTTGCTTTTACATTGCGCTCATAGCTCGTTAGCAAAATCTATAATAATCTAACTAATGCTAACTTGTTAACAATTCTTGCTAGGCTTCATTAGAATTCTTGTTAGGCACTAGCTAGTGCAACGTTATTTTTAAATCGAAGAACAAAAGACGTCAAAGACGTGTAGGTATCTATAGCCAACACGACAGCACACTGCTTAGGATAAGGGGAGAGAGAAATGTCAAAGCATAGATCCGATAACGGATTCCAAAATGTACGCCATATTATACGAACATTAAAATCATTAATTTTTTTGAGTCTTTTTTTTTGTTAAAAGTATCAAATGAAAATAAATAAAAGTCACTGAATATAATGCATTTGTTTCTCATTCTGTAGCATAAGTAGATAATAAATGTCTCAATGTAATGCATTAATACCACACATAATACAACCCTAAGCGCAAGACAAATAACTTAAATTTTAATCCAATTAGCTAAAATAACACTAAGTAAATTGATATCTAGATCCTAACAACGCTTTTACCCGTAGATGTAACATTAATTAGTATACTGGAGCATGTTGGTTGGCCTCGTGATTCACTATCTCGTACCCTGCCGAGCTTTCCCTTCTTGACATCTTCAGGGCCTAACTTTCCAACACAGATCTTGGCATAAATAGACCTGGGAAATTTCCTTTGGTACAGTCTCAACCTCGTGACCTCGTAGGGCCGGTGGCCTAAATTAAATACGTGTTAAGTAAATGTGATCCGAGCTCTGACTTTGCTTTTTCATAAGTAAGGAGTTTGTTTTTTCGTCAAATTAAATAGACCTTTGAAATAGAGTTAATTAATATTATTCCTAAACCTGTTAGTAAATTTCTGTGGATTCTAATTCCAACTCCCTGATATTGGAGTGACGAAAATTTTTTAAACACCTGAAATTGAGACTGAATAACAAATGCCTATCTAAAGAGAAATTCGCAAATATGTAGGTACTCTAACCAAAATCAAGAGTCACAAACATGTTTAATCTAAACTGAAAGCTGTGTTTCATTATTAGGTAGTCGAATGTTCAAACACTACCGGATGTATCAATTCAGATTAACTTTTTAGAAGAACTTTTAATGTCATTTCTAGTTATCAAACTAAATATCAAGCCATTGAGTTCAGAAAGTTGCAAAGAACAGTGAAAGTGTCCCCACAAATCCCACAGCAAACAAGTGGTCTTTGTTGGATGCTATTTTATTTTGGCATACGCTTAGTTTCTTTTGTACTAAATTGGAGTTGAAGCAAGTCGACAGCCATTAATCATGGTATTTGGTAAAATAGAGGAGCATGACTTTCTAGAGGCAGCGCGCGCCGCTCTCGGCGGAGCCGGCGCCTGCGCCGCTGCTTTCTACCAGAGCCGCGGCTCAGCTCCACACAAACTGTAACTAATAGATTAGATTGAAAGAAGCGAGAAAGCGAGTGAGGCGCGGGCGGGGAACTAGGTCACTTTCATTTTCGTTCATTTCTTTTCGGATGCAACGTGCTTGACGTTTGCCGTGCTGGTTAGCGCGTGTTCATTACCTCCTTTCTTTAAGGACAGGACGTTTTGTTTAAAACAATAACGCCCCGAAAATTGGCATGTAGTTAGAGCTCATTGAATCACAAAAGCAAATATAGGAAGTAGTTTAATGCAAAGAAAAACCAGCGCAGTTCATGAAAGTTAACACTTGTATTTATGTAGATATCCATATTAAAAGTTCTGTAAACAAGTATATAGACTAAGACAACTAAAAAAAAACCCAAATAAATAATTATTTTATTGAATCAGGCATTACTTTGCGGAGGTCCATTTCATGAAAAACATATATATATTGCGCACAGGCTTGGTTATCTTGCACGTGAGTAGCGTAATTGCATGGTAAGTATTTTTTGTTCATTAAAATAATTAATATTGAACTTTATTTATTTTTAAACTAAGCCTAGGGATATCCTGGTATTTTTGATTCTAAATAGGTATAGTATTTTGAAATGTAATCAGGTCCCAAAGACATATTATAAATAAATAGAAAATATATATTATATAATTAATGAAATTTCTATTCTCACCTTGGAAAAAGCCTACGTGATCATCAATGTCGATTTCTGGCAGCCATTGCCAAACACATTTTTAATTGTTATGTGCCCGTTAGTTTGCTGACTACTAAGGTTACCGCTATGTAAATATTTACGATCAAATCAAAGTCACGTTCTACTATTTCAATTAATTTAAAACGTGATACATTGTTTGCAAAATAAAATTTTAGTCTTGCTATACGACTATACCTATTACTTAGCTCTTTGGCGTACCGAATACCTACTAATGCGAAAAGAAAGTTCCAAATAAAATTTCAGAGAGCCCTAAATTTCCTCATTTGTATCGCAAGATCTTTGCGGTTAAATAAAACTTATTCTAAGTTATCTTCTTGTGGCATTTTCTTACAGGGAAAATCGAGTTCGGTAGTGCTTTTCTATTGATAAATTAATTATTTTAAGGAGAAATAAGTCATGTACAAATTTTACAAATTGAAAATGTATAACCACGTGTCGAGCTTGAGGCTTGAGCCGGAGCGTTAACTTAACTCGGGACTTTTAAGGCTATTCTTTTAAACAAATATGGAGCAATGCGTGCAATTGTGAACCGGATTTAAGACAATCCGCACTCCGCAGCCGCGCCAGCACCGACAAGCGCCGGCGCAGGGCGCGCGCGGCCGCGCCGACGACTGTCGAAAGTGAGAACTTTCTAGGCCGCACCTTCACCAGCACGCTAATCACGCACTTTTATATCACGCCAGTTTTCTAATACAATAATATTCAAGGCAACCTGTGACAAATGATAATACTTTACTTATAAACATAGTGTTGTACCTGTACTATTATTTATGTGGGTCAACTGAACTAAGTACCAGGACTTCTATTTTTGTTGAACAAATGATTCACATCTGCCTTCTACGCATGGGGTCTGAGTGTTCTGAGGCGCAAATTAATAACAATCTACAATATGAGGTTCTATTTTTGTTCCAGACTATGACAAACAGACGGGCTTGCAGTGAATCACTGTCACTAGTCACATCTGAATTAAACATATTTTTTGTCGCAAACTAAAAACTATTTATAAAAATGAAACTGTAGAGTGTAGTCAGTCCTATTCGTTCCGCTTTTGAGTGAAAGTATTGAATTGTCATAAATACGCGAGTAAAACCAAATTGCATACAAATAGCGAGTTGGTAAATCTGCGAGCATTTCGAATATAATTCACGCTTAACTTTCCGATAAATGCAAGCACTTTCTACACTTGTCAGGTCAACTACGCAGTGCGATAGTGTAGTGGAAAAGGTGAAATTTAGTGGAGCGAGAAATCGACGGGATGCGATGTTTATTGTAGCGCGGTGCGATCGGGCGTGCGCAAGAGAAACTGAAAGTAATGGCGCCGGAGCAACCCACTTTCACTGGTGCTGCGCGTGCGCCGCCCTCGCGGCTCCCGGCCTGCGCAGGGGCGCGCAGTGCCACCCGGCCGTTAACGCCTCGTCAAATCCGATCAGTCGGATCTTGACGTAGGTACTTATTTGCCCACAGTCACAGTTTTGTACTTGTAAGCCATGGTTCCCTCAATTCGAAATGCTAAACAGCAATTGTGCAATTCTAATTTAATATTGATTTATCTAGAATTTGCAGGTTTTTTTATTCCTTAGCTTAGATTTGTAAACGAAAATTATAATTTTAATGGTCATTTTTAGCAGTCGAAACATTTTAAGTCCAATAGTTACATAAGAGTAGGTATTTACCTACGAATATCAGGTAGGTACACATATGAACAATACTGTTTAAAAATGTAATTATATTTAACTAAAAATTAGCACCTTGGTAGTTGCAACTTTGTCACGTTATACCTTATTGAGGATTTGGAGACATCCATATTTTGACATTTATCAGTTAAACTTACCTGAGCGTTTTTCAAAAAAATGACCATGAATAGTCTTTTCAAGAATTTTTCTATTTTGGGTTTGGGTTTACTATATCGATCCTTATACAAGAAAAAATGATCCTGGTATTTTTTTTAAAAAAACGCTCACCTGCTGCATTTACATGCTGGGATTGCATTGTAGGTACCTAATGATATATTACAATGGAAATAAAAATAATGCTGTATTTACGGGTTTTTTGACAATACGCATTTAAATTTCGACGACGCGTTTGGCCTAGTTGGTAGTGACCCTGCCTGCGAAGCAAGCATTCCTGGTTCGAATCCTGGGAAGGGCACACATATATTTGTGTGATGAGCATTTGTTCCTGAGATGGATGTTTATATCTATTTGAGTATGTATTGCTCTATATAAGTATTATATCGTTGTATAGTACCCATAACACAAGCCTTGCTAGCGCTTACTTTGGGACTAGGTCAAAATGTGTGAACTGTTTCCTAAAAAGAAAAAACAAAAAATATATATATTTATGCCCAAAAATCCTTCTCAATTATTATAATAATATGTGCTGTTTGTGACTCAGGGGCCCGATTTTTGAATGCATATCACTCGAAAGTACCACTCGACAGTGGTAAAAATTTGATTAAATACTACATACATACATACATACATACCGTCACGCCTCTTTCCCACAGGGGTAGGCAGAGACTACTTTATTCCACTTGCTACGATCCTGACATATTTCTTTCGCTTCATCCAGTCATCAATCTCTTCATACATGCTCGTCGGTTTCGGGTACTCCTGACCTGACCTAAATACTACAGCTCGAATTATTTTTTTAACTAGTTGACAAGATTGATAAGAGCTGTAATTTTCTTCTAAGCTACATCTATTTCAAATTCAGCACGATATTTCACCACTTTCGACGTGATATTCACATATATGCTTTCAATTGACAAGTATGTTTAAAATGAATAATTAGTAAAATAAATCAAAAATAAAATAATGTATTTTTAAATATAGGCACGCACAACTAAGCAAACAAATGAAATTGGAAATAAAATAACAATAAAGAAAATTATTATACGCAAGTCACAAATAATAAAAACAGGCAGATATTTTTACGCCATCCAGTTACGTAAATTTACAACTTATAGTAACTTTTAATTTGTATATTGTATTACTTTCTACTTACCAGATCCGTGACTCGTTTTCAATTGCGGATTAAGAAATCGCAAAGAAAGTGTGATTTAACTTGATTATCGTTCGTGTTCATATCAATTTTAAGCAAGAGGCTGTAAAAAAATGAGTCTCAAAAATCTTAATAAGAAAAACTGTCCACTTACTAATGAAGAAGGAAAAATGTTACTAGTAAAAGAAGCATAACGCTTCACTTTTGATAAATATTTATACCAATACAATTTTTGGAGACCGTTATGTTCAATGCTCTCCGACAATTTTTCTTCACGATGTCACTGACAAAGACTTATTCATTGAACAAAATTATTCCGCTCCGTGCGCCATCTGTTGGTAAAGGTTGATGAAGCATTGACACTTACAAACAACTACCTCAATGAAAGATCGTTTAAATACATTATTCTTTTGTTATGAATATGAGACGTGTTTTTCATCAGGCAGAAGATACCCCCAATTGAACTTGTTATACTTATACTTAAATCGTCTTTTAAGCCGGAACTTGTCGCTTAATACAAAGGTAATTGTTATAAATGGCTGAAGTACATTATGTAGAGTAACCGAATCGGATATACATATTCTCAAAAAAAGTTTTTTAAAAAGATGGTTATTAACCTGATTTATGGTCAAAATATTGCGAGTATATATTAAAGCAAAATAAACAGTTAATTGGAGGGTTGCAAAAACTTCTTGATTTGAGCACTAAATAGCTGGCTGATTGTAAAATTTTGTGAAACACTCCAAAAGTAACCTAATATCTTTAAAAAAGCAAAAACAATTTTAATTCAGTGATCGAAACCCTTTCATTTCAAAGACCAGTAATACTAAGTATAAATACGCAGTCTGGAGGATCAAAACAAGTTATCGATCAAACTAAATAAAAGAGCCGCCCAGACGAGTTCAAAAATACTGGTTTCCAATCACGGGAGACATGCCGACATATGAACACATAGTATAAGTATATGTTCCCTTCTTAATTCCCAAGGGATGCGGGCACACGCGATGGCGCTGGGTGGCCCTTTACAGTCTTGACTCGAGGAAAAGAAACTCTTGTAATGAATGTCGTAATTTGTGAAATCAAATACAAAATTGGGTATTAGAATAATCCTTAGAATTTTAATGGAACTGGTTTTTCCACGAACAATTACTCAAATAATATTTGAGTTAATTTTAGAGCGGAACTAATCTATCAATGTATGTTACTGTGATTTACTAATTAATACACTCCATATTTCAAAACTCATGAATTCAAACTAGTCAGAAATGTACCTTGATACTCCTCTAAGCTGCATAAATAAAAGTTTTCTTTAAACGAGAATCATTAATATTTCAACTGCAAATATTAGCTGTGTCATTTCCTTCTACTGGTACCTAATTACTCACCCGATTTCGAAACTTGAAATCACTCGAAAGTACGATTCGAAATTGATGAAAAATTATCCTGAATCTGAATCACGAGTAGAGTAAATAGTAAAAAGCTCTAATTATTTTAGTCAACCCGTCGCAACTGTTGCAAAACTACAGCTTAAATTAATATCGATAATTGTCGTGATTTATTACTTACTAGCTTCTATTATACATATAATTATACATCTGAACCTTCCTCTCGAATCACTCTATCTATTATAAAAACCGCATCAAAATCCGTTCCGTAATTTTAAAGATCTAAGCATTCATAGGGACAGACAGTCAGACAGCGGTAAGTGACTTTGTTTTATACTATGTATTGATTACAGCTGTAATTTTCTCCTAATCTACTCGTATTTCAAATTCAGCACAATTTTTCAACACTTTCGAATGATGTGCTTTTAGAAAGTTTTGTAGCATTAGACAGTTTCATCCACTTTCAAATGGTATCACTATGATCCATATTAAAGTTGCATTAATTAGTATTCCAAAATCCAAATCGTTTTTTTTTTCGTAAGCGGCAGCGTATTGTATGGCGAAAGGCGACGCGAGTTCAGGCGGTGTCGCTGAACCCACACGAGTCAAGGGCCCCGGTCGACGACCGCGCGGCCCGCGGCCCGCGGCCCGCGTTTCGTCCGCACAAATAATAATACCCATAAAACAGCCGACTGCCCACTTTATAGTGCAGGTACCTGTGCAGATGCTCCCAGCGAGGGTTAGCGCGCTGTTTTTTGAGCATTTGATTTTTTTAAAGCCTTGGACACTTCCACGCTGTGGATTTTACTTCTCTTTTGTGATGTGGAATGGGCTGATTAACATTTTATAATAATGACTGAAAGCATTTATTAAAATTATGTAAACTAAAATAATAAATCATAACATTTTGTACCATAGCCGTAGTTTAATCAGTTTTTGTGTATCCATTGTTACATTTCAAACGTATATACATACATACATAAATAAGTGATTTAAAGCTAATAAATACATTTTCAAATTTTACATAAATTTTGATAGTGACAGTGTGTACTAAACTCAAAATAAAATAAATTAATAATTGACCCAATCCCAAACAAAGCAAATGGGAACAAGCAGAGCACAAGACAATACGGATATATTTACTGTAAGTATGTATATAAAAACTTAAATAAGAACATATAACATTATAATTCGAGTGTGTAGATATTCTGACTTCCATATTTATCTAACGGACAAAATCCTGCTACAGCAGGAATTCAAACCCTTGGTTACCCGTGATTACTCATCAAATTACTAGGTTATCCGGTCGTCACTACATTATTAGTACTAAAGATTAAATGGAAACCATGAATAATTTATTCATTTATTTGTTTCATCTATCTACGTCTATCTTCAGCAGACCTAGTTCCTGGTTACGGTATTGTCAAATATTTTGAAAATATCTTTGATTTGCAATTTAGGAGCATGTTCTCTAATTTCATGACACACGACGTAGAATTAGAACAGTGAAAAATGAAAATGAAATAAAAAAACCGGTCAAGTCCGAGACATACTAGCGCACCGAATCCGTACAAATTCGGCAAGTGAACATAAAAATCCCGTGTTAGCAGACTCATTCTAATTACGCTTTGGCTAGTCCCAAGGTTATCTGCAACAGCTCGTTGTGTGGCACCGCCATCAAGTAGCCTACTGCCCTAAGCATGTCTTCGCGGCTTAAATTACGGCATTGCAAAGCACAAAAAATTACAATAATTTGATATATCGCCACAATCCCTTGAGAGTGTTGATGTGTGTGTCTCGAATGCGTTCGCGTTCGTCTCGATTACAAGGCGAATTATAGACCGACCGCTTAAATGAGTCCTCGCCCGCTGCTGGTCTATGTGGTGCGCCACTAGCGGAACGAAACGGCAACAAACTGCATGTATTGTGTGTATTACATATTTGACTTTTCAACGCAAACGCGTTCGAGACGTATTTTGTTACCGAAAACTTGTTACAAAGCATACCGAGCCTCACAAGTTTTCATAAAACCGTTCACGTAAATGTCTCAATTACCTACTATGGAAAAATTGACAGCGCCACTCGCGGATCGAAACGACGGATGGATTAGATCTAGAAAATGTATTTTATCTATATCTCTCATGACCTTGTAATTCATGCAAACCTATTTACTAGAATTATCAATTTTACCACGCCCAGTATGAAGATATCTTCTAAAACTCCGAATGTAGAAATTCAGGACAATCCAGTTAAGCGCGGTGCTAACACAATTAGTAAAGCTGTAACTGACTAGTCAAACTAATTAATGTTTCCTACTTCACAATTGGTTTATCCTTGAACTCAATTTTCCCAATTATTTAAGGGCTTATATGAATTCCTAGAGGAGTAACCAAAAGAGTGGTTAACGGTATAAGTGACTAATCACCAGTAGGTACTTATGTCGCAGAATTGGATGGCAATTAGCCGCTCTATTATTGATTGATTCCTCTTTGTAGGAGTTTTAGGAAACAATGAAAACAATCTCTCTTCACATCTACACGTGGATACTTGGACTAAATATTCAGTATTCATTCAGTTCTGCATAGTCTACCAACTAGGAACTTTCGAAGATACCTTCAAAAATATGCTAGCAATATTTAGGTACGTTTTCCAAATACCTTGGTTTACGAATGATATCTATAAACTATGCAGATAAATAGCCTTAATCTCTTAAATATGTTGCTTTAAGTTAAAACAAAATATTGTTCTATTCTACGAGTACAAGGTACAAGTTATGATTGGGCGTGCGGTGTCGCGGTCGGCCGTCGAACCCGCTATGTAGGGTACGCTCGCTCCGCGGTTCACGCCGCGCACGTAATAGGGTAAAGCTGTGCGCAAACGACCGGCGTCAGCTCGTACCGGTTCATGTTTTGTGTACAACTAGAGCCAAGTAGACTTCTGTAAGATCTATTGAACTTACACCAAGAATTAAACAGCAAACTCACAATTATAATCCAGGAACGATCCGACTACTTTTGGCGTATTTCAGGGAACTTTCCTCAGAGCTGGGCGGTTTTCATTGGGTTATTTTCAATATAAATTATGTGTCAAAATAAAGTATTCAATTATGCTGGTTTTTTAAGAGTAGATGAGAAAAATAATCTATTTGTAAAGTAGACTGAAATTACACAACCGTCGTTTCATGTTCTTTATCTTTGTACCTATTTGAGAAACACCCAAGTTCGTTAAAAATTTAGCGATGTCGTATTCGATTAACTATAGGATAATTGAAACATTATTAACTTGTACCGTTATTGCACTTAGCCAAGAAAATTGTGTACAAGGGTTTTCCAATGTCAAGAATGGATTTTCCTTATTTACAAAGACATGCCATTATGTAATGGCAAAATTTAAAAACCAAAGACATTGTTTCTTGCCATTGTATTAGTTGGAATGGAGTATTAGTTCATCCACTTCGCTCCATATTCTAATCATAGACATATCTTATCTTATCTTAATCTAGGGGTTCCTACAATCATAGACACATACTTTTTGAAGGCAGGTTTGTAAAATTGACATATATTCTCTGTTTAAGTGATTTAATAACACGTTTTAGTGTGTTTAGTGTTGCTGTTGTCATTTAGAACCTCCTCTCACACACTCAAAGGTTGACTCGAAGAGATCCCTTAAAGGGATAAGTGCGCCTTTGTGCGTGTATCTGAGTGTTTCTCAATTGTATTTGTTTTATGTTTTACTTTGCACAATGAAGAGTTTACAACATACCTACATAAAAAGTGCCGTTGAAATGCGTGCACAAATTGTTGGAGTTGTCTTTCGTTAGACAGAGTCTACCTAAGCGTACTTAACCTTATCTTAATAACCTCAAGACGTAATAATAAAACCAACAGATTACGGATTTTATATGCGAACTATTTTTTATCTCTTTTTCTTCGTAAATTAAAGTACACAAACAATTCTTAACTTTCATGGTGCATCTTCGTCAGTAAAATGCAGCGCGTCACGAAGAAAACTGAAAGACATTCGAATTGAAAACAATGTAACGAAGTGAAGAAAGGACAATGGAGGCATCACGTCGACAGTTTGTCACAGGTTTTATTGGCAAGCCGTGACCGTAAAACGTCTGAAAGGTATTCGTAACAACAGCGACGTCACCTTCAGAGATTCTATTTGAGAGACCGTTTCGGCTAACGACCGCTCCGCGAGAGGTTAATCGTCGTTTACCTGCGTGTAGCGTGTAACTGTCGGTGCGGCGCGGGCTTTGTTCGCCCTCCCGGCCGTGATCGTGGTCGCTCACCCGCGCTCGCACTAAACCCGCGGCTTTATTGAGCGGGGGCGGCGGCTGTCCGCGAGATTTGTGTAACGTCCTCAAACGGCCCATCCATCCGACTCCGGGCCGAGTGCAACAGCCAACACACATAAAGATCCGGACTTACTCACCTCGCTTAATGCGGTGAATACCTGGTAGGATCCGGCGCTGTTAGCACAAAGTTGCAAAGTGCTGTTTTAAAAGTAAAGCACGAACGCTGTGCCTTTTCACTGTACATATTTTAAGTATAAACAATCGGTCAGTATCAGTAAGTGCAACAGTGCTCTTAAATAAAACAATTAACATTTTAAGGCATTGATTTCATAAGTAATAGAACACGAATAAACAGCTGCCATGATCTCTTTTATTTTTCTTAGTACTGCAACACACAAACTCACTCATCCATGTATTGCTCACTTCCCGTCCTCTAAAGGTAGACCAAACGAGCGAATGCTCATTCTGTCCCCACTCTACCAAATTTATTCTGTCAAATTTGTATGGAGAGTGACCAGTTATTTTTGCTGTCCACAATAAATTTGATAGAATGAGGATTCGCTCGTTTGGTCAAACTCCACCTTCACAAACATTTTCCAGTTTCCAGCCTGCGCCATAGTACAGTACCTACCTACAAACTGCGCAATCAAATGATAAATTGCATCGAACCTAGGCATCGAACGTATGTTTGTTATAAAGACGACGAACTGTGACTGTGTGAGCGATGAGCTAGTTACGTTACGAATTAATAAATTAATAATAAATTTGGCTAAATCACTACTACTGCGTTCTAAACGTAAAAGTTAATCGAAAATGACTGTATTAATTTCATTCCAAGGACATGGAAGTCGCTCAAAATACCGCCTGGTATTTGCATCACGAATTATCCCCTAAGCTACTAAGTTATAATACAATTCGTACCCGTAACGTAACTACCGAACTTATAACGAGAGCGACACTGTACAAAATGTTCAATACAACATCACCCACGCGACTCCTATTGCTCAGAACAAAATATTAGGCGCAGTATCATTTATTACGGCACGGCAAAAATGATCTAACACAACGCTGGTATTTCCTTTCATAAGGAAAGCAAAGCAAACGCCTAAGTTACTTATAAAATAGGGAATAATATTAATGAAGAATGTTGGCAGGCAGGCGGGAGCGTGGGCGGCGGGAGGCAGGGTGGCCGGGAGGCCGGGACTCGTGTACGGTGCACTATAGCACTCGTAGCTATGCTTCCACAATATATACCTACATAAACATATATCTTTGCAGAAATTTTCCAAGAATGGTATTGCGTAATAGACATTTCCAAGAATTTGAGAATTATATGAATGGTAGAACAGAAGCAACAGTGCTTTATGTTAAGAGTTTAACCGATAGTTACCTACGCTGTGTGTTTGTTTATTTCCTTATCAGTTTTACATCATCCTAATTGCACCTTTTTTTTGTTTAAAGAAAAAAATGTATATATGCCCAATTAGCATTATATTTCTAGTAGGTTGTAACTACTTACTGCCTTTAAATAAAATTGCTGCGTCGTGTCGTGATAATGATAAGACGATTACTCAGTATGGGCAGATTACTAAATTAATTTAAAAACTACACTGTTATGTCGGGATAACGAGGAGATGTACTGATAAACTTTTAAATGCGTCATGAAAATAAAAACGGACAAGTTATTAAATGCTCAATATACTTGTACATGCTTGTAAATCGACTCAATGTGATACGTGAGTGATCTGTTTATTAATCTGTGCTTGTAAGTGCCTAACAATTGATAGGCACAGATTTATAACTGAAATTAAAAAATAAAACAAAATTTATTTTTGCAAATTGGCCGCCAAGGGCTTTTTTACGTCTTTTTTGAAACTACTAGCGCATGCGGAAAGACCATCATTGCCAAGAAATATGCGCCGCAAGAAACTTGGCAGAAGGTCATTTTTTCGAAATAAAATATATTAAGCTAACTAGCTGTTGCCCGCGACTTCGTCCGCGTGTGTTTTTGTGATACTTACGGCTTTTCTCGATATCAAAATTATTATTATTATGACTATTAACTTCGTCACATGAACCACTGAAAGTATGTACGAAACTATACTTTTAGAATTACGTCATGAAAATAATAATTTGCGACACGGAATTTTGAAAAAAAATCAAGTGCAAACTGGTTAATGACTCATCACATTTATTTATACTTTATTTTACAAATAGTTTTATTTATAGTTTTGTTTATAGTTTCTTTATTCAAAAAAGCTAAGTACAGTTTTAATTACATCACTATTAATTTCGCCAAACTATGACGCTTATTGGCGAATACTGCGCTCACTTTAACGATATTTGTACCCTGATTAATTTAAAAAATTAAATCTATTCTAACCAAATAATACATAAATGTACCTGTTTTTACCTTACAACTAACAATTCATTTACTAATCCGTTTTAATTAATATTTTGCGACTCAATTTTTTCTAGCAGAAGCTTTTTTAATTTATTTTCTTGGTTTAAGTAGGTACGTAATTACAGATTATTAACACTTATTATCATTCTACAAATTAATTACCTACAGGGGCCTTGCCATAGTTGCCATGATGTCTTAATGCGATTCAGTTTAGGTTCGCTCGCTGTCAGATTTATACTAAAAGCACCAACTTTTCACAATAAAATTCTGACATGTTCGTAGCGCAGGCGTAAACGCGCCCTTTGATTTTGCTTTTTATAGGCAAAGGTACCAAGAACATACAGCCAAGCGTTTCACGCCGCCCTCATATTAATATCAGGTTTTCAAATAAGAGTGCGTTCAAAAACCGAACACGTTGTTAATAATGGCGCAATAAATAAAAACAAAAGTAACGGTATTGCATATTGAACTTTAGGTGTTAGGTAAAGAACACAATTTAGGACGCCAATTTAGGTTGATTTAGGATCGACAAAAATCTCTTCGTTGAAAAAATGCCTGTACAGCATGTAATTATTATATTAATGTTTTTTCAAAATTGACACGCTTTTCCGGCTATTATGTCTTATGTACATTTGTATCTATCTATTTTCTTCGTAGTATTATTTTGTTTGTAACTATTACCAACTACTTATACCGAGGAAGCTGATTTTCTTGAGTTCCGCTATTTTGTGCGTAATCACCTCAAAAATCAAATTTCAAGAAAACTGAGAAATTATATTTACCTGTATTAAATTGGAAGTATTATTTAGCAATTTCAAAAGGTTACGCTTCATTGGTTTTTATTGTATAGGTGTATGAAGTTAATTAATTTTAAACACAAAACCCTCTTTTTTGCGCCTCTGGATGAGATTAAAAAAAATGCTAAAACAGGTATTTCTTTATTTTTATTACTAAGTATTTATTCTGAGTTTCATGATTCTAGAACAATCTAATTTTCTTTTTTCATACAAACTTTAACCCCCCTTTTCACCCCCTTTTCCAAAATTTTCCACAATTTCTGTAGCCTATATCCTATTCTGAATTTATTGGAATCGATTTGTGAACATTTCATTAATATCCGTTCAGTAGTTTTTACGTGATGCTCAGTCAAACAAACAAACAAACAAACAAAAATTTTAAAAATGGTTTTAATATGTTCAGTTACCGATTTTAAATCACCCTGGTCGGTTTTTTTTTTTAAATCTTCAATGTACAGATTTTTTGGTCTCAACGATTTTATTATATGTATAGACTACTACAATAGGTACTTAAATTATTCTTAAATTAAATTCATTTATACATTTATCCAGTTAGTAATGGAATAATTTAATTGCAATAGATACAATACATCATGATTAATCTAAAAGGGATGTATAAGGTCCCCGAGCCTTAAATGATATTGGTCTATAGTAGAGATGTATAATCTCTACTATGGGGAAATGCTATTACAACACTCGGGTATCTTAAGACTGTAAAAACTTGCCCTGCCAAGCATAACAATTTCAAGCAATAGCACAAAGTGGAGCCTTGTCACATTAAATAACATAATATGATTTAATGATGTAGCAATAATGTTCGACAAGTAAAATCATTATGAAATTTACTGTGAGAATGATCTACGTAGGTCGCATTACAAACGGTTTAGTTGTACATCAGCCAACCAAGTTCAAACAGGTAAGTAGGTCTATGTAAAAGATTCCTTGTTATGGCTGAGCTGTAGGTATACGTGAATGTGACCGAGTGGAATGAAACCCACGACCTTGCGAGGGCGAGGTCGCGCCTCCCCCGCCGCCCGGCTACCTGCGCCTCCGCGGACGTCATTCGGGACGGAATGGAACCCTCCGCCAGGCCTAAGTACCTACGGCGCTATAGAAACACCGACCTTCATTGCCAAAACAAGGTCGTGGCTATGCTAACGTCGCATGTAACCACAATAAGTAGGCTTAACATTGACGTTCTAGGCAGCTATTAGGTACTCAAATCTGGTTAATTTTATACATTGTAAGCGAGCGAACTTTGATACTTGCCTACCAACGCAACGATTACATTTATTACATCGACGTCATTCAAGTTTTCAATATTCATTGTTTACTGCCCCCAGAAATTGTTAGGGTGCCTGAGTCACCTTACTTTGTCTAATCGGAATATGCTACACATTGATTTTTTGTACAATAGAGTGGCAAGTGACCACCTGATGGTAAGTGAGCACCCATGGACACCCACAACACCCGAGGATTGCCGTTGCGTTGCTAGCCTAGAAGATTAAGGTGGAACACCTCATTGTGCCAGTAATTTCACCAGCCGTCTTACTCTCCAAACATGCTAGAAATGCAGGGGTCAATTTGGGGCCTATATAATAGAAACTAATATTTGTTTGTAGGTACCTACATAGATGATGTATGTATAGTATTGTGTGATGAGGCGAGCCGGGCGCGGAGTCCGCGGGCGACCTTGGCCGTGATCGCGCTCGATATAGCCGGCCCTCCTCACCCCGGCCGCCGCCGACCAGCATTCACCCTGCCTCCCACCATCTCCCACCATATCCTATGTCTATTTCAAAATCTCCCGCGATTTAGATAACGAATGATACAGATTAACCAGACCGAGATTACTTCTTTCATAACCTAATAAAAAAATACTATCTCCGTCCTCGATTGGAGTTACTCGTAGTTTAGAGCTACTGAACAAGAAGAAGTGATTCCTATCGATGCAAATCTTATTAATATGACTGTTTACACAAAGGCGAATTAGTAGGCAGACGGCGTAGTTAGAGCGAATAAGAATCGGGCACCGAGGTCGGGCAGGCGGTGTTATTATCATTTATATGGCGTGTCTGTCCCTGAACTCTGGCCGTTAAGCGCGAGTGACGCACGTGGACTCAAATACCACCGACCCTGACCTCAGCCGTAAAAATACCTCTAATGTCGAGCACCACCCCACCCGGCCCTATGGCACATGCACCCTCTTTGGTATAAGTGACTGTTACGAAAATAGGCATTTCCTCGCCACCGTATTATTCCATTAAGACGGATGTAACGACAACAAAAATGTGTTGAAACAAAGGGAACAATAATAAATACATGGAATTACTCTAAAATAGCCAACGCAAGAATATATGATTATTTTGAGAAATACTCTTAAATGAAACGAATATTTTTTAGGAAATTAAATATATTTCAACAATTGGATTTTTCCTAGTTGTCATCTTAAATTTACATACCTAATACGGTAAATTATTTCGCTTTTTTACCTTTCTTTTTCTGCGGTTTATTATTCTTAGACGCCTTAGTATTCCTTGTATTCTTCATAGGCTTACCCTTCTTACCGCGGCCCATAGTTTTCTCCTTGGATTTCTGTGCGCGAAGATCCTTCTTCATTCGATTGTCAACCACCTTATAATGCCCCTTCACTCCGGTCGGTCGCTTCATACGCTTGGCTGTTGTGTGTTTCTTCGCAACAACGTATGTCACCTTTTTCTTGCCGTCTGTTTGCGCCTTTTTATACAGTGTCCTTATTTGCTGTGACTTCTCTCTTTCAGACATCTCAGCGTTTTCGATAACAGCCTCAACCTTCTTCTTTGCTCGCTCCATCTTCTTGATCATGCGCTTCTTCTTCCTGGCTTTAGCTTCTACTACTTTCTTTATTGGCCTCGCATTTATGTCTTGTAGTTTCTTTTTGTATTCCTCTGTGTATGTCTGCAATAATAAAACAAATGCATCAACTATCATCTAGTACAAACCAGCTTTCTTAAGTAAATAATTTAGTCCAGTAAAAACGCGAGGAGATATGGATCCTAAGAAAAATGGTTTTTCAGATTTCAATCTATTCTTTGGCTTACAATACAATATTCATAATCATCAAAATAATCCCTAATTTACCAGAGCGACGCTAACTGTCGTGTATATAAATTTTTTCTTACCTCAGGAACAACAACTTCTTTTTTCATGTGCTTTTTCTCATCTTCCACAAACCAATCCGGCAAATTCTTATCGTTGAAGGCATATCTGTTCCAGGCGTCATCTATGAGGTCCCTTTTAAATTTCTTGGAAGTCGCTATCATTGTTCCTAAAGCCATGGTCTCTGCATCCATCTTGAGAGTCTTTTTAAGCCTTTTCAACTCTGAAAAAATATGAAAGTATTAAATTAATTTGTTTGAATATAGATGTTTCGTCATACAGGCAAAACAGCCTAACAATAACGCTAAACAGCTTCTTCCATATAACAGGCCCACATATCATAACAGGCCAACTATTATACTTTTGGCACCTATGACATTGTATGTAAAGCAGTTTTTAACATCTGTACAGATTAAATATGACAGAACACTGCATGATTTTCTTAGCCCCATTAACCATTATACTACATACCTGGGTCCTGTGACACAACTTCAAAGCTCTCATTCCTATTTGCTTTACTGCCTGCTTTTCCCTTAGTCGGCGCTACATTTTCCTCTACTTCATATTCACTGTCTGAGGAATCATCATCAGAACTCTCTGAGTTTGAACGCTTCCTTTTCAAGCCATTCTTGTCTGGTGTTGTTTCCATAAGTTCATCCGCAACAGTTTTTCCTAAAAATGAAAGTATGATATATTGTATTCATGATTCATAATTACAATAAGTATGGTAATGCATTGTGGCATTTGCTCTTAAGAGTATTAGTAGTACAATGAATACAAACCTTTCTCCTTATATGTCTTGGCAAGTTTGTCTAAATCAACACCCTCATCGTCATCCTCTTGTATGTCCTTGAAGCAATCCTTCTGGAACCAGAGCTCAGCCTTTAGGGAGCGCCTGGACACTGGGTCTGAGTTGTCCAGGTCTGTCAGTAGCGGGTTATTTTTCGGGATTTTCGGAGTCTTGCTAATCTTACTGTTCTTCAAAGTATTTAGTTTTGTTATTTTATCAATTTTCTTTGATTCTTTTTCATCGTCGGAGAATGCTGTAATAACAACCCATGTTAGTACACATTGATTTTACTGTAGCAAAAAAGCAATATTTTATAAACGGTTTTATATTATTTAAAGGTAAAACAAACCCAAGGTTTCCTTATCGTTTTCGCCTTCCGAATCACTTTCCATTTCCAGTTCACTGTCAGAGTCTTTATAATAAAGCCCAGACTTATCCAGCTTTGAAGCCTCTACATCATATTTTACATATTTTTGTTTTACTTTCAGCTCATCGTCGGAATCGTCACTTGGGTCTGCCACAAGGTCTGGCTGCTGGTCTATTGTGCGAGATAATTCCTAAAACAAACAGATCATATAAAATTGAGAGATTGTAGTCAGAATGACTAGCAGTGAGTACAGTTTTGCTGTTTCTGATGCTTCCTACTTACATCAGCATTCTTAATGTCAGATAGTCTAAACATATCATTGCTCTCAAGTATAGGACCATCATCTCCCTTCAACACCATTTTCAAGTTCATCTTCTCAGCCAACTTTTGTCTTTGCTTGTTCAGTTGTTTCCTCTTACGTTTCGTTGTGCGACGCTCTTCATCCTGAAAATATTCAAGGAAATATGCGACATGTGAAAAGTTACAGGTTTTAACACACACATATACATACATACTCAGAGGTGCGCGCCCGGGATTTGAACCCACGACGCTCTGCTTGAGAGGCCACAGGTCAAACCACTAGGCTACCACGGCCACTTGTTTTTCGGAATTTATGTGCGAAAATTACATTTGAAATTTGCCATGAGCTTTTCGGTGAAGGAAAACATCGTGAGGAAACCTTGCACACATCTGCGAAGAAATTCAATGGTGTGTGTTAAGTTCCCAATCCGCACTGGGCGCGCGTGGGAACTATAGCCCAAAACCCTCCAATACACTGAGGAGGCCTATGCCATGAGGCACGCCGAATTACGCGACAATTTAATAATAAAACAACAAAAAAAAAAAAATGAAATTGTAGCGAATTCGGAATAAAAAGGCTATATTATTATTATTATTACACATACATACATACATATATCACGTCTTTACCCCTTCCGGGGTAGACAGAGCCTAAGGTAACAAAATCTTAAGGCCAAGTTTAGCATGATTGTGGGGTTATAGGTGGAAAGGGGAATCAAAATAGTGATGGGTTGCTAGCCGCATCGCCTATAACATGATTCCTGAAATTTTTGCCAATTCCCTCGATGGGCTTTTACCATCTGCGCAGGAAGAGAAGCAACTGGTACATTTTATGTTTTTCTTTACTCCCAGACCAGCATGGAAGAAACTTTAAAAAGTTTTTACAACTTTAAAAACTATAATAATTTGAAATTCCTCTATTTTATTTTAATAAAAGCCTAATTTTATTGTTAGGTGTAATATCCCATCCAAATGCAAGTTAAACTGAACTAATTACCTCAAGTTCGGCAATCTGTGTGTCCACTGCATCTTCATCTTTGTCCTCATCAGCTTTCTCTTCTTCAGTGTCTTCAACTTTTTCCACATCTTTTTTTTCCTAAAAATTACACAAAAGTATAATTATAAATGTGTAAGGAAGAAATATACTATAGTGCATAAGCAAGATGCAACAGTGGATGTCATAGGTTAGAGTGAGAAAAAGAATAAAGACGGCTTCCGTTCATTTAATTTGTGTTACATATATGTATCTCAATTGGGAATGGATGATTATTTTAAAAGTGCTTGGTGATTTTTCTATTGATAGGAATAACCATTCTTAGCTACGGAAAAAAGTTTCAGATTTTTCCGTCGAGCCATATATTTTATAAAAATAAAAACATTTCCTCAGTCACTCGGCGGGGTCTATACGGCAGTAAGCAGTACGCCAATGACATATCAAATTTTAAAAAAAAATGCTGCTTGAATCTGTGGTACACAATGACATTTTGTCACTGACATTGATTAATAGCACCGCACTCGGAAGCTAAAACAAGCAAAAACAACGGCTAAGTGGCGCCGTCTGTAGATTGTTGTTGGTACTAAACCACCTATTTGGGATTTCATTAAAATTACCATAAATTTCTCATAATTACTTTCAGTAGTGTTTTTGATTCGGAGTAGAAATAACCCAATAATTCCAAAATCTGAGAAAAAAATACATATTATGGTCATTTTTATTGAAATTCCCCATGTTTGGTTAGTAACACGAACAATCTACAGACGGCGCCACTTAGCCGTTGCTTCTTTTAGCTACAAATGCCATCGTGTACCACAGATTCAAGCAGCTTTTTTTTAAAAAATTTGATATGTCATTGGCATACTGCTTACTGCCGTATAGACCCCGCCGAGTGACTGAGTAAAATGTTTTTATTTTTATAAAATATATGGCTTGACGGAAAAATCTGAAACTTTTTTCCGTAGCTAAGGATGGTTATTCCTATCAATAGAAAAATCACCAAGCTTTTTCAAAATAATCATCCATTCCCAATTGATTTATACAGTAGGTAGCCACAGCAGCCTAATGCACTGGTAGTATTAACCAAGTGGCTTAGAATTTGACACCTTTAAACTTATTTCTTTGCAAAACTAGAAAAAATATATTGGTTTTGACCATCAGAAGTGCATAAGGGGGTTATATACATAACTAGGTTAGGTTAGGTTTGTTACTGTTGTTAACCTTCTTTATATTAAGAAAGGATCCATGCAAAATATAAAGGTATTTTTTCTATTTTTATTTTAATCTTTTAAATTGGTTTGGTTTGAGACAAAGACTAGAATGCAGTTTGTTCTCAATTACTAATCATTTTTCTATTTAATACCTGCACATTTTTCAATTCTTTCATATGTTTAATCCAGGTCAACAGCGCTTTGAGGTCTTTCCTGCCCAATACTTTAATATCCAGGCAGCATTCTTTTATTTCAGGTGTGGTTTTAGGATGATCTTCTATTTCTTTATCATCCAGTACAATCTGAAAGTACAAACATTAATAAGGATGTTTAACACAAATTCAAGTACAATCATAATAGTTTCCATGTCTTTAGTGGTTTTATTTAGTAGCTAAAATAGTTACATGACAACTAATTTTTAGTAACATTTTAACCAAGTTGCTTTTACTTTACTAAAATCATATGAATGTTCTAAGTTTTTTCCTACATTTAGCATTTTGTGACGAGATCTTACCTGTGAGCAACCCTGAAGCAGGTCCAAGGGATCCTCTTTGCTCATGAATTGTGAAACAAGCACCTTGTGGTGGGTAGTGTAGTCATTTTCCTTGTAGCCTTCAGCTTTGGCTTTCTTTTGTTTTTCAGGATGCATTATATTTGTGTGTTGCTTTTTCACCATTTCCAAATCCTCAAAAACATATTTGCTATCAAGGAATTTTGGATCAATCGTGTCAGGTGCAATATATCCTTGGCATACTACAAAAATTTCAGCAGACTCATTTCTGGAAGCTTGTGGCTTTGTGGCATGGACTTTCTTGAAGAACTGTTTTAACACCCACAGTAGTGCATGGTAGTCTTTTGATCTGAAGACTTTGGTGACGAACCAGCCACCCTCTCTCAAGAAATTTGTGGCCAGCTTTAGGGCACTCAGAGTCAGAGTAGCTTGCTGGTATGCATCATGGAGCCAGTTGAGACCCACATTTGGGGCACCGTCATGAAGCACTACATCAGCTTTCCATGTTTTAATCTCCTTTTTGATGGCTGATTTACATTTTTCAGTAGTAATGTCTTCAGTGAGACCGATGCAGCCAGGGACAGGCTTGATAGGGAACAGATCTACTCCGATGACAACACTGGACAGGGGCATGTTCTGGTGAGCCACCTGCATCCACCCTCCAGGGGCTGCACACAAGTCGATGCATACTCGCGACTTTTGCAAGAAGCCAAACTTTCTATTTAATTGAATGAGCTTAAACGCAGCTCTAGACCGATAACCTAAAAATAAAACCAGGATTAGTTTTGACAATATTATAAGTCTTCATACTATTGCAAATTTATCTGTAGTTATGAGCATTAGCGATTCATGAAACCCAATAAATTTGAACGTCAAACGGATTCTAGGCCAGGTACCATACAAAAGTCAATGTTTCCTTTTATCTAACAAACACATGCACTTTATTGGACTGATTCTGTTCGTTATAAATCTGACACGATTTGCAAAAATTGTAGTTAGCACGATTAATGTATTTAATGATTGATTGATAAAGAAAAATAGGGTAATAACACGCTTCAAGAGTTTGATACGAAAATTACTCATGCATGGTAAGCAATGATTTTTTTATACAATAACGTATACTTACCGGTTTCCTTGGCTAATTGATAATATTTATCTTTACGCTGTTTCCCTACTTTAGACTTTTTCCCCATGGTTTTAGTTTTTTATTACCATTATTCAGTAAACAAAACCACCTTGCTGATACACTGTTTTTAGGTTAGTGGTTTTGACAGTAGTATGACAGATCCAGATCCATCCACATGCCACCACATGTCAATTGGTATTTTTTCCATGTAAGAAAAGCAAAGGAATAAGTCATACAGCCAAAAGGGATGAATGGAAAAATTGCAACATTAGTAATGTATACATTTTCCTCATCCCACATACTTCAAGGAAACTTTATAAATAGCCTCTCAGCAGTGTCCCAGATACCGTGTGCACGAATATTTGTGGAAAACTAAAAGTGGTTTGGGGGTTGACCATTACCATACAACGTTGCCGACATTTTGTAAGTAAAAAAAAGTAATTAAATGCTTTATTGTGCAAATATAAAGAAACAGATACAATTCACAAAAGAATAAAAATAACATTAATATATGTATCCCTATAAGGGATCTCTACCAGTTAACCTTTGAGTAGATGAGAGGACAACACACATGATTTTGTCACAAGATTTTTTAATTATATTTTTGTTACTTTGACATTGACGAAGTTGTTGTCACTATAACGACTTGATACGCCACAAATAAGAAGAAGAAGAATGATTATATTTGCTAACATACTTGGATAAACTTCAAAGTGGCCAAACAGGTGCCTTTGTCGAAATCATCATACACTATGAGGGACGGTCATAGAAATACTAAACAAACTGGCCAAAAAGAATTTAATCTCTATTCTACGTTGAACTGGCTGGCAGTGATAACTTGGTGATAACGCTAGAAACCTTTAGAATCCATATATCCAGCAACAACGTGCAAAGAAAGTAAAATGTAAGCCATATAACTAAAAAAAAAAACAAGAAAAATGTCAAGAATATGACATGAAGAGATCTATGTTTTCATTATAAATTGTAAATTTCTTTAAATATTTTGAATTCTTAACATAGTTCTGCTTATAACAGTAAACTCAGATTCACATAAAAATATTTGGTTAACAATTACTAAGTTTTGGTAAGTCTGGGTCGTGTTTTGCGTTGATTGGTTAATAGTGGATTCTTGGGCTGCACCTTGGGGCTGCCCGATAAAAATAAAATCGATAGCAACAACTTATCGATAGAGCATGTGATCGGGATTGTGAACTTCGATAATACGCAAACACCGTAATTTTAATAAACTAGACAGATATAAAACTTAAATTTGGCCGTTTGCTCATTATTTACATAAAAAAGGTGGTCACTTAGTTAAATAAATCCCATTGAACGAAATATTATTATCAAACTACGCTACTATTATCAGTGTCAGAAATCGAATAAAGCATCGATAATTTCTAATTCAAATTCGCCCTACTCTGTGGAAAATATTGCGTCATGTTTTCGTGTATCTATTTTAATCTGTGTGTGTGACTGTGACTGGATAAATTATAACAAGCAAGAAGCGAGCAAACATCGTAGAACGTTGCAGTTAATATTTTGGAAAATATTCAAGGATTATAAATTATTTGGTGTTATTTTGCAGTGATTGAATTTAGAAGCCTTTCATAATGACGCCCAGCATTCACACGTTTGTGAACAGCTTTCAGAATCGACTGTAAGTATCTCATGATAATCAACATCATATAATTTCAATATGAACTAGTTTCATTTAATGACCAAAGTTTTCTCACTAGAACATCAGATTAATAAATAATGCATCTTTAATCTAGCATGGACATTATTAAACAATGATGACTACTATAATGTTGCTTTAAAATTAATGAAGCTACTGAATGACTTCCATTATTCTAGAACGTCTAGAAAGTACCACTGACAATAACAAACAAACAAATTTAGGGCACTTGGCAAAAATGATCACGTAATAATATATAAAAGTTTTTAGTTGGATTATTCTTGAATTCTTCAGTCAGGGAAATCTCTCATTTCAAGTTTTAACATACCTTGCACTAGCATTTGTAACATTAAAGTTCATTATGAGAAAAACGGAATTATTAGTCCAATAAAAATACCAAACAGTTATCTATTGTACATTTGCCACTAGTATAAACAGTTTTGACCTCTGATTGGTACTAGAATAGCTTGCTGGCTAAATTAAATTATAATCAGGTGGTTTTATTTATAAATTATTGCATAATATAGATCTTAAAAACTTCATACAAGCAATTAAATTAATCTATGCTTCAGGGAACTTCCAGTTCGACAACATCTGAAAAATGTGTATGGCACACTTATGATGACATGTGCTGCTGCCTGTGTGGGAGTGTATGTGGACATGTACACAGCATTCCAGGCAGGGTTCCTCTCTGCCATTGTTGGAGCTGGACTCATGTTGATGCTCATTGCCACTCCGGATAACGGCAAGAACACAAACATGAGGCTTGGCTATCTATTGGGATTCGGGTTAACATCAGGTGAGCAAATTACAATGATTGTGTCTGATAAATCATCCTTAACATGAACATTGTTGTTTTTTTCTGTTACTTACTGTCTGTTACTCCTTATGGGTTAGGAAGATATTTGTATAGAAAATTGTAAATTGTAAACTCCAAAAAATTATTTGCACCTCTCAAATGTACAATTGAATTGTGGTTGCTCACAGAAGAATGTTCTCATTGGTAAAGGTCATGATAATTTACCTTGTCAGGCAAACAATGTCATTACAAGACCTGCACACACAGTTCAGGATTCAAGTTATTGATGCTGATGATATCCTGTGGCCCTCACCAGGGACAAAGCAATTATGCAGTTAGAATTCACAACTAGTTTATCTGCTGGGGTGAACTTGTTCTGTAAGGATTGTAAGACTGCAGCTTGTTAAGCACAGTGCAGGACACCCACCAGTTACCATTTCAGGGGATGCTTATGTCCAGCAGTGGACTGCTATAGGGTACAGGCTAATGATGATGATGATGGTGTTTATAATGTACCTGAAGTCCACTAATCATTACTTTAACCTTAACTCTGTCATGGGAATGGGAGCAGAATTAGGAAAATTATTGTAGTTTATTTATAACCTTGTGGAAATGTGAAATACTTCAGTTTCTACTGTGCAACAAAATTGTTGTGTAAATATGAGATAAAAGAGTTTGTGTAGTGATTCAATAAGATTAAATAGAATATTATTAAAGGAAATAGTGTTCTCATGTGGTAGGTAGCTTTATATTTAATACTGTGGCACCTACTTATTTAGAGAATGTAGAAAATATGTTTTTGTATGCCTGTATTACTATATAATTCCACTGCTTAACACTTTTATGTTTTACAGGAATGGGATTGGGCCCACTGTTGGATTATGTGAGTGTTGTTGACCCAGCAATAATAGTAACTGCTTTGTTGGGTACAACACTGGTATTCACCTGCTTCTCCATTGCTGCAATGCTGGCTGACCGTGGCAGCTTCCTGTACCTCGGAGGCACTTTGATGACTCTGCTCACTTCTATTTCTATTATGAGCCTTGTCAACATCTTCATGCAGTCGCGTATCCTATACCAGGTATGAAAACTCATCAAAAACATTGAACTAAAAAATAGGCCACAAGTTTATTGACTCGAAAAGTATGCAATCTGAAAGTTGCTAAGTTTAGTTAGATTTTGTTTTGAATCTTTGCCATACACTAGTGGTAAAACAGTCGCCTGTGTATCATGATGTCTAATATTAGCAATGCTTTTAGCAATGATTCGCCTTAGATAAAGCCCTATTGAAAGCCTTATTGTTATCTGTGACTACTCACTCACCATCTTATTCTACCCTTAACTTTTTGAATGGCACTGTTGGTTATGGAGAAGTCTAAAAGTGCATGAAAATCATGATAAGGAATAAAGTTTCTAAATAGGTACTAGCTTTACTAAGCCAGACTTAGCTTTTTCATAGTTATGATGATAATGTTTTTACCTATTTCATATCAGGCAGCAACTAAAAGAAACTCAGTTCTATATTTGAAAAGGTGTCTGAACCCTCGCTTTTTTGATATTTTCAGACTCACTTGTACCTTGGCCTACTGCTGATGTGTGGCTTTGTTCTGTTTGACACACAACTCATCATTGAGAAGCGCCGTATGGGAAACAAAGACTTCGTGCAACACGCCCTTGAACTATTCATTGACTTCATTGGTATCTTCAGAAGACTGCTTATTATCTTAACACAAAAGGTAAGATTACTTTACTCAACCGCGTTTTTAAAATTGTTTTTGTATTGTTGAAATCCGATCCTGGTGAGGCGATCTAATTTTATTTTTTCTCAATTTTCAGGAAGAGCAAGATCGTCGCCGTAAGCGTCAGTAAATTTATGGAATTATCATCAAAACCATGCAATCTATTTTATAAGCATTTTGCCGGAAATCTTATGCTAGAAAGTGGGAATGTTGGGTTCAGCAAAGACATGTTATATATTAAACATATATGTATAACTTTATATTTAATTTGTTGGTAAAAATTACGAGTTCATTAATAAAATGATTTGGAACTGATATTTTCTTTTCATTTGCCATTATGCCAATAATATACTTAAGTACAGTACAAATGACTACGCGAGTTGTGGTGAAATAGTTTTCACCTATATGTAAGGTAATTTTTGACATAAGACTTCTGTGATGAATGTGGAATCTGTTGATAATCCATTTCATTATTGAATTACTTTAGCTTCTTGCCAAGGATCAGTATAAATGCCTAGGTATTTATTTTATAAAGCTGAGACGCATTTCTTCGTCTTAGCAGTCGGCAGCTGAGTTGGTGGACTACGCGGTCTTACTTCAAGTTCTTGTGTGGCCCATGTAATTAAAATAAATGATAGCTGTGTATCTAGAAGATCTAGAAGTTTTTATAAAGATGTTTTCCTTAACTTGTAACAATCTCTAGTCTAAAGGTATGTTAATTTCAGTAACCTCACTTCTATGAGGTTTAGTTATTTACTTAGTTATGCTACTTAATTACCAAATTGCCATGACGTTATTGGTGAAGCTGTTGAAAAGGTGGGGACATCTGTTGTAATAATCATCCACAGACCAACCCACGAAACTCATGTCATTAGGTATGTGACGCACGGCATGGCGCTGAATGTGACTCATCATGATGAAACTACAAACTTACTAGCGTAATTCTGGATTCATTTCAATCTTTGTAGAATAGAAGAAAGAAAGAAGACATTTGTTCCTTTTTGCAAGACACACAAATGTAAGATAATATACACAATTTTATAGAAAATAAACAAGGTAAAACAAAAAAAAAACATAGGCATGAAAAATAGATCATCAGCGTTGTGTCTTCGCAAAAGTGAAACGGTCGCTGGCTCAGCATTACGCTGAGGTGTTAGACACCTTCAGCACTGATTTTCAGCCAGAACCGTCTAAGACTCACGAAACGATACACAGATAAAATATACTACATAATGCATAAACTTTTATGTAAACAATGCAATACATAGATAGAACCCGACTTATGTGTAACTAAAGAAATACATAAATTAATTAAATAGTTTACAATAAACAAAAAAAAATGGAGGGAAAACTAAATTGTTCAAAAACAACAGGTTGGCATATTAAAGAATAGAACCATCACTTGAAAGTATATGCATTAAAGGTAAAAATTATAATCCCCACTAATGTTAAAAAAAAAGAAAGCAGCTCTGTACGCCTGTCTCTTACCTCTTCAGTCTGAAACCACTGAAACGATTTAGATGAAATTTGGACAGATAGGACCGGAAAATTGCAGCTCTCCTGGGATAGCGATAAATGATTCCTTCGCGAAGTCGCGGGCAACAGCTAGTCTCCTACAACAGTTTGAGAAATAACAACTTCAAGTAAAGGCACAATGATTTACTCCAGTCATTGGACTTTAATATATGTATTTGGGTACATCAATAGGAAGAGCAACATAAACATTAAGTATAATATTAAATACAACCAATTCACGAAATGCCCAATACTATTAGGTACCCAATTCATTCTCAGGGTGTATTTTGTTTTTATCAAAGATAAACATCTTTCTAGCTTTTTCTAATTCGTGGTTAATTAAAATACCAATTAAATTACCTACGTTGGCATCGCGACTTGCGATTGTTTCTTTGTTCAGATCAGATACCTCATCAGAAGTGGGATGGCTCTTTTTAATTTTATACATTCTCTTAGGACACCTACTCCAGCAGCAATATCCATTTGGAATACAATTTATTCGAGGAGCTTCTGGAGTTCCACTTTTTACAATATATTCGTACGTGGACACTCCCAATACACAAATATAAACATGAAAACAGCATAAATGTAACAAGGCACATGCTATTGCAAAGGCACTTACACATAATATTATGAGAAAAGTCAAGAAACAAACGGAATTCTTACAATACTTATTAGCAGTCTCATGGACTGCGGGACAGCTAATGAATTGCTGCGCCGCTGGACTGAGTCTCTGTGGGTGTGCGAGGAATAAAATAATATCCACAAGACACAAACATGTAGTAAACGCTGAAATGAACAGCGCGGTGGTGGCCGTTGCGATGAACGCACCATAGTTCCTCTGTCCGACGCAGTTGTTCAGCCACTTGCAGTGATGGTCGAAGCGGTCTACGCATTTATTACAAATGCTGCAGTGCTTTGTTTTCTTGCTACTCGTGTAGATGTTACATAGATGGCACCTTCCGTTCTCAATAACGTGGGTGTGTATGCTTCGATCGAACTCAGGTACATTATTTACTTTAAGTTTCTTCAAATCTTTTTCACTGGGATCGAGCAGCAATGCGGCGAAATGTGCCACGATGTGAGTCACGTACAAAACGGTAAAAATGGTAAACGATATTATCTTTAACTCGTCGAATTGTATCCGAGTTAAAATAGCAAAGTTTACTATGGCAGTGGTCAAGAACACAATCCATCCGATCACTTGCTGGTAATGCAGAGGTAGTTGTAAACCATTTATTCTTCGTTGCCGACGAGGAGTATGGTCAATCGTGCAACATTGGGCCATTAGTGCTTACGGTTTAGGGACTTGTACCAAAAATATATACTGGCAGAATAGTAGAGCTTTTGTTTACGCCTGTAAAAGGGCTTGGTCAATAGGTCGATGCGCGCGCAGGCAGTGAAACTTGTCAACAAAGAAATAAAAACTTGTTGCGACATTAGGTACGCTGTGAAACTGAAACCTTATACCTCTACATTAAACTGCAGCAGCCACCAGCAGTCTTGCCGGAATCTGAAAGGGTCGTTCTGTCTACCTATAGGTAAATATTTAAATGGTGGGATCCATGTGGTGTCTAAAGTTACTTTGGAAACTAAAATAAATTAAAATTACTTGTTTGACGAACGTACTTTTACCATATTGCACCTACCTACCTGTACTGTGCTATTACTCGTAGTATGCAGATTAGGTATTTTCTTTAACTGGGACAGCAGGGTTGAGTAAACTGAATGGCATACCGCTTTGGAACCTTTTCACAATTAATTGCGCAGTGATGTAGGTACATCAGAAGTAAATACTGTAAAACGTTACGTTTTTAACTTTTGGTATGCAATTCAGTTTACGCGACAAGTATTAAAAAAATAACACTAAGTCACATCATTTTAAAAGTGTATATTAAAAACAGAACAAACAATTACAATACAAAAGTAAATCTCGATTTTGGCGAAAGGTCTCCGCACAGCGCACTCAAAAAGTCACCAGTCACTTAATAAGTATTATATTGATGGTGATTATTAAGTTACTACAATACATATAAAGTATCGACAAGTTTTTTAATGGAACAAGTCTCCAAGTAAAATGTAAAACCAGTGTAAACTATAAAATGAAATTGTGACCGTTTTTAACCTCTCGGTTAAGGCTATCTTTTTCCCTTTTTTATTTAAATCTGTGAAATTGGTTTTATTTGAAACAAATGAGACTAGAAAGCAGTTCTTTTTTTAATTCCGGCATACAAGAGGCTAATGTTAAGAGTTTCGGATAGGTTTAAGTAATTTGAGTTTGATCCGGGAAACTTCGTTCCGGTTGTCATGTCATCAATCACCCGTCATAGATGGCGTTGCACCCAAAAAATGTATATGAGAAAACGAATTTTCTTAATTTTTTCGTTTTTTTTTCCATATTTTTATTAGTTATTCTGCTATTCGGGCCGGAACATATCCAAGAAAAGAAAGATCATTTAAATCTATGCAGCCATTCTCAGGTTATAAATGACGTATTATATAAATGAAGATGAAAAACAGAAATAAGAAGTACAAAATGTACATCTAAGTAGGTACTGCATGTTCATTCAAAATATTTATATAACTGTTCCTTCATGATAATAATGTACATGATAGTTAATGTTAAAGTACCTGAAAGACCGCAAGAAGCTGTGCTTGGTATTTTTTTTTGGGTCCATATTGGCTCATTAAATTCTTTGTCCTATTTTTTTTCTACTACCGATTTGTAGTCATAATAATCATTCTTCATATTTTTCTTCTTCATACTTTTTTTGTTTCTAAATCGTTATTACTATCATCGGAACTCATAACAGACATCACTATCACTATCACTACATAGTATAAAACAGTCGCTTTCTCTGTCCCTATGTCCCTATGTATGCTTATATCTTCAAAACTACACAACGGATTTTGATGCGGTTATTGTTCATTCTTTCGATTGGCATCATAAAAATACGAGTGTTTTTTTCATATTTAAGTCGTTTCGATTCCCAGATAAAGCAAGTAATTTTTAGAATATCTTTGAATGCAGTTTTACTAATTTATAATATCCTATCTAACGCCTATTGTCTACCTTCTACTTTGTTTCTGTATTATTTTGTACTGATTTGTGGTGTTCAATAAAGAGTATTTGTATTGTATTGTATTGTACCTACGATATTTAAGGTACTTTCCCTTCATGTCCCAGTCTTGGGACGCCCTGTATATGATTAAAAAATGTATGAATACAAATGTTAGTATAAGCTTCTATCGTTCGATGACAACATTGACAACCATTTTTGAACTTCCGATAATAGGACTAAAAAGTTAAATGAAAAAATACCCACCCCTTTTTTGGTAAGTAGGTACGTTTTCTAAAAATGAGAGCTGGCTAGATAGTTTTTTCGCCACCGAAACCCCCTGCACTGCATACCGAAAATCGTTGAAGCCGTTTACGAGATTCAGATTATATATATACATACACATATACAAGAATTACTCGTTTAAATGTATTAGATTGAATGATGGATTAGATTAGATTAATTTCTGTACTTAGCTTATGTTTATGTAATATGTATGATAGCTTGCATTTGTCAAAACTTAACTTATTGAAATTATACCACGAATATAATAACATAATTTAAAAGAAACTTTATTTTGACCTACCTATTATACAATTCATCAGGTATATGCATGACTCATGCATTCCCTATTAAGAATATTTGCTTACTCTGTTAAATGACCGAAGAAAAGTAGTAATTTCTCATTTTTATACATAAAACGAATAATAATAATAAACTCAGATTAAAAAGTAATCATATTTGCCTTTGTAAAGCCGGGTACTCATCGGCAAGCAGTAACCGTAACTTCTGCACATTACAGTAACCAAAAACCTTAAGCTCGCACTCGCAGAGGAGTACCCGTTCCCGGCTTTCTCATTAACTTCAAGGATAAGGACTCAATGACTGACATTGAGCGAGTAAAATACATTGACGAGTAAATATCATAATTATCATGTCGACCCTTTTTAAGTCCTTCAATGTAATGCATCTCGCCGGTTTTAAGTCACTGTATGTCATGGTGTAGGCAATGTGGAGTGAGACGAGTGCTCTGCAATATTATTGTCAGTGGTCTCAATGTTCTCTTTAGCATGTTTCTTAGCCATCTCGCGTCTAGTGTACACATGGATCCTGTGCCCACTGCAGTCGAGGTTCTCTTCAAAGCATTTGTTCTTGCAGCACTTTTTGCAAAGCCTGTAAACGCATTTTCCTCCCTGAAATGTTCAAAGAAATTTTAAATGTAATTGATTGAATCATTGTGAACAAAAAGGTACTTAAAAAGTTTCCTTTAAGACTCGCGTTGGTAAGCCTTAAGCAAATAAGACTATGCAACATGCAGCAACAGCATACAGAAGTGGTATGTAGTAAAAAAATATAATTGGGACTGTGATAAAAATGTCCAAATGCTAAGATTTTGTAATAATATTTACGAATACATACAAATGACCTCCTACAATAACATGCTGTTTGCAAAGACGTTTGATTACAATCCGATAAAGTTTTATCTTATCTTTATGTAACTTCCATGTCAGTTACTATCATGTTATTATTTATTATACATATATAAATAAATCACATATAAATTGTTGCAAAATAACCCATAGTAATGAGTAATAACGTCTAATATGCAAAACTAAAATTAGAATTCGAAATAAACTGCTCCACTATAAAGTAGGCAGGTACTTACAAGAGGATTAAGACATTTGTCCCTAGAGCAGATCTCTCCACTTCTTGTTTGTCTCAGCTCTGCTGGCTTCCCCGGTCTCCTCGCTACTCGTCGCAACTTCTTCATTTTCTTATTTGATATGGTATTCCCATCTATATCTTCATGATTTCTTTTACATAGGCTATCACTATCCTAGAAAATGATGAATTATATACTCACTACATTCTATTTTTTGTCATGTCTTGACTAAGCTGTTATCGTTTACCTGATTTCTACATAAATTTAACATCTTTTGTGTGTGCGCTTCAGGGGACATCCTCACATATGGTTGGCATATCCAAGGAGGTAATATTAGATTGAATCCAGATCTAGTTATGGATTCATCATTGTCCAAATGTTCTCTACCTTCATGGTAATTCAAATACTTGCATTTAATATTTATAGACACTTGTTTGAAATCTTGTAGGTTTTGAGCCGTAGCCAAGAGTTGTCTATCGTCATTATTTTCTTCTAACGTAAATCTAAAATAAGATGTAAATTAAATAATTTAAATACGTTCAAAAAATCTTACACAGATTTATAACTATCATATAGTGCTTACATTTTATGAAATATTTTAAATAAATGTCCTCTAATGTATGACGAGGGGCAAGGGTATTTCTCTACTAAGTCTAGATATTCATCAGCCATTTCCCATGTAACTGCATTGACACCACTGAAAAGCGCTGGGTTGGTGAGAACTCCTTCTGCACTCATCACACCATCCACATTTGTGTACTCGATACACCGATAGACGTCTTCAATGCTTTGGATGTTACCATTAGCTAGCATTGGTATTGATACAGCATCCCTTAAAAAAACAACTAATTTAGCAAAGTTAATATGACAGACATCACACTTAATACATTTATTTATGGTATAGTCCAGGCGTCGGAAAGTTGTTTTAGTTGGGGTCCGGATACTGTGAGAAAAATTAAACGAGATCTGGAAAAAACCAAGTATGCCTTATTTATGTATTCATTTATACACCCAGACACCCAGGCAACAATCAAAATCAACTGACAGAATAATAGAGTGTGTATCAGAATACTTGTACTTAGGCCAAATAATCTCTCCTCAGAATCTCAAAACCAAAGAGATTGACAGAAGGCTATGTAATGCATGGAAAACCTACTGGTTGTTTAAAGAAATACTGAAAAACAAGAAAACCAGCATAACAATTAAACATAAACTTTTAAATGAAATGATTAATGACGAACTTCGAAACAGAACAAAGCTAACAGATGTAACCCATAAAATAAAGCAAGGAAAATGGAAGTGGACTGTCCAAATCATGCGAGGTCCAGACAAATGGAGCAAAATGGAATCAGCATGGTATCCTAGAGATGGGATAAGGAAGAGAGGAAGGCAATTTCGTCGATGGTAGGACGAAATTACTGGAGTAGCTGGCAGAATGTGTTCAAAAGTGGTTGCATGCGAGAGAGAGAGTGGAGACTACAGGGGGAGGCCTGTGCCAAAAGACACACAGCTGCCTACATTTCATTGTAATTTTACAACTGTTGAATTAATAAAGAACCAAAATGTTAAGCTACATAAATAAATAAAAACATGACAGTAAGAGTACATGTAAGTGCAATGCATAATACAAACCTTACTGCTTTGATATGTTTCCAACTAGCAACACCAGTAAGTGGCCCTTTTTGCTCCCGGGTCCTGCCATGAACTGTAAGCAATTTGCATCCTGCATTTTGCAACATCAATGCATACTCTACAGATTTTTGAACACTGTCAAATATTCTCACCTTGCAGGATATTGGGACAGAAACCGCTTTGGTCATAGCTTGAACTAAAAGAGAAGACATTATTTAATGTATTCTATTTATGACAGTAATTTGAAACATGGGGCTAATAATTTCATAGTTACCTATGCTTCGTAGCAATTCCCATTCATCCTGTAGAAAGGATCCATATCGACCTCTTTTAGCTATGGCTTGGGGACAACCAAGGTTTATATCAATAGCATCACAATAGGTTTCAGCAAGTTTTGCAGCTGCAGCCATAGTTTCTGGATTGTTACCACAAAACTGTCAAAAATATTTGAGTAAGTATTAAGCTTCTGGCACACCATACATTCTTAAAAATTGCATTTTTACAAGCTTCGTAAGCTGAAACTGGCTTCAGTTATGCCGGTGAGTCATCTCACATGAAGCGGACAGGAAAAATAACTATTTTGTACATCCTTTTTTTTTATTTCATAAAATAGCAACATAAACCTATACAAAAACCAGTTTTATTTTTTGATTGTATATTGTATATTTTTTCCATTCGGAAAAATAAATTTAAAACATCGGAATTTTATGATTATGATTATTATACTTTGAAAAATAAACATTGCAGAAAAAATATTACATATCCCCTTTAATACCTACTATTAAGATATAAATAAACCGCATATGAACAAATTTACTAACCTCGCTTTTTTGTGTGTCCGCTTCATATGAAATGCCCTGTATCAGTTGGTTGGTTTGTTGTGTATCTAATAAAATTTTACAAATTTAATTTAATTTACTACCTTTGGTCAGATTAGCTTAAAATTTGGTGTCTACCTATGTTGATTTGGTGTATTTACAAATCGAGTTTTCTTTTAGTACTTATTTATTATAGTACAAACATTGATGGCAAAATTTAAAATAGGTACCTGAACGATCAAAGGACGGTCTTCCTCGCAAGCTGTCAAGCTGTCTTTTCTGTATTTAGGATCCTTAGTAAAAATATTGCTATGAAACATGGGAGTGTAACACAACTGTGCCCCATGACGTCGACAAAGTAGTCTCCAAGCTAATTCACTTGCATCAACCATAGGCGCAACCACAAACCGTGGTCGGTATATTGAATCATACCAGTCGTAAGACATGTTATATGTAGTAATTCATCAAAAATTGAACGTGTTTGTATTGAAACCACAAGAGTACTCGCGGAAAACATGCAATGCAATGCAACATGCGATGCGACGTGACAGTGACAGTGACAGCCAAAACTTGACGTTGAATTTGACGTTTACGACATGAGCTGTTTACTTTTTAATTTGGTCCTCCCGGAAATGGTAAAGACCTGGGGGGGCTACTCCAAAATTCGATTTCCGAACTTCGTATAATACCGTCTCTCTCACTCAACTTAATGCCTATTAGTATGAGCGAAATGGCGTGACACGAATTTCGAAAATCGAATTTCAGAGTGAAAGGCCAGAAGATACGCGAATCACTTAAAAAACGTAGTTCCTTTACAATACAATACAATACAATAACTCTTTATTGAACACCAAATATAACAACCAAAACAGAAAAAAGGTATACAGAATATTACAAGCAAGCAAAATAACGTACCACAAACCTAATTCGAAAGCCTTCGAAAGTTGTTACGAAGTGTTTGCTATATTTTTAATGTTTTTACCCCTAGTGAAGTTTGACGTCAATGTGGCAGACGCATTATCAAAATTATTTCTCCTATGTTTCCATTCAGATTTTTTATTTAATTTATTCGTAACTGTATTGTCACCCTTGTCAATTCAATTCCATGCCATACTCTGTTCTGGAAGTGACAGATCGGTTGGTCGGTTCTGTTCTATGTTTTACGGTCATAATTATATTATATGGCGCTAACTCTATACCCGTCAGATTGATTGATCCGTTTTTACGGATTTGTGTCAAATTACCTTACACAAAATTTTATCATCAAAACTGTGCATTAATGAACTTGTTCGGTTGACTGCGTTAAGTATTGTTTCAATCGATCAAATTAATAATTAGAATGGCGTCAATGATTGATATGAGTTTAGAAGATATTATACAAAAACGGAGAAAAGAAAATAAAGGGTAAATGTTTATTACTTGTACTTTACATTACTTAAATTAGTATTATGTGCTTATCTGACTGAAAATAACTTGGCAGAAGCTGGTACCACGCAGATTTTATTTTAACAGGTTATGGATTTAGTGAATAAACGAATCAGATCCTCTATGAGCACCGAGCACTCCTACGTAGCGGCACAAGCCAATGTCAAAAATTGTTTTAAAAAGAAGTTGACAAACAACAGCAATCACGTAATAATATCACAATTTAATAATAACGAGTACATGTCTCTGTTAATTACTAGTTTACTTCTTTGAAAAAACACGAACTCTGGTTAAGTATACAAAGCTTCCATTGAGTCTTGATATGATAACCAAAGCTAGTCAAAGTCAGTGTGTGTAAATGTAGAAATGGTTATTATGCTTAATTATTTTTTTTGAACTGAACCCTAATGATGCAATGTAAATTATTTATTAACTAAAACCAAATAACCTGAACTCGACAATCTGAAGTAATGAGGCACTATATTATTTGGTTTTAGTTCATGTACATGTACATACCTATGTACAGTATAAAGCTATGTTTAAAAATTAGATTGATAACAAATATAAATTTTTATATTTATTTTTATCCTTGTTAGTCCTCACATACTTCTTGAAGTACAAATTAATAGTAAGAATAAATGCCAAAGTACTAATGAAGTATAAATTGTTAAATGAAAAAATAACTTTAAATATGATAAAATTAAATCTAAAATCAAATAACTGGGACTCTGCAGCTCGGTCTTAACTCGAATTTATAAAAAGTTGGGACAAGAGGATTGCTATTACTTTTAAGACTAGGATACAGTTTTCTTTATTTCTCCTATTCAAAAAATAAATAGTATATTTAACTGAAAGAGGTATACTTTACACAGAAGGAACAGTGATTAGCACACTAAGCAAAACCTGTGTCATGGGATTTAATAACACAGATAATTACCACACATAGTGTGACTTTGAAGATAATAACTATATGTAGATACATAACTAATGTTAAATCAAATTGAATTCAACAGGTTAGCTCTTTATTATAACTGTATGTGCACTATTGCATACATGCAATAAACTAATTTTTATGTATACCTTATTCTAGAACTAAAATGAAGCTTCAAAATCAAACTGGCAAACCAAAGTCCCAAAATGGCAAGCCAAAGCAAATAAAACCTCCAATACAGAAGTCTCCAATAGTTGATGCCAGAATGAAGATCATTTCCAAAAAGCGGACTCAGATAACAGACGCTAGGGAAAAATTAGCTGAACTAGCTAAGCAAAAAGATGCCAGGATTAAACTGAACCAGTTGAGAAATGAAAGGGTATGTACATAATATTATGGTCAGAACAGAACAGTTGTTACCTTTCAATATAGTGTATTACTAAATAATATGTTATGGAGTCTTGATTTTTTTTTCAGAATACAATGATTCAACCAAGGGGGAGAAATATTAACATGTTTAATAAAAATCAAAAACCTTTCATGAGAATGGTACAAAATAAAGATAGAGGTAATGAATTGTTTTATAAAATTTCGTCATTTAACAAGTTAATATTATGTACATGAATCCTACCAATTAATACAATATAATGCTAAAGTTCATAAGTATGGATGTATGGATGTTTGTTGCTCTTTCATGCCAGAAGGGATCATATTTCGCACAAAGATAGATCATACCAGGAACAACACATAAGCCACTTTTTATCCCGGAAAATTGCATAGTTCCCACAGTATAGCGATAAATTGATTCTTTGCCAACAAAGTTGTGGCAACAGCTAGTCTGAAATTTAAGGCTTAAACAAATCATGTGAAAACGTATTTTCCTAGGACAAGAAAATTGACACTACTTTTTTTATGTCAAATTAATTATATAATTATGCTTAAAACCCTGAGTAAAGTTCACATGTAAGTTTTGCTGTTTATAGTTTCCAAGTCTTTTTTTGGAAGCTACTGATGCTCTGTATGTGTGCAGTTCATGGTCAGTCTTATGTGCATAATTCTATCCAAATCTGTTCAGGCAAACATACTTTGACATTTAAAATGTTAGTAGGAAAATCTGAAGATTTTGAACTGCATACTATTTAATCAATTATTTATTTACTGGATGATTCAGCTGTATCTTATCTTATCTTAGTCTAGGGGTCCCTACGGATACACTTCGACCCATTCGTGGATCTTTTGTGTAATTACCCCTCCTTCGCACTATTCCATCGCTTTTACCACCTCATTCATGAATTGGGTGATTGGGCGTAGTGGTAGTGCCTTGAAATCTCCTGGTTCATTCAGCTGTATAGGATTTGTATGAATAAGATGGTTTGTTTCAGTTTTCACGGATCTATCGCGGCAAGTTCACTCGCAGCCCCTCGCTCGTGCCAAATTGCAGCTGACTACCAGAAAAAATATAAATAGGTCTTATGAAAACAGATCTTTTGGTGAGACATTTTGGTTCAACTACGTCTTTGCACCCTTTCTCGGGTGTAAAATTGGTCAATAACTGGAAGCAAATGATTGACAGCAGTGTTCCTATCTACATATACATAATATATTACTAGTTGTTCCTTGTTCCTTAGTCATAGTTTGTTTATTGCTGTCCTACAAGCTGTAATGGATTGATTGAGTTGGAAAATACCAATATGTATGTAGGGTATAAATTACAACTTATTGGTTCTGCAGTTCTGTTAAAAGAGCCTTGCACAATCATTTGGACACAGTGTGGACTGTAGTCAAAAGTTTATGACTAAACTGCCAATTGTCTAATTTTGTTTGTTACTAATTACAGCTAAGTAATAATAATAATAATAATATCTTGGGACAATTGACACCAATTGACCTAGCCCCAAACTAAGCAAAGCTTGTAATATGGACACTAGACAACGGATAAACATACTTATGTAGATGAATACACACTTAAATACATATTAAACATCCAAGACTCGAGAACAAACATTCAGATTTTTCATACAAATATCTGCCCCAACCGGGGATCGAACCCGGGACCTCAAGCTTCATAGTCAGGTTCTCTAACTATTAGGCTATCCGGTCGTCAAAAAAGTACATTCAAATCAGTTTAATCTTTACCCCTTTGTGGAAGCCATTCAAAATATGCTAAATAATGATATTGCCATATCTAAGAAACAAAATTCTGATTAAACTGGTTTTTCTATTTGTAACAGTAAATTTTATATATTTTTTATTTTAAGGAGCCAAAGCCAACAAATTCTCAGTCAATGTAACAAATTACAAGTCTGCAAAAAATACAGGTGTGTGTTTTACATTTACGTATTAATTACTAAGGTAGGCAATATAAAATGACTTGAGAGTGAAGAGATTTAATAAGTAATAAATAACAACAACATTAATAACACTAATAATAAGTAATACATCTTGAAAATGTTGAGGAACCCACATTGATTGGGTTCTACTAATTTTGCTTAAATAGAGTGCTATAATTTCAAGCCATGTTTACTTATTACAGGAAGAATGCCAACATTGAAGCCAATAGTTAGAACTGTAGAAAACGACATTGAAATGTATGATCTTGATGATCCCATGGATGGAGATTTTGAACATGAAACACCAAATGTTTCTTTGAATCGTAAAGCAAGTCTTCAGCTCAAGATAATTACCCACAACAATGAACTACGTGAAACTAGAAGTTCCGTTGTCCACAGGTAAGCTGCGTTACTTAATCCTGACTAATTAGGTTCTACGCTAGCCTACCTGCGTGCGTTACCTGCTATGGGTGGTGTAGTGGTATAGCACGCGTCACGGAATGACGAGGATCCGGGTTCGATTCCCGGCCATAGCTTTACTTTTCGGATTTTTCTATGTGTTCTGATTTTCACAGACATTTAGAAATTTCTACGCTAGCCTTTCTTCAAATGATTTCTGCCTATTTGGGTCCCTGTAAACGTGTGTCAAAGTTACGTCCCAATGTTGATGAGATTATACATGTCTACACATGTTATTACAGAAATGCACCAGTTGAAAGAGACCTGAGTCCACCTAGACCGCCATCTATACTTAAGAAGCGACCAATGGCTGCTCTGAGAACTGAAAAGAAGGTAGAGAAGCCTGATAAGCCTAACTCGAGTAACACGGAGTTCAGGATCATCGTTAGCAGCTTAGGGTCAACTGTTACTGCTGGAGACATTGAAGTAAGTATCAAGTAAATAAGGATAACCATAACTTTTTAGAATTTATACAGGCTTGCTCGAACCAGGGGCCCAGTTTTTGAAAGCACATGTGTGAAAATACCACTCGAAGTGGTGAAAAATTCTGCTGAATTTGAAATACGAGTAGCATAGAAGACAATCACAGCTCTCATTAATCTGGTGAACTAGTCAAAACTTTAAATAGAGCTGTAGTTTTGGAGATATGAGCTTATTTATACCACTTTCGAGTGATGTGCTTTCAAAAATCGGGCCCCTGGATTTTACAACTTATATTCGATAAAAGTCCGAGTGAACTGCTAATGTGCTAAATATCGTGCTAACCCACCAGTTTTCGTGGTATTAGCAGGTTTTTTAATATTCTTTCAGAAATAAATGATTTACCGATATATTATTTATTTACAACTAGCTTCTGCCCGCGAGTTTGTCTGCGTAGAATTAGCAAGTGACATGTTTATCGCTATCCCGCGGCAACTATGCAATTTTCCGGGATAATGTAGCCTGTTTTAATCTAGGATACAGCTATCTCCGTTCCAAATTCATCCAGTCGTTTCAGCGTAAAGAAGGAACAAACATACACACTCACTCACATCGTCAAATCCTCACAAACTTTCGCATTTATAATATTAGTAGGATAATAAATTAGAGAAAATGTCGTGCTTTTTCAGGAACTGTTTGGCGATGTTGGTGGTATGATCGAGTCCCGACTCGTGCGGCCTGGTACAGCCGAAGTCATATACAAGACTTTGGAAGATGCCCAAAGAGCTGTCGACTTGTATCATAAACGGCAACTTGATGGGCAGCCAATGAACTGCCTGCTTGTCACGCCGCGCTCTAACGCCGCCCCTCAGAGGTAAATGTTAATTAATTACGTAGTTATTTACGACACCAACTTGGCCGGTTTTATTTTTATTTTACTCTTGATTGTTAAATTTTAGTAGAGTAGATGATTAAGTGAAGATGACGAAATATGTGTGCTAACAATTTGTCACAGAACCCGTCTTCTTTCAGAAACGCTAGCAAGCCTGGATTGCACAGCACGAACTCCAATGTGGAACCAGATTTATCAACTTTCCACAAAGTGCTGTTTAGTAACTTCTAAATCAAGATCACGTCAAGAGTTAACAGACTATAATGAAGCATTTGGAGACGGTATCTAGCGCAAATATTTTGCAGTCTTGTTGTTAATATACCGATGTATTTTTGCGTGCATTATAATGATAAGTTTTAGAAGTAGGTAGCTATAAGACATTCTGAATAAAGTACCTTCAATCCAAAATAAAGTTCTTAATTTCCCGAAAATTACTAAAGGTTGGATGTGTACACACACGTAATACACATGTGTAAATACACGTGTACAAACAACAAGATGGTTTCTGACGTGGTGGAAGGTCTGAGCTCCTAAGATATTATGATTACACTACCGTGCGTTGACGTGTAAAAACTGGCGTCACAAGAGAAAGAGCGTTATGATTTTACGGAAGAGATCATTTATCTTCAAGTTATGAGACTGCAAACCCTAGGAACCTAGTGCCACTCTTAAATGATAAAGCTTAATTTTCTAAGAATGCAACTAGGATACCTGAAAAAAAAAACAAGATTTTATTTTACCGCTTTCTCGGCATTAATATTACACCCATGCCAAATTAAAGCTCTTTCTAGTAATAAATCTCTGAGCTAAGCCACGGACGGACATAGCGAACTTGTCGACTACGGAACCCTAAAAATCCTCACCAGAGATGGTAAAATTAGGTTAGGGTCGTTAGGTATCTTCAAATGCCCGAAGGGCAAACCGAATAGAAAGAGGCACGCCGCGAAAGCGGGGTTCCGTCGACCTTATTTATGGTGGTGTAATTCGACATTTTTGAAACAGTAAGGCTAGGTTCACACGGCGACTATTCGATTCGATATTTTCGCGCATTCGGTTTTACCCTAACCGTATACGAGACAGCCGATCACACGATGCGAGGTCCATTTGGTTTTTTCACGTATGCGCTCCGCCTCACGCGCCTCTTATATACAAGAAACCAGGTTATCACAATATAAAAACGCGCGCGCCACTGAGCATCGCATTCATCAGTGTGAACCTAGCCTAAAGACCACGAGCCCGCAGTGACACGCCCCTCACTGAAGATACTCAACTAATCTACCTATTTATGTTAAAAGTTAAAACATTGTGATTCAAAATACTGGCAGCAAAAAAATGATCAGATTCCATTTTTCATGAGCCAAAACTAAAAAAAAAGCTGAAGCTATGGGGTAAATATGGGCAAATAAACGACACAAATTCCTTTCTCGGAGACATTTATTACGTAACTGTTACTTCAATGAATCAGTGAACAAATACATCTCTGATTATTTCACATTTAAACCTAATTTATATAAATCCAGGACAAATCTGGTATTGAGTAAATTAAATCTGTTTTATGTTAAAAATTAAAACGGATACATATGCAAATAAAGTATAGCCAGACCATTACTAAACATTTTTTTATGAGGGCACTTCTTTTGAGATTTAATATAAAAGTAAACCCGGACAAGTCTCATTGAAACCTGTCTATCTTTATAACAGTTACATTCCTTCTACCAACTCAAGATTAAAACAATTCGATGATTGCGAGAATTGCCACCGTGTCTGTTTTGTTTTGGCCTCACACATTTTACTGCGAATTGCGAATCTTCCACTTATTTTTCATGTACATGTCGTCCTCATCACTTTCATGTACATGTCGCAGGCGGATTGTAGTAATCCGCCATATTACAAAGTGCCTAGCCATTTTGTAATGCAGCTCAATGAAAATCGATCGGAATGGTTTCGGCGCCATACGTTCTTGAACACGGCTACTTGTAATGTAATACAGCGAGCCATTAGCCGCCACTTTGTTTTTTTTTTTTTGCTTTGTTTGTCCTTTCGGACAGGCTAAGATCTGAGACCATACCGTCTCGTCATCGTGTTTTTGATTTCCGAGTCGTAGGTTCATTAAAACTTAGGTACAGCTTTTAGTTCAGTCGACGGAGCTCCGCTTCGCTTCGCTATTTCCGCTCAGTTTGACGCAATTCTAACCTAAGGTATCCACTAAAAAATCTATCTTTATTTGTTATTTGGTGATAGTAATACGATGCGGCTAAACGCAGGCCGTCTTATTGAAGAATGACAATCCGGGTAATTGTTGAACCGCCCCATTGTAAATTAGTTTCGACGACATACTGTACTATAGCAATGGTCAGGCTTTACAAGGGAAATTTACAGAAACATTGGTTTACTTATTTCGTCAGGGGATCACTAAAATAAAATCTTAGCATGAAGTGAAATCCTATTTAAAATATACAAATATTATACAAGAAATATTTTAACAGGCCTTCAACAGCCTCTTAAAATCAGTCGGAATATAGTACTTATAAATAATGAAACCTTATAATCTTAATACGGTCTCTGGCGATCTCGGCCTCTGTAATAAAAAAATATAAATTCGTTAAACGGTTATATATAAATAAAGTAATAAACTCAACCGCACAAATCAAATGGTTTTCTTTAATAATAATGTATTATTGCATTATTAATGCCTTTGCTCAGCAACATATTACTAACGCGTGACACTTAATAAAAAGCTAAGAAAAAATATCAAGAGCCTGAATCGTCACAAGTTACCTACTAACATACTTACTTGCTGGAAAAATTAAATCTCGATATAGTAGACCTGTTTTAAGCTTGACAGTTTCATGCATATTAACACTAGTAAATTGTGTGTTTAACACTAAATTGAGATTTATTTTTTCCAGCAACAGGCTCTTAACAAGAGTCGGACACGCGTACCAATTAACTATATAACTTGTCTGTTTTCCAGAAATAACTCATGCACTAAGGCTATCAAAAGATCGCGTTCATCTAGAAACTTCACTTAATAGTGACAGACAACGAAATGAGCTGTATGTAAAGCGCCCGGTAAACGATCAAATTGTTTGTCAAACTTTACGTGTTTGTCAAACAATTTGATCGTGTACGGCTGTGTTTGAGGCGTTTGTCAAACAATCTACGTGTTTGATGCGTTTGATGAAAATCTGGATTGATGTCGAGTCTGACAAACAGGTTTGAACGTGTACGACGGTGTTTGTCAAACAAGATCTCGGTAGAAGAAGTTTGACAAACCAGTTTGTCAAGCAAGTTTGACCGTTTGCGCGGGGCGCTGTAACGAATTTGTTTGATATTTGGTTTGATCGTTTACGCTTATGTTTGATGAAAACGTGAAGTTTGACAAGCAAGTTTGTCAAACAAATTTGATCGTTTACGGGGCGCTTAAGGGTTTCCTTTTTCAATTCCATTCCAACTCTAAAAACGTGATAAGGGGACAAAATAATGATGAGATTACCCTCCGTCTCCTCTCATGGCACCGCCGCTGTTCCGGTCGCCGCCACCGCCGCCGCCGTAGCCGCGCCGGTCGCCGCCGCGGTCGCCGCCCCGCTCGCTGCTGCGGTCTCCCCCGCGGTCGCCGCGGCCGCCCCAGCCGCCGCCGCCGCGCCCGCCGCCGCCGCCCCGGCCCCCGCGGGGGGGAGGTCCGCCCCCGCGCCCGCCGGAGGGCGGGCCGTCGCTGCCACCGCCGCCCGGCTTCTCCTCGTTGCAGCGGTTGCAGGCCTTGCGCCACGAGAAGTTGGTGTTCCCGCAGCTGGGGTTGGGGCAGCGCCAGTCGCCCTCGCGGTTGCCGGAGGGCGGGCCGCCGCCGCCGCCGCCGCGGCCGCCGCCCCCGCCCCCGCGCCCGCCACCGCCGCGGCCCCCGCGGAACCCCCCGCCGCCGCCTCCGCCTCCGCCGCCGCCTCGCCCGCCGCCGCCGCCCCAGGTGTTCTGTCTCTGAGCGAGGGACACCTTGATTATGGAGCCGTTGAAATCTTTGTCGTTGAACCACTCGATGGCCGAGGAAGCGGCGTTGGAATCTTCGTAGGTAACGGTGGCTTCGCCTTTAGGCGCGCCGGTCGCTTTATCTTTGTACATCCACACTTTAGGCCTTTGGGTCTTTTTATCGATCTGGAAATAAACATGCTTTTAGCTTCAGATACTATTGGTACCTTTATTGAATGAGACTAAAGTGACTAAAAGGAGGAGTAACTGAGACTAAATATTTGCTGACACGCATGATCGAACGGAACTTATTATAGACATTTTAAATACATTAAACTTACCTTAATTATGCCTATAGCTCCGAAATGAGTGCACAATTCATCCTCAGACGTGCTGGGGTCCATGCCTTGGATGAATATAGTGTCCTCCTGAGTGACCATATCACCCCCGCCCCCGCCACGGTCCCCGCCAAAGCCTCCACCGCCACCTATAAGAAATTAATGTTCAATTTATGATGCATTACATTTGCTGCGTGACGGTATAAAACTACTCTTTGATGTCTATTCAAGTTTGTGCATGTATGACCATTTATGAAACAGTGTGTTACAGAATGTAGATTCAGAAATACGAATAAATATTTAGGCACAGCTTCCTCTCGGAAATGTTTTATAAACCAGATCCGTGAACAGCTTATCCTTTTATGTAATCTGTAGAATGCTAAGGGCGAACCAGCCTTTAAACCAACATTAATTTTATTGCAGTGTTTTTCCAGTTGCCGTCAAATCACTTGCGTATAATGTAACGAGTCTTTCTGAACTATAATAAAAAAAAATTACACACATTTGACGATACGCAACTTCGTTTTTTTAAATCTCATTTTTCTTTTTTAAAGATTCTTTTTTTTACCAGTTTGCAGCGAAGCCCAAAATGAGTTTTTGACCAAAAATATACTAACCTACTTGAGGTTTTTACCACGTACAAGTTTCGAGATAAAACTTTTTAAAAACATGGTAGTCGTCCTTACTACGCTACGGGATTCATTAAAATTAGATTCATTTTTTGAGTTCATTGAACATGTTTCATAAATGTTCACATTATTTAGAGCCTTGTGTTTTCCCATCGGTATGTAAGAAAATAAGTTACGAGGCGACAAAATTACACACTTAAACACAAAATGTTTACACTGTAGGTACTTTTAAACTATCAAGACCTAAAACGTGATTTATATGACCATACAGAAATCCTTTAGTCGTTCAGTACCTAAAACGCAGTCTGACTAAATCGTGTTATGGCTAGACCTAACAAGAGATCGGCATATTGATATTTAGATCCATTGCGAATTAGTTCATGAGCGAAGTAGGCGAATTGAGATTTAGGTTAACTGCGTATTAGTTCAAGGGAGAGGTTGATTAAGCTTTAGTTCATGAGCGAAGTAGGCGAATTGCGACCCTATTTGGAGTATTCCATTCCATAGATGCATTTCATTTTTGTGTACCAAGAAACATTGGTAGGTTTCGGTTATGTTAAGTTTTCATCGGGCCGAAGGGCCAAAAGCAAGCAGAAATAGGAGCTCCGTACGGAGCGTGAGCGGAGCTCCGTCGATAGCAACAGTGTACAAAAACAGTGTCGACTTTTTTCGCGTGCTTTTGGCCCTTCGGGCCGATAAAAACTTAACCCGTCAAGTGTCCAAGCGACTACAGTAGTCCCTAACTTTTTCGGGCGGGAAATGTCATAGGGACTGCATTATGCAGTAGGGTATGTAGGTTAACATAACCTAAACCTACCTTATGTTTCCTTTGTCTAGACCTATTGCGACACAGTCGTATCGCTAAATGGGCAATACGAGGATTAGACCTATTGCGACATAGACAAAAACGTACTTAGTCGAAACGCTTATATTAAATGACACTTTGGCATAACGCGAAATTGGCAGACTGTGTTTTAGGTACTCAGCGACTAAAGGACAGAAATCTTCGTGCAAACTTTTTTAATCCTTATTATTTTTGATCACTTCGGACGTTTACTGCTACAGCGTCCCAATTATACAGAATCTGAAGTACTCCTTGTTGTTCTATGATGGCCCCTTCTGGTTACCTACCTTGGCTTTGACCATTATTTTATTATTGACCCAAGTCCTATGTTTTGCTTTGTCCTATTAAGCCTCTTTTTACCTTTATACCATTTATTTATATGAGATCCGACACTTAGGTACATCCGGAATCCGCCTATGATGCTCTTCTTAATTACTTTTTACCTTAACATTACTTTATCTGCTCGCATAACCCTTGTCATCTGTGTCATAACATAATAACCCCTACACGCGGCTTCATAATTCCAATACTTATGTACCTGTACTTACGCATTTAGAATACAAAGTAATATTTGTGTTACCAAATTTAGTACCCATTCAAACTTATTTTTTTTTATATAATCAACTGGTCGCACTGCAGCTGTATGTCATTACATTGACGACTGCGTGTCGAGCCAATACCCAATAACTTGTGAGGAATACCTTGGTTATAATATAAAATCTTCCAAGTCAATATCATCGTCCTTTGTTATGTAGCATAACTTATGCTAAAATAGTCCCACTCAACCACCTTTTCGCGACCTATTTCATTTCTCTTCGCGGAGCATTAACGCTGTAGCTTACATTAATGACGATTTCAGTATGAGATAAGAGGTAGAACTTTGGTGAAGTACTAACGTAAAATAAAAAAAGTTTTCCATTTTCTTGCCTCATATCCTCTAATGTTCGAGTTAAATAGCATTTAAGTAGGTAAGTGTAGTCTTTAGATTCCAAATTAAAAACGAAAATTACTTTTAGGATGAATAAGCCAATTCGGAAAATACAAATAGGTTTATCATTTACTGTCATACAAAATAATCATACAATGTATTTGCAAATATTTTCTGCATATGGGAAGCAGGAATGTAGCTTTAATTCGTGGGACATTTCTTTTTCTAATCCCTTGTCCTCTTTATAAAGTGTATATGCAGAAAAAAAATCGTAACTTATTTATCCAAATTAAGCTATTCTTTTATAGTTAAGACTTTACACTCGGAAGAACAATTCTTTAAAAAATAAGCAGTATAAAAAATAGAACTACTTTGTAGCCAGTCTATAATTGATTGAAAATAGTCAATATTTAAGGGAATAAATATTAAGTTTAGTATAAGTTGAATCTTATTGACGCCTTGACAAGTTATTTTCATGAAACCTTGGTATAATCACTCTGGAAAAATAACTCAAATCATTTAGCAATTCTTCTGACATAAAATGACTAATTCCTTTTACGAAACTCCTTCAACCCATATTTCTTAACCGTGAACGTATTAATTAGATACCGACGCAACTTAATACTAAAATACTCATTTGATAACACATTCAAACCATAGACAGGGCTGCCAAAACAATATACAGAGTTTCTAGTATCATATCAGTCATAATTTTAGGAGTTGAAATCATGCATGATAGTCAAGTTTTCAGTGTTGTAAGGCATTTACATGATAATTTACTAGTTTCCTGAGTTTAAGATATGAGTATCATGGGTACAAGCAGCCTGAAAGTAAGACTTGATCGCGAAACTCTGTATATTCTACTCTTTTCTGTTGAGACCTGACTTCTTGGGATTCCTGTTTACACACTGAACAAGACTGCTGACAACAAAACGATGGTTAATTTAAATATGTATGTTATAAATAATAATCATGCTCACCCAGACTAGATTTTTCTTGTCGTGTGAATAATCTCCACTAAACCATAAAATTTGGCACTAAAGGCAGGTCCAAAATTAACCAAAGTAGTACATCAAACCCCGCAAACCTTAAAACACCTTAATAGCCTAGAACTCTTAACCTGATGAGAAAATAACGAAGCAGCAATTTGTCAACAGCCAAGTAGTGGACACACCAGTAGAATGTCGTAAGTAATTTGGCAGCCCTTGTGTGATTACGAATTAAAAATATTACAACAGCACCACTCGCTCATCGCGAGGAGCTTTACCTTTATTAAAACCACCCCCCCTGCCGCCGCCACTAAAACAATAAGAAGAGCGTTTAGTACACTTGGGCTGGCGGGCTGGGGTCACTGGCGAGCACGCAGATTGATTCACACCTAGGATCACTTTAACCGGTGACCTTACTCGTGACGGTCCTTTTCGTTACCACTATGTATAAACCTTGATACCTTGAAAACCTTAGAACAACAGTTGGTGACAAGTATTATACGATTAATGTAGATGTAACATAATTGCCGGAACATGCACACCCAAAACAATACCTTACAATTATTTAGAAGTGTTATCAGTAGTCAGTAGTGTACCCATTCTGTAATGAATACTTGCAGTTAGCAATCTAAATTTTGGCTGCTCTCTATTAGTGTAATTAATGATATTACTATTTTAAACATTTATTGCAAAACAAAAGAAGGGACGAAAAAGTACATTTAAAGCATTCAATTAAATGTACCTACCACCTTAGCTTTCTTTTCAGTTTAATTGAAGTTATTTTAATCATTCATAAACATTTAAAAAAAATGGAAATGGTGGCAATATAGATATATATATATATATATATATATATATATATATATATATATATATATACATTTTCGGTGTTACTATTATTTTGTATTTCACAATAATAGAAAGATTTTAGACCAACACCTCTTTTTATACTTTATTTCATATTTTTTACATATAGAACATCCACCATATTCTCTGATAGCAAGTATTGAGTACAGCAAGATTGTATAAAGGACAAAATTTTACGACAATATTGAAATGGGAACACTGCTGAAGTTCTTGAAGCTTTCATTTATAACTCTATTTTTTTTCCCTATCGTAACTTCGATACAAAGAACAAGAATACCCGACTTTTTTTTGTTCAAATATCAAATACCCATTGCATTAAGAAAAAACCAGTCTATTCTTTTAAGCTCTCTTGTAGAAAAAAAATCTAGTTTAAGTCGCTTAATGTAAATGTAGTATTTAGTATTCAATTGAGAAACTTAAACAGGATTTATGAAAATGTATGAAAAACAAACATTAACATGTGCATATCTTTAAAATAAAATTGCAATTTAAAATTAATTGATGGCATTTAGTGTCAAATTTGGCTATGAAGAATCTATATTCTACCTATGTATATTATTAAAGCTGCTTCAGTCTTCAAAATGTTTTTTAGGACACTTGTGAGCACAGTTGTAAGAAAGTACCCGATTCACTAAGACACATGGTGAGATTTGTTTTATTTTCTTGAAGTGTGCACCATGAAATCAGGCAACTTGGTAAAATTTGCAATAAAAATATTAAATTGTTTTTGTAATTACTACAGGAAACACATCCATCCTATTTTGGCTTGAAACCATGACCAACTTTATACAAAGTTACCTGCGGAATGCCTACTTGCCAAACTTCATGGATACCTAAAAGAACAAACTGATGCTATATTTCAATTATTAATAAATAAAATGGTACATTACTAAAGTATGAACTTTTAATTTACTAACTTTCTAACTGAATTGTTTGTTGGTTGGGCCTAGCACACCACACTACCTATTTACTCAATAGCAATTCATTGTAAAAAAAACATTAAGTTATGTTAGTCAATGTCACTGTCATTAATGTTGATGAGGACTTTTAGACTACAAGCCCATGGACAAAAAAAAACATTTGAAATGAACCAGAGTGAAACACGCTTTTATTTTTAATCATCTATAAGCTATAAAAACGCCGTAAATTAATAATTAGTCGTAATTCCTCACTTGTACCTGAGAAATTCCATAAATGTACCGCTCAGAAAAGACGGGATAGTGCTTAGAGTTATTTTATGATATAGTAACAGCCTTCTAAGCGTGTTTCACGCTGGTTCATTTCACATGTTTTTTTTGTCCATGGGCTTGTAGTCTATATCACTAAATTGCAAAACCCATACTTGCAAGCAGACTAATTTACTAACAATGATTAGGAAGAATCTGCTTATGACCATGACCAATGCAATAATGTTAAATTTTCATATTAATAAAACAATGGAAACATAGTTATGTACCATTTTATTACTGAAACATGAAAAGTCAAAAAACAACCCTTACTTCATAAAATAACCATGACATCATGCCCAATGGGGGGCATGCTTGTTTAATACCGTCCAAAGTACCATTACTTTCAAATCAACCAATTTATTATACTCGAAACATCTGGAATCTTTAACACGCAGTATGAATTACCACAAATGCATAATTATGGCAGGAATGCACCAAATCGACTTTCATCCTGGCATGGTTCACACAGTCCAGTAAACAGACTTGAGCATTGTTTGGTACAGCTAACGTTGGCACAACTCATAGTGACTATCGACTACCCGAGAACAGTATTTGATAATAAATCCTATCCCAACAGTTAACAACAAAAGATGTTGCCAGAAATATATTGTATGTGCTGATATAAGGGTATCATATTCCTTAATTCTCCTTGATATCTTTGACAGTGTTGGTGCATGTCTACAACATAAAAAAAACTAAGCAGATAAATCAATAACTTACCCATATCCTCCATCTCTACTTCCACCATCTCTATTGTAGCTGGGTCTGTCACCTCCGCCGTATCCACCCCGGTCTCCACCAGAGTATCCACTGCCACCGCGGTCCCCGCCGCCATAGTTCGAGCCGCCTCGGTCGCCACCGCCGTACCCACTCCCCCCACGGTCTCCACCGCTCACGTTGTATCCACCGCCGTTGTTACGGTCGTATCCCCCGCCGCCACTACCACCACCCCCTGCTCCGCCACCATAACTGGAGTTGTAGCTCTGGCCATAGTTATTCCCTGCAGCTGGTGTGCCATAACTATTACCACCTAAAACAAGGAATTTAGTTTAATACTCGACTTATGTTAGAACTTGTGTCACTGTCATTAAACACATGAACAAAAGCTTGCAAGCGACATGACGCTCACGCCGCGCGTGTGAATAAAAGTGATAAATTATAACCTGTGTTCTGCTGGCCCCAATCTTGGCTTGGGTTCGGAGCGGCATAACTGGCTTGATTGTAGCCTCCCTGTTGTCCAGCGCCATAATTAGTATCACCTGAAGACAAATTTGGTGGTGGTACAGAATATTGAGCGGAATATCCTCCGCCGCTGTAATCGCCAGAGGCGTAATCTAAAAGAAAATATTAAAGTTTGAAATTGACTAAGAAATTAACTTTTCTAACTAAGATTACATAGCAAATACTCACGGTCGCCCATATTTATGTGTTAACGATGCTGAAAGGCTCTAATTCCACTAAAACTACGTCTCGGCGAACAACTTTCATTCACGATGGAGATGTTCAATTCAAAATGGAGGTGAAGTCTGTCTAGTTAGCATAGCATAGTAAAGTAAAGCAATGCATCAACGTTTTCAACGTTGCCAACCCCACAATACAATATAACTAAATCAAAATGGCGGCAACCAGTAAGCGAAGCGGCCAGGCGGCCACCAAACGCCAAGTCTTGGCGAAGTCTTAAACTACCAAATTAGAATGTCGATTCTAGCCATTTCCCTCAGATCTATTCTTTTTTAACGTTAGAGTGAAAGAGACGGTATGGTACGAATTAATGGTAGATTTCCAGGCAGGAAGAGGTGGGTAACCCTAGAGTAGATTTTATTGATTTAGGTATTAGAGATTTTAGTTTTTTTTCATGGCGCTTCTACAACACTTCAAGCTTTAAGTTTGAACTGTCAAAAAGTCTCGGTTTATCCGAGTATGTAAGCAAATGTACAAAAATAAAGAATCATTAATCTGTAATCGAGTTTATTTTACTTCGCATGGAGAAGACATCGTTTACAAATTGATTTAATGTGAAGTCACGTACAGTGTGAAATCCATCTTCATCTGACACTTTTGTTTGACACTACAGTTGCACACTGCAGCTTTATGAACCAATGTTCGTAATTTACGGCCCTTGTGGAGATTTACTTTTGGCTTTCCATAAATATTTATTCACACTACTGAACACAGTATCGTCAGTCTAGGAGCTGCTTTATTCCTTTCAAACACATTTGTCCTAGACTTCTTCCAGTGTCTGTGTGACGCTGGCCATACACCATCCTTCCTATTGTCCAATCGGCATGAAGCAGTGACGCTGCCGATTGGATCAGTCAGTTAGTGTGGTAGTTGTCATGAGAATTCACTCCTCAGAACAATAACTAAAGCATAGAACCCGGACTAAAATAAAAACTAATTATTATAGTGCGTTGCTTCTTATTCCAGTGTACTGAAACGATAAGTTAAAAAGAGAACAAACTTGTCAGTTTCTTCTTATTTTTCTGTTTCGTACCTGTCCAAACGTCAAACTTGGTTCCTTTACGTCACTTGGTTCCGATATATGATGCCGATTTCAAGAGTCAGATTTCTTAGCCCAATGACTTGTGTTGAGTGTCAACTTAACTTGTCTGTATGTGCTTATTGTGCTTCGGATGCGTGAATGACGGACAACTGTTGGAGAATTTTTTGTTTATTATTGTTAAAAATTGATTAAATAACGAATATTGGTAAAGCCAATTACTTAGTGAAACTAGAAAATGTCTTGTGCAGTGCCAGGATGTAAATCTAATGCGTCCAGAAAACAAAACGATAATGCGTTTATAAGTTATCATCGTTAAGTGATTTTAATCAGCTTCAGGGTCGCATTAAAATATATTGAGTGTGTTCTATAAAATAACACCATTATTGAATCCTGTTTGTCAAAGATATCCCTATTTACATATTATTTTAAAGAAAATATGAAAACAGTATAGGTTATCTTAGTGATGTGCCTGTGATATCGACTAAACTGTCAATCGATATTAAATGTAAATATAGAGATATAATTAAATATGTTTAATTCTTTCAGTTTTCTGACTCCATTATTGTTCCATATTGTTCCCTTTCTTTGGCCATAACTTTACTATTTCACTTTTTTTTGACTTGGCAAGTTTTTACTAATCTATAGGTATGCATAAATGTTCCTTTTATAGGGTTCCGTATCCAAAAGGTAAAAACGGGACTCTATTACTAAGACTTCGCTGTCCGTCTATCAACAGGTTGTTCATGAGCCGTGATAGCTCGACAGTTGAAAGTTTCACAGATGATGTATTTCTGTTGCCGCTATAGCAAAAAATACTATGAATAAAAGACATATGAATATAACAATAAAATGAATATTTAAGGGGGGCTCCCATACCACAAACGTTTTTTTTGCGATATTTGTTCGATATCAATAGCGGCAACAGGTAGACGCTTGAAATATTCAGTTTCATATTCACTTTAAAAATAGATAATTAAATCAAAATAAAATTAATATTTATCGGGTCCCATACAACAAACGTGATTTTTTGCCGTTGTTTTGTTACCAACCAATTCAAATACGAACGGACAAAAATGTGTTTTTGTTGTACGGTGAAACGGAATTCTCGGTGCGCGAGTCCGACTCGCACTTGGCCGATTTTCATAATAGATTTTTTTCATTATAATGATATCCGTTTAATATGTATTAATATCCACGACCGTCCCCATACCCATAAAAAATATCGATTGAAGACTAATCAATGACGGTTTGTTCCCTACACTAGCGAAATATATACATGTATAATTTAAAGCGCTTTGTATAGGTTACCCTGGTACGGAACAGACAGACGACTGTCTCGTGAATAGCATCTTTGTCTCTTTTTAACTTATTGTTTTAGTGCACTGGAATAAGAAGCAACGCACTATAATAATTAGTTTTTATTTTAGTCCGGGTTCTATGCTTTAGTTATTGTTCTGAGATTCACTCCCACACACGATCAGTTGCAACTGATCCAATCGGCAGCGTCATGCCGATTGGACAATAGGAAGGATGGTGTATGGCCAGAATGAGTTGGTCGGTAGTTAGATTAGATCCAATCCAATTTATACATCATGGGCAGAGTCCGTGCGCAGCAGAAGCAAGGCCTATTATCCCTTTGAGAGGAACCAGTACTTAAGTTTAATACATTTAATTTGTTTTTGAGAATCAAAACACATGAACAGGAATAAATAAAACTTTATTTACATCTAAAAGAAAATCAAATACTATGTATTTTAGCTGCAGTAAGCAAATGTCTTTGGTGGGAGATGTTCTAAATCTTGAATGAAAATAGAATACTTTTGAATACAATGATAAGGGAATCCCCTACTAGACCTAATAAAGATATTCCTTTGTTATAGTTTGATTTAATCATTTATTTCCAAAATTAACCGAGTGTCCAGAACCTGATGGAAGCAAGATCATGTTTGATGTTTGTTTATAATATTTCCAAAGGATGAAAAATAATTGTTAGGTCTGTATAATGATTAGGGCAAACCATAAATTGGGATTTTTATTTTTTAATGCTAAGGTTGGTAAAGTTTAAGGTCACCAATTAAAGGTGGAACAAAGACAAAATTCCAGTTTTGGAAAGGGATGGCGAAATTGCCGATAGCCAATACTGAACTAGATATCCATCCTTTTCGACTATTGCTACCACTTAATTTATTTTATTTATGATTTGATGCCATTGGCCAGCAAACTTTGTCGAAGATAAAAGTGATCTCTGTCTCCATCTTTAATCATAAGTCGAATCAAACTTTGCGCGTAAAAGGGTGACAGTAGAATTATCGTTTTTGGAAGTTAAATATCTTAATTAGCACCAGCCCCATGACCGTGGCTGCGGCGACGCCGATGCCTGCCTTCCACCACGATGAGTTGTCTCCCGCGAAACTCGTGAAGTGCTTCAGGTGTCTGTTGACAGGAAATAACAATAAATTAAGTTTAAAAATTGAATTATATCCTTTATTTTTATACAGTGGGTTGGCTATTAGGAACACGGCAACAATCAATATTTTTGTCGGAAATTCTTCATTTTTGTTTATTATTTTTTAATAATTTCATTGTGCTTGAGATCCTATACTCCACTTACATATTTGTTTTTTATGTAATTTAAAAAATAAACGTATCTCTGCTCGTGTATCGTTTTTACTAGCTAGATAATGTAAAACCTGGTAAAATTACGGAAATTGATATAATGAGGGCTTAGTAAGTATGTAATTACAAATCGTGTTATAAGTTACAGGGTACTATAATGCAATGATGTTTTTTTTATTAAATTACCGTGCCCACGGACATTCAAGTAGTGTTTAAGTGAGACTAACCTAGCTGTCTAAAATTGCATTTAATACCTACTAATTAAACTTACTCAATCTTACCTGTGTTTGCTGAATAAAATCCAAGCAGCTTGAAATTGACTGGCAAAGACAATTAAAATAACAGTCTGATCAATTTTTCGTATAGTCATTAGGCAATAAATATAATTAATTCTATATGTAATAAATAATGTAGGTATGTAATAATATGCCCTACAAGTATTAAATAGTACTAGCTGTTGCGCAAGACTTTGTCCGCGCTAAATTAAATATAAGTATATGTATAACTTATTTTCATCAGGAACACTATAATTGTAATGGTGAAAGAATTTTTCAAATCGGTCCAGTAGTTTCGAAACCTATTCAATGTTAACAATCAAATCTTTCCTCTTTATAATAATAGTGTAGACCAGTTTCTTAACCTTTTTCAGCCACAGACCCCTAGGAAAAGTAGCACCATTTTTAAGGACCCCTAAATAAAAAATAAATCGAGCTGTTATGAGACTTTTGGTTTGCGGGTGGTAGGGCCTTGTGCAAGGTCCGTCCGGATCGCTACCACCATCTTACTCGCTAATCCTGCCGCTAAGTAGCAGTGCTTGCACTGCTGTGTTCCGGTGTGGAGAGTAAGACAGCCGGGGAAATTACGGGCACAAGAGGCATTTCATCTTAGTCCTCTAGGTTGGCAACGCATCTGCAATCCCCCCGGGGTTGCGGGTGTCTATGGGCAGTGGTGATCACTTACCATCAGGTGACCCACTTGCTCGTTTGCCTTCCTAATCACATAAAAAAAAAAAAAAAACTATTTATTGTTGTCAAGTGGTCCAAATATAAGACTGCGGACCCTCATACCTATACTCACGGGCCCCCCAGGGGTCCGCGGGCCACAGGTTAAGAAACGTTGGTGTAGACTTATTTATTATTATACCAATGCCAAAAGAAGATGGTGCAATCACTACATAGTATAAAACAAAGTCTCTTCCGCTGTCTGTCCGTCCCTATGTATGCTTAGATCTTTAAAACTACGCAACGGATCTCGATGCGGTTTTTTTAATAGATAGTGATTCAAGAGGAAGGTTTATATGTTTTATTTTACGCAGACAAAGTCGCGGGCAGAAGCTAGTCTTAAATAAAAATGTGTAAATTTACAATTTATTGCTCTGCGCTTTAGTGCGAGGAGGGGGGCGGACTGTAAACCAGCGCTGCGCAGATGCATGCTTATCCTGGCACTCGCAACAAATGTTGAGTCCGCTTCTTTTGCCACACCTATATATTTTTTTACATCGAATTTGTCTCTGGTGTGGCAATAAATGTTTTTCTTTCTTTTTTTATTTTCATATAAGTAATATGTACAATCTATACTTATATCTACTTTTCGAAATAAATTAATTGTATTAATGTGCAATTGGCTGCATGACGGAAACCTATTCATTCAGTCATTTCATTACCTTTTTTGTGATCAGTAATAAATTGTAGTTGTATGTAATTGTTCAATTCAACTAAGAGCGCATCAGCTATATAAATAGGTGAACAGAATTTAAACTCTCAGTAAACGAAAGAAATGGGTATACTTACGGAAAGGCGGCCATGGTGGCTAGCTTGATGAACACGTCGTGCCTGTTCTCGCGAATATGGAAGGCTTGCGGCGGTAGAAGCTGGTATTTGCTGCAAAACACTTCCGGTTGCAGAATGTACTCCTGGCGCGCCATCAGCGCGTCGCATTTGGTGCCCACTATCAGTACTGGGATGTGACTTTCAGCGAAATATTTCTGAAATTATTAACGCGCTTACTTGCAGTGTTCAGAATAGCATAAATGCAAGTTTTGGCTGTTTTGGATGATGTGCGGAGATGAAGAGAACTTTAAACAGAAAATAACAGAACACCCACTAAATGCATTTTTATTTTATGGAAATCCAAAACAACCTAACCTACATAATAACTCCGGTAGGTATTAAATAACTTCGCGACTTTCGCAATGTTGGTGACTTTTCTATGGATACCACTTTGGAGATAGCTGGAGTAGGTGATTGATTCATCACACAGAGATTTAAAAAATAACAGACCAAGTGCGAGTCGGATTAGCCACAAAAAGGGTACCGCCGCATCAAAAAAAACTTTCCTTGTACATAACATGAAGACCCCCTTTAACTTTCTTTTATTTTTGTCATTCTTTGTTATAATGACAATGACTGTGAATGACTCCCAAGTATCTACTTAATCATAGCCATTGGGCCTAAAAACTGGAATACTTACGATATAAATTCTCGCGATGTATTCGAAAGAGCGGGAGGCGGAGACGTCATAGACGAGACAGGCGACGTCGCAGTTGACCTCGTGCGGCTCCAACGGGTCCGAGACGCGTGTAATCGGGATCTCCTTCAGCACAAGACTCTTCTCCTGCCCATACACTTGCACGGTATTGATGCAGCAGTTCTCTGTGCAGTCACCGCCCCCGCGTTCGTGTGTGCTTGGCTTTATTTTCTGAAATGTAATCGTCGTTTCGTTTGAACTTCGTGATGTATGTAGAGTTAGTTACCCTAACATGACATTGGACATTCTACAAAAAAAATTATCTCTGTAATTTGAATAGAGCCGCGTATAGCAACCGGATCAAACCAGTTTAACAAGTGTGGTAAAGATTTTTCGAAATTTATGTGAAATTCTAAACAAAGTAATTTGAAGTAGTCGGATATGTCGGATTCAATGCATTTTGGCGACAGAGTCGTGAATCACCAACGATGCGATCATTACATTTATCAAACAATCGCATAATTATCACTTCGAAATACAAACCAAATCAATCACAGTGGGAAAGAAATCATCAAGTAAATGTATATGAAAGACAAGATAATGTAGCTATGTGTTACAATACAACAATCTGAATAATGGCTTTGTATGCATTGTTTTAATTCTAATTTTAACGTTATTTATTAGTGAGATGTCACCTTCTGGGCTATGCCGAGAAAGCTTCTGCAAATGGAAGTCTTCCCACATGACCGGGGCCCGATCACGTGGCATTGATACACGTTGCGGCTCGACTGTTTCTTAGCGATGTCTACTTTCTTCTCACGGGTTACTGAAACCAAATAAATAGATGATTTAAGACTAGTTCACCTTTGACGTGGGCGAGATAAATTTAGCTGAGGTCCTTTGGTGGACCCTGATCAATGACCGTAGCGTAATATTAACAATGGCGAGTGGACTCGGGTGTCTGGAGGGTAACTGCCCGCGGTGCTGTGTGGGTCCCCAAACGCTCATTGTCAGGCCCAATAAGATTGATTGTCAGGGGGCCCCGGGACTTAGCAATCTGTATGCAGTCAGGCTGATGTAAAGAAGTACGCCTACTATCATAATATAATTAAGCTATGACCACAAAGTTTGCGAGGCCGTATGTAGCAGCCCATGTCGCCGTAGCCTCACACCGCTTCTTAGGTAAAATATTTAGTTCGAGTCGTGTTTTTCTTGAGAGCAATTGTACATTTTTATATACTAGATGAGTGACTGAAACATTACGCCTATTCAAACTCTGGATGTTGTACAACATCTGGTGGCTGGTGCCGACCTGCCGATACACTCGCGTTCTGAATTGTATTCTGCCGGCTAGAAGATTACCGGTTTACATACATCCAAAATTACGTTAGAAACTACCATGTTTACTACGTATCCCTAGTACGAGTATATTCCATTATTCATCTAGGTGATTCAAGTGTTTTAAAACAATTAGTTGATATAATTTCATACATGTGACCTTGAGCCATGTTAGGAGTTGGACACATTAGAATTTGAATTAGTTACAATACACACTTAATGCCGAAACAAAACGGACACATTGTTTAAAAGTTGTGAAAAGAATTGATTAATGTTATTGTTTGCTTGGCATTCCACAACATAGTCATCATATTGAAATGTTGCCTATAATTTGTTGATATATCCCTGGCTAATATCAACATTGAGGTATACATATAACTCTGATCTAATGACAAGAGATATTGCTTGTAAACAGTAATAATACTTGGTTAAATTTAAGAGTAGGAACAATGTGGAAATGGGAAACCACAAACAATGCACAATGGCGAAAACTTTCGGTTGATACACTACTCAGCAATTTTTAAGCACTTATAGGCGGACTTTATTTAATTACAGCGTAAACTGCTAACCCAGAATTAATCACTGTCAAAATTTATGGAACTAAACCCACATCTACTTATTTTTAAAATTCTAGACCACACCAGCGGCATTTAGGACTTCTTGTTGCTTGAATAGTGTTGACATATGTTTAAGAGCGTGCAAACCGTCCTTAAGGGCATTAATATGCGCTTTTAAAGTGGAGTAATAATAAAATTCTTACTATGTACAGCAGCTTTTTGTGACTCATTTTCAAGGAAGTTAAAGCCAAGATATGCTAAATAGGCACTTGTGTTCTGTAGGTCCAGCAGTGTCATTAGAGTCCATCGACACATCCACCCCTGGAGAGTTAGGTATCCCTGGGAAAGTAAACATTGTTCTATCAAAATATGAAATAATTCAGTGTATTATTCAAAATTTACGATGTTTGTTATTTTACTAATAGTATCATGTAAAATCATAAACTTCCACATTGTTAAAAGGGTCTACTAGAAAAGGTAGTAATAGTGATTCCAAATGGAAATTGTACCCACCTTTTCATTGGTAGGTACAGTGTAACGCAAATTGTGCCAAGGGATCCGTGGGCAGCTGGAGAACACATTTTTCAGTTCCGTGGGGTTGAGCATGCCATCCTTGTCTCGATCATACTTTTCAAACACTTGTGTGAGAAACTGTTGACCTTTGTATGAAAGCTCTGAGGAACAGCCAGCAGGTACCTTGATGCTGCAAAAAATATTAACATATTTTCTAACCAGATGCAACTGTGGATTGTTTAAGAACAAAAATTCGTAGGTTGGCAGATTTATCTTACTTTGCATATAAGTAGCTGTGCATTAATTCTAAGGACTCATCATATCCAAACTTGCGAAGGACTGTCCACGTGGTTTCATTCCTTCCTCTTTGGATAAACAGACAGTGCAAAAAAATGAATCCCTTCATTGTGATGCAATCATTTTCTATTCCTCCTGCTATATTCTGTGCAATTACAGATTTTACTTCATCTAAAACCTAGAAAAAATAAGAATTGTTCACACATCTTTTTTGTTTCAACCCAGAAAAAAATATATCATGACATACCTGTAATTGGAGAGGAGTGTCAAAACATTTCTTTTGGAAAATTGTTATTTCATAGTCATCCATAAGCCCATCGCCATCCAGATCACAGATTCTAAATATTCTAGAAAGGGCTTTTTTACACTTTTCTGTCAGCTGAAAACAAACAAATGGTTGTTGGCAATGAAAGTGATAATTGACCTGTTTTAGATATATGGCTGTTACTAATTGAACTAAAAATAAATATGATGATATTGCTGGTGACTCTGTTTTAAAATGAATGGACCAAGTGCTGCTACTATTATAACAGAGTTTAAAATAATTATTCCTCACCTCTTGATCTTCAATACAATATATGGGTGTGATAGGGTGTAGCACTGCTTTCTGAGCATTGTAAAACATTTCCGAGACATTTGTCAGTGTTTTTGCAGAACATTCTATGCAACGGTCCACTTCTGGATATTCTTCTGCTATATCCCAAATATTCTGTAAGATACAAAACAAATTAATTGAATGCAATGTTTACTTTATAAATAATATGTTGAGTATCAAAGAACTGGAGGAAAACTTACATCAATCACAGAGTAGTCAATCAAGTCTATCTTGTTTCCAACAAGAATTACAGGCTTCCTGTGGTCATCTGGGCAATTTTCCCTTACAAAAGGCAGCCAATATGAGGCAATTTTATTAAGGGTTTCTTGTTTTTCAACAGAAAAAACTATACATATAACATGAGCTTTTTCAATTTCTTCTCCCACTTGTTCTAGTGATTGTTCTGCCACTAAAATTATAACATACATTTTATGAATTAATATGAAATTTTTAAAGAATTAATTTAGTTCTATAAATTAAAAGTACTTACTGCAGATGTCTACGATATTGGTTGGCACTTGCTCCGGGGTAACATCAGCAGGAATAGTGATTTCTTCAGCTTTAGGCGGCACATGATCTGAAAACTCCTCAGTCACCAAGGAAAGAATTAGCGAAGTTTTGCCTACTCCAGGTTCTCCGAGAAGAAGAATGCGAACTGTGCGAGGAACTGACTCAAATACCATCGTGACGCAATGCTATTAAACGTTAAAAGCCATTTTCATTTGTTTCACTTGATGGTCAATAATATTATGTAAACAATATTTTAATTTACTTTATTTCAACCGGAATCACAATTCTCTGACCTTTCCAGAGATCTTGACATAACCACAGATAAAACAGTTTACAAAACCAAAATCAAAATCATAGTTTTATATAGCGCCGAATATCCACAGATAACGCAATAGCAAGGAACTGGTCATTATTTATTTTCTTTTTAAAATAGATGAATGCAGTGCATCCAATACAACAACAATATACTAAACATACAAGATAGGACAGTGAGTTGATACCTTAATAAATAATAAGCTTGTTTCAGCTGTGAATATAAACTCCCTAATAGTATCGTAGTTTTAACTACAAAAAGTGGCGTTCGTTTTACGTCACTTCGCTCACACTAATGATAACTAATTTGAGAGTGAGTGGTATGGCATGATTATGAACTTTGAATTTCGAAGTAGCCCGTCCAGAGTAGCCCCCATGTTTATAAATAACCACACGTGCTGTCAGCTGTCATTTGTCTAATCTGTCAGTTCAGTTTCAGTCCCCAGTTCCTCCCAGTGTGCTCCCAGTGTTATACTACTCTTTGAGTTCAGTAGTATAGTGTAGTGGGTGAAGTGTGTGAGGTTGAATTAGGCACAGCTGCGACAGCATGCGATGCATTTTAATTGACGATACATTAATTGAATAATATATAATTTACTAGCAATGGAAAATAGCCGACATAGTAATTCCGACATTACTCTGCGATAGCTCAACGTGTGTAAAAATGGGCGAGTTAGGTCCTGAATGGGATAAAGGCCAGAGGGAGCCGGTAAAAACTTTAGAGGTTAGTGTGAATCTTAATATTTACTAGTTAATACTTCCGGCCGTATTAATACTATTTGTTTTATTAAATAAATAATACCAAATACTCTAAGTTAGGTAGTTCTGCTCAGGTGTCTATTATCTAAAAAATTCACGTGTTATTTATTTACGTGACGGAATGTTTATGTACTTACAACGTTATTTGTTTCAGGAAAAATGGAAGCTAGTACCTTCTTTCCTACAAGTTAAAGGTCTAGTGAAGCAACATATTGACTCCTTTAACTACTTCATTAATGTGGAAATCAAGAAAATAGTCCAGGCCAATGAAAAAGTGTTTTGTGATTCTGACCCCTTGTTTTATGTCAAATATCTCAATGCCTATGTTGGAACACCAGACTTGGAGGAAGGTTTTAATGTGACAAAGCCGACAACTCCCCATGAGTGTAGGCTCAGGGACATGACCTACTCTGCCCCAATAACTGTGGATATTGAATATATTAGGGGCAACCAAAGAGTTATCAAAAACAAACAGCTAATTGGCAGGTAAAAAATAACTTCAAACTTCTGCACCTTAATAAGTGATTTTGTTGCCAAAAATTATATTTATGTAAATCAAAATGTAAAGACATTGTGGCACTAAAGACATCATGAAAGTGTTTATTGTTTTTCTAGAGATATTATTTATTTTCATTGTTTTTATTCCAGAATGCCACTCATGTTGAGGTCATCAAATTGTGTGTTAACAAATAAGTCTGATAATGAATTAGCACATCTGAATGAATGCCCTCATGATCCAGGCGGTTACTTCATCATTAGAGGTATCATTAAAATAAGTATTATTCACACTTTAGTAGTCAATTAGGCACTGCCTTTTCCAGGAAATAATGACAATAAGACAAGACTATTATTGGCATCACTTTGCTATGCAATGCTTCTTTGCCATTAAATACAAGGTGTTAGTCACTGATTTAATTATATTTAATGTAGTTTGTCTTTAATCTACTAATTATTGCTTAATAATTATTTACTTAATAATTCAGTTGTAACTATCTACTTCCACTTTTCTTATATCACATTGGATTTTAAAATTTAATTCTTGCATTCATAGGACAAGAAAAAGTGATATTAATTCAAGAACAGTTATCTAGAAACAGAATGATTGTGGATGAGTTCAAAGGAGCCATACAGTGTCAAGTTACAAGCTCTACCCATGAGAAGAAAACCAGAACTATCGTCATTTTGAAAAATTCCAAATATGTTCTCAGACACAATGCATTATCAGATGTAAGTAAGATATAAATAATTAAATTATGTTAGTGTCCAACATTACCACACTGGTAAATTGCAAATACATATGATTAATTTCAATGTCTTTCAGGATATCCCTATTGCAGTGGCTTTCAAAGCCATGGGCATTTGCAGTGATCAAGAGATAATGCAACTTGTTGGCACAGATGATGCCACTGTCAAGAAAATGGCTCCTTGCATCGTAGATTGCCACAATCTAAAGATATTTACTCAAAACCAAGCACTGGCTTACGTAGGCAGTAAATTAAAAGTCAAAAGGTAAGATCTTTTAAATACAGAATCATAGAAACAATACCATAATTAACAAAATCAAACAGTATCTGTCATTTAGAAACCAACAGCTACAGTTCTTTGTGCATTGTGGTTGCAACATGATTAAAATGTAAAAATAAATGAGACACTTACTATGTAATAAAATAAAATGGTCATTAGTCTGTTTAAATTATGAAAATGAGCCCTGGTTTCCTATTTCAGGTTTCAAACTGCAAATTCGAAATCCCGGACACCAATTGATGAGGCTCGCGATTTATTAGCCACCACCATCTTAGCCCATGTAGCTGTTGAAAATTTCAACTTTTATGTCAAAGCCATTTATTTGGCAATAATGGTAAAGCGAGTCATTGAGGCAGAGACCAACAAAGCTGCTATAGACGACCCTGATTACTACGGAAACAAAAGGCTTGAGTTGGCAGGTTCCTTACTTGCACTCATGTTTGAAGACCTTTTCAAAAGATTCAACTGGGAATTGAAGTCCATTGCTGACAAAATAATACCAAAAGTCAAAGCTGCTCCGTTTGATGTAGTGAAACACATGAGGCCGGATTTGATAGCAAATGGCTTATTTACTGCTATTTCTTCTGTAAGTATCTTCTTAAAATTCCAATTAAACCACATAATTTTCCCACATAATTATCAAAATCAAAACTTAACAGATATTCCTATTTTTTTAGGGTAATTGGACAATCAAAAGATTTAAAATGGAAAGACATGGTGTAACTCAGGTTCTAAGTCGTCTCAGTTACATATCAGCATTAGGTATGATGACAAGAGTGAACTCCCAATTCGAAAAAACAAGGAAAGTCTCCGGACCTCGGTCATTGCAACCCTCTCAATGGGGCATGTTGTGTCCATCTGACACACCTGAAGGTGAAGCTTGTGGGCTGGTGAAGAATCTGGCTCTGATGACACATATCACCACTGAATGTTCTGAGCACCCCATTGCGAGGCTGGCTTGCAATGCTGGTGTTGAAGATGTGAGGCTCCTAGGTGGTGAGGAAATAAATCATCCGGCTGTGTATATGGTGTTCCTGAATGGTTAGTATTAGTTTTTTAAAAGGGACTTAGTAACTAATTTTGACATCACTTCTTGGACAGGCAGACGAATGAAGTATTTTTTTTTTGTGTTTCAGGTAACATATTAGGGGTTTCAAGGCAATATAAAAAACTGATCAGAGTGTTCAGAATGTTTAGAAGACGTGGTCTGATCTCGGCATTCGTTTCCATTTACCCCAACCACAATCAGAGGACAGTCTACATATGCAGTGATGGCGGCCGGCTGTGCCGCCCTTATATTATTGTAGAGAAAGGCCACCCTCTGGTGCAACAACACCACATAAATGAGCTGAACCGAGGCATACGCAAATTTCAAGATTTCTTAAACGACGGCCTCATTGAATACTTAGACGTGAATGAAGAAAATGACAGTCATATCGCAACGGAAGAGATTGAAATTGATCCGTATGTCACTACGCATTTGGAAATAGAGCCATTTACTATTCTGGGCGTCTGTGCCGGCCTCGTGCCGTATCCGCACCACAACCAGAGTCCGAGAAATACATACCAGTGTGCCATGGGAAAACAAGCTATGGGTATGTGTTTTGGTAAAACAAATTTTTGTGGTTATTTATTTATGACGATATTATTTTTTCACGTATCAATTAAATTTCAGGCACAATTGGTTACAATCAGAAAAATAGAATAGATACCCTCATGTACAATTTGGTGTATCCACAATGCCCCATGGTGAAGACGAAGACAATTGAGTTGACAAACTTTGATAAGCTGCCCGCCGGCCAGAACGCCACCGTGGCTGTGATGAGCTATAGCGGCTACGATATCGAAGACGCCCTGATCCTCAACAAAGCCTCTATCGACAGGGGTTACGGCCGCTGCCTCGTATACAAAAGCGCTAAGACAACCATGAAGAGGTACAGTAACCAGACGTCAGATAGGATATTGGGCCCTTCGAGAGACGCAGCATCTGGTAAAGTCATCAGAGCACACGAAGTTCTCGATTCCGACGGCATCGCCTCACCAGGAGAGATGGTGGAAAACAGACAAGTCTTAATCAACAAACAAATGCCTCCAGCTACCATCAACCCTGTGAATCAGGGACAGCCACAGCAGGTGGAATACAAGGACGTTCCTATAACCTACAAGGGACCTGTCGAATCTTACATTGAAAAAGTGATGGTATCCTCGAACTCGGAAGATGCTTTTCTAATTAAAATATTGCTTCGGCAAACGCGCATTCCTGAGATAGGGGACAAGTTTAGTTCCCGACATGGGCAGAAGGGCGTGACTGGCCTGATTGTGCAGCAGGAAGACATGCCTTTCAACGACAGAGGTATTTGTCCCGACATGATCATGAACCCTCATGGTTTTCCTTCAAGAATGACGGTTGGGAAAACCATAGAATTGTTAGCAGGAAAAGCAGGGCTTATGGAAGGCAAATTTCATTATGGTTGGTAAAAAAAAAACTTTCATTTATTTACCTAATTTTCTCTGTTTTACTTATTTTAGTTGTGTTATTTACAGGCACTGCTTTTGGAGGTTCTAAAGTTCGCGATGTCTGTCAGGAACTAGAGAAACATGGATTCAACTATCACGGAAAGGACATCTTCTATTCCGGCTTGACTGGGGAACCTCTGGAAGCTTACATATATTCTGGACCGGTAAGTTTTTATTTAGTACCTATTGACATTTTCTTCCCGAAACTAAAAATGTCATGCGTGGAATTCAATTTCAAGAGAAGTGACGAAAAAAATAAAAAATAAGTTTTCTTCCCGACGCTTATAACATGATGAATAACAAGCATAAAACATGAATAAACTATGTAAACTTCTTCTAAATAGGTACACCAGTAGTTATTCCTAACTAATAATAATAAATGTACAGTTTTTTTCTCAGCTTGTTTCATATTTTTAAAAGATTGAGTGCAATTCACCTAGAGATATAAAATGTTAGTTAGTTCTACTAATCTCTAACGTTCTGTAGGCATAGGCTAATTGACTAACGCGCGGGGGTTCGCAATCACATTCGGCATGCTATTTACACAATGTTTTAAGATGAATATAGTCTGGTTCCGCTGTATAAAATCAATTTCGCTACTTAAGATGAAACGCAAAATCAACTATAATTATCTTCACCAGTAAACCAACCACGTATTTGATGGCAGGTGTACTACCAAAAGCTGAAGCATATGGTGCAGGACAAGATGCACGCGCGTGCGCGCGGCCCTCGGGCCGTGCTCACGCGCCAGCCCACGGAGGGCCGCTCGCGCGATGGCGGCCTGCGCCTCGGCGAAATGGAGCGGGACTGCCTCATCGGCTACGGCGCAAGGTAACTTGCACGGCCCTAGCTGGGATTTGATGACCAATGTGCTCATTGACTGCCATATTTTACGCGGTAGAGTGGAAAGAGGGCGCTACCATTACCTTTAATGAGTGCTTAATAATTTTAAGTAAAGTTTATGTATTTTAACAACAATTTACAACTTGCAAGTAGATTTAACATGAACCTCGCCCCCAGCATGCTGCTAATGGAGCGGCTGATGCTGGCTTCTGACGCATTCTCGGCGGACATTTGCGGCACTTGCGGGCGGCTGGCGGCGCGCGCGTGGTGCCACGCCTGCCGCTCCTCCGCCGCCGTCTCCACCGTCGAGATGCCTTACGCCTGCAAACTGCTGTTCCAGGAGCTCGCCTCCATGAACATCGTGCCTAAACTCACGCTCAAGAAGTATTGTTGATGGGATGACCACTTATGTAATAATCGGTTCTTCTTCAACCTCGCCACTGCCATTCTCAAAACTATTGTTCTTAAACTATGAAAATAAGTGTATTAACCTCTGGTATGCTTAGACACGGATCTTTGCCAAATACAGGCTATAGTTTTCGGTTGTCATAAAGAATGATACCGAGACTAGAACGCCGTTTTTTTTTGCTTTACGCATGTGAGGTGGCACGTTCAGAGGCAAAAAACTAACTGCTCTTGAATCTGACAAGACGGTAAAGTGCCGATTGCTATTCGGCAGTGTAAATATTGTTGTAATAATATATCTGAGTAAGAATTAATTAAATATTATGTTAAGGGGGCACCGAGTTTTTGGTTATGCGCTCCGTTTGTGCGTGTGAAAATTCTTTGCTACGTTTCGAAATCCACTAAGCTCACTATTCGACGGCGTAGCAGAACCAAAGCAAACAGGAGGGACGTGTGGCGGCTCTGGTTAGTGGGCGGAGCGCGCGCGAATTTAGGTATTTCCTTCATATTAATTAAAACAATACCTACAGATTTTGAAAATGTAAGACGTATAAGTTATAGACAACATCTCGTCTATATTATTAAAAAACTGATGATTTTCCGTACAGCATTTACGATATACTAAGGGTTTATTTTGTTTTAGAGGTAACTTATAAAAAAAAAACTATTGAGGATACTAAAAATAGTCGTGTTTCTAACGAGTTTGTACTATATAGTGAATCCTTAAATATCTTACGTATTGATTGTATAACTAAATCGTAATAACGACACAGCATGGAATGAAACCAACGCAATTATTAAAATTACTTCGGCGCCCCCTTAAGTTGTTTTGTTTTGACAATTAATAGGTTGCCCTGAACTAATAAGTTCTACAAACTACAGTTCAACAGCTAATTTTGAATAGTATATCTGTACGTTTTTAGTATCATAAGAATAAAACAAATTTATAAAAACATACTATTTTATTATTGATATTTATCCTTCACTCATGATCATGACATGATTCGCAACATTTTACTCGACGCCTTCGTGAAAACGAACAACGCCCACATTACAAAAAGCGTGAAGATATAAAACAGACCTCCGCAAGAGAAGAACATTCTTAAGATTATATAACCGATAAAAAGCCAACCGACGAAAGCGTGGGAGCCAAGCCGTCGCAAAGAAAGTCGGGGCGGCAAGTTCTGAGCCACAATGCTTTGCCGGTTCGACACGTCTCTCATGTAAGTTTGGATGGTGCATGGCTTCTGCAATATTTCGCGCGCAACGTAACCCCAAAAGTCATTCCTGTTCCAAAGGCTTGAAAACTCGTCCTGATACTGAAATGTGGAAAAATACAAACTGTACTTGCTGGTAATCGTCAACCATAATGAATATAACCAATAGATTAGAAATATCATAGTTTCTTTGATAAGACATCCGCCGATTGCTGCATGCCGATTGACAATAATATCGATTGTAAATGTTTAGCTAGTAAGTATTTGTGACAAACAAATCACTAAAGTGCATTGGGGTAAATTCGAAACTGGGGGAATTTCGAAAATCGTGGTTCTCCACTAAACAGGAAACAATTCCATGATCTGGCAACGCTTATCTAGAAGCCAAAGACAATGGAGCTTCTACGCAAGCGTTGCTAGATTATGTAATTGTTCCCCGTTTAGTGGATATCCGCGAGTTTCGAAATTCCCCCAATTTCAAATTTACCCCAATACACTATAATGAGTTTTGGGATTGGATAGCCTCTTTCAAAGCTTAAAGAAGAAAGAAAAAACAATGTAAAGACTTACCAATTCATTTAGTCTAGTTGCTATTTGATAGAACATCCTCACTAGGATAGTGCTTTCGTATGTTGTTATAGGCATCAGGTCGGGATCGCCTAGGTAACGAATACTTCTAGATTTGTCACGTAGCTGAAATAAAACCATGATGAAGTTAGATAGAGGATCGATTTAATGGTGGATCGAACTTGGTTCAAGTATATAATTACGGAATAGGCAGACCTAAGCATACGAGTATGATTTGGATTGATTGCGGATTGTAAGTAAATGCTTTATTGTACAAATATAAAGAAACAGATACAATTCACAAAAAAAATATAACATTAATTTAATATATGCACAAAGGCGAACTTATCCCTATAGGGATTGTTCAGCATTCAAGAGGATTTGTTGTGTAAATGTGCATTCAAGATCATTGACATACAATAAACAACTAGACTCCCAATCACGCTCAAAAACTGTCGGAAGCAAAAGTCTGCACGGCGCGTCTATTGTACAGAGTTTTGGTTCAGTTGTGTTTTGACCGCGCTTTGATAACAATGTATAATGTCTCTTTCGCACCGTAATCTCAAACTCTTGAGAACAAAAAAGACAGACAGGTTTCCAGCGCGTGGCGTCGTGTCATTACTTCTCACGATCGTATGCAATTGACATTGACCATTATTGCCACGAAATCAGGTGTTAATTTGAACGAATATGTTAATGTTATCTGTATAAGATGATGTATTGACACACAACACGTAGACGACGCCGCTCGGACGTTTCTTGAGGAACTTTTGTTTACGATTGAGTGTCTAGTTCAGGGGTTCCCAAACTTATTCATTACGCGCCCCCTCTCTAAAAAGATAATACTCTGTGCCCCCCTATAGTGCAGCCATAGGCTGTTAGGGTTAAACACAAGGAATTTGTTAATAAGGTTCTATAAGGTCCTGTATTGTAGCCCGTGCCCCCCTTTGCAGGTCACTGCGCCCCCCTCAGGTGGCGCGCCCCCCACTTTGAAAATCACTGGTCTAGTTGTTTATTGAACGTCAATGCTCAAGATACAAAAAACATTATACTACTACTCATGACATGATTCGCAACATTTTACTCGCTCCCTTGGTAAAAACGAACAACGCCCACAAAGTTAAAGTTGTAAACAATCTTCCCGCGTAAAGTTGAAATCAATCTTACCCTGTTAGTAATAGACAGAGGAAATTGTGTAGAATTTCCAAACGATGAATGTTCGGAAATATCTTCCGCGACCGGTTCGAGAGGCTGCAGTGATGCTTCCTGTAACTGAAATAAGACAATTATCTATTTTTGCACTTTAAGTGGTCACTAGGCATATAATATTAGTTTTTTATTTCTTTGTATGGAGAGGTAATCTCTGGATTGATTCCAGAATTTCTTTCACTTATAATATTGTTTATCCCGGTAAATTCGTATGGGATAGAGAAGTAATTGTGGGTTGGTTAGCTTAGGCTTACCCCAAATATATCTGCGAAGAAATGGATTGTAGCATTCAGATATGTAGGAACCTTCTTGGATTCTTCCAATGCCTGTTCATCTTCAATGCTACCACCAAGCATAAGCCAGTGTTTGATTCCTGCCCAAACTCCTGTAAAATTGATATTTAGGTAAAAAATCTAGATGAGGGTCAAAACATAAAAATTGTATTTAGATTTTGTATACTTGAGTTTAAGAACAAACCTCGATGTTGCTGATGGATTTTCTTGGTGAGCTGTTCTATATTTTTCTCACTGCCTAATTTAGCTGAAATAATCTTTTTAACAAATTCTTCTGATCTGTGCTTGTTATTTTCCCCCCATATTGGGTCGTATTCGAAATTGGTTGATAAATTCAGTTCAGAAACTGCTTGTTTGGCTATGGCAACCCATTTATGTAGTGCCATTCCGTTATAAGTATAACTGAAAAAAAAAAACAATAAAAAATATTTTAAAAATATATGTATACCTATAGTTTAAGATCAAAATTCTGTTTAGTGATACTTTAATTTCAGTAATAAAATTTTCGTATCATTAATTTTTACTAAACTGAGAATTATTTTCAATAATCCACTAACCTTTGATCAAGTGCAGAAGAATTGAAACTTGTGTCAGGGCTACTGTAGAAGCCTGAATTATTCAATGTTATTACCTTTTCCAGACCTTTCAATATAGGAACTAACTGTTGTTGAGAGAATACCTAAAAATACCCATAGAAACAAAATTATACATATTAACACGAACGACGAGTCACTATTACAATATTATAGTACTGTACTGAAAAACGAGAAGGCAATACAACTACATACGCAACTTATTAGGGACTCGCAAACCCAAAAGGCTCTTAGGTCTGTTTTCTCTTAGTGTGTAAACCATAGCAAAAAATGATATATAGAGATATATTATAATACCTTTCCTAACCGAAACAGCATTACCGCATTTTTATAAGAGGTTAAATCCAACATATTGAATCTAGGCAATACTAGCTGAAAGATGCATGTGTATGCAGGATAGTTTTCAGCAATGAATTGCATAAAGCTAGCGTCCAAGATAGTGCCGCTACCTTCCTCTTGATTGTTGTTTGTGTTAGGGAATCTGAAAATGTATGCCAGTTTTAACATAGTTTGAGTTAAAAAAAAATGCCATCTTATATACTATACAAAACTTTTGGGTGAATTTACAACCTGTCTTGATTTATGGTGTTGTTAGTGTATCTCCAGGGCTGAATGAGACTTAACCAGAGCTCCATGACGAGTCTGAAGGACGCGTCCAAAGGCCATGTCGTGACCAAATGTTTGATATAATGGTACGCCCGTGCGCACATTATTTGTCGCGCGTATTTTCTTAGTGCCGAGGACCGAGATTCTGGGTCTGACAAGTGTTTTGCAGAGAAGGTATGTATGTGTTTCACAAGCACCCTTACAGTCCTCACTCGTTCCGGACTAGAGTTGGCGATGGCATAATTCCTTTGGTACATCTGTAAGACCAAGTTGCTGATGAGGTGAAACATAAAATAGTGTGAAATCACAATAATTTTTTTTTGGATGTGGTGCCTGACCTGGCACAAGCTATGATGGGATACTAAAAAACTTATTTAAATAGTTGTTCACATACTTACTTCCACACTTCTTGCATTAAACTGTTCAACACTCATCCAAATGTCTATAAACACTTGCAACACTGTTTCAGAACGCCACACCTCATTTCGTGACTGGTTTTGTGTTGGGGTGTGCTGATTACTTATGCCTGGGAGATCTGGTATTATAAGTAGAGATGGTGTATGCTGGCTGAAAGGCCTGTAAAAAAAGTTATTAAGACCTAGTGTGTTATTACAGCCAGTAACAATTTTCTAATGTTAGTCTATTTGTTCACCACAAACCTGTTAGCAGTCTGTAATGGTGCCACCATATGGACTTTTCCAGTATAATTTGGAATATGAGGCAGAACAGGCACATTAGGGTCTGAGGGTAGGAAGTGCATCAAGTAATCACAGGCCAGGGCAAAGTATGCACTGTTCCAGTTCTCCCAGGAACTCTTATTTTGACTGTAGCTTACCAAATGAAGTGCAAAATTGAATATGTAAAAGTCAAATGGATCTGAATTTAACTGTTAAGGAAACATTACTAGTTAATTTTGAATGACATGGCGTTTCTGATTTTTTATGCAAAGGAAATTCCATAAGAATTTTTATTGCAATAGCATGAAAAAAAATTGAGAAGTATAACTTTTTAAAACTAAGATAGCAAAATATTAGGTAAACATTCTTTGTTTGTATGTTTGTTTTTGTCTGTAGGTAGGGGGTGATCTTAGGGACTATTGAATGAACTCTTTAAATTATTTTGCTAATAAAAAGATTCACTTTATATGTGTTTGTAAATAAACAAGTCCCCCCAAGTTAATATAAAAGTTAAATATAATAATCATAGTATAATTATTATAAAATGTCATGAGATATCAAGTATGAAATGATCCTTCAACATTTCGGTGGATGTGATGCTAATTGCATACAATGAGTGATTGTGTCAGAATTTAGATGAAATTGCTTGGTTTACAAATGCATATAAAATGGATCTTAACACACTATACCCCTGATATACATAGGTTATTTTAATCATGGAAAGTACTAGTTCTTGCTGGCTAAAGTGAATTTGCAGGACACATTCAGTAAGTAGGAAAGTCATGTTAAAAAAGGATACTTAGAGCTAGAGCCACAACATTAAGTGACTGTGAGTCCGTTGTCAACATATCAGAGTAGAACTGGGAAGTCCTTCCTCTCTCCAAGATCATCTGAAGATCCATCTAAAACATTACAATTATCATAAATAACATTTAATGATGTTTTTATCTCATTGATTGCTTGATTGCTGTATTACAGATAGGTAATTTTAGTGAATCCACTATGGGTTTCTTTATGGGCCACTGGGTTAGAAAGCTTGCATACATATCACATATCCTTTAAAGATACAAAAAAAGCAAAATTGTCTTTTGTTTGCTTGATAAGGCATACATAAAATGGAAGGTGCAGGTGCCTTAGATTTTATATATTACACTTATCAGCCTCTTCAACAAGCAGAACAAAATTGCTTTTTAACAAGTAATCACTTACCGGTAAATTATTCATAGGCAAGTTGTATTTCAATTGAGGATCTGATAGAAGTTTGTAACATAAACGAAACATTGGGCCCTGCGGCTCAAGGAAACTGATCAACAGTTCATATTCATATCTGTTCAGATCACCAGTAATAGTTCGCAGTCCCCAGCCATTTGAGAACGATGAAGCAAATATATTATTTATCAACTGGGGAAACAATGCCTGCAAGTCTTTGTTAGGGCTTGATTGGTCTATAATATTTGTGAGCGCCCTAAGCTTTTCATGCAACGGGTAGTTCAAGCAGGTGTAGAACTGGCTCTGAAATAAATGTAGATTACGTAGATGGCAGTCTTTCAGAAATCAACAGGTAGCAAGTAAATTGGTCAAACTTGGACTAAACGGGTTTATTATGGGTATCAAATAAATTCTGATGATGAATCCACATACCATAATGTCGTGTGCCATTTTCAAGTACTTTTATGATGGTAAAGTTCAGTCGTTTTTTAAATTGATTAAATATCTTATTTTTACAAAAAACTTGCAAATCTATACACAATACCGCTCTTTAACCGGCCTGCCACAGACCAACCAAAAACCAAGTCAAACTTTGACATGACAATCGGAACGTCATAGCTCTCCACAGATTGTGTTAAATAATTTAACTGTATGGTATATTATATAGCCTGCAAATGCAAGTACAGCCGATCGTGCGATCGTACCGTAAAGATATCGCTTATGTAAAAAATTAATTGGAGCAGTTTGACCAAGCAGCATTTTCTCAGTCTGTGGTCCGATTAATTGACAAATCAATTCGACAATTTCGACATTCGTTCCATTATATATACATTGTTTCGACACAAAGCAGGAATAGTACTACAATATTAAATTACACGTCCTGTGAAACATTGTTATTGTTTACGATTGCGCCCCAGTTTTCTGATTAAGCAAAACAATGGATAAAGAAGAAGGAGAAATGAGTGATGACCCTATGCTTGGTAGTGATGATAAGGATAGTATTCCGAAAGATTTAAAACCCACTTTGGTATGTAGCAATCAGTGGTTACATGATGGATTGAAAATTACGGTTTATCTTGTCTTGTAACTCGTTGGTTAATTTATGTGTATAACTTATTTACAGGTTTATAAAGCAGAAAAAGATGGATTGGTTATCAAACAACTAGAAAAAATTGACGCAGAAAAATTTGAAGAAAGAGCAAAAAGATTTGGTTTAAATCTCTCAGGAAGCAGGGTGGTAACACAAAAACAAATTGACGAACTTTACAGTAACTTTGGCATAGAAAGCGGTAATGAAAGACATTTTCGATTTGATGCTTTGCATTTGAATGGAGTTGCTGGGCTCAGCACAAAAGAGATTTTTGAGTACCTTGAAGATTATAGGCCAGTGAGTCTCGAGTGGATTGATGATGTCTCATGTAAGTTGAAACCTTAAACCAATTCTGATAATACTTGCTGGCACTAATACTTGCATGCTAGCATGTAAAGTTACAATGTCAATGAATAGGGATTTAATACATGTTTAGTATGCATGATACTAGTAATTATTTCAAGCTTCTGAATACAAAAACACACATACACATATACACATGACATGAAAAATAAAACAACATGATGTCATAAAATTACCAATTGATTTATATTGTTATAGCATGTGTCATTTATTTTATATAGAAAGGAAAGTGTAAGAATGTAGATTATGTTAACAAAGCAAAAGTTCAAAGCATTGATACTAAATGGAAACTATTTACATCAGAGATTTAATCCCTTCTGATGTACCTACTAATGACAAACTGATACTTTTAGTAAATCACAAAAAATTTTTGCAAGGTTTTGGTATGAAATGCTACTACTAGGTAATAGGTTGAAAAAATAATATGTCCTTTTTCTGTTAACAGGCAATATTGTTTGTCAGGATCACATTTCGGCAGCATTGGCATTGTTATTGCACTCTCGTGAAATAAAAAATGAAGAGCTTAAGAACATGATTGATCAGGAATCCTCACATCATTGGAGGGAAGGAGTTCCTCATCCAAAGAATGATTTAATATTAATGCGTTTTGCTACAAATGGTGACAAGAAAATGCCAAAGAAGAAACCAGAATCACATAGAGAAACAGATGGGTATTATGATGAGAGTATGGAACCACCCACTAAAAATCCATGGGGTGACTTGTGCAAATCTTGGGGCGTATATGATCATCAAGAAGTGTTCAACAGAAGATTGCCTAAAAATGACTATGAAGATGAAATAGAGGAACCTTATGAAAGAGTACAAATAAAAAATAAGAGATTAGCTATGCGTCTTGGTAAAAGGCCTCGGGATGACCATTCTGAAGAAAGCAACTCTGATTCTGAGTGGAAAAAAAAATCAAAGACTCCAAGAATGAGGATGCATGCAGATGATGAAGAATCAAAGCAAAATAAAAAGAAACAAAAGGCTTTCATAGAATCATCTAAAGCCATAGAAAAGGATATTTATGCTCCATTGTCAATAGAAGTAGTTAATTCAAGAGGTTCATACACACCAAGAGAAAGTACAAAAATATCTGATAAATTTAGATTTCATAACAGAAAAGGTAGTTCACATAAAGTACCCATGAATAATATACAGTCCAGGCTGGGTGCAAAGGTAGTGCCTACAAGGGCTGCTAGTGTGCACTCATCATCAGATGAATATTCTTCTGATGAATCTGACCACAACACTATGAGCAGAGTTCAGAAAATATCTGCTACAAAAGGTGCTAGTGTATGGTCGAGACTAGAATCTAAGGCTACAAATTCTAAAGATCACAATGACTTAAGACAAGTCCTAAAATCTAGGAAGCAGACAAAGTCAGATGATTTGAGAGACAGAATCAGTAAATCAAAAAAGACTGGTTTACGAATTGAAATAGATAATAATTAATGTAATATTATTTAGTTAATGGATAAAACAAATGAATAAAACAAACTGCTCAGATGTTTACAGGGCCTAGCATGCTAGACTTTGCTGGAAACATGAAGCTTAAATATTATTTTCCTAATCAGTTGGATGTGTGAAAGAAATGCATGCTTTGTCTGCGTTGACATACAATAAACAACTAGACTCCCAATCACGCTCAAAAACGGTCGAAAGCAAAAGTCTGCACGACGCGTTTAATGTGCAGAATTTTGGTTCAGTCATCTGTATAAGTTGATGTGTTGAGACACAACACATAGACAACACCACTCAAGGAACGTTTGTTTGTGATTGGGAGTCTAGTTGTTTATTGTATGTCAATGTTTGTCTGCTACAAAGTTAGTGCGCTATTGGTGCAGATGTAGTCTATTAAAAAATTAGATCAATATTTAGTTTTATGAAAAGGCATGTGTTGGAATTATTGCCAGGCTAGTTACTTCTGACTTTTTTTTGTCTAGGTAAATTCATGTTTAGTTTTGATATGAAGAATAATCAAGTGTACATTTACATGTCATGTAATCATAAATAAATCTTTTTTTACACTAGCCGAAAAGTTATCATGATTTTCTCCTTGTTTTGTTTCCCATATCTTTCAAATAATTCAAATTACTCAGGAGCAAAGAAACCGGGTCACTTCCTTTAGTAAGGTGTATGAAAAGTGACTCAGTTTCTTTGCTCCCGAGTAGGTATTTATATATAAGCTTTTATAAGCGTGAACGAAATCAGATAATGTGAGCAGGATGGATGCAATTACCAATTTCATTAAGTCGAATGTAAGTAGGATAGTTGGTAACTAAGTCACTGACGATATGCGAGATGATGCATATTAAGAGGGAGCATAGAGCGTTGGCGGTGAGAGCGAATATGACTGCGCGCAGATTCAGCCGGTGTACAGCGCAAGTTAAAATAACTTTGTTCCGAGCGTATTGTACATCGATGTATGCAGCCTGTGGAACAAGTACATGCATCGGTCGCTCAACGCTCTGCGCGTCTAGTACAATGATACGTTCAGGATTCAGTTGCGGCTGCCGAGATACTGCAAGGGGGCAATTCCGAAATTCGTATCACACCGTCCCTCTCACTCTCAATTAATGCCTATTAGTGTGAGCGGAATGGCGTGACACGAACTTCGAAAATCGAATTTCGGAGTGTAAGGCTAGTGCGTCGGGAATGTTCGCGGACGCAAGCGTGGACGGCTTCCACGCGACGCTTCGCAAGTGCTGAATCTGCTGTCAATTTAAATAGATCTTTTGTAAGTTTTAATCATAAAGATTAATTCTTGTCAACGACTGGCCGACTTATGGGGTCGCCTGGTTTCAAAGGGTGCCATCATGACTAGCATAGAGATAATTCAGTTACACATAGAGATTAGTAAATAAATCTTTATTCTGTCTATTTCAATGAAGTGCACTGATACCAAGAAAATAATATGAAACATTTTTTTAAATGTCCACCCAGTTGAGTCTTGCTCACTTGCTCGCCACATGCTTTAACCATAAATAAATTTAATTTACATATAAATTATATAATTAACAAAATAAACAATTCGGAAGACAAGAGTATTTTGTTTTTCACATAGATCTGCAATATTACAATAGACAGCTAAGCTTACCCATAGGAATTACTAAACATAAATACAAATGAAAAAATCTGTGTCAGTATGAAATTATGAAACAGGCATTTAACATAACATTTGATCAAGTAGGTACTTAACTTGTAATGCACACCATAAAATAGCTGCTTAAATGGATACGTGATTGTTCTCTAGACTTGATATTGTTACAACATTTAGATATAGTTAACCAAAACATTATTCCAACCAAACACTGAAAAATATTTTTTACACATTGGGTGCAATGCAATTTTAAGGACCCAATGTTATCACACAGACAATTTTATTGTAATTTATAACAGTCAGTAAAAAATAACTAAATAATAATAAGTCTGGTGACATCGTGAGGAATCACCCGGGGACGCTGTATCGTTACGGTCATGTGGTCAAATATCTATATCAGAATACGCTCTTACTCCCTTGACTTACAGGCTACAGGCGTGTCCCGATATGTATTTGGAGACTTTAACCGTAACGATACGTTATATCTGATGGCGACTGTACAACGTGTATATTCTTATGTATTTGAATGTGTGTATTGCTGATTTATTTTTCAATTATAATTTATACCTACTTGTATTCGAGTTCACTCCAATAAGCGAATTTTGACTTAAATTTCATACTAGTAAAGGCCAAACATTAAAATAATGGAAAGGATGAATAGTCGAGCTTCTGAAATTATTAAGTTTAATTTCGGATTTCAACGCTTTGTTGCGTGGATTATAAAATTAAAGATGATAAATATTGGTGTCAGCATATGGTAGTTTGTTCTGATGAAAAAAAAGGACGAAATGTACGGAATGTGTAAATACATACTAATATCTAACACATGATCATTTAAAATTAAGACTCAAATACTTATAATATCGTTATTAAGTATATGCCAGGTGTTTTCTACTCGTTTAAATAAATAACCGAATGTGCACGTAATAGTGGAGTGATTTCGATTTTTTTTTTAAATATCATAAGCATAAGTAGGTTGTGAAACTTATCGAGGTAGGTAGTTGAATTTATCAACTCAAAATGAGTTAAATTTTTATTTATATGCTTATACATAATGTTATGGTTGGAGAAAAAACAATACTATTAAATTAACGTTATTACAATTTAAGTAATAACGTAGATTTTCTTTACGTAGGTATAATCATTGCTTGTGCTTGTGCTTGTGCATTTGGGTGACGAAATGCCTTATAATCCAGCCTAAATAATATTGTGCCGGTATTTTGTCATATAGTGTAGAGTGCGGTCGTGAATTAACATCAACAACTTACGAAGTATAAAGTATTAAAATAGCGTGGCACAATGTTCATGACTAATTTTCATTATCCTTTGCCAAGAGAATAAATAGTTCCACCCATTGGTATAGGTCAGTTAACAAGAGCTGGTGGGAATGGATATTAGGATGTTATATTGTTTGTCAATCCTAATAATGACCGCTTGCATAATGGTATGGTTAAGTTATAACAGTATGCAATTTTCGTAAATCTATATAAAAGTGAATGTTGCTAAGCGCAAAACTCGAGAAGCTCCTGAAATTCCACGGATTGTTTTATGGAGAAAAAAAAAACTTAAAAATAAAATAACTTAGAACGGGAATCATACCATGACACAAGTGAAACTTAATTCGTTCATTCCATTCGCGTCAGCATTTGTTAAGCGACCCAATCGGTTCATCATCGTAAAAACTAATAGAGGCACATTTAAACATAAAATGGCGCCAATCAAATTCTGGCACAATATTGTCAGTTGCAGGTTAAGAGCGACGGCGCATTATAAGATTTATCTGCCAGAAATTTCTTATAATGTGCGGTCGCTCATTAGGGACAAAACACCATAAACTGCCGAACGGCCACAAACATAAACTTTAGTAAAAAAATATCTAAGCGTATTCCATTACCGATATAGGCACGACACCTGGTGGAAAATAAATTATATTTAATACCTATGACACAATGATCCAATGTTTTATTTTAAGTAGTCGAATAAATTTCGTCAGTGGAATGTATCAGTCTTGCTTAAGTACTTCGAGTACGCCACGCCACATAACTACGTAATCTATAAATAGTAAAAAAACTTCTTTTACGGCCCCTTAATTGACAACAAGCAAAAGTTGCGTGCCTGATCCAAGATGGCAAAAGCTTTTTATTAATTTAAACTATTCGAGATTGTGTTCACTATAGAATTAGCTAATAGTAAGTATCGTGTTCTTAGTAGCACTAAACTTGATATTTTTATATTCTAACAACATGTTAATACTTACAGCAGTGTAAACTAAATAATGGACTAAGCGTGTTTAGTAAATACTCATGATATTTAAAACTTACACTTACTCAATCGCCTGTGGGGCGGCTCCAATATCGAATTTTTACTATGTACCTTAATGCATTGACTTGTCTTAAGGATCGTTATACATAAATGTCACTGTTTTTAAGCGATAAAACGCTGCTTGTCAGTTTTAATCATACCAATGCAATCGATCGCGCATAGAACTTATATACACAAACATTTTTATAACAGCAATAATTGTTAACATAATGTATCACTTTCAAGTTTTCATCTTAAAAATCAATATAAATTTACCAATAATTAGTTGGACTTCTTTTCCTTTTCACATTTTTCTTCTTTTTTTCCCGAATCATCTTTCTTTTTAGGAATGAGACTGTGTTTAGCTTTTTTAAATTGCTTTTTAACTTTGTCCTTCACTTTATTCTTTTTAGGCGTTGGTAATTCTGCCGATTTCATAGAAGAGCTGTTCGACTCACTGCTTCTCTGGGCTGAAACGCGAACAAATTGTTTTATTTATTTGCTAACAGTGATAAAGTATTTAGAATACTGATTGGATTTATAAACACGGAACTACCAACAACTTAATATAGCTTAGTTAATTAAATACTTCTAACGCAAAATAAACGGACATTTAAAAATATCATGACCTTGAAACGACTAAACCAAATTCATAATACATGTTTACCACCGCTAGAAAACCTGGTTTTGAAATAAAAAAATGCATCCAAATCGGTTCACCGTTTTACAACCTACGGCACCACAGACAGACAAACATAGCGGTCAAACTTACAGCACTCCTCTTTTGTGTCGTGGATTAAAAACGAGGTGAAATGACTATCATCTTGCAAACTTAGCTAGAAGTGACATTACTGGCACAAAAGGTATTCTGTCTTTGCCTTCGAGGCTGGCAATGCATCTGCAATCCTCTAGTGATGAGGGTGTCCATGGGTGGTGGTACTCATGCTCACTCACCATCAGGTGACCCACTTTCTTGTCGTATAAAAAAAGTTGTGAAAACAAAAAACATAAGAGCAATGAATTAAAATATGGGAATTGTTTGTTCCACAGCTAGCTTCCTCAGCACGGCTAGAGCAAGTGCGCACGAGAGCGTCGCGAGCGAGATAGATTTACCCGTCTTTTTCTTACTGTTCCTAGAAAGAGACTGGTAGTCTATCTCGCTCACACAGCTCTCGCGCGCACTTGTGCTGCAAGCCGTGCAGCGACATGGACTCTTGTGAGTTGTGATGTGAGTGACCTCGCTTGGTGGCTATGGAGGCGGCGATGGCGAGGTCCTCCTGGCGCTCGCGGCGGCGCTCGGCGTCCAGCTGCTGCACCAGCTCGTCGCGCAGACGCACCACGTGCACCAGCCGCGCCACCAGCTGCTCCTCGCGAGCCTGCAAACGTAACACGATTTATTCTACACTTAATCGTATTTATAACACAATATTTATTATTTATTATTTTTATCACTTCCATGCTGGCATGGGAGCAAAGAAAAACATAGAATGTACCAGTTGTTTCTCTTCCCACGCAGATAGCAAAAGCCCATCGAGGGAATGGGCTAAAATCATAGGAATCATGTTATAGGCGATGCGGCTAGCAACCCATCACTATTTTGATTCCCTTTTCCACCTATACGCCCGTCTTGCTAAACGTGGCCCGTAAGGGATAAAAACGTGATTTGTGTGTCTGTGTGTGTGTATTATTTTTATGGGTTTTCCTATTTTTAGGGTTTCGTTTCGTACCTCAAAAGGCAAAAACGGGACCCTTATAAGACTATAAGACTACTTTTTTGTTTTCTTTTCTTAAATGGCACATTTTTAGTAAGCCCGTAAATCAACCTGTAAATAGGTTAGATACTTCATGCTACCAAGAAGAATATTTTGTGGTTAAATTATTTAAACATTTACACTATAAAATTTCTAAACGACACTGAAACTTAAAACACAGAAAAATCTGAAAAGTAAAGCTACGGCCGGGAATCGAACCTGGATCCTCATCATTCCATAATGCGTGCTATATACCGCTACATCACCCATAGCAGATGCGTAAGTAAGCCTTCGAATTTTTCTATCTACAATTTTAACCATAAAAAAAGCAAGTCGTAAAATTACTGATTCATTTGATAGTACATTTACTCTATATCAGGAAAACTAGTCCCAGAGCTCAATCGCACAAAGCTCTATAATTTTTGAAAGTCAGAATCACACGTGTTTAATATAATCATTGAAACTGGTTCCTATAGGTCAACCTGAGGTTATTATTATTTAATACAGGTAATAAAAATAGCAACATTTGTGTTTCATTTCAATTTAATATTTACCTTATCTGCATCAATGCGATTAACTGCGGGCCTCGATTGTATCACCCGGATTTCGTGTTCGATATCCGCCTGCTCTTGTTCCAACCGCTGTTGTCGACGTCTAAAACAACAGAAGACAAGTTCACATTCAGAAATCGACGTGGTTAGGGGCAGGGTGAAGGGCAAGGGCGGGCATAGAAGAAAGAGAAAAGTGGAAGTAGCATGTGAACGAGAGACACGTGCCACCTTTATGCGGAAAATCGCATGTATAAACGTCAAATTGAATTCTACGGTTCGAGTAGCAGAATGACTCCAGAATCAGACTTCCTCGAGTGTTCCGCTGTCATCACTTGATTTTCAATCACGTAAACCTAAATCCCATTCAGCAGAGTTCATTTTGCAACGCAGTTATTTTAACGACATCTGTTGTGCAATGGCAAAACTATTATTTAGACAACTGACATTTTCAGACTTATCTTTTGGCTACTTCACGCTAGATGGTGTTTATATACCTGTGCAATGGACTTTAAGCTATAATCTGCAGGTGGAAAGTTCAAATTGTAATTCCGATTCAGAACTTACTACATTTTTATAATAGAAAAGCTACGACAAATAATAGCCAAGATTTGAAGGTAGGAGTAAACTATCGACGGGAGAGTTTGGCGACACCGGTTTCCCTAGCGAATGTGACTTATCGCACTTCTTTTTGTTCTGTGCCTCTCTAAAAGTCTAGACTAGAAAATATTTTCCGCTACACCAATGGTGTTCAGATCAGTTAGCCCTATATGTGAGTATATATGTAAACATACATTACATTACATTATAAAAAACCTTTCACGAATAAATTTAAAATCGATTATTGTGCGGCAAATTATTGTTTCATAAAAATATTTTTTTTGGTTGTAAATTGTTTCTGTATCAGTCACAACGCAGTTGAAACCTAATCTAACATACATTTTGGTAGCAATTCGTTTAATAGAGTCGAAGTTCTAACCTAACCTTCGGGTTTAGAGGATGAAATCCGATTGAAAACAAAATTTATTGTGAGGGATCCATGTATGTCAATGCTTTCAAAGAAGAGCTAAGAAATGTAGGTGCCAAATTAAGCGGGCATAAGGGGTCAGATAAAGGGGACTGCGGAATTCTGAGGATAATAAATAATAAATTTACTATTAAATATTAACTGAAATGAAAACAATTCTTGTAGCGCACAAATACGGTAGCATCCAGATTAACCGGACGATGGATGACTAGTCTGATCGGCCAATCTGATCACATTTTAAGAAGAAATTGGCATAAATAACTTCACCCACAGCAAATAGCGCTTTAAGTATTTTATCTCGTAAGATAGCAATTCACAAAGAAAAAGTTTGATTACCTATTTTGATAGGTAATACTGATTACATTAGATACTAAAGACGAATTAAGTGTTCCTGATTCCTAGAAATATTTTTTAATGCGTACATAAAGTCGCAACATCAGATAATTTCGCTTTTTAGGGTTCCGGCCATCTACAGGTATAATGGAACCTCTTATAGACTTCGTCCGCGAAGGAGACAATTATAACCGCTGTTACCAAGATTTTAGTGTTATATGGTTATACCATACTAGCCTTCCGTCCGCAGCTTCGCCCGCGGTAAATTAATTTTCCCGTAGGAAAAGGGATTTTCCCGCGGTAAAGAGTAGCCTATGTCACTCAGTGATAATGTAGTTCTCTAACGGCAAAAGAATTTTTAAAATCGGTCCAGTAGTTTCGGAGCCCATATCAATGCAAACAAACAAACAAACAATCAAATTTTTCCTCTTTATAATATTAGTATAGATGTGAGATCTGTGTGGGTACCAACACACCTAATTGATTTTTCCGTAATTGTTTTGCGATTATTTGTAATGTTAAAAAACAATGAGCGTTCATAGTATTATGTTCTAACAAAAAAAAAACACTAAATAATGTAGCGTTTACCATTTCACACTCATAAAAAAACTCTACAAGCTCTGCCTAAAGTATAAAAATTATCAACTTGTTACACCACCCACTGAAAACCTGATAACAGTTTCTTCAAAATCAAAAGTAGAATCGATTACACCATATTTTAATGCAGATTGTTTTTTTTTCCTTTTTTTATCGTGTCCAGCCTAAATGTTACAAATGCTACATTCAACACATTCATTATCTTTAGCAATAATACACGGATTTAAAAATAAACACGACTAATATTCAGAAGAATATAAATCAGTTGGGGTGTTTGAGTTTTGCTTCCATGCCGATCTGGTAGCAAAGAAAAAACAGAATGTACCAGTTGCTTCTCGTCCCGCGCAGATGGTAAAAGCCCATCGAGGGAACGGGCAAAAATCTTAGAAATCATGTTATAGGCGATGCGGCTAGCAATCCATCACTATTTTGATTCCCCTTTTCACCTATACGCCCACAATCATGCTAAACGTGGCTGTCTTGTTATTAATTAAAATTCCGAAAAACTAATTGGCATCTCTTTAACTTAAAGAATTCGTCCAAATTTATCCACACGCGGCCATTTTTGTTTACTCGAAGAACACAAAGAACTACATAATAGTACAAAAGTAATCAAAATTAATTTATTTTCGATTTCGAGTTTAGTCGATTAAATATGTCCAACTCGCTTTTGCTCGCAACTGTCCCAAGGAAACTTTGCACTTTCCCGATATAAAAGATAATAATATAAACCAGGCGCCAGTTTCACGAAGCTGAAAGTTACAATTTTACAAGTGCAAACTAGTATGTTAAAAACTTAACCATTGATTGTTAGTATTTGATTGGACTAGTTTTGGAATTGGAAAATTGTAACTTGTAGCTTCGTGCAACGGGTCACAGCTGTACCTAGCTTAAATTCATTCATATTTCTTTGATATAAAATTATAGAGTACATGTAGAATACCCAAACAAATACTTCAACCTGGTCATTGGCGAAACTATCGATAGTATCGATATAGCTATACTCTCATACATATAATAGAATTGTATAGACAATAAACTCGCACCGAAGAAAAATCAGTTGATTGCAGTGTAGCATAAATGTAAGTGTTCTCTTTAGTGTGGGTTTCTTCGAGTAGGTATCAGATTTTCTGGTCGCGACCCACGTGACGCTGACATCATAATTACATACATAATTATAACATGTTTGACAGATAATTATGCGTGAAAACCGGGGATTAGATACTTACATATACACATGACAACATTACATAGTAGATTAAGTTTAATCGCCACTTTCGATTCGAAGAATAGCGCCAATAATAGACAATGACACAAAACAGACAGTAATAAATTGTGATAAGATCGTTATAAAATATAAATTGATTATCCTCCTTACCAACACGATCAAAAATGCCCAGTAATGTTGATTTTTACCTACACGGGTGTATGTGTCTATTAAAATTAAAAACATGATTGAAAAAAAAACTTCCTAATTGGATAGATACTCTAATGAAATTTTAAATATGAAATTGAAAAAGTCTACTTAGATACATATATAGTTCTTTTTGTGCATTTGTGTTTGTATTCATCTTTTTCATGTGTTTGTGTGCAATAAAGAGTTTTACATACATACATATACAATTTAGTAAATAAAGTTATAATTTATTATACATAATAAAAGACAATAAATCAGACGTAAACTAAGAAGGAAAGTACATATTAATAGCAATTCCAAAACAAAATTGTCATTCTTCGCTTTTCTGTATTTAATGTATATGTAAATGTATATATTGCAATTATTTTCTGTGTCCAATCTGTAAAATCGCCACTATTTACTTGTTTTTTTTTTTAAATAAAACACAAACTAGTGTACCTATGGTTTATAGTAACAAAGTCTCAAGCTACATTGCATACCTACCTATTAACATTCTCCATCGTGGGTAGGCATTTAAAAAAAAATGAAATCAAGTACTTACATGTACATTAGTTCAGTTTGTTTCCGGAACAAGTCATTTTTCTCATTGACCAGTTCGCAAAGTTGAATGACCAAGTCCTCGACTTCTTCTTGCGGAGCCGGGGTCGCGTCCTCGCCTGTGCACAACCAAAATAACGTATACAATACCACACATGATTTAATACTATTCTGTCTATTCTATCTAGTACAGATGCTTCTAATCGTCGGTTGACGACAGCAAATTACCTTACAGCTGTAGTGAATAAAGTTTTTCAATGACATTTCGTTGGATTCTATCCTGTTTTCAACTTTAATAACACGTTATTAAGTTGTGTATACAATGCAGTTGTCAGATTAAATTGTTTTATAAATAAGAACCTTATTTGGATGTTGTTAAAGTTGAAAACCGCATAGGATTCACTGAAATGACATGGAAAAACTTTATTCACTACACCTGTGTCGATAAAAACATGCACGGCAATTTGTATGGAAGATAGATGAAAGAGAAAAGTAGAAGTGGAATGTGAACGAGAAACGCGTGCCATCTTTATGCGGAAAATCGCATGTATAAACGTCAAGTGTTCCGCTGTCATCAGTTGATTTTAAATCACGTAAACCTAAATCCCATTCAGAAGAGTTCATTTTACAACGCAGTTATTTCAACGACATCTCTGGGCAATGGTAAAACTATTATTTAGACAACTGACATTTTCAGACTATCTTTTGGTTACTTCCTGCTAGATGGGCTGGACTTAAAGGAATATTCTGCGGGTGGAAAGTTCAAATTATAATACCGATTCAGAACTTATTAGGTACATTTTTATACCTAATAGAAAAGCTACGACCAATAATTGCCCAGATTTCCAAGTAGAAGTAAACTCTCGATGTGAGAGTTTGGCGACATCGGTTTCCCTAGCGAATGTGACTTATCGCACTTCTATTTTGTCTTTGTTCTGTGGAATGGAAACACTTATCTAATGACTATCTTTTGAGCTTGAATGTAAAGCAAATAAATAACAGGAATGCCCAATTATTAATAAGTTTGTGAACTGTGCAATGGAACGCCTATGATAACCAGTTAACCGAATAATTACGATAACAATATCTGCCTGCCACGTGATAAATTTTTAGATAGGGATAAACTGTCTACCAAGAGACCATAGATTATTTATCAATAGTGACAAATAATCCATACAACTGTTTTATGTTTTGACACTTAGCCTGTTTTAAGTTTAAGCTTTAAGTTTCGTAACTGTTCTGTTTTTGTGATATTTATTGTTGTCATTAATTAAACCCTTTGCCTTAAATACCTAGTTATCTCTACGTTATATTATCTATAACTAGAAAGCGAAAATTTAACCATGTTGTTTAAAACGCACTGGGTTTCAAGGTATATCATCTACCTACTGTATTGAGTATTTCACAGCGTACCTACTGTTTATATACTGAGTATTTTGCGTACTATAATAACAACTACACAAAATTAGAATTTATAAGTCTTGGAACCTACCCTTACCAATTGAAAGAAAACCGTTGAAACGATTTCTATCAAATACCTAAGGCTGAGAATTAGCTTCCGAGCAGAACGAAAATAGCGCCTTGAAATGTAGATTAAGCGATAGGCCCTTTAGATAACACTAGCTTGTCCCCGCCACTTCGTCTGTGTAGAATTATACATATACCTTACTCTTGAATCACTCTATGTATTAAAAAAACCGCATCAAAAGCCGTTGCGTAGTTTTAAAGATCAAATCATAAATAGGGACAGACAGACAGCGGAAAGCGACTTTGTTTTATACCTTCACACTTGTCGCGTATCATCTGCTCGATGAGCACGCCCTGCCGCTCCAAGCCCAGCTGCTGCGTCTCCAGCATGTCGAGTTGCACCTGCAGCTCCTCGGGCGACATCTGCATCTTGACCTCGCGACGCTCGGGCAGCGGCAGACCCGGCGCGGGGCCCTTTAGACGCCGACCAGCTGTCAAACATGATACATAGGTATAATATACTAGTCTAGTACAGCAGTGATTACAATTTGTTTGGCGTAAATACGCGATGATCAATGGGTAATGGAACACGGTTATCTTATCTATTGTTAACAACAGCGCGGCTAGTACGAGAGCACACGAGAGCTGTGTCGCGCGCGAGATGGACTACCCGTATTCATCTTACTGTTCGTTCGAGAATTGCTGGGCGACTCACTGCGCAGTTAGAATGATAAGCGAAATTTTACGACTCACTTTTGTTTGATATTGACAACAAAATCAAAGTGATGATAATGGACGGTCAATTCAAATTTCCTGAACTATGCTCGACTGTATCTAGACTAAATTATTTTCGAAAAATCGAATCACGATATGACCCACCTCTGTGGTGGGTCACTGATATGCCCTCACAGTAAATGTCACAATTCAATATAATGCCACTATACGACATTGTTTTTGTAATGGGGCCACATAGGTAAGGAATGAATTAAGTTCGATAGTGCAGGTACATGTAATTGTATATCTCAACAAATAAAAAGAGAATTACTCATTGATGTACTGGACTCATTAACGCTTAACCGAGCAGATAAGGAATAAGAACAGATTTTGCGAAATTCCGGGCACAAGCTATGTTCCATTAAACGTACCTAGGGGAACTGACTGGAGAAGAAAACATACCTACGTTATTTTATAGTGACAAACTTCGATCACTAATAAAAAAAACTACATATACCATCACTCAAATGAACACGTACACCTGAGTGCACAGATGCCATAAATATGCCATAACGAGGCTTCAGTAAAAACAACGCATCTAGATCATTTATATTAGTGACTAGCTGTTGGTTGATGTCCCAGTTCTCTTTCTAATATTGTTTCATAAAAACCAAAGACAAAATGATATTTTATGTAGTGAGATCATGGCGTGACCAAGGAAAATAGGGATTCATTCATATATGAAGCTCGAAAGTGCTTCACCTGTTAAATCTAACAATATATTTTCTGTGTGTCGATTTTAGGTAACCACAATACTAAGTAAAACCGAATCGAGATCGCTTTAAGGCCTTTCTAACATTAGTGCAAAGAAACAAACAAAAAATCTAAAAAAAACATTGTTATGTGTTGTAATGCGCAAATAAGGATTCAGTACAGTAAAAAAACTCAAATATTTTCCTCCTTCCTCATATCTAGTTATAGTTGAATTATATGTATCTATACATCGACAGATATATGTTCCAATTGCTACGATCCTGACATACTTCTTTCGCTTCATCCACATTCATCAATCTCATCATACATGCTCGTCGGTGCAATGTAGTCTCTGCCTACCCCTGTGGGAAAGAGGCGTGACGGTATGTATGTATGTACAGATATATGTAGGTATAGATATAGATATCATCAACCACAAACATTTGGAATTGGGCAATTGAGCCGAGATTGGGTCAAAATCTGACTAATTATGATAAAAGTAATTGAAGATGTAGATAGAGCGATTAACTTGATCCGCGGACAGGAACAAACAAGATGGTGTCATTAGTTTATCAGGCATAATAAGTAAATAAGTGTTTGTATTAATTCTTGAATCGATTTTCAGTAATCCGGTGTCGCGATCTACAAAGGATATGTGGGAGAACAGATGACATCAATGCATACGCTATCCATAGCTGGGCACCGTTAATCAAAGAGTTAATAATCGTTAATCCGCTACAAAAAAAGTTAGCTTCGGTGAACGTTAAAGCATTACATTTCGGAAGAATTAACGCAAGTTAACGTTAATCCGTTAATATGTGTAAAATTGCATTTTTATATCGTTGCGTTAGTGAACTTATAAAACCTGTTGGTTTAGGTTCTGGAAGTTAACAGGTTAGGAACAAAACAATATACTTGTATAATTCAAAATGTGTAATTTAATAGTCGGTTATAAGGTGCATATTCCCCTTCATGAACATTAACATGTTGAAGTTCTCGTCTGAAAGCGAGGCTCGTTTTGGTGTTAAAATGTCTTTACCCGTGGAAAACAGACGTTCAACTGCAGCGCTTGAGGGTATAGCAGTATTGTATTTAATGAATAGATTTATAAATATCTGTTCCCCGAGGAATGCAGCATCGTTGAACGAGTCTTTTGAGTTCATGTCCAGCCACATTTTAACGAGACTTTGCGCCTTACTCTTTAAAGAGTTGGAGCTCTTTGGTTTTTCTATAGACTTGAGTGACAGGTTTGAAAGTTTTGTTTTTGTTTCACTCGCTGCCACGCGCCGCCCGGCACTTGTCGTTTTATACTTGTCTGAACCTGTTTATCGCGCCGCGCCGCGGTGCCGCGCGGTAAATAGTAGGCATTGGATTAACGATTAACGGACTTCCGCATATAAACGGAAGTTAACGTGTCCGTTAACATTTTTAAAAGTTAATCCGTTAATCAAAATGTTAACTTCGTTAATTAACGATTAACGGATTAACGAGTTAATGCCCAGCTAAGACGCTATCGTGTTATTATTATAGTCTAAGAGTAAGGCCTGAGCGGCGAGCGTCCAGCGGGGCGGGCAGCGTGGCAGGCAGCGGCAGAGGGCTCTATCCAGCGTGCAGGACACACTCACATACATTAGCTTGTGTTTGATATGAACGCCGCACACCCCGCCCCGCTGCACGCTCCGCTCGAGCCTCCACTCAAGACGTACCTACTGTATAAGTAAAGAATCAAATTCCTTCCAAAGTTAATAAAGAAAAAACACTCACATAACCGTTAATTGGGGGCTTAGTTATCTGTAAGTTCTGTATTCGCTTTGAAAAATGCGATCATTTTCCTAAATCTTGTCGATTACGTCATTGGTTTTATCGTGGAACGTGGTAGAGCTTAATTTTTCATTATCAGGATTATCGCTGAACTGACACACAAAGCAATATCAAGGAATTCTATTTTCTCTTGAATAGCCAACAAGTCACGTACAACAAATATCCAAAAAAATGGATAGGTACTAGGGCAGAATATAGAATGTCGTAATCACCATCAGAGTTGTTGCGAATGTCGGATGTGTCGTCGCCTTTCTCTGATGAGCCACATCCAGACCTTGTGGACATGCTATCCGGTGGCGTTGGCGCTATCCGCTTTTTCTTCAGCTTAGGCGTCACCGTACCGTATGATTTCTAGAACAAAACCAAGTTGTTCATTCATAAATACCTAGTACCTACCTACATTATTTTTTCAATCTTTGTACGCTTACCAAGAATATCATCAGAGAAGAGGAATGCGCCGCATAACACTTGGCAGAAAGTAATTTAAAAAAAACTTAATCAAAAGACACAAAAACCACTAGGTAAATATCAAAGAACCCAAGGGCTTCCTAAAAGTTAATATAACATTTAAAAGGGCAGACCCTTGTGTACTAAGGGTTGGATTAAATCTAATAAGTTACTTTAAAAAGGCATTTACTTGATCAGAATGCACAGTAGAAGCGTAGGAGCTAAGCGAGGATATGCTGGCAACGTCGTCCATGGAAGTGGACGGGGGGTGCGGGGCTTCGGTGACGGTGAGCGACGGCGGCGGCGGCGGCGCCCGGACCTTCTTGCGCCGAGGCGTGCCGCTTGGCAGGTTCGGCGTGCTGGCAGCCAGGGACGACTGATACATGCTCGAACTGGAATGCCGAGAAGGGAAGAGCTTAACAATATCTGCAGTCAATTAGCTATTTATGGATATCCCCTGCGCCATACTATGCACCTCGCACTGTTTCTCGCTCTGATCATCGCCGCTGCGGCGATGTGCGGGCCACAGACTGCTGTCTCGCTCAACTCCTTGACTCTCTCTGATTGAACACTGTATATTACGAGTAACAAACTACCCAAACTATTAGCTGTAGTATTAGTTTTCTCGCCACTTTCGATGCCACTCGTCGAGCGTGTGGCGCACGTATTTGATCGTACTTACATTAAAGTTAATAGTAATATGTATTTACCTTCCTGTGTGAGATTCGTCATCGGTAGAAGGCTCTTCGCCGTCAGACCAAAAAGGATTAGCGGCTATAAGTCTTTTCCTATAAAAATTGTTTCGTATTAACAGATGGTATCGGCATAACATTAATATTAGCATAGATGTGACGACTCTGCCAACTCATCAAATGCAATTTTTTTTCTACTTTCATAAATACGTACACAGGCGTTGAGGTGTTCTCTGGTGGTATTCTCGGGGGTGGATGAATCGGCGGCACTTCGTCATCCTCTTCGTCGCTGCTACCGAACGGATTCGTGCTGGTATGCTCAGTTACCTCTTTGGTAGCGTCGTCCTGAAATATAAGCTATTCAGGCTAATCTGTCAATTCAAAAGCTTTAACGAATTTTAACAAATAGGTACACATACCTCGTCATCATCCGAAAACGGGTTTAAATGGTCAGGGTAAAGTTTAGTGCCAACTTTTTTCTTTATATTTGCCTTATTATCTGATTCCGATTTTATGCCTTGCACCAGGTTTTTTTTCTTCCGGGGAGGGACACTTATAGCTATTTGTGGTTCAATAATACTTGATTCTGATGTCAATAAAGGAGGGCAATCAATTGGAGTCACTGTATTGGTTTGGCTAGTTGCTATTCTAATATCATCAGTCATATTACTCTCAGTTTTATGCAAACTTCCATAAGAATCAGATTTTCCTTCAAAAACTGAATCAGTTATTGGTTTATCATTATCCAAAGATACATCTTTCTCTTGTGGACTTGCAGTGATGTTTATATTATCAGAGACATCTTTAATATCTTCATTATCTCCTGTTAACTGAGTTTGTAAGAAATTGAATTTGTTCAAATTGCTCTTATACACCTTTTCTGGGCTTTGTTGACTAAACAAATTTGTGCTTTCTTTAGTATCAACACTGTCCAAATTTACTTCCATTTTGTCCATTGATAGAATATGTGACTTATTTGTTTTATTTAAAACACTAGATGAACTGAAATCTTTATTTTTACTATCTAAATTATCTGTTATTGATATATTTGCTACTTTGTCTTCTAAATTGACTTCTTTTTCTGCACCTTTTTCAAACATGTTTATTTTCTCTGTAATAAATGACAAGTTTATCTAGACTATTTTTACTTTCACCCACTCATAAAAGCAATAATGAAGGTAAAATTCAATCATTAATTGGTATCCTATATTCTAAAGTAATACAAATACTGTGATTTTTGGGACTACATATGGCAGACGTTTTTTTTTAAAGTAGATCAGTGTTATTCTTACTGAGAGAAAAATCGCAGTATGTGTAGCAACAACCTTATAATCATCATCTTAGTGGTGTTCAATGATGTTAGTTAAATAAATTAATTGGATTAGTGTCAATGTATAAAGTGTAATAACACGTCATAAAGTGCACCCACATTTCAGTTTTAGCAACCAACATAAATCCTTTAAGAGTAGTGTTACTACAGTGAATAATATTGTTTTGACTGTGAAATGTTAAAACAAAATTCTACAATACTTACTAGATTTTTTTTTGTTAGGTTCCTGACCTGCAGATTCAGTTTGTCTTAACCAAAAGAGCGCGTGCGAACCCTCGGCCTTAAAAGGGCCCCAGATTCCAAAACTAAGATTTTGATGTTTTATTTTCATTTCTTTGCTTACTTTAATCTTTATGGGACCACAGACCCTTGCATGATTTAAGACAATCCTGAATGGCCTATTTCACGTAACAAAAATACATACAAATCAAGTGATATCTAAACTCAGTCAAACTATATGAATACTGTTGTAAAAATTTGCCTTTGTTAAAATAAAATCCAAATTTGTGCCAACACAGCGTAATGTAAAATGTAACTGATGTGATGTTGCTCACCTTCATTCATTGCAAATGCAATTTATGCCATAGCAAGACATTTATTTAAAAAAATATTAGTAGTCAAATGCATTATAATTAACCATTGTTCTCATTCTATGCAGGGTAAAAACATACACATGACAAACACAGAAGCTAGTACTCAAGAAAGATGAATAGAGATAAGAAAAGTCTTTGATAGTTACTCACCTAAAATCGATTGAGGTCTTGTCTTATGTTTCGGAACAATTGGCTCTTCATTATGGAGCTCTGATTTTGTCTTAGGCAAGTCCTCATCAAATGCTAACATTCCTATTTGGTCATTATTATTAAGAAATTTAGGCAGTGCCTTTTCATTTTTGCAGCTATCACAACAAAACTCAGATCCTTCAATAAGTTGATAATTCTTGGGGTTCAAGTGGCCCGAACACTTGGAGCAACGGAAACACCGTCTATGATAGAGCTTGTGCGAGACAATGAGACGCTGTGCGAGGTAAACAGGCAGGCCGCATGCAGCACACTTGTCTAGACCTGTCTTTCCGAATTTGATTGGTGCCTATAAGTGAAAATATAATCAAGCATAGATTTAAGAAAGCGAGAAACAATCATACAGTGAAAATAACCAGTGAAAATGGAAGATTTTTAAGAAATTAAATAATGACTAATATGTTTATAGCCTTTTTAGTCAAAACTCATAACTATCTACAACCTTAATAAGTGCATAGCCACAGTCCTTTCCCTAGTCTAATAATAATTCCTAGGATTTATAGATATTATAATAGCAATATTACATGTTGACAAGATCTAGAAAAATTTAGTCTAAGTTATATGAACATAAACAGAATATCCCAGTAACTTGAAAGAAGACTATAAATTGAAAGACTTTAAGAAGAATAACAAAGTGCTGCAAACACGACAAGACATAAAATTAAAGTGTAGCTACAACTAATACCAACCATCACAGTAGATGATGAAGATGACTCTGGAGCACTTTTTGACTCACTTTCAGAAACTTTTGTATTCACTGAAAAGTTGTAAAATTGAATTATTCTCTCATCAAAATTTTTATAAAAGCATGGTCAGTTCCCTAACATAAGTATCCACTTTTTCATACTTATTCAATAAGTCTTATTGCGTAGAAAACTGGACATACTTTAGTTAGGAAACCAACTGTATTATGTTAGAACAGCCAAGTTTATTCAATAATTGAATTTGATTTGATTCAAGTACCTGTGTGACCCAGTCTTTGATAAAATTGAGACAAGTATGTAAGAATTGATAATCTGTCTGGCACCTCATTTTCTACCATATCCTCGGGATCTAGCAATGAAGGAATACCTAAATGCTTTTCTGCAATACTAAATGCTTGCTGATTGTTTTCATAGACATTTTCAGGCTTCAATGTAGTCACATCTCTGAAAATGAGAGGTAGTATATGGTAAATCCAGTAACAGCAAAGACGATTGAAAAGTTTGGTGAAACTCTACTTACATCAAATCTGGCCTGAAGTGATGAACTAGTGCACAGAAAGCTATGCCATTTCTCCAAGATGTGGTCATATTATCTATCTGTACATTTGGACAGTCTTTGATCAAGCGTTTACACCATAACTCTAAGGCCTTCGTCCCTTTTACTTCCGACATTTTCGAGTATTATAACAATTAACAGTAAAAGTAAGTCACAACACTCATCATCTACACCATGACTCATATAAGTTTCGGGGCATCTTCGGTTGCTGTTGTGCTTAAATTCATGCTGTGTCACGGTTTTCACTTTAACGAAATTATTACTAGAACAAAGCGATAATTATTTAAAAGTTTATGAAAAGTGATTGTTGGGTTGGCATTTTAACGCAACTCTCAACCAACTTGCGATTTAATGACGTTTCATATGTCAATTCAATGTTAACAAGGTGACAGATGTGTTCCTATTAGCATTATAGATCAAATCACCCAAAAAAGAAAAAAAAAACATTTTTTTTTCTTTAAACACATATATAATTATGTAAAAAAACAATTATGTTGGTGCTACAATTTAAGACTGGTTGAGTTAATTAGTTTACTATACTCACGAGCAAAAATAACTGGGCACTTTTCATACAAATTTGTGCGACCCATTATTTATGCTCGTCAGTATATTTTCATAGATCCTTAAATATGATATAAGACATAAGATACCTAAGTATACAATTTATATTGTACTAGTTAGCTGTTGCCCGCAACTTCGTCTGCATAGAATTCGTTTATCACTATCCCAAAGTAATTACGCAATTTTCCGGGATAAAAGTAATCTATGTGTTATTCCAGACTATAATTTATCTATGTTCCAAATTTCATCCAGATCTGTCCATCCATCCATCCATACCTACAAACTTTCGCGTTTATAATATTATTAGGATACCTACATTAGATATACATATAGGTTGGTATTACTTATCTACTTAATTGCAACGGGCGCATCGAGGCGCAAACTTTGAATAGTTACCTACTTAACATTAAATACAACACGTAGCTACATAACGTCAATTTCACGCATTAGTTGTTGTCGTTATTATGAGAATGAGGGAACTTCATTGAAATAGAAAACACAATGATGTTGACGAATATGCCCACCTATGTGTAGTTAGCTATGTTTTATAGATACATGAGCACGACCAGAATATGAGATTTTAATCGTGGCATAAGTAGAGTTAGATAGGCAACTGGTGAAATTACTGGCACATGACTTAACATGAAACACCTACCTAGTCTACCTTGCTTGCCACTCAGAGATCTATTTTATTGCCCGTTTTCCATCCGATTTCATAAAAAAAGCAAGTATGAAAAAGACTTGGTCGTCAAATCAAAACAATGCTATATCAATCATAGTCATGTCACTATTTCACCGTTCACAAAAAGAACTTGAACTCTTTACTTCGATATTTCGCTGCGCGTCTTATTTGTTAAACACCTGTTACTAAACTGTCTAACACCGGAGATATATAATTTTAGGTAAACATCACGTACAGTTACTACCTAAGTAGATATACTCACATACATTGCTTACATACCTACCTACTTAAAGTACCTTACTTCCGGTCACACATGTCAGTTATTGTTTTGTTTCAGATAATAAGTACCTAGTTATCTAAGTACTAGTTATCATTATAATGCAAACAAATTCCTTTTCCTGATAGTCAGTGACTATCAAAACAGTTCTTAATCAAATGTCTCAAAACTAGTAGATTATGTAGGTATTGCAGGTAGGTACATTTGGAACAATATAACGGCTTCAGAAGAAGCTAGAATAGACAGGAAATAAATAAAATACTCGTTAACTGAAAGCAAAAATTTCGCTATCTACGTTTGGAATTTAACGAATTACAATATTTTTGGTTTCAATCAACGATTGTTACAGTTGTTTTGTAGATTGAATAAATTTTATTATGAATTAGATATTTAGGAGTAGGTACCCAGAAAAGGATTTGATCATGATTGCAGGCTTAACTTAGACGGAAAATATTTCGCGGCACACTCCAAGGGCGTCTGGTTTGTAACCAGCAGGGCACTGGTTTGGTACGGTGATAACGTTCTTCGGAACGACGGCGTCCTCCTCAACTTGCATGGCCTCTGTGGCGGTTTCAACTCCTTGTCCCTTTTCAAGAGCGGAAAATTGTTTCAGAGTCTCGACGATTTTATCCAGGAAAGACGAAGATCTGAAAAAAAAAACTTCTATGATTATTCAATGGAAATTGGATTCTACTACCTACGCGCATGATACGCCCAACAGAAGGTTCAACAACATTCGTCTGATTAGTTAAACACAATTTGATAGGGCTTAACCTAGTTGAGTCCATCAAACATTTTAAAGCTTGTTTCTTTTAAACATAAAGTTTTTTTAATAAAAAATTCTGCGAATTGAAGCGCTTATAAAGATAAAAATAATCGATCCAATCACTTTGAATAGGTACGTAGATATCTATGTATAGCTAGATACATTTTCCCACTTCGCAATCAATTTCAAACCTGTTTTGTTCTTCTAAACAAAATAAAACTTAGCCACTTGTTATTTATTTATTGATTATTATTTAAATAAACTTACAATGATTACATATTACATACTAGCAGTTGCCCGCAACTTCGTCTGCGTAGAATTCGTTTATCGCTATCCCGCGGGAATCACGCAATTTTCCGGGATAAAAAGTAGCCTATGTGTTATTCCAGACTATAATCTATCTATGTTCCAAATTTCATCCAGATCGGCCCAGTACTTTTTGAGCCTATTCATTACAAACATACAAAAATAGGTTAGGTACAAATCTTTCCTCTTTATAATATTAGTATAGATTAAGCAATACGACGAAAAGAATAGGTAGAAATTCCTAAATGCAAAGTGCCTTTTATCTACAAGCTTCAATAAGCAAATGCGTAGAAATTCTTGGACCTGTACAAGCACGCCAAAGGCTTTCTTGCGGTTTCTAACTGTATCACTATGAAATAGGATCTTTGTGTGTTTAAGTTCCGCCTGAGATGCCAATAAAATACGGCACCCAACCTACAACATGCTCGTAATAATCATAAAATTTCCACCACCTATCATCATCACCTGGCATCATCTAAGTACTTACTTTAAATCATCTTTTATCCACACATCTCGGCACTGGCCGTTGATGAGTTGTTGACCTGGAGGACAGTTTGTAGGCACTGTTATTACGTTGAATGGAGCAGGAGTGACTGCAGCCTCATCTGCAAGAGGTAACCTCCACACATCGCGGCATTGCCCATTTATTAATTGCTGGCCGTTAGGACAGTTGGTCGGCACCGTTATCACGTTCAAGGGAGCTGCAGTTACAGCTTGAGCAGCCTCATCTACTAGTAGTAGCCTCCACACATCGCGGCATTCCCCATTAATTAACTGCTGACCATCAGGACAATTGACCGGCACTGTAATCACGTTCAACGGAGCAGCAGTTACAGCTTGAGCAGCCTCATCTACGAGAGGTAGCCTCCACACATCGCGGCATTCCCCATTAATTAGTTGCTGACCATCAGGACAATTGACTGGCACCGTAATCACGTTCAACGGAGCAGCAGTTACAGCTTGAGCAGTCTCATCTACGAGAGGTAGCCTCCACACATCGCGGCATTGCCCATTAATCAATTGCTGACCGGGAGGACAGTTGGTTGGCACCGTTATCACGTTAAACGGAGCTGCGGTTACAGCTTGAGCAGTCTCATCTCCAAGAGGTAGCTTCCACACATCGCGGCATTGCCCATTAATCAATTGCTGACCGGGAGGACAATTGATTGGCACCGTTATCACGTTAAATGGGGCTGCTGTTACGCCTTGAGCGAAGTCATCTACAAGAGGTAGCCTCCATACATCGCGGCATTGCCCATTGATCAACTGTTGGCCAGCGGGACAGTTGGGTGGCACGACGATCACGTTGTTGACTTCAACATCCACCGGAGGTCGCGCCGTGCAAGTCGCTGCTAGAGCGAGAAAAATAATCAGAAACATTTTTAACTAGTACTTAGAGACGTTAGTTTAGTTGTTTGAGATTGGTGAGCAGCTGAGAACTTACTGGTCAATCAAGCAATGTAAATGGCTTTTAATTATATTATCAAATCAGACATGACGTGTATGATAATACAATCTATATCTTAAACAAAACACTTGTCCTTATGACTGATAAGCACGACTCTACCAGTATAGTTGACAGATTCTGATCTGATTGCATTTTGCGACGTACAATTGCAATTACCTACCATACTGGCATCTCATTCATTACGTACCTACACGTTTTCCTTAAATTAAATTAAACTTCTAAGCGATACTGAAAACTAGAACACATAAAAAATCCGAAAAGTAATATGGCCGGGAATCGAACCCGGATCCTCCTCATTCCGTGATGCGTGCTATTACTCCTACACCACACCGCAGGTACCCTACGGTACCTTACGGGTAAAGTTTTTAAAAACTTTGAAGTCCCATTTATTATATCTACTTAATCAAAAGGTAGGTACCTGTTGCCTTAGGCTCTGTCTACCCCGTAAGGGATAAAGACGTGAGTTGTGTATGTATGTAAAAATAAAATTTCAAGCTTCTATCTTCAAAAATGACGAACTTCTCATACAAACGTTCATCCCTTATTTTAACCCTTCGAGCTTTTTTTTCCAATTAAAAAGTAACCAATGCCCTTTCTTAAGATTTAGTCTACCTATCTCTGTACCAAATTTCATTACAATCGGTTCAGTGGTTCAAGCGTGAAAGCGTAACAGACAGAGTTACCTTCGCGTTTATAATATTAGTGTGGAAATATAGATTTATTTCAAGGATATTGGAAGTTTCTTGCTTGGAAATTTCAAAGATCTATAAACGGGTTATTGGAGGCAAAAAAATCGATCTACGTCAAGGACTCATCTTCGGAAAAGGCGTATTTCCGAGGTACGTACGTACTACCTAGATTAAATATGGGCTATAAAGTGTTTATATTCTGTCTATGCCATCCATTGAAGGCATTTCATGGAGGCAGGCGTTCCTGTTACTAGTTTTTATGCTTCTGTACCTCAAAAAGAAAAACTGAACCCTAAAGTATAGGATCACATTGTTGTCCTTCCGTTCGTCTGTCTGTCAAGATCCTTTTTCTCAGGAACGCGTATCTACAGATATATCTAAAGTCGAAATTAATACCAAATACAGTTGTAGTGAATAAAGATTTCCCATGGCATCATACACGGTTTTCGTTGGATTCTATCCGGTTTTCAAATTTAACAACATGTTTTTAAAGTTGTGTATACCAATATGCAGTTGTATCAGATTAAATTGTTTTGTTCAAATGTCGATAAAGTTGAAAACCGCATGGGATTCAACGAAATTTCATGGGAAAACTTTATTCACTGCTCCTGTACTTAAGGCCAAAGCTGTAAAAAATCAACTCAATCAAAAGATCAAACACATTACATTAGAAAAGGTTTTTTCATACAAATTGCCGTCCCAAAAAATAGGGGATTCTTCCAGTAGTCCTAGAAATTCGATACTTGGTGTGAAGGTAGCTAGTAGGCTTAACCAATATAAACTAACCTCATACTAATTTCTAAATGTCAGTGAAAATTATAACACAGAAAAATCCGAAAAGTAAAGCTATGGCCGGGAATCGAACCCGGGTCCTCGTCATTCCGTGACGCGTGCTATACCCCTACACCACCCATAGCAGGTACCAGGTGGCAGGTAGGTTACCTGCTATGGGTGGTGTAGGGGTATAGCACGCGTCACGGAATGACGAGGACCTGGGTTCGATTCCCGGCCATAGCTTTACTTTTCGGATTTTTCTATCCTACTAATATTATAATCCTACTAATATTATAAATGTGAAAGTTTGTGAGTTTGGATGTTTGTTACTCTTTCACGTCAGAACGGCTGGACAGATCTGGATGAAATTTGGAACATAGATAGATTATAGTCTGGAATAACACATAGGCTACTTTTTATCCCGGAAAAATGAACGGTTCCCGAGGGATATATGATGATGATGATGATGAATATATTACTACTAAGTGGGTACTATTACTACTATTTATTACGTTGAGATTTGTGATTGCAGGTAAGAAATCAAATTATTAGTAAAATTAGTAAAATATGTCCTACTAATATTATAATTGTGAAAGTTTGTATGGATGTTTGGATATTTGTTACTCTTTCACGCCAGAACGGCCGGACAGATCTGGATGAAATTTGGAACATAGATAGATTATAGTCTGGAATAACATCCTACTAATATTATAAATGTGAAAGTTTGTGAGTTTGGATGTTTGTTACTCTTTCACGTCAGAACGGCTGGAAAGATCTGGATGAAATTTGGAACATAGATAGATTATAGTCTGGAATAACACATAGGCTACTTTTTATCCCGGAAAAATGAACGGTTCCCGAGGGATATATGATGATGATGATGATGAATATATTACTACTAAGTGGGTACTATTACTACTATTTATTACGTTGAGATTTGTGATTGCAGGTAAGAAATCAAATTATTAGTAAAATTAGTAAAATATGTCCTACTAATATTATAATTGTGAAAGTTTGTATGGATGTTTGGATATTTGTTACTCTTTCACGCCAGAACGGCCGGACAGATCTGGATGAAATTTGGAACATAGATAGATTATAGTCTGGAATAACACATGGCTAATTTCTTTCTTTCTTATTCCGGAAAATTACGTAATTCCTGCGGGATAGCGATAAAGATAAAGCTAGATAAAGCTATTTAGGATATATTTTAGGACAGCCCTATAGGTTAGGTTGGGTTTGTTTTATAAAAATCCTGCAATATTTAGTTTCAGAAAAATTAAGGCAGCGGGGCAATGCGGGGGGCTTGCTTGCATGTTTGCTTGAGTCCTTGCTTTGCATGCTTGATTGCATACTTGCTTTCATGCATGCTTGCATGCTTGCGTGCTTACTTGCATGCATGGATGCTTGCGTGCTTGCTTGCACGCTTGCTTGCATGCTTGCTTGCCTGCTTGCATGCCTGCTTACATACTTACATGGTTGCATGCATGCTTGAAAGCTTGCAGGTTTGGTTGCTCGCTTGCTTGCACGCTTGCTTGCATGCTTGCTTGCATGTTTGCTTGCATGTTTGCTTGCCTGCTTTCATGCCTGCTTGCATGCCTGCTTGCATGCCTGCTTGCATGCCTGCTTGCATACTTACATGATTGCATGCTTGCTTGAAAGCTTGCAGGTTCGCTTGCTCGCTTGCATGCCTGTTTGCATGCCTGCTTGCATGCCTGCTTGCATACTTACATGCTTGCATGCATGCTTGAAAGCTTGCAGGTTTGGTTGCTCGCTTGCTTGATTGCTTCATGTTCAGGTTCATGCATTCTCGCTGGGTGCTTGCTTGCATGCTTGCTTGCCTGCTTTCATGCCTGCTTGCTTACTTACATGCTTGTATGCTTGCTTGAAAGCTTGCAGGTTCGCTTGCTCGCTTGCATGCCTGCTTGCATGCCTGCTTGCATACTTACATGCTTGCATGCATGCTTGAAAGCTTGCAGGTTTGGTTGCTCGCTTGCTTGATTGCTTCATGTTCAGGTTCATGCATTCTCGCTGAGTGCTTGCTTGCACGCTTGCTTGCATGCTTGCTTGCATGCTTGCTTGCATGCTTGCTTGCATGCTTGCTTGCCTGCTTTCATGCCTGCTGCTTGCATGCCTGCTTGCATGCCTGCTTGCATACTTACATGCTTGCATGCTTGCTTGCTTCTTTGAAATGCTCATGGTTCACGCGTGCGAAGCCGCGGGCAAAAGCTAGCTTTAGCTTTCATGCCTGCTTGCATGCCTGCTTGCATGCCTGCTTGCATACTTACATGCTTGCATGCATGCTTGAAAGCTTGCAGGTTTGGTTGCTCGCTTGCTTGATTGCTTCATGTTCAGGTTCATGCATTCTCGCTGAGTGCTTGCTTGCACGCTTGCTTGCATGCTTGCTTACTTGCATGCATGCTTGCTTGCCTGCTTTCATGCCTGCTTGCTTACTTACATGCTTGCATGCTTGCTTGAAAGCTTGCAGATTCGCTTGCTCGCTTGCATGCCTGCTTGCATCCTTACATGCTTGCATGCATGCTTGAAAGCTTGCAGGTTTGGTTGCTCGCTTGCTTGATTGCTTCATGTTCAGGTTCATGCATTCTCGCTGAGTGCTTGCTTGCACGCTTGCTTGCATGCTTGCTTGCATGCTTGCCTGCTTGCATGCAGGCTTGCTTGCCTGCTTTCATGCCTGCTTGCATACTTACATGCTTGCATGCTTGCTTGAAAGCTTGCAGGTTCGCTTGCTCGCTTGCATGCCTGCTTGCATGCCTGCTTGCATACTTACATGCTTGCATGCATGCTTGAAAGCTTGCAGGTTTGGTTGCTCGCTTGCTTGATTGCTTCATGTTCAGGTTCATGCATTCTCGCTGAGTGCTTGCTCGCACGCTTGCTTGCATGCTTGCTTGCCTGCTTTCGTGCTTGCTGCTTGCATGCCTGCTTGCATGCTTGCTTGCATACTTACAAGCTTGCATGCTTGCTTGAAAGCTTGCAGGTTCGCTTGCTCGCTTGCTTGATTGCTTGCTTCTTTGAAATGCTCATGGTTCACGCGTGCGAAGCCGCGGGCAAAAGCTAGTGTGCTATAATTTTCACTGACATTTAGAAATTAAATTTCTAACGGTAAAACCGAAAAAGTAAAACATAAAAATCAAGAAATAAAAATTTCTTGATTTATTTGATAGTAACCTCATACTGCCTACATTTTGCTAACGAGCAGGGCTCTGTTAACACTGGATTTTGAATTCAATTGCCGAATTAGTACGGAATACTCTGTGCTCGAGTCCGATTCGTACTTGACCATTTTTTATTTCAGAAGAACGGTAGATTAAGTTCTTCTGTTTAGAAAAAAATCTACAACTTTCTGTACACCATATATAACCACATAATAATAATACCTATTGATGAATTACTTGCCATGATCGGATCGTAGCTTTAACTCTATCGGTCGTAATTTATTAGACCTGTAGTTTACTAGATAGGTACCTAGAAGTAAATAAATAGGTTAATATAAAAATAGTTCTCGTTGACCGGATGTGTAAGTACCTAGCTTCGTGTAACGTGTGTCACTACAATGAGTCGAGACACCACATTATTTGTACTCGGCTGGAGATGACCGTGAGGATAGTGCCGATACGCATTTTTATACTTTTGTACCCGTCACAGGGTACAAAGTGCCTTAACCAATCCTCTGGGAATATAATGATGTTTATCCTGTTAAGGTACTGTGTCAAAGTACGTCTTCAGTCAATTGATAAATGGATTGATGCCCGTAACTACCTACCTATTGCGAGAACATTCTCGTGAACTGAAAGTGATACTTATGTGGTACTTAGATATGGGCTGCAAAGTAGGTACCCTATCCAGAGGCAGCGAGAGGTCCTATTCTCAAACCCAATGAAGACCCATTTCGATTGTGAGAGATTTTTAGGTACAATTGAAATACAAATTCTCAATAGAGATTAATCTCGATCATGTTAAAAATGAATTACGTCCTGTAGGTATCCTGTTATTTCAAATCTCAGAGGATTAATATCCTACTAATATTATAAATGCGAATGTAAGTTTGTTTGTTACGGTGTCACGCGAAAACTACTCAACCAATCATCATGAAATTTTGTACATATGTTCTTGGAGGTATTAGAAGTAACATAGGATAGGTACCTACTTTTTATTAAAAAATATATATTTTTTATGTCGTCACTCTGACATTATCTGCGCGGGCAAAAGCTAGTATGATATAATCTCCTTTCATCCACTCAAAGCTTGACTGGACGAGATCCCTTAAAGGGATAAGTCCGCCTTTGTGCATGTATCTCAGTGTTTGTCAATTGTATTTGTCTGATGTTTATTTTGCACAATAAAGACACATACATACTTACATATTAAATACATCTCTACAAATGTATATTACATAATAGTAAAGTTTTACGTGGGAATTGTATCTAGACGCAGCGCTCAATAAATAATAGTTTACCTACCTACTACATAATAATTAAGTTATTTCTTTAAAGTGGACAAACAACACATGCCTTCTTACTTAATTTGTTTAACTTCAGCTTCTGAAAATAAGAGTAGACATATACCCCCAGCATAATATTTACACAACTGCTAGTAGGTGCCTAAGTATGTTATTGGCTACTAAGAATTCCGAGCATTTGTCACTTGTCTGCGTGGGTTCCACTTACACAGACCCATACATACACAAGTAGTACCTACGTATTGACGCAGTTAGGTCGATAGCGCGCGGTGTTGTGGACAACTACCAAGTGCCAACGAATGACCTCTCAGTCATAACGATCGAAATACAGATTGAATGAGACCATTGCTTCGTGTAACCGCGTGTTGTGCAGTCTACAGTGACACTAAGCTTACACAAGATAGTTCGTGAAAATTCAATCTCATGATACCAAAATGAACAAAACGATAATATTAACGTTGTTAGTGGTATTTCTTCTGTTATGTGTCGAGGGGAGAAAAACGGGTAAAAGTCGAAGCTCATCGGGGAAAAGTTCATCGAGAGGGAAGCAGAGTAACTCTCAGCCAGCGCCTACTTCGTTTAGTAATCCGCAACCTTCGGCCCCCAAACCATCACTTTTCGGGTGGCAGGAACAACCTGCTCAACGTAAGCAAACGCCTTCGAGACAATCTAACCCCACTGGTAGCAAAACTCATTCGTATCCATCAAGTCAAACTGGCCTGTCCGGAAGCAATAATTATCAATCGAAGCCGGCGACGAGTAATCAAGAAAGTATTCAGAAAAGCCACGCAACGCAACAGGCGAACAATAACCCAAACCACGGCTACCCGGCTAGTAATGGACAGTCAGGTAATAGTGGCTATCCCTCTTCTAATGGAATGTCGGGTAATAGTGCGGCATCAGGTCACGGGTATCCCGCGCAAGAAAACATCCAGAGAAGCAATACAGCGCAACACGTGAACCAGCAGCCGGGTAAGGGATATCCGGCTAGCACTGGGCTATCAGGTAACAGTGGCTACCCTCCATCCAATGGACTTTCTGGTAACAACGCGGCGTCAGGACACGGGTATCCTGCGCAAGGAAGTGGATACAACTCTGGAGTAGCACCTCCACCATATTCTGCTGCTGGAGGCGTACAACATTCATACCCTGGCTCGGGGGGAGCTCCACCTCCATACTCGGCTGCTGGTTACAAGCCCGGAGGAGGTTATGGAAACTATCACCATCCACCACCACCACCAGGTTATTCAAATTCTGGTCCTCATTATGGTGGTTATGGAGGACCAGGATTCAACGGATATGGTTCACAATCGCCCGGCTATTTTGGAGGTTATGGGAATAGAGGTTTCGGTGGTGGAAGCCGCACAAGCACTGCACTCAAAGGCGTGGGTATTGCCGGAGCTGGTGTGGGAACACTTTTAACTGGCTTAGCGTTATGGAATTTAGCGCGGTCGACTGGGAATCGCCATCATACTGTCATTTACGACAACAGAGGTCAACCTGTGGCAGTAGCGCCGAATAATAGCACAGAACCAGTAGTCGACCCTGTCCTAGGAGACTTAGTTAATTGCACTTTAACTATAAGTAGCCCTAATGCAACAGAAATACTTGGTATTCCTTGTTCAATTGCTACCTCTTTCACACCCGAAGCTGACGTAAAGGAAAATTCACAAGACTCAAATGCCACTGATAAAACAGAATGCATTGTTACAGTTGTAACAAAATTGGGAAAGGAATTTATGACGACAATCCCATGTTCCATTCTTCTTAAAACGGCTGCGGAAAATAATGTAACGGAGCCTCCTGAACTTCCCATTAATAATAATGGGACCGACATTGTCAACGAAAATGTCACTCTTGCGAATGAACCTTCGGCATTAATGCTTTCCGGTACCACTAATGACCCTAACAATGCCGGTTTCAATTGTACACTGGAACCAGGCGACGTTCGGGATCCCATTAACCCTTGCTTTTCTGTAACGCACAATTTAACAGTGATTCCCCTAGATCCCAGTAATGAGTTTGTCTCAACCCCCAGTGTTGCGTAATCAATCAATCAGTGTGAATGGCGCGTAAAAGTTGTAATTGATTATTTTGGGTGTACCTATTGTATGCTTTTATTTCAAACAAAAATAAATATTTTATTGTGTATTTTTTTCACTTAAGAATTTTCTGTACAGATGAGGATGACAATGCAAGAAGCTTATAAAATATGTGTAAGCCTTTGGATAAAAGCTTGCGGGATTATAATGTCACAGGTTATGTGTATTACGCTACCTAGAACCTTTTCACAATGAACGTTCCATGTCCATGCTATCAATTAGGCAAATACATAAAGAAAGGTAAACCATAATAGTGAACATTGTCAAGAGGACACTATTTATATGTTATGCGAGTGTAAGATCCTAGTTCCAAAAAAATGGGTTATATAATTGTAAGTAACCCGAGTAGCCCATGGACACCCGCAACACCATAGGATTGCGGATGTGTTGGCAGCCTAGAGGGCTAAGATAGAATATCTCATGCACAGTCAGCTGCAGAAAAAGGTCACCCGCCCTATCTCCCTTAGTAGCGGTCCCATTACTGCTGACAGTACCATTAATTTCATTTTTACTTTATGACACTTAGTTCCAATGAATATCCGCAATACTTATTTAATTACGAGATTAATCAGTAAGGCTCCAAGAACTACGATAAAACAATTTTCGTGTATAGTTTACGGAATAATTATAATGATGATGACGGTGGCAGTGAAGCACCGGAACGCTGGCTTCACTGAAATCGCTGAGTAAAGTTGGAAAAGCCTTCAAAACTTTCGAGTCTCCCGCCTGTTGAGAAACACCTCAGAGGAAAGCGAATAATAGGATATCGTTTAATAAGAAACTGGAAGTGTGTGGCATTATGTTCGTGCAATCTCAGTTACTCACGTCACCAATAAAAAAGCTTTGCTGTCAGTTGGTTGTCACAGTCACGCACGACGCTGTCACTGTCAAAATACTCTGATTTGTACTTTATACCCTGAATTGACTCCATTCGAATTTTACCACTGAAGATGAGGCTAAAAAGCCTCTACAACTTCAAATTTGAAGACTTCGCTCACTTAGTACTTGGCCTCGGCCTTACAAAAAACCACTATGAAGAGAAATATCATAATGAAGACTTGGCTGTATGGTGCAAAGCCTTCGCCTATTAAATTGCGGAATGAATTAAAAAAAAAAACAACAAACCGCTGTCACTGTCAGAAGTGTCAGATTCGGTTACAGTGCGTGCGACGGCAAGTAAGCCGGATAGTACAGAATCTATCACTGGGCCATGTTTAAAACTTTTAGTTCGTATAAAAAGTTTAATGAAATCTTTTTTTTGTTGAATGAAAAATTACTATGTCTGATCCTACAATCCAAACTTTTTGTTGTCATCATTCTGGTAACAAAGAAGACATGGCAGTAAGAATAATGAACGAGTTTAACACCGACTCTTATAACACAGTTTGTTTGGTTTCTTCTACAGTCGGCATTTTAGGTGCTTTGTTTCAGGTATTTTCAGTAGATATTTGTAAAGCATTATCTTTTTCTAAGGTTACTATACTAAGCTTTTACAGTTAAATAGCATGCGTGATGTTTATAAAATACATATTTAAAAGACAACCACGATTATAGATAATTACGCGTTAATTCAGGCGATGAACTTTCGTAGGTAAATAAATGCAAGATTTAAATTGCAGACTATTGTATGATTTTCGTATGGAGAAAGCATAAAATAAACTCATAACAGTACATAGTAGATCATATAGACGTAGATCTAGGACAGTTCCTATTTTACTATTAACTGATCTTTTCTTTTAATTCTAGATAATGCCACATTTGTTAAGAAACAGAGAAAAAGGATTTAGTACAATATCATCCAGTCGTGGGCAAATTATTATAATGTGGTTGGCTGTTGCAGATTTACTAGCATCATCAGGTAATAATATTTGTTATTGTGAGTTTTGACCTTGTTGAATGCTTATAATGACTTTTAACATTTTAAAACTTGATCCATTAACATGCAAATCTTCTAGGTGTCCTAATTAGATCTTCATTATGGTTGAAATACAAAACTATTATGCCTATGCCAGACGATGGATTTAGTGTGCTATTCTGCAGCATTACTTCAGTAAGCAAACATTTTTAATCAGGATTATTTCTACACATGGTTTGTTTCAATGTTCCATCTTGATAGTTTCTTTTTCCACCTACAGGCTTGGACTCAATATTTCTATACAGCTACCTGGTTTTGGACTTTATTCTATGCAATTGATACTTGGCTTACAATCAAAGGTAGAGATTCACATCTTACAGTATACCACTCTGTGGCCTGGGGTTTACCGGCGATTACAACAGGAGTGGGATTATCTATCCTCTATATTCCTGATGCAACGTGAGTTTCACTACATTACAACTTCTTTCCTTTCCTAAAAGTTACTACAGTTGTTTGTGGAGTGCAATATGAGAGGCTGTTCCTACTACACCTACTAATGCTGTATCACCATTACAGACAAGGTAAATGAAATATAAAATAAAAAAAACCTAATTTACCCCCTATAAATACAAGAGGGATTTTTTTTCAATTTTCTTTTTCAAGTAGGCTCAGCTATCAGTGGACTCATGCCAGGGTAGATAGTTGGTACAGTAACTAACCATTTTATGAACTTGTGAATTTACCTATGTCAGAAGAGTTCTTTTTTTGATAACTCCAATTTACTTGACTTACTGTACTTATTTTAGGTGTCATAATTTAACATCCGTCACAAGTGCACTGTTGAAAATACTGCCAAATTATTGCGCAACTTATGTGCCCATAGCTCTAGTGATGGTAGTTAACCCAATCATCTATATGCTGGCTGGGAAGGATGTTGAAATGGCAGTTGCACTACCCTTGGCTCAGGTATTTCACCACTATTTTTTTTTTTTCCTATTTGGAAGAATACTTTTACTTGTATACTAATCTTGGACTTATAATTATATCTATACTAAGAAATCATAAGTGTGGTTGGTTATTGTGCAATGAAAAACAATCAAATTTGATTATTTTTGCTGATAACAACTGTAAAAGCAAAGTACTACAGTAGCACTCAAGGTTACAAAACCTCAGTCTACGGATTCTCCATTTATGCCACAGGTGTGAGGATCCCATCTAAACTCACTCTGCAACCTGTCTATTCATACTAATTAAATTAATCTCATTGTAACACATAATGTAACTAATTATTCCAGTTTACAATCATATCATCAAATCTTTGTCTTGGTCTTTGTAATAAATCCTAATGTTTTATAACATTTTCAGTTTACCAGTAAAGAGAGGAAGGTGGTTGATGCTTTACGAATCAAATTCTTTCTCATAAATGCGGTATTCTACATTTGCTGGCTCCCAAATTTGGTAAACGGAGTACTTCTGTGGACTATGTGGTTTAATATGCCAGTCAAAGTCATAATAACTATTTGGTATATAATGGTAAGTAGAGATAAATGGAGACTTCTTTCTTTAATAACATGTGAAGGTTTATTTTGCAAAATAGATCACAAATGAAAGACCATGGCCACCTATTTCCAATAATAATAATAATAATTAATTTCTTTATTCGGGTAATGTGGACCCACAATTTGTTAGTTACATAATTGCTTATTGCTAATGTTAGTAAGTATACACATACACAAATCACTACTGCACGTGAATGCAGTATCGCCGCGATGTCTTTGTTATAATAGTGTAGGACCTACACTATAGTTATATCAAGGGTTGTCGTGATATTTCTACCATTGGAGGCATAAATTCTGTGATTATCTGCCATAGTTTAACATTTCAGCGAATAAGAACTGTCAACGTAGCACTACACTGACGTTAAATAAAATACCTACCCTTTTTAACTTCAATTTAGTTTTTCTTCCATGCTGGTATGGGAGTAAAGAAAAAACATAGAAAATACTAGTTGCTTCTCTTCCCGCGCAGATGGTAAAAGGAAAGACCATCAAAGGAATGGGTGAAAATCTTAGGAACCACTGCTTTAGGCGATGGGGCAAGCAACCCATCACTATTTTGATTCTCTTTTCCACCTATACGTCCACAATCATGTTAAACGTGGCTTTTAGGTCTCTATAGGCTCTGTCTACTCCGTAAGGGATAAAGACGTGATTTATTTATGTAATGTACTATTTAGTTTCGCGCTTTGGTCGCAAGTTTGTGTTTTATCGTACGATGTCTCAAACACCTGCATAACTAATGATTTACATGCTACAATGTGTACAGTATTTGAATAGCACAAATAAAACAAACAATAAATAAAACAATTAATTGTAAATTAATCTGACATAGATAGCTACAAAGTGTGAACTATTTTACGACCATTAATAACATATTAAATTAAAACAACTACAGTATAAGATCTAAGATATTGCTATTTTAGTTGTCATTTATTGACAACCCTATTTTGAAGTCCGGGGCACGCTTGGCGCGGATGCGGATTAATTCAATTGCAGCATTTGCACCAATAGTGGTCGATTTTGCTTGGTCGCGCGCAGTTAGTGAGTTAGTAATAATGATTGCCGGTGGGTGACTGTATATCATTTATCATTATGTAAATTTCGTTGCAGGCGTTGATGAACCCTATGCAAGCATTATTCAACGCAATGGTGTACCGCAAATGGAACTTAAATATGTACCGTACGGTGCCGACAGCGTCCAGTGCCACTCCAAAAGGCTTCCAGTTCAGTGACGAGCAATCCCCGCTTCTGGGCTCGGAACCCGCTCGGCTGCATTTGGACCCCATGCCATCGAGTATCAACAATTACTCAACCCTGTGATCTCAATATTTTACTATGTACTTAATGCCATTGCATTTACCTGCCGAAGTGAGCACACTGGATTAGTACTTTTTTTAGTAGCTTTTGGACTCCTAGGAGTAAATTAAATGGGGGTGCCACTTTCTTTGCAACTGTCATTGCTGTGTGCTGTGCAATGTGCTGAATCTTTAATATCGTCCCACACTATTTTCAACTTAACCGAATATACTTAGCGATTTTCGGTTTCAGTATTCACCAGTGTGTTCCTGCTACTAAAATGCACATTGTTTTTTGCTGTGTTAATTTAAGTTCCTAATATACATTATAATGTTCAGTAACGATATTAATTAGCAATAAATAATTATTAATAAGTTAATTGTGATTAGATAGGTACCTCTACAATTACGGTACATTTGGAGATGAGTTTGTTTCAATATTTAGGTATGTATGATATTTTTGAATATAGGTATTTTTATATTTTGAATAGCACAATAGTTTTATTGAGCTCCTTTTAATAATGTGGCTTTTCCCTCTCTACACTAATTATTTAAATCCCGATAGGGTTCGCGGATCTATTTAGTCTTCTGTAGTACCAAAATTTGAACTTTGTCACATTGAACGTCAATGATGTGATGTTTGTAACTCTTCACTAGCATGCCTAATAATATTGATAGTAATATGCGTGATACTTGATCATATTAGCGATGTTTTTCTGCCAGAGATCTATGAATATTCCAAATCATCACAGACGTGTGAATGAAAGAATATTTTATGTTTACTATGCCTCTTAAGTAAAAATTTTAAAAACTGCTTAACGAGACAATTTACTGACCTTCTATTCTAACTCCGTTGTTGGTACATATACCATACACTGTTTAAACGCGACTTCATCTATGCGGAAATAAAATTCTTCCATCGTACAAAGTACAAACCAGCTAAGTGCGAGTCGAACTTCCACACCAAATGTTTCGTATTATAGAAAATGCATAGTTCCGCGGGATAACGATAAACTAATTATTCGCAAACGAGGGAGCGGGCTACAGAAAAGTTATGCTAATATAAATTTAATCTGACTAATGAGTCTAATGGTAAACAAATAATTATATACGTAACAATATCACCACACGAGTATGATCCAACTTTTAGTGATTTTGCTTTTCCAGCCGAAGCCGATACGTAAATCGGTGCAGGTCACTAGGCGCTGAGTGTAATCTTTAACGATAAGATTCATATGACTAGCATTTTTATCTTTACGTGTATTCCGGCAACTCTTGTTTTTATCAAAAAGTGGGAAGTTAACACAAAAATATGTATATATATATTCATTCTTTATTTAATCGTATTCTATACATAATCATTTACAAAATATACTTTTAACGAAATAACTATCACAAGTTCATACATCATCACGTTCATTGTCTGGTGGGGCCATAGTCAAGTCTGTCACATCCTTTACAATCATATGTGCAATTTGCCAAGCCATTTCCTCATCAACTTTGGATGTGTTTCTTGGCACAAAGCGACTCACCATTTTCTTTAACACTGAGCTATCTTTTTTGTCTGGATCTGGTTCAAATTTTGATTCGAATCGACCTAAACTGTTCACCCTGCCAAGGATCAAACCATCATACCTCTTTCTTTGCCATAATGCATCTGCATTGTAAAGCTGGTTTGAGTCTATTGTCATGTCAGGTACGGAATGGTTACGTTTCTTTTTTCGGAAGATCGGGTCACCCATTGCTAGTAGAGTATTTTGAGTACTAATACTAAAGTCACTACTACAATCTGAATGTGATTTATGATTAGCAGACCACATATTATCAACAGAATGGATCATTTCAGACAGATACTTATAGTATAATTCTGACTCTAAAAATGTTTTTACATAGCGACTCACTGTTTTAAATATTATTTGAATAGGTAAATCAAAACACATAGGAAGCGGTCCACCTTCTCTGCATATATCACTCTCAATTGTAGCCCTGATGTTTGTGGGGAAGCCAATTGGACTTGTAGCTTGGAGAGAAAAATACTTCTCATACAGAACAATAGCATCAGTCTGTGCTTGATCTGGACTCACCATATTAGCATTCATGAGATTATCTCGGAAATGCATAACAGCCATCAGAAATTCTAAGAAAATATTACATGATTCTTGCTCTAAGTATTCCATAAAGTAAAATAATATTGTTTCATTATACAAAATGTCTTCCAAGTTGAGAGAGCCACTGGTCAGAATGTCTATTTGTGCTTTAATATACAACGGACTGCTCTGGAAATCCTTATAATATTTCTGTTCAATTTGATTAAACAGTATATCTTCAACTGGCTTAAAACAATCATCTCTTATTTGCCCTTCAGGGTGGCATATATTTGATATAACAGTTTTCCTTACAGTATCTGGTAAATCTAACTGGTGTGGTGCTTCCAGTGCCACATATTTTTTGAATAAACTTATCGCTTCTTCTGTTGGGTTGCAATGGTTGTTTTTGCAAACATTGGTATTTTCTAAGGTGGAGTGTTCTGCTAAGTTTCCAAGGGAACTTGTCGAACATTCTTGCATACTTTGTTTGAACAACTGGGCACTATCTGCTGTCCAGCTGAATCTCTGTGTTGAATGCACTGCTGACTCCCTGTTGTGTGCATTGCTCTGTAGATCGAAACTCTTAGCTCTACTCAGTTTCCAATGATTGTCAATTTCAGTGTGTGAGTTATTGTGCAATATTAGAGCTTTAAAGCTGTCAAAGTCTAACCAACATTTAACCAGAACATGCTGTCCAATTGTTTCCATAAACTGAATAAAGTACTTTATCGCTATTTTCTCTACAAGTATGTCATGTATGCTTATATTTAATTTGGATTTTTTTACGAATATTCGAGAACTATCTGTGAAATACGAAAAAATGCATTAGAATAGGGTAATTTATCTTATGTCCGATTCTTTTTCTCATAATATGTAAAGAAATCATGTTTAGTAAGTAATTTTAATAATACTCAAGAATAAAAACAATTGCGCATACAGTAAACAGACAAAAAGTACCTTTCTGCAGGTCGTCTATATTCGTGTCTAAAGGAATTTTGATATTAGTACTGGTGATTGAGCTAGCTTCAGGTGGCCGGACAGGGCAACCAGTTTTTCCTTTTGCTGAAACAATAGCCACGATAAACCACTGTTATTACAACACCACCAAATATAAACTTTACGTGACAAGTTTCACTTTACTATGTTTACCTGCGCTCTTCCAAAACTTGATCATTTTGTAGAATCCAGCAAGTTATATGTGGTTGCACCAGTCCAGCGTAAACAAACTGAATTCCTCATAAGTGGGCTTTATATCGTAGAGCAGACGTAAACAATAATAACGAAACGAAAACAATTATTATTTTCTACTTTTGACTGATTTTACTCGACGGACGATGAATGTGTAGGTGTTGCCAGCGGTTAAAGTTTAATATCACATGTCGCGGAGAAAAAAATATAATGACGAATACTACTTATGTAGTAAAATGTTCATTAAGTATATATTTTAAAAGCAACAATACACCACGCAGTCGAAGCGAAAATACTTTTTATACGAAAATCATTATAACTTCCTCACCTACCAAACGTTATTTTTTGACTCTTAAAATGAAACTAAACTTGAAGTACTGTATTAGTGACATTAGGTTAGTCGCACAATATGAGGAATTTCTGTTAACAAAATTTTCATGCGCCCGGAAGGAAATAAGATATTTTCTAAAAATAAATTAGACAGTAAGCTGCGCATTCATCTTTGTTTATTATTTTTTGCTGTCACAGGACCAATCGGTCCCTGTTTATTAATTACACAATAAATAATAATTCATCATCATCATCAGCCTATATTAGTCCACTGCTGGACATAGGTCTCCCTGCCCGCCCTGTCTTCAGCTTGATGCATCCAGCATCTGCCTGCAATCTAAATAATAATTCGGTATGCATTATATTAATGAGGAGTATGAGTGCAATGAAGTGAATGTCACTATGTTTTTATTTTAGTGTTGTTGTTTTTAAAATTCATTCCGCAAGGGAATAGGCGAAGGTTTTACACCATACAGCCAAGTCTTCATTATAATAATTTCTCTTCATAGTAGTTTTTTGTAAGGCCGAGGCCAAGTCTTAAGTCAGTGAAGTCTTCAAATTGAAGTTGTAAAGGCTTTTTAGCCTCGTCTTTAGTGGTATTAGAGCAGTTTGTTTTTGACAGTAGGATATCCAGTTGGATGCAGTTGCATAGCATTATTTTTTTTTGGAATTTTATGGTCTGGTTTCTGGACCTTTACCACGTACTACATTGTTGCCATGTTCATTCATTTTATGCCAAAAATGTGATAGTTACTAAATATTACGCAAGTGACATAACTTCTGGTGGCGCCCTCATTTAATTTCTACCCTCTCTTTTCGTCCTCCCATGGATGAAGATCATTGCATTAGGTACAGGGCTCTTAAAAACTGTAAGGAAACTCTCTGCAGTGTAGTAGAACTTGCATCTCAGAAATGACGGCATAGCGCTCAGAGTTATTTTATGATATAGTACCTAACAGCCTTCTAAGCTTCATTCACGCTGATTCATTTGACATGTTTTTTTTCCATGGGCTTGTAGTCTATTAGTCTCAAACTACTAATGCAAATTGACAGCGCCCTCTAATAGAGCGTATCGACAAAGAACTACTCATTGTAGGTAGGTATTTGTTATTGTAACGCAAACGCGTTCGAGGCATATTTTGTGACCGAAAACTTACACTAAATATATAAATTTAATAATATTTTTTTCTAGTTACTTTATCAATGAATTACTTACGTAAGTTCATTCATTAATTCTACTTAGGTAGGTACTATCGTTAAGTTACAGAATTTGCGGTTGAATCATTTTGATCGTGCATAGGAATATGGTGAGCCTCCATGATTGCGTTATTTCCGCTTGCCAGTGTATTCATCTGTTTATTTATTTATCTATTTCAAGGAGAGAATGCAAACTTACGAGAGCCGAGCGAGCCACTATAATATTAATCTCACGAAGTGCACCTAATTTGCATACAGACGACGTGACTATATCTTCAGTAGTAACGCAGATTATATTATAACGACCCCCGACTGGTTACATTGACTATGTCCGTTCGCCAGTCGATAGTAGATTCTAAATACTGATATATGCAAACTTTGAAACAAGTTTTACACTATATAATTCCATGTTTCTGATGTTAATCGGAGACTGTAGGTACTTACCTACCTAAACTGGAAACAGTAGAATGGAACGATTTTTTATTTAACTTCCTACCTACACAAAATAAGTAGGTAGGTACCTACCTAATACCTATTATTATTCAGATCCTTTCGAGACCGTAATTAAAACAAATTTCGCTCGTCTGTCTGATATATTTTTTTTAATACGGCTTCAATGTAGATTTTTCCTCATTTAACAGAGTAGGTAATAAAACCGAGGACTAAGTTGGTTTACTGCCCCAGGCCGGGTTTAGTCTGGCACTGTAAAAATTACCAATGTACCTATTTCTTTGAATTTGTTGAGAAATTAATATGTACCTATCCGTAGGTACAAACTCGTCATACCTTTTCCTAGTGAGAAGCCGTTTTGTAGAACCTCTGTTAGATTTAACGGTTAATCGGGCGAATTATCCACGGTCCTTACGCAATCCGAGGACGCAGTGCACTAGAGGCTATCGACCTTCCCACGATTACTTGAAAGAACTGTTATGTTGTTGGAAATAACTTGGTGTCCAGAAGCGCTGAGGGCGCGCTGCCAGTCGCGATCGCGGGACTCTCTCGCAACCATCACTCTATCACAACTTCATTACATAAAAACTTATAAAATGTGTTTAAAAAATATTTTGTTGGTGTATTCTCTTTTGATAAGCTACGCGGAATCGGCGTCCTATGACCAGAGACAAACGGGCAACCTAAACGTTCAGGTTGATTTAAAGGACATTCACATCATAGCTTTGATGAAAGGTGGAAAGGAGGAATATGTGGTAAGCTTGAATTTTATGATCCAATTATTTTTAGTATAGTCAATCACTTGAGTGATCTTTGAAAATAACCGTTTAATTTCGCAAATGGAGTCATTAAAAATTCAAAATAACTTCACCGCTACCTACCTAATTTAATTCCAAGTCATAAACTAGATAAGGAGCTTAATTTACTGCTTATGCCTCGTTAAGAATATACCTATGCATACCTATTAATATCATAGCATTTTATGCATGTGCCTGCATTCGTTCAAAGGGGCAATGGAATTAGTTTGGCAACATAAATTATTTAAATGGTGCTAAAATTAAATACCTAGTGTCTTTTATTATTTTGAAAAGCACTGCTTCCTCTTGCGCTTTTAAAACGCAAAGGAGATAGGTATATCACATTTTTGGAAATGGTTGGAACTACGACCGGTGTTGGCTAAACTCGGGTAACGCGTTTTCCCAGAGATGAGACCTAGCTACACGAGTTTACTCTTTTCTTAAAGGGCAGGCAACACCCTCGTAATTCCCCTATGTTATGGCTGTCTAGGGTCGGCCGTCATTGCTTTCCATCTGGCAATACCCGCATGCTCGTTTTCCCCCAGTCACATAAAAAAGAACAATAAAATGTTTAATAGATCGATTATATCTATGCCCCCAAAACCCCTATGTAGCGTATATTTCAACGAAATTGTTAGAGCCGTTTCCGACATATTATGACATATAACTACATACGACATGAGAGGTTAACTGGAAGAGATCCCTTTTAGGGATAAGTTCGCCTTTGTGCATGTGTGTTGTGCTGTATTCATCTTTTTCTTGTGTTTTATGTACAATAAAGAGTTATACATACACACATAATATATCACGTACATATTATGTAAGAATTAGTCGTTTAAAGATATAAAATAATAATTACAATGAGATATACATACTTACAAATGCTTGTTCCGTCGAGCTTACATTAGAATATCCCCGCTAGCGCAGACGAAAACATTTCTTTAAAACCTCCTGAATTCTTGATATATTCATTCAGCAAACTTTTCTGTCAGCTAAATCATAAACCAGAATGTGTTTTCGATCTCTCCACCCCATGTTCATTTATATAACTTCATTAAATTTTATCTTGACGTTGGGCGCACAAACAAGTAGGTACCTAGTTATAAATATGGAACTGGAAGCTTATAGGCTAACTTGAAGTCTATGCAGATATAGATACGGCACGTCTTATAACCTGCTTGTAGAGTAAACAGTAGGTACCTATCATAGGTTTAGACAATGTACTATGTCCTTACGTACAGTCGAGGGCATAAAATATCGATACAGACATTATGTCAAATATGTCACCAGCCTTATTGTTCAAAGCATAAAGGTTATGCTCTTGACTGTACATATAGCTAATAATGTTTTTAGGTATCGTCCATTTTAAAACGCGTTACAATTATTCTTCCATGCTGGTCTGGGAGTAGAGAAAAACAGAATTTACCAGTTAGTTACTTCTCTTCCCGCGCAGATGATAAAAGCCCATCGAGGAAATGGGCGAAAGTCTTAGGAATCATGTTATAGGCGATGCGGCTAGCATCCCATCACTATTTTGATTTCCCTTTCCACCTATACGTCCTTGATCATGCTAAACGTGGCCTTAAGGTTTTGTTACCGTAGGCTCTGTCTACCCTGTCAGGGATAAAGACGTAATATTACTTAGTTATATTTTACATCCAATATTCGCTTTTATTTATTGTATACAGTGCAGTTAACAATTTGTTATGATTGATAGATACGAGAACGAAGTACCTACAGTAAATCGATTTCCCGTAAAATACGGCGGTCCTTGAAAACTTTAATGGTAGCTATCTAAGTAGGTATGATATTATTTCCCAATTAAGACGCGTTTTTTGCCCGGTCCCTTCAGAATCGTCTTAACGGGGTTTTTGGTATAGGTACTTATACATATGGAAACTGGAAACTCATTAGGAACTTTGAAAAGAGATTAATAATTTGCAATGCGTAATAAGCATGGTGATCCGTAACCCTCCAAATTACAAATGAGGAAAAAGGAGGGGTCAGCTTTGTGGGATTCAATACATCATTGACCTTAATCCCCATCGACTTAACTTAATATGAGATAATAATTCTTAACGTAAGCTTCATCTTTACATTTCAGGATTACGACTACGCCTACGATTACTCAGAGATGACGATAAAACCACAGAACGGTTCCACAACACCAAAACCGTTAAATGTGACTACTGATGCTGAAAATGATAATGCTACAATGGCAACGACTCTGTTCATGGAACAGACGACGGAGCCGATAAAAAATGATTCGTGGTCTCTTCAGAGCATGGAGCCGCTAGCTAACCTGTCCTCGGACACGTTCTCTACAGAAAAAAACACGATTGAAGCTACTACGATAGCATCAATCTCGTCAATTTCGACGAACGATAAAAATGTTACAGTAATTTCGTCGGTTTCTAATAGCACCGATTGTAGAAAAGGCTTTGTTCTGAACCACAAAGGCGATTGCGAACTCAAATTGCAAGGCACCGGTAATGCGTAAGTACCTAATACCTAAACCGGGATGACTTTTAACCTCTTGACCTTTTAAAATAGTTTCGAAGTAAATTTATTAACCAATGAACAAAAAATTTACCTTGCTATTCCGCTACTCACGTGCAAAATAACCAAGCCTGTGTGACATATATATGTTTTTCATGCAATCCCTCCCTCCACTGCTGCCAATAAAACACATATACCTAAATCCCACAAACTTAATTATCCCTTACACCACACAAACACTGACGCGTTTCGATCCCGAGAGAGGCTTCACTGCTGCCAATAAAACACATATAAATCCCATCATACCTAATAGATGTCTGCTGTGACATCCTCACAAATATCTTTACTTTGCTATCTCCGCGATATAGTGAACTCAAGTCGTGGAACAGGAATCGGAGGAGTCGTGGTGTGTGAAGAATGTCGCTTTTAAGACAAATAATTCTTTGCGTGCGAAACTATGTAATAACAAGGAAAGGGTAGAAAAAGGAAGTAGATCGGGGGTTTATAAGTTAACCTGTAGTGATTGCAATAGTGTGTATGTGGGGCAAACGGGTCGCAGTTTCATTACTAGATATAAGGAACATACTGCCTCGTATAGGCTCAATCACCCAGATAGATCTAATTTTGCCAAAGATTTACTAGAAGCAAATCATTCATTACCGGATTCAGCATCTTTCGATATTTTACACTTTTGTGAGAAGGGATTACGGTTAATTAGATGTCTTGGAACAGTTTGAAATAATTAGGTACAATAATAGTGGTTCAATAATGAACGATCAGGTGAACTTGGTTTCATCGCCTTTATTGCGTGTCCATTTTGATGAATAGAAAAATTGTTTTTGTTAAATACATAACCCTTTCTGTTTTTGCTGTAGTCGGAAAAAAAATTTGAAAGTAGTTGTTGGTGTACAATAAAAATCATAAATAAAAGGGTAGTTTGGGAAAATATATGAATGTAGGTACATTACGCTTATTTATACGGTTTCGAATCCCGTAATACGTAATAATAAATGATCCCGTAGAGGGATCGAAACGCGTCAGTGTTTGTGTGGTGTAAGGGATAATTAAGTTTGTGGGATTTATGTGTTTTATTGGCAGCAGTGGAGGGAGGGTTGCATGAAAAACATATCTATATATGTCGCACAGGCTTGGTTATCTTGCACGTGAGTAGCGGAGTAGCAAGGTAAATTTTTTGTTCATTGAAATGGACCTCCGCAAAGTAACGCCTAATTCAATAAAATATTAATTAACCTTTTGTGGGTTTCCTGATTTTCAAAAAGCAGCTGTAGAAGTAGAAATACAATTAAATTTTAATATTAACCAATATGGCAAGTGCAAATGTGCTCGAGCATATTGTACAACTCATATCCTATAATGAAGGAGGTATCTTTTTTTTTGGTTACGAATATGACTTTTGTTAACAATCCTATAAACTGAAGCCGTGCGAATAATTGAAGAAAAAAAATGAAATTTTATCAATGCAGTAAGATGAAGAGCTCAATTTGCGAGCGTTGTTTATTACCCAGGCATCCAATTGGGTTAACCGAGCGACTAAAGATTACCGCTATCAACGTTGTTTATACCTACTTCACCCACGAAGCCAAATCGACAAAAAATAATAAGTACCTATAGTCCTATAAAAATAAACTTAATAAAAAATACATATACTTTTCTACTTAGTAGATTTTCCTTTAATTTTGGTCAAAACTTTACCACATTGTGTCATTATCATTGCAGTATATTGCTATTATTAAGTACCTAATGGACAAACGTAGATCCACCGAGCAAGTTGGTTCACAGTCACAGTACAGTCAGTAGTAGAAGATAAGCTTTACTTTGATGTTTGATACTAACCTTCGCATAATTTCTTTACAGATTGCTGAAATTAGTTAAACTATCACAAAGATTGAAATTAAAAAGAGAAAACAGAAGAAATCAAAGTGAGCCCGTATAAGTTTGGACTGCATGTTAGCATAGTAAAATATGTATGTAAAAGTGTGTGTTGTGTATTTTGTGTCAGTACATATGTAGTAATAAAGACTGTAATAATAAAACTAATGAAAATATTGAGTTACAAGTTTGATCTCATCTGCCCATGGTAAAACATATATTACAGTAAATAAGGAAATAAAAAGTAGCATACAAAATCAGTTTGCTGGCATTGTCCCCCTTGACGTCTAAAGTTCGAGGTCGGCTCAATAGGAGCACTGTTTGGCATGCTAAGTTAAGAATGATCTTGTCCAGCGGTGTATTTTGCATTTCACCCTTTCAACCAAACCAAAACAAAAACCAGCAGAGGGTTACAGCAACAAAACGTTCGAAATAAAAAAAAAGGTATTGTCATTAAAGATTTAAAAACTGATGAAAGATAAACTATAAGCACCTATAGATTTCAAGGCATTAACGTTAAAAGTGTCAGATACAAAGAAAGTGGTGCACTGATAGAATTTCTACCGTAGCATTGTATGGAATTAATAGTAGACATGGTCAGCAGAAATCTGTATTTACAATCATTTATCCATTGAATTGTTTATTTGTATATAGTAAACTCTGAAAAAAAAGCACAAGTCATAAAATTATTTTGTCCCTGATTAACATCCCTTTTTTCCCCTGGGAAAGTGCAATGTTACCCACAAGATGAGGACAATGTATTGGGCAACATCTAGTATCTTATATATAAAGCATTATAAATGAGTTTAAGCTCACTCACAAGTTTTTATCAAGAGCCACTTGGACTCACCTTCAATTATCTAAACATAAATGTACTCCTGACTGTATGTAACCAAGCTAAGATCATAATTGCACCACTATCATATCTTGCATAGCCAGTTTAGGATAAGCTAATCAAGCACACTGTTAATCATGATAATAGCCAAGGTAAATTTTAGTAGATACTTTTCGTATCCACCATAAAACAAATAAAAAGTACCTTAGGGCTTTCCAAGTAAAAAGAACTTCACTTGTAGACTTCGGAACATTTGGTGGTAGTTTTAAGTGTAGTGAAGTAAATCTTTCAAATAAGAAAGAGAATAAGAAATTAATGACTGATTAACTACCATACATAAAGGGTATGACATAATTAATATTGCTATTAAGTGACAATGTCGCTTACAAGATTTTAAAGCAGATTTCAGTTTCTGTAAAACATACAATGGATGTAATAAATTATTAATAATTTACATGTTTGATCATCTCTACCAAGTAGTCTCCCGCAACTTCATCTGCAGCACAATATGCACTAGCACTGCCAGCAGTCAAACCCAAGACTTCATTAAGTGCCGTAAACACAAATGTGCATTAAATTGTTGCAGATTTGTGAGTGGCACTGGGCAAATTCACAAAAACACATTTATGTTTTGGCTGCAACGAATGTGTAGAGCAATGCAAACTTGTTTTTAAAAACATCCTCAATAATAATGTATACAACCAGTAGTCTTATAAACATTCAGGACACTTATGCATTGTCAGTTAATAATCATTGGTATATAAAAAAAACTTCCATTAACGCAAAATTATTTATTTACATAATTTTTATGCACCACCATTAAGCTTCAACAACTATGCAATTTCATGCCCCTTATTTAGTTCTATTTGATAAATACTTTTAGGACGGGCAAATGTTATCATTCACATGATTTTGTACTATTTAGGGATTTAAAATTCATACATCATCTCAAATTCATGTTATTTAATGCACATCAAATTATGTAAAATAATAATTGGCAATAAATTAAACCATACAACACACTCCTTGTATCAACAATGATCATAATTTAAAGTATTCCTAGTGACATAGATTGAACATAGGACACAATAGAGAGATTACAGTTTGCAAAGACAGAAAAGGAGCGGGACAAAGGCTCCGATAGTGATAAACACAGGAATTAGGACAGAGCTTTCATCCATAGAGTAAGGGTCGGGCTGCTTGGGCCCGCTAGCTCTTCGTGACTGTGTGTTCTTTTCTTCAACCTCATCTCTAGTTTCTTCTGTTTCATTCTCTGGCCACACTAAAGGCGAGAGCTTAGGAACTTCATCTATGGTACCTCTCATTACATACAATGCATTAATTTTTGGATTATCTCGGTAACCTTTAATGAATTCTACCTTAATTTTTCCTCCTCTAATGTCAGATTCTTCCTCATTGTAGTACAGTTTGCCATTTTTGATAGAATATGGTACATATTCGTCATGGGCTACACCACGTCCGACTTTGTCAAAGATGTCGAGGTCTGCGACGATAGTGTGGTCTCCATTGAGTACGACGTCGAACACTTTCATGTTGGGCGCGTTGAAATACACTTCGCTGAACTTGAGCACGAGCACGTAGTCTCCGTCCCGGGACGCGGGTATGTCGTACCCGAACGTGCTATGGTGATATCGCTCCGTCTGATATAGGATTTCGTCCTTAGGACTTGCACGCCCGATCATCACCAACTGCTTGCCGTAATCAGACGCGGTCCCGACTCTACCTTGCAAAGGATCCTTCTCATAGTGAATGCCGTAAATGTCAGTATGCGCTGGTCCACCGGCGTTAATCGCATAAATTATCTCACCAAGACCTGTAGCGTTTCTTATCAACGAAAAAAGGCACAGGAGCAAATAAATTCCGAACATCATTTTTGATGACGAGTCACACATTTTTATGTTAAAATAAATGGTACACTTAGTTTCCCACTTGCGTAAACAATCCTTGTAATTAACACTACTGTATCAACATATCATGTCTCATTTTACACTTGAAAATCGCATTGTTAAAGGTAAATAGTCGAGCCGGCAATTTCTGCAGCAGAACCAATTCAACCATGCAAAATGCAAATGCCAAACCTATAAACCAGCCAACCAATCCCAAGTCATTGGTAATTTGGTATTGCTAGTTGAGAACAAATTTTCCTGGACTTAACTGTCATGTGTCAAGTTTATGTTCATGGTAGTAAAATAAATGTGTCCTGAATATTCCTGATACGAAAATTAAGGGAATAAGTTGATTATTGATTAAATGATATGGTTTTGCCTCCCTTAACTTACTTTTTGACAAAAAAAGAGATTTATTTGTGTAAATAATCACGATTTCTTCATTGTATTAAGTATATGGTTATTATTTAATCCTCTTACTGATTAGATATTTCTATCAGTGTTTTGATCTTGCGAATTAAGATAACCCTTGACTTTGTTGTAATTTGAATAACTAGCGTCAACAAAATCACTTATTAAATTTTAAATCTATTTAGGAGGAAAAAACTGGTAACACTGACTTTTTTTTTTATAAATAACTTTCTTAACAGGCAAAGACAAAAAGCTGAAGACATTTTATCATAAAATCCCACTCATATTGCTAAGGTTAGCGGGAAAAACTCCCTGTCAAACATTATTTAATGCCACTATTTCAGGGGTTTGCGTGATTTTTTATGTCTGCATGTTGGCCAACCTGCTTCAGCTAACCTTTTATTTAACGGACTACATTTATCTCAAACAGATACAAAAAAAGAGTCGCTTGCTCATTGCTAGTACGAATGACATTTGATTTTGGTACTTTTATCTGTTTCCAACATAGATGAATTATCAATAGAGTGTACCTAGGCCGCCATCCAATTCAGATTTCAATTCAGCCCGATTCTCGTAAGTGTCATCATGCTTATATATAAGCCATTTTGACCCAGTAATAGCAGATCAGAGTGCAGCAATCGCCGCGCTGCAGTGGTTTGACAGTTTTTTAAAACCAATTATTATGTATGATATTTCCGCTCTAGATTTCGTTGATAAAAATACTGTATGGTTTTTATAAGCTTTTATTATTATTACTTATTTACTTAGTTTAACCTGTACTGTTCGTACCGTCCGTTCGTCCGTCCGTCCGTCTGTACCTAATGAAATTTTGCATGCATATTGCATGATAATGCAATATTATGATGGCATGGAGCTGATCTGATGATAGAGCTGGAAGGTGGTCATAGGAACCCTGTAATGAAACGACGCAACCCTTTTGAATTTGGGCTCGTTTGATTCGTCTTGACGAGTATTTTGGTCCTAGATAATTATCTATCGAGCTAATATATATTTTTGGTAAGTTTCTTAAAATGAAACCCAGCTAGATCGATTTATTGCCCCCGAAACCCAATACCAAAATTCATAAAAATCGTTGGAGCCGTTTCCAAGATTTAAAGGTATTAGATATAAATATGCAACCCCATTAGATTTGGGAAAATAAGTTCGTTCCGTTTGCTATGAATTAAGTTTGATTAGATGGATGACCCAATGCCAAGTTCAAATAACAAAACGTTTAGAAAAAACCGGCAAAGTGCGAATCGGACTCGCGCACCGAGGGTTCTGTACAAGTTCTGCAATTGAATATACAATCCAGTGTTAGCAGAGCACAGCTCCTTAGCAAAATGTATGACAGTATGTGGTCATTTCATATTGATTACCTACTTAGACAGACGGACAGACAAAAAAAGATGCAGACTAGGTTTCTTGGAACGAGCAGCCAAGCGAATCGCTTGGGAATAGACAGATGAAATCAGTACATCACGCTACATTTTCTTTAAGAATTTGAGGTTAATGAGTGGAAACCGGAAATATTCTAGTGCGCTTGTCTTGTTGCCACAGCACACGAGCCTCCAAGAATTTTGTCGTACCCTGACAAAAGCCAAAGGCAAGAAATAATAATGGCAGATTGCAATTCATCCACTTAAAGCTAATGCGTAGTAGACGTAAAGTAATAACAAAATGGGCGAGAAAATAAAACGTAATGAAAAAACCGCGACGAACATTGCGTGGCGTGTACGTAAGGCTGCGTTCATTAATGAACAAAAATATGTCGAAGTTACGCTTTCTCTCTGTCATGTTAACGTAGAAAACAAGGACAGCATGTGTGTGCGTTCTAGTTTACGGCTGCGGATTAAGGCGGAAATGTCTAACTGACCATGTGGCTATCGGCGAGAGCCAACGCTCGTAAAGCGCCTTAATTATACCGTTAAGGGACGGGCCGTTTACACGCTGGGCTTTGTTTCAAGTCAATATTATACAGGTGTTTTTCATTTGACCCCAAAGAAGCGTTAATTAACGTCACACTCACGCATTGGTTCAGTTTAGGATTCTATTTACTAAGTATATCAGACTATAGAAAAAAGTTACTTCATATTATATTATAATTAATAAATCAGTGGGTACCAACTGTCAACTGTTTGTGTATAGATATCCAGGGGTTCTATTTTTGATAGCTCATCATTCGAAACTGGTAAAAATCAAAACTACAACTCAAATTAAATTTTCGACAAGCTGTAATTTTCTTACTTTACTCATATTTCGAGCACAATGGTAACCTACTACAAAAAATCGAGTCTCAGAGGTTCTTTCACGGGTGGTATCCACTCCAATTAATAAATCATTCATTTTGCGCCGCTCTGTCGTCGATTCTTCGGGTCGGGCTTCCGGTAAAGCTGACGTCATCAAACACACATCCTTCTTTACGAGTGAAGTTTTTTTTATATGATAGGGGAAACGAATGTTGCCTTTCTATACAACAAGCACAAGCGCAACTCCACTAATTAATGAAAGCGAGTGAATGTATCAATATTATATATTATTAAAATGACCACTACCTAATACCTACATCGGTAGTTACTCTACGCATTAATATCGCTACGAAGTATTTATGTACTATCGAACAATTTGATTGCTGACCCATCATAGAACGTTCTTGCAGCAAACGTCACAATGATTTTTCTTGCCAGTTCAACGTAACGTTACTATAACATTTACTGTGAGATGGTTCCTCAGTGAAATTAAGATGTGCTATGCCCTTTTTAGTGAGCACGTATTTATTTAGGCTCTCTTGAAATTATAATTTTGCTACAACGACCAATTTTAGCCTTTCAATTACTACTTCATAGACTTTTGATGTAATTTTGTCTCTTGGACACCTACCTACAGCTGTTGTAGAGCATCGGTCATTAGAAGAAATAAAATCAAATAATTCACTCGTTGAGACTTAGTTTAGTAAGCCAGTAGGTTATAGGTCAGTAGGTCATTTAAAAAAAAAGAACAAAGCATTTTTTATGACTTGTGACTTTAAATCTCTCATACCTAATCGTTTTCATTTAAATACCTATGAACAAATATTGGAAAACAATTTAGTCTGACTAATTATCCGAAACTTAAAGTAGGTAAGTAAATAAAATAATTATTAACTAAGATCATAACCTATTTCGTACTATAGGTAGGTATGTAAAAGTGCCTTTCAATATTCAAAGTGCACTAGAGCGTATGACACCCAATTTACCTTTTCTATGAATCGTTTTCGCATTTTACTTTGACGCATCAATAAAATTATAATAACAACTATTGTGAACGCGAATAAAAGAGAATCTTTTGAATTGCCTGGGTATGCTTCAACATTCGATACACTAATTAAAAAATATGTTTGCTTGTATAGGCACGAGTAACGTATGTTTATAAATAATTTTGATGATTGGTAAATTAATTAACATAATCGGCTGGCTTTCAACTATAGATGCCAGGGTCGTTGTGATTGTACTGCTAATTAAATTAACCAATCAGACCACTCCTTTCTTCATCCTCGAACAGCGCTGTGATCCTGTTGGTCAATATTTTCGTTACCGCTTTCTCGCACATCGCCAAAAGAAGGACCTCTTTAACTCTTCCAAACATAGTCTGAATTTTCCTCACACACCAAAGGCTAAGTGGATACTTATCGTAGTCGTAAATCACCAATGATTGATGAATCATGGTAAGCGTTCGCTTATCTTTGTTCTAAAACTGTCAAAGGGCCGTCGAGTTTGCACCTCCGCAGCACCGGAATTATTGGCCCATGAATAAATTATGGTTTACCTTGTATACTGTGTAAAACGTTGTGACGGATTCTAGCTGCTACAATTTGCATGTTGCTTTTAGTACTGCATATTGCCAAAGTAGCAGTTTTAGCAAGGTTCTCCAGAATCTGTGCTCCAGAACATTATTATCTTATCAGGTACCTATACTAAAATTGCTTGGGTTGTGGATGTTGAAGCAATATTAGGCACTGCCTCAGCTGGTTAATTATTAAATTACAGTAATTAACCAGCTGAGAGAGATTTTTTATCCTTAAGTATAAGAAATAAGAAATGTACGAAACGTAATTATTACGAAAATAAAATGAAAACTATGAGAGCTAAGTACTTAGGTAAGGTGCTCATAGTGCCTTAATGTCTCTCGGCCAACTACGTGTTTCGTCAGTTTAGATGCCAGTCATAATATGAACAACGAAGATTGCTAAAAGACATTGAGAAAATACAAGCATTGTATATACGCTTGACAAGTTAATAACTAATAAGCCGATCAAAATTTAAAAATTAAAGTCAGGCAACTAAAAAAATAAAACTGAATACCCTACAATGCACACAACCCGATACGTTCTTGATTCATAATTTAAAACGGGTCCTTCTAAAAACAGCGTTGTGTTATGGTTTCCCTTCTTTCTGCTGAGTGGGGTCCACTTTGTACTGTTACGCACCATTTTAATTGATTTTTTTAATCCTTTTTATCGATTTCGGTCGTTAATTTTGATAGTTGCAGGTTTTAATATTTTGTAATCTACTGTTTTTTTTTCTGTGTGTGTCGAATGTGTTAATAAATGCCTCTCCCGCACTCAATGAAAATAAAAAAAGTATTATTACTCAGAGTATTAACACTGACTTGGCGGGGGGGAAGTCTCCCTCGAAAACTAATCTAGGCCAGCAAAGGGGATAATGTCGTCGATAGCCAATAAGTACTGTTCAGATAAAAGAACCGCAAACCACAACCCGGCTCCGGATCAACTAAAACTCTGCAAACTCTGCTTTCTTAGCCCTCAACGAAAATTCGTAGCATTCGAAGCAGATAAATGCCGTAGGCGTTATTTAGCTACGACGTAGATCAATTTTGCTACGCTTTATTATCAACGGGCCTTATAAAGACTTGATAGAAAGCAAATATGATTGAAGTAAGTATGTTCAGTATAATATAATTTATACGCCTTTCTCTCGCTTCTTTTAAGATGATGAAACGATATCATCCCGCATCTCGCGTCTACAGAACTGTAGGAGGAGTTTGTCTGTACGGGACAAAACTATACAAAAGTAGAAATCGATTATTGTTAAAAATCGACGTGGCATTCATGCAAGACAAATGCCTAAGTAAATGTCTTTTCTATATCTTAAATATACTATTACTATATCTAGTTACAATTGGAGTGCGTGGGGTTTGTTAGAATATATATCGCTAAAGTATGGCAATGCTAAAAAGAGCAAAAGATGGATGTCTTTATAAATTTGATGTAAGTTCTATTTAAAGGTTTTTTAAATGTGGCTTAGTAATGATCATGAACAGACGGTACCAATATTTAGTTTTTGAAATATAAGAATACTAAAACAGAGATAAAAATAAAAACATTTACTATTACTTAGGTAAAGCGTTTGTGTTGCCAGACAATTTATCCAAAGTTGGCTAAATCTTTTACCGTTTAGTATGTATGTATGTACATATAACTCTTTATTGTACATAAAACACAAGAAAAAGATGAATACAGGACAACACACATGCACAAAGGCAAACTTTAGTTTAGGGTGTAAATCGCTATCACCGTTTGTAACTTAATAATAATAGGTATTATGAACAGCCGGGACTATACAATCCACTTAGGGATTGAATTAGAGCATTCGTACGCTCGTCATTATAGATGGTAACACATCATTTCCTTGAGTGCTTATATTTAAATAATATGAATATAAAGCTGACACCCCCGTGGACAAAGCCGCAGGCAAAAGCTATAGCCATTATTTATGTTATCAAGGGTGCCGATCGACGAGTAATGTATAAGGTTAAGTATTGAAGTTAAAATTTGCATGATGAAGATATCTAAATTAGAATGTTCTCCTACAGTAATGCGGAGTTTTTTGAAGGAAATTGTACTTATATTTTTTCATGTTATTACAATTAAAAAATAAAATATTTTTTACTGCACATTAAGTAATTCAATGCAAAAATAACCTATAATTATGTAGCACGTAGATAGTTTGTTTCTCGATTATTTTTCGTACAGAGCTTGAAGATGATGATGGTGATTTATCATTTAAATATATTAACTATGTTACCGATTAAATTATCGAAGTGAATCATGAGCAATTATTGTTTAAATCGTTCTGGAGTCGATAATATAAAGTGACACGATGCTCACGGGCTGGCAGGTGGGTGTTACAGACCATACGCAGATTTATTCCAGTACATATTTATGTAAACCAAATTCATAATTTATCGATTTTTCAAAATACCTAACCGGTGAACTTCGTGAATAATTCAACACTTATTAACATTTTGCTTGTCACTTTAGGAATATCAGGCAGGTAATGTGTGGAGTAAGCACAAGTAACTTTCTTAGACGAGATCTTGAACCAGCATTCAATATTTATTGATGTGAAATAATTATGAAATATTAAAATTTTATTAAAATACCTAATTTTGAATATTGCCTAGAGCTCTACGATTTAAGAACCTTTTTGGAAGTCTATAATTTTCAGTTATATTTGTTTTATCCTGGTACGATACGTAGTTATAAATTCAAATTGTTGTACAAAACAAACAAATGTACAGCTTTAAAGAATATCTACTCTATTTAAGTCCATACTACATCTAATAATAGAACAAACGTCTTCTCAGAAAAAACTTTTTTTCACATTCCTGCAGACAAATAGATACATGTCCTTTTCCCTTTCGCGGCCGTTGTTATGAGGCGAAAACTGACAAAGATCAGAATTAATCTTTCTTTTCTATTTTAGACGCGTAGTCTTTCGTAAAACACGAGGTATTTGGAAGAATGGTTATATTTAGGTAAGTTATGCGACAGATTTTTCGAAATTTAATAATGAAATTGATAGCAAGACGAATATGGACATGCCACTATACATATCTGACTTTTTGGAAGCACAAAATGGATTTGGATAGAGGAGATTAGGCGCCACATTAAATCCCTTCTCATCTGAGCTGTCTGCCCGAGATTGCTAGTAAATCATGTTCAGATTCAACCAATCATCGGAACGGCGATGAACCCTCGCAAGGCGTCAGCACAATTGGAGTAGATTGTTCACTAATTTGAGGCAGTAAGATCCCAGAGAGTATGGGCACACTTTTTTATTCAATACAAGCTTCTGCCCGCGACTTCGTCTGCGTAGAACCTTCCTCTTGAATCACTCTATCAATTAAAAAACGCATCAATTTTGCGTGCGTTGCGTAGTTTTAAAGAATACATAGAGACAGACAGACAGCGGAAAGAGACTTTGTTTTATACACACATCACGTCTTTATCCCTTACGGGGTAGACAGAGCGTAATAAAACCTTAAGGCCACGTTTAGCATGATTAAGAGCGTATAGGTGAAAAGAGGAATCAAAATAATGATGAGTTGCTGGCCGCATCGCCTATAACATGATTCCTAAGACTTTCGCCCATTCCATTGATGGGCTTTTATCATCTGCGTGGGAAGAGAAGGAACTGGAAAATACTATTTTTTTTCTTTGCTCCCAGACCAGCACGGAAGAAACTTTGTTTTATACTAGGTACGTAGTTATAATGATTACTACCTACTTACGAAGTGCCTAACGCTTGTGATGCGAAAAATACGTGTATAAGTACAAAGCATTGAAATACTGAACAACACATGTTACTAACAGGGAATTACAAAGTCAATATTAATAAAATTATGCTGAACCTGAGTGTATGCAGATAGGCAATTAGACGAAAGAGCAAAATACGGCCTCACCTAATTGAATGTTTCAGTTTGAGGCGCTGTCAGGTGATTGTCATTCGGGCGACACGCTGAGCCTCCGACACCGATTGGGCAATGCGAAAACAGAAAACAGGCACGGATAAAATCCGACCGAGTGTACTACTCACCCAGTGATAGCAAGATTAGTGTTCGCCCAACAAGTATAAAGACCTACCTCTTACAGGTAGGCATTCGCAATGTACCTCAATTCCTTGGATTTATTTCCTGATCGTCTTTTGATTAAATATTAATATGCGCGGCAATTTAGCAATACATACGTGGTTCAATAAGTTTCGAGATGCTCAAAATTTAAAAATGGGACACATCCGTGTTATATGTTTTATAAAAGAAAATTTATTGAAAATAACCTAACCTATTAATTTAATTTTTGATACAAGCTTTTGCTAACTGTACTTGCATTGCCATCCGTCCTACATGTGTGTAGCAAATTTCAAGTCAATCTAACCAACCGTTGAAGAGTTTACTCCTCCGGAGACAGTCCTGACTGATCGACCAGAATTATACTACCAGATTACTGTCTTGTCATCTGATTTCCACAAGTATGCAAAATTTCAGCTCAATCGGTTGAAGACAGTGCTTCAAAATTGAGTTGCAAGATTCCACCCGGACAAACATACTTACATACATTACATACGTTGCAAGTTACTAAAAAGCTTGTAATAACTTGTACAAATAGAACGCAATAAGCCTCAATTACTAAACGATACTCTCTGGAACCGGCTTTGAGTACCTATTATTTCGATATAATAGTACGTGTTACCCTGATCAAGCGAAAATCCAAAATTTCCACGGAACGTAAACAAAATTGCAGGCAACAGTCAGCTTTTAATTTTAATACACTTTCCCATCACTTTACTTTATGTGTTTAGTGTAAAATGCACTACAGTCACTCATCGGCTATCTAACATTTTGGGACGAGAAAAACCGTGCAAATGTATTCTAAGTAGTTTTCAGAGCCGGCGCTAGCAGATTGCAAACGAAAGACAAGCAGGGGCGGACAGATGTTTGAACGGGTGAAGCGGATCAGGCAACTTAGACTGCGTAAAGTCCACTCAAGAAAAAGTTTCTGTCGATCCCGGCGCCAGTAGAGTTGCTCTACTGGTACTTTTATTAACATACTACGACTTCATTCGTCGTTCTATTTAAAGAGAGTGATGAAATTCTAGTTGTTTTTTTTACATGACAACATATTTTCTTCCTGACACACGATTTTGATTAGGTATATAATATGTCAGTCCAGGTTAGTTTAATGTATGTACTCTAAAATCGCTTTGAAAATCCGTTCCGTAGTTTATTAGCGTAAAGGAACAGAGATGCAGATAACCCAAAATTCTAAAAAACATTGAAATGTATTCATGTTAATGTTTCTAACATGGCCCCCAGAGTACCTATACACCGTTTTTTACTGTTACGTACCGCTATTGGCGCTGCCTATTTGGCCATTGTAACTGAGGCATTAACGCAACCACATTGGAAACGTTTTTGTGTCAAAAACTTACAAAATAGAGGCTCTGACAATTAAATGGATGGCGTTACAGCTGTGGGAGGACTCAAAGCCTAATTATAATAAATGTATCTACACGTACAAAAGGGTATTTGTGCTTATAATTGCTACCGATTAATAATAATGAGAGCCTAATGAGAAGCTGCTGCACGTTACGTACTTGTAACTGGTAATTTATTAATAACATTATGGATCTTCCATGCTGGTCTGGGAGCAAAGAAAAAACATACAACTGCTTCTCTTCCGCTATTTTCATTACACATTGAAATAAAATCTGTAATGAAAGTAGATCGAAGAAACCTTCAAATATCACATCTCTTTTTCTGCCGTCGGAAATCCAGGTAAAATTGAAACGCTGCCGTGATATTAATGATTTTCCCTGATTTTGTAATGTGCGTTTAAATTCGGCCTCATCGGAGGACGCTTATTTGATTCGGCAGGCAAGCGCGGCCGCGGGGTATGGGTAAGACCGATTACATCTCATAAATCTCGGAATGGGACACGTTACACATATGTTATGTATTCGACACGGTTCGAATGATATTGCGGCGATGAGGTAGCGGTATTTGTTCCTCGCAAAGATACCTAAATGCAGTTCATTTGTGGTAAGAGTCAGGGAAAATAAATTTTAAATGTACCTACTGCAGCCTGGAGGTTTTTTTAAACTAAACGATGGAAAGGATACGTTGTGGTGCACAAAAGAGGCAGCACGTGTGTCATTGGTCTTTCTTGACGCTAAGAGTAACGTTTTCTTCTAAGACAGTCAGAAAAAAGTGCAATGAACGTCTGTAGGCTAAAGAGTCGCGGTCGTGGAAGCCATTCATTCGTCACGAGCACGTCATCTGTTGGGGAGGAAAACGAACTTGCATATAGAAGAAACTGCACCAACAAAAATTCGAGCTTGTTTTGACTTTAAAATGTTGAATAGCATGTCTCCTGAGAGTTAGATCCAAATCTCGTTTTCACGTCGCTGCCGTATCACACAGATGTTGTTGAATAGCAGCCGGTGTCGTTGCATATTACATTTCTGTTTCGCGGGCTAACCTCGCGGAATATTCTAATACACAAAAGAACGTGTGTTTTGTAAGCTTGCGGAATAATAAAAGGTATTGCCACAATAGGCGACGGTTAGTTACGTCGCGAGTAAACGGACGTAGTGTAAATGGCGAACAAGTTGCCAAGTCAGTGTGAGTTTTTCAGACGTTTCAATGTAAGTTAATCCGTTACAATCTCCATTCTAAAGGTATTAAAAGGTAGTAAAAGGTTTTACTGTTGATTAATGAGGAAACTTTTGAAATCGCTGTCAGATGATTAGTCAATTCAATAATAGGTACGTAGGTACCTAAGTAACCTGGTGTATTGCATTTATTACTTCACTATTCTCAGTAACCCAATGCAAGTGTTGGAGTTGGATTCTAGGTTTACCTTACAATAATGTAAAAACAGTTCCCGAGTCCAGTAATACATTTTATATTCTTTTTTATTCTAGTAACCGTGGTAGCCTAGCTCAAGCAGAGGGTCGTGGGTTCGAGCCCGGGCTCGCACCTATGAGTTTTTCGGAATTTATGTTTCAGAAAACATCGTGAGGAAACGTGCACACATCTGTGAAGCAATTCAGTGGTGTGTGTGCGAAGTTCCCAATACGCACTGAGCCCGCGTTCAGCTCATTCTGAGAGGAGGCCTGTGCCCAGCAGTGGGACGTATATAGGCTGGAGATGATGATGATCAATACATTTTAGTCAGGGGTCACTTTGAATAGTTTGTAACGTTTTATTCGTTGGCAACGATAATTGTGTAGAGCAAGTACCTACCAGGAATATTTAATAGAAAAAGTAATGTAACGAACTATACCATATTATTGTAATTAAACTTGTTTGTTTAGTTTGGTCAACCATCACGAGGGACTGCATCTCAAATAGCCATATCGTAGTCGATCAAACCCTATAGGAATTTTGCTATATAATTAACATCAAATTAAATACGAAAAAATTTGGTACATACAATTTTTTACAGACCCATACATACATACATATACACATACATACGTCTTTATGTCTTACGGGGTAGATAGAGCCTAAGATAACAAAACCTTAAGGCCACGTTTAGCATGATTAAGGGCGTATAATTGGAAAGGGAAATCAAAATAGTGATGGGTTGCTAGCCCCATTGCCTATAACATGATTCCTAAGACTTTCGCCCATTCCCTCGATGGGCTTTTACCATCTGCGCGTGAAGAGAAGCAACTGGTAAATTCTATGTTTTTTCTTTACTCCCAGACCAGTATGGAAGAATACACACGCTTTAATTGTTTTTACAGGCCTATATGGGCCTGTAACAAACGAATGAACAATGCGTTCGATTCGAGTGGCACTAGACGAAAGTCACGAAAATGCAAATTTGCGTTGCTAGCAGTGATTGATGTTGTTAGCGCCTCGTTAGTAACGCGTACCAAAGGTTGACTGGAAGAGATCCCTTAAAGTAATAAATCCCCCTTTGTGGATATATCTCGGTGTTTGTCAGTTGTATTTGTTTTATGTTTATTTTTCACAGTAAAGTGTTTACATACATACATACATATGCGTACCATGTAACACAGCTCCGGATGAGATTCAACCTCTGGGGCCCTACCATGACGCCTTAATGCGATTCAATTCCGACTCAGTTTAGCTTTTAGCTGTCATTTTTAGTATGGATCTGACAGCGAGCGAACCTAGACTGAATATAGGAATTGAATCGCATTAAGACGTCATGGTAACCCCCGTGTAGACTTCAATGGGTATTCATTGATTCTGTAAGTTCCCAAAATTTAGATGAACAGCTAAAACATTGGACTGACATTATAATTCTACAGCCATTGTGGATTTCCCCGGCGGCCCACGCTTATTAGGTACGCCTCGTCCATACAAAATGTTTCGTCTCCCTAAAGTCATTATGGTTATCGACGCGAAGATCATTTTACTACGTAATTTAGAACCTAATAAAGTGAAAAATCATTTTGCAGTTTATTTTCAGATTTCCGTACAGAAAATTGGAACCTAGTTGTTTCGTTGTCGCAAATTCAAATACCTAGTAGAAAATGGCAACAAGTGCAGGCAAACATTTATTTTAAATCTCAATAAGGTTAAAACGCTTGAGTACGAGAAGTTCTATGAGTTTAACCTAAGTTGGAACTCCGCATTGTTATAAGTATTTGATAATTCATGCAAAAATAACAACCCATAAATTATTTTATTATTTCTAACAACGGAACCCAAGTTGGTTGTCTTAATTATATTTGAACGATTAAAATACGTAGTCAATTAAAGATAGTGACATAGGCACTACCCATTTGTAGCATTGACCATTAAAAAATTATGACATGCGCCCATCTTATATAAGTAAGAGAAGGTAGGTAAAAGTTTTAAACTCATGGCCCGATAACAGCTTTGATTTGAAAAGTTCTTGTGATTGAAGTAAATTGTACGCCAACGTAAGTGTACTTACTTCGACACCAATTATGTTTTGCAGCAAAAAGACAGTGTTTTAGAATTTACATCAATAATTGTCGCGAGCACTACCTTTTTTATAATTTGTTTTAAATTTAGAACTGTATTTTTTAAATATTTTGCTAGGCAAGATTTCATACTAGGATTAAAAGAAATTTTAAACAAGAGACATTGTTTTCCTCACAATAATTATGAGAGACAAATTGTGTTCTAGGTAGGTACAGTTGGTCATGTTAAGAAATAGAGCCTACTCAAAAGTCTGTTTACAATGACTACATCTTATGCAATGATAACATCTTCAAAGAACGACGACCAAAACATTATACTTTTGTAAATAAATAAGCATGTACAAGCTTTTTCTGCTAACTGTACTTTTTGTTGACAGTAGGTATGTACTAGCCATTCAATCTACACAAGTATAACCAAATTCTCGTCAATCTGACTACTTAACTTACATACGAAGAGAACATGTTGAAAACCGTTGTACATTTTTTGCGGGTGGTAGGGCCTTGTGAAAGGTCCGTCCGGATCGCTACCACCATCTTACTCGCTAATCCTGCCGCTAAGTAGCAGTGCTTGCACTGCTGTGTTCCGGTGTGGAGAGTAAGACAGCCGGGGAAATTACGGGCACAAGAGGTGTTTCATCTTAGCCCTCTAGGTTGGCAACGCATCTGCAATCCCTCTGGGGTTGCGGGTGTCTATGGGCAGGGGTGATCACTTACCATCAGGTGACCCACTTGCTCGTTTGCCTTCCTATTGATATAAAAAAAAAAACATACTATTTAATAACTACCTACCTATGGCAAATGCAAACTTATCTAGAGCACCATTTATGAATGCGACTTTTACAAACGTAGCTTTATGAAATGCGACTGGATATGAAGCACATTGTAAAATTTATGATAGGTAGGTTGACATAAAAATGCGAGGCTTTCAGGATTGTGCATGTCTGCCCTGGGCACAATCTCAGGGTATGCGAGCTCATTTGAATTCTAGACTCGACGCTAGAGAATTCTAAATTTCAAACGGCAAACGGAAGTCCATTACACACCTACCCACTTTATTTTCTTGCTCAATCTTTTATTCATGCCCAGCATTAATTTTACTAGCTTTCCTTTCATGAGCACACCCTACATTTTGTAATTTGCAAAAATGTAGCGACAAACCGTAGAAAAAATTACAAAGTAGGTATATATTGTTACGCTCTGAGGATTTTCTTGTTATCACAGCTATAACCGTGATGATAAATATCACCCAAAATTGTGTTGGAAATCTTGTGGCTTTACATTAAAGATAAAAGTTAAACTAAAAAGAAAATCTAAGAATGTGTTCGTGCCTAAGTAACAATAGGCTTATGATCACGTAGTGTGCACGTGTGTTATGCAGGAAATGTCAAAGCAAAGTTTCCTCGAGCTCGGCGAAGTCGGCGAAGACACGGCCGCCTGGTAGCAGATTGAAGATGCCAGTTAAATTGAGTTGAATGTACATTCCTGTCGTGCCATTCCTTAAAGACTTTTCTTGCTTAACTGTTTATCCGTCTGAGAGATTTATACCATTTTAAATGTGTTCTTGCTTTTGTGGGAGGATATCATAATGATACCTTTTCACAGCAACTTTATTTTTGTTTAGTCTCGTTTAGAGGCAATTTGGGCAATATGAGGGACTTGAAAGAAATACATCACCAGCTAATGGTGTGGGCAGAAACAAACAAATGATCGGGTCAAAAGCTCCATTTAACCTCTGTATGAAAATGCGAGTGTTTTTCATGTAAAATTTATGACATCAAAATAAATCTCGTGTATGATATTGATGACTTTTGTTATCGTTTTTGGGTAGGTATTTTGGAAAAATTATGCGTATTTCCCAAAAGGGGCCGTCGGAAATGGACTTGAGGTGTGTGATATATTTCGCGGCGGCAACGCGCCTGTGCCTGGTCGGATGTGATAGCATGCCAGCCTCATGAAATACGACGTGGTATTTCGGGACTTTTTCACCGATCTGCGGCCTCGGAGCGGCTGATCTGTGAAAAAAACATAAACACTAACCACAACCAGCCAAATTCTGAACATCAGGATAAGCAGAAAAATAATGACCGGTACCAAGAATTGACACCTTTGTAAGTTTGTATTAGTAGTTGCATTAAAATGTTATATTTTCAAAAGTTTAGTTCGTTCATAAACACTGTGACACCTTATTTGAATAATTGTGACTTTGGCGCCAATGCTCGTTTACGCCCAATGAATAAACGTTTCGTATAAGTCTATTAACAGAATCACCCACCTATAAGTACCTAAGTGGACAAATGCTTAGCAAATGAATTACTATTTGTGAGTAGGTACCTAAAAGTAAGTTATCGCACTGAAGTGAACGTTAAGTATTGTTATGTGCTATTAGTTAGACATATATTCAAACCTAGCTTCTGGCCGCGACTTCGTCCGCGTAAAATGAGCAATTCGTTTAGGTACCTACAATTTATATATTCTGTTACGTAGACGTAGTAGACCTATGCAATTAAACTATACCTATTCAACTATAAACAAAAAATTTCAACGTAAGTTAGTAATGTATCGTGAATAGCATTTACTTTATTTTTGTGAGCTGGATGTGTGTATTCTGATAAAGTTTTTTGACAACCTTTAGATATCGATTTTGAAAACAATCGGCCCAAAAACTAAAGATTTTAGAATGGCGGCCACTTTTTCCATGTTTGCTAACGGATTTATGTTTGGAGACGACTTGGACCCTAATATATGGATTTTGAAAGCAATTGGTGAAAAAAGTATACTTATTCTGTGCCTATGCCGCAGAAAGAAAAAGAGAGAAAGCAAAGATTAACTTCCACACTCAGAGACGCCAATTAACATAATAAACGACTGTTTTTTCCTTTGTATCTCTGAGTGCGGCAGGGATGGTTACTTCAAAATTGAACTTAATCCGTGAACACGGTAAAACAGTTCTGAATTTCCACCGTCAGTCAATACAACCATGCGGCGATTAAAGTTAACTTTCACCCTCAGAGACGTCGTTTAAGTTCATAGAATCATAATATTAACGTCTCTGAAAACGGAAAACCTTCAAGTTTTGTTACATTCCGCAATAATGATTTACGTTGCGACTCTAGGCAGCTACGACCTTTGACATATTTATTATCGTCATCCCGCGGGAATTATGAAATTTTCCGGGATAAAAAGTAGCCTACTATATGTTAATCTAGGGTACCAGCTATCTCCGTTCAAAATTTTATAGAAATCCGTCCATTCGCTTCAGCGTGAAGAAAGAACAAGCATACACACTCACATCGTCACATCCATCCATCCATCCATCATTTATAATATTAGTAGGATAATAATGGAAACTTCTTTTATTTCTCGCCAGCTATTTCTGAAACGACGGATTAAATTTATGCTATTACGACGACACTCGAAAACTCGCGCGAAACGATAAATCTGAATTATAAAACTTTTAGGCATCTAAATCTTGATTAAATTGCTTCGGGAACTATTTCATATTTTATTCCGGAACGACCCTTTTTTCTGCGTTCATTAAATGAATTGGGTTTCGCTTCGTTAGGAATGGTTGTCTAATATTGGTATCAGAGACGATCATAGTATACATTTAGTAAGTGATTGATAATATACCAAATTCATTTGATAAGCCTATAGGTAGCAAAGTTATACAATATTAAATGCCAATCCAAGTCCAGTTAATGTAGAACTGGAAAAATAACATTTATTTGTCAAAATAGGTTTACAAAAGTAGTATACAATATAATAAAAGTAGTATAATAATTACGAGTTCCACTGTGCTCTGCGCTTATTGGCATACAAACATCGTGCAGTACAACATGCAGCGTGCTTTTTACATAGGCATAGGCAATTATAATGTTAAGATTATAAATACCAAATTGCATTTTTGCTGGATTACATTTATGTTAGCCGGAACTAAACTAAAAATCGTAACTTTAATTGAAACCATTAAAACTCTTGAACATTGAATGAGTAGAAGTAAAGCAATACAATATTTGTAGTGATTCTTAAATTTTCTTAAGCGTGTAATTTTAAATTCTTCCAATAGCCGGCACTGGTCACGGGTTTACGGTTTACGGATTGTTGTTCCTGGCCAACGCTAACAAGTTCCCCGTTTGTTTGCTCTGTTTAAGCCTGGAAGCAGACGATAGTTAGAAGACCGGTTAGTTAACTGCAAGTTAGCCTGATTGTTTTAACTTAGAGCCCCTTAATATCATCAAACATTAAACAAAAGCATCGGTAAACAGGAAGCACAAGCGTGCTGATTAACGACCTCGGGCCAAGGCCGCAGTCCAGCGCCCTAGAGACATAAGGAACCAAACTCGTAATTAAATAAGCACATAAGTTATTACAGGTACATTTTTAGAACGAAAAATTTCATAATGAATTCAAGTCTTAATACCTAGTTCTTCAAGTTTTTATCTTCATGCAAAACGAACAAGTTTATTTTGAATCTGTAGTAGCGGTTAAGTTAGGTTAGCTAAGATCGTTACAGTTCCCTTCTATCAGAGGCTCTTGGCCTCACGGGGGGGGGGGGGGGGGGGGGAGGGTAACGCTTAGGCCAGTGCACCCTGGGAAACAACGGTTAATTAATTAATTTAGTAAATTAGTTAACCGGTGGCTGATATCCGACTTGGGTTGTGGTTTGAGGGATGGGGCCCACCTGTCGCAAGTCATGTGCCCGATTTGCCACGGGTGCTTAGGTACCCTGAGTGCTGCTCCCAGTATCCCTCTGGCCTCCAGGGGCATAGCAGAGGGTACTTGGGATGTGGGGGCGCTTCGGCAGGGCCTTCGGGCGCAGTGAGGGGCCTTCTGATAAAATTTCTATTTATCTATAGATTGTAATCTATATAGCAGAGCTTGCGGTGTCAACCGAAATGAAGGAATCTTTAAAATAAAGATATTTTATTTATTTTACAATACCATAGTAAAAGAACACGTTTCTGTTAGACAGCTAAACAAAAGTATAAGACGTTTTTCTCAAACATCAAACTTGAATACATCCGTCACCTTTCATACCGGCCAGTCTGTCAACGATTGCGAAAACCTCTTTCTAACACTCCTCCTCAATCGTTTCCTTCAGACTTCAGATGCTTCACATACTCCTCATATACCTCTCACAAACATACTAACACAAAACACCCATCTTACTTCGGCAGAACACATGCTTCCCTTTAGGCACTGCCTTAGTCATAATATCTGCAACCATATACTTTGTCTCTAAATATTTCAAAGTCAGTACATCACTCTCAAGTGTGTCCCTAATAAAATGGTAGCGGACGTCTATGTGCTTTGTCCGTTGATGTTGCACCGGATTAAGCGCTATAGCCATAGCAGACTGACTATCTGTATGAATTGTAATTCTCTCCTCCTTACTTAACAGCTCATTTAGAAAGCATCTTAGGAAGATAGCTTCTTTAGCAGCTTCAGACAGGCTAACATATTCAGCTTCTGCTGTGGATATGGCTATGCTTCTTTGTTTTGAGCTTTGCCACGATACCGCTCCTTTTGCCATTATAAACACATTTCCAGAGTATGATTTTCTATCCACAAGATTTCCCGCATGATCAGCATCAGCAAAACCTTGAATGGCTCTACAGGTATCCTTCTCAAAAACTAGCCCCATATTCTTCGTACCTTTTAGGTATCGCAGGATTCTCTTTACGGCCAACCAGTGTACTTCTTTATAGTTGTTGTTAAATTGGCTCATAAAGTTTACAGAGTGTGCAATGTCTGGCCTCGTGCAGACAGCAACGTACATTAATGAACCAATCAGTTCTCTGTATGGAACTGATTCATTTGGTTTGTGAGAGTCCTCAGGTTTAGTAAAACGTTGACCAGGAACTGCTGGTGTACTAACTGGTTTACAGTCTGTCATTCCAAACCGCTGTAGAAGTTTGACTATATACTCTTCTTGATCGATTTTGATTCGACCATCCATTTGTTTAATACTCATTCCCAGAAATAACTCTGCCTTTCCGAGATCTTTCATTTCGAACTTCGACATCAGTTCACCCTTTACCCTCTGCATTTGTTGTGGATCATTATAGAAGATAAGAATGTCATCCACATACACAGCTAGGATAATCCTGTCTTTTCCTGATGTCCGAGTATAAACACAAGGTTCATTCTTACACCTATTAAATTTCAGACTCTCTAATTCTGTGTGAAGTTTAATATTCCATGAGCGTGGTGCTTGTTTTAGTCCATATAATGACTTCTTTAACATGCACACATGCTGTTCTTTTCCCTTTTCTTCAAAGAAAGGTGGTTGTCTCATATACACCACTTCGTCTATATTCCCATTGAGGAATGCAGTCTTAACGTCCATGTGGTCGACACTCATTTGCAGGTTTGCAGCTAAAGCAAATAACAGCCTCAGGGAACTATGTCTCACCACTGGTGAAAATGTTTCGTCGTAATCAATGCCTTTTCTTTGGGTAAAGCCTCTTGCAACCAAACGTGCCTTGTATCTAGTTCTATTCCCGGCCTCCTTTTTGATTTTAAGTAACCACTTAGAATCAATAATGTTAGTTGCTTCGTTAGGTTTAACCAAAGACCATGTGCCATTTTTCTTTAAAGCATCCAGCTCCTCCTGAATTGCTTTTCTCCATTGCTCGCTGTCAGCTCTGGATAAAGCCTCCTGTATTGTTGCTGGATCTTCCTGTGTTTGAACTGCCTGATACAGTACATAATCCGGAAATTCTCTGGGCTTCCTATCCCGGAGCGGGTACCTCCGTTCACTCTGGTTAGGAATATTTTCCGCAATGGGAGCCGGTCCAGGTTCGCAATCTTCAAACTCATCGTTTTCGTCAGTCTGAGATTGTTCAGGTACTCTCTGCAGTTCGGGTTCCTCATGCTCCTCTCTAGGTGCTTCAGTTGCTTCTCTCTCCAATTCAGGGTCTAGCTGTTCCTCTCTAGGAAACTCTATTTCCTGCAATGGTTGGAATGGAACCTCGGAAGTTGTTCTGACGATGACTGGACTAAGTTTCACTTCTCCAAGCGTGGAATTGTTGTTTACCAACTCCGGATCATGTTGTGGTTCAACTTCCTCTCGGTATTTCTGGTTTTCGAAGAATATCACATCTCTCGCCTTGTATATGGCTCCAGTAGCGGGGTCAACAAGCCGGTATGCCTTAGCATTGTCACAATACCCGACGTGGATCAGCTCTCTGCTTTTATGATCCCACTTTGTCCGCTTCTGGTCTGGAACGTGCATAAAGGCTTTGCACCCGAAAGTCTTTATCATGCTCAAATCGCATCGTTTTCCTGACCATTTCTCTTCAGGAGTCATGTCATTTACAGCGATTGTAGGTGACCTGTTCTTCAAGAACACTGCATGTTGCACAGCTTCTGCCCAGAAACGTTTTTCTAAGCCAGCTTCGTGTAGCATGCTCCTTGCTTTTTCGCAAATCGTGCGGTTTGCGCGTTCAGCAACGCCGTTCTGCTCAGGCGTGTACTCCACTGTTAATTGATGTAGGATTCCTTGTTGCTTCAGGTAACTATCCATTCGTTTATTGACGAACTCGGTGCCGTTGTCAGTACGCAGAATCTTTATTTTCTTGCCGGTCTGATTTTCAGCTAAAGCTTTAAACTCTAAAAATTTTTCGAATACATTACTCTTTGATTTCAAAAAATAAATAAAAGTTTCACGCGAAAAGTCGTCAATAAACGTCAAAAAATATATGTTACCGCTAACAGAAGCTACGTTCATTGGTCCGCATACATCTGAGTGTATTAAGCCAAGAATTGTCTTTGCCCTTGTAGTGCTACGCTTTTGAAATGGTTGTTTGGTTTGTTTTCCCATTATACACGATACACACTCGAGTGTAGAAGTAGAATTTGGAAAACTTACCCCAATTGCCATCTTATCTCTCAGGAGTTTAAGGTTGTACTTGCCCAAGTGACCCATCCGCCGATGCCAAAGCATCAATTGATCGCCTTCAGTCGTTGCGAGTGCAGAACCCTGAGAAGCAGTTTTAATTTTATAAACACCTCGTTCTTCTACACCTTTCAAAGCAGCAGTGCCTTGTACCGTACATTCCTCACTCCTGTAAATGTCACAACCATTTTTAGAAAATACAACTACATTATCCTTTTTGACAATTTCACTTACGCTAAGTAAGTTGGTTTGTAAATCAGGTACATACGTAACATTGCTGATGGATAGCCCTGACTCACATACAACCGTACCCTTACCTCGACCAAACACCTCATTACCATCCGCACAAGTTACTCTAAGGGGCTGGGGTGTGTCCTTCAAACAGTTAAACCAAGCTCTTCGATTCGTCATGTGACACGACGCTCCCGAGTCGATGATCCAGTCCTCTGGGTTGTTCTTCGACATCATTCCAAGTGCAAATGCTTGATGAGCTTCCTTCTTTATTTTAGGATTGTCCGGGCACTCATTTGCCTTGTGTGGTCCATCACAAATGAAGCATTTCACCTTTCTCTTGGTGTTTTTCGGAGCACTCTTGCCCTTATACTTCTTTGCTGTGAATGCTGTTTGTTCTGGCTTCGGTTGACATGCACTCGAGCTTGCCATGTGAGTATCTTCCATCTGGAATAACTTCGTCTTCACATAATCAGTTGTGAGTACAATGTTACTATTCTCTAGTGCCAATCTCATTGCTTGAAATTCTGCGGTAAGACCTTGAAGAAGTAATGCAGCCAATAGTTCATCATCAACTTCCTTCCCTAAGTCCGCAAGTTCCTGTGACGTCGTCATGACACTTGTCACATAATCTCTTACTGTCGAGAACTGCTCTAGCTTGAAGCTTACTAGCCTTGTCAGCAGTCGACACCGATTGTTTAGACCTTTGTCTTCAAAAGCGCACCTCAGTGCTTCCCAGGCTTCCTTGGCTGTCTTAGCCTTCCGTACGTGTACTAAGCAGTGTGGTTTGACCATCAAACAAATTCTCGCTCGTGCCTTTTGGTCTTTTTTGTTTCCTTGTATATCAGATGCAGGCGGAGTAGCACTCGTGTACTCCCACAGATCTGCTTCCAGTAGATATAGCTCCATAAGGAATTTCCAAGTGGCATAGTTACTGTTTCCGTCCAGTTTATCAATCGAGATACCACCACTTACTGTATTACTCTGCTGGTGTATAGTAGTTCCATTCCCTCCTCCAAGAGAATTTAAACTTCCGCTTCCGGTTGACATATTTGTGTCTATAGGCACATTACCTGATAAAATTTCTATTTATCTATAGATTGTAATCTATATAGCAGAGCTTGCGGTGTCAACCGAAATGAAGGAATCTTTAAAATAAAGATATTTTATTTATTTTACAATACCATAGTAAAAGAACACGTTTCTGTTAGACAGCTAAACAAAAGTATAAGACGTTTTTCTCAAACATCAAACTTGAATACATCCGTCACCTTTCATACCGGCCAGTCTGTCAACGATTGCGAAAACCTCTTTCTAACACCTTCAGGCACTTGAGAGTCAGGGTGAGAGGAAGCTGATGGGGTTAGCTCTGCTGCTGCCCACTAAGTAATCCCTCTCGCCGTGTGGGGAAACGGCCTTGAGGTGGCGAAAAGTGCGGCAGTATTGCACCTATCCCGGATGCGCCCCACGCCCTGAGAGAGGGAAAGGGGTACGAGATTCCTAAGGGGGTGGCACCCCGGAGGAATGTAGTACCTCTTATGAGGGTTCGGGGTGAGAGGAAGCTAATAGGAGGCATACCCGGATGCACCCTAGGCCCCAAGGAGGAAGCAACGGCAGCGGCGAGGCCGTCGTTGGGCACTATTCCTCGGGAGGACTACGTAAAAGGTTCGGGGGCGGACTCACGTTGACCTCGTTTCAACGTGCAACCGCTCCTTGCGCAGACGAGGGGGGAAAAGGCAAACTCGGTGCTTGCACCGCTCGCCCGATCCCTTGAGGCCAGTGGGAACGGTAACGGGGTATTACCTACCTGCATTGCACGGTCTCATTGTCTAAGGGAAGACGGGTCCAGCGTAGCCCTCCCCTTCTTCGCGCGGTCCTGGCGAAAGCCGGGGCCACCGGGGGTGGGGGGGGGGGGGGCGTTTGTGGTGAAACCCTAGTGGCATCCCACTGCGTCCCCATCACACCGGATTGAGGCAACGCCGGAGAGTTTTTAGTTCGGGTATACCCCTTCGGGGGGGAGTCCCACATAACCCTAGGCATCCCCGTGCCTAGGGCGTCCATAAAGTTTTCCTCTCCGTTAAAAAAAAAAGGTTAGCTAAGATAGCAAAGTGTTACGAAGTAGCGTGGAAAGGCAAGTTCTTGTTATCTCCTCCTTAAGCTAAAGGCCATCGTCTGCAGGGTTAACTCGACGTTATTACGTTGACTTATCTATTTATAGATACTTTGAAAACAATCAGTAATTGCGGCCAACTTCCACTACACAATTTACTTGCGCACGACCCTCTTCTAAGTTTCGTAGTTCAAGTCAAATTGTTATTGTTCGTAACGTGGACCGCAAGCAGCAACAGCAGTGCTTAAGTATCGTGTATTTTGTTATGAATAAATCTGCTTTTTAATAGTAGGTACGAGTTTAATATTCATTAGACAAAAGATAGGCAGTCTTAAAAAAGGATTATTAAGTTTGAGGTCGTCTCCAAAGGGTACCGTATAACTACCCAACTATAGTCCAGTACCATAACTATGGTCCATTACTTCAAGACGACTTTAAGTATCCATACCAACATTCCTTTTTGTCTTGTTCAAGTTTTTCCTTCTGTTTAATAAACATATTTAACTATACACCAATGCTAGAAGCTTGAATTAAATATAATATGTTAATGTTAATTAAAATTGCTATGATAAGTAAAAAAATTGGAGGTGTCTCTATCTTATAAGTAATATATTTTTTAAAAAAATGTCAACATATCTATTTTTATTTTTTATATGGAATGAATGGAAACTGATAAAATATGAACTAAAATTTACCCAAACAATATTGTTGCTATAATAAAAGCGATTTACTTTTAATCATGCTAAATGTGGCCTTTAGGTTTTGATACCTCAGGCTCTGTCTACCCCGTAAGGGATATATACGTAATTTAATAAATAATACCTAAATAAATATCTTGGGACAAATTACACCAATTGACCCAGCCCCAAACTAAGCAAAACTTGTACTATGGGTACCAGGCAACGAATAAACATACTTATGTAATGTAGATAAATACATACTTCAATACATACAACATCCATGACTCGGGCACAAGCATTCGTATTCATCATACAACTGTCTGCCCCTACCGGGATTTGAACCCGGGACCTCTAGCTTCATAGTCAGGGTCACTAACCACTAGGCTATCCGGTCGTCTTGTAGTTGAAACCAAAGTCAAAAAATATTACACTCCGTCTATATAATATAACGTAACTATAAAGAGAAAAATGTAACGGATGATCTGGTATAAAAGTTTCCGGCCAAATAGAAAAGGACGAATCTTTACAATACCTACTAGGAGGACGGCATCTTTGTGCCTGCCCGTTCTGACTTTGTTTTCGAATATTCTCCGAATTTAGGATTACTCTTTGTATTCATATTCCTAACAACGGGTATAAGCACAGTATCATCATAGGTGAGAATTTGTTCTTTTTATTTGGTCACCCAGTAATTTGCGTGCGTTGTCATGCTTATATGTATAGGCGGGGCGGGTAGGGATGGGTCCTCTTCCGTTATCCTCACTAAGTGACTCGAACCTTCCAGTTTTCGGGGTAAGCCTTCTGTTTTCATATTATATTAAAACTAATGGATTTGTATCTAATTCTGAAAAAACCTTAGTAGGTTCCCGTGTAAAATGTTTTCTGTATTATATGACTAGCTTTTGCCCGCGACTTCGTCCGCGCAAGTAACGTCAAAGTGACATACCACCTTCATTCAATCATTTCTTCAAATATTTTTTATAAACCCCATTTATTCCCTTTTGATGCGGTTTTTTTTAATAGACAGTGTGATTCAAGAGGAAGGTTTACATGTATAATTCTACGCAGACGAAGTGGCGGGCAGAAAGAAGCTAGTAATGAAATATAATCATAATTATTGTTATGTCCGACTATAACCCAATGGTCGTCATTGAGCTACTTTGAACGAAAAAGTTATAAAAGAAGCATATACCAACATGAATAACAAAGCGTGAGAAAAATAAATATAAAGTAAGCCAGATGATATAATTCGGTTATTTCCATGAAGTTTTATTACAAATGGGACGCGAACAAATTGTGCCTCTTATTTTTTGTCCGACTCACATCGTCGGTGTGGCGATAAATTGTGTCGAGACACGGTCGAGGGACTAGGAGAGATCCTCCAAATCCCGATATCGAATTTATGGACTTTTTACACTCATTGATAGGGCGTTGCTTTCACGCGACCAGTGGTGGTTTTCCTTTCATTTTTTGTAAGAAATCTCTAACTTTTTTCTATGTCGAAAACTTATTAGCAGAAGTGGATAACAATATCCCAATTAAGTTCTAAGTAATGGTAATTTGATTGCTATTGGCTGGATTTAAAGCTTGCCCAGAGACTTTCCAGGAAGAGGATTTAAAAGCGCGGCACGTAATTAGGCCTACAGTTTTTGCAACGTAAATAACACTGCCTCGTCATTACTAATAATTAAAAAGTTTTGTAGATTTTCTTAAATTTCATCGCTGAAAATGTTCGTTTCAAAATGAAAAAGCAACGTTGTAAAACCAATAAGTAAGTACTTACGCACGTAGTGGATTTTTCTCGAGATAAATGAAGATAATATTACTATTTCGTGGGTATGTGTAGCCTTTTAACATACTTAATACTACCGAGAGATTCAGACATTATTTAGTACTAACTTGGCAGTATTCGACTTTCATTCGTAAGTGGTCCGCTTATCTCCCGACATCTTTTTTCTTGGAAGTACCTACAGTTTTTAAAGTCTTTATTCATTTAGGTAGGCAACCAAAAAGTAATACGAAATTCAGTTTTAAGGCTATGTGAATAATAACAAAACAAGATGTCATATATGGAGAATAAAAGAATGTTAATATGTCCTTATATTATGCGCATGTGTAAAATATTATGGTGCCATTAGAATACCGCAAGAAGCGAATTTGTTCTCCTTATCGCATCAGTATGTGGTGCACGAACTAGTAAGAAGCAAATAGTAAGGAACCTGAGATGAGGACAGGATAACGGTTTCATTCAAGTCCACAACCCGAGATAACCGATAGAGCAGATACTCTAGAGCCGTTTAACAAATCTAAATCTAATTGTGCATTCCGTTACAACCTTTAGCAGTACTCGATAGTTACTCGAGTTAGTTGGAGTTGCCCCTATATTAATTAAGTAATATTAGTTATAGACGTGAGGAACTATCCGGGAAAGGTAATTGGATAACAGTTGTAAACTCGCTAAGCCCGAGCGGCATGAAGTTGTCGACGCCTGTAAGCAACTTGGCACATACCGGCGGCGACCATTTATTACGATTGGGTTTGACTAGGCGGAGAATTATAGCCATGTCGAATTAATGGACTGTCTTTGTCTTTTAAAAAGTTACAGAATTATTATTGCTTTTAGTTGAAACTGTAAATATTATTGGCTAAGCACAAAAGCAGTCAGTATCAAGAATCCAGGCAGATAAAATACATATATACTATTTATTCGGGTCTTAACTAGTAGGTCCGCTACTGAAAATATTATTAGAAAATTACACTAGCCACCACTGTGTGCTAAAAATGGTTAACAGTTGTGTGTCGTTGCATTTAAGGAGGAAATGTTGAGCGTGGGCTGGCAGCTGGCTGCGTGGCAGTGAGTAGTGGGTAGTGGGTTCAACCGGCGCGGCGCGCGGGCCGCCGAGCGCCGGCGGGCCAAGCCGCTCCACAGTCGCTCCACTATGACATCGGTCGCCGCGCGGCTCGCCCGCTCCGTCGCAACCTCTACTCGCGCCGCGTGAAAAATTCTGGACACGACACTCACGCGCCAACAAAGTTAGGAAATGCTGTTGCCTACCCGACTTCATCCCAGTAGCCTCGTTAACATTCGAAGCAAGATTTTCGAATAAACAAGAGAAAATTAACTTTTGCTAATGTTGATATTAATGTCCATGTTCAGTTTGTGATCGTAGTGATAAAAACAGTTTCAGTGATGTTAACGTTTTGATAACGCGCCTGTCCACGCTGCTAATTGAAAGTAAGTATGTTCAAAAATAAAGTTAACAAGTCACGCCAACTTTTAAATTATAAGAAAAACTACGTCACTCTGTTTCAGTTTCTATTTTCGAGCCTAGGTACTTACTGTAGAATCATACTTACTAGGTTATTTGTGGCCGTCTTCACCGAAAAAAATGTTAGCTGAAAGCAAATAATAGAAGGTCGCGATTTATATTCCAGTAGCGGTAATAGTCAGATAACGGAGAGTGGTACCTATCAAGTATCAACTCTGCATTAGTAATCGGCGATACCATTTTTCAAATGAAAAATAAACTTTTCATGGAAATGCTTACATAAAAGCCTTTTGCCTCTAAGCTAAAGAAATTGACAAGACGTTTTCACCTTTCTATTTTGTTGGCTTTCAAAGGTAGTGGATAGACCGATATCTCGGCTGTCATCGCCCAATCCACTTACCTTTAATATTTTACTGGAGGTAAAGCCTATTCATGAACTTGTCTCGTCAAAGTGTACTCATGTGGCTAATGCTACTCGACTAGGTTTTTGATCGAAATGGTAAACAGAGATCCGGCCGGAGTTGTCATTCCTCTAATCATAAATGCAATGTCGTCGTGATTTTGAGTAAATACAAAATGCACTGGCATTTTGTAGCTACATTTTTAAGCTCGCGATTCGGTAAAAATAAACGGATTCATTGTCATTATCCGCCGGTCATTTAAATGCCTAGGCAAGAATATTATTAACTAATTTTCTGGCGCAGTAGGTACCTGGCGACCGAGTTAAGCTAAATCCCCAGATATTTAGCAATAGCTAGCAAATTTTCGCCCCAAAACATCTTAGCTAATAGAATTTTTTGTTGAGAATTCAAAACTACAAATATTACGCGTTTATTAGTATAGATAGGTAGGTTAGATTGTAAAAATAAATATTTGAAGAGTCAAGACAATAATAATTTTATCTTGAAAGGCCTAACTTCTTTTTAATGCATCTAGGATCATGTCGTTGTGAAATGTTGCTGGCTGTGAAAGGTTTCTTATTGTGAACATATATCTATTCTATACAAACTTGGTTTTTAATTTTTTGTAAAAAACATATTTAACATAAAGATATACGATGTAATTACAATTTATAAATTATAAATACGAACCGTATTAAGTACAAGAGGTCTAAACATTCTTGTGACAAACTTAGCGATACTGTACTGTCTAATTATTAAGAAAAGCTTTTTGATTCCTTGTTATTTTTTCCTAAGAGTATTTCATAAAAAAATACGGAAATGAAAGTAAAACATGGGCTATATCATTCTTCTTTACTTAATTAGTTCCTTCTTTAATAAATTGCACATCATTTGCAACTACTAGGAGTCCAGCTAAACAGGAGCTTCTTGCATGGGAATATTCCAGTCGGACCGTGTTACAAACACGGAGTCAAAAAAAGTTCGGGTAAATAATACCTATATTGCTAAATCATTTTATGGCAGAAATTTTAAATATCATAAAACAGATAGGTTATCACACAGGACTGTTACTATAAGGGTCTCGTGTCCCCTTAGGGTCTGGAAACCTAAAAAACGCAGACGAACTCCTAAAAAAAAGACAAAACCTTTCCATACTATTTGAGTAATACCTACAGTAGTATTTGCAATTAATGTACCAAATTTGCACGACGATTAGCCGACCACACATTTTTTTTCCAGCCACCGTGCCCACCTGAGTACCTACTGTAAACTCACACTAGGTACCTTCTCACAAAAATATTTAAATTTCAATGTACCTACCTTTTACATAATTTACCGACGGTGGGTAAAATTTTATCAGATGAATAATTGATTATTGTGGTAGACAACCACTTCGTTGATGAGAGTGTAGATATTGTTCAGGCATAACATACATAGATAGGTAGGTAAGTGGACATTTGTATACGAGAATATATACGTACTTATTTTTCAATAGGTAATATAGATAAATGTTCTAGTCCGAATTCATTTTTTCAATTCATTTATAGGTGTTGTCAGTGGTAGATAAAAAAGATTAAATACAGGAATAACTAAATATAAAATCGATGAACTTCTGTTCTTTTCGGTGATTAAAAAATGACTCATCGTGGTTTTATTGGATCCTGAAAAAGAGAAACTAGCTGTTTGTTACATTAATATCTTAGGTTCTGGCATTTACATGATGAAATGAAATGAATGATGAAATGAAATGAAATGGTTTATTTGCTGAATATGGGTAACATAAGATTTTATAAATATGATTGCTATTCTACCATACTCTGCTCTAATGAGCATTGATTGTTATGCTATAAACTTTTCGGTGAATAAAAATCTCTTTTTGAATACAATATTTTTGGTAAAATGAAGAGATCCTGAATGCAAAGCGCGGACGCGGCTTCCGCCCAGTTCAGCAAGATGAAATACCCTTTAAGTACATTTCTCAGGGAGATACCTAGTTAACAAATGCAAAGCGGCGGCTCAGCCCTTTCAAATTACTCAACTAATCGCGTTAAAATCCAGACTTTACGCGGGTTTTTTGGACTGTCCGAAATTCACCCCTTGGCCTTACATTTAAATTTGGTCCTTGACATTTTCTGTTATTATTTTTTTACCCTTTATATAACGAATATTTCAAAGAAAACAATCTTTTGTCCAAGGACTTATTTTCAACATTAGGGATTTGTCTGTGAATGTCGACATACCCAGTCCATAAAAGCCAATTATGCGGGTTTTTTCAGGGATAAACAGTGAAATTATCATATAACTTTGGCCTTCGTTAGCTATTCCTAATCGAATATACAATCCAATGACATTGAACTGTTTATTTCCGACAACCTATACGCGATGGAAAAATACCAAAAAAGGAATAAACAATCTACTTATCTACCTACACATATAATAAAACTGAAGAGGGTCGAAAGTCTGTACATGGAATATATTAAAAAAAAAAATGGCTGGGGATAGGTACTTAGAATCGATAACAGAACGCGTTCCAACAGTTTTTAGAATTTTTGTCTGTTTATCTGTTTGTCTGTATATTTGAAAGAAAGAAAGAAGACATTTATTCCTTTTTGCAAGACATACAAATATAAGAGAATATACACAATTTTATAGAAAATAATCAAAAGCAAAGCGAGCAAATCACGGCTGAACGGATTTTGATACAACCTTTACTAATCAGTTGAGAAAATCACCGAGTAGGTTATAGGTTACTTTTTAACCGATTTCAAAAAAAGGAAGAAGTTCTCAATTCGTCTGTTTTTTTTTAATGTTTTTATCCCGGAAAATTGCATAGTTCCCTCGGGATAGTCATAATCATGTCAAAAGTCGCAGCTGCCTAGAGTCACAATGTAAATAAACATTGCTTCAGCATCATAGAGGTGCATTAAGGAGGGTTTTTTCAAAATACCAACGGGATAGGGATTAAGTGGGGTTTGAAGTCCAGTGAAAAGGGAGCCTATCTCCATAACCATAATTACTACAATCTTGAAATTTGGCACACAAGTAGAGAATCATAACTGCTGAAAATTAACATCAAGACTATTCAAAATTCCCGCGGGATAGGGAGTAAAAAGGGATTTAGATTATTACTTCGAAATCTTTTTATCTCCGTAACTATTATTAGTAGAATCTTTAAAATTGGCATCCCAGTAGGTAAATATGATGTCTGAAAACTGATCTCCGGATTTTACGAAATTCCCGCGGGATAAGAAAAAAAGAGTAGCCTGACGTACTAATATAGTTTCTTGGTATTTGGCAGACATATTCCTTAATGATCAAAGAGACTCACTACAAAGGGATTTTCTAATTTTTCCACGAGATAAAAGGACGGTATAGAAAATTATAAACTTCGTATTTAGAAGACATGCTCTTTTAAGATCACGTAGACGTCATAAGAAGGGATTTTTCGAATTGCTCACAGGACAAAAGGATGGGATAAAAAATAATGAAAGTGGGTGTCCATGCAAGAAACGGGGTTTATTTCATTGAGGTAGGTATAGGTAGTACAAAATCCTTCGTGCTAAAGTACGACTCGCAGTTGGTTGGTTTTTGTACATTTTCAATGAGAGAGAAGAAGAAGTTTTAGCACAAATTTTTATTCTGCGCGGACGAAGTCGTGGGCAAAAGCTAGTTTAAAATATATTTTGGTGAATCTTTTTTTACACAGTACTTATACGCTTGAATCTTTTAAACTTTGTAACGGTTTTTTATGCGCTTTTCATCAATGTCTATAGAGTGGTTCGAGAGTAAGGTGTACAGATATAGTTAAATAACCTATGCGAAGCTAGTTACGCTAGTTGTGTTCAAAAGCGATTCCTGTTGTGCCCAATTTTTCTGCCTGCAGTTGGCTGCAGTGAACCGCAGCGCTGTTTTTCAGCGGGGTTAACGATACACTCAAACCTGACAACACAAACAACTCTATGCGCTACGACAACACGAATGCTTTTGGGAAACAATACTCGGTATGTTGTTCGTGTTAAATAAAATAACCGTCAAATATTAATTCCATTATATGCGTAAACATGCCTGAAACAGAAGCAGGAGATAATAATATGAAATCACCTATTGTTTTATCTATCTGATGTATCACTAGCCATCGATCTTGCCAGCCGCCCAGTCCAACTCCGCGTAGACTGTCACGCCCAGGCCTTTGGCCACTCCTTTTGTGTGCCATTTGGCACGATCCATAAATTTATGTTACAATTACGACTGTACCTTCTCGACGTCTTAATTAAAAATGTCGCCTTTTAATGAGCTGTCGTTGTACATTATGTATATACATATTTGAATCGGTTTATCACCACCTTCTTATCTGGAAGTTTTCTATGAGTAAGGTACACTCTCTTTAACTGTCAAATAAAAGCACTAGAGTAGAAAAAATAACATAATTATTCATTATATCCTCAACTTAAAGAACGAATGGCCTGGAGATACCATGGTTTTTAGAGGATTCTATAAGATTACCTACATATAAAATTTGGCAACTTTATCATACAGCAACAGTAACCTTTGCAAAGTACCTACCAGTCTACGCCGTGACAAAATGTTTTCAATAATAATCTTTTCTAGCGCTTGACAGGAAAAAGGAATATAAAAGCCACGGGAAAATTTATTGATTTAGCTTTTAACTAACAATCTGTTAGAAAGTTGCACTACGAAATTTAGGCATAATTTTAATAATTTGATGTAGGTACATAATTATGGGTTTTTAGTATAGTTTAATAATTAATTTAAGCAATAATTCATTTGCATACGTCCGCTTGTGTTATTAATGTTAGTAACATACAGGCTACAGGTTTCATTAGGCAATAATCAATCATCTTCCTGTATTACAGAATGCCGCTTGAATCCGCGATTTTGGTTTCATCACTTCGCTAACATGTTCTCCGCGGCTTCGCCCTAGTTCCATTTTTAACAAGTTACAAGCTTTTATTTATATTAACTTGCAACGTATGTACATATGTATGTATGTTTGTCCGGGTGGAATCTTGTGACTCAATTTTGAAGTAGATATCTTCATCCGATTGAGCTGAAATTTTGCATACGTAAGTGTGTAATAAAATAATCTAGTAATAATTTACTACTTACATTATAAGTATATATATATACAAACACTAATCTTATGTTAATAAAGTAATTATGGTAATATAGAATTCTGGTGGTGCACCCAGGACCATCTCCGCAGGAGCGAAGTCTTCAACGGTTGTTCCGATTGACTTGAAATTTGGTTCATAAATGTAGGGTGGATGACAATGCAAGTACAGTCAGTAAAAGCTTGTATCTATGAAATTACTTGTAGTGATATATATATTTATACAATTTATTAAATTTCTTCCAATTACCTAACAGGTGAAATTTGGTAATATAAGTTTCCTTATTAGTTATCAAATGTAAAAATTAGCCAAGCGCGTGTAGATTACCCTATGATAATGCATATCAAAGGGTGTCGTAGTTACCACGATGAGTGTATGTATGTAATATAACTGTATAAAATAAACAAGACAAATACAATTGACAAACACTGAGATACATGCACAAAGGCGGACTAAAGTGGAGTGCTGGGCTGGCAACATAAAAAAGTGTATCTTCATAAGAAAGTCGATGGCGGTTATATCCTTTTGGGTAAGAAGGGCATTTTTTGGGAGATTCCTTCAAAACTAAGTATAATTATAAATTAATAAAATTATTATAGTTTTTCTTACCTTTATTTCGCTGTGAAAACTAATATAATATTTTTTATTAAACCCTTTTTTGATTAGATACCTATCGGTCTCACTAAGTCAAATGGTCACACGCTTGAATGAAAATATTTAAACCATCTTATGTATAATTCACGAGATGCTTGTTTATATCATATTGCATGTAGACATTTCTTAGAGTTTCATTCTGAGTTACCTTTATGTAGATAGTTATGTCCTTTCATTTATAAAACGAATGACTTGTACGGTAAAAGTGTCAAAAACAAACTCTAGGTACTTTAGATCTTATGCAAGCTTGAAAACCATTTTTAACCGACTTCATTTCAAACTGTGGAACATTTAACTGGTACTGGTACATAAAATGAGAGCAATGAAATGGAATTACATTTTGATCTTGTGCATCTTTATAGCATGTTTAAATCGAATTTTGCACTGAAATAGTCTTAGATAATAAACTGCTTAGTTATTTACATAAATTCGGTAAAATGAGTGTCACGTTTGTCGTGTTTTTGTTTTGTGCCGAAACGGTTAAAACGGAGCCTTTTGCTCTTGCTAACCCGTACGTTCGTCTGTCTGTCTCTCTGCTACAAGAGACCCAACAAACCTTCTCGAACGCATTCAAGTGTACGTCTCAATTATGCAACATAACGACAACAATCTGTTCTCACTGTAGGTACCTATATATATGTACTATATGTGTAAAGGGTCTAAACTGTGGTCAGTGATGCCAAGAGCACTCAGAATCATACGCTATTGTGTAAACGTTATCACTGCTCCGTATGTTGAAAGTTGTTATAAAAACGTCCAATTTTACCTATAAAAGATAAAGATAACAAAAGCTAAATCCTAACTTGTCGTGGGTTTAAGACTTAAAAAATCAGCAATGCTCCGGAGTGCAACCTGTCAAAATTAAAAAAAAAACACAGTTCAAGCATTTTATTAAACTGGCTTTTTTACCGTGTAAGTAGATAAGTAAAGTACCTTATTCATCCTGTTGTAGCACCGACACCTCGATCCTCTCCTCGCTCTCTGTTGATAGTTAGGGCGCGGTCAAAGGCTGGAGGCACTCACTTGATGGACGGTTCTGCTCTGAAGGTTTGTTACTTTTTATCCCGATCAAGCCCTTCCTTAGATAAATGTTTCGGGTCCCGTCCCATCCTGTAAAAACCTATTACTTAAGTGATTCCTTCATCCTCTTCTAAAGAATTGTGGGAAATTTTATAAATTGTTGTGTGAGGTTCTTAAGCGATTCACTACTACTGTTACATTGACTTCAAATCGTTCAATAATAAGAAATTAAAGAGGCAGTTTTGGAATGAAAAAAAAAACATACAAATACATTGACGGATAAAATTGGAGGTAATTCAGAAACCATTAGGAAAAATAGATTTCCTGAACCGTTTCCAATCGTTTTATTCGAGTTCAAAGCTTAGGTACCGTTAGGTATAAGAAATAATAAATTTGATTGAAAAAAACTAATAAACATTCACATTTTATTCTCAAATATAAGCGACGGTTCCTGTAATTCCTGGTTGAGTACAGTCAGCATCAGAAGTACTCAAAGAGCTCAAAATAATTTACACTGTATTTACACTCTACAACTAATTACCTACTTTTGCTGCCAAGTTTACGTCTATAAAACATAGGAATGAAAATTGGTTAGTACATTTTTTATTCATATTTGTTTCGTATTTTTTATTGTAATACTGGAGGGAGGTGATTAAAAAGTCATTGAATGGAAAAATGAGACTCTTTGCACAGGCTTCACTTACTTGGGTGTTGTTTTGACTTTAAATGTTAATAATGTAATTAAATATCGCAAAAAAACATTTCATTAAATGATTCTGAAAAACAACAAGAGCTTTTGCCTTCCCTTTGATGAGCGCTATATGCGGTTAAGCATTATACTTATTTCAGTTTCATTTTCCGCCGGCGTCATTCATTCCGCCAACACAACACGCGTCGACAATTCACGATACTCATTTTTGGGTTTACGCAGACTCATCGTGAATATTCGCAGATTCTCTGATAAATTAACCTCTCTATGGAGCCACAGGATGTGACAAACAGACGGATAGAATGTAATTACAAAAGTTCCTGGTAGTTTAATTACGAAACGGTGAAACCTCTTCAAAGTGAACGGCATAATGTGTGGGTTCCATCAAAGTATATCTGCTATAGGTTCAACGGAAAGTTAAAGTATTTTCACGTACGCGTAAACAGGATAATTATTCACACGTTCCGATTTTGTGTTAATTTGCACTTGAAATCACAATACATTATAATATACCTAATGTTATTTATGGTTTTCACAGATTGTTGTAACAGATTTATTGCGATAAAATGACAAGCAACAAGCTAACAAGTGCAAATTTTTTTTAAATTGCACGATTTCAAAGGTATTTGTCAACAACAAAGAGATTTTCATTACCATCACCAATCTAATGTAGTAAGACCATTTTTACGACATCAACATAGTAAATAATGAGCATCAAAGCATTGCTAATTACGCACAATGGGTATATGTTTAGCGTCAATGCATCGAATAATAAGTTTACACGTTAACAATTCGTTAAATTCAAACGTGCAATTTCATTCATTGACACTAAACTTAGTATCGAGTACCTACTATTACTAACTATGTATACAAAAACAATAGTATGACTAATATCATATGCAAGAAAGGTCGATACCAAATAAACGTGACAGATATTTGATGCACTTTAGTTCATATTTTATAGTTTACAGCTCTTTGGAGACTACTTAACACACGATACACTGGCACGAAGGGTTGCCAGACATCCCTCGCGAATATTAACTAGCTCGTGATAGGTACTATGTGTTGGTATGAAATAGACGATTGTTTATTTACAAGCATGTGTAACAATAGCAGACAAGCAGATACAAAAAATTAAAATAAAAAGGGAGGAAATAACGAGTCAGCGGGGTTTTCCCGTGAAAAATATGCGTCGCGACGTTAATGTGACGCCCATTGCGTCTTGTTTTACCTTGTGTGTCTTATCAGTGTCTTGCGAGTCGTCAAGTTTGATATAAACCAAGCCCAACCATTCTATTTTGAGCTGTAAAGTATTCAATTGAGATGTTGTCTATCACCAGTGAGGAAAGGTATTATTTGGATGATTAATTATGTGAATCAAAATGTGTATTATATGAATTTCCTGAGAATTCTATGACATTACTATAATTCTCAATGAACTCGATGAAAAACATTTATAGGCGACAGGTAAGTCAATTTTTTATACAACTTTAAAATTACGGCGGCATGCCACTTCATATTTTCCCAAAAAACTCTATTTTCCATCGATGTAAACTTTAATTCAACTACTTTTTAAAGTATTTTTTAAATTGAAAACTATGACCAATCGGACCAGTAAACGGATTTCATGGTTTGTACTTGTTACTCTAGTTGCGTTCAGGCGACAACGGTCCTGATAATAATTGGGACTTGAGATACTTCCACTTATTTACTCTCTTCTGTGAGTAAACGAAATATTAACGGTAAAATTGTTGGATAAAATATTAAGTATATAAAGTTTTCAGCTCCGAGTTAGACAAAATATTTAGCGGGTGTCCATGGGTGGTGGTGCTCGCGTACCATCAGGTAACCCCTTGCTCGTTTGCCTTCCTTGTCGTATAAGTTAGACTTGCGTAGTTACTTGCCTATCTACGCCAGTCTAAGAAATAAAGTTCAAAGTAAATAAAATGAATTCTCCGTATTGGATGCGGCGGAATTAAGTTCAGTAGGTGTTTCACGAACGCGAGTACCCAGAATAAATGTAATCCAATTACCAATCACGCTTTTTCAATATTGTGTCTTTGCGTTTTCCTCACCTAGCGTAGCGAGCGCTTTCAAAACCCACCCACGCGGGGCCGGGCCGTTATGAAAAACGAATTGGATGGTAATAGCGGTGCTTAAGCACCCAATGGGAAATATACTTCTTCAAAAAATCGTATCACTTATACGCTCGAATAATGTTAGAGAATATTCAATAAAATTATGTACATTACGTATTTCACTTCATAAAGAAAATATTCACCACTCGGTCCAAGTCAAAATAGGGGGCGGGTTTTCTGAACTAACAGCTGTAGCTTGTATACTATTTAATAATCAGCTAATTATGTGGTCTGCTACCCTAAAGTTGAAAATATTTGGCAAATCATACAATATAATGTCCATAAGACGTGGCTATCACAATTTCAAAGTTCGACTTTAGCGACGTCTTCATTTGATAGGAAGTTACATGAAAAATTATAAACCACTTATTTGGCCGACCGCACCGCACCTCCTACTCGTGCTATCTGTTACTAAATATCGTCCTATCTGTTACCAAATAGATGAACTTTCAATCAATCGTTTCATCATTATTTACCTCTCAATAATACGTAATAAAAATATGAAAATACAAACATTTTAGTACCTACCAATAAATTATAATTCAGTGTAATGTAATATTATTGTTTCATGGGTGGGTGTACCGCAATATCATGTCGAGTGGAGCCCTATTTACTCTGTACAGTAGAATCGTAATACAATTGTCGTTGTTATTTTTAAAGTGTTTTTCATCTGTGTGTGTAGTAATTTATATAACATACCTATTTCTAAGTAAAAAGTACCAATGAACAAACCGAATTTTCTGTTGCGGACTAAGCACCTTATTCATAAATCATACAAGCCTGTTATGTTATGTTTTGGCAGTGTTTGGCGAAACGAAAGAAAACTAAAATTTAGTCAACATAGGCTTAACTACCAAGCGTTTATAACAAGTTTAAGGGATTCTGAGTCGGATACTTTTCTAGCATTACGGTTCCTCCTGGCATAAGGACTAATTACGGGGGTGGGGCGGGGAGGGGGATGAGCAATATTTGCGCTGGTGCACTGGGGGCAACAATGTGTTACTAATGTATTTGAAAATTAGTTAGCCGTTGGCTAACATCCAACTGGAAGTAGGGTTAGGCTACATATTTTAACCGCATAATGTTTTGTACTCGTCTTTAACTCAACAAGGGTGACATTGTCCACCTAGTTGGACAGTTGCAAAGCGTTTATGAATAAAGGGGAAGTTAGTCACTGGCAAAAGCTAATCCTGTACCTGAATAAACGATAGTGGCGCACGCAGTGTCGCGTGCAGCCTGGCATTCAGCACGACCAGACGGTGCAGTGGTTTTGCGCACATTTCCTCATGCACATGTAAATGGGCAACAAGATAATTTTCAGGTCCCAAGTACGAAGCAAATTGTCTCTTTAAGTGCTGGCTAGTGTTATTAGCACGGCTTTTAGCTTTATCAAGTATACGTTTTATGATGTCAAGACATGCACTGCTGTAGAAGTTCGATGCTCTCTTTGGTTGCGAGTTTTCTAACTAATGCGATAAAGACAGACTGTAAATATTTTCATTGCAATTTTATTGCAAAAGTAATATTGTCAGATATACCAAAAGTAGAATTGTTAGAAATATTTTTCTTCCTTCGGTCTTTCGGTTAGTGGTTGGTTCTTCGCCCGTGGTTCACATTACCTATGTATTTAGGATATTTAAACTAAAACTAATTAATCTTCAAAAAAATTTAATTTTCATTGGTCATATTTGCTACTCATATTTTTTCAATAAAACGAGAAATCGTGCATTTTTCAGGAATTTTGGAGAAATCATCAGAATATAGTAGGTTAGATTAGTATAGTTTACTATCAATTAAAAAAAACTTACGGTTTCAGAAATAAAATGCTTGTGACTGAGTAACGAAAATGATAACAAACTACATATGGCATTTCAGTTTTATTGGACAAAATATAGCCCCGATAAATACATAATATAACGTAAGCCACAACCCGGAACACTGCACGGTTCCCTAAGGACTGCGATGAACATGAAAAATGAAAGAAACTCGTACCTAATACGCCGCTTGATGTTCAGTAAAATACCTAAGAATATGATATCAGATTTCAGTTTTATAGGCTCTTATGCAACGTAAAATCATTTGACCTGCCCTCTCTTTCCCTCTTCTGTGACGACAATCTTGATTGGCCGTCGCATTGTCAGCAAGTACCTACTACACAATCCTAGCTTTTATTTACTACATAAAGTCGAACCGGAATTGCGATATCGAGATGATGTTAAGTCTCAGCGGAGAAGAGGTTGGGTTTGTTGAAGTGGGCACGAGGGATTTACGTAGCCTTCGAAACAAACAACCGGCCGAGTGATTATTTGGCTTTATGAAGTGTCGCGCGATTATGAACGCGTGTAAATACATTTCAGATTGCCGTCACGTACTTGCCCTGTATTTATCTACAAAACACGTAAATTTCCGGCTCAGTCTTTTGCTCGAACATAAATGTAATCTCTTTTATTTTCTGTTCCCTTGTTCTAATCAAATTTTGGATTTCACCAAGTCGCATAGCTTTTAATTTAAGGGTATTAAAGTAATTGAATAGCAAATGCGAGCGCATTCGCGGATTTAACGTTTCATCGAGTATCATTCGTTAGGATTAGGAAGGCAGTAAGTAGTACGAAACGATAAAAGAGCTTTGAGCCCTTGAACCGTAAAGTGAAAAGACAATGACCAGTCGTAAGGGTTTTTATGCGGAGTCTCTTTGTTACCGCTTTTATCGTTCATCTCTATAAATTCTTGGCGGATCCTGCTGAACAATGCCCCAGACTGCGACATTTAACCCCGGACAGGATTGAGATGTAATTTTGTTTACGTTGTGGTAAAGGTCCATTAGAATAGGACTGGGTCAGTATTTTCAGGATCGTGCATTGAATATACTTATTGTATGATCTATTGTAAAAACTTAAAAACTATTCAATAATTCAAGTTAAAAAATTTACGGCGCACGCTATGCTGCCTTTTGGAGTAGGTATGTACCTACGTTAGAACGAGAGATTACTATTATTACTTAGGTACTCCCATGCTTTTCTAGAAAACTTATGACACTCATGTTCTTTTCTTGTCAATTCAATAACAATGCAACAATACAAATACACTGTATTGAACACCACAAATCAGTACAAAACAATACAGAATAAAAGAACAAAGTAGACAATAGGCGGCAATAACTTTAATTGTAGCTCTGCTTCGTTCTAACCTCAACATTTTCAATGTCCATCGTGTTTGGACCTATTGTACCTTCTGGAACATTACGTGAGTGCATGCAGGTATTATTTGTTCAATAATATCAAATAAAATTTTTACTTTGTTGATCTCAAAGAGATTGTGTGTTTGTTTTTGGAACTTCATTTATATTCCTTATGCAATTGGTAATATTGGACTGTATTCGCAATGGCACCGAGCGGGAGAGTTGCATTCTATGAATAAATTGGTTTTGTACACAAACAATGTAAAATAAACCTGTTCCTTTGTGAAGTCCGGGGTGCAATATTGATTATTATACGTACCTATACAAAGTATTGGAAACGCTACGTGATTTAATTGAATTTATATTTACTAGAGCAGGCTGCAGATTCAGCAATAAAGGTATGCTTGTTCAAATTTCTCATGAGACCAGTTATTACTGAACCCAGTCTTAATTTTTTTTCATATCAGCTCGCTAGCCACGTACAACTAATAAATTATTTATATGGAACACTTACCAGTTACGTAAAATTTCAATGTTGTCCCAGTTTCCGACCTAAAATTATGTGTTAGTGCAATTTATAATGTGAAGTTTCGTAATGGTACTCGTAAAATGGAGCTCTGTGAAAACTAATATTTTTTTTACATCAAATATTGAGTGAGGTAACATTCTTTAAACTCGTTTATAAGAAGTTTGAAGTAAGGACTTGGGTATATTAAAACGGACTCATAATTACTACGGCGCCCCAAAAGTCAAACATGTAAAAATGCATTTAAAACCTCTAAATTTCGGCCGCGTTCCAGATAATATGACCAAAATGACGAGTTAATTTTAAAGACATTTTACATACATACATATATACATAACTCACGTCTTTCCCCCTTACGGGGTAAACAGAGCCTAAGGTGACAAGATTCAAGACATTTTTACGTGATTAAATCCCGAAAGTCATAGGTAGTAATAATGAATGAAAATCGCGAAAGTTTACAGCATTATAATATTGAAATGGAAAATGTTGCAGTAGCTTTCTTCATTCTACAGATTTACTACTTGTTATTACTATCAGTAGTGCACCTTGTTTTGTGCCTTAAATTAGAATTTCTACACTAATTCAATTTTTGTATCATACAATTTGGGAACGTTTTATAATGTTAGGTATTGTATGTTTTTTATTTATTATTAACTATTATTGTAATTTTGGCTTTCACAGTTACATCAAAAATCGAATTAATCTGTAACTGTCGAGATGCTTATTTATTTATAGATCCAAAAATATAAAAGTATATTCACAAAAGTATTTAAAAAAACATTTTTATAAACAAAACAAGTCTCATAAGCTACAGTTAGATATTATGTAAGCAAGCATCTTTAAACTGTAAACTTTCATTTTGCTGGTCGGCAATTACCTATTAAATTAAATTTATAACACTTGTATTTGCCCTCTCACGTCCGAACGCTTTGTCGCCTTTTGGTCACGGGATCACTCGGTCAAAGTCTTTAACATTTGAATTCTAGCTACCAACCTTAAGGAACCACTCACTTTTAGTATGATAAAAGCGTTTTAATTAAAGCAGTCAGATCGTTTAAGACAACCCAGTAGGTAGGTAGCGACTTTTTTGTTCAAATTTTCTGTTAAACAGCAAATCAAAAATCATTTAAAAAAACGCTGCCCTTCGAAACAAACACTAACCGCTTAGACATCACCATCCGACTATCACCTTTGTATCAGTAGTACATTACTTAGGTGGTCTGAAAATATTTATTTAGACAGGTAATTAACGCAGCAATCGAGTCGTGAAACTTCTATTTAACGTTCAAAATTGTTTTACAATTCGTGTAAATTAGATATTTCCACAACACTTCACTTACTAATGACTGATTTAGTTAAAATTAACTTATTATGTAAGGACGCCTTTCTTTGTCCGTACATGGTACTATCCCTTTAGGTTCAGGTAGGTATGGGTAAGTTCGCATTTGAACAGTTTTCTGTACTCTGTAACATTTTTTTGTTTCAATTACCAATCATACCTACCATACATACAAACATACATAATATTAAGTACGTAGGTACGTTTATTCTCATGAGCAACAAGTTGGCGTCATGATTGTAAAAAAATGATATAAGGATAGATAAATATGTCGGTAGTGAAATAAGTTGTATTTCGTTACCGTTACCACATATCATGCTACTAAGAGATCTTAAAGATTCAATTTTTAGCTTACCCAACTCGACTAAGTGTATTCGTTATTCGTTGGTTGAGTTAGTTGGTCGCTATCGAGGGTTTCGTAGATGAAATGAAGTGGAAATGTTAGAACATTATTTTGAACATTGACATACGTACATAAATCACGTCTTTATCCCTTACGGGGTAGACAGAGCCTAAGGTAACAAGATTAAAGGCCACGTTTAGCATGATTGTGGGTGCATAGGTGGAAAGAGGAATCAAAATAGTGATGGGTTGCTAGCCGCATCGCCTATAACATGATCCCTAATATTTTCGCCCACTTTTTTGTAGTCGACTGTAAGTACCCTCTATATCTATACTAATATTATAAAGAGGAAAGATTTGTACCTATTTTTGTATGTTTGTATGTTTGTAATGAATAGGCTCAAAAAGTACTGGGCCGATCTGGATGAAATTTGGAACATAGATAGATTATAGTCTGGAATAACACATAGGCTACTTTTTATCCCGGAAAATTGCGTGATTCCCGCGGGATAGCGATAAACGAATTCTACGCAGACGAAGTTGCGGGCAACTGCTAGTGTAATATATAAAAACATTTTATTCCACCATTTTATCGGCCTGATTATTTATGTACACCTGTGGCAAATTACAGCTATCTAGTAGGTGCTAAGAATCTTTGAGCTAAGTCGCCGACAGACAGCCAGACGGACATGGGAAAACTATAAGGTAGGTATCCTTTTTTGCTATTTAGACTATGGAACCCATAAAAAACACTCGTTTGCCTTACTTGTGTTATCCACTTGGTTATAGGTCCGCGGGTGAAACGATTCGCATTTCGCAACCAGCTGAGATTGACCGATCTGAACAATGCAAAGGTTTATTGAATCAGGTGTTATTTTGCACAGGTCTGGATCCATTAATTGAAACCAATTACGTTGCTGCTCGCCAACTATGGGGTGGTTGCGGTTAAACAAGGTGCTTGATTGGATTTCGTTCATGGGGTAATATCCAAAAACGAAATCCGCAAAACCTCATCCAATAATTTTTCTAATTTATTTTTGTATTCATATTTATTTACTAGGTACATAGCTCCGCGACTTTGTTCGCGCGGACTTCTCTTTTAGAAGAGTGTCAAATTTCAAATTGTTCCTAAAGTTTTAATGAAATAAACAAGTTTCCTAAAGGTATATTTTTCATCGCACACAGTTTAGGTACCCCGCACAGCTCTAGTAGATGCGCAGCCTAATTCTTAAGCCCAAGTAATTACGACAAGTACCTAAGCTGACGACAACAATATACGTGAAAGCTATGCAACAATTATAAATTCCAGACCACTTAGACCAGCACCAGACAAAGGGGAAGGTAGTTAATTCTCGCATTGAAATAATTAATTTACTTGCAAATCGTACCTGTCCGGGACCGGCCGTGGGATAAGTGTTCCTCCTTTAATGCTATCCGTTACTGGTTATCTAAAGGTGGCATTGGTAATTAATCCCAGTTAAAGCTCGGAACAAGGGGTTGCCTTACCGTCTTGTTTATGTAAATGTCTGCGCAGGATCAACCGCTATAAAGTGTTAACTAACACCCATTAAATTTATGGGGTTCTGATGATGTCCTCCTTCTATAATGTATAGATAGGTAAAGGTACATTTTCATAAATTGATGACTGGATGATACACATGGTATAATACGTAACATGGTATATGTGCTATAAATCTTATGGTATCAGAGTCGAGAGTCGGAAGCGTTTAATTCTCTATTAAGAATTTAAGAAATAACAATGTGTTTTGGTGCTCTTAATACATTCAGAAGCGCTTACGCATTCCTCTCGATCGAAAAGTTGTAGTGACTGGGATTTAAATTGACTTAAGCCCGTTTGGGTAAAATAGGCCTCTACCAGCAGGCCGGAGCCACTCGCGCTTCAGCTAACATTGCCCTCCCGGGGTGGGAGGCTGAAAAGGCACGCATAAGGCATCTTGGAACTCGCTGATTAGAATGAGGAGGGGGTGCCGTTGGGAATTCCTACTGTACCTAACATTGACCTCGTTTACCACGTCTGATCAATGTCCCCGGAATAACTCAGAACAACCGGATTAAGATCAGAAACAAAACAATATATTGCTCTCGCCAAATTGAAAACATAGGTACCTTTTTTTGAAAATTCGTCGTCTATTTCACTAACGTGGACTTACGTAAATTACAATTTAAAATGTTTTTGGATAGAAACTAGATGACCTTGTCGGGATAACTTCATAAGCAATCCTTTTAATTTTAAACTATGCAATATCACGATCCGGTGGATTCGCGAGTTATATCCGATCTAGGCAGTTCTAATTATATGTTTAAATGTTCTTTCCCATTCCGACTGGTTTTGTACAACTTAAAATGTCTTCAAAAGGTTCACCAGCAAGCAGCGTGATCGACCGTAAAAACGTAATCGCCTTGTTCCGGTCCTTTAACAAATTTAAGCGAATAACTTGTCTAATGGAAATTCCTACTAGGGCGCATTAAAATTTAAAAAGTCTGTTAACAGCATCAATTCTCTCTTAAGCCGTGTTTTATTTACGTTCCCGATATAGATCGGGCCAAGAAGATACTTATATTTATTCAGCGAAGAAAACAAACGGAATTTTCTTATCCACCTACGAAGAAAGCGTTCTGAACCTGAAACTTATTTATTATAAAACACCATCCTACTGGATCAAAACTACTGTTTTGATTCACCTCGATACTGAAATTAAAGGAATCGAGAAAAAATAACGGACAAAAATAGTCCCAATGGCGTTTCCGTTTGACGAACCAGATAATGTAATTGGATTTGAGATACATCCATTTATGTTTGAGGTGTCTTTGATTTGACCACGGACAGTATAAATAAACAGAAAAATAAATAACATAGAAAGTTAATCAAAGGTAGTGATACGACGGTATGACAAGTTACTAGCCGCTTAAAAGGCCTATTTATAAAAGGACTTATATAGCGACCCACCCCAGGGTCGTACGGGTGCAATGTAGATATTTTACGGCGTTGCCATAATTACTATAGTCGAATTTCAACCAATTTACGAAAAAACATTGATAACTGTATATATATTTAAATCTTCTTCCTGGATCACTATCCATTCGTGAAAACCGCAAGAAAATCCATTCAGTAGGTAGCTTTGTGTTTATCGCGATAAGACACTTAATATAAAACATAGTATTGTTTTATATTAAATAGTAGAATGATTCGAGCTGTGAATTTTTTTCACTAAAGCTGTCTTACCTAGTGGCATTAGGAGTGGAACCTAAGTTCTCAAATTTCTAGTTGTCTAGTGAGTTCAAATTTAATTAAAGTTTAATTTATTTCTCAGAGTGTCTGGTCCGAAACATTTGTACCCATATCAGCACGAGTCCTTGTGTATTTACTTTAGGTTTTGTTGTTTATTGGGAGGAACCCACTGCCAATGAGCTTTGGGGTCGCCATTTGAAGGCGGGTAGTTTGTTATGTTGAGCCATTAATTAAATATTAATTAAAGTGTTTTATTTGATTTATTTCCACGCCCAAACTATCACGCTAATTGCTACGAACAGCGCGAACATAGCGATGGCGATATTTGATGGGGGACAATAAAGCCCATTTTTCAAACTGTGTTCCGAGGAAATGCGTGGTTTCTATAAATGTTTGGAGTCGAAGGTAACAATCAGTATGATTAATCGATTCATGCTTTTAGGAGGGCTGTATCCGTGCTCTAAAACCACTATTATATCACTAGAAAGATAACTAACTATATATGAGTAAGTAGTTGTCAATTTTAAAGTTTCTTCTGTGCTGGTCTGGGAGTAAAGAAAAAACATAGAATGTACCAGTTGCTTCTCTACCCACGCAGATGGTAAAAGCCCATCGAGGGAATGGGCAAAAATCATAGGAATCATGTTATAGGCGATGAGGCTAGCAACCCATCACTATTTTGATTCCATTTTCCACCTATACGCCCACAATCAATTTTGATTTCAATTATCTCTTGGGTCGTAATTAATACAATTTAGTGTGCAATTTATAGATTTTGGTTATTTGTCGGTTTTTTGAAGTAGTTAGTAGAAATGAACAAAAAATATTTAACTTGCTACTCCGCTACTCACATGCAAGATAACCAAGCCTATGCGAAATATAGATGATTTTCATGCAATACCTCCCTCCACTACTGCCAACTGCCACACAAAACACATAAATTTATTGAAATGGACCTCCGCAAAGTAACGCCTGATTCAGTAGTTAGTACACCTTCAAAAACGCCCTCAAATTTCACCGGCTCCCAGACGATTAGGTAGGAAGGCATACTTGTGGTTCAGAGTTTGGTCGTTATGAGGCTAACTTACGTGTGTCTACAAGATACCTCTTTGTGTTACAGGCAGCATACAAGTACCTCTCATTAGTGAACATATTTATTAACATTAAATACCCACACTAACTTGTTAGACGCACTAATTAAACAGAACATTAAATGAATGGCGTTTGATAACTAGTCAACTGATTTGCAGATAGTTGAACATAATTTGCCACTTTAAAATGCGCACTAAACGAGGTTTCAATAACTGTTGAACGTTATCTATATTGCAGTATGTCGTTTATTTAATACAAACAGTTTTAGACATCTTTTAAACACTTACGTCTTAAAGCCTATAACTCACGTCAGGAAACTAAGCTTGAAACAAATGAACCGTTTAATGTATTAAATTGCCTTAATTTTTCACGTTCCATTTTGTAGCGAGTTAACGTGACTTTAACTGAACAAATTGTATTTGTGCTTCATTTAAATATGGTGTCGATGTCAACTCTCCATTTCGTTTTAGGAAATTAAATAAATTTGTGTCTCAAGTTACCGTGATTTACATGGCAGGGTAAAATTGAAAATTTAATTTAGGTAAACGTATTTAAATGTTGTGTCTTGTAAAGCGGCGGTTATAATTAACTTGGAAACCGAGTCATATTGTTGGCACGGACAACTTTTCTGACAAGACAGTTTCATAAAGTACCTAAGTTTAATATTCATTAATTATTTTTTCATACAAAGCTGTAACTTATTCGTTCAAGTTTGTTGTTAATGCTTTCGATATATTCGTTTGTGGCTTTTGTTGCTATGTACAGTACTTAATATTATTGCATGTTGGATTATTTCCAACGTTAAATGTATACAATGTACGCCCACAGTCTTGCTGAACGTGGCCTGTAGGTCTTGTTACGTTGGGGTCTGTCTACTCCGTAAGGGATAAAGACGTGATTTGTGTGTGTGTGTGGAATGGAGATACCTAGCTGGTATCCTAGATTAACACATAAAACATGTCAAAGGTCGTAGCTGACTAATGTAAGTCTAATTCTACGCAGACGAAGTCGCGGGCAGAAGGTAGTCTTGCATACTTTAGAAAAAAGGAACTGTGATTTATTATTTCAATCGATGAAGTCCCGAGCTTTACATACTTATATAACACAATTTGAGGATAACCGGAACATTATAACTATTCTATTATGATAAAATATTCTTTGCCGTCAGGTTGAGGACGGCGTTGGAGCAAGTTAGGATTACAGCTGAAGATTACGATCAAAAGAAGTGGGGCTTGTGTTGTTAAGTGATGTGTATCTCTATGAGCGTTCTATGGCATGATAGTTCTGTCGGTGTCAAGTAACTGAGTCATTAACTATAGCTGAAAAACTTAAGTAAATGACCTGTGTGAGTAATGTGTTCGAATAGACAAATTGACGTTCCAAATTAGAAAAATGACCTAAGTCCCATATCGGTTCTGTATACTCTACTACATACAACAGGTCATTTACTTAAGTTTTTCACCTATACTTACGCTATATTTTTAGCTAATCAAAGCTAGGTTTCGTTATGGTTTAATATCAGCGTACCAAGTGAATGAAACAATAAACCAAGAAAACAAAGGTTTAAAGATTCAGATGTTGCGTTCAGCGAGGTGATTTTAAAATCACATTTGTGGAAATGCAATTCAAAAGTGCTGAAATAAGCATGTTTTGTTGCGAAGCAACGGCTCGTGTGATAGTTTCGACTAGTTGACACAATGATGTAGTGAGAGAGAAAGAGTATAAATTATGTAAACTCTACTGGTATTTCAAATTCAACACAAGAAAAATTTTCACAAGTTTTTTGAAATTTTAAAACTCTGTCTTGTATGTCATAATCATAATCAAATGTGGAGAAGTACCTCAACTGGGAATCTAACAACTGTAAGGGGTAAATAATAAAAATTAAGATTTTCATAATACCTAACATATTAACGTTCTTGAACACTTGTCACTAACACATTAATGCTACATAGCATAGGCATTTATTGCGGCGAACCCGCAACCGACCCTTTCTGTTAATACCTACGGTTACGCCATTTCCCACAACTCGGACTTCCAAGTTAACTTCTCTCCTTACGGAAATCTTACTTGTCTAATTTAATCAACTGATTAGGGTTTTTCTAGAAAGGAATGAAAGTATGTAGAGATATAAGTTAGGTAAGGTACATCAGTTTAGATAGTACGTACTAGAGTGTACATAGGTACACGAATACCGCGCTCATTTATCTAGCTTTTTGCTTTATGAACAAAAGGTTTCATCATAGTAGAGGATCCCTCCTTAAAACAAACTTCACCGAGCTGGTTAATGGATGAAAAGTATTTTATATTCAATTAAATATGTCAGTAAATATATTGCAAATGGGTTCTCGAAAAAATTTCAGTCCAGAATATGATTAATTAACAATCTATACATATAAAATTCAAAGTCCTGACTGACTGACTGACTGACTGACTGACTTAACTATATATCAACGCACAGCCCAAACCACTGGACTTAGAGACTTGAAATTTTGCACATAGATACCTTATACAATGTAGGCATCCACTAAGGAAGGATTTTTGGAAATTCCCACGGGATAAGGAAAAAACGGGAATTATATATTCGACTCCGAGTGACGCTATCTCAGTAACTATAATAACTAGACTCTTCAAATTTGATACAAAAGTAGGTGATTACAAAACAAAGAAACTGATTTCAGGATTTTTGGAAATTCGCACGGGATAAGGAAAAAAACGGGATTTATAATATTCAGTTAAACGAAATCCTATGAACTATAATTACTAGACTGTTCAAATTTGGCATAGAAGTAGGTGATTATAATAGTAAAATAATGTTTTAATGATTTTTTGAAATTCTCACGGGATAAGGAAAAAAACGGGATTTATATATTCAGTTCTACGGGATCGATTTTTCGTTTTACTGGTCGTATAAAACTGAAATTTGGCCTTCAAGTTCCCTTGGGGAGTGTAAACAATAAAAAAGGATTTCCCGAAATTCCCACGGGAACGGGAAAAACGGGACTTTTCGTTTTACTGGTTGCAGAAAGCTGAAATTCGGCATGTAGGTTGCTTCGGGTGTGCAGAGGAGCATTAAGAGAGTACTTTCCCAAATTCCCACGGGAACGGGAAAAATATTTGTTTACAAAGAAATACTGCGGTAGGCATAATATGGCTAGAAACTTGAAATTTGGCACACATATACCTTGAGTATCCTAGAGGTGCACTAAGAAGGTATTTTTAGAAATTCTCACGGGATAGGGAAAAAACGGGATTTTTTGTTTTACTGGTCGTAGAAAGCTGAAATTTGGTAAGAGCCTTCCTTGATGAGTGTATGGGAGCACTAAGAAAGGATTTCCAGAAATTCCCACGAGAACAGGAAAAACGGGGTTTTTCGTTTTACTGGTCGTAGAAAGATGAAATTTAGCATTTAGCTTCCTTAGGGAGTGTAAGGGAGCATTAACAAAGGATTTCCTAACATTTTTACGGGAACGGGAAAAATGTTTGTTTCCAAAGTAATACTGCGGTAGGCATAATATGGCTAGAAAATTGAAATTTGGCACACATATACCTTGAGTATCCTAGAGGTGCACTAAGAAGGTATTTTTCGAAATTCCCACGGGATAGGGAAAAAACGGGATTTTTTGTTTTACTGGTCGTAGAAAGCTGAATTTGGTAAGAGCCTTCCTTGATGAGTGTATGGGAGCACTAAGAAAGGATTTCCAGAAATTCCCACGAGAACAGGAAAAACGGGGTTTTTCGTTTTACTGGTCGTAGAAAGATGAAATTTAGCATTTAGCTTCCTTAGGGAGTGTAAGGGAGCAATTAACAAAGGATTTCCTAACATTTTTACGGGAACGGGAAAAACCGGGATTTTACGTTTCCAGACGAAACAGCGGAAGAAAGAGACTTAACATTTATAACGTGTGTTTCTTTAAAGGCTTTAAGTGTACTCCGAAAGCACTCCCCAAAATTTTCACGGGAACGGGAAAAAACTTATTTTTTCGTTTTACATCTTAGCGCGTGCGAAGTCCCGCGACTTGGGGTAAAAGCTATTTGGGGTAGGTATATTTTAGGACAGCCCTTTAGGTTAGGTTAGGTTTGTTTTATAAAAATCCTGCAATATTTACAGTTTCAGAAAAATTAAGGCAGCGGGGCAATGTGGGGGCTTGCTTGCATGCTTGCTTGAGTCCTTGCTTTGCATGCTTGATTGCATACTTGCTTTCATGCATGCTTGCATGCTTGCTTGCATGCATGCATGCTTGCGTGCTTACTTGCTTGCACGCTTGCTTGCATGCTTGCTTGAGTCCTTGCTTTGCATGCTTGATTGCATACTTGCTTTCATGCATGCTTGCATGCATGCATGCATGCTTGCGTGCTTACTTGCATGCATGCTTGCTTGCACGCTTGCTTGCATGCATGCTTGCTTGCACGTTTGCTTGCATGCATGCTTGCTTGCACGCTTGCTTGCATGCATGCTTGCTTGCACGCTTGCTTGCATGCTTGCTTGCCTGCTTGCATGCCTGCTTGCATGCCTGCTTGCAGGTTTGGGTCCTCGCTTGCTTGATTGCTAGCTTCTTTGAAATGCTCATGGTTCACGCGTGCGAAGCCGCGGGCAAAAGCTAGTTAAAAATATATTTTTTTAAACATTTCACTGTTTTATTACTAGACAAATTCCATACCAATCGAAAGTATGAAGCCCATAGAATATGCAAATGTTAGGTTGTAATTTTTTTCCCGCCACAACTCTTGGGTAGGTAGGCAGGTATTGACAGGTATATCGATACTATAGTAACTTGCACCGGTCTGGTTAACGAATTGAAGTTAAATTAAAATAGAGATTATTTCATTACGAACACGGTGGTATAGGGTTGTCTGCGAAAAATCAGTCCTGAATTCCGGTTGTCAAGTTTTAAAAACTGAAATATGTGTTCGTAATTAAATAATCTTTATTTTAATTTAACTTTAATAAATTAAGCAGACCGGTGCAAGTTACTATAGTACCTATCGAAGAGTTGTGACGGGAAAAAAATAGTCAACTTAACATTTGCATATTCTATGTGCTTCATACTTTCGATTGGTATGGAATTTGTCTATTTACCAAATCAGTGAAATGTTAAAAATAATAATTGTTAATTAATCATATTCTGGACTGACTGTTTTTAGACAACCCATTTCCAATGTATTTATTGACATATTTAATTGAATGTAACATACTTTTCATCCATTAACCAGCTCGGTGAAGGTCGTTTTATGGAGGGATCTTAGACTATCACAGTAACACTGTTTTTGACGCTTCGCAGCGAAATAATGCCGATGGTTACACTCCACGACAATGAGATTGTATAATGTTAATTCCATGTCGTTGGAAATATCATAAGGCACGTTCATAGCTATTTACATTGTATGCTTTTGTTAGCCGACGAGGCGAAACTGTTACTTTAGAGCCGATGCAAATTAGAGGAATTGTTTGTAATCGGATAACAATTACGTAGTCTTACTGCGAGACTGCGGCGCCGCCGGCGGCGTAGGCCTCTGTTTTTGAAACAGCGACACGTGATTCGAATATATTAAAGCTTCTCTGTCAGAGAAACGCTGACCTAGATCAGTGCCAGTAGCCAGGTGACCTCTTTCCTGGTAAGAGTCCATACCTAACGGTACAAAGTGGCTTTCAGAAGTTAATACTTAATCCATTTCTAATTAAGCGCGGCGAGCAAAATCTGTTATACCTACTCAACTTTTGCGGGTGGGAGGGCCTTGTGCAAGGTCCGTCCCGATCGCTACCACCATCTTACTCGCTAATCCTGCCGCTAAGTAGCAGTGCTTGCACTGCTGTGTTCCGGTGTGGAGAGTAAGACAGCCGGGGAAATTACGGGCACAAGAGGCATTTCATCTTAGTCCTCTAGGTTGGCAACGCATCTGCAATCCCTCCGGGGTTGCGGGTGTCTATGGGCAGTGGTGATCACTTACCATCAGGTGACCCACTTGCTCGTTTGCCTTCCTATTCATATATAAAAAAGGCCTTTTCACTGTTTTTTTTTTCAGAAATTATTGTTCGTATAAAAATAGTATCTGCAACCGAAACCGAAACCGAAATATACTTCGAGGGCGATTATTATGTAACTTGCGTTCATTTTAGCTATTGTAAATGTATATTTGTGTTCAAAGGAGCATTTATTATTAAAAAATTGTTTGTTCTAAGGAATGTAAATAAATAATAAATAATAATAAATAAATATCTTGGAACAAATTACACCAATTGACCCAGCCCCAAACTGAGCAAAGCTTGTACCTACTATGGGTACCAGGCAACGGATAAACATACTTATAATAATGTAGATAAATACATACTTAAATACATACAACATCCATGACTCAGGCACAAACATTCGTATGATCATCATACAACTGTCTGCCCCTACCGGGATTCGAACCCAGGACCTCTAGCTTCATAGTCAGGGTCACTAACCACTAGGCTATCCGGTCGTCAAAAATGTGAGAGAACTTTTCTAATTTTTTTTTTAAATGTCGAATGGCTGGACCGCTGCGCCGATTGCTACCGAACGCAGCCGGAGAGTCCACGAGCACAGTTTTGAATTCGATCCTAGTTTCGGAAGATTGTTTGCCTAAATCAGGACTTAAGGTTAATGCCACGACCTAAATCAAATTTTCACCAAAAATATTTTTTTGCACACACTTGCCGCCTTTATATATTTTTTGACTTTTTAGTAATGTGAATACGATGTGTTGGACGAAGTATTTTGTACGAGCACAGTAATAAAAAATATATATTTGGACCATTCTACATGTGTTTTATGGTAATTGTGGTGTATGTGAACCCAAGAAGGTTGCTTATATTATTGACAGTAATGTTCGTAATATTGTTATTTAACACACGGAAAAGAACCAGCTCGCTAAGCCAATTTTGTGATAGCGCGTACACAAATAAACTAAGTTATCTTGGGGTTCCATACACCCCGAGGTATCTCTATCTGTTTGATCAGGGTGCCTGGTGTGTGCTTTAAGAGTGGGTTTAGGTCGGTAATTTAAGTCGCGGGGTCATATAATTTCATTACTAAGGCATTCACTCTGGTACTATACTTCTTCTTAATACCCTTTCCATTTACGGTCTGTGCTATTTACGTTTTCAATAACGAGGAATAAAACAATGTTAATGAAAGCCGCTTTAAGTAGGAATTGATCAAGTTTATCGGTCAAACGCGAACAAAAAGGGAAACCTTATACTTTCTAATGAATTTCAGATGAGCGTTATATCTCCCAACTCAAGAGAATTTGTTTAATTGGAAAATTAATAATTCCAACGTAATTATCGTTAAATATTTTTCGGCAGGGTTTTTAAAAATGTATCAAAGTTTTATTTAAAATGTAATTAACATGCAGCGGTTGGATGCCAATGAGGTTTAATAGATAATATTAATTGGATTGGGCCGGCATTGCTATAAGTTACGCGTGACCAGTTCTCATACTGTTATATAGCGACAGTGTTATCCACCAATACCACTTGACTTGACGCAGTCATTTATGCGAGTTAATCTTTTTCACAACCATTTACCTACGTACCTAAGTAAGTCCAGCGAAGATATCCAGCTTAGCCTTTTGCGGGATTCAGTTCGCTCGATTAAAGACTGACTTTCTATAATACTACATACCACGTCTTGTGCGATTGCCCGACATTCTTCGATGGTACTACTTTTAGCTAAGAGATAAGGCAACTATAATGTGGTATAATTTAATGCGGTTGGTTAGTGACCTAGACTCAGCATCCTAAACGTCATATCTATCGTCAGTGACATGCTCCACTACTAACTCAGTATGGATCGCAATGATGTTCGATGTAGCAGCTGGGTCGATTCCCGCGTAGAACAGATCAGTTCATGATGGATATAATAGGAATGTTTCTACTTGAGACGGGGTTGTTATTCTTATTAATTTAAGTTTTTAGGTAATTGCTTACCATTGAGGAATAATCTAAAGAGCAAACTCCTCCTTGATTTTCATGTAAGTACTTGCAAATGAAGACGAGATAAAAAAACATCACAACAATGTTCCGTTCATTGTTTCACAAGACTGAACTCTTTGTTTGCTGTCATTGGTAGGTAGTAGGTACCTACACAACGTCACTGCAAATGGGTACATCCATGCAAAATAACGGCTCATAAAGGAGTCCTCTCTTTTTAGTCCCATTCCAAGCGGGTAGCCGGTAACGTCAAATGAAGATACTTAAATTTAACGCAACAGTTAAGGTCCCGGAACGGACCCAGTTTACCGGAATAACTCGATTTGTCTGAGAAGAGTGTCGTTAAAACACAAAAATGTCTGAACCGTCAGCGTTGACTTACGTTAACAAAGGGTGCGTCAACCATTCTTTCCTTTGTGCACAAGCATTAATAATGTGTTATCTTATTGCGCTTTTTATAAAACACGAAGTTGTTAGCGGCGTAATTGTTACGATCGGGTGGGGGCGGGGAACGGATGAAAACATGACAACTTCCAGAAAGTAAAGTGCCCTTCGGCCGTCTACCATTAAATGTAGCCCTTTCAAGGAACGTCATTCCTGTTAAATTTTTACAAAGTTTTTTGGTAAAGCTAAGGCAGATTACATCTTGTTGAAGAAATAAATTGTTTCGCTGGTGTTACATTTTTTTATAATTTGAATCTAAAAGTTGAAATTATAATGAAGAGAGGTAAATCTTTATTTCCATTTTATTATTTCTTAGTCTAAGTAAAAAACAGAAACCTAATCCTCTTATTCTTGAATGGTCTTGCCACAAAAACTTAAGCACGTCTTAGACGAGCCTAAAATGACAGTTTTATGTAGTTTACATAAAACTGTCATTTTAGGCTTTCATGATAACTTTCTACAATGGGATCCATACAACTAATAATAAGAGGAATAGAAGTGTCGCGTGAGGTAAAAAACCCTGTAATATCAATGTCGTACTACGTAAATAAATAAATATTTAGTAGTCTAATAAAATACATCTATTTTACATTTATTTTCCCTTCCCAGTTTAGTCCGTAACGAAGTAAAGCGTTTAAAAAAAATTGCAGATATTGTGGTTCAAAAAGGAGTATAATTTGCTGATGAGTGCTGTATTTTAGAAAGCATTAATTTTGAAAATTTGGAAATTAAATGATGACATTTCTAGAATGGATTTGTTTTTTTGTTAAATCGAATACCTAGTACATATTCACGACCGCCCCTTTTTGTCAACTTCTACCGATGCGATCCATGAGAAAGTACCAAAAATCCCTACATGGAAGTCTCATAACAAAGAAAAGTTACAGCGAACTGCTTTTAGTCCAAAAAGGAACGCGGCGGTGATTAAATAGGAAACATACCTATATACAAATACAAGTACTAAGAAAACGTTTACAAACAGAAAGCTGGTAACTAAGTTACAGGTGCAGGATTATACGGAGCTGCAGTGAGCGCTACGGCGTGCCGTGAAACCACCCCAGTCGCACGTAATGTAATTGTAATGGAGTGAACACCTCAGACGGTGACAATGGAAGGAACATTCTCACGTTACTAAGTATGGCGCACGTTGGAAACAGAATTGCAGATTAACTCATACGAAGACGAGACATATTTCAACCTAACCAGCTCCTTCGTCTCATATATAACAGCGTATTTCCATGCTATCTTTTTGTGTTCTAAATTCGAAATACATTTATCTTGTAATTAGTCAAGTAAATGCCTGGTTTTCTAACGTAGAACCAAATGATACCTACAATATAAATGCTGAAACAACATACGCCAATTAATTCGTTAAAAACAGGTTAAACAAATAATTGCTTTCGTTTACCTAACTTTATGTCTTCAGTATAGTTTAATTAATTTAAAGTATAATGTTACGAACATTTTAATGTTTTAATGAAGTCGGTGAAAAACAATCTACATTGTTAGAATTCGAAGAAATAATATTATGTAAATCCCGATCGACTCAAAATCGAATATGCCTTGTAAAGTTCACATCTAGCCTACGGCACGTTTTCTACGTAGAAACCTAAAAAGTACTTGCCAGAAAATCTTCATTTGAAAAATTTCATCAAATTTGCACTCATTACAAGATAGGCAAAACAAATGTATTTATAAAACAAAATTGATCGTTTCAAGCAAAGTATAAGATTTAGTTTCCTAACCTAGAAATGGTGACCCGATAATACGATATCCTTAAACTAAGCCAGCAAGGTCTCGTATCAAAGGCCTAAAATGTTTCGCTTCACAAAGGGCACTATAGCCCTTACCTTCTCTTCGGTGTCTACTAAAAGCACGCCCAAAACAAGTTTGCTAACTCGAGATTACGCAGTTGGCTAACTTAGTATAATTAATTTAGTCAGCAAGTCGTTTAGGATAATTCGCCTCTGCCTTTAGTTGATTTGCTCTGAGACCTCTACAAAATATTGTTCATATGGATACTTTTAGAGTTTGCGTTCTACCTCCAATAAGACGAATTTTTAGATGCAAAAGCTTCTGAAATGTGGCCGTTTTGCATTCGATGAGCGATTACATTAACGGTTTTTATTTAGATCATTAAAAGGTGTAATGGTTTTTGTTTTCTGCCGATGATTTAGTGTTTTTTAAACAAACTCTTACGTACGAAGGTACATTATTATGTATTAAGAGAAAAAAAAATAAACATCTTTAGGGACCCATGATTTACGCGAAGATCTTGAAGTTACTTTCATCCCTCTACTGTGTTTGAGTAAATATAGGGAGACAATCACTCTGCTTTCGAAAGATTTTTACTAATTAGACACATGCTCGCTTACCCCTAATGTACATTTGTTAGGCTTGCAGTGCCAATTATACCGAAACAACCGTAATATGCAATATAATTAATTGCACAACTATATTCACGGCCATGACAATTGAGCATAATCGGCGTTCCAGTTCCACACGGGCCGGTAATATAGCAACGGTGTCCTGTTTACACATTTTCGAGCACACCTAAAGCTTTAGGGGTGGACCTAATACTGTGACTTAATTCTGCGGAGTTAGCACACCTTCATTTATGTTTGCTAATTAGAATTAGATTGGATTCACTCCGTTTTCTAATGAGTTCGTTTTATGGAGCGAAACATTCTCAAACTACCTGTTTATATCAGGAACTAGCCTTGACTCTACCTACAAAATGTTTTTACACAATTTAACGAAGTTCGGAAAATAAGTGTAGGTACGTTATTTATTAGCAGCAAGATAGCCCTATGCTGACGTAAACAAATCCTTAGAAAAAATACTGAACATGACATCAGTATACCGTGCAATACGACCATCAAAGATAGAGAAAGAATCCGCAGAGTTTACCCGCCAATTAATCATTCTGTCACGCTGATTTTGTGTAAAGCGTAAAACAATCCTCAGCGGAAAAACCAGCAACACCGCTGAAAAAACGTTTAGGTAAGTATCTGACGACCGTATGTCGTCCGAGCGTGAACGCATGTGCGTGGAAACGTATTTCATTGTTTGACGGACGGCTATTGTAGCCAAAAATATGAGGGAAACGAAACGAAATTATTCAAAAACATATATCGTGTTTTATTTGGGGCAATTATCGTACCTGTGTAGTACTACTACTACTGTAAATGCGTGTGTGTGTGTACGTGTGTGCGTGCGTGCGTGCGTGCGTGCGTGCGTGCGTGCGTGCGTGCGTGCGTGCGTGCGTGCGTGCGTGCGTGCGTGCGTGCGTGTGTGTGTGTGTGTGTGTGTGTGTGTGTGTGTGTGTGTGTGTGTGTGTGTGTGTGGATGTGTGGGTGTTTATGGATGTAAGATATCTCTGTCTGTTTAATTTCTAGACTGGCTGTTGCCTAATATTAAAGTTGATTAAAATTTGTATCCCAGGCAGCTCAATTTTCCCGACGCTTCTAACAATTTATCGTTATATATCAACCAATTTTCGCAAAACTTTGACATATTATGTACCTAAAACCTTCTACGTGAGTCACTGTCTATTAATGTAAAATGCATGAAAATCCCTTCAGTACATTTTGAATTTATCGCGAATATACAGACAGACAGATGCGGCAGAGGACTTCCCCGTTCTAACTTAAACCTTTTTTTTAACCATTTTCATCAAACTTTGTCCTAACAATAACGAACACAAAAAAAGAATTAAAAAATTTGGTGCCGTCGATCGGAAGCTATGCGCGTATATGTACCTATATACATTTCAGTGATTTATATCGATGAATTTGAAGACACTAACTCAGAATATTCATTAAATAAATGTGAAAACCGCAACTTTATCTGGCTTCGTCGGCTTTTCTTAGGTAGGTACGGTCTGAAATATATGTAACATCGCGATGTTTCTTTATCAGCAAAGACCGTAGCCATGTGTCATTCAGCTTCAATATAATGGCGTAAAGGCCTGAATAATAGCCGACAAGAATGATAATGTCCGCACATTTCCCAAGCGAACCCTAGCAGTGTGACTCTATTCGCATATAAAGTTGAGTCTAAGAAATAATTGCGGGTCCGTTGGTGGCCTCACAGACAGTGCAGTGGATTATGCTATTACATAATAATTAATGTATATTATTCAGTAAGAAACATAGAGCATAGGGTTTTTAGTGTTTCAAATTTCGTTGTAATCTTGTAATATTAAAATGTTTTACTTTTTATTGAATCAGGTGTTACTTCGTGGATGTCCAGTTCAATGAACAAAAAATATTTACCTTGCTACTCCGCTACTTACGTGCAAGATAACCAAGCCTGTGCGAAATATATATTTTGTGGGATTGGGCCCTCCCCATGAAATGCATGCATGAAAAACAAATATGTTTCGCACAGGCTTGGTTATCTTGCACACGCACTTATGTAGTGGAGTAGCAAGGTAAATAAATATTTTTGTTCATGTTTTACTTTGTTGATAAAAAAGTACTATGCGAGCTGTTACCAGTTGGTATTTAAATTTAAAATATTAGGCCGCTAGATCAAAAAGATGTAACGATGACCTTGGCTCTATGAAAAAAATCTGAAAACTCCTAATCGGGAGTCAATGGCAAGATTTTTAGTCGGCAAGTTACAGGAATTACAATAATGCTTACGGCGCACATTGTACTATCTGATTCTAATTGGTTTTTCTTTTTTTTTCAGATCTCAAATAACGCGCATGGACGAATAAGAAATAAGTATTTGCGGCACAAAGCGACACAGACTTCTTCACGATGTCGAGCGAAGGCGGCAGAGACGGCGGCGAGGACCTTATGTCGCTGGCGTACTGCGACCCCTGGGGGATGGGGTTCCGGGACGTCTTCGCACAGATCCACGGATACATCGCGCTGGTCATATGTGTGCTTGGCTCCGTCGCCAACTCCGTGAACATAGCCGTACTCAGCCGCAAAGAGATGGCCTCTTCTACCAACTCCATCCTCACCGGCCTCGCTGTTGCTGACCTCCTCGTCATGATCGACTATATCCCATTCGCATGCCTCATATATGTCAAAATTGGTTCTGAACAAAGCAGAAACTCCTACGCCTCCGCAGTGTTTGTGTACTTCCATTCTATATTCAGTCAGACATTCCACACCATTTCTATCTGGCTGACGATCACGCTCGCGATATGGAGATACATCGCGATTAAGTTTCCACAGATGAATAGAACGTTCTGTGGTAAAAGAAATACTAATATAGCTATTACTTTAGCGTATGTCGTGTGTCCAGTGTTGTGTCTTCCTATTTACTTTGCTATGAATATTACGGAAGTCCTGATCTCCAGCGCAAGTAGTACTAATGAGACAATTAATAATATCACTAGTGCGGTGAACGTGACGTCCAGTGCGGCGCCGAAGTACGCCATTACTATGACCAGTAACAAAACGTTATTGACTGCGATATTTTGGATTTACAGTGTATTTATAAAACTTATACCTTGTTTAGTGTTATCAGTTCTGAGTGTGTGTCTGATTATAAAAATGAAGTCGAGTGACAGAAGACGGCAGAAACTGTTGAAAAAGTCAGCGATCACGACGAATGAGGTAAATTAAAATTTTGAATGTAAGTTCAAGTTTCATGATGAAAACACAATTTTGAATCGCATTTTTTCATAAAATAGCCGTACCTACATGAGATTTCTTTGGTATTTTAACCACGAATCATGTTTTAATAATACATTTATGTCTATGGATTTTATTAAATGTTCTGTATTTCATGAACTGGGTTTACGAGGTTCACATGCAAAATCTTTAGAAAGATCAACAATAGGTCAATCAAATTTCGTCCGACAATACAGAATATTCAAAAAACGTGTATTTTAATTCCGAACGCTTCTACTGGCTATTGACGTACTATATTTCGCCTTTTTACTTCAATATCTAAAATGTATTACATAGACATTTTTGCGATGATTTATCTCACGTTATTAAGATGATTTATCATTTTGAATCGGAGAGCAAAGGCGTCCCAAAATTTATGCTCTCTAGGGCTGCCCAGAATCGCACCCAATTAAACAAGAGAGTTGTATCGACAAGACGTCAAAGGGATCAAAATAGATTGAAAACCGAGATTTCTTGTGCTTGCTTGCACATGCAGTGCAGCCACTATAGTTTGCATGTCTGTTTATTATATCAAAAACACTAGAAGGCACAAGTAAAATTAATACAAATTACAAAACATCTAATTTTTTGCCATCCAATATGTTTAGGAAGTGTGTAAGAGTCAAAATAAAGGTCTTAATGCTCCATACAACTGTAAGCATCTCATGTTGGCATATTATGAAAGTATTATATTGCAGATAGGGAACCACATATTTGCAATTGAAATGTTACCGAAGCTTTTGGCAAATCATATGCGGCCGAATGAGGCGGTGGACTGCTGCTGTAGGTTTAGAAAAATTTGAAATACCTACGTGTGAACCTAGTACATACCTAGTACTTGTATTCTGTAAAATTATGTAGATGTACACCTAAAAATAAATTCGTAGGGTGAAAAGGCGCGTTTGAACGAGGATGGAGGGAAGCGCGGCGGCGGCGGGCGCACTGACCGCACCACCCGCATGCTGCTGGCCCTGCTTGGCCTATTCCTGGCCACCGAGCTACCTCAAGCGCTGTTCGGGCTCCTCACGGCACTTGCGCCGCAGCTGTTCCAAGTTTGCTACTATACATTCGGTAAGTATCTTCTCATTGGACTTAATGTTTCATGTTTTCTCTCCACAGTAACACATAAAAGTTTCTAGTTTTTGAACATGCACATTTCTTTGCAATCTTGTTCGCGAGAAAGTGCTTAATTGGAATGATAGATGGTCAATTGTGTATTCATTATTCTTATTTCTGATAACGAGTTATGATACGTTCAAAATTTTGACATGGATTGAAGGATGGTTTACCGAAGGGTAAAGGCGACTTTTCATATGTGCGTGACTTGAAGTACCTACCGACAAATGGAATAAGATGGAAGCGTGGACATTGCTATCCCGTTTTACAAAAACATGCGTCTCAGGCCGCGCAGGTAGATACGTGAAGTCACGCACGTTGGAAGTCTACTTAGTGAGACCAAACCAAATATTTTAGTGAGATTCGTGAGCTTTTAAGATAATATCTGGAGTTGCCAACTTTTATTACAAGAAATAGATTTCAAAAGAGATAAATAAAGACTACGGACTTACAAAAAAAGGATCATTATATAGGTAGGTATATTTATAATGAGTTTGCATAATATTACATGACTGGCACTAGTACCTATATTAAACATTGTGTAAAAAAACATAGTTTAGCACACTCTCTTGGTTTTGTATATTATAAAGTACGCCTACATGAAATATAATAAATACTCTATTTAGAGTAGGTAAGGTTGGCAACCCTAATAATATCCGTAACACATGTGAAGTCCAGAAACCAAGCCATAAAATAAAAAATAAAATGTCGCTTGTAAGTAAATAAGTGGTTGAGTTTTTAGTTTAATGGCCTTAATAAGCACCTTCAAGTTTTTGCTGCCAACAGGCATCAAACATTTTTTAGATATTTACTTATCTTAGATAGTATAAAGATGTTGCTAAGGAAAACAATCAACAATAGCGTGAGACCACAGCGCAGAACTAATGAACTATCTAAGTTATATAGAATACGTGATCCAAGTATTGGTACGTAACGTAACTGCGATCAGATTATCCGTAATTAAATATGTCGTAACATAGTACGGCGGTGAGCGGGTGATATCACAGTTATTATTTCCACTAATAAGGACTTTAATAACATCTCATACTAGGTAAACATAAGTATAACTACCATATATTATTAAAGTGTACAATTTATAGAATATAATATACTTAATAAGTTTGCTTTTTGTACTAAGCTGGATAAAAATTCGAATTTTATTATTGTAACTAGCTGTTGCCCGCGACTTCGTCCGCGTGTGTTTTTGTGATACTTACGGCTTTTCTCGATATCAAAATTATTATTATTATGACTATTAACTTCGTCACATGAACCACTGAAAGTATGTACGAAACTATACTTTTAGAATTACGTCATGAAAATAATAATTTGCGACACGGAATCTTGAAAAAAAATCAAGTGCAAACTGGTTAATGACTCATCACATTTATTTATACTTTATTTTACAAATAGTTTTATTTATAGTTTCTTTATTCAAAAAAGCTAAGTACAGTTTTAATTACATCACTATTAATTTCGCCAAACTATGACGCTTATTGGCGAATACTGCGCTCACTTTAACGATATTTGTACCCTGATTAATTTAAAAAATTAAATCTATTCTAACCAAATAATACATAAATGTTTACCTGTTTTTACCTTACAACTAACAATTCATTTACTAATCCGTTTTAATTAATATTTTGCGACTCAATTTTTTCTAGCAGAAGCTTTTTTAATTTATTTTCTTGGTTTAAGTAGGTACGTAATTACAGATTATTAACACTTATTATCATTCTACAAATTAATTACCTACAGGGGCCTTGCCATAGTTGCCATGATGTCTTAATGCGATTCAGTTTAGGTTCGCTCGCTGTTAGATTTATACTAAAAGCACCAACTTTTCACAATAAAATTCTGACATGTTCGTAGCGCAGGCGTAAACGCGCCCTTTGATTTTGCTTTTTATAGGCAAAGGTACCAAGAACATACAGCCAAGCGTTTCACGCCGCCCTCATATTAATATCAGGTTTTCAAATAAGAGTGCGTTCAAAAACCGAACACGTTGTTAATAATGGCGCAATAAATAAAAACAAAAGTAACGGTATTGCATATTGAACTTTAGGTGTTAGGTAAAGAACACAATTTAGGACGCCAATTTAGGTTGATTTAGGATCGACAAAAATCTCTTCGTTGAAAAAATGCCTGTACAGCATGTAATTATTATATTAAAGTTTTTTCAAAATTGACACGCTTTTCCGGCTATATGTCTTATGTACATTTGTATCTATCTATTTTCTTCGTAGTATTATTTTGTTTGTAACTATTACCAACTACTTATACCGAGGAAGCTGATTTTCTTGAGTTCCGCTATTTTGTGCGTAATCACCTCAAAAATCAAATTTCAAGAAAACTGAGAAATTATATTTACCTGTATTAAATTGGAAGTATTATTTAGCAATTTCAAAAGGTTACGCTTCATTGGTTTTTATTGTATAGGTCTATGAAGTTAATTAATTTTAAACACAAAACCCTCTTTTTTGCGCCTCTGGATGAGATTAAAAAAAAATGCTAAAACAGGTGTTTCTTTATTTTTATTACTAAGTATTTATTCTGAGTTTCATGATTCTAGAACAATCTAATTTTCTTTTTTCATACAAACTTTAACCCCCCTTTTCACCCCCTTTTTCCAAAATTTTCCACAATTTCTGTAGCCTATATCCTATTCTGAATTTGTTGGAATCGATTTGTGAACATTTCATTAATATCCTTTCAGTAGTTTTTACGTGATGTTCAGTCAAACAAACAAACAAACAAACAAACAAACAAACAAAAATTTTAAAAATGGTTTTAATATGTTCAGTTACCGATTTTAAGTCACCCTGGTCGGTTTTTTTTTTTAAATCTTCAATGTACAGATTTTTTGGTCTCAACGATTTTATTATATGTATAGATAGAGTCAACCCACAATAACTCTGCAATGAACCGACAACAAACAGACAAACAGACAACATTAGAAATCAAAAGTTGGTTCATGGCAATACTGATTTATAGTCAAACAACACGTTTTGATCTAGGATATTATTCTATCATTATTCATCATCATCATCATCATCATCACTAGCCTATATACTTACCACTGCTGGGTACATGCGTCCTCCCTGAATGATAGGGCTTACGCTGCCAATAGATACACAATATCATTATTAAGGATTTATAACTAGGTACCTACGCAGAACAGCGTGGGGTACTCGTAATAAAGTACGTCGTATCGTATAAGTATAATGTACTTAAGTTAGGTATTATACTTACTTACTTATTAAATTAATTCAGATAAATACATGCTCAAGGAAATAAAACGCAAATAAATTTTTGATGTATTTTTTTATTCACTAAATGACACATCTAAGTTAACTAAATATACAAAACTTAAAACTAAATAAATATACCTAACTATAAAAAGAAAACACCATCTAAAAGGCCCTCCTGCGGCATAGACCCCAACACACTGGCGGCATTACCTCTCTGTACAGCCAGAGAAATTCGCTGGGAGAGGTAAGCGCCAGCTCCACCACATCTAAGTCTAAAAATTCCACTCCTTCATACAATTCATCCTGTACCTCAACTTCTGAATCTTACAACATCTTATCAGGCATTGGAATTTTTTTTTAAATGTAAGAATCCTCTGAGCTAACGTTCAATTTGTTCTTTGATATTCTGTACAGAATTTGTGATTATAGTCTGAACAGCTTCACATAATTTACTTTGAAAAAACGAATATACAAGTTAAAACATAATAGGTACTATAACTTTGTTTCACCCTAATCCTCTTTAATTATATTATTTAATAAAAATAAAAATTAAAGAAAAAAAAATTGTAATCAAATATAAAGACTTACTGGTAGAGTTTAGAATTTCATGTAAACATTGCTCTTTTTGCTTACGGGTGGACACTATCTTCCTTTTACATTTTGGAAATGAGTCTAGAATATAAGTTTTCGAACTCCGCTTTTAATAGTTATAATCATTTTGAAAGCAAGATTCACTAAAAGATTGCAAGATTGTGGGCGTAGGTATAGATGGCAAAAAAAACAATCTTGCTAATAGTGGCCTAGGTCTTGCCACCTTAGGCTCTGTCTACCCCGTAAGGGATAAAGACGTGATTTGTGTATGCGTATATATGTACTGTATTCACTAAAAACGTCGACAAAATATTCATGAAATTCCAACAAGTCATTTTTGAGTGACGTGAAAAAAGTGTTACCAAAGCGTGATTTTTCTGGTTTGCCAATTAATATCTTATGCAGAGTTATCGTGGGACGATTCTATTATTTTCTCTCTAACGGAATTTAACTGGGGCACAGATAATATAATACAAGTAACTCGGGGCTGTTTTTTTAGTTACATCGCCATAGCAACACATGAATGTTTGACTATTTCAAATTCTTGCGTATTTTATTCTAATTGACTCTTACTCCGAAAATAAATACCATCAAGACGAACGTAAACAAGGGATAAATATTTATACTTCGTTTTATGTACGTCATAGTGAAAGGCAACTCTCGAATGATTGAACGATATCAGGTAAAAGTAAAATAGTTTCTATGTAATAAGTGATGTCATGAGGTAGTTAGGTAAGTTAAGTAAAGAAACTCGCTTATGTAGATCCTGTATACTAATTTGATTCTTAGAGGCCACCACAAATCCTCGTCATATTGACATTTACATCATTCGATGAGTACTATTGTAATAGTCTTTTTTACTATTTTAATATATAGGTATGTACGTATTATTATATATTTGAATATATTTTGTAAGGTTCTAAGGTGGCTAAGGAATGAAATTGGTTGACTATGTATACAGAGACTTATATTTATTTTCATAATCATGTTGACTTCAAAGACGCAAACCAAAACAATGTAATTGAAAAATTACTGACACGGGCGGAATATTGTAAATCTCTCCTCGATTCCACTTTAGGTAAGCGCCTTACACTAGAGAGGATTTCTTATTAGTTCTACACGACCGAAGAGGCTGTCAGACGCAAACGTGGGAACTAATCGTTTTGTCATCTCATCCCGTTTAGGTACTAAGTATACTAAGACACTAGAGCAACCTGCCACTTCTCACTAACGCATTCTACGATTTTTCTTACATAACTTCTAAGTAAAGCCTTTTATATACACGATTCGAGAACTATTGCACGAGTTGCGATACTTGCAATACATTGTGTGTGTGACCATAGACTTCTACGCGATCGATCTTTGAGGCACATAAAACAAGTCATATTTCTAAATAACACAAATCACTACCGTGATAAAAATACCCTAAGAAGCGCTTAGTGCTTAGTGTAAGTTCTTTGTTTCAACAAACATCTCGAACGCTTTTACGTCGAAGAAGGAGTCAAACACTGTGACATTATTTTGATACTGTGTCGTGCTGCTAGTGGAGCTGACGATTTGCCGTGGTAATTGATAAATTTACGCGAAAGCGTTCTAAACGATTTTTGTGTGAAAAAGGAACTAGAGGTTCTGAACTCCACTTATTTAATAACTAACGAATTTATGTTCGGTGAAAACGTAATCTGCGATGATTAGGTACGCTGCAAAGATGGCGTATGTCAGTCACTAGAGAATACGCCAACGCCGCTTTCAACTGTCGGTCGTCGCTGTAGCTGAATTCGGCTGGGAGTTTATTAGACTACGGTAATCTTTCCTCGATGCTGGAAAAAATATTACTTTAGTAGGCCTCGAAAGTTTTGACCAGAGTAAATTAAATTTGGTATCAACGTCGAATTTAATTTTCCACTCTTAAAAGTCAGGGTTTGTGCTAACGAGGCCGTCCAACTTTGCTTGTACCTACCTACCATTTAACAGTAAAAGTTAATAAGTTACCGTTTTATTCAGGGAAACAGTGTTTAATGATTTATAACATGATATTCAATCAAGCAATAAGCCTTTAATTCCTGTAAATTTGGTATCAAGTACTAGCGTATACCTCCGTTTTTAGTTATTTGTGCTACAGACCCTCCTGTAGTCCGAATGACAGATTAATGAAATGAAATAATGATATAATTAACAACAATTATTTTATGGTCTACTGTAGCAACTTGGAAGAGATTAGAGACATGCAATTAAAAAGTTAAAATAAAAAGCTAGTACACTAACCTAACCATGCTATTCTTGCGCGACGCAGACAAACTTGTGAGTAGAAACTATCTACAAGTGTCAGTTAAGTAGGTATCTTTAGTACGTCGGTGTATCTATTCACTAGCTTTTGCCCGCGGCTTCGCACGCGTGAACCATGAGCATTTCAAAGAACCTAGCAATTAAGCAAGCGAGCAACCAAACCTGCAAGCTTTCAAGCATACATGCAAGTATGCAAGCAGGCATGCAAGCCTTCAAGCATGTAAGTATGCAAGCAGGCATGCAAGCAGGCATGCAAGCAGGCATGCAGCAGGCATGCAAGCAGGCATGCAAGCAGGCATGCAAGCAGGCATGCAAGCAGGCATGCAAGCAGGCATGCAAGCAGGCATGCAAGCAGGCAAGCAAGCATGCATGCAAGTAAGCACCCATGCAAGCAAGCATGCAAGCATGCATGCAAGCAAGCGTGCAAGCAAGCATGCATGCAAGCAAGCGTGCAAGCAAGCATGCATGCAAGTAAGCACCCATGCAAGCAAGCATGCATGAAAGCAAGTATGCAATCAAGCATGCAAAGCAAGGACTCAAGCAAGCATGCAAGCCAGCCCCCGCATTGCCCCGATGCCTTAATTTTTCTGAACCTGTAAATATTGCAGGATTTTTATAAAACACACATACACATACACATACCGTCACGCCTCTTTCCCACAGGGGTAGGCAGAGACTACTTTATTGCACTTGCTACGATCCTGACATATTTCTTTCGCTTCATCCACAATCATCAATCTCTTCATACATGCTCGTCGGTTTCGGGTACTCCTGACCTGACCTTTTTATAAAACAAACCTAACCTAACCTATAGGGCTGTCCTAAAATACATCTTAAATAGCTTTTGCCCGCGACATCGTACGCGCTAAGATGTAAAATGAAAAAATAAGTTTTTTCCCGTTCCCGTGGAAATTTTGGGGAGTGCTTTCGGAGTACACTTAAAGCCTTTAAAGAAACACACGTTATAAATGTTAAGTCTCTTTCTTCCGCTGTTTCGTCTGGAAACGTAAAATCCGGTTTTTTCCCGTCCCTGTGGGCGTTTCGGAAAATCCTTTCTTAGTGTTCCCCTACACTCCCGAATAAACCTACGTGACAAATTTCAACTTTCCCCCGCTTTTCGTTTTTCCCGTTTCCGTAAGAATTTCGCCAAATAAAGCATTTCCCGAATATCTTACGGGAACGAAGAAGAAGAATTTTGGGAAATTATCTCATAATGCTCCTCTACACTCCCCAAGGAACCCACTTGCCAAATTTCAGCTTTCTACGACCAGTAAAACGTAAAATCCTGTTTTTTCCCGTTCCCGTGGGAATTTTGGAAAGTACTCTCTTAATGCTCCTCTACACTCCCGAAGCAACCTACATGCCGAATTTCAGCTTTCTGCAACCAGAAAACGAAAAGTCCCGTTTTTCCCGTTCCCGTGGGAATTTCGGGAAATCCTTGTGTAGCGCTCCCCTACACTCTCTAAGGGAAATTGAAGGCCAAATTTCAATTTTATACGACCAGTAAAACGAAAAATCGATCCCGTAGAACTGAATACATAAATCCCGTTTTTATCCCGTGGGAATTTCCAAAAAGCATTAGAACTTTATTTTACTATTATAATAACCTACTTCTATGCCAAATTTGAAGAGTCTAGTAATTATAGTTCATAGGATTTCGTTAAACTGAATACATAAATCCTGTTTTTTTCCTTATCCCGTGGGAATTACCAAAAATCCTGAAATAAGTTTCTTAGTTTTGTAATCACCTACTTTTGTATCAAATTTGAAGAGTTTACTTATTATAGTTACTGTGATAGCGTCACTCGGAATCGAATATATAATTCCCGTTTTTTCCTTATCCCGTGGGAATTTCCAAAAATCCTTTCTTAGCGGATGCCTACGTCATAAGATCCACCTGCATGCCAAATTTCAGCCCGATCCGTCCAGTGGTTTGGGCTGTGCGTTGATAGATCACTATGTCAGTCAGTCAGTCAGTCAGTCAGTCAGTCAGTCAGTCAGTCACCTTTGAATTATATATATATAGATAAATGATTATGTATTTGTTTTAAAAAAACTACTAGACGCTCAGCAGTGTCTACCCAAAATGCCAATAGCTTGTACATTTGCCACACTGAACGTGTGCATAAAGATAAGTTACAATTAATTTAATTATAGCGCTCGGATGTATAGTTGTAACAGTGTGTCTTAATTATATTTGAACAGATGGCTCTCTTTTAACTTTGTATTAAGTTCTTTGGTGTGATTATATCGAGTTGAAGATTATTTAATCAAGTTGACTTTCAAAGCGTTTTGAGCCAAATCATAGTTCGGGAACAAGTGTTACAGTTTTTAAGTTATGAGCAAGGAAAACAATATAAAATTATTAAATGTTGTAATAACATCTTCGTGTAAACAACGTGATATTTTTAACTAGATAGCTACTGTTATTTGCGCTCCGTTCAGTGGCAAGTGGTTGGCAAATTAGAAATTCAAAGTTTGTATCACACCATCTGTGTCACTCTCCTATTCCTATTCCTAATATTCTAAAAAAACCTTTAAGTAAATGTGAGCGGAGCTGCACGATACGAACTTCGAATTTCTAACTTCGAAGTATAAGGCTTATTTCACATTATCTTTTGCCATCGAGATCGCGACGGAAACCTTTTCTCAGCCGCGTAACCATCTGCGGCGGACATAACACGATTGCACTTAGACAATGTTGTGTCGCTCAGCGAAAACGACTAAATTTACCGACACGCTTTTGCTACAAGTAAATTGAGTATTATTAAGATATACAGCGACCCTTCTCTCTATTAGTTTATTTTATAGTTTTCCGCCTCATTTACGCCGTTAAGGTAGTTTATTCAAGTAGGGAGCAACCCAGCGGATGAAGGAAATTTAATTTTTTGTAGAGAAATTTTCAAGACACTTTCTTGATCGAAGATTTTGTCTCAATGTTAAGTTTTTGATTGGTATCTAGAACGAAACTTGGGCAATTAAGCAAGCTTTCTTCAGAGTTTAGCTTAAGTAATTAATCAAATTAATTTTACCGAACTTTTGACCTCATGTGAAAATTGATATTTTAGACCTTGGGTGAGTTATCTCCGCGAAGGTTTCGATTTAGTTTCCTGAATTTTATCTTTTACCTACTGTATCGGCTTAATACAATGCTTATAAAATTTTACATAGTAAGGGATTAAACCTCGAGTAGGTAAGAATAATAATAAGATGGTTAATTTTCACCACCAAAGCGATATTCAATAAAAAAAAATGTTGACCAGACACGGAGTTACGGGAGCCCATATATCTAGAGCTGTCGCGGAAGCGACCCGCGCCTAAACCAAATGTTGGCGTATGTCAATACGACTTTAGTTAATGCGGCTACATCTACATTTCAAAGTTTTTATTTGGTTCCGAACGAAAAGGTTATTATTAACAGGATTATTAAGGCTTCGTGCGTCTGCTTGTACGTTACGCAGTGCAAGTGAACGGAAATAAAAGCAGGTACCTATGCTATAAAATACAAAAATACAATATTTTTTTCTTGCAGGTGAGGTAATGGACTTGATGGCGCTGGTAGGTTCCGCGATCAACTTCGTCCTGTACTGCAGCATGAGCCGGCAGTTCCGCAGTACTTTCACGAGGCTGGCCCGGAAGGTGCTGCCGCTGCCGCTGCCGCTGCCTGGCCAGCAAGGCTCGGAGCAACTCACCACCACCACCAAAGCGTAGCATACACGGGCCGCGACCTCCTCCGTCGCGTACCTATGATAACTTCATAAAAGACTTACAAAACCCGGCAAAGAACACACATATCTCATGGAATCGAATCGTGAAATCAAAGAGTATGAAAATATTGTTTCTTGTTGCTCGTGATTGGATCGGTGGACCATGGGGAATTAAAGTGTAGTTAGTCGTTGTTTTTTCGCGTTATTCTGTGTGGGAGAAGTACCTGTGCGATACTGTCTGCAGGCAGCTGGTGGCTAGCGACCGCTCGTGACTATGATTCCTAGTAAAGTAGTCAGAGGACCATTGAAACTTAGAACCAAATTTTTTAATACAACATATTTCGTAAGTTAAGATACCTACTACATAAGTAGTATTAAATTTTGCTAACCCTAAAGTACTTATCAACGAATGTATGAATAAAAAGCATGTAAATCAAATTCTTTTTACGTAGCATTTAAACGTGTTGCTATAAAGCAGTATGTTTGTTTATTTAAATTTGTATTAAATTTTATTAGATAAAGAAATATGTTTCCAAAGTGGGATTAGCAGAGTTAGTAAGCTTCATGTAGATGTGTGTAAGTTTACCCATTGTAAATGAATCGTCAGGGTAAAGACAAACAGTATGGCGCTATCACGCGCTCAAAGTAAACGAAAACAGCAGTGTCGTTGGCGACGAACGTGCGATTGTAAATTGCCTCATAATATTTCGTTCATGCATACCCTTCAAACAATTTTAACTTTAATTTTCAATCAATTGTTTTGTTTGAATTCCAGCAACACTTGACGCTATACAACTTTAGTTTTGCAAGCACATTGACGTGTGGTACACAATTTTAATGACCGAAGCTTTGTTGTAAATAGAGAAAGTAATTAATAGTCGTATGTATCATTAATGTGTTTCTCTTCAAATTGAAGTTAAACGTCAAATAGAATATTGATTAAATTGCAGAAAAGGCCAATTAAAAGAAACAGACAAATCATACAGTATGAGGGCAATAGCAGTTCGAATTATAACTAAGTTTTTAAATGTCGCACGGCAAAACCACCCCATTACCTGTTATAGTAGACCCTAGTATTTGTCATAAATATGAACCTTTTCATCTCCTCACTTTTCGTATTCATCTAAATGTGACCAATAAGCTCTACTTACTCTAAATGCCCACTAATAAATGTGCCTATAGACCAATAAATGTTTCATGTCCACTTCAATAAAACTTTGTATACAACTTTAAGTGTACCCATTTATATATGTATGTATGAGCAGTAACAAGATAGCGAGGCCCTTCATACTATATTGATTATAACTACCACTGAAACAACTGTAGTAACGATAAAAATAATTTCTACGAAAAATAGATTCAGACGTCGTGTCACGTATAAGAAAATTGATATCGACATCTGGAACCTTGAACTTGGGATATTGTTCGGCAAAAAAGTAGTTGCTTTACATTATTATGATAAAAGTCACTGTGAATTTACACAGCCAAAAAACAGAATTATATAGAGGCAAATTCACTCAAACTTATAAATTGTTTATTTAGAAAGTTGTAGAATTTTGTCTCTAAACATACGAAAATATTTTTTATTTATTTTTGACGTTAGGCATAACAATGTTTTTGCTATTACATTCGTTACGACTTGAATGACAGGTACCTATATGCGTTTGTTTGCTAGTTAGTTAAGCTTAGTACTTCGGTTCAAGTTATTGAAATGTAACGTTTACCCACTCGCCAACAAATGAATACTACTTAATTTAACCTATTTCAATCGTAAATGTCATAGTAAGCTAGGGTTCCAGATTCATTATGTATTCAATAAAAAATAACTAATTAAACTTACTTCGATTAGGTACCACGATATAGAACAGTAAATAATTTAAAAAGAAATTAAATGACTAGTAACACCGGTAAAACATCCATTACTCAGTGGCACCACTCAATAAAATATTTTCTGGATTGAATGTGACTTGATTTTACTGTTTCTGGTCACGGCTCACGTCGCATTTACGTATCCAAACCGGAGTAGGACCCAAAAGTTTGCTTGACAAATGCTCCATCTCGGATAAAGCCTATCACCACCCAACATTAAAATAAAAGTTGGTGCCTCGCTGCCTCATTCAATTTACCAATCAGAAGGAAAAATGTTTTAGCTAGTTAATTTTGAAAGACGTTCAATATTCTTCAAAGTTTCTTTGGCAGTCGTACGCTCGTATGGTGCAAGTGTATGTGTTGTAGTCAATTAAAATCGAGGATAATATTCATTGTAGAACTCACGAACAATTTTAATATTCATAACGATTTCAGTCACCTGTTTTTTGAATACGAATTGGAATGAAAATAAGGGGTTGACTTTAGTAATTGTCGGGTATGGGCGAACCGGGCATAATTTTGATTACGTGGGTCTTTTTAAAACATGTGGAATATTTATGAGTTTTGGTTTCGGTTCACGAGCCTAAAGCTGAAAGCTATTACCGAGGCTATGTCGCCCGCATTAAGCTGCATTTCAGCAGGCACGTGCAGGTAAGTTGACATACCTGTAAATATTTGTTACTATAGTACTAACTTGTATAAATCTGGAAATAAGACGTAATAGTGAAATGTATTAGATTGTAATATACTTCTACTTATAGCTAGTTAATCCGGGTGTTTTGCTAAAAGCGCAGTTGGAGTCTGTAATTTCATACGAACATTGTAAATTTCTTAGTATTAGATTAGTTATTAAGTGGATCAGTACCTACCTATGTCTGTCTAGTCGCCGATATTATCATAATATTAACATTATATTTTTCGCATAAAACAAAGCATGTCAGTAAAGAAATTAATTATTAGTCGTTATTTTATTTTGCTAACTCCGAATGAAACGAATACACAGTACTGAAAACCGTGACAAAGATAAATATAAGTTTTTTATGCGTTAGAATTACAATTAGGCTACCAGCCAATTTTTCCACCATCGCTTTACACAAGCGCGAGATAAAATACTTTGAGATGATACTGAATAACAGCAAATAAGCATGTCTATATGTCACAAAAACATGGTTGAACTGTCCCGATACCGTTATATAGCTATGTATGATACGAGCACGATATATTAACATGACTATCTCAATAGACTAATCTATTTACCTATCCCACCTAGCCATTTTCGGCTACAGACTAGACTTAATTACTACAATCAGACAAAACCCGACATTTATATCAGTGCCGAATCTCCCTACTTCTACCTATCGCTATAAGACTTGAGATTTCAGAGTCCATTGAATAACGCCAAGTCAGACACGCAGGATAAGTATAGGTATCAAAGTGCGCAATAAGTGCTCGTTTTATGCACTAGGGTACCCTCTCGTCTATCCACCCCTTGGTTCAATGGATCGGAGAACCGCTATGATTGGAAGTAGGGCAGATGCAGTTCCTGATAACGACACAGTGCACCCTGGGCATCGGTTGATGATTTCCTGGCAGATTTTAAGGGATATCGTTATCCGTTGGCTAAGAGCCCGACGGGGGGGGGGGGGGGGGCGGTTTCCTTCGACCATGTTCTACTGTACAACGTTGCCGACGTTTTTGTCACAAGATTTTTGAATACAGTATCGATTGATGGGGCCATATTAAAAAGAAGAAGAAGACCTAGCTGCCTTCAGGCTTTCGACAAGTGCCTAGTTGTCATTCCACTGGAAGTGAATTGCTTGATCGCCGAGTCAACACTACTTTTACGGACGCAAGCCGTACAGACTCTAGCCCAGGGACATATATTACTAGACATAAGGATAGTCAATGTCACAGTGCTTGACCCCCCTTAAACAGTTTTAGTCCAATCGACGACTTGGTTCGCCGGAGTGTGGCCATTTTGAGCAGAAGCTACTTGGAGCCACTGATGAGAGGATTGTAGGCCATCAATATACAGAAATAGCCATGGGGCAGGATCGAGCGAGCAAAGCAAACGAGATCAAGGATGCGGAGCAGATGACATTCATGATACTATATTACGGCAAATAGTTATGCCTCTAGCGATACAACTATATCTATCACAGTTTCAACCATTTTATACAAAATTTAATGTACTGTACTGTACCTACATAGTTATTTCAGCACAGCTATATAATCAACTGATATCTTCAAGTCATTATAAAGTAAATCGATTGTAGAACGTAGACATCTTAAGCGGAAAGTGATACATCGTTGTTTGGAAATAAAATTGTCGATCCGGTCCCAAGGCGGCGACTCCGGCTCGAGTCGCGGCAATCGACGGCTCTGACATAAACATAATAAGAAATCCACTTTGTATCATCGATGGTCCAAAGCCCCTTCCATCGGCCCTTTCCGTTTCTTCCGTGTTATAATAATTAATGAAAGGAGAAGTTTTAGACAATTTACCTCAAGGAGTCAGATTTCAGTTTAATGAATGTTTAATGAAGGCATGTTTCTAGGGAGCTCTTTGTGTTGAAGATTTTGAACACAATCCTCCTTAAATCTCAGGATTTAATTATCATTAACTTATCGGTTTTATCACAGAGCAGACTTGAGAGTTTTTTTGTTCAAACAGCGGAACGCGAGTCCCTGAGTCCCTATTATTGCGGTTTAAATATCATGAAGGCTTATTGTCATTTGTATTGTGTGTACATGACGACTTTAATACATACATACATACATACACAAATCACGTCTTTATCCCTAACGGGGTAGACAGAGCCTAAGGTAACAGGTACCTACAGGCCACATTTAGCAAGATTGTGGGCGTATTGGTGGAAAATGGAATCAAAATAGTGATGGGTTGCTAGCCTCATCGCCTATAACATGATTCCTATGATTTTCGCCCATTCCCCCTCGATGGGCTTTTACCATCTGCGCGGGTAGAGAAGCAGTTGGTATTGCGACTTTAATAGTTTAAATATATTTGATAAATAGATTCCAGTTTAATAGTTTTTAGTGTTTTAGCTATTTCAATGGCCCTCTGCAAGTATTTATTTTTAATGCAGTACCTACCTAGTTTGCAACTTTCCCCCTTCGCAACTTTATTATAAGTTTATATTCAACGAAGCAATATGAAAGAAATAAAACATTTAAATCTTCTGTGTCGTTTAAATCGCTCGAGGATCGTTACTCGAGTTTTCCAACCATAAACTTTTTACTAACTTACTTTAATTCAATGGACCCAGTCGCTAGAGGCCCATATTAAATCTGGAGGAGGTAAATTTCATCCGAAATCTAATCATAGAAACCGTCAATAGCGAAGAAGTAATAGATGAACTTTTTCTATGAAATATTATTGTAGGTACTTACTCTTTAACTTCATTTTGTTTGCCTTGACGACATTGCGCCGATCTAGTGTTGAAAAACAGTCTGAATAAACTGTTTTTACATAGGTAAACAGTTCACAACATAAATTGGGTAAGAATTTCAGAAAAATGTATGTGCAACCTATCTTCCAGTTCAGGAAGTCAAAGCTACCTACTTATACCTATTTCGGGAAATTTACGAGTAAAGTGCATAATCAAAATAAAAGAAAAGGGACATAGAAAGAACAAGACAAGTGATTCCTGAATTGGATAACGATGTACGCGACATGCCGGACTGTGGGCAATATGGCCGTCTTATTGACCTACTTTTTAAGAATGCGATCCCTCAAAAGGAAAGGGACACCGAACCCTCATGTTGAGGACCTGCCGCTCTTCTGAAAAGGAGACTAAAAAATGAGTTAGAAAAACACAGGATTAATTAAAAAAAAAACCACAAGCACAATCAAACGAGATTATTGTTTTTAAAACCAGCAAATTGATTGGAACTTTTGAATATTTCTTTGTTATTAACAGAATATCACCTGCCCGGCTAGCACGAGAGCAGGCGAGAGTCGTAATCGCAACGCGCGCGAGATAGACCACCCGTCTATTTCTAGAACGAACAGTAAGAAAAAGACGGGCAAGCTATATCGCGCGCGACGCGACTCTTGCGCGCCTTCGTGCTAGACGTGCTGCTGACTTAAGGTCCGACCACACCGGTGCGTAAAAGATGTTGACGGTGCTTTTACGCAACAAAATGTATGAAAAAACGTGACGCCTACACGTCATTGCGTATACGTTGCGGTGTTCTCGCTCTTTTAATAAGAAAATATCTAACTCATCTCACACTCATTTCATGGAACATATTTTCATAGTTTTATAGTAACAGTAGGTTGGTATGAAATTCCATTAACTAAGTAATTCAAATATTATTATTATATACTCACGAGCAAAAATAACGGGTAATTTTTCATACAATTACCTATGTATGGGAAGTGACCCGTTATTTTTTTATAAGACGACACACGAGTAATGTTTGAACGATGTTTTTAGGGTTCCGTACCTCAAAAGGAAAAAACGGAACCCTTATAGGATCACTTTGTTGTCCGTCTGTCCGTCCGTCCGTCCGTCTGTCAAGACCCTTTTTCTCAGGAACGCGTGGAGGTATCAAGCTGAAATTTATATCAAATACTTAGGTCTACTGCCCCTTGGAGCTGTGAAAAAATCAAAATTCTAAGCCAACGCAATCAAAAGATACAGCCGTTTATGCCGCAAATTTTCAACTCTCAAGGGAATCAAAACCTACAAGGTAGTTCCCATGAACGCAGAATTTTGAAATTTGGTATGAAGGTAGGTCTTATAGCACAGATTAAAGAATAATTGCGAAAACCGTAAATGTGTATGTATGTCTGTATATAGCAGTGACCAATATAAAGTAACCCCACACTGCGTACATTTTGCTTTGGAGCAGGGCTCTGCTTACACTGGTTTTATATATTTATAGATAATGATACGGAACCCTCGGTGCGCGAGTCCGACTCGCACTTGACCGGTTTTTTAAATTATTAACTCTGTGAAAATAAACCTAGAAAATATATAGGTGAAATAAGATCTTGTTTGTAGGCTCCATTGTAAATAGTTAATTATTGATTTGTCTCTAAGATATTAAAAAAAAAATAGTGGTCATGAATTCAAAGCCGATAGTTTCATTAATCAAGACCAGAGTGTTGTGAACAGCGTTTTTTATTGAAACAAATGTGCGAAATGTTCTTATGAAGCACTTACCCACTCTTCAGTGAGACAAAAAGTAATCACTCTCGGGGAATTGTTAGCATTACAAAGCAACGTAAAGCTAAACGGTAAGTACCGGATTATTGTGAAAATGTCAAAGGCAAATTTTTATGGTTTTTCAAGAAGAAATAGCCCGAGTATTCGATTTAGCTTTAAAGTAGACAGAATTGAGTATGTAGGTAGGTACTAAACGTAAACGTTTATAATGGAATTCATTGAACTTTATAATGACAGGACAAACATTAACAATAATTAAATTCATAGATAAATTATTTGTAGTACTTCTGAACATTTCCAGGTACATCTGGATATTTATGTTACAAGTGCTCTTGTTTTCCCTATGCATACAATATTACCATTATTTTGTAAAGAGGGTCAATAGGTATACTTACGATTATTAGATAGCAGCGAGGTGAATAGTGTTTCAAATGTTGTGTGCGCTAGCGCGTTCGCTTGATAGTTTAACAGAAAAATAAATAAAGAAAAATATCGCAGGACAATTTACGCCAATTGATGAAGTCAAAAAGTTACCAAAAATATTCGACTTTCTAAAAAATACTTGAATAGTGGCGTTTCGTAACACAGTCCTACCGTATTTATATTTATAACATGAATACGTCAAGCTCACACATTGTATTTAGGTAGTATGTATAGTGGTTAGGGGAAAACAAACAAGAAAAACACACTGTATAGTATACAAATGTTGGTACTATAACGACATGTAAATAAATTTACCATCACGTAAATCCTCAAGGCAAACACGAGAAGTTAAAATGTTTTATCACGTTATAATTTTGTAGAACATGTCGCCCTAAGTAGGAGTTTCCGGTTTTTCCTTATAATTTATTTCGGCTATTATTCCTTGGTTTATTCCCCGGATTTGCAGGGCCCTTACGCGGCGGCCGTGCTTGTTGTCCCTAATGCCTCCCTTATACGGCTCCCGGACCGACTGACTTCCAGCGGACCATATCTTAATTTTATACAAAATATATTTTTAGTCGCGTCAATTCATCTCTGTCGCTTGTGTGTTGAAGAAAAAATAAACGCGACTGTGAATTGGAGATAATAGATAAAGAAAAAAGGTTGGTTTCAAACGCAACTTCGACAGTAATAAACACCTAGGTATTTATTGTTGGGGATACCCAGTATTTTGTCTGACTTTTGTTATATGTACACCTACATGATTATGCAGATTATGACCTACTAACTATTTACCAATTTAGGTACTCTTTTGTTTAATTCTAGTAGGTAAACAAATGACCTACTCGTATGATCTTATGTTAGCTTTTAAAAAACAGTTCAAATTGCTGATGTACTTAGATACATGTATTTCAATTAATACACATGATCGTCGAATAACACGCTTGTAAACAATTTAAACAAAGAGCCAAAAACTTAAGACAGAGAAACGAAAGTGCGTAACCGTTTAATTGTTGGCCTAAGCTTTAAATCCTTTTGATGTAGTTTAATACTTTGAAGTGTGCTTAAAAGCCTATTAAGCTCTTTGAGTGGATAGTTAAGTTCATGTCTAGGAGATAACGCACGCAAACACAATTAGACATATAATTAAGTTAGCACCAGATCTGGCTGTCAAGTTACTATGTACTTAGTAAGGAAGATAAATTCACTAACACAGCTAGATCAGATCAATACACTTAACTGTGTGTTTGGTGTTGGTCTCGTCTGTCGAGATGGCGCATTACGATTTCAAAAGGTACAGATGTGAACTATAACTCATAATTTCATTCATTGAAATTAAGTACCTACTTCATTATTCGTTATTGCATAAGTTAGTAGTTCATGAAGTAGTGTCTACTGAGTCTTGACGACATTTTGCAGCTCAATGAAAGTCTAAATTCATCGGAATTGTGATCAGGAAACAAGAACTTCTCTCGAGGTCACCGTACTACTATGTTTTCCTGAGCGGAAATTTCTCCTGTAACAGTTCTCGGTAAGTACTCCGTTTTCCAATACATAAAATTAAATGCATTTCCCGATTCACAAGATGGATGGGGCGCACTCCCGACGTTCCGGCAGTTGTGAAATAAAAGGCACGCTTCATCGATAAATTTATCTCATAACAGTGTCAGAGCTCCGACGACTTACCCATTACCGATATCTGGAAAATCGAAGTTCTTTGAATTTGGAATGCTAGTGCTGAAATTATTTACTTGTCGCAAATAAAAATGCGAAAATGATTGTGATAGAGCTTATGTTTGATTTTAACTTCATTTCCAATTATATACAGAATTAGCAACAAATCCGTATCGACTCGCTTATAAATGTTTTTCAGATTTCTTTCATTCTAATTGACACGTTTCAAAATGTACACCGTCAAGGGAGAGATTTAATTTTAAAACAAAACTTACGATGAAAAACTCAGAAGAATGTTCATTCAAAGAAACTCGATTACCTGCTGAAATATCCCAGATATTTAAGCTATTATGCCGTCATTTTGTGTATTTTTGCAAAATAAGATGGTGTTTGAAAAAGACGACAGTATGACAGAATGTGAGGTTGTGATTGCGGGTAAGAAAGTCGAACAGGTAAAAGAGTTTGTATATCTGGGATCGGCGTTTACGAAAGATGGGAAAAGTGAAAGTGATATTGAAAGAAGAGTGAATGCAGGAAACATGGTAAATGGGGCGCTGCGCGCCTTTGTGAGCAGTGAGAAGGTGTCGAAGAAGGCGCGTCTGGCTGTTCACAGAGGGGTGCTTGTTCCAACATTAATGTACGGTAGCGAGACTTGGGTATGGCAAAAGAAGCATGAGAGTAGAATAAATGCAGTAGAAATGAGAGCGTTAAGAAGTATGGAAGGTGTATCACTGAAAGATAGAATAAGGAATAGTGTGATAAGGGAACGTGCTGGTGTGAAAGAGGATATAGTGACTAGGATAGAAAAAAGTATGCTTAGTTGGTTTGGTCACGTAGAGCGGATGGATGAAAGTAGACTAACTAAACAGATCTATATGGGGAGTGTGAATGGTAACGTTAGGAGGGGAAGGCCTAGACGGACGTTTCGAGACCAAGTAGGAGACGTTTTGGAAAAAGGTCAGGTCAGGAGTACCCGAAACCGACGAGCATGTATGAAGAGATTAATGAATGTGGATGAAGCGAAAGAAGTATGTCAGGATCGTAGCAAGTGGAACAAAGTAGTCTCTGCCTACCCCTGTGGGAAAGAGGCGTGACGGTATGTATGTATGTATGTATGCAATATAAGAAATATGTCCATTTAAATTTGAAAAACTAATCAGAGAGCAGTGGTGAAAAAGGACCTATACCAAGTAGATGAAAACAAAAAAGAGCTACCTACTTTGCTACTTCGCAACGACAAGTGAAACACAGCTATTTCATATAAATCAACACAGTCATGTCACACAGGGCCGACTATCAGCAACACTGCACAAGATACTACTTAACGCGCATAGAACTCTATACAAGTTGATTTTTACAACTACTAAATATGAGTACACTGTTTAGTCTACATAGCACAACAACCAACCAACGATGTAACTAGTAACTAAACAACATTCAAAGAAACCCTTAATTAACAGCTTTTGTTTCTGTGTTTATTTCTTTAAAGAATAAAGTACAATGTCATGCAAAATCCTTTCCCATCGTATTATCCCGGAAATGTTCGCATTTGTATGGTAGGTATTTGTCATGCTACTTCAGTAAGACTCATAATAATATGTAGACACGTCGGCATCATTCGGAAGTAATCGTAAATTACTATTAGTATGTTCACGATGAGAAAGGATTATTTACTTCGTCAGTATTAACTTACACTTGCTTATTGTTCCTAAACGACAAGCCATTTTTTTCCAATAACTAGCATCTAAAACCATTTCGTCATTTAGTTGGATAACTCCGCCATACATGTAGTTTTCTGAAAGTAGTTTACGCATTATTGTTTGTTCTTTCCATTTATGTAACTATTATTAATAGCAAGGTCTGATCCTGACCTTTGTCCTTAAATAAATTATGAGTAATTTGTTCACGACTAGGTCCTGCATTAGGCAACGCCACGAACTTTATTTTGAAACTAATTGCCTCTTTGCACAGATCGAATAACTTTGAAGTTACTCCGAACGGCTTCGAAGGACCTATTTTAACTTGACGTATACTTAAAAACTACTCAAAGTCTTGACTACATCGCCCGTCAAATGATTGAAAGTTACTCAAAACCGAGGTTTTGGTAGGTATGCACGAAAAGCTAGTGCTGTTTTGAGCGTAAAATATTACTGTAAACTTCCTGAAACGTTTCAGTAAACATCCAGAATTAGTCATTGAGATTAGTAAATGTAGTAATAGGTGCAATTCGATTCGAATATTATTCTCTTATTTTACGTTAAAAACTGTTGTAATGTATTGCGGTAATAATCTATACATATAAATACGAGGGCGACACTGAAAGTTTTTAGAACTGGCCTCTTGTAAACAATATAATAAAAAAGTAAGTTTAAATTTTGAAAATGGAACTCTTTACCAATATTATTGAGTATATATTTCTTTCATTTGTCATTTGTTTTATGATTTGGCGGCAAATTGAAAATTGTCTGTGTCACGTCAACATGAATGTAACGCGAGAAAATTTCCGTGCAATGATTTTTTATGACTTTCGATGTCATTTAAGTCAACAAGAAAGCTATGATAGACTTCGATTGGCCTTTCATGATGAAGCCCCATCTCGTGCGACTATTTACAACTGGTTTAGTGAGTTTAAACGTGGTCGCACTAATCTCACCGATGATCTGCGTGAGGGACGGCCTTCTACGGCGACGACTGAAAATAACATCAGTGTTGTGCGGCGTATGATAGAGACAGACAAAAGAGTGACGTATCAGCAGATTCGGACAAGCTTAGGCATCGGTATGAGTCAAGTGCATAAAATCCTCCATGAACATTTAGCGGTCAGGAAGCTTTGCGCCCGATGGATACCTCATAATTTGACCGAGGCCCAAAAACTCCGTCGGGTTGATTGGTGCCGTGAAATGATTCAAAGATTTAACGGAGGTGACTCAAATGCTGTGTTCGACATCCTTACGGGTGATGAAAGCTGGATTTACTGTTATGATCCAGAAACCAAGAGACAGTCTGCTCAATGGGTGTTTCCTTTCGAGGAGTTGCCAACTAAAGTGAAGAGAGGTCGAAGCGTGGGAAAAAAGATGGTGGCCTCGTTCTTCGGGAAGACAGGTCACTATGCGACAATTGTTTTAGAGGATCAAAAAACAGTTACTGCCGAGTGGTACAGTAACAATTGTTTGCCACTTGTATTGGAAAAAGTTCGGGAGAAACGACCTCGAAGTAGGATCCTTCTTCACCACGACAACGCCTCGTCGCACACCGCCAGGCGAACGATCGACTATTTAGTGACGTCAGACGTGGAATTACTGGGTCACCCGCCGTATAGCCCCGACCTCGCACCTTGCGATTTTTATTTATTCCCGAAAATAAAAGAAAAACTTCGAGGAAAACTTTTTATGAACACCGAGGAAGCAGTGGGTGCGTTTCAAAAGGCCGTCGAAGAGACCCCTAAGGACGAGTGGGCTAAGTGCTTTTCTCAGTGGTTCCATCGGATGCAGCGATGTATTAATGTGAATGGACACTATTTTGAAAAGATATAATAAAACTAATAACTTGCTAGTTTGCTCAGTTTTTGATTTTCTAAGAACTTTCAGTTTGACCCTCGTATAATAAAACCGAAGAGGGTCGAAAGTCTGCACATGGAAGATATTAAAAAAAAAATTGGTTGAGGATACTTAAATAGAATCGATAACTGGACACGTTCCAACAGTTTTAGAATTTTTGACTGTTTATCTGTTTGTCTGTATATTTGCGAGCGCATCACGTGAAAACGGCCGAACTAATTTTAATGCAAATTTTACTAATCTGTTGAGAAAATCACCGGTTAGGCTACTTTTTATCCCGGAAAATTGCATAGTTCCCGCGGGTTAGCATTAATGATGTCAAAAGTCGCAGCTGCCTAGAGTCGCAACGTAAATAAATATTTCTTCAGTATCAATAGAGAAGAGAAGAGATTTTTCAAAATTCTCACGGGATAGGCAATTAAATGAAGTTTATAAGTTCAGTGAAAAGGGAGCTTATCTCTATAACTATAATTACTAGATTCTTGAAATTTGGCACACACGTAGGGAATCCTAACTGCTGAAAATTAAATTTAAAGACTTTTCGAAATTCCCAATGCATAGGTCTCCCTAAAAGGGATTTATATTATTATTATTACTTCGAAATGTTCTTATCTCCGTAAACATTATTACTAGAATCTTTTAATATGGAATACTAGTAGGTAATTATGATATCTGAAAACTGATTTCAGGATTTTGCTAATTCCCGTGGGATAAGAAAAAAGTATAACGACATGCTAATAGTTTCTTCGTATTTAGCAGACATATTCCTTGATGATCAAAGAGGTGCACTTCAAAGGGATTTTCCAATTTTCCCACGGGATAAAAGGACGGTATAGAAAATATAGACTTTGTATTTAATAGAAATGTTCTTTGAAGACCACGTAGGTGTCCGTCCATAAGAAAAGATTTTTAGGATAAAAAATAGTGGAAATAGGTGTCCATGCAACAAACTGGTTTATTTCGTTGAGGTTGGTAGGTAGTACAAAACCCTTCGTGCTAAAGTAGACTCGCATTTGCCTGGTTTTTGTACATTTTCGATGGGAGCGAGGAAGAACTTTTGGCGCAAATTTTGATTCTGCGCCGACGAAGTCGCGGGCAAAAGCCCACATAAAATACAACCGAATTGAGAACCATCTCCTTTTTTTGAAGTCGGTTAAAAAGTATACACAGTAACTGAACAGGACAGGTCGACAAGTTTAAAATAATGACATTGAGGCGGTAAGTAGGTAAAATGTTCAGTTATTTTTTAACAGACCTATATGTTGAAAGTTTACAACTTCTAAGGACGTTATGAATGAAACTCAGTTTTTCCATGACAGATGAAAATTTCAAATTGTTTTATCGCGACCATTGCTGACAGCTCTAGCTTCGGGAATAAATCACGCTATTGATTCCACTGTCTGCAATAAACAGTAAAGGGTCCTTTATTTAGATTTATTCTATCGTTCTCCTCCTCTTTCATGGCAACCCAAAATTAGAACTTTATAAACTCAAAATCAATTTGTTTGAGTGTCTAAGGCGTGTGTAACTATTTTAGTAGGAAGCACTGTTATAATTGTCTTCGTAAATAATTGAAGTCTTTATTACGAATGTTAAGCTCGTGCATCTGTCGGCTAACAATGATTTTCAAGAGCAGTTTGTCTGCTTCACGTAAGAATGAAACGCGTAAAAAACAATACTTGGGAGCACGGGTCGGAACTATTTTTGTAGTACTATCCGTCTGCGCCGACCGGCGAGCATTCTAAAATCACAAGATAGAAATATTGAGAGATCTCACTAGATTCCATTCCATTCCATTACTCAGGCACGGGTGTTACACTTCACAAGAGCCACAACACATTTTTCTATTTCAGTGGGTGTTGGAGTCTATTCAGTTTAATAGTTTCTATGGTTATCTGACCAACATTTATTCGAGTAGTAGAAATTGCGTATGCGTAGCAATATTGGCATAAAATATGACCAAATAGTTGGAACAGAACTATTTTTTGTCCGAGTTTTGCCCTCGTTGCTGAACTTAATACCTACTCTGTGGGAATTTCCAAAAAAATTCGTTTCTACTACACCTTAGCGTTGTCAAGGTGATCTTTCAGTCCATATATTAGCTTTATTGATTGCCTTGTTTTGACTATGTGTTGTCCATTAAAAATATCTCCAATCTTAATAGGCAGCATTATTTAGGCAGTGTGGTCAATTTATATTTGTTACTAGACAGAAACCAAAAATAAATTTTAGACCTATTTCATTAGTTGCACTATAAGACCTACTTTCGTATCAAATTTCAAATTTCTAGGGCAACTTTATGGACAACGTATGGGTAACGTCAAAGTGACATACCACCTTCTTCCTTCAAATATTAAGTCATTATTTCCTAACCCGTCCTTTTATCTCGTGAGAAATTTGCAAAATCCCTTCTAAATGCTCTTTTTTGATCCTCGAGGAACATATCGGCCAAATACCATAATGATCCTTTTTATTTCTTATCTCAGGGGAATTTTGCAAAATATAGAAGTTTTCAGATATCATAATTACCTCTCGGTATGTCAAGTTTAAAGATTCTAGTAATAATAGTTACGGAGAAAGGACCATTTCAAAGTAAGTCTATAACTTACAATCCTTCAAAATGCTGTACTAATATAATACAGTGACTTTCGAGACATTCCAACTTTAAAAAGTATTTACCTTGTATGTGCCAGGCTCTTATTTGAGTTCAACCTTTTTTGAATGAAATGGGATTTGGTTTTCAAACATGACTATGTCGAAATAAAATGTAAATTAAATCAAGAGCACTAAGGAGTATTGATATCAACTTCGAAGCAAATCACCCCCAAAACAACTTTGTACCCCTTAACCCTGTTAGGGGATTAATTTCAAGAAATTACGAAACACGGGTTCCATCAATTCTATTAAAGAAGTTTATGCAAAATTTGACGTATATCGGACCAAGGAATCACGCTGTTCCATATAAACTTAGCTCCCATTTGTCACACCCTGAGAGGTAGAATTTCGAATAATCCTTTCTTACCGGATGCCTACGTCATACAAAGAATACACCCTCCAAGTTTCAGGTCTCTACGATGAGCGGTTTAGGCTGTGCGTTGATCCGTCAGTCATTCAGGACAAAGCATTTTAATTATGTATATGTAGATTTAAAAAATATCTGGCACTTGATTTAAATTTTATAAATTTATAGTTTAATAGCTCTAACAAAGTGAGTAAGTATCTATTCTATTCTATTTGATGTGGAATTAGTCACTGTACGACGTCGATTGCTCCTAAATACCGCACGGAAGTCCATAATCCCAATTTTGGTTTCAGTCCTAGTTTCAGCAGGTATTATGCTGACCAAAACTAAACGAAACCTAATCTCCTATTCAACGCCGATACTAAACTGAAATCATTCAAACATGAGAGAGAGATATCTATTCCAGCTAACCAAGACAGTGTATATAAGTACGACCCGATCTATAAAGAACAAACAAAATCTTTCCACATTGTGTTTCAAACCAACCGGTAATAAGTGAACGGTACGGAGTGACAGTGATTGACAGCCAGAGAGTTTTATATTATCTTAAACGGAACATCAGGTAAGGAGAGAGGTGAAATGAAGAGGCGTTAGTGGCTAACAGAAGCTTACGTTCCGAAAAACACATAAATGACGGCTCGAAATGTAAAAAATATACAATTTTTCGGGTAAGTCTCGATCTCCGACGAAAGACAAAAATAGACAGACAGATCAAAATATGGATCATAAGGAATAACAAAGTTCCGAAGGCGGTCGCCACGCGCGTCACGATTATCGACAGTGTCACTAAGGTAACAAAGGAATTACATATTATTCAAAATAGTTGTAAGTAAACAACCCACAAAATGGGGAAAAAGTTTTAAAATCTTACTTATTTCTTACTTTATTGCAACCAAGATAATCAGAGTAGATCAAACTCATGAACTTTGCTTACTTACCTGCCATCCATTTCATCCAATTCTTATCTTTCATCTAAGATTTAAAACGTCTTTTGTTTACATAAAAGAGAAAAGTTTATTTGCAAACGTTTCTCAGCGATACAAAGCATTTAACTAACTTGTCCATTAGTGGCGCAGAAGGTGTTGTTTCGCGAACATTTTCTTGAAGTTCCTTGTGTGGTCTGACGTATAGGTCCTTCTCTTAAGAAGTTTGCGGTGAGCTCTAGAGTTCTGCCAACAACACAGCTGGCTTAGATATATTAAATTTGTTATCATAGAGTTATTATTATTAAGCAAAGAAACATTATAAAGTGCTTCTCTCGCTAATAGTAGGTGTTATTATTACTGGGGCGGCAAATGCGGCCCAAAGTTTCACAAGCATACTCAACAGGCGTCCGGCATACGTACTTTACTTTACGTAATCAGTCTGATATATGATTTAAGTGTCATGTTAATAAAGTTGATAACGATATTCAATATTATTTCACGCAAGCCAAACAAGCCCGTCGTCCCAACTATTTAATGGATGTTTATTCAAACTACATATTATTATGAAAGTGTTGATCTATTTGAACGAGCATTGGTGGTCACTCTTGATTAAATACCACTCTATTTTATTTTTAGAATCAGTAATATAATATATAAAATAATGTAATTTGTTAAAGAAGTAAATATATCAGGGGTAATCTTTATGAGATATTTTCGAACTAAAAGTAGAACATGAATGAAAGCATGGCTCGGCTGTTATAAAGAATATACTCGCTTAGTCGGGTGAAATGATTAGAAACGGAGATAGAATTGCATAATATATCTAAATTGGCCACCATTTATTTGTTGTTATTACTTTGGTACTTTGCAATGCTTGTTATACGTGTGAAAATAAATTACCTACGGATTAAATTCGATGTTTGCTTTAAGCTTGAAAATAGGTATATCAGATCAATCAGCAAGCGGTATAGGGAAATGGAGACCCTCGGTACCATACGTAGCCAGTGCCAGCCACCCATGAATTGGGAATAATTCGATTCGCTTCGTTAGTTGCTCTTTCACGGTTCGAATAAAGTCAAATATGTAAGTCAAATTGATGTCATATCATGGCACAGATCCTCTAATTTCATGTCAATTGTCTGTCAATAAGTAATGACAGAGGGTACATATTTTTTCCTTTTCAAAAGCGCAGTGTCTCTTAGAATTTAATACAAACAATTATTACATGCGCCTTCATTCATTCATAATACTGACTAAAATTCTGGAATATTTGTTGATGTGTAACTAATAATGGACCATACCTCAAAAACTCCCTCTCAATTTGAGAGGAAGCCTACACCCAGCAGTGAGACGTTTATAGGCTTATGATAACGACTTATAAACTTGCTTATTTCTTGAAACTACGACTTACCTATAACTTTTACACGCTGCGGAAAATACCAACTTTTATCAAGATAACATTCTCAATTTACTTTCAAGACTAGTGAATCAGCAGTATTATAATAGAATTTGTAACTTAAGAAAATTACTGTTCAGAAATTGTTTTCTGAACCCGAGTGGAGGTGTAAAGATGAATCTATTCTCAAAAACTTACACGGGGCGTCATTATACCTGGGGAAACGACTGAGACCTTTTAAAGCACCTATCATTTCTGCGTGTGTATATCAAAGGCTTTGTGTAATGTGAACCTTTTGAAAATTTCGGTTAAGCAAGTGTTAGACAAAAATTTGAAACAAATTCGCAATAAGAATTTTGATTCTAAACACATAGGAAGACATTTTTTTTAACTTAGTATTTTCGCGAATTCCTGCTTTTGATACTTGACGAATTCTGAAAAAGATTGCCCGTATGTTTCAATATTATTTATTGAAATATTCATACGAAAGCGGCCGGCTTGCTAACTGAAAATTCCTTTTTGTAGCGCTTTAAAGAAGAACGTGTTACATTGTAGTCTAAGATTAAATTCATTTTTATTTTTGACGAACCGAAACATTTTTTCGAATGCTTAAATAATAAAAAACAAGGGTATGTTATGCATAAACAAGTCGTTTTTGTTTTGAAAATATTTTTCTGTTTACACAGATATAAACTGGGAATGAATTATTAGACATATCATATCATCGTATCAAAACAACAAATGTGAAATATGAAAAACATGAGGAATATTTTCAGGAGGCAATAAAAATGAAAGTGTGTGATCTGTCTATCTTTGTTATTTTACAAACGAGGGTGGTATCCGGTTGTCTGCAATGATCAATCGTATTTGGTTGAACCTTATTACTTAGAGGTTGAGAAACAGAAACGTTGTAAAGGAGGACTGACTAAATTACCAGCACTAATGTTATCCAAGCAATTCATAGTTAACGAACAGTGAATCCCGTGGAGTGATTATGAGAGGGTATTTCTTAGTAGGTAGGTATGAAAATATAGGTAGGTACCATATATATGTGTGTATACCTAGATAATATTCACTACGTTGCTGCTGTACCACGGATATAACGATGACGGACAAATCCCGTCGGTATTGTTTAATAATGCGAGAATTTAATAACTAGTACTGTGAAACAATGGTTTCCATTTGTGTTTGCTACAACACAGCGCGGACTGAGTATTTTTCCAGAACAGAGATTAGGTACATTAAAACTCGCATATTTTTAGCTTTTGGCTTTTTCCGAAGATGCACTGGGACGGTGGCCGAGGGCAGCATGATGTGGGAGTTATTGTTTCTATTAGCTATTGTGTATGTACTAGCAGTGGGACGTATAAAGGCTGGAGATAATGATGATGATGATGATGATGTGATGTGGTATTTAACTGCAACTAAATGTTACATACAGATTCTTATTTGAAGTACTTCTGTAGTGTCATCGGTCTCCTATAATCTATATAAATAAAAATGAATTGCTGTTCGTTAGTCTCGCTAAAACTCGAGAACGGCTGAACCGATTTGTCTAATTTTAGTCTTGAAATATTCGTGGAAGCCCAGGGAAGGTTTAAACGGTAAGAAAATATTGAAATTTAGAAGAAAAAAAGGGAGCGAAGCCGCGGGCAACAGCTAGTTAATTATAATTTTGGACGAAAGTAAGCCTATTATTATGACGTTCAAGATAATGTATTGACTTCGCTGTAGTTTTAACTTTGCGAAATAGGCATACAAGCTTTTACGCTTAAAATAACAATTAGTAGAAACAAACAAAAAAAAAGAAATATGATGGCACAATTATTGAAACATTTTTAACGGAAATACTTAATTAAAATCATACATCAAAGAATTACAAAAGCAGACAACACAATTTATAATTAAGTACTGACTGAACTTTTAACAATGTACGTTTTAGGAATATAATTTAACTAACGACGAGTGGTCACTACCTGATAACGAAACTCAGGTTCCGGGTTCGATACCCGGTTCGAAAAGATTTTCGAAGTAATTCTTATTTTGTTTAAAAAAAACAACAAAACAAAAGAATTACACATATGTATTATTTGTATCTATGTACCTGTATAATTTTAAAACAAAGTCAAGTCAAACAACAAATGTGTTAAATTGGAAAGCATAATTTACCTAAGTTTAATAACGTATTCAGAAAAACCCGCTAGTAATAAGAGAAGAGAACCCGAAACCCGCAAGTTCTAATAGTTAGGTACCTACAGCCATGTAATCAATATGAAAATAATATGCTCTATAGTTTAAATACGATCTCATAAAACATTTTATATTCATGTAAGAATGTTTTTCTCCATTTTATGGGAAACAGATTTTATAGATCACTTTATGTGCTTCAGTTTTACACGGTCTGGTTTAATTTTCAGTTTTACTACTTATAAACACATATTCATGACATCAGAAATTTAAAATTACCACCGTTGAGCTACAGGGTGCTCGCGAGGAACCCGCATAACTTTACCAGTGTATATCTGAGGTCGTAATGATTAAAAAACATTATAAAACATAGGTCGAAATATGATTTTTAACTTTTTTTAACTTTTCATACAAATTAAATAAATTATTTTTGGTTCACCAGTAACACAATGCCTCATAGGACGAGCTGGCAACGTTTGTTATTGTTATCTATTTCTCTCTCTTTGCCCAAGACTTTCGACTCGACAACTTGACATTGTCAATGTAAAGTCACCTCACGCGAATGTTGAACCACTTGCTAATGTTCGCAACTTGCTCGTGTAATACAAATCGGGGTCCGGACTCTTACGAGGCTGGAATCACGACTTTGGCCGAACTCTGTTGACCAATGAGGCGGGCGTTGCTACAGTTACGTTTAAACAAAAGGTTAACCAATGACCGACCGCGTTTTCCTCGGAAGCTGACGTTGCTATGGTTACTTTAATAACGAAAACGTTCAACCAATGACTGAATGCGATTTTCCGGAAACTGACGTTGCTATGGTTACTTAATAACAAAAACCTTTAACCAATGACTGAACGCGATTTTCCGGAAGCTGACGTTGCTATGGTTACTTTAATAACAAAAACGTTCAACCAATGACTGAAGCGATTTTCCGGAAGCTGACGTTGCTATGGTTACTAATAACAAAAACGGTCAACCAATCAGTCACATGGACGATGGGTGACATTGTTGTTATTGATTCAAACGGTGTAGCAAATGTAATTAAGATAAAAATAATCTTTGTAATAAACTTGAAGAAATTTGCACAATAAAGTGACGCTGAATGTAAAAAAAAAAAAAAAAAATTGTGAGTCAGACGGTCAACCTAAGAGCTAAAAAAAATGTTGCCGAGTGTTTTTGGTCCATGGTGCAAAATATTACTCAGATCCTGAGAAACTATTGCGGATTTTGAGTATTTAAGTGCCGCACGGTGAAAAGTTTAAGGATGCAGTAAAAGAAGATACTGGAAGTACTAATACTGTTGCAGTTTCTACTTAAGTGGTCACGGAGACACGGATTTCAATGAAGTGCAAGTAGCCGAACTAGCTAATTGCAATTCCTGACAGTGATCAATTTTTTTTGTTTGCCGTGTAATAAATGAATAATCTCATTAAAATTCGTTTTGATTTATTTAATTTATTTAACTTTAATACAATCATTTAATAACAATATTGTTATCGTACATTGAACAGAACATAATTATGGGTAATAAAATCACTACAAACTGTTTAGTTACATGTGTAGTTTCACGATTTTAAGTGAATATCCAATTCCCCCCTTGCCCTTGCGATATCTAAGCATCGTTATTTTGCCATCATAAGAAATCAATCGATTTTACAAATAACACTGTGTTACTTGTGGACTTAACAAAAATAATGATCATACTTTGGATTAATTTTAATATTCTACGTATTTATTTTGATGACAGTGACAGGAACGAACTTCTGCAGTTTACGACAGTCCGATAGTATGACGCGGTCTTGCAACGTCGCTATCATAGAGGTGCATTATACTGGTTTCTATTTAAAGCAAAAAATATGAATTACTCGCAAACTAAGCCGAATCCAGCTTACTTTATACAACATTTTATTTTCTAAGCATGGTCAGGAACACGGTGGCAAAGTTATGCGGGTTCCTCGCGAGCACCCTGTATATATACCGTCTTCTATGACGTCTACTTTATTTTTTGAATCAGTTAGGAGAGCTAGCGGTACAATTTTTATCACTTTTTACCGAAACACAGAAATTACCTTTCCTGCGCAGATAATGTAGAGAAAAACATGTATTTATCAAATACGTCAAGCTAGAGCGAGAGGTTTTGTTTTATATCTTACTAGGTGTTGCTCGCAATTTCGTATGAATCTCTCGAGAGAACAGCGATACAAATCGGGCCCAAAACTATCCTCACTTTGAAGCTGGTACCAACCACTACTTCACAAAATTTAATTAAAATCGATTGGGTAATTAACGAGATTAAGATTACCACGAAGTGCACGAAGCGCGAGGTGTTGTTTACATATTATAAAAACAAGATTTTTAGTGAACAAACTTTCTTCTGTAAATATCTGTTACCATAATATCTTGGCTCGTTAATACCTAACATATTTGCAACATCTTTCTTAATCTATCATAAAAAATCCAAACAAAATTTAGTCTTTCTGTCAACATAAGTTGGGTAATAAATCATTTCGCTCAACTTTACAGTGCTTTACTAAACCATCACAACGAATTAGGTCACTCGAAATAAAACTCATTTAACTTATTGGCTGTTTTCCTACGAATGAATTGCTATTTTCCGCACAAGTGTTTTCCTGGAATAATGCCGGACAATTATAGATAGGTACTTGCGTATTACTACACCACAAAGGGCTCTTATCGCTTAGCACTGAATTTTTAGGTCAGAACCCCACAAAAGCAACAAACAATTCCAAAAGTGGCGATTCCTTTTGTGGCTTACTAAAAGCTAAACGATTTGTGGCTGTTACCTATCGTAGATTTTGTTTTGCTTCTTAGTAATGACAGTGAGCTGGCAAGCACTACGTTTGTGTGAACCCTGAGGAACAATGAACTGGTGAAAAAATCCACAAGTTTTCATTAAAGGCGATTGAAACGAACGGTTGTTCCTGTGATTGTCAATCGTTTTTGTTAAGCCTAAACATTTATGGAAGGAAGTAGGTTAAATGCCACATTTATATTAAGATGCACCTAATTGTATGTTATAAATTTACAGTCGTAAATAGCATTTACTTTACACTGTAAAAGTTAGACGTCATGCTCAATAAATATTGAATTCTCATCAAGTTTTTTAGTAAACTTCATTTCAGTCAATGCATTTGATGTCATTCGTCATTATAATGCTTCAATATTGTATAAGACTCGAGTTGCATTGGACGGCAATACATTTAAAACTATGAATATCACGACAACTTGGAAATTACTGTGCTTGACACGAAAAGTACTGATGGTGCGCTATAGAAAATTTTGAAATGATGTAGAAAAGATATGCGTATGGGCGCAATGTGTTTGTAAACGAAGGCGACGAAGGGTAAGGAGGTGGCAACAACGTCTTCACAGGGGGCTCTTACTGACTACGACTGCAAAAAGCGCCTTTCACATGGTAATGCTCTATTTCCTATATCGACGGGCATATTGAACCAAATTTACGGCACATAAGTTGATTTGCACGTTTTAGTTTCTTGTAAATGCATATTCTGAACCTGAATGTGCCGTATTATCTAACAGGAAATATACTGACACTGACAAAAATAGGAATGGTTAGCCAAAGCTATTGTAAAATTCTAGTAAAAATAAAATAATTCCAGTAGCTCCCTTAGTATCAAAACTTCACGAGATAGTGGTATGTATGCAAGTGCCCCAGTGTTATTTTAGTATGAGAGCTCAGACAGTCAATACTTAGATTTTCTTTCGCGAGACAAACACCAAGCAATATTTTTCATGAAGCTGCCACTTTGTTATCAATTTACCGCCATTAGCGCCACGCCCGAGAGCTTTTCGGAGAAAGAACAAGAGGCAGAACTGTTAAAATAATATTAGGAGCAGTTAAACTTTCAGGGCCTAAAAATGTACCTCAATCACCGTAATTGTATTAGATGTCTTAGGTCAATTGATATATTAAGGGATAAGCTCCTTGTTAAGCTGTTGTGGTCTTCCAAACGATGAAGAGCTACCATGAGTGCTTAAATGTACATAATAATATACAGTTTCTCGCAGGGTCGACAGTCGATAAGTCGTTTTACTAATATTCAAAATTGGTGGTAATTTCAAAACCACTCAGGCCAGGCGAGAAACAAGCTTATTTCTGACTGACAGTAGGTACCTATACAAAAACACAGCCACAGCAATACAATTTGCCTGCACAATTACTGACGGATAGTAAATAATTATGGTTATGTAGTGAGAATATGTCGTAAATGTTATTGCTGCCGTAATACACCAATTAGCGACTCGATAGTCGAAAATCGGGGCATACTCGGTTTTTTTACTGTGTACGAGTATCCACCGATTTAGGTAGGAAAATGATGTCGGTGAAAACGTCCTAGTTCTCTAGCATTGTCCCAGGACCTTAGTGTGCAAGTGGTGTAGAGACGACGCCGCCTAATGAAATTGAGACCCTTTACGGGCATCGGGGTCAAGGCGCGGACAGAGGGTTGGACATGCGATCTCACTACAGATTTCTGTTCACTATTAAACAAATTTATTTGACACGTTTATTCACATATAGACTAGGGATTTCAGAGAATTAAGGATTAAACTTACTTGAAAGGCTAGGGGATGCCTGATTTTTGACATTGAAACAATCAAAGTAAGTTAAGTTTTTATCACGTTTCACGCACGGAACTCCACTCTTGGTCTGCGTCATGTATTTGGCCGGTTTTATCGTTTTTATTGTGTTTATTATGAGTTTGCCCTTTTTATGTTTAAGTGTTACTTGGAAAAAAGCATAAAAATAAAAAAAATGACAATTACAGAGGGAAACAGGCAGCCGAATACAAGGACAAACAGATGGCGTAACCTTACAGATCGCATGATGAATTTCCGTCTGGGGTCCTTAAATCTTAATTTCAACACGTTGACCGTGTAGGTAATTCTGATACGTAAGTATATACTACGTTACGAGGTAGAGTACGGATTCTGCGATACATTTTCGGAGAATGAAGCCTTTAAAATACACGTTACATACAACAACAGCGCACATAATTATACCATTTTCGCGATTAAATACATTCCCATTCTCAGTACTGCACAGGTAGATGCATAAATTATTCCCCGGAATTGTTTACCATTAACTGCATGTGGGACGTAAAAACTTATATTTTCTTACATTGTGAGCTACAGTTGATTAGTCATATTGTAAAGTTACCGAGTTTACAAATCGTTGCAAGTATTTACATTTACACACCGCAGCCGCCACCTACGTTAGGTGGCTCGTATTTTTATTTCCGCCTCCCACTCTTTTGCGTATTTCTCGCCATGAATTACTCTAAAAACACTTACATTTAGCTACTACGTATTTGCGAATGAGTTGGAATAATACGCGTAATGGTTGCGAATGGTGCTTCCGTTTTCTTTCTTCTTGATAATGCAATTTCGAGTAGGTATAGAAAACATCATAGGCCTGGAGACTCCTCTTTTTTGCATTCTCCAAAGTTTCGATATTGTGTCAATATGTTGCGGTTAGTCAATATTTTAATCTTATTTTCATTTAAATCGGTTTGCTTATACTATCAAATTAATCAAGAATTTTACTTCTTGATTTTTTATTATTATTTTTACGGTTGTTTTACCCGTTTTAAACGACACTGAAAATTAGGACGCCAATTAGAAGCTATGGTCATCAAGCATCACATAATCAAGCTTTACTTTTCGGATTTTTCTATGTAGGTATTCTAATTTTTAGTGTCGATTAGAAATTTCGGTTTATACTTTTCAGTTTGAGCATCTTACTGCTAACTCCTTCTTGGTCAAACGTTTTTGTTCGCATTTTAAGTTTTGGTTTTCCATACATATTTTTTAGGCAAAGACTGAAGACGAGGGTTTACCATGAATACGACAGGTACCCCCAAACAGCGGGAGCTTGAAATGTAAAGTCGTGGAAGGATAATGGTTTCCTCGCTATTGAAATTGAATTGTCGCTATCCAATCTGAATAAAACATTTTGGAAAACGTGGAAGCGTTAGAGGACCTCTGTTTGTCTAGTGACTTTTTTCGCACGTGGTTTTGAAAGGATTCGGTCTTCATTTTATAAAAATTGTAAAGCCTGTTTTTATTCCTGTTGTTAACATTTGTACTGAAAAAAAAATTGTGTACCTTTGTATAATTTTCATTGCATAATTTAATATTTATATTTACGTATAGGTATGCGTGTTTGTTTATGTTCAATTTTCTGAAGTCAGCCTTTACGGGTCAATTCCTACATCAAGTTGAATACTTCCCTTTATGACACTACATAATATATAAAATTTAAACATGGACGGAATGAATTACCTATATTCCAGAAACTTTGAACGTTTCTGAAATATCATTTACTTGGTCCTTCGAAACACGTTTTAATATGAAGGGCTCACCTGACCGACATCGGCGTACATACCAGCATAGGCATGATAAAGTTTTTTATTCGAAATGAAACCGGTTGGTTGCGTTTATGACATTCTTTCGTTTACTTGAAGCGTTTGAAGAGATGAAACTGAGTAAACTTTTCCCTCAGCAGCTGGAATATATAAAACAAGATTATCGTTCGTCGGGCTAATATTCCCGACGAAATGACAATCCCTCAAAAATATTTCCCAGTGGTCGTATTTTTAACAGACTTTTAATAATACACCGGCCCGCTGAAGAAAGATGTTTAGAATACTTTAAAATTGTAATCTTCTTTATTGCGAATAAATGTCGAAACGATAATAATAAATTATGCATAAAAATTGTAGTTCTTTTATTAGATCGTAAACTCAAAGTAGGTGGTGCTTGATTTCGAAAATTATGTGTTAATAAAGTTGATATTATTATCCTAGCTCCGAAAGATAACATGAAACTAAGAAAAATAGCTCGCAGTAGTTTCGGATCCTTTTTGTGTTTATTGGTAGTTGCCACGTGCATGTTAAATATCTGCGCGGGGTGTCAAGAACCTTCTAGCGAAGGCAACGGGGGGTAAAAGCTCCTCCTCGGCATCTTAAACAATGATTAATGAAACCGAACTGCGCTTCATGGGGGTCTGCAACCGTAGAATGAAGTGGGACAGCGTGTTGCCACGTTAATACCGCTGGAGAGAGACTGGTGTTTGACGTGGGTCACTCGTTAGGGTGGCTCTGATGAGTTGAATGCCGACTTCACTTCCGACGCATAACAAACGACAGAAAGTCACATAAGTGCCTATACATAAGTAATACTCCACAGAGTCGTATGTCAACTTGTTATCATATTCCTTCCCATCCGCGTACCTAAACCAGTTTAACTATGAAAGTTTGATGAACGGACAGGAAGCAAATTATCTACGTCAATAATTTTAACCATAAAATATCAAGATGAAAGGAACGTTGTTAATGCTTACAAAGCAATTAATTACTCAAATATTTTCTTTGAAACGGATCAAATACAAGCAAGTAAAACAAAAACAATCTTTCATGAAAAAGATTTTTCATTTAAAACGAAGTTCAATGAGCATTTTATAAGAAGCAAACAAAGCGAATACGTAATTCAGTCAATATCTTATTCAAAAGAGTGCAGACACTACAAAACGGCGCGATAATAGAATACAGCGCTGAAAAGGTTTGGTGGAGCGAGAGATCTTAACGTAATTTCCCGGTAGAAAAGTTACAGAACCTGCTAAGAGGCATTTCGAGGAACCGTTCCCTAAAACCGCGGTCCATTTAAGGTAGGCATTTTGTTATGAGAGAATGACATAAGTACACGAGGAAACAGGGTGAAATGCTCTGGCAGTTGAATTATATCTAGTAAGAACTCGACACATTCGTTCAAAGGCCAAATAGAATTTGGAAGCAAAAACCTCATTTGAAATAAAATCCGTCGGTTCAAGTGTGAAGCTTAGTTTATTTTGTTTGGGTGTGTTTGATCGAGCTCTCCGCTTAGTAGGTACACTTTGTGGTCGGTTGGCTTATCCGCTCTAAATTTTCTTACCACTAAACTACTTTAGTTAGCCTAATACACCTTTTCGTCCTCCACACATGTGATAGTTATTTAAGTTAGTTTGAATTATAGTAACTAACATCTTATATGTACCTAAATGTGAAAGTAGGTGCCATATATATTTGGTAAATCATCTTGATCTTTTTTTTATCTCAAGAAAGCAATTAGTCTTCACAAAGCTGTGTTCCCAAATAAGCTTTCTGCTTAGTTATTAGTGACAGTTGAAAATCCAAGTCCAGTCATCATACCCACACAGTAATCATACCCATTAAATTTACTCATCTTATTTTGAACCTATATACGTTATACTGCTGGGTACAGGCCTCCTCTCATATTGAGAGGATTTAGACTTAATTTCCCACGCGGGCCTAGTGTGGCTTGGGAACTTCACACTCACCATCGCAGCCTTCGACTCGCAGGTGCGTGCAGGTTTCCTCACGATGTTGTCCAGACCTTCACCGAAAAGCTCATGATAAATTTCAAATCAGATTCCGTACAGAAATTCCCCAAAACTCACAGGCGCGAGCCTGAGCTCAAACACTTTGCTTGAGAGGTCATAGGTGAAACCTTTATGCTATTTAAGTCTGCTACATTTAGATTAATTCCTATCTTAGTAACGATGTAGTTTCTAAGGCGTTTTCCCAGTACTCCTACAAATTGGTAAGAATATTTAGTGGGAAATGGGTATTACTTGAGATTCATTGCCGCGCTTATCATCTTCTAAAAACGTTTAGGGTGCTGACCACTACGAACGATCACGATCGTAAAATTGCTCTATGTTAAAGTGGTAGGTAGTTATGTAAAACTAATTTAAATTTAACAAGAATCCGTATCTTCACCGCGCTACTCAATCTCACCCATTCCTATACCTATCCCAAGTAAACAAGAATGTGCAATAAAGTTTTAAGTTTAATCAGTCGAGTACCTGAGATAAATAAAGGAGGTTTCTCGACTCTCATAAAGTTACAAGAACAATCACGTTCCTGGAAACTCTACCACCATTTTTCCACGCAAAAGCCACTTATGTAGGCACGTTCCTTAATACCACAATAACACAAAGGCATTAAGATTTTATAACATCTAAACATCCCTGGAATACCAAATACCCACATATTTTTTCACATACAGGGTTTCAACAGACAACGTTGATGTTGTTTAAAGAAAATCTAATAAAGTAATAAAATATTTCGTTTTCTTAACGATCCCATTAATAAGCAAAGAAACCTTTCCACCTTCTCTCATTTTATAACTCAAAGGTTCAATTACGTAAATTCGTCGTATCAAATTATGGCTATTGCCTAAATGTACGTAGATGTATTGTAGGTATAGATGTATTGCAAGCATAAAAGCTGTATTATTTAATTTATGTTTTAAAATTAATAAATTACGATTCAATTATTTAAATTAGGATACAAAAACAAAATAAGTAAAAAAAAGAACTAAATAATTATATATTCATTCAAAACTCGTTGCTTTATTTCTATAATTTCTACGCTTTAAAGTCAGAACTTCATTAAAATGTATATCCTCTATACTTGCGGATCGGTACAATCTTAATATTTGTTTGTTGTTGCTTCGGTTTTCATTGGGCAAGCTCGGAATTTTAGTCAACTTAAAAAAATCAAGTGTTTTCAATAGCTTGTCCTTCAACTCCGCAATTTTGCTAGGTTTGTTTGATTCATTTATGGTTACTTTGATCGCGGGCCATTGTTTGAGTGTGGCGTAGGCGTGACGGTGTTTTCTACAAACTTTCTTTACTCCGGGATTGGTGATGGCATCTTTTTTAGCCACAACTGGGATAGCTTCAGTATATCGATCAACAAGTTGCATCTGCTGCACACTCGTAGGTCTGCTTATCTTTTTATAGAATGACGGCGGGCATTGGATTGATACTTGACGTCGCGCCACGATTATTTCATTTCCCGCTTGAACGTACTTCGACTGGAATGTTTTTTCACTCGAGTTTATCTTGCATGAAGCGTTGTCTGAAATCTGAATCAGGTCACTGGGTTCAGTGCGACTGCAAGAACCCTGATTAGCTTCCGTAGCAGCATCTGTATTCGTAACCGAACGGGGTTCTTGATCTAGTACATGCCGCTTGAATACATCTATCAGGTGTGGCGATGGATCATTGATCAGCTGACCTATACCCCAAAGATACCTTGCCATGACTATGACGTCTGTGATTTATTTGGCACTTAGTAATGTCATGTTATTCATTGTTTTTCATATCCGTATCACAAATTAATGAACTGTTTGTTTTATTCTCGTGAACAGTACTGCACGCGGTGCAATAATTGTTAATTTAATTGTAAAATAAGTGTGTACTTTGAACATAAAAATTACTCAATCAATTGTGACATCTGCCGCTCTGACATTTAAAAATGTATTTTTAACCGACTTCAAAAAAAGGAAGAGGTTTTCGATTGGGTTGTAATTTTTTTTGTTACCTCTGAACTCCGTCAGTTGAGGACCGATTTGGCAAATTATTTTTTGTTGGAAAGGGAATATTTCCAGTTTGGTCCCATTAACACCAAATCAGGATCTGATCACGAGATCTTGGAGAAACTGAAGGAACTCTTCAAATCTTACAGGCATAGCGGTAGCTATATTTTAATGTAACTTATGTATTTGCCTTCGGAAAGCACTAATTACATGAATTGAAACTGATTATGAAGACCACAGATGGTCATCGGATTCAATGAGAGTAATTCAGGGATTGCGATTCGATTACTGTAATACGAGTAGGTATATGCTTGCTAAACAAACCATACTCGTAAAATAGATACATTTTACACATTACCGTATATGTATGGTATGAAGCTGATGACGAAGTACCTACAAAGAGAATTCTTCCGTAAGTGACTAAGGTTCTTTCGTCGCGAAAAGTTATATTTAGTAAAAAATCATGAACAGTTTGCATTAGAGCGTATTACTCGTGGTCCTACTGTTATAAAAATCCTCACTAGAATAATAAAATTAGGTTAGGTTCGTTAGGTACCTTCAATTGCTCGAAAGGCAAACCGCACAGCAATAGGAGCCCCGCGAAAGCGGGAGTGTAATTCGACATCTTTATAACAGTGGGACCACGAGTCCGTAGAAGGTATTAGGCATTATAAGCAATGAATATAAATGAATTTTATGAATTTTATGTGCAATAAAGAGTTTACATACATACATACATACATAAGCTGGATAAATTACAAAAAAATAATAGAACCACCTTCAAATGTAGTCTAAATCCCCCTATAGATTAAAAAAAAACACCTAATAAATATGTTTTTATTAGCCATACATAATAGAAGCGCGTATAATTTTGTCCTTGTTTAATAGCTCATGCAGGGCTCGTTGTTTTTATCACTGAAGATAATTAAACCACGGGGAATAAAATGAGCATGCTCTTATATAAGGGATAAATACATCGAAATAAAAAATGAAATTCACACTGTACATTATATTTCGTATTCGCTCAAACAGATTTGTATAATTTTACTGTGGAAGCCAGTACCTCATTGATTGAGTAACGAAGATCGAGCCTGGAAAGACAACTTTAAGGACCCTAACACACAAGCGATTTGTCCGGCGATTTCTCAGTGTTAGGGTCCTAACTTAACCTATTTTTATGGCAACGTATGAAACGCGCCTCGAGACGAATAATGGTTTGTTCATTGCGCATGTGTTGCCACGTGAACAGTCCATAAAAAAACATCCTCAGCTTTCCGCTTTCTACTCCGTACTATAACTTGATCGGTGATTTTTATAAGAAAACCAATATTCAGTCGCAGTTTATGTCTAGAGGTGACAGTTGTATGCTATCAACTACCCTATTTCAAAAACTATACAGATATGCGTATGAATTGATTTTTGATTTAAAAAAATGCTTTCATTGGTTTTGCCACACTTTTTTCCAGAGGATTTGCCAACCATCTTTCCTTTCTTCTTCAAAACTAACAAGATTCGTCGTTGAGGGATACGTCTCGAAATACATTATCAATCATCATTGCGCTCCTTTTGCAAAAAGCGGACACGATATTCGGTAACGGAATAGACAACTTATGAATACTCCCACGAACATAAACCAATGAAACGAAAACGGAAATAAGAAAGAGCGCTTGTTTATATTTTGTTAAATTTCCGGAACATAATATTGAATATTCAGCAGCACAACCAGTTCAAGAATCGTTTTAATATCAAACATGGCTTGTTTTCAGCTGTTGCCGTTTAGTTTCGGTAAGAACACGCTACATAACCTGCAACGTTCGTTTTATTTATCCACGAAGCAACCGAAGCTTTTCATTTTATGGCGATGAGTTAAGGAAATAAAAAATCGGTGTAACTCCTACGGCGGTTTTGTGTTCACTTTTTACTGCTGTTAATATTAAGCATTGTGATTTACGTTTACGATGAGGTTGGAGTTACGGCTGGGATAAATTAATTACAGCCTGAATATTTAACGAAGTTTGTGCTAAGTTCTTTTGTTGCTACTACAACACAAGTAGGTAATTTAGGTATTTTTTGCGGGCGGCACGACCTTATGCATGGTTCGTCCGGATAGCTACCACCATCTCACTCACTAATTCTGTCGCTAAGCAGCAGTGCTTGCGCTGCTGTGTTTTGGCCAGGAGAGTAAGACAGCCGGTGAAATTACTGGCATACGAGGCATTTTAGCCCTCTAGGATTGCAACGCACCTGCAATCCTTTTGTGTCGCAGGTGTCGATGGGTAGTATTGATCACTAACCATCAGATGACACGCTTGCTTGTTTTCCCCTGTTAAAAAATATGCGCTCGAAACTGTTATTTCAGAGCGACTATATCTTTTACCTCGATCTCATTATTAGAATGCAAAATACAAATACATTCCTTTATGCAAAAGTTTAACTTTGTTAATAGTGGAATGCAACACTTCTACAAAAGCGTAGAAAAATTATGATATTGTGTTATGATAAATTAGCTGTTAAAAAAGTTGATCGATGCAAATGTCGATTTCATTTATTTTCATTAGCCAATGACTGTAAACGCGTTTACACGTTTACACGTTACGCGTGAGTTGAAATTATATTTTATTTAATTTGTTTTGTCAAGTGTTAAGCTTTTCTGAACTTTATATTATTATCATGTTATTTTTTTTAATGAGCCGGCGTTCGAACTTGAACAGTGTTTTTTAATCAAAGGATGAATTTCCAACTCCAAAGTGGCCCCGAGGATTTTTTAGACATATCTGATCATGAAAACTTTGAATTCGTACAGGAACTTCACTGTTTAAAATCAGATTATTCTTGAAAAATGTTAAGAATACTATTGATTAAAATACCTAATAATTATACGTATGGCCTGCGGTGTAAGTAACATGAAGCTGACATGAAGTGACTGAATCTATTGACGTCATAAGTATTTATTTACTTGCTGAATAGATTTATAAATTAAGGTTTATATGAAATTACCGTTTCACTGAATACAATTTAGGTATTCACAAATTGCAAATCTATGCAAAAGTTGCGCTTAAATTATAACAAATCACGAATATACAGACGTCGACATTATTCGGGCGAAATCATCGTGCTCTCTTATTGAAACTCGTCGAAGTTTGTTTCAAAGCTGAAACCGATTTTCCTTGACTGGTCGCTATTAATTCAAATGCCCGTAAAATGTTAGATGCTGTACTTTCTTGGGATTTGAAATATAGAATACAAATAATGCTAGCAAAATGTTTTAGGTACTTGCTTACAATGGAATAAAATGATTGAAGCCGAGTGTTATTTGTTTTAACACTTAAAACGAAATTATAAAACAGTGCGCCATGTTTATGATGGGTAAAATGATTCATCGAATGTTTTTTTTGGACACTATGCCTCTACCATTCATTGCTGATAATAATTACTGGCTCATCGACTGGGAGTAGGGGTTTACCTGAAGTTGTTTTGTGGATCCAGACCCTTAATCTATTTACGAATGCACAGAATTTGAATTCGGTACGTATCATTCCAGTCCGCTCCTAAAATAGCAAATCGTGCTGCGATCACTTCCCGCAGGGTTGAGCCCACCTGGGCTTGTACGCGAAGGGCCTCAATGTTTTGATTGTACAAATTTCTAACTCGTTCATGATTCGCGGTGAGTTCGTTAGCATTTGTAAACAACTTTATGTAAACGAAACGTGCTACAGTGCCTGTATTTGTTTAACAATTTCTCGAAAATGTTATTACGGATTGTAATAAATTGTATATCAAAACAAAGAAATGAATAAACAAAGTTACAATTGTTAAATTAAGTGCACCGGTCCTTATTGTGATTGCCACCGCAGACCTGTGACGCTGTTACTTTGTTTGCGGTAAATAAATTATTCATTTCGTGGGAACTTTTATTTCCCTCTGGATTAAGGTAGCAAAATCACTTTCTTCCTTAATGAACTTTAGTTTCAGAGAATCCAAACATTTCAAGTGGAATAATATTTGAAATGTCAAAAACGTGGTACCTACCCAAGTAATATTTAATTTTCCTTAAAAAAATCTAACACAATAGTAAGCTTGCTTTATTGTAAACAAGCACTCAATAACTAAGCATTTAAAGTTCATGAGTACGTCTATAAACATTTTTTTAATATCCCTAAGTTTATGTCTTGCATTGATCCGTATCGAAACGTAAACGCAAATAAAAACAAACTTTCTGCTGCGTCTGAATTTAGTACTCAACATACTTTGAATTTCATTAAAATGTGTTTACGTCGTATAAGCTTTTGCAATTTACTGCAAAGCCCTTGAATCAAAGTTCCTTGAACAAAATTTACAATCTCATAAAATTTTAAAATATTTGGTGTGTTTTGTAATCCCAATATTTGGAATCTGGGTTAGCAAGTGCGAGAACAACGAAAACAAGGAGATGTGGACTCCTAAAATGCATTCCGCAGAACTATGATCGCGGTTCGTTTAGTTTCCAACGCGACATCGTATTTTCGCATATCGAGATAAAAGGAACACAATTTTCATAAGTACATTTATGCTAGAAATTGCAAAGTTAAGTTGGCTATTTGATGATACCTTTAGATTGGTTTAGTTTTATCATCTCCCGTTCCCGGTGTCTAGACTACATTAATCTTATTTATAGTCTACTTGAAATCATCAACAAGGCGTTTACCGGCTGCATTGGGTTACTATTCAAATCAATTGTTTCGTTTTACAACTTAGTAAACCAAATCAGGTAATATAGATCCCACCAAAACATAAATGTAAAAAAGGAGAGCCAAGTTCAGTACAAAAATTATGCTTAGCTGTGGGTTTCGCCACAAAAAGAATGGAGATCTAAATGAGTGCCAAGTTCTATGCAAAATCCAAATATGTATTTATAGGAACAAAATAAGTCTATTTCTTTGCTTTATTGGATATCTATAACAATAACAATTGCTGTTATTTAAAAATGTGAGATCTTAAAGTAGGTTAGATTTGACTTGGACATGCTGAAAAACATTTTTTTTTACTTTTGACACTTTTGACACAAAAATGGTGCCAATCACCATTTTTGTATCAAAAGTATAAAAATGAAATCCGCCATCTTGGATTTAAAAAAATATGCCAATTTCGTGCTCAGACTCACCAAATCGACTCCCATCAACATTTTTGTATAAAAATGTGTCAAAATATCATCCGCCATCTTGGATCTCAAATAAATATGCAAAATTCGTGATCAGAGCCATCAAATTATCCGAACACGACATCACCATTTTAATTTCAAGTGTCAAATTATGTCCGCCATCTTGGATCCTAAACATTAATTATCAAATTGAAATATAGGTAGCTACTATACATTTATTTCATTTTGTTTGTTTTCTAAATAAGTACCTAACGCCGTATTTGGTCCTGAACAACTGAATGGTTTTCGACCTTAGGCTGTCTGAATGGACAAATAAAAAAAAACTCATTGACAGTAAACGCTTTACCTAAGTCTGGCAATCTACATAGGTTAGGTATGGCTGAGAAAGTAATGATGAAGCACTTTAAGAGTAACATACATAAATCACAGATAATAGTACAGGAGTAGAAAAAAGCACATTATCTTTGATATAAAAGACAGTACTATTCATTCGGTTATCATATCTGATCGATGATTACGTCGATCATTCAAGACGATTGTTACGTCATAAAACTTACTCTTAATGGTATGGAATCCTGCATTCAATATTTTGTATTTGATGCTGTACTCGTAGATGTTGACGGTCAGATGAAATGATGATAGTTGTTTCAATTGTGCAAATTGATATACTTACTGTACTCGAAACTATAGGTAGGTATCAACAAAATGAAACAGGCAAAAATAAAGGTTGAAAATATAGCAGCACGGAACATAAATGCTATTTGATATGCATCGATTATGTCGATAGAGAATTAGTTAACCGGCCTCCATTAAACTGTTTCAGTAACTTTATTGCTTTCACGTAAACATTGTATTTTATTTGCACAAAAACAGAATGTTTTCATCAAAATATAGGTCGGTTGAACAGAATTGGGCCATATTTTAGGTGAAACATGTTGCGTGTCTCAACACTGACAAGGTGGTTTTACGTGGATGTTTCCATGATGCTATTTTCCGTCTCTGTTCTAGGAAAATATTACCAGTGTTCCAGGGTTGTGAATACCGGGAGACGCTTTCACGTGTTAGGATAAAAAGTATGTAATAAGTGCCAATGCGAAATTGTGCGCGTTGTTAGGTTTCCGTATCCCAAAAGGAAAAAAGGATAAGATCATTTTGGTATTCGTGTACCTACCTATCTGTCTGTCTGTCTGTCAAGATCCTTTTTCTCAGGAACGTGTGGAGAAATCGTGTTCAGTGGTACTCAGGGGTACCTATGGTTTCTTGCAACTGTAAAAAAAATAAGTTTGTTAAATACAACCTTCTGAAGGTGTATTTTCATACAAAGACGGGGAATCAATACCTATAGGCTACTTCCCGTTTACTTACATACAATTAGGAAATTTGGTATAAAATAAAGCCTCACAACGCAAGTAAAGAAAACAAACTGAAAGTTATTGATTTTCACTTAATTATAATATAATGAGAATAACAAATGCACCTATGTCATTTTATCTTTAATATTCCCACTCACAATAATAATCGTGTTTTATTCAGCATTTTAGTTCGTGGTAACAAGAAAAAAAATATCATTATATTTTTCAGGAGTGCGTGAGTTCGATTCTCACTTGATCTTTTTTTAATAATGACCTTTATAATTTTGTAGCACGTTACACAGCGTGAGAGATTGAAGTACGAAATAATTTTGAAGAGAGATTTCCGTTATACTTAATTTTGGAGAAAATTTACTGAAATTGTTTATTTTACCGTAACGGGCGAAGGGAAATTAGTTAACAGGTACTCATCTGAACGTCGTCGGATAATAAAATGGCCATTTCTGAAAATCTGGGGGCATGATAATGCGAAAATCGAGCCAAGAAAGACGCAATTGGCTTTTTATTCTTTGAAAGGTTACAATATGACGATGGGATCTTAGAAATCGAGGGAACGTGTCAAATGTTACAGGCACGCCTATGAAAAGTTTGATTTTTTATAGTGATTTGTGCATTTGCTTTCAAAAATAACCATTTGGTGAACTGAAGCTAATGATAAAGACTAGAGATAGCCTGCGAAGCTGCTTAATAATAAAATCTTAATCTATGTTGAAATTACGCATCGTAATTTAGAAAAATTAGAAATAACTAAAAAGCGGGTAGTAACAGAAGTCTGAATACATGCCTTACCACGTCATAGCATATATATATGTCGATGGGTCCAACGTGTATGGGCGAATCTAAATAATTCTAGATAGGGTAGTCTAAATTCTTTTTTATTATACTTACGCTAGCTTTTAATTGTATTTTTTTCATGGATTGGCCCTTATACGTAGGATCCATCGATGTATCATTATTATTTTTTACGTAATAATTATAGAAATAAGACCCAGTAGATCTGGTTTTTATTTTACTTTCTTATCACCTAAATGACGTCGAATAGACGCCCGGAGGCTTATACTCGGGACCTTTAAAAGATTTGTTTGCTGAGCATTGTTTTGGGCAAGTTTTAGACTGGATCCAATTTTTCTTAGCAGCTAAATTAAGAAGTTTCAGGTCGTATTCATGAAAACGCGACAAAGACAAATGTACACCGTAAAATAAAGGTCCTTTGTAACCGCTGTTTTTATAGGAGTTTCAATCTTAAGTAGACGAGTCTAGATTGTTACTATTGTATTTAATAGGATACAAAATGGAATTAAAACAAATTAAAGTATTAAATTATAAACGAATTAAAAACTAAACTAAAACTAATCTTAAAATAAGAAAATTGTAATAAGAAAACTTGAACTATAGCAATTTGTAAATGATTAAACAAAATCGTATTCGTACAAATAATTTTTATTCCATTATGTAATAATTGCGTAGCCATCAAAATTATTTCGATTTATTTATGACGCCAATTAGCTGTCGTATACAACTACAATATTTAAACATACGTCTAGAGATACTATGAAATCGTACTCTAAGTAACATAATATAAATACAGCATGAGACCTTACGTCTAGATTTTTTGATAAGCGCGTTCCAGCTAACGTACTAGAAGAGAGACGAATCGAGCGTGAAAATAGCCCAAGCAGCTAGTCCGTTTACCCCTTCTAGTCATAACGTGCACTTACAAGCTGAATCGCTCAAGACACGAGTGACATTTTGTTGTATTTAGGCACTTTAAATTACACATACCATACAACGGAAGTTGGTCGCGTACTTATACGCTTGTCAACCAGGGACATGAACAGTACTTATCAGGAGGCACGGCAGAGCCCCCGCCAAGGCGAGTAAAACAAAGGTACTACCGTACCATAGGTACTTTTCTTAAGGCCATTCAAGCCATTTTCAACCCCTTGTAATTTTGGAATAGTTAAAGCAAGCGCCCTGAATTTTCAGTGACATATAGAGCATAATAAGATTTCAATATATTCTTAATAACATTCAATTAGGTAGATCGTAATAATATGTGATCGTGTGTAAAATAAGTATGTTCCTTTACGGTTTTATAATAAAGTAACCAAGTGGTTTAACATTTACTACCTATGTCTCAAAACTTTTTTGTATTAGTATAAGATATGCGTTGCGAGACTTACAAATACCTATATTTTTTGATGAAATGCATATAATCTATCAATCTATCAGCACATGTAGTTATAAATCAAATGAAATGCTAATGAAGCTACGAGCATGATGTTCTTTTAGTCGATTAAGCAACGCTAATATGCGGACAGTGATTGATTAGCCCAATAATTAAACGACTCAAATGAATCAACTTTACGTCTTCTTGTCCGACTGCGCCGGCGTTCAAAAGGAGGTTTATAATAGAGGTAACACTGGATCCGTTTAAGCAGCGCGAGTGTCAATAGGCGAAGTCAGCTTTACCTCTAACTCTTTGGTTAATCTTAAAAAAATATAAACCTGTTACCTACAGGAAAATTTATGCATTTTGGCAAAGGCAAACAATGACAAAATTACAGATAAAGACCGAATGTTCAGTTAGAAGAAGACAAAAAACATAATGTACTTACCTGAATAAAAAGTCTTAATAGAATCAATTGCAAGACTTTTTGTTAATTTCTGTCATATTTTTGAAGCCGGGTTCAAAAGTTCTAAGTCTCAATATGATATTATGTTTTGTATTGTATACCTACTTAATGGCAAAAAGTTTGGCCCAGTCTCTATACAAAATTAATTACGTCTACATGTGAGGGCCATATTTTTTAAGTATATTTCATTGGGTATTTAGCATAAACGTATTTTATCATAAGTGTTACAAATGTAAATCTTACTTTATGTCGTTTGACTTTATACTGATTTTTAATTTCATTAAAACCACTTTCCGCCACTATTTGCTTGACTATAACGGTTAAACTAGTTTTATGCAGTTTGTGTCAATTTGTTTATTTACGAAAAGGATAATGGACCCGGCGCTTATACAAGTATGGATAATGGATGCTCTATTTTGTGTGCAAATAAAACAAGTTTACAGTGCACTTATCACGAACAACTATCAAATAACGGAAATTGTGGGAGTGCAACGACAACTGACAACAAAATGAAACTTTCAGCGAGTCCTAAGTGCGGTAGCGATAGTTTATTTATCCAATTGTTTCTTCGCGTACAAAATAAAATGAGAAAAGGTAGTAGTAATCTCAATGTAAAACCATATTTGATGTGACCCTATTTAAGCCCAAGTGTCCAGGTAGCAGTGCACTAATTTTTGACGACACATCTAATAACACAGTATTCATAATTGTTATGTAATGATCGTTAGAATCACTTTCAGGCCGGTAAGTACTATTCTCTCCCATACTTACCTGTGTACCCATACAAGCTAGCCGGACCCACTTGTACAAGAACCTATTTCAAAATCATCGGATATCATGGTATTAACAATAAATCCCACAAACTAATTTTCCTTAATCATAGTAGGACCAAAATTTGCCTTCATGTTCACGGAATCTATACCTTTCGCGAGGACTACGTTCCGCAATCAAAGATATATATTCAAGTGTTTTTCATAGACTATAAAATCAAATACTCATTTCCATTATCTGGTATCTACTTTCCTGACGTTCATGCATCGGATCTTTGAAACAAAAGTCCCTTCAACATGCAAGAAAATATCTCTGGATTCGTATCAATACAGAACAAAACAAGAAATGTTTCATCCATTGTTTGATAGAGTGGGTAGAACTGAGAGCTTCATTTTATCTGTATCGGATCGGATATTTCGAACAGGCAGTTTTTATTTTAATTCCATGATGTCACTGCAGCGACGTGTTGGCGAGGTTTTATTCAGTGGTAGAATTTGCAGACTGGATCCATCATACGGTCGGTCAAATAAGTGGTCTATCACTTTTCACCTAACTTCCTTCCGAATGAATATGTCTCTAAAGTCGAACTTTCAAGTTGATAGCCACGTCTTACCAACATTATTTATTATTTTAAGCAATAGAAAGGGTACAAACCTTACATACATAAATACAAACCTCAGAGTAGCATACCAGATATTTGGCCGATGGCACGTTGTTTGTTACCTTACGCCAGACTCATCCATGTAAAATTTATTTTAGAATAGAATAGAAGAAATTTTTATTCACCAACACGAAAAAATCACAAAAATTCAAAAATTACAAAGTAGAATTAGATGCGAAGGTAAAATGGAAGGGAGACTCAGCGAGGTCGCTGTTTTTCAGTCTCCAACCAAACTAAACTAACTCAACTAAACTACGGTAGTCTCGCTGCCATAGCGACAACATAACACCACAATAATAACAATAGAGTATTACATAATTAATACACACATGCCGAGAACAACACTGGAACGTTTAGAGGCAGAAATTGAAAATTTAAAATCAACAAAAGACCGATGCCAAATTTAATGCAAACTTCACCTTCACACTAAGCAATCGGAAAAGTTGCTGATTTGACCAACCAATTAAAGCGTGACAAAAGGTAATTAATTAAGGGGCTCTACGGTCGTCCAGACACAGGATGTTTTTTGTTGCGACAAAAGCCATTGTTTGCGAAGTCTCTTAAAACTATATGGTGATCTAGCCTTTTTTATGGGTGGGGGCAGATCGTTCCAGCATTTTGTTGCTGCAAATCGGAAACTGCCCCTAAATTGGAATTTTAATGGATAATTTAAAATAATTAATTAATAGTCTTAGTTAATAGACCATGGACTGGACTGGAGATGGATTTTGGTGACGAAGAAAATACAGAGGTTGAAACTCTTCGTCATCCTACCTACCCAGATATTTTTAGACTCTACAACAAATAAATTAAATAGTCAAGAAATAAATCTGCGGATTAGAAATCGGGAAATGCAGTTTTTTGCACTAAATAGGTTGCCGTTGCCTGACGATTTTTACGTGAATACACACAGTTTTTTACTAAAATGAAGTTATCCACGGCCACTGACGCCTGGTAGATGCGGATAACATTAAATGAGTTCAGAGAGGCGTGCTTCCGGAACCGACTCGTTTTAAGTCGCGACTTGAGGCAACTCGTTCGTGAATTCCGAGTCATTTTGCATAACTGTTGGACGAAACATTAAATGCTGCTTGCGTCATAACATTATGGCATCTTATGACGCGAAAGTACCCATGTTTAAAAGGGTATGGTATTAAAATGATCCATTGAGTTAAAGTAAAGCTAAATGGAAAAATATATTACTTCATTTCGCGTCCACAAACCACAACAATAGCCATCCGATTACATATTTATGGGAAATCGTCATTAACTCCGGGGTCACATCCAAATAATATATTAAAACATAGGTAATAACATTTTAGTCATTTTGTCTAACCATTTTACCCCCTTAGTCTAGTAATGCTGCTCAGGCGGACCATATTGGTCGAGGTTGTCGTGAAGCTACAATGAAAAGGTACTTAGTTAAAACTAAATTAAAAATGAAAAAAAAGGAATATTAAAATGTTTAAAATTTATTTACAAGAAAATATATAATCTGGAATACCGTAATGAGAGGCCGAGATAACCTTGGAAATACTATTTTGATGAATGAAAACGAATGGTGAGTAGTCTATAGTAATTGTCGCTACTCGTGCAAAGCAAAGAAATAACATCTAGGTACTACGGCTGTATGAATAAGTTGTATCCGATATTATGTATGTACGTATATAAAAAGTCCAGTAGACTACCCCAGAAGGCAATTTTTTTAAGCCGGTCGCGTCGTCGTGTCGACATACAAATTGCGACTAGATTTCCATCTAGAATAAATACAAACCGTGGCTAATTGCGGTCGACTTCGCTAGCAGGATTAAGGATACATGAATTTTTTTATCTCTCATTTGCATGTTGATATTTATGTTGCGCTACGTACACATTATGTAAATTCTTTTAAATGTATATTTATGGGAAACATGAGAGACGAATGACGTGAAACATAAACGTATATCTTTATGTCCTGAATTATTCAAATATTTTCGATCAGGGTTTCATGATTGTGTGCGCCCATCGACTTTGAGATGGCCGCTCTAATTTTTTAGGAATCTTCAAAGATAAAAATAAGGAACGCGGGCACTTATTGCTGGAATCATAATAACAATGTAGGTACCTACGTTTCTGTTATTCTAACCTACATGAGCTGCTGGAGCGATCATCATTGAAATGTTATACGTATGGATTTAAAAATAGAAAAATAAGAGGTTATTCCACCGCCTTTTGTTCTCATCAATATACTTAGTCTAACATTTTATAAAATTGATAGACAGTTTTTTCTTTTGTTTATAATGCTAACAAAAACCTTTCATTTGTTGCGAGGGCTTTGTTACCATTGTGTCGAAATTATAAAGGCTTATTTTATTCCGAGCTTTTTGTCATGGGGTTCTGTTGTGAAATATGTTACCAGTGTAAAAAATCCAGTTAATAATATTACTGGTTTCGTCCACATCAACGAAAAACGTTTATTAATTATTATTTTTTAGCACACCTCATACTGTCCCATTGAAATATACTTGTATTAGTTAAACTTTCAGTCATGTTATTTTTACAACATTCTACTTTTATCACATTTAGAGAAAGGACTACACGAATAGTTGAAGTATTTTTTTAAAATTGGTACAATTTTAGTTACATCTTATTATTGTCGTCCGGGCGAGGTTTCGTTTATAGTCCGGGTTTGATTTTTTTTAGTTAAAAAGATAACTAAAAAAATTAAGATTGACAAATCCAAAGTAATCATACACATAATTTTGTTTTGAAAGGTTTCTCACACTGAATTAAAAAAATGTAGACATGTCCGGGTTTCGAGCTCCAAAATCCGGGGATTTTGCGCTTTTGTTCTGGTTGTCAAATTTTCGAGATGGCGGCCCTACTCGCCACGTGTGTCTCCATCAATGTACTTTTAATGCATGATAAGTAAATTATGCTATTTTTGTTTAGTTTTTTTGTATCGTTATGTAACGGATCTTTCTCCGCTAGGTGCTGTTTGTTTCTATCCAAGTATGACGGGTTAAAACTCTACTGTTACCCTAATGTCGTAAAAGTATCGGTTTCATATAGTATACTTATCTAAAAGAGCATATAACATGGAAAAACCTTTGGTGTAATTGTAATGAGTACATACATACATACATAAATCTTTATCCCTTACGGAGTAGATAGAATAAGGTAATAAGACCTAATAAAGGTCACGTTTAGCATGATTGTGGGCGCATACCTGGAAGGTGGTATCAAAATAGTGACGGATTGCTAGCCGCATCGCCTATAACAAATGATTCCTAAGATTTTTGCCCATTCCCTTGAATGATAATCATAATGTAATAGGCATGAAATCTATAAATATCATGATTGATGGGATGGTTTTTACTTAATTAGTCTTAGAAAATTTTAATTTTAAGGAAATATTAACCACACGTAACTGTAACTGAAACTTCTATTAGACTTTTCGTGGCTGTGCAGTGCCGTATAATACATACACATTACATTATCATTAATGTAGTTAGAGTATGCTTGTAATTTTTTTAACGTATCTGTGTACTATCTATCAAATACTATTTTGCTGTGCCTAAATTTACAAGGTAATCATAATTACACATAAACGGATAACTCACGTATAAAAAGTCGAGTGATGCTCGACATGTTTAAATAGTCCGAAACATGTCGAGCATCATTCGACTTTTTGTACGTGAGTTATCCGTTTATGTGTAATTATGATTGAGTCTAACGGTAGTTTCATGTTGAAAGTTACAAGGTAATTGTTGAAATTTTACGAAATAGTTTAAGCTCTTCATTACATCATTTAACGTAGAAAAGAGTTTGAGGTTATACTTACTGGAAATTGAATAAAACCCTTCGAGCTGTTTTTGAACGATAGACGCCCGGCGCAGTGCGAGGACTCATTTAAGCGGTCGGTATATAGTCGTCATGTAATCAAGATACATTTACCGTTCGTTTAATAGGTATTTCACCTTAATTCGCGTCCGCGCCGCGCCTCCTGAAATATGGTACCCATCCGTCACAATAGCTTCAATGGAGCGCCATAATCCATGTAATTCCTGCTAAACCAACTTTAGCTCGTTTATTTGAGAACTGTCGAATGTTTTAATTGATTACTGTTATTGAGAGAATTTCTTTATGGAATAACTGAGTGGGACTTAGAGCAAATTACTTTCAGTTATTTGAGCGTATATATGATCGATGATGTGCACTCGACTGATGAAACTTCGGCTGAGAACACTTGGCTGGAAAGTTAAGGATAGTTCGAGTTGCCATGACATCAAAATGACAACAATAAATAATTTTCAAACGATATTCAATGACGTCAGTGAAAATTCTGAAAATGAATATTCATTAGAAAATATTAACTTCAAAGATTGAAATTCAACTCGCAATGGTTAAGAATGAACAAAGATACAATAAAATTACTAAATTAGGCAGGGAATTATAACATCGCGTAAATGTTGGAATAGATACAAGGAAATTATTATTGTTGGCAGAAGTCGGGACGGACGTGTAAAACGTACCGTAATTAAGCCAATGGTGGGCATATGGCAAGACGCACTCGTAATTACTTGTAATGGGTGGATACTACGTGACTTACCACTCTCCAAACTTTACAGGCAAAGGTTCTTGCGCTCTGGTTTCATTAGTGCCAAAATAATGCTTAAAACGGGTTGTGTACTTGTTTGCCTATAGGTACTTATTTTCGATAAAGTCAACGTTTTGTGTAAAGCATTAAAAAAATGTTTGCGCCGAATAGTGTCCACATCTTCGATTAGTTAACACCTACTTTCTAAGCCATATTTTTTTTCCGTAGTAGGTACACATGATAATAACTTGTAATTTATAGATAAATGCCCATAGTCCAGTTAGTTTCTAACAGTGTTATTAAATATGAGCGTTTTATTCTTCTTATATATTTGTGATACGGAGCGAACCAACTAAGTTTTCATTGAGTGAGATTACTCGCTTCGAACTGTCTCATTATTATCGGTAATGCGATTAGCCTCTTTGTTTCTCGGAAATACACAGGGATTATATCTACTCAGTGTAAATAGGTTCTTGTGTGAGTATATCTGACTTAGCTCAAGTAGAAGCCCAAGCAAATAAGGTTTAGCAGTGGAACACTGAAGTTTAACTTCAGTAGGATAGGATCTTAGGAACGTGCACACAAGGGTGCTAACTGCTGACCTCATCTGTTTATGTGTGGGTACATAATTATGAACACAGCGAAAGTTAGAGATGCACTAACAGAGGTTGTACATGTACATAGGATAAGTGAAATTATTACCTAGTAGTACGTAGTTGGTTTGCATGCTAGATAGTTGTGCTTGCAGTATACTGTGTACTGGTGCTTTCGAGGTTGGACCCAAAGTTCAGTCTTATGTAGAAGCAGAGGAGGGACACGCCGGCTTGGCTGTCTTACGGGTGTGGTAGCGGAATAGCATGTTGTTTGTTCATTGATATGGACCTCCGCAAAGTAACGCCCGATTCGATGAATAACTAAGTAACTCTAATTTCGTTTTGCATGAAAAAAAACGGATTTAGTCGTTAAATCTGGCTTAAAGCTTGATAGTTGTAATAAATCGAATTCATGTGAAGAGAGATTTTCGAAATCTATGCAGTTAAGCTATCGTCAGATTTTATTTTTAATTAGTTTACCTACTGTTATTTATTACTACACGTTCTCCGCTCAATTAACCTACACCATATACCTTGACTTACTTGACATTAATGTCCAATGTCACCTGGATGAGGTAGAGGGCGTCCACAGTACCAACGGTGCCATCTCGAACGGTCTTGAGCTTCACACTTACTACTTCAGCGAATAAAAATTACTGGTTTTCACAATAGTATTAATTAATGTTAATTACGGTTATATATGACTTCAATAAGAACGATTATATCACGTGAATATGATAATTTAGCGTGATATTAAGTTCTTCACAACTATTTTTGTTTTGCAAGAGGAGATTTGATAGCACGCGTAGTAAAAGCTTAATAAGCTGGCATGCGAAGCGGTGGCCGCGTTGTGAATTTCTAATACGCCACCAGGAGGCCGAAGCGACCAACACTACATTTCTAGTTAACGGAGCTGTCGAGTTTCGCGCCCCAACTCGTGACTACTTAGTCTTTAGTACTACTGACGGAACTAAACTTGGGGTTCCTAACTCCCACTACGGGTAAATTTAAACAAAAGTATGAAACAAAGCATTCACAAACAACGCGCAGAGCCTTAATGGTAAGTCAGAGCTCGAGGTTGGAATATAATTACGTTTCTATTATTGATTAAATGATTACCACAGTTTATCTTATCGTAACGAAAAAAGTGATATTCGTTGCTTATTCATAATAATATCATTCTCATCAATTGCTCTGTTTCCCGTTTGATTAACTCCCCTGTAAGGCTTTTTCCTGTAAGGCGTAGAAAAAACAGGCACTAATTGATAATATAATAGTAGGTACAATGTAATATCAGATTTTTGGAAAAAAGCTAATAATGTGTGTTCGTTTTCCTTCAAAATGTAAACATTAATATCGCAAAAACGCAAATCTGATACACAATGTAAACACGTTTCAGCTTTGAATATTAATGGTTCTCCGAATATGCTCTAAAAACACGTCTTCTAATGTAAGTAACTATCACCTCCATATACATCGATGTAGCTACTTATATTCGTACATAAGTTCGTCAGATATGTTAATATGGAAGTAAGAACTGCGTAACGTATAATAAGTACTTGCCTCTAAGTGTCTTTCACAAGGATCTTGATATTTAACTCTCCGTAGGTAATTTAGTGAAATGGATGGTCCGATGGATGCAGGTGGCTAGTTGTCGTTCATTGTGGCGTTCTAAGGGGGAGGCTTTTGCTCAACAGTGGTCGTCTTCTGGCTGATGATGATGATGATGAATTTAGTGAAACGGTTATAACATTTTTTCATTAATTTATAAAAGGTGGCGCTAAGTTTTCCAGAATATATCAGTAGTGGTTTAGTTAGTTTACTTAAACACCCTAAAATTTGTCGAACACCATTCAATAAAGCTAAAAAATATTTACAGGGCTGTTAAGACAAATTAACTTAACATCCCGCTGGAATATCTCGGGATATATCTTAGACATCTTGTAGATGTTAGTAACTGATAAATGTAGTCTACTTATAAACCCAGAAAAGTGCAAAAACTTTCTACGGGAGGCAGACCAAGTTGCGCAGAGTATTTCTATATAATCGCACGATATGACCCATATGCACTACATATAGCGTGTATGTAATGGGCAATTCCCTGAATTCTCGTGTCGCTGCCTCTGTAGTCAATTTGCGGGGAGTGCCCGCAGAACTGATTTGATGATTCGAATGTTCCTACGTCAAACAATATCTAAACTAACAAATATATAAACTAACAAAGCTGAAAAGTTTGTTCGTTTGAGCGCATCAATTTTAGGTCCACATAAATATATGTATAATTTTATATTAAATGAAACTGCAAGCTAATCCTGAAACAAATGGTTATTTGTTATGCTAAGCTGCAAAGTTTTTGTTTGGAGCGAGTGTCTGTATTGAAACCCGAGCAAGCTCAGGATCCTGAGCGTCGCGAGGGTTATAAGGCACGAAACACTGAACAACTTTGCTGCCGAGCGACTTTACAGCGAGAAAAATGTTGGACGGAGAAAAAACAGTTGAACTAATAGTACTCGTAATTCTGCTTTTTATTTAGCAACGAACGGTAGCAATGGTTGCGTTTCTGAAAGTGACATTGTGTTTTTTTTAATCGAATGAAAAAGTTAGGTGGTCTGTTAACAAGTACTGCATGTGAAGTTCGTATTAGTCCGTCCCTCTCACTCACTTAATTAAATACTATTCGTGTAAGCGGAACGGCAACATAATAAGTTCAAATTTCAAATTTCTGAGTATATGAGTCAATGGATAAATTGTGGTCATCGTCGGGATTGAATTTCAAAAACCTTTTCACGCCACTGCTCGGAAATGTGGCAAAAGATGGTCAATAATGGGGGCCGAAAACAATAGTTACTATTGAATAGTACATTGTTGTAGAGGCTGGAAAGTGAGCAATAGATGGACGAGTGAGTTCGAGGGCCTGTTTGAATTCATAGTTGGCCTGTTCATTCAACCTACAACAATACTTTGTTTTGGGGCCCCATTACTGACCATCTTTTGCCACATTTCCGAGCAGTGGCGTGAAAAGTATAGTTGTAGGTTGAATGAACAGGCCAACTATGAATTCAAACAAGCCAACAATAACATTGTTGAACAGTTTCAAAGACCAAGTCGTCCAATCACATCGGCATGCTGATCCCTTTTTTTTTTTTTTTTTAACGTGTGGAAAATGCGCCTTATGCATCTCCGCGCTCGGGGCAGCATACGAACGGAGGTATGACGGGCTCTCCGACTCGCCGCTGCCTTCCCTGCGGAAGGAGGGGAGAAGGCCTACCGTCTAAAAACACACACGTTCCCTCCAGGCCTTGAACTGCAGGCGCCGCGGGCGCACTGCGGTGACCACCGCGACGCCCACTGGCCGCCCCGGGATGGGGCAGGTGGCAACGGCACCGTTGAATGCGGGTTCCGGATTCCCCGCCCTCCCCCGCCGGTGACCGTCTGGTTTTTTAAAGAGGTTAACTCCTCGCAGCCCCCTCAGCGGCCCACGTTCCCAGCGCCTACGGGCCGGGGTTACGTGACGACCGACGTGACCGAGATCACGCCGCCCTGTTGTTTTTTATAGAGGTTTACTCCTCGCGGCCCCCCTATCTTGAAAAAGACGAGGCGGCCCACGGTCCCGGCCTTACAGACCGGGTTTACGTGGCGTCCGACCGTGACCGAGGTCACGTCGCTCCTCCGGATTTTTATAGAAGTTTTCTCCTCGCGGCCCCCTTATCTTGAAAAAGACGAGGCGGCCCACGGTCCCGGCCCTACGGACCAGGTTACGTGCCGACCGAAAGTGACCGAAGTCACTCCGCTCCGCGATCGCGTCCCTTGCGGAACGCACCGCTTCGACGGCAGGCTTTCGCCCGCCGCCAGCATGAGGCTCGCCCTTCCGTTCCCCGCCCGGGGCGAACAGCAGGTACAAGGTTGGACTCGCCCCCGTCCCTCCCCGTACGAGGCGTTTGGCGCCTCCAGGTTTGGTGCAGAGCTACGGTCAACGCACCACTCGTCCCCGCCCCAGGGCGGGCACCAGTGGTGGCCGCAGATGCAGAGCAGCTCCCCGGCAGCTACCGCACACCCTGTCCCCCCCTAGGCTCCCCCCCCTCAGAGAACGCAGGGCCTGCCGGTAACCGCAAAGCGTCACCTACCTTTCGCCAGCTCCAGGCCGAGTGACCAGCTCGGCGGGAGGGGCTACTCGGTAGGGGCTCAGTTCAGCCAGGCAGCACCCCACGCTTCTGTCCCTCGTCGCCCCAAGGCTCCCCTTCCCCCCCAAAAGGCGTTTGGCGCCTCCAGGTTTGTTGCAGAGCTACGGTCAACGTACCACTCGTCCCCGCCCCAGGGCGGGCACCAGTGGTGGCCGCAGATGCAGAGCAGCTTCCCGGCAGCTACCGCCCGCCTTTCCCCTCCTAAACTTATTCCCTCCCTTGATAAAAAGGGGCTTTCGCCCCGGCCCTCGCCAAAATATATATACATAAATATAATACTTCGCCCCGCCCTAAACCCCCACCCCCCCAGGTCGGATATTTGCCACCAGCTAACTAATCCACGAGGGGTTTAATCATCCGTTGTTGCCCAGGGTGTACCGGCCTAAGCGTTACCCTTCCCCCCCCCCCCCCTCATGGGGCCAAAGCCCCTGATAGAAGGGAACTGTAACGCTGGAGCTCTCGGGGAGGTTTCCGACATAGCACCTCGGCATGCTGATCCCTGATTCCACCAATCAGAAGACAATTTGTGATGCTATTACACAAAATCGACCAATCAGAACACGTCGTGTGCTTCATATTAATTTTTTTTAAGATTTATCCCATCAGGGAGAGGGAAAGGAAACTAGGTCCATACAGCCACGTCTGACGTATATGTTTTTTATTTCCTCGCAGTAGTCGTGAAACGCACTATGTAATGTCTCGGCCAAAAGTGCAATAGATGGACTCGTCTCTCTTCGAGGGCCTCACCTGCGGCTCGGCCCTCGAACTCACTCGTCCATCTATTGCTCATTTTCCAGCCTCTACAACAATGTACTATTTCCACCCAAGGGAGAAAAATACACTTTGCCACACAGATTTGGAAGGAGAAATACAGCCTTTTCGAGCAAGTGAGGTGAAAAAATATTGCCGATTGTGTTGCTAAGCGCGAAACTTGACTCGGGTGGACTGATTTGGATGAACCATTTTTCAAATAAATCGTTGAAGTCTCAAGAAGATTATTATGGAGAGACAGATAGGAAAAATAAGACAGAAAAACGTAATATTGCTTTTGACCAGAACGCCTCTCAGATTAGCGAGTAAGAATTTGAAATAATTATCAAACATCATCATACACTATTGTATGAGGTGGTCTAATATTGAGAGACGAAAGAATGTTTCGACTATTGTACGTGTCAGGAATCAGCACGAAAACAAAGTTATAATTCAGTGCAAACAACTTGTCCTAGTGGTTTTAGGGGAGATTCCCTGCTATTATCTACCGTACTGCTCAGATGATTTACCATTAACGAGTAAATAAGCCGAACTAACTTCTATTTACCTTAGCTGTTAGAGACGCAGCGAAATCGGTTTGCGTAGCGAACTGACTTATTGACAACGAATAATATAGATACATAATATACAGCTGAGCTTTATAGCTAAGTCGTTCGGAGATCCAAATGGAGGCTAGAAAGTTTTGAATTACTTTAACGTTTCATCAAAATATTTCGACTAGTTATTGAATTATCCAACCAGCAATAAACGTTTGGCAAGATACCAATAGCGTTTCTCGTTCGCTATCACTATCGCTCATCGTCAGTGGCATTGAATAGCTTCGTGCTTAGGCACTATTGAATTGGCATCTTGATTAAAGATGTCTCGGCAATATCTCCTATGAAATCTAGATTATCAAATCAACAGTAAATAACTAAAGCTAAGGATTAGAATATGGAAATGAATAGCTTTACAACGTACTATCAACATAGGTTCGAAAACTTTCGGAATCGACAATTTATTTGCGCCAATTCCTCTTTAAGAGAAGGAGAATTAAAGCGTAAATCATTTGAATAAGAATCATTTTACCTATATATGTGTTGAAACAATTATTAATAACAGTGTTTTGAGCTTGGGATATTGCTAAAACAAATGGCAATAATCTGGAGCTAAATCCCGGTTTAGGATCATACTGAAAACCAGCCAACTAGCCGCGGGCAGCGGTATTATGCTGAATGTGCCTCTTTATGATGCTGTTTGTCACTGGCCACTTTTTTTCTTTTTTGAATGTTAGGTCGTTTGTTTTCCACGGCAAACTTTTCTGTAACGTTTTTTTCTCGTGTTACATCGAGACAGAGGTCTGGTAATGAAGTTTTTTCGCCTTTGTACCTTAGACTCACCCACTAAATAGACTGTGACCAGCAACGGAATATAATATAAAAGCCGGATTATCATAACTAGCTGTAGGCTACGAACCTGTATTTTAAGGATGAAGCGATTGGACTGGGGCTATCTTGTTTGTTATATAAACGTCCTAACTTTGTCAAAGTTGAGTTTGCCCAAACCAGCCGGCGTCGCGTTTTATGCGGTGGTTACGTTTAAAACAAACGAAAAAAGGTGAATTATGCGAATCTGAGTTTCAAATGCAGGCAGCAGACAGAATGTAGATATTTTAGTCTGAAATGAGTTGACAACTTATTCAAAAATGTACAGTTTCACGATTAGGTCGTTCGATTATCGTACGTCACCATATTAAGTATTTTAAGTGAATAATACATACCTACATACGTTACATACATATATCACGTCTTTATCCCTTACGGGGTAGACAGAGGCTAAGTAAACAAAATCTTAAGGCTACGTTTAACATGATTAAGAGCGTAAAGCTGGAAAGGGAAATCAAAATAGTGATGGGTTACTAGCCGCATCGCCTATAACATGATTCATAAGACTTTCGCCCATTCCCTAATGGGCTTTTACCATCTAATAATAACTCATCTAATAATAGTTAATAATGACTCACTTCAATATAGTACCATGCTTTATAATGCTTACAAGATAAGAAGAGCCGCTCTCTCTAACCCTCTTGTCTCTATGTGAGAAATAGAATTTATACGTCGTTCCTTTATCACGTAAAATAAGGATAAACCAAATTACTCTGGCTTTATCTTTAAAAGCAATAATTACGTCGTTGTTTAGTACAAAAATGCTTTGGATGAACGTGATTGGTGATTGACATTTGGACCGTTTGACATTTTGCATACGATGAAGTGATATTCCACAATGAAGACGGGACTAGTTATATTTCTGCCTGCGTTATTCAGACGTCGTTCGGCGTTTACGAAAGATGGGAAGTGTGAAAGTGATATTGAAAGAAGAGTGAATGCAGGAAACATGGTAAATAGGGCACTGCGCGCCTTTGTGAGCAGTGAGAAGGTGTCGAAGAAGGCGCGTCTGGCTGTCCACATAGGGGTGCTTGTTCCAACATTAATGTACGGTAGCGAGACTTGGGTATAGCAAAAGAAGCATGAAAGTAGAATAAATGTAGTAGAAATGAGAGCGTTGAGAAGTATGGAAGGTGTATCACTGAAAGATAGAATAAGGAATAGTGTGATAAGGGATCGTGCTGGTGTGAAAGAGGATATAGTGACTAGGATAGAAAAAAGTATGCTTAGTTGGTTTGGGCATGTAGAGCGGATGGATGAGAGTAGACTAACTAAACAGATCTTTATGGGGAGTGTGAATGGTAACGTTGGGAGGGGAAGGCCTAGACGGACGTTTCGAGACCAAATAGGAGACGTTTTGGAAAAAGCTCAGGTCAGGAGTACCCGAAACCGACGAGCATGTATGAAGAGATTGATGAATGTGGATGAAGCGAAAGAAGTATGTCAGGATCGTAGCAAGTGGAACAAAGTAGTCTCTGCCTACCCCTGTGGGAAAGAGGCGTGACGGTATGTATGTATGTATGTATTATTCAGAAGCCTAGTGGCTTCGTATTCCAGGCGGATTTGTTTCCACGTAACGTACTTGTTTGCTTAAGCGCTCGTGCATATAGATTATGAATACGTACCTACTTGTTTGTCTATTAGGCTGAGCAGGTATTATTGTGGCGTTAGTTTCGTGAGCACTCACTGAAATTAACTGCGGCTCGTGTGTGCCGGCGCTAATGCGTAGGTATTGCCTAAATATACTTAATCCAAGTTAATATTACTAGGCATTTGAATGCGCGGCGTAATGAACTGGATATAGCTGAGCATTTTCCTAATGAAGCACCGAAGTAGCAAGTGCTTATTAAATTATAATAACAGTGTATTAAATTATAACATTCAGTTGGCAACTCGTGATCGCGAGTAAAATAAACTTGATGGGATTTATGTCATAAATTAATTCAAAAAACGATTGAGCGCAGCTTCAACCAAAAAATCCAAGCCTACGGAAACTACCGAGAGCTTTTGTATGAAAAAAACGACCGCAATAGCCCCCTCTCAAGCGTAGCGATGCATGTCATTTCCTCTTGTTTTTTTCTGTTCCATGGTAGTAGTGCTATAATAGTTGGTTATGTAAGCGAGAGAACAGACATATTATGTTTGAACATTGAAATTACGTGATCATTTTTGTTATTTTGTAATGATTAGTGCTTGTTGACAGCGTTTATTCGTTGATCAGAATTGTCATTGTAAATTCTGATCGTATCTATTTATCATGAGATTACTTCAGCGTGTAAGCTTACATAAAGATGTCGCATAGCCTGATTAAAAACAATAAATAACAAAAATAAGCATTCATATGAAAACATATAAAATATGTTCGCATAAATGTGTATTTGGGCCAAAAACATCATGATTCATCCTCGATTTTGTTTACGGGTTTTCCGATTGGATCTTTGACACTATAGAAAATAGATTTGAAGAAAGTGCCATCCGGTCTACAAAGATGTTAGTTGTACTTACCTACTTAAATATAATTTCAAAAAAATATATAACTATATATTTTAGTAGTTGACAACGTACGGTGACATTTTTAAATAAAAGTCCTCTAAATCGTCGTACAAAATGACAGCAATTCAAATATAATGTGGGTCCGAAATTAAAGAATGTGACTACAACTTACAATTACTGCTTCCTCTTTTCTGCTTTAATTACGACTAGTATCTGTGAATAGAAACAAAGTAGAGAACAAGCAAAAATGTTTTATAATTAGCCGCGCGAAATCGTTATAAAGTTTCCTTTTGTTCCACACTTTGTTTGCGAGGACATCCGCCTCCGGAGGCTCTGATGGGCCCGTGATTGATTGTTATAGTAATTACTTCCGGTGGTATCTACTACTCTCAAAATTCCGACCTCCCGAAACCGACAGCTACGAGTTCAAATCAATTTCCTGATGAAAATTAATTTTATTGACACATTTTGGAGCGGAACGATATTTCAGTATAACTTGATTATCGAAATCGTATTGGGTTTGTTCTGCTAGCGCGCACTCTGCAATACACGCCTACATAATATGTCGAAGAAAAAAAAACAAGTATATATTATAATGTGTATAGTGTAGATTAAATTATTAAATTAAATGGGACGGTGCCGGGAAAATAGAATCCTACTCGAGATTCGATCCAGTCTGCTTACCTTAAAACGGTCTGAAATTACTTTATTGCTATATAAGAACACCTACTTACGAACTTCTCTTTTTAAACATAAATCAAAAAGAAGGTATTTAATTGTCTACCTTTTAAATGGACGTTACCAAAAAAATACCGTTCTCGTTATCACTATTTTCTTACCCCTTTATTCATAAACGCTCTGTAGGCTTCTGCTAACTTAGCAATCGTTTGCCCTTATCTGTCACCTAGGCATTTACCTTTCACAGATAAGGACAAACGATTGCTAAGTTAGCAGAAGCCTATAGAGCGTTTATGAATAAGAGGGTTAGAATGGTCCAAGATCATACCCCTTGTGATGAGATGACTCACTAAGATATACCCTTATCAACTCATCATCACCAATTTAATTGTAGAGGAACAGTTGAATTCACTAGCATGATGTTTAAAAATAAAGCCAACTTGTTGATTAAATACATTAAAAACATACATACATACATACATACATACATACATACATACCGTCACGCCTCTTTCCCACAGGGGTAGGCAGAGACTACTTTATTCCACTTGCTACGATCCTGACATATTTCTTTCGCTTCATCCACAGTCATCAATCTCCTCATACATTTTTTTTTTTTTTTTTTTTTTTTATATGAGAGGGGGCAAACGAGCAGACGGGTCACCTGATGGAAAGCAATCACCATCGCCCAGGGACACCTGCAAGACCTGAGGAATCACAAGTGCGTTGCCGGCCCTTTGAGGAACAGGAAGGCTCGCTCGCACATGCTCGTCGGTTTCGGGTACTCCTGACCTGACCTTTTTCCAAAACATTAAAAACATTGTATTGTTATTCTGTGCATAAGCATTATTGAAAATATGTATACCGAAATACGTCTTTGAGAAGATAAGCATAAAATTAGTAAAATGTAGCCTTTTACGAACGAATACTAAAAGCATCTATTTTTTCTTGAACAAAAGTCTTAACATTCTGCGGAAGATTTTTTCATTTCCATTCGTATTTGCTCGAAATGTTACAAATGATAGGCACTATGAAAGGACAGGCACAATAGCTGGTCTCAGGTGGAGTGGTTATTACGACTTCCACGTCAGTTCTAGTCGGAATAGGCTGCTAGTCGTTAGCTTTGCCAGTTGTATTAATACAACATTTCTTATAAAAACAGTTTTGACAGAAATTTCAGACGTTCCAGTGTCATGTTGAAATATTTTGTACTCGTTAACGCTCTTTACATCCAGAACTCATTAACGACATAGACTGAAAATAAATAATTGGTGATTTGGCCCGAAGATAAGCTCGAGTAGTACTTTTTAAGGCTGGTGTAAAAGCATAGCTTTGTCTATAGTAAGAAAGCGATGTAAAAGACAAAATATACAACGAATGATTAATAACCGGGCTCAACCCGCACGCGAGCGGGTCGTTGAAGGTGTCATAAACAAACTAAGCCCATAAATGTTATGGGAAAAGTTACGCGCCCATTAACATTAGTCGATTAATAAAAGCGCCAAGATAATTGCTATATTTTGTATATCAAACAAGATGAAACGTTACCACTTCGCTCATTAGTGCTCTTTTAATGACTAACTCTTTTGATGTTTTCGCGTACATAGTATACTGAAGTTATACTAATTTAATTGAGTAACTTAAGATGATGTTTAATTAACTTTTAAGTCTCGAGTCTCTTTAGAGATCTCTCCTTTGATAGCGTTTTCTAGCAACAACAGCAATTCCACACGTCTTGCAGGTGTCCCTGGGAGATGGTGCTCACTTTCCATCAGGTGACCCGTCTGCTCGTTTGCCCCCTCTTACATTAAAAAAAGGTACACTAAGGGCTCAGCAAAGCTCTGGAAACGCGGTAGTACTTTAATCAAACGTCAACGTGTCGTGGATTTAAAACGTTAGGTATTATACATATTACACCACTACAGCCGTTGAAATACTTCAAAATGATTGATTTATTTACATGAGAAAATATTTACTAAAGTATATACCTATATGGGTTTCTGTGATAAGACCAATTTGAATTATAAATCACGAGATTGACGAGAGTCGATATGTTTTTGTTCTGTAGGTTATATTTACGTAGTATTTTACTAATTAGACTTATGTGTAATATAATCAACTTATTAAATAACACACTCATCTAAAATATTTAGACTAGTAGTTATATACGTAGGTATATAAAACATTCCATTGAAGTAACTGTGACAAAAATATCCTATTTTATGTCACACCAAGCTTAATTTCTCTCGTAGGAAATATCATGCCTACCTAATATTCCTGCATAAGTCGACACATGAAAAGAAACGTTATGCGCGCAAAATGATGGTGTTAATAGCGACATTAATACGGTTTTTCCTGTCCATAGATACTAAATAGTGGTGAGAGATGTTGACTTCACTCTGCTGATTACGGGTCACGGTCAGAATAATACGAGCAAAAGTCAGTCCGAACTTTCTTTACAAATTTACCGCTAACCAGAAAATCAATTCAGATTTTCAGGAGATCTTAAGATTGTATTGTTTCAGATCGGGAGTGAAAAGGTACGCCCTTCATCAAGTTTTGCTTTTGCTTTGCATATTTGAAAATGTATAATTCCGGGAAACCGTTTACAAAGGGAAGGTATCTACTTTGTGTGCCGCAGTAGCTATGAATGTTTTAGTATTTGGAAATTAATTACACAATGTTGGAGTAGGTGCAATGCAAATATGTTTGTTACAACATTGTTTTGGTATTGTTCGCGTAATCGATTGTATTGCTAGCTCGGGGTGAATTCGGGTAAATTAATGATTGAGTGCGACCACGCTGACTCTTAATAGCCTCTTTTGGATTTCAATTACGGTTGTTTGTCTCGAGAAGGCGCTGTAACGATCCCTGTTTGAAAGATTAATTACTTGCTACCTGTCTGGGTGACTTTATAAGATCAATCTCTCAGGAGATCCTGTAGCGAGACACGTGTTGTAATTAAATCAGATAGGTACAAGTCCAGGCCCACCTACAGAAGTTCATTATGCTACCATAATGAACCCCATTGACAAAGACCGGTTTTAATTACAAAGAGGCGGTTAGCCACCTGACAGGATAAAAATTACTTCTGGGCGGTATTCGTTTAGGGCAAGGTAACACAGCCTCTGACGACCAACAATTATTTACTTACTTTTACGATTTTTAACCTTATAACTTTCCCATTTTGAACTACGAGCGTTTAACGTGGTTAAACTAAACAAAGATTGTGTTTTTGACAGTTTTTTTAAGGTTGTTAAAATAAAAACGTAAGTAACTTGTACTAAATAAATAGGTCTGAATTGAAAAGACAGCTCTATAAAATGTCGCTATGTAGGTATATTTTGATAGCCATTTTCTGTTGTTGCTGGAGGTGTAATAAAATTTGACATTTCAAACATTTCGTTACATTTAACAGCCCGTTTTGGGTTTACAATAGATAAGGAAATAATAATTTTAGATCATAAACATCATTTTATGATCGAAGTTATGGAGCCAGAGACTCATTAAGTCTAGATTTTCATTGAATATCAAATAAACAGGAACATACGACAGTTTTACCTATACTAGAGTTTATTTTGAGAGTTTTAGATTTTGGGTGAAAGGAAACATCGAGAGAAAACATACAAACACAAGAGAAGCCCTATTAAAGATGTGTGTGAAGTTTCTAAGCCGCACTAAAGTAAAGAAAGTGATAAAAGAGTTATTTAAAAAGCATGACAATAATAAAATTCTTAGGTAAATATCTATTAAATAAAAGTTTAGTACCAATTTTATCTAACTTTTACTAATTATCAAACAAGTAAAGTCAAATATTATGATGATTGAATGGACACTTAATGGTCCCCCACAGCAGTCACTCCATAGTCATTCAATCGTAAGCTGAACCATTAACAATGAATAACAATTAAATTCGAGATAAAACACTGAAATTTACATACAAATGTGCGAAAAATTTAACGTCAGAAAAATTAGTAGGGTAGTAACACGCACTTAGAAGACCATGTGAACAAAAACGAGAAAAAAAAGACATAGCAAACTGTCTGTAAATGTTGTTTTCAAATACACTATGGTTAGTTAATGGGAAAAAAATCTGATGAAATGGTGATCATCAGTGATCATCATAATTTATATTGAAGACCATTTTCAATTTGACGGTCGGTAAAATAGCAAGCAATCTGTCCCAAAACGTTGGACTTGGTGGAAAATTAAATTAAATTCCAGAGGGTGAGACATTGAAAATGTCCGAAAACTGCATTTCACCAAAATATTTAAAACAATTGAACCGGTTATAGTATTGTGGGCCAGGTCGCCAATTTTTATGCCATTTTCGAAACTGTGCTAAACACAAAATGTCTTAAAACAAAGTTTTTCGTGAATAAATTCAAATATCTACATAATGGAAAGTTTTATACTAGCCATGTTTTTCGCATAAAGCCGTCTGCCTGTTTTTATTTCCATATAAAACGATAGGATTACGGTTTTGGTCGTGGGCTTCCTTACTACCACTACAAAACTAATTTTCATTACTTTTACAATTTGGGAAACTCAACCGTTGCTACATCTATCTACAACGTTGGGATTTACAGGGCAGTAGTATCAGTGAGCTAAATACGTTGCAAGAGGCCAAGCAGTTACTGAGGGCGGGCGCCGCCGCCAACTACGTAGATCGTATTGTAACCGCTAGATGGCGCCAGCTGTATCATTTCATGACAATAACCTAAGCCCGCAGAAAACGGAAATATCTGTGCAAAGTTGGTTTTCAGCTATCAAAATTGTAGATTACAATAAGTTTAATATAATTATTATCTTTAGTGGAGCTGAAACAATTTATATGTACATATCAGCTTCGGAAAAATAAACAAAACTGATTTGGTGCTAAAAAATCACAAACGGACACAATCAGAACCTGGAACCTTCATCCGTGGCAGTAAAAACACATTTAAGCCTCATGCCGTTTTATGTTAGAATAACATGTTATCAAATGATTAAATTGAACAGGTAGTTTCTGAAGATGTACTTAGTAAGGCTAAGGGAAATCAAAGGGTTGGAGTTCAAAAAATTGGACATTGTTAACCGGTAGTTAACCATCCAAAGCGACTGACTCGAAAAGTTCGGTTGTTCCACATCCGTCGCACAATCGAATTAGTCGAACTATTTTTAACTATCGGTGTTAAATGTCCAACTTTTTAAACTCTCCCACCCTGTTAGTAGGAGTTTGTTTCCCGCTTGTCAGTTTGTAAAAAAAACCTAATAAAGAGGCGAGAGGTCACTTGACCTTACGGATCATTTTATTTTAAGTACCTATATCTTATACCTGTCAGGTAATTCAAGGCATAATTTTCCGTTTGAGTGCCTGGTACATACAACGCTACCATTTATGTGTAAAATAAAAATGTTGTAACAGTGCTCACAAGACTTGGAAAACTCAAACTTAATAAACAAGCTAGGTAAGTTTAGAAACTAAAACCTACAGCCCGACTATTCTGAAAAGCATGAGGTACCTAAGTAGGTACATATACTTAAACAACTTTAAGCAGCTTCGAAATCTCGTCTAAAATTAACCTAGTTAAACCTAAAAGCTGCTACTAAAGCCTGTAACAGTTTAACGTAAGTAGACCTACAGACATTTTATGTCACCCACATCGACTTCTTAAATCATAGACCTTCCTTTTGGATTTGCCGTAATCGAGTAAAATGTCAAATACAGATATTTTGCATGCCAAATATATTATATCCTTAATCAATACAGAGAACCCTGTGAGTGGGTTCATTGATAAATGGAAAATTAAATCTTTCATGAGCTTGCTCTGACAAAAGCATTCGATGAATACGGAATTGTGAGACGTTATTTTCTTGCTGCCACGCCATTCATGAATTGAATATGTGTAAATGGAATTTACTCTACCGTATTGCCTTATGCAGAATGGATTTAAATAGCAATTCTAATCTTGGCCAATTAGTAAAATGTTTGGTTTATGTAATTTTATTTAGATAAACTGCGAGGCAAACTTTATAATAAGAGTCCCATAAAACTAAAAATAAAATTTCATAATACATTTTTTATAGTTTAATGCAAAAATGACCGTACCTAATTGTGTTAAAAGATCCAAGATAAAAACTCAAGGACTCCGATGCAAACTCCGATGGCTGAATTGTTGTTTGTTGTGTCATGATACATATTTGGGTGATGGTAAGGAAACTTTAACACTAGTAAATGGCGTTGGGTGGACAGATACTCTTCTTTAGCGTCGCAATATAATGGCTATTAACTATTAACTGAAAGCTAGGTATCCAAGTAGGAAACACTGAAAAGACTGCAAGGAAATATCGTGGTCACTATACTAACTATTCATACCGCTCAAACAAGTCAAAGATAGATGTTTTGATGAAACATTTTTAATACAAGCTTTTGTTGTCTGAGTGTGCTTTGTACATGCATTGTCTTCCAATTTCATTCACCAAATTTCAAGTCAATCCAGAAGTTAGAACGATAATGGCTGCAATTCAAATATCTATACATAGTAAGATTTGAACCCAATACGGTTAAAAAAAAACAAGTTAAACACATTTTGTGAGGTACTTAGTAAAAAACGCTTTTCAGTATTTACATAAATAAGCGACGGACGCACAAAGTTTCACGGAGACCTAAACCATTCACACAATAATTTACGCCTAAAAGTTTTTACCCACAATATCAGTGTTTTGTTTGCCGGCGTCAATCCGTCGGCTTTCCCGCGGGACCTCTCCACCGGGTTCAATTACCATAAGGGCTCGGCGTCACACAAACATCTTATGTTTACATGACAACCCACATACTTCACTACCGAGTTAGGGTTTCCTCTACGCGTGTATTAACTCCAAATCAAATCCAGCAACTAAATCGCTATCGTAACCCAGTTGGAAATAGAAGGCTTAAAAAGATTTTTGCAAGTTAATTCATGACGTCTACTACAACTCTAATGCGACATTGACATTTCAATTTAGCCTTCAGCAAAATGCTACGGCCTTTTCAGAAATCGCAAGAATGGTAGATTGGCTTTTCGATAAAACATCCTGAATATCTAGCTCATAAGATGGCTACATAAAAGGTATAGGCAAGCAAAACCAGTTCTGAAATGCTCATGGTTGGTGCTTAATGTTTTTGCATTCTTTTATTGCATGGTTTCGAGTTTCGAGCCGGTCTGGGTACGATTTTTCAAAGCACGTCACTCAAAAGAATTATTCGAAAGTGATGAAAAATTGTACTAAATTTGAAATACAAGTAGGTAGAGTAGAAGAAAATTGCAGTACCTAATCAATCTTGTTGACTACTCGAATAAATTCTTCGAGCTATATTTATTTTTATAGCAATACATAGATTTATACTATTTTGGATGGTGATATTTTAGAAAGATGCGACTTTATAACTAGTCACTGAAAGTGCGTGAAAAGAAATTGACTGACAAGGTTCCTTAAGAGAAGTACAAAATGTGTTAATTGCTTGTCAAGTTAAGATGTGAAACACTGTCAAACTGGTTGTATGAAACGAACTTTTATTAACGGTTTTTTTTATAAATGCTCGGAATAGTAATCGCGGTAGTCAGCACGGAATCACTAATTTAGTCTTAGGTACATTTTTATTTTAAGTCTATCTGAATAAAATAATTACTTAGTCTAATTATGTGCAAATTATATTGAAATCGCCTTAGTACTCGTAAACTTACCTATTTATTTTATGTTAAGTAAGATCAGGCGGAGGAAGTCATTTGAACAAAATTTATTATTCATGAACCATTGTTACCTTGTATCTGGAAACCTTCTTAAATTCAATTGATTGTAACGGACAGGAAAAATACCTGCTACTGAAATGAAAGGTTTGAAAATGGCAAAATTGTTTCTCCCTTGCGATTCACTCCTTGAAATTCGAAGGATTTTTTCGATTAACGTCAAAATGAGAAACAAATTTTGCTACAAAATATCTTGACACGTTTGTTTCGTTGAACGTTATCAAATAACTGCTGTAGACAATAATTCTACTCGGGAGATGTTGAAATAAATCTGACTGCTGTGCACAATCTAGACTACTTCGTGAAAAGTCCGCTCAGATAATAATTTCACTATTACCTCAATTTTATCACTATAGTCCTACCAGCTTGCACGGGTGTGTTCGGATACGCTTGGATAGACAACTAGAGTGACAACTGAGACTATACCTTAGGCATTATTTATGTAGCATCTCAGCGTTCGAGTCACATAACATTTTATTAAAACGGTTTACCATCATTTGCTGAACAACTTTTCACAAATGCATCATTTCACAAACTCTACTTTGGAACCCTACAGGGAACTACGGAACCCTACACGCGCGTGACCCGACACGGACTTGGCCGGTTTTAAGTGTGATTTTGACTTTTATTTTATATACCAGCGTACGGTCCGCCTATTAAGTATATAGTATCCAGATTATACGTAAATATCTTAGCCATCTGAGCACAAATCGGTATCTACCACCAGAGAGCAGCAGAGCTACCACCTAGCGAAGCACTTTTCACTCATTTGTACTCGTTTTCTACCCATTTTTCTACACACCCACAAGAATATATACATTTTTTTTTCATACATACATAAATAACGTCTTTTTCTCTTACGGGGTAGACAGAGCCTAAGGTAACACGACCTAAAGGCCACATTTAGCATGATTGTGGGCGTATAGGTGGAAAGGCGAATCAAAATAGTGAGGGGTTGCTAGCCGCATCGCCTATAACCATGATTCCTAAGATTGTCGCCCATTCCCTCGATGTGCTTTTACCATCTGCGCGGGAAGAGAAGCAACACATAATAAATAGCGTAGGCTATTAGACTCATAATACAACACATTTCTTTACCAACGCTTAACTAAAGGCTGGCTCGATCCACTTCTATACATCCGACTTTGGTATATAATATTCGGAGTGAGATAGCTATCAACACTTCAAAAAAAACTTCCATAAACAATCGAAATTTTCATACAACTGCGGATAGTAACCCGCTTAACACTTCATTCGTATAAGTTCCTTCATCCGATTCAGAAAAAAAGTATCGAAGACTTGCCTATTAAGTTACTATATTAATAGCATCAAAGGAAAGACATCCATGCAACCCTATTAAAAGTTTTACATTGTCGGAATAGTCGACGCGTGAGTCGTGAAAAAGCAAGTGAAAAGGTCCCCTTGAGGTAGTGAAGGTCCTTTTATAAATATATCGTGAAATGTCTTTGATGTTGTGATCTTGAAGATAAAAGAAAACCGCTAGGTAGCTAGCACGCACGATTGATATTAAAATTAACTCGTCGCCTTAGGCGAGGATGACACATCGGTTGCCAGGAAAATTGATTTTTAATTCTGTTTGGAAATGTTTAGGTCGACGTATATGCTGAGGAAATTAATTTTCTCTAGCACGTTGCAATATTTTTGCTTTAAATAGTTATAGTTAGAAAACTTATTAATTATAATACGTAAATCGGAACATTGAAAAGAGAATGCTCTTTCCTAGAAGCATTTCAGGTCACCAGGCCACCTATGTGAACGACACCCGTGTCTATTTGTTTACCGTCTGTAGCATCATGATTGAATGAAAGGATGGACACATGAGATTGAGATTACGCGTGGCCGTTGACACGTATAATGGTCACAATAAAGATCGGACGATGACCATTTGATTGCTGCACATTGAAATGATTCAATGAAGTGGTCAACGACATTTGCGACATAGTCATTTAATACTGTCATGAAAATTTTGGTAAGTATTAAAATAACAAGATATCGAATTGAGTAAATATCACTGAGCGCTATGAATATAACTAGGTGTCTACTAAACTAATAAATGTCTCGGCAATTTTAGTTTGAATGTAGTTTTGTGCAGCTAACATCGGGATTATCCTTTTGTTGCTGCACGAATGACATGATGAATTGAATTAATTAGCTCCAAAGGAACTCATTGCCAGTTAAAATAACTTTCATTTCCGTATGACAAAAGTGAAGGGATTACAAGTCTATTTACCTTATATTTAAACGAGCAATTCAGAGATCACAGAAGCGGCTCTAGCTTTTTCGATGTGCTAGTAGTAGTTATTGGGGGCAAAAAAACCAAATGATTTCCTTGTTCTGCTGCATGGGCTTGCATTAAGCAAGTAAAAATACTGGTGTAATAACATTTAAAAGCTTGGGTAATTCTTCAAAACGAGATGACTTACCCTAATTGTCCGCCAATATTATAACCAATTTCAACCGACAATGTTGAGAAATTATTCCCGATCGTCTCATTTGTTTTATGTGCCACATTTTGTTTCCCTTATTTTTGCCACTGAAGACTTTCTTGTTAACGTTAAATGGACTCCAGAGTGCGATTTCTATGAACGAAACCATTTTACGGCAAATTAAATCTATACAGAGAATCATCAGGTTGCTTCCAACGAAAAAGTCTGACGGTAACAATAGGCCGGAATACCGTAACGATAAGACAGCCCCCGTTAAAACTTTTCAACTTGTTATTTTCATTTACTTAATGCTAAAAGGTTTTGTCTGTTAAAAGTTAAACAGTTGCCATGACATTTCTGTTTCACGATGATTATCAAAACGGATATTAATCTATAGAAAGTTTTTGACGACTTACTTTCAAATTTGTAGTAACGATTTCGGTTCAAGGAAATTCGGGTGATAGACGCAGTACACATAGAGCATGTTCAGGATCCTCAGATGGGCAACAAGTTAGTAAAATATTGAAATATAAAGTGCATATTGACAGCCTTGACCATATTTGTAGGGCAACTAATTTGTTACAGTCATTATCTTGACCATTATGACGACTATTCTTGCTCTTATTGTTTATCCGTGAGACAATGCAGTTGATTAAATGAGATCAGTGACGGTGTATCTCCCACGCGCACTGCTATGACAATTGCGGTGATAAAACGTTATAAAATGTTTGACATTTATTGCGATTCCGGGTACTCAAGAACCTGAATTTTCCGATAGTGGCTTAATTAGTTCGAGCCTTAATTACTGGCTTGGCTTAGTGAAGGGATGAGCGCTGAAGCGAAACCTAGGTCCATGTTTATTTTGCTGGACCCGCCTTTTGGTGCGGGTGTTAGGCTTTCTAATGAAAACTCTACTTAAGTGGGATCTGTTTAGAGACTAGAAGTTTACCCTTGCACAAAGTCTGGATATAAAGGTATGTTTGAGAAAAATAGTCTACTTTTAAGTAAAGAAACCTATCTCGTTGTAGTACCTACTGATTTACTAGTATTTATAATTAGAATATGCCATTATATTTTCATCAACAAATTTACCATTGAGAACAGGTTTGAAACAAAAACATTTTTATGGTATTTTACCATTATTATTTATTTAGGTTCCTAATGATATTACAAACATCAAACAACACAAAAGAAAACACAGCTCGGGTTGGGACTATTTTCGTCTGGATACTTTCCATCGCGTTTGATCTTGGTAGCTAAGTAATGATTGTAATATCAGGGTAATTAATTTAAAATGTTCTGGCATTCGACGTTGAAATTGAGGCAGGTATCTTACATACATACGTACATAAATCACGTTTTTATCCCTTACAGGGTACAAAGACCCTAAGGTAACAAGGCCACGTTTAGCAAGATATAGGTGGAAAGTGGAATTAAAAATCATATCTTAATCATAGAAATTGTATCTTAGAATTATGATACTATAACATATGCAAAAACGTGTCTAAGTATCTTGCCAAACATAAAATTTTAAATTAGTTAGAATTGTTTATTAATATCTACGTTATTTTTGACGTAGTCTCGGGAAAAAAATTATACATACTTCCTAGGGGTAGGTAAGACCAAGCAATGGTTACACATACTTATTTGAAAAAAAAAACCGGTCAAGTGCGAGTCGGACTCGCGCACCGAGGGTTCCGTATCATTATCTATAAATATATAAAACCAGTGTAAGCAGAGCCCTGCTCCAAAGCAAAATGTACGCAGTGTGGGGTTACTTTATATTGGTCACTGCTATATACAGACATACATACACATTTACGGTTTTCGCAATTATTCTTTAATTTGTGCTATAAGACCTACCTTCATACCAAATTTCAAAATTCTGCGTTCACGGGAACTACCTTGTAGGTTTTGATTCCCTTGAGAGTTGAAAATTTGCGGAAATTTGCGGCATAAACGGCTGTATCTTTTGATTGCGTTGGCTTAGAATTTTGATTTTTTCACAGCTCCAAGGGGCAGTAGACCTAAGTATTTGATATAAATTTCAGCTTGATACCTCCACGCGTTCCTGAGAAAAAGGGTCTTGACAGACGGACGGACGGACAGACGGACAACAAAGTGATCCTATAAGGGTTCCGTTTTTTCCTTTTGAGGTACGGAACCCTAAAAATACCAACTTAAATACTGATCAAACATTCAAGACTAGAAAGTAAACATTCGGTATTGTTCATAATAATATATTTTCTTTATTGTTTTCTCTTTGTCAGCTACAAAGGGTTTGTAACGTATATCCATATTGTATATCTTACTTCGTCTCAAACAAATTTTTGGGTGAAGGAATCAACATATTTATACTTACGTATAGGTACTTATTAAATATTTACTTCGATTAAAATTACTTTAATTTTTTAATCATCTTAATTCGCTCTGCCAGATGCTCACATAAATTAAGAATCCTCAGTTTTACCTGCTACGGAAAGTTTCAAAGTTGATTTTTAATTACATTTCTGCAAGTCGCAGCTTAAACGTACCTAGTTTGCAATTAGAAGCACGACAAATGTGAAGCAGTAGCAAAGGAACTTTCACTAAATTGCAAGTTTTCTAAAACCTACTTCCTCGATATTGCATCTTGTTTATATATTAAAAATAGAGGCTAGACACTCGTACATTTTTGATTATAATGGAAAAAGTGGATCAAAATGTATTATACCTACTTACAATTTATGTATTACTAAAAACTTACTCAACATAATAATAATACAACAATTTACAGCTAAGCACTGAGTAAGATAAAACAAACAGGAGACACGGAAATATAAAAACACAAGTACAAATAAGAAAATGAAATGCTTTATATATAGAAAAAATAGGAAACAAAACACACTATTACTGTACAGGCATTTTTACATAACAAAATTTGTTAATGCTGCCAATCCTGCAATGCTGGTTCATGACTTGCTAAACCATATTAATATTCCACCAAATCGATTAATGTGGATGCATCAATCTACTTCTCGTGCAGCTGTTGTTTTAGAATCTACAACACACCTTATATAACCTGAAGTAAACAAGTAATTGAACCGTCTTTCCGTTATTTCAATATTTTATAGGATTCATAGAATTGTGTTTTTCTTGCTCCAAATATTTCTAAACATCTTTGTTGCTGGCGACTAGTGAGTGCGAGTGAGATACAGCGAGATTGTGGACATCATCATTATAATTGTGGAAAAACAGTCAGCATCATAGTTATGTACCTACACAACTTTCAACCTTATTCCTCAGAAATAAATTCCCGAATGTATATATACTTGTTTATAGCTGCTGACTATACCCACGTGATCAAACCGTGCGTCTGCTAGCGAACTCGATATTTGCGATAATATCAAATATCAGTTATAAAAATCATAAGTATACTTACTAACTTACCGGCTTTTGAATGAGACAGTAAATCGTGTATTTGTATAGATAAGTTTCAAATTTCAAGCCACATTGCGTTCTAACTTTTTCCAACATTTTTGTTTTTGGGTACTTATCACGAAAGTTCAAGTCTATCCGGGGAGAGTTCGAGTGTTTCGATTGATCTTTAGTGAGTTTTTTCATTTTACGTCTGAAAGACTTATCAATAGGAATGGAATAATTATTTCGTTTTATTGAATGGTTCACCCTCAAGAACCTAATCGATTAAAGCTATATAACTCACAAGTCATTGACTGCCTCAATACCTATGTTATACAACTCTGTGTTCAGTTATCGTAGCCTTTCTATTAAAACTTATCTTTTGATTTATCTTGATTACAGAAATAGACATTGATATTAGTCTTTACTTGCCTTCTAATTATAACTTTCTTGTAAAGTCACCTTCATTAAATTCTAAATTAAATTTAGTTTCCAATTTATTCTTAGCGAGGCGCGGGAATCTCTTAATTGATGGGCGTGATATAATGAATTACTCAAATAATACGATACGTATAGTAAATGATTCTGGATGCAAAATTTCAGGCCCCGGATTCAATCCCCGTCGGGACAGATAAAATAATACGGATTATGAGAACCTATATTAAGTAGGTATGTTATTTGTAATTATAAATATTATTATTTGTAAATATAGGTTATTAAAGTAAATTTTAGCATAGATGTAATTTGAATATTGCACATGTTATAAATATAATATTTTTTGTGAGTTTGTGAGTTTGCAAGTAGAATTGTAGAAGGTAATCGAAACCGCTCATTTGATTTAAACATTCTTTCGCCAGAAGAATTTTACGTTATCTCGGAGTGACATAGGGTACTTTTTATCCCAACAAAGTGTAAAAGTTCCAATATAGCCCGATAAAGATGCGGGCAACAGCTAGTATCGAAGAATGTGGAATAGAATCACGAATAAATAATAATTGCCGTTGAAACTCGAGTCGAACCCGTATAGGAATATGTAATTGCGAACAAATCTGAAGATAATTAATATCGAAGTTAATTATTCTTTAGGCAATATTACACGGTGCCTGGTTTGAAGCTCTATTTATGGAATAAATTTTAGCGTCACCCTTTCACATTGTACACGCTGAGATCTTATTACACTTCAACTTAATTATGTCTCAAAATATTCTTTTAATTGGCTCACTTCGAGCTTAATTTTCTTAAAATTTACCCTCTTTATTTGATATTTTAAATCTTCTTTCTACGTAGAAGCAAGATGAGCAGGAAAAAGAACTGAGGTCATCACTATCACTAGGTACATAGTATAAAACAAAGTTACTTTCCGCTGTCTGTCCCTATGTATGCTCAGATCTTTAAAACTACGCAACGGATTTTGATGCTTTTTTTTATAGATAGATTGATTCAAGAGAAAGGTTTATATGTATAATACATGCATAATATACCGTGCGAAGCCAGGACGGGTCGCTAGTATTGTCTAATGTACTGCCTGCAATCTTATTCACCATCTATTTCTACCCACATCCTATACTATTTGACAGAAAGAAATGAAACCGAAAAAAATTAAGTGAGTTAGACATAATAGCCTCAGGTTAGACTAGTTGTTCTTTTTTTAACCTAACGATGAAATGTTTAAAAACGTGTCCTTTGGATTTTTACTCATGTCTAAAATTATTTGATTCATAAAAAAACTGTTAAAGCTCATTTATTTAGTTAAATACTAAGTGGTTTGTTATTGAATTACCTACTAAAACTTGTCTTCAGTCAGGCCCGCCCAACGTTTTCTTTACTTTATTGCTAAGCCGTGATAAAATCCACATCAGCATTTTCTTTTCTGGTCTAGTCTGGCTGGAGTTCAATTTAAGCGAGAAATCCGTTTCTATCCTAATACAATTGATGATAAACTTTTAGTTAACGATGGCAACCGGCTACAGTTCAAGAATTCGGTACATGGGTTTCAGAAAACTTTTCTGAGGTACAAACAAAATAACCTTTAGACCGCAACCCATAAAGATAAATAGAATATAAATGATCTGTGAGTAAAGAACGAAATAAAGAAGGCATTTAAGTACGTAATGTGCAATCTCAAGCGACTGTTGGGGATAATAATTGTCCAATTACGTTACGTTCTGACGTTTCAAAATAATGTAAAAATACACATGCGTTCCTAACGTTTATATGTTACGAATTGGTGATAGAACATTATTTTCTAAGAGTGCAAAAAATGCATTTTAATAGGTAGGCACGATTCACATCTTTCTATTGCATACCTAAGTTTCATGTTTATTAAAATGCAAACATACTTTATGAAATTTATGTGTTTTGCTGTATTAAAGCACTACGAGTGACATAAAAACGGCTATATAATTACAATTCATAATCTGCCATTCAGTGATATCATTTTATGATCAGAGACAAACGTATAGAATCGGAGCTTTCATTATAGAAATAAAGGACTTAGTCATTAACACGACTCCTGTTCAAAGGAAGCAAAATAAACAAGAAAAGAGATAAATTACGTTTACGAAGACAAATAATAATAATGTGTTAATGTTAAAACAAACCTTGATTCAACATCAACATTCGATTTAAGAGGTTTGATTTGAGTTCGCGCCTTAGGCCACTTTTATTGGGTGACAACACCACTAAGCTACTCGTATTTCAAATTGAGCACAATTTTTCACCACTCTCAAGTGGTATTTTTACATAATGTGCTTTCAAAAATAGGGCTCCTGGTAGGTAGGTTTCGTTCCTAATCTTTATATATAAAAATGAAGCCCTATTTCCCTTGGTCACGGCATCACGCGTGAACGGCTGGACCGATCTCGCTGATTATTTTTTTGGTTGTGTTTGTTATTGTCAGGAGAAGGTTCTTATGTAACAATACTTTGAAACAAAAAACTGGTACGGGGTGAAGCCGTGGGTGACAGCTAGTATACAATAAATAGATAAGACAAATTTTCACAAAGGTGCACTTTTAGGTCTTAACTCATTGTTTAAAAATGATTAAAATTCTACAAAGTGTCTTCAAATTTATTCTGTAATTTTTGTCTGGTATGTAGGTTAATTTGATGGAACACCCCTTAGATGCCGTTCATTTCAAAGATCAACTAATTTGTCAGCCAAAATAAAAAATCCTGTACTTAAAACATTTAAGTACAGTGGTGGTCAAATAAGTTAACCCGTCGACCGCAGTATTCCAGATTAACAAGACGCAGCACAGTGTATACATACTACTATGAAACTTTCAAATATTTTTTAAAACGTCAAATTTTAAAGAACGCGTATAAAAACATACATCGCTTGAGGTGACTTTATTATAGGTAGGAACTCAATCTGGCCAAGCTTAGTATGAAACCCCTTTAATCCCGATCTGATCTCAAAATGTTTCTAGAAAGCGCTGCGAAAGACGCAGATGGCCCAAATTGCCGTCATGATATCAAACAGGCATAAAAGTGCTAAAGAGATAACGCAGCAGCAAAAAGTTATCCAGGAAAATGGGAACCAAATGCGTGAATATAACCCGACACTATTTTACACAGAGTACGTACTGCCGAAGTACAGATTGGGATTACACTCACACCTTTAGTACCTAATCAAGCAAAATGTTTCGTCTATGTCATTTGATATTTTTTGACCCGCCACTCACCTCTTGCTTAGTGGAAGTGTGAAGTAGGTATTACTTAGATCAATTTCGAACGTAATTAATAAGTTTCTAAACGACACTGAGAATTAGAACACATAGAAAAATCCGAAAAGTAAAGCTATGGCCGGGAATAGCTTAACTTTTCGGATTTTTATATTTATGTGTTCTAATTTTCACTGTCGTTTGGAAATTTAATTTCTAACGGTAAAACCCTAAAAGTAAACATAAAAAATCAAGAGGTAACATTCTTGATTCATTTGATAGTACCTAACCAAATTATTGCCCGTCAATAAATTTTCTATCAATTACGGTTAAATAATATTGGAAACTACAAATAAATAAAAAATAATCATGTATCTTGTAAAGACAATTTCTACTGAAGGACTGGTGCATTAGTGAACTAATTGTTTGATCTACTTACATTTTAAAGTGAAAAAATTAGAAGTCAAAATTGGTAGTTGCAATAGAGTTGCCTGGTAATAACCTAACCTAAAAATTTCATGTTTGATACAAGCCTTTTATGCTGACTGTACTTGCATTGTCATCCGTCCTACATATGTGGACCGAATGTCAAGTCAATCGGACCGACCATGGAAGAGTTCCCTCCTGCAGAGACGGTCGTGACCACGCCACCAGAATTCTACTACCAGATTATTGTATTGCCATTCGACTTCCACAAGTATGCCAAATTTGAGTTCAGTCGGTTAAAGTAAAGATATCTGCTTCAAAATTGAGTTCCACCCGGACAAACATACTTACATACATACATTCACTTCTTGCAAGTTAATAAAAAGCTTGTAAAAAGCATCACAGCGGACCGTGAACGAGCTTCTTTATAGTTTCATTTTAACCCGTAGCGGTAGCCATTAAGCGATCATTTTGCCGCTTTCACTCCGTCAGGATCATAAGATTATACTTTAAACAGCTTAATTAAGAGTAACAACTCGCTTTAAAAGCAATCCGCGAAATAAAATTAAGCTTTAACGGTCCTTAACCCATTACCGTCGCAGGAAGCACTTATCAGTAGGTACCTATTTTAATGGATTCTACAAAGCGATCGATTTGACCTAACTTTGGCATTTGTGTTCTTAATTGAGCATGAAGCATCAATGTGCCTTCCCGTGGTTTCGTCCTAGATTCAAATTTAATTAATTTGAGCCTTTTGTTATTCTGTTGAAAGACGACTTAATATCTTGGGTAAAGTTTGTAATAATATTTAAATAAAATTCTACGAAAACCGCAAACATGTTTTAAATATAGTAACGGTTTATAATATTTTATCAGGCAATTAAAAAACAGCGTATAACTTGCACTATTCTTATTATAGCTTTAAAATTTACTAAAAACATTTGGACCATTCATTGTCTTGAAAGTTGTGTCAAAGTACGTACCAAAAATTATTAACAAAAACATATTTTTGTAGTTGCAGTAACGTTACTTAAAACATCTGGAGCACAAATTGAGAGTACCGTACCGTACGAAGGTTTTCATGCAATGAAAAATCAACTATCGAAATACCGTGCAAAACAAGAGCCTACAAACTTTGTTGGTTTAAGCCATGACCGCCTTCGTTCAGCGAAAATATTAAGTGAAATATTTAAGACTCTACAAGGCCGCTGCTTTCAACACACTCCGTTAAGACAAAGGACATTTTGATTCATTCAAATTATAAATGAAATTAGTAAGTAGGCGTCAGAATAGTTATTTGAATGGGTAAACAACCGCTAGAAACTGAACTAATTAATAATGTAGACGTGAATTTGTGAGGCACGAAAATGTACATATTAATGATTTCGATATGCGGTATCGCTTGTGTTCTAATATCTTCGCAAATATTTTGAATAACAAAAAATTTTTAGAATATTCAGTCTTTTTATCTGATTAGGTGTGTGTAAAGGTTGATTGGCTCTAGAGAAGAAAAAGGCGGCAGTCAAAAATTGTTTTATGATTTTGTCTGTGCACGGCTCGGTATTTTACTTGAATACAATGTTCAAACTATTGTCAAAGCGAATCAATGTAAAGTGTTTGATGTGATAGTATAATTAGTGTATACAGCGTGGGTATCCAATACGAGCAAATAATTAAACCATTCATAGGGTTGAGTTGCGTAATCAATAATTAACGGCATATTCTAAGTTACACTTAATTGAAAGTCTGTAATAATCTCTTCTTACAAGGGTAAAATACAAAAACTAGATATTATGCAAAACTATATCAATGTTGAAGAAGTAAAAAGTACAGTATTTTTAGGTATAACTTTAGACTGCCATTGTAACTGGAAGGAGCATGTTGACAGGGTGTGCAACAAGATAAATAAATTCGTTTTCGCTCTGTGGCGAATAAAACAAACTGTGTCCGAAAATACAGCTCTAATGGCTTATCACGGCTATATTCAGTCAGTTTTGAGATACGGCATTCTTATGTGGGGAAACTCTGTCGATGCGCATCGGACTTTTGTAGCACAAAAAAAATGTATTAGAACTGTATCCGGGGTTGGACGCCGGGTAACATGTCGACCTCTATTTATAAAACTTAATCTACTCACGGTACCCAGCCTTTACTTATACGAGGCAGCTGTTTTTGTAAAACTGAATCCTGAGCTGTTTCAATCGGCAGACAAGATATCAAACAGATCCCACAGACGGTATCAACTAGTATTACCCAAAAACAAGCTAGTCCTTAGGAAAAAGAGTGCATATAATATGTGCATCAAAATTTATAATAAAATTCCAGCTATGTATAAAACACTGACTAATTCCGAATTTAAAACAAAGTTGTACCGCTTTTTATGTAATGCCTGCTTTTACAGTGTTGAAGAGTTCTTTAACTTTAAGTTTTCATCAGACATGAAACTAATTTAACATAATATTAACACTAGAGATAATGTAACTGTAATTATAATGATAATAATACCAATATGACAATTTATATCAAATTCTAATTATAATTCTAATATTCTTGACATGTATAATAATAATTCTATATAATTTCAATGTTGACGGTCATTTTATCTAACACTACATAAATTTTTATATTTGCATGACTTTTTAAGTTTAAATGTTTGAAACTAGACTAAATCCATGACATCTTATTTGTACAACATTTACTGCGAATAAATAAATTTCAAATTTCAATAAATTTCAATTTGCGAATAAATAAATTTCAATAAATTTCTCCAATACACGGAGGAGGCCTATGCCATGAGGTACGCCGAATTACGCGACAATTTAATAATAAAAACAATAACAACAAAAAAAATTAAATTGTAGCGAATTCGAAATAAAAAGGCTTTATTATTATTATTATATTATTATTAATAAATTTCGAGCAGCAATGTAACGCAAACATGACGTAACTATCAAAACAGGATATTCAAACAGCTGACAAGTAACTGTCAACTAGCCTTACTTAATATTAATATTAACTTTACATTGCTGGCTGAATTATTTTGTATGGCAAATTTTTACGTTGTAATTTTAAATAAAAAGTTATCTAAATATCCTTCTTACCGCCATTTAAATAGTTGCTCGTATCTATCTGGGAGCACGACAGTGCCCCCGCCAAGTCGAGCAAAAAAAGCGGCACGGCCGTACCATCTTTTCTCGAAGCAGTTTAGGCCATTTTCGACCCCCCTTTAGCTTCGTTGTGGATAAAACTAGAAGCCTGAATTTTCTGTAACCAAGCAGGCATTGTATAAACACTGTATATTTCAAATTTCATTCAAATTGAACCAGTACCTAGTTTAAGAATTATAACTAGTCAAAGTTTCTTAATTTTGTCACTCACTCACTCGCTCACTGACTTAACGATCATCAAAATGTTAAGGTACTTCTAGCAGACATAGAAACTTCAAATTTAGAATACAATTAGTGTTTAGTATATAAATCAATAAAACACCAAAATATTTCGCAATTTCAGTCCAGTTTTCTAGATACAACACCAACTGCATAAATAACTTTGTAATCTATATATATAAAACTCAAAGGTGACTGACTGACTGACTGACTGACTGACATAGTGATCTATCAACGCACAGCTCAAACCACTGGACGGATCGGGCTGAAATTTGGCATGCAGGTAGATCTTATGACGTAGGCATCCGCTAAGAAAGGATTTTTGGAAATTCCAACGGGATAAGGAAAAAACGGGAATTATATATTCGATTCCGAGTGACACTATCTCAGTAACTATAATAAGTAGACTCTTCAAATTTGATACAAAAGTAGGTGATTACAAAACTAAGAGACTCATTTCAGGATTTTTGGAAATTCCCACGGGATAAGGAAAAAAACAGGATTTATATATTCAGTTTAACGAAATCCTATGAACTATAATTACTAGACTCTTCAAATTTGGCATAGAAGTAGGTGATTATAATAGTAAAATAATGTTTTAATGCTTTTTGGAAATTCCCACGGGATAAAAACGGGATTTATGTATTCAGTTCTACGGGATCGATTTTTCGTTTTACTGGTCGTATAAAATTGAAATTTGGCCTTCAATTTCCCTTGGGGAGTGTAGGGGAGCGCTACAAAAGGATTTCCCGAAATTCCCACGGGAACGGGAAAAACGGGACTTTTCGTTTTCTGGTTGCAGAAAGCTGAAATTCGGCATGTAGGTTGTTTCGGGAATGTAGAGGAGCATTAAGAGAGTACTTTCCAAAATTCCCACGGGAACGGGAAAAAAACAGGATTTTACGTTTTACTGGTCGTAGAAAGCTGAAATTTGGCAAGTGGGTTCCTTGGGGAGTGTAGGGGAGCATTATGAGATAATTTCCCAAAATTCTTCTTCTTCGTTCCCGTAAGAATTTCGGGAAATGCTTTATTTGGCGAAATTCTTACGGAAACGGGAAAAACGAAAAGCGGGGGAAAGTTGAAATTTGTCACGTAGGTTTATTCGGGAGCGTAGGGGAACACTAAGAAAGGATTTTCCGAAACGCCCACAAGGACGGGAAAAAACCGGATTTTACGTTTCCAGACGAAACAGCGGAAGAAAGAGACTTAACATTTATAACGTGTGTTTCTTTAAAGGCTTTAAGTGTACTCCGAAAGCACTCCCCAAAATTTCCACGGGAACGGGAAAAAACTTATTTTTTCATTTTACATCTTAGCGCGTACGAAGTCGCGGGCAAAAGCTATTTAGGATGTATTTTAGGACAGCCCTATAGGTTAGGTTAGGTTTGTTTTATAAAAATCCTGCAATATTTACAGTTTCAGAAAAATTAAGGCAGCGGGGCAATGCGGGGGCTGGCTTGCATGCTTGCTTGAGTCCTTGCTTTGCATGCTTGATTGCATACTTGCTTTCATGCATGCTTGCTTTCATGCATGCTTGCATGCTTGCTTGCATGGGTGCTTACTTGCATGCATGCTTGCTTGCATGCTTGCTTGCATGGGTGCTTACTTGCATGCATGCTTGCTTGCACACTTGCTTGCATGCTTGCTTGCCTGCTTGCATGCCTGCTTGCATGCATGCTTGCTTGCATGGGTGCTTACTTGCATGCATGCTTGCTTGCACGCTTGCTTGCATGCATGCTTGCATGCTTGCTTGCATGGGTCCTTACTTGCATGCATGCTTGCTTGCACACTTGCTTGCATGCTTGCTTGCCTGCTTGCATGCATGCTTGCTTGCATGGGTGCTTACTTGCATGCATACTTGCTTGCACGCTTGCTTGCATGCTTGCTTGCCTGCTTGCATGCCTGCTTGCATGCCTGCTTGCATGCCTGCTTGCATGCCTGCTTGCATGCCTGCTTGCATGCCTGCTTGCATACTTACATGCTTGAAGGCTTGCATGCCTGCTTGCATACTTGCATGTATGCTTGAAAGCTTGCAGGTTTGGTTGCTCGGTTGCTTAATTGCTAGCTTCTTTGAAATGCTCATGGTTCACGCGTGCGAAGCCGCGGGCAAAAGCTAGTCCCATATAAACGTATAGGAAATATATAGGATTACAAAGTTACATTGCAGCGAATGAATCAGTGTACCTGTATTATGTATAATACAAGCTTTTTTAACTTGCAATGTATGTATGTATGTATGAGTGTATGTACAAGTGTGTGTATGTATATATTATGTAATTATGTATGTATGTATAACTCTTTATTATATCGTATGTTTGTCCGGGTGGAACCTTGCGACTCAATTTTGGAGCTGATATCTTCAACCGATTGAGCTGAAATTTTGCATACTTGTGTAAGTCAAATGACAATACAATAATCTGGTAGAAGAGTTCTGATGATCCAGCCAGGATCGTCTCCGCAGGAGGGAACTCTTCAACGGTTGGTCCGACTGACTTGAAATTTGGTACATATGTGTAGGACGGATGACAATGCGAGTACAGTTAGCAAAAAGTACAGTCAGCAAAAAAAGCTAGTATTAAAAATGACATTTTTGATAGAAACTTATATAATGGAATAATAGGAGTAGATAGGTACCGAAAAGGAAAAAATAACTAACCTAACAACATATAATGCCCATATCAAAATTAAAAATCGTTTATGTTATAAATAAACAAATTGACTTGGCATTCGCATTAAACCATCAATTTAATCTAGTATAAAACACATTTTTTCTCAAAAGTACTTAATACAGATTATATTTTGGAATTTTTTGGGTTCTTTCTACTCAGAATCAACAACACTACTGAATGTTATATGAGAAATTAACGTTAATGTTTAATGAAATTCCCCGTGTATGGTTTAGTGACACCAACAATTCACAGACGGCGCCACTTAGCCGTTGCTTTTTTTAGCTACTTATATCATTGTGTACCATAGATTCAAGCAGCCTTTTTATTATTTATTTGTTATGTTATGGACGTACTGCTTATCAGCCGTACAGGGGCCGCCGAGTGACTGAGTAAAACGTACCTATTTATTTTTATAAAATATATGGCTCGATAGAAAAATCTGTAACTTTTTTCTGTAGCTAAGGATGGTTATTCCTATCAATAGAAAAATCATCAAGCACTTTTAAAATAATCATCCATTCCCAATTACCTATACCTCAGTATTATAATATTGAAACATATATGGAAATCTGAACCTCATTATCATTTCCTTCACCTTTTCTGTGCTATTACAATTTACTCCAACAAAAAACATTTTCAGTTTTAGCAGTTGCGGAATAGATGCTAATAGTGTTTTGTAGAACTTTTTAAAGTATATTTTGGAAAGGACTACATCACCGGCAACATACTTAATTTGACACATTTGGTTTCAAAGCTTATCCACACACACACACACACACAAATCACGTCTATATCCCATATATAATGATCTAACATGAAAATAAACCGTTACAACAATTTGCCAAGTCAGATGCTGAGCTGAATTATTATATGAATGAAGATAAACTACTTTATCCTTTTTTCTATGACTATATCCATTTGTAAAAAACTGGTAACGTAAGGGAGGGATAAAAGGCATGTTCTTTATTTTGGATCCTTTATCTTAACGACAAAAATAGAAAACAGATGGTTCTTAAGCGACCAAGATCATTGTTGTTGCGTTAAATTCAATCAGCTCTAATTTAATTAGGTTTAAGCCACAGCCTTGGTAACAACCACTATCCATCTATTTAGTCCCAAATATTATTTCCTGATAGCTAACTTATGCTCATTACAATGTATTAATAATAAGGTAGACTAGGTAAATACTTAGTTGTATTTATTCTTCATAACTTAATCGATGATACTTGTTATAATTGTTAGGTAGGTTCGCTTTTTCCAAAGAGTTCAAAAGGACCCTCAACCGGTAGCCCTTGTACAAAATGACATCCGACGAGACTACTGCCGCCGGTCACAGAATCATTAAAAAGGACAAAGTTCGAGGGGCTTACAACGGGAAAATAATCTAAACCACAATCACAGATGGAACAAAAATAAGAATTTCAAAACAATTTGAGAATTGAAACACGAAGTTTTCCTGGATTTTTTCTAAAATTAGTTCTTGAAAAAAAAGTAGATATTATGACTACTTCTTATGAGACTTCCATACATAGTCAAAATGTATGGAAATTCTAGTGGCCCTTTCAATATTTGGCACACATCAGTAGCGTGGCGTCAAGTATATCAGAACGCAAGCCGAAGAGAATTTAACTAGCCTTTTCCTCTAATTCTTCACAATAAAGCGCCCAACTGCCTTAAAATAGGAAAGCCGGTGAGAATAGTTCTATGGACGCCACGCCACTAGCACACACAGACATTGGCGCCCTAAAAATAATGTAACACCTCATGTAAACAATGGGCCATGCACGGCCATAGCTACGTCACTATTGCGTGCCATGATCCATTGCCCGCCGGCAATTGTCCTCATGCGCCATTGCCCCCTGTACACAATGGCGATGGCCTGTAGAGGGCTATTGTGGCCCATTGCGTACCTTTGAGCGTTTGTCTATGTTGACTCCAATTATCTAAAGTAAAACTGATTGCGACACATCGTCGACAAAGAATTGCCAGTCGTAGTTAAAACCGCAAAATCGTATTAAAACAGGTGTCATGGTTAGCAAATCACTACTGCGGAGTAGCCAGTAAAAAATCGCCGAGCCCATTTTTTCGTTATACAGTTAAGTCAAACAAATGTCATAAAACTTTACGGCTTCATCACTCAAAACGCTACTGAATTTTAGATTTCCTATGACCTGTCCTAGTTTCAGTTGGATAGGCGTACCTGCGAATGTCGGAATCTAATCTAACCGAGATTTATTACATCATTGTGCTTTGAAGGGGACGGATCCTATCCCGAATCTGCCGAATTCTGTAGGCACTCATAGGTTCACTTTGCTAGCAATTGGTAAATTTGGCTGAAAAATCCCCCTGAACAAACACATTCAACAGTATTGTACCTATTGTATTGTGATAAACAGAAACATTTTAGACAGACACAAGCTGGTGATATATTAGGTACCTATCTGAGGCACCGATATTAATATCTGCAAGATACTCTAGCGGTTAACCTTACGTGACCAAACACCTCGACAGAACAACCTTATTATAAGGGTTCATCGATCCGCTGTCACGTGGGCGTCAGTTCGCACATCGACGAGAACTAATAGCTGTACGTCCCAATTGCCCCAAATCCTGCCAATTAAGGCTTTCCATACGGGCCTGTTGCAGTAACTCATGAATGATTGACGATTTTAATCTAGCGGCAAGAGACGCGCGGATTATTAGCTCTGCGACATAATAAATATAAAACATTTAACACGTATTATTTTGAAAATTAATGGTCCCTCAGTTTATTACGATATAATTGGTTTAACATCACGTTTTTAAAAGGTTTACTGTTAGTTTGGTGCTGTTTTTCTGCTAGCTTTTTAGGTCTGCTCGTTGACATGACAGCACTTGAGTTCATTAAAGCTCTTTTCCCTGCTCGTTCCACCGATACAATATAAAAAATAAATTCAGCGTACATAGTACAAGTACCTATGGATTTAATATTTACATACAACGTTGTTCTGAGAAAATGCAATGCCGCCTTGTGCACGCTGCTTAGGAATGTTGTGATGAAATTTCAACGTCACTGAATTAAGCTAGATAGTGTACTTAGGTTTTATTTTTAGGGTTCCGGATTATGAAGAAATTACGAAACCTCTAATAGGATCACTCGCGCCTGCCTGCGGTTTTGCTCTGAATTAACTAAAGCAGTTAGGTTGAAATTTAATACGCATAGCGGCGAACGCGGACGTGAATTCAGCCGAAATATTAGCAAACTGCACCTTGTGAGTGAAATATAAAAGAGCTTGTTGTGTTGTGAGGATGTGTCAAGATCCTAAATGTATTTTTATAATTTTGTTCAGAAAACACATGAAAATTGACTCGCACTTGACCAGTTTTTTTCCTTACCTTCAATACAATTGGCAATGTATTCAGTAAATGTTTGTGCAAACTCCAATCAACTAATTTATTTTAAACGTATAAACTCGTGATTTATTCTATCGTTCCTTTTTCGCTTCGTTGATTTCACATTGACTTGAATACACTCCATTGTTTCTTATTATTTTCAGTAAGTACACAATAGATATTTGGTAAACGTAGACAAAAGTGTTTCTGTAGTTTCTCAAGATTTAGAAAGATAGTGAACATTTCTCGTAATGACAAATTTAACCACTCTTTAATAGGATATACAGTGTGGGGAAAGATCGAAAATTTTGAAAAAAAAAACAGTCTTTTATGCTCAAACTGTGAATAAAAAATAGCGGTCCATTTTTCCCCTGCAGATAACGCTAGCGGTAAAGGACGGGGTTGACCTCCGGTGTAAGCCTTCCGCGGTCCCGCGGTGGACAAGACTTTGATACGGGCAAACTAAATTTTGGCTTGGCCCTATGGTAGTGGTCTTGGCAGATTTTATACGTTTATTTAATTTATGTCAAAATAACTTAATTTAGTCCTCGAGTCGTAAGGCCAGCGAACCAGGCAGCGGTCTACGTTACTTATCCTCACGTTATCCTATTTTAAGTCCTTAAAATTACAAAAACCGTAAGTTTTTAGTAATACTCATTTTTAACCCCGACGCAAAAAGAAGGTTAGGTGTTATAAGTTTGACGTCGATGTCTCAGGAAAGCCAGTTTCTTTGCGGTGGTTCTTAGCCATGTTTAATTAAAATCGGCCCAGTAGTTTGGAGAGCATCAGCTTTTTTCATAATGATATAAATAAGGCATTTTGGCATTGAACAGAATATTTTTTATTAATGCTTGAGTGTCTTTAAATTTAACGTTTATATAACGGCTAAAGCCAACTAACGGAGAAGCGATTCATTTGATATTAAGTGATTTCCATCACCCATTGACAATTGTAGCCGCTGATGTTGTGCCGACCTTGTAAAAGTTACACTCGCATTTTAAATGCACCCATGTTGTGTAGGAAGTTGATAAAACTTCGGCCACCGTTACAATCAAAATTTTGAACAAAGGCAAGAAACACCGCTTTAATCTTAAAATTACATGATTGAATAACACCAAGCACGTACTTAGTTACAGTTTGACAAAAAAAATAATGCTCCACAATGTACCTGCGCAGTAGACCAATTTTAGTAGCGCGGGAAACTCTGGCGCTGTTATTTGTCGATCGATTTCGTACCAACAATGGCAAAATCGTGTAAGCGGGACAGAGCTAAGAATGCAAAGCAAGCAATACTCTGCCAGTTGCGCTTGCAAATAAAGTTCAATATAGATCATTTACACGTTCGGCTACCATCGGAAACTGGTCTGCGCTTCTCTGCGCAAACGAATACTGCCGATGCGCATTATATTTTGTTGTCAAACTGTAACTTAATAATTGTAAGTACTTTAAAGAAATATTTAGGTTGCTTCGAATTTTGGCGGAATACGCAAAGTTACGCTTGTATAAAACTTATTGTAAATTATGCTATGCTGAAATTTTAATTATTTTGTATGGTACACATTTTTTCTATTAATTGCCAAATTTAGGTTTTAAAAATATGTTCAAAAAGAGAAAGGAAAAACTAATGTAAAAAGTATCGTCTCAGTGACTTTATTTTCCTTTATACCCGTCGCGACACCACAGACTAGGTAGGGAGAAATAATGATGCTATTTTGGGTCTCATATTAATGTAACTTTGCGTGATAAGCATTCCCTTGGCGCATTCTCATTCTACTTGGCACCTAACTAACCTACCCTTGAGGCTTATAACCAGAAATTATTTTTGACAAAGAATACGGCATTGCGGTTTCCTTGACAGACAAAATGATGGAATGAATAGAATATAATGAATATTGTGGCGTGTAGTATCGACAAGTCCGTATGACATCATAATACTTGTTACCATAGATAAAAGCCAATCTGGATACTAATGTCATCTAGCGATACTGTTCTTTTGTCTGTCAGATAACCCTCATAGATATATTTATTAGGAACTTCGGTCTCCTCGCACTACTTCTACTTCCACGCACACAAGTGCAACTAAATTTCGACACATAACTAATTGCTACGCACACACGCAGGCTTGAGGCGAGACACTCGTATTTTAAATCGGTCTCACTTAGCCGTACACAGACCTCCGTTTTGGTCTGAAATATAGACTATCAAAAAGATGAGTTACTTTGTCATGAAATCTAATTAATGACAGAGGTCATTCATTGGATACCTACCTCAAGGAAATAAATGCCAGGGTATATTCAAGATTCAATGAAGACCTTGATTCGAGCCTTGCAAAGATATCCGTGTTACGCAATTAATTGGTAATTTTATTTGCCTATCAGTTTTTACCCGCGTCTTCGCTCTCCTTAACCATAGGTATTTCAAGAAAGCAAGCATTACAAGGTTTTATTTCAAATACAATGAATAATTTGTAAGTTACACGTTGCGGTCAAAATTCCGATATATTTTTCAGAAATCCCGTGGAATGAAAAAAAAAACAATAAGAATTTCCAAAGTACACACTGTGGTATTCATTTTTATTTTTATGGTTCTAAACTATGCAGTCGAAATTCCGGGATTTTTTACAGAAACTCGTTTGATAAAAAGAAAAGGATTTTCCAAAATACAAGTGATTCGTTTAATTGCTTAGTGTAGTGTGAGTTTAAGAGTACCCTATGTTTTACTGTGGAAATGTTTAGGATTTTCATATTTAAATACCGATCCCTTGAAAATATCGGGATAAGAGTAGAGCCTATGTGAAGGTTTAGGTTTTAGGTTTTGTATATTATTTATGTTTAGTTTGCTCTATGGTCTTGTGACGGTAGAAGTTTTTGTTTTACTTGACATTACATTAAGATTTTGCCCAAAGCAGTCGCATTATTATTTTATACAGTCCAATCCACTATATTTATGGTCCATCTCCCGCGATAATAATGAACACGCGATCAAAAACAAAGCGGCTGTTGACACCGGCAAAATCCGCTCGCGTATCGCGCTCGGACTCTGGAGCGCCAGCCGCGGATGGGCTCGGTCGGTTCACAAAGTTGGACCCCATCGCGACCGTAGCCACTAATACATCCGCAGCGCCCATTTCCAAGAGTCCCGAGACGCCTCGCGAGTGCATTGTTGATCAAAGTAATGTTCCTCTAAGTTCCAGGTCACATGCGTCGTCTTCCCGATCGTCAGCCACAATAAAGGCTCGTCGACTGTCCATGGAAGCCCAATTGGCGCGCCGTAGCATGGAACGTGAGCAGCAGTTATACGAATGCGAACAAGAGGTTGCTCGTCAGCGCCTCAACCACGAACGTAAGCTTTTCGAAGAAATGCAGCGAGTTGAAAAACTTGAAGTGGAGGCATCGCTTGCAGCACAGGAAGTGGAGGAACGATCCACTCGTACGGTCAGTCAATCTTTTTCACGCACCGCCTCATGGGTCCAGGATAACCATTGCAACCGCCCGATTGACGAAAAAGTCGACATGGTTGTGACAAATCCCATATCAATGGAAGCGGACCTCGGTATGGTTGCCGACCCCGAGAGAAATAAGAGTTTAGAACGTAATTTCGCTTGGCCGGAAAACGTAAACAATCCAAGCGTACCACATTTCTCACGAGATTTTACTAATTCTCGGCATGGTTTTCACACGATCGCGCCCATCCAATCGCACCGCGATTGCGCAAATCGTAAAGCTGAAAATCATGAAATTCAGGATCAAACTTGTACTTACAAAAAACCAGTAAGTTTTAAAATTCCTGTAAATGAAAAAACAAATTTATTTCAAACAACGTCAAACAATGCGCTGTCATTTACGCGACCGTCAGAGAAGTCAAATAAAAATGACTTAAATTTGCTGTCAAAACAGCGCGAACCGAATATTTATTCTCATAGATGTTCACATAAACTTGAACTCACTCCGTTTAGCGGTAAAACTACAGAGTGGTTGATGTTCAAGCGTATTTATCGTGATACTCAACATTTATTTACTCCCGTAGAGAATCTTGTGCGTTTGAGCGGCGCGCTGCGCGGCCAAGCCCTCGAGAGCGTGTCATCATTGCTATACACAGCCGAGCGACCTGAAGAAGTGCTCGACATGCTGGAACAGACGTTCGCGCTTCCCGAGATGGTCGTGTTGAACGAGATTGCTGTCGTACGGAATCTCCCAAAGATAAGCTTTGATCAGAAAGAGTTGAATCAGTTTGCTTGTAGGTTGCGCAACTGTATAGCAGTAATTAGAAATTTAGACCAGATTGAACATATCTATTCAGTAGAGTTGTTTCATTCGGTACTGAACAAATTGACTCCGATCTTGTACAGTCAATGGAAAGATTATGCGTATCGTAGCGATCGATCTGTACCGAAAATAATACTTTTGTCCGAGTTTCTGGACATTGAGGCTGTCAAACACAATCGATATGGTTTAATACCTGACTATACTAAACGGCCTGGTATTGGTTCATTTATGCCCTTAGTAGGTAGGCGGTATGGTACAGTCGGCAACAATTTTTCACAGAATTTTACACGACGTGAAAACATTAATGTCACGTCTGCGCGTAACACAAATGCTGAACTGTGTGCTTATTGCAACAAAAAACATAAACTGGTTGATTGTAAAGATTTTATTTCCCTTACGTTAGATAATAAGTGGCTTTGGTTGCGTGATGCTAAAATATGTTACAAGTGTCTGAAATCTAAATCACACCGTTGGAGGACTTGCAAGATTGGTCGTTGTGGTGTCGACGGCTGCGTGCGTTTCCATCACCCGCTCCTGCACTCTGCGGCGACACCCCACGTGCCCCGCGCCACCGACGAGTCTCCGTCTTCTTCCTACAATGTTGTGACTGAACACCAAAACACTGATAAAACTGTAACCGTTTCTAATGTCACTGAATCTCACACAAGCGACGAAATGTTCACACCTATGTCTCAAGTGTTTTTAAAAATAGTTCCTGTACAAGTGAGCGGTCCACGTGGAAAATACGACACTTTTGCTTTGCTTGACTGCGGGTCCACAGCAACGTTGATTGATTCGGAAGTGGCCCGTCACATTGGTGTGTCCGGCCCCGTAGAGTCTATCAAGGTTGATGGTGTAGCCGGAATGTCAACGCACAAGCCAATTCAACTTGTGATTTTTTCTATCAAGGGCAAACATTGTGCTGAGACATATTCAGTGAGTAACGCTAAGGCTATGGATTCACTGTCGCTGTTTACACAAACAATCAAACCAGATGACATCTCAAAATATTCACACTTGTCAGACTTGGTCGCTGATCTTACATTAACCAGTGCAACACCAAAGATCCTGCTCGGTGCAGAGCATTGGTACCTTACTATAAGTCGTGAAGTTAGGGAAGGTTCTAAAAGTCAACCGGTTGCCACTCGCACACTTTTAGGTTGGGTATTACATGGGAGGTCCAGCAGCTGGACTAAGCCTGTACATTTCATAAACCACACAACGATCAAAGACGACCAAGACTGTAACCTAGATGAAATCGTGAAAGATTATTTTCGCCTTGATTCCATAGGTATCACAAAGCTCGAAAACACGTGCTCTGCGGAGGATAAACACGCTTTAGAAATTTTGGAGTCTACTGCCAAACGTTTGCCGTCAGGTAGGTTTGAAGTTGGTCTATTGTGGCGTAAAAACAACCCTAATACACCTGACAGCTATCCTCATGCACTGTCAAGGTTTCTTGGTTTAGAAAGGCGCATGGCTCGAGATGCAGATTTTAAAAAAGATTATTGTAATTTTATTAACAACATGATGACAAAAGGTTATGCAGAAGAGTGTACAAAAGATACATACCGTGGTAGTGTCAATATGAACGAAACACACACACCTTTACGCTGGTATTTACCACACTTCCCTGTTATACATCCTCAAAAGCGTAAACTAAGAGTCGTCCACGATGCAGCAGCAAAGACTTCGGGAGTCAGTCTAAACTCACTTCTGCTCCCGGGGCCTGATTTTTTGCAGTCTTTGCTGCATATATTGTTCCGTTTTCGCGAGGGCTACGTCGCGATGACGGCCGACGTTAAAGAGATGTTTCCGCAGGTCAGGATAAGACCAGAAGACCGTGATGCCTTGCGGTTCGTTTGGAGGGAGGATCCCGGCAGTGATTTAAAGGAGTTCAGGATGACTTCTGTAATTTTTGGTGCGGTTTGCAGCCCGTGTACTGCTCTTTACATTAAAAACCGTAACGCCCAAGAATTGCAGAAGTCATACCCTGCAGCAGCAAAAGCCATCGTTCATGAGCATTATATGGACGATTATTTAGGCAGTCTTGATGATGTGCGCGAAGCCAGTGAACTTGCAGCTGATATAGTCACAGTTCACAAGGCAGCTGGTATGGAGATGCGTGCTTGGGTTTCCAACATACCTGCCGCACTTGCAGCCGTGCCTGAAGACTTACGAGCCTCCCCACCTGATAACGTTTACGTAAGCCCTGACGCTTTTGTCAGGACTTTAGGTCTTATATGGCATCCCTTGAATGACACCCTTGGATTTAGGATTGGGTCTCCAATTCCCGAGAAAGCAAAATTAACTAAGCGCAAAGTATTGTCCTGTTTAATGTCCGTATATGACCCTCTTGGTCTTTTAACTCCGCTTGTCATTCAAGGACGTATTTTATTCCAGCAAACATGGCGAACCGGTCTCGACTGGGACGCTGAGTTGCAACCAGATGCAATTCAAAGATGGCTGTCTTGGTCTCGGCAACTAGCTACGATCGCAGATCTCAAAATTCCACGCTGGTATAGATGTGGGTTTCAAACTGAGTCAATCATTGACAGACAGCTCCATGTATTTGCAGATGCAAGTGAGGAGGCGTACTCATGCGTCGCATACTGGCGTTTTACATTCGGGAATAGCTCGGTGAAGCTGTCTCTCATTGGTGGAAAGGCACGCCTTAGCCCTTTTAAACCTGCGTCCATACCACGTCTCGAGCTCCAAGCCAGCCTGATTGCTGCTCGTTTTGCCAATACTGTGTGTACTGGACATAAAGTTCACCCAGATTCAATTTATTTATGGTCTGATTCCAGCACAGTTTTGAGTTGGATTCGCAGCGATGCGCGGACATTCAAACCATTTGTAGCAAATCGTGTGGGTGAAATCACCGAAATAACAAATGCCAATAGTTGGAAATTTGTTCCAGGTGTTTTGAATGTCGCAGATGACGCGACAAGACTTAAGAATCACGACATCGATTTATCGCGATGGTTCTCTGGACCTGATTTCTTACTTTTGCCGTCCAGTGAATGGCCTAAAGAACCATCGATGCCCGAAGCTACATCCATCTTGGAAGAGTTGAAACCTTCTAAGGTGCATGTAGGACTAACCCGTCTGGTTACACCTTCATCGGTTGTGCCAGATCCCTCACGTTTCAGTGAGTGGCTGCGCCTGGTTCGTGCAACTGCACGCGTTTTTCAGTGCGCCAACAAGTTTCGATTCCTTTTGGCACATAACAGCCCAAATTCTAAAACTATTAATACCAGTTCTCCATTTAAGCTTACACCGCTGTCCGCTATGGAGATACAGAAGGCTGAAATCGCCATTCTCCGAAAGGCTCAGACAGACTCATTCAGCGAAGAAATCTCTTTGCTTCATGATAGCAAGCCTTTGCCAAAATCCAGCAAGTTGTATTCTCTCTGCCCGATTTTCGATGAAGATGGACTACTCCGACTGGACAGCCGTATTAAGCATATGAAGAACACCGATTACGCCACTACTTCTCCTATTATTTTGGATGGCCGACACCCAGCTGTACGACTTCTCGTTCACCATTACCACGTGAAGGCTGCCCATGCATTCAACGAATTGGTCACGAATGAGCTCAAACAGCGATTCTGGATTTTTCGTTGCCGCAGCGAAGTACGCATGGCCTCAAGAAGATGTGCCTACTGTACCAAGAGAAAGGCAACACCACATATTCCACCAACCGGCGACCTGCCAGATGTGCGTCTGCAACACCATCAGCGCCCGTTTACGAACACTGGCCTAGATTACTTTGGTCCCGTCGAGGTCTCGATTGGTCGGCGCAGAGAAAAGCGATGGATTGCTCTTTTCACTTGTATGACGACACGAGCAGTCCACCTCGAGATTGTCACGAGTCTCTCAGCCGATTCTGCCATCATGAGCATACGTCGTTTTGCTGCACGTCGAGGGCTTCCAACTAAAATTCTCTCCGATAATGGCACGTCGTTTGTCGGAGCTAACAGACAAATGTGCGAGTTCTATAGCGATGGCGTGCAAGTTTTCGCTGCCAGCAAATGCATAGAATGGTGCTTCATTCCTCCTGCAGCACCGTTCATGGGAGGCTGCTGGGAAAGACTCGTGAAAACAGTTAAGTCCGCCCTCCTTGTAACATTAAAAGAACGATCCCCAAGAGAAGAGCTGCTACACACCTTACTTTTAGAAGCAGAAGCTTTAGTGAACTCTCGTCCCTTGACATATGTTACCGAAAACGGAGAGTACGAGAGCCTAACTCCGTTCCATTTCTTGATTGGCACCTCTTCAAATCAGCAAATACCAGCCCGATTAGACGATGGAGCATTCTCATTGAGGAAAGAATGGCAAAAGGTTCTTCGACTTTCTGAACATTTTTGGAGCAGGTGGCTTAAGGAATATCTGCCTAGTCTGAGGCCAAGGAAGAGCACAGGGAGTCAACACGAGAATCTTAAAGTAGATGATGTTGTCTTGGTGGTTGACCCAGATTTGCCGCGAGGAGTTTGGCCGATGGGGCGCATAGTGGAAGTATTTCCGGGCAGAGATGGCATTGTGAGAGTCGCTGACGTTGCTACCAAAGGGGGCACGCTGAGAAGGCCCGTCAGGAAGCTTGCTCGTTTGCAGACTGCAGTTGTGTAGCTTCGCTACACGGGGGGGATGATGTGAAGGTTTAGGTTTTAGGTTTTGTATATTATTTATGTTTAGTTTGCTCTATGGTCTTGTGACGGTAGAAGTTTTTGTTTTACTTGACATTACATTAAGATTTTGCCCAAAGCAGTCGCATTATTATTTTATACAGTCCAATCCACTATAGCCTATGTGTTATATAATTTCATTAAATTCCGTCATGAACCTTTTCAGCGTGAATCAGTAACAAACATATAGGCAGACAAACGTTTGCTTTTATGATAAACTAGGTTTTGCCCGCGACTTCGTCTCCGTAGAATTATGCATACAAACTTTCCTCTTGCATCCTATCTATTAAAAAAACCGCATCAAAATCCGTTGCATAGTTTTAAAGATGTAAGCATACATAGGGACAGACAGCGGAAAGCGACTTTATTTTATATGTATTGGTAGTAGTCGGACTGCGTCAGCATAATAAAAAAAAATTATAAACTCCTAAGAAATAACTTTAACTAAACTAAATGAATAAATAGGTCGTCATAAGTTGAGTAGTCCACAATGTTAGAAAATTGATTTCCTCATCTAAGCCGGTTACGATGATTTCCCATGAGACATAATTTTCAAGTAGCAGTAGTTTGAAGAAAATTAGACTCCCACTCTAATCCAGAGGCCATATTGTCTAACGCCCACGGAATCACATTCCCATCCACCATTTTTTCTGTCAAATGATAGGCTGAGAATCAGATATAGATGGTAAAAGCGATTTCGAGCGCTCGCGGTTTAGACGATACGACGTCAGCACTCAGGAGCCACATATAATCGGCATATTTATTAAGTCATTTGTATTCGCGTCTCACTTCACTTATCCAGAAAAAATTGCTCACCTGGATACCCGCATTGGATTGCCAGAAAACCAATTTTATCTCATGATAAATAGGAGAATGCTCTACCTACAGCATTATACGTAGTCCATTTCTTTATTAATGGGCCAATTATTTATACAACTTTTACATTTACTATCGCATGCTTGTAATGATACAATTACTCATTCACGCCGCGCATGAAGTTCAATACAAACACTTTAAAAACATATCATGAATTCATGAAACTATGCCCATTACACTGTTTGTTAGACCAACATAACCACGCCGACTTGATGAAGTACATTGCCTAAATGCCTAAATTGTGTGTAGAGGTAGAGGGTGTTTGTAACTGTACCTATCAAAATACCAAATACTTATTATGTTTCAATATGGCGGAAAGAAAGAACGATCTTTGCCCAACAGTGGACACATAGACTAAAAAGTTTCATTGTTTTATGACATTGTTTTGGATGTAGGAACGGTTAAATGTTGCCACAATTTTTGATTTTCCTAGTCAGGCAATGTGATGTTAATATGACGCTATTCGTGCATAGGTTCCATAGTGGGTCGTGAAACAATTGTTTCGTTCGTACGTAACCAACTCATTGTATCTATCTCCTTGGTGTCACTAAACAGCTCATCATCAAATCATTTCTTATTTTCCCCGTTGTTAAATTGATAAAGACCAAAAGGCAATTGAAAGTTTAGTTCGGTTTTGTTACAGACGTCAATATTTTCCTCCTTTAATTTAAAGTAAATTACCTAACGCCAAAATATCTCGTATTTCGCATGTTTTCCAGACTGATACAGAATATAAATTAAAACCAAGAAATTGAAGCCCATTGGAACGTTTTATCGAGCTTTGAAATAGAATTCGTTCATTTCTGTGTCTTGAAAAATACACCGTTAAGGAGACTTTGTCCTGGGAATAAAGGATGTAAATAGTCTTGACTTTAGCCGTATTATTTACACGTTTACAGCAGGCGTCGGTATTGTTAAGTGCTTACTGAGATTCTCCTTGATCCTGACTGTATGAATCGGTATTTTGTTCACGAGAGTTTTTTGTTTGTGATAGTAAAATGAATTTACTAGACTAATAAAGCTGATTGAAACCTCTTTGGGTAAGAAAAATGCATCCTTAAGCACGGATTTAGATAAAAAGGTAAGCGAGTCAGTAGGTATGTAATCTATCATCTATCTAATCTAATCTAATACCTTCAAGCGAGCAACTTTTGTGTATATAATATAATCTGAATCTAAATATCTGAATCCAGGTACTAGTTACATTACATTACAAAACTAAGTTACACATCGCCGCTTTGGGTCCATATAACTACCTACATTGAAAGTAAAGCGGAAAATTGATTTCAAACCATGCATCGTCTACAGATGTGGATATTGTGGAGAATGCTAACAAAGCCTTTTAGCCATCTGTGCAGAATTTGGTATGTTTAAATCGGAGTATCTAAACATGCGGCGGTTTAGCGATTTTACTATCGTACTTTGGATAGATATATCCAAATGTGATCATTAGCATAGGCACACGTTAATTTTAGTACTCTGATGGAGGTACATCAGACTGTACCAAAAAATGTGCAAAACCACTTTTTTTTAAATATCGGATCATAGGTACCTACTTATTTAGTATTTTTACGGCACGGACTGATTCAGTTTTATGTTGTGGGCTTGGACTTCAATTAACGAGAGTTCACATTTTCGAAGAACAATGTTTACGTCTTTTAGGCACCAAGAGAAGTCACAACGAGCTTTTATCTTTTGTATTTTATCTCGCTGATGATAACTGGAATATACATTAAACAATACAACAAGCAGTTATCTGCTCAGGACAGTCAAGAAAACTTTCCTTGCAATACAAGTTAGTAAAGTAATTTACTAAATAAATTAAAAGCAGAATATCTGCATGGAGATCGTTGTTGTGTGGAAAAGTTTATAAGATTATCTCTGTGAAGGTAGAAAATATACATACGTGACTGTGGAAGTGTGAGGAGGTGAGTTGCTTATTGTTTACGCTTGCGCTGTGTCCTTTGTTTTCCCTGCCGCATTTTAGCTTAGCTAGACCGTAGCCGCCCACCCGCATTCTTGGTTACCGTTAATTATCCAAGTTTTATCACAAAAACTACCTTTAAACAGATTTACTTTATGTGATACCGGTTCCGATGGATATTTATACACGGTCTTTTAAAATTGTTCCGGAATATTTGAGTTGGTGGTTTGGTTAGTTTGGCACATCCCTATAATAGAGTAAGGTCCCAGAGCGATCAGACATAACTTATTTTCTGACGAATGAAACCTTAAGTTTTCAGTAGCGTCTCGTGTGCCTTGAATACCTACGCGCTTGTGAAAACTTGCCGAGTGACACCTGGGCAGGTACATTTGCTTACTTCGCTGCTTCGAGGGCTCATACTTCTGGCTGAATAATTTTTGTCTTAGGGGATGTTTGGTCACTCTGATTTGTCTGACTGATTGAATATAAGTTTTAAATAAATACTTCAATAACATATTCAAAAATCAGACATGTACACACGGCAAAATAATCAGGTAAGCACATACGCACGCTCGCGCCGTATCTATCCTGCTTACCGAATAGCTTTGCTGTGTGTACCTGCCCAGGTGTCACTCGGCAAGTTTTCACAAGCGCGTAGGTATTCAAGGCACACGAGACGCTACTGAAAACTTAAGGTTTCATTCGTCAGAAAATAAGTTATGTCTGATCGCTCTGGGATCTTGGACTATAAAGATTCATTTACATTTTTGATTCAAAATTTAGTCCCTGACCGTGACTGACTGACTCGAACATTAATCAATGTACGCAAACATTTTGTCGACCATGATTAAAAAATCCTAAATTTTTTGTACAGGGCTATTAAGTCAAATTGACACACCAACTTGCTGAAATATTATGGAACAATTTTAAGAGACCTTTTATAGGTATTGACATCAAAATAACTCAGTTACCTATTGAATTATAAAGAGTAAAATATTTGAAGAATTCACACTGTTAGGTCACTCGAATGTCGGATATTGTGTATTATACTAATATACCTACTGCTAAATTGAAGATATCAAATAACATTTTGTTAGCGGTTGAAATAAAGGATTATTATAAAGTTATGAAAGATAACGAAAGAAAACTGCAAAATTATTACTTACAAATACATAATATACTTAGGTTGAATATTGGTAGGTACCTATGTATATATTATTAAACTCAACGAGCAAAATATAATCAAGGAATTATTTTACTCATTCGTCACACGAGTCACACGTTAATTAGCCTTGACACCTCGACAGCAAAAGGATCTTCTTTGTAATTTGTCCATGATCATATAAGTGATTAATGGCATTTTAATGTTATTCGATACCTTTCAGAGCTCACACCCACCGTCTCTTGTTTGAAACTTAATTATTAACAAGATGAAAGCACGTGAACAACTGATTTAACAAAGTGTCGCGAATAGCTTTCAAAGGACCTTTGATCTTGCGTGAAACCATTACGTTATGCAAACATCATTCTCTTAATGAATCCTTAATAGTGGACCTTGTCAGCAAACGGCAATGACGTAAGAGATACGAGACAAAGTGCCAGCATAATGTCCTAACTACGCAAATGCACAGAAGATCTTACCACCGTCTGAGACGTAGCTACATTGACATTGACTACAGTTCGTACTGTCTTCTTCATAGAAACGTTTTCTCCAGTTGTTACCGAGTGTGTAACCGAGTAAACTAGGTATGCACTACATTGGACTTGCGGTTAAAGTATAATGGTGCATTCGCTGGGATACAAGTACTGATAACAAAAAAATATCGACTGATGCCTCGACGACTCTATAAAAATCAGTTCATTTTTAAGTACTATGTTAGTGTTCAAATCCAATTCTTTATTTTATAAAGAAGCCACAAACAATTGGCTCTTTTACATGTCTTTTGTTATTTTACTCGCGCTTTCGGAAATACCATCAATGTCAACAAGAAAGCGCCGGGAGAAACTTGTCATAAAACTCATTCTTGACAGTTATGTCTGACGATTAGTAATAATTGACACCCTAGTAAAATAATAACCTAAGGAATGAATTTAACATCTATGTTGTGTATAAATGTATACCTAGTCTATTATAGGTTAACATCTTTAGAGTAATCTATCGACATCTAATGGAGAGTCCAGTGGATGTATGATGCCGTTCGATATCATGGATTCAAAACGTTAACAGCCATCTAATGTAAAAAAAAGGAAAATCTAGTTCATGTTAAGTTAGCAAACGTTAAGTTTATGGATTTCGAAGGCAAGCTTACGCCCACCGCCCCCAATGTTAGCTCTCACGCACTCGTATCTGCTCGGAAGGCGGAGCGGCAAGAGCATTGTATTGTTTCCGTCCCCATGGACACCCTAAGGCAAAAGGATAGTTCTACCAGCGTTTCAACCGCTATCAGTATTCTGTCACATTTATTGACGAAAAGGCAATACTATTTATTACTTAACTCAAGGACTCACAAATCGACCTCTGTAGCTCTCAAAGCTGGTGATCCACTTGACTGCAACCTATTTTATATATTTTTTTGGATTTTCTGACTGGATCTGATATTGGAGGTTTAGTGTATAAGCTGAGGTCCCGTAGTGCTCATGTTTACAGATAAGAATCTCATGCTCCGCGCAATCAAAAATATTCAAGAGGACGTAGAATATCATTTTCAAAATGATTCCATACATCATAATACATATAATAATTGACGAATATTGGCGCCGCATAGGTGGAGTAATAGCCTCTTGTGAAGCTGGCCGTGAAGTAATTTATCGGTATTGACGTAAAGCAACTTTTGGCTGAGTATGATTTTCTCAATCACTTTACTTAGCACCAAAATCATAGATAATAAAATAAAAAATAAAAATAAAAATAAAAAAGCCTTTTATTTCTTGCTTAGTTACAGTAAAATCATGCATATTATCTCATTTAGCATTCCTATCAAATCATAATATATCACAATCATTTATTTATTTATTATTATTATTATTATATATATATATATATATATTTTTTTTATACAAAAAAAGATCATGTAAATTAATCAATTAAGTAAACGACTATGCAATCAGATTATAATAATAAATTAGAATTTAGAATGTTGTGCATAATAATATTAAACAATGCCAATAAAGGAATTATAATTTATGGAAGAACCCCTCTAATTGAGGGTGAAGGCCTCCTCCAGAGATGTCCAGTGTTGCCTATCTTTTGCTTTTTCTTGCCATTGTTTGCCTGCGATTGTTAAAATATCGTCCTCCCATCTGGTCCTCGGTCTCCCTCTCTTCCGAGTGCCTGTGGGGCCTGGCCATGCTGTCAGTCGAGCTGTCCATCGATTGTCCTCCATTCTAGCTACGTGGCCGGCCCATCGCCATTTTAACTTTTGTGCGTAAATCTGAGCATCTATTACTCCTGATTCTTTTCTTATGGCAGAGTGACGTATTTTTTGAATTTTTCTGATTTTCATCATACTCCTTTCCATGGCTCGTTGGCAGCTAGTTATTTTGGTTTTTACTCGGCGTGTAAATTTCCATGTTTGACATGCATAAGTGAGCGACGGCAGAAGGCAGCTATCCATGACTTTTTTCTTTATTTTCAGTGGTAACTGGCTTTTAAAAATTTCTTTCAGACTCCAATATTTTTTCCATGCCCCTTTTATTCTTTTTTCAATTTCTTCTTCGTTACTATTTTTCTGAAAAGATATTTGTTTGCCTAGGTATACGTAAGAGTCAACATATTCTATGGGTATATTGTCGACGGTTATTGGCTTTCTCTGCGAATTGGTCATGATTTTTGTTTTGCTGAAGTTGATTTCTAGACCGGCTTTTCTACTTATTTCTAGTAGAGCGTTAATATTGTATTCCAGCTCTACACTGTTTTCAGTTAGCAAGACCAGGTCATCAGCAAATCGTAGGTGACTGATATAATTTCCATTTATGTTTAGACCAACATTTCTCCATTTTAGTTTTTTAATAATTGCCTCTAGCACCGCTATGAAGATTTTAGGTGACATTGGATCCCCTTGCCTTACTCCTCTCTTTATTGGAATAGAGGGTCCTGTTGTCTCTAATTTCACTCTACTAGTGTTGTCAAAATCATAGATATCAGACGAAAATTTCTAGGATTACATTTGCTACCAAACTTAAACAAAGGAATAAGTTCATTAGATTTCATTAAATCCGAGAAAACACAGTCATCCAAGCATTTATTCCAGATGACGTATTGACATGGCAACGTGAATGACTAATTATTATATTCGTCCCTTATTGTTAAAACCTGTCCCTAGTCTCCGCGATATAGGCCCTGAGTCCAGTGCGGAGGCTGCAGAACAAACACATTGTAACCTTTTTGTTAAAGACCTAGTTGCTCTACGCTACCAATCTGTTTTATGTTCGTGTAACAATCAACCGTCAATCATTTACTGTCTTACGCTATATTACAATATCTTCCAACACACTGCGACTCGTATATTATTCTACACTTTTGCATATTATAAATAAATACTTTTTACTTTTTTATGTATGTATGTGTACTTAGTACGTGCCTAAAGGTGATTTCATTTCGTGCAGTGTTTCTTTAGTTGTAGATATTTTTATGCTTCTTCTGTGCAAAGTGTCGTATGTGCAAGTAGATCAGTCGCCGCTTGACGCGGTTCCCATGCGCCTGTAGTTTGTAATAACCACCGAACTTTTTACTCAAATTCTCTCGATGGACTGGTTATCCCCGAAATGTTTGCTAAAACCCAAATTGCTTAACGCTACCTAATTCCAGTCAAGATATTCATTTTTTTTTAAATTTTGGTACTTATATGTTGTATGTATGAGTAATGTGTTCGAATAGACAAATTGAAGGTCCAAATTAGAAATATAACTAAAGTCCCACGTCAGTTCTGTGAACTACTACATACAACAGGTCATTTACTTAAGTTTGTCTATAACTTACATGTTCTCAACCTAAATGTCCCCAGAATTTCGGTCGTAACAGAAAGTACAAAAACAGAGTGATAGTGAAAATCATTCTTGAAAATATCCCTTAAAAGCTGACCCTCTTTTCACTTTTAAAATACATTTTACTTTCTTGTAAGTCCGTAAAATTTGCAATTAGGTCCATCGGCCCCTTACAGACGGTCTGGCATCTCGGGCACCTATTTATTGTAATTTGTGCCTTTTAGTCCGTTGTTAACAAACGTGCTTTGACATTGCTGCTACTGGTTCGACTTTAAGCCAGCCTTAAACTCGACTCGCACGTGTAAATATAGATTTAGGAGAAAAAATATACTGATTAATTGACTCCTGGTTGTAGAACAAGCTCGGATGTTCAGACTATGTTAGCTATAACATCTATTTATAGTTTATCTATTTATAGTCAGACTTGTTAAAGTCGAATGTAATAAATTGCTTGATGTGAACAAGCCTACACGAATGACTATTTATATATAATAGTTTTTGGAAGCCATGATACGTATTTATTAGTAACGATAGAAGAAAGTAGTCCAAATAGTTAGATATAATTAATTAAATTAACCTAAATAGCGCCCACGTAAATATGTAACTTTTAGGAGATGCTTATGAATTAAACTAGGATATTAATATTACTTGGCTAATTTAATCAAATAAGCTACAGGATTATTTAATAACTAAGAAATTTACAATTCTAGGAATCTTTAATTTCCCCTTCACCTAAAATTTTAAGCCTATGCTGAATTTAAATCTGTTTTATTTTGATACCTATTTAATTTAAAAAATCCAATAAAGTCCATTTTGCTGAATATGAATCAAGCTAATTAGCCAATTTAGCTACTTTCGGAAATATACAAATATTAAAATAAGAGTTTCATGTGTATGTAACTGAACACGAATAACCTTAATAAAAGAAAATACAATGACTACATCGTGTCTTTATCATGCTTTACTCCGCTCACTCGGTCTCACGACATTTGCTAAGCTCCCTGCCAGATATAGTCAGTTGTGTTTTCCTTGGGTACCTCAAAGAGAATAAATCACGTATTGAGGCTTAATGTGATCGCGTAATGGGCCACTTAATTTGTACCTACTCCATTCCGTTTGACAGAATGTTTGTTCGATATAGCTGCAATATCACTAAGCCTCGTGATACTGTTTAATTTTCAATGCAGTTGCATTTGGATACCTACTGAATTATTGCACTTTATCTTTAGTAAATCTTGCTACAAGTAGTGGCAAGCTTCATCTTTAATTAAAGTCTCTTGTTTCAGTATAGCATTTTAATGGATACCTCGGATCTGAAATTTCATAAAATGCAAAAGGTAAGTAAGAACATTTCAAATAGCTCCAGAGCAAGTCCTCGAACAAGTGAAACTTTAAATTAGAAATCTAGTCTTCCAACGAACGGACAATCCTTTGTCGACACAGTTCAGCACTTTTATCTTTTATTAGTAGATTTTGAACAAAGATTTTCTGGCTGCTACCTGAGAAGGTCCGCTTAAATTTAACATTCGAAGAACAAACTGGCCACATTCCATAAAAGCCAGTTTTTTAGTTTTGTAGTCACTTAAAAGTTTTACTTTTGTTATCTTGTTTTAGTAGAAATTTTATTTTTAAGTGACATCACGAAAGAAGTTGAATACATAGGTTTGCGAATTTTGACAAACTATCGAAATAAAATGTGCCACAATAAAATTGAGCATCAGACCCGAACACATCTTTCCTTTTCAATCCATTTACACTCACTGTTGTGTGCGTTCAAGTATTCGTAATGGATTTTAAATTGCGACGGTTCCGTTTCTGTATTAAGCATTGGTGGCACAGTGGGCTATTCAGTTCGATATTACAGATTGGTGATTTGTGAATTCGTTTTCTACGACGTACAAAGCACAAACGTTCACCCTCAAATGTCCTTTTTTATTACATTTTATGTAGGTTTTTACGTAAACATTTGCAAACAGTACCTATCGAAACTTTATTTTTTTTCCTTATTTACAGCTGAGCAAAAACATTGGAAATTTTAAACAAAAGGAAAAGAAAACAACTGAACGTCCCTCGGAATAAATATTCCTCTAGTCAAACAGTAAGCATTTTTAAACAGACGAACGTACGATGATTAGCTTGTGAACTAGGTTAATTCAAATGTTAGACGTACCTAGACAAAATATTTTGGATCCTTCAATAGGTATACTGTTGAATACCTACATAAAACTCAATCCAAGCTAAGTATAAAGTTTAGTTCAATTTTGCGAAATTGCACTTCCAATAGATTTAGAATTACTGATCTAGTTAAAACTGGAGAATGCTTTAAAATGTAGTTACTTATATATAAACTTCATTTATGTTTGTGTAAGCTGGTATTCAAATAATTTATCAACTACTGAACTTTGCAAGTGCCTAGGTACTTGAATTGTGAAAGTTTAACTTTACTATGAGCGGAGTTCTTGGCAGCCTGACTATAACTAAGATAAAGCGTGGGGCGGATCTTGGTAGATCGATGGTTTCACGTTTACTTGCTTGTATCCAACAATATGAATATACTTTTATTCCGATTCAAACGTAATTTTTTATTTTTGAAGACAATTATGTCACACAGTATGCATTTGTAGATAAACCCACGGATAGATATCAGATTCCAAACAAGTCACGTATATCTGTTAGAATTGGAAGTTTCTCGTGATTCATTTTCTGGTTATTAATACCTATTTACCAGCGCTGATTTATACATCATATTGTCATGTTCACAGAATGTAGGACAGGTGGATATCGAGAGGCATTTATGGGACAAATGTGAATACGACGCAAGGACTTTTTGAAGGGTCGGGCATGAAGTACTTATGATATGATAGCCGAACCTATGAGTACCTATGTATAACAACAAATGAGCTCATCGGGATGATAATGAGAAAAGAATGCCAAGTTTGTAATGATTATAGTATCAAATAGCTGTTGCCCGCGACTTCATTCGTGCAGAATTTATATCCCAGGCAAAGGTTAACCAATTTACACAAAACCTTGACAAATTAGGTATATACCTAAACCTTTATCTTTTGGTAAAAACCGCAAAAACAAGCGTCCAGAAGTTTATCCCGAACAAACCAACAGACAGACGCAACGGAGGACTTCTATTTGTAATTTTAGTGATGATAATTGCCTGTCGCTACCATTCCTACGAATATTTCCTAATTTCGTATGTGCATATTGTGCATGTATGGTGCATCTAATTGTTAACTTTACAGCATATAGGTACCATTCCACTCTCTTAGTATTCTCTTAGTGGAATGGTTTACAGTATTGTATCGTTCGTCGGTAAACAAAATGTTACTAATGAGTAATTTATTACCAGAGTTTCACGCGTCGCTGAGTGGATTAGTATGTAAATATGGGTTTGTTCTACGCAAAATTACGATCAGGCTTTTCTTATCGTGTCGCTTCTGTTTCCTTCAGTTAATTACTTACCGTTAGTGCATATCAAATATTCCTTTTTCGTTGGGACAAACTAAGGCGGAATATTATTCTCATCGCAGTCGAGCAATTCGACGAAATAGGTGGCTTCCAAGATGTCCAGCTGGATAGTAGGTTGTTTATTAATAATGATCATATTAACCTTTATTAAAACACGATATTGATATTACTAATTAACAATGCTTAGCAAGCTTAGCTAGCTCGCTACTGTACCGTAAACATAATGGTATTCCTCTAATTATTGTAACAATGAATTAATGTTATTTAAAAAGCGCAGGCCTTTACCGGTTTCATATATAGTGACCGTCTTCAAAAACATTACTATATTTAAGTGAAGTAACTGTGAGAAATGTTGCCAATTCAGACATAATACACACACATACCTTGTACCGTCAAATGAGCTCTTAGCCATTTTGTGAGTTTCGTTTACCGCATCGATTTAGCTGATTTAAGGGATTCGTGGAATTTAGGTGACTAGTTTTCCTTTGACTCTTTGCAAAAATACACACAACATTTTCGTTAGTTGGATCGTTGACGGGTAATATCTTAATTGAAGTTATGTTTAGTAATTGAAAAGGATAAAGATCGCGTTTGACAACTCGCGTTGAACTGCTGACAAGAAAATAAAAACTGTATACTTAATAATAAAAATAAATCGCTATCAAAATATTTAATTTTTAAACAATTCATACTTAATGATAAATTTGAAAACTGAGACTTTCATAAAAAATGTAGCGAAACAAATCAATTCCAATAGGTGGATAAAAATCAATTGAATGTTCATCCAGTGAATTACTTAAAGCTCTTGTTTCAGCTTTTTCAAAACAAGGACTTATTTCTTCGCCGCGCGTGCGAAGAATCAACGCCGTGAGCAGTGTCGCGCGGTGCCCCTTTAACGCTAATAACAAGTGCTGCGATTGGACATAAATATTAACGCTTTCATTCAAAAATATGATATTTATTGAATTATATTAAATATTAGTTTTTGTTTGTTTCTGGTGTCTGATCGCGCAACCACGCGGCTTTGGCACGCGGCAGTGCGCGCTCAAACCGCGACGGCGCCACACGCCTGACGCCCGGGCCGACGTCACGCGAACTCGTTGCCGCTACTGATATAATAAGTGGTCGCTATTATCTATACTTTGGTAAGTTTAGTAACATACCTACCTATATATTAAAAACGTGAAAAAAACCTCATCATTAGATTTTAATTTTAAATTGTTTATTTTTTAATAATAACACCAAAATGTTAATAGTAATTGTTGCGTTATGTTTGGTTAAATTTGAAAATAATATTAAATTAAACACAAAACAAACTTGTTGACAACTACGGGCCCAGACGCTCCGATATTTATAGAGAGAATGACATTTTTTATTTACGCACGGACATGTTTTTAAACGGTCTTAAAATAAAATAGCGGAGGAGAAGACGCCGAGAAATAAATCTTTAACAGCTTTTTAATCAGAGCCGTGTGGGCGACAGAACAATTTAATTCAAAGCAGTATTACAATACATAATATTGTTTTTAGTGAAATGGCAAGGAGAACAAAATCATTAAAATAAAATGGGCGAAGAAAGTAGGTAGGTACCTACGGAACGAAATAACAGCTACCTAAATTGCTATGTACATACGTAAAAATCATGACCACGTCATGGTAATTATAATTTTAAATTGAACTAGTGACCCGCCCCAGCTTCACATGGTATATTATGCATGTATTATACATGTAAACCTTCCTCTTGAATCGCTCTATCTATTAAAACAACCACATCAAAATCCGTTGCGTAGTTTTAAAGATAGCGAGAAGATAGAAAGAAGCGACTTTGTTTTATACTATGTAGTGATAAAGGCAGCACTGAAAAAAAACAGTCAGTTAAAATTAATCAATATGGTAGATCACGCAAATAGCCAGCCTACTTTTATTAAGCTCTTCCCCTTTAAATTAAATCACTGATACTCATAACCTTCTTACAAAATTTGGCGTTGATCGCGTTTATGATTAAAGCAGTCTTCTTTTATTGTCATTAAAATCGTACCAAATTAAAAATGTTTACGATAATCAATCTAGCGCAAGCTTCAAGAATCAGTCAATCAAATATTATACACAGTCACAAATGGCGTAATTGAAGATATGTATCTACTGTATGAAAAAGCAGTCTAAGAAAAGAAAAACAAATGACTGCTGAGAGATTCATTTCATGCCCTGTAAGCGTAGCCGCAGAAAATACATGTTACGCTGTAACGCACGTTATTTAATGAGCCCCGCAACAAAACAAACGACAATATGTGTAAAAAACTCATAACATGCGCCGCAGTACATTAAATTACCAAGCAAAATAGTCGTTTAATTTTGAGGCCGAAAATGTTCTGTTGTTTACCTAGTCCTCCAATAGTTCTTGAAAACATATCGCATGAAGTCCTTTGGGTTCCAATGGGAATAAAACTAGGATGGTGTCAAATGGCTTTCGACATTTGTGTAGTTACTAAATTGTTGAAATTTTTGAGCTTAACTTGAAAACGCTCGTAGACAACTTGGTAAAATACCTCTCTGTTAACCAAAACAAGCGACCTCATTACAAACTTTTACTCCCCTCATTAAAGGAATGAGTTGGGAAGATAAAACAAAGGTACCTAAGTAAATGTTGTTTTTCTCAGTAAGTAAACGTTAGCCTCCCCTTAGACTTAAAGGTGTCCAATACCCACACAATTGTAATTGCGAATGCAAAGTAATGTACTGGGTCATTACCTACCTACGAAATTGCCGTTTTGCCTAACCAACCAATGTGAACTGGCGGCTATTTTAAACTTAAGGACCCATTAATGATTTAGAACCTCTCTCGAGGAAGAAGCGATTAGCTGTTTGCATTGTTAAAGCGACAGCTAGCACACGACGTGTATTATATTATCGTTTGTCGTTCAATGAGTTATTCTCATACTGATTTGGCCAGAAAATGTCGCCATGATGCCATTCTCCAGAGCTTAGCAAAGCGGCGACAGCTTGTAATGACAATTTAAGTTATAACAAATCGCTAAAATTACGCCTTATTCAAGTGGCACCGTCGCAAACTGATGAATTCGTTGATTATTCATTTTGATTTGCAAAATCTTATATTTGAGAACAACTGCAGAACTTTAAATTATACTTGGACTTAGCTAGTTCAAATTATTTGTAATCTTAAGCATAGACAAGGTTAATCCTTACAAGAAAGGGTGAAAGGAACGGGGCAGACAGTGAAATCTACAACACAAAAATAAAACAAACACACACACACACAATAATAATAATAATAATAATTAGGTTAGGTTTTTATAATGTTTTTATATTTTGTATTAATATTGTTTTATTACTTTTTATATGAATATTGTAAAAACCTAACTAGAGATGAAAATAAATATACAGAACAATAATAATCATCATTTATATAATACACTTTTACAAAATAATAATGTGGATTGATGGGTTGGATTGGGTACATAATATAATACCTTGGAGTAATACATTAGAAAATCAGCTATAAGACTCATGAGACATACGACAGATAGGACTTAAAAGATAGGCAAGATTCCTAAGTCGACTTACGTAAGTTGTCGGTGGTCTCACGTGTCTTTATGTCTGAGATGCATTGAAGCATTGTGGATATCGACAAAGGCGGACGAAGGTAGCATCTCAAATGCTCGGGTTGGGTCCTTTTTATCTGTCAATAATCCAATATACCTATTTTTTTGGGTTCATTCAGAATAATCACCTAACCTTACTGGTACTGATTGTAGGTGTTTCAATTCACAATAGTGTATTCTGAAGGGTCAAAATATACCTATTTTGGTTTTAGGACACTCAAAGTAGTCAGTTTATTTATATTTATATTGAAAAGGTTTTCTTAGAAGTAAAATGAGGTTTTATGGCTCTTTGAAAATTGTTGCGTAGGCAATAAAGTACTCTCGTTTCCTGTCTTCGCAATGCTGTAGTCTCGGCAACGATATTTAAGTCGTCGCAACTTATTTAACCTGCAGTAATTGATGATGTAAGTAGGTACCTTTAGGTGATATTTATAAATATACCTTTAATAATTATTATTTAGGGATACGTTTGATGTTGAATGAAATGTGTTAGATTTTATTTATAAAACGTACAAACTTTGGTGGAATTACTCATACTATGTAATATTCGATGTACAGTCGCAGCAACTGGATCACATACAAATCTATACGATTATTTCTTTTGCAGATGAATGATTATGTATAAGAAAATGATAATATTTCACAGTGGAATGGAGTTCGGGTTGTTCGTCATCTTGAACGTCATTTAAAGATTAAAGTCTTTATAGCCAATCTATCTGCACAATATAAATATAAATGAATCCCTATTTGCTTAAGTCGCGGCATCACACGGCTGGACCAATTTTGGAAATTATTTTTATTTGTGTTTATTCTATTTTTTGTCAAGAAAAAAAAACTGGAACGCCAGCGACCGCCATTTTTTTTATATTTTTGAGGTATAAGTTATACCATTGTACCTGCCGTACCTAACCTAGGTTAAGAATGATTCTGGTAGTTAACTTTTGTTCACGAAAACACAACATTTATTAGGGTAGGTACCCACAATTGCTTACCACTATATAATATCAATATATATATCATCAGAACCATTGCAAACTCGTCGGTCAAAAAAATCATAGAGGTCGCGGTTCAGTTCGACTATAATATACTTAGGTAGGTACTTATGAAAATTTCACAGAATCAATGAAATTTCTGAATAGGCCTAATGCGTGTTTACGTTATATTTTTAGCTACCTTCTGGGAATTTATTTCCACGAATGATGGATGGAAATATATTTTCATATCAGTGTAGCAACAAAAACAAACAATGATATTTCTTAACACATATGAATAATGTATTTTAACATCCACCCGCAACACAATTGACAGCACCTGTTTATTCCTATTAATATGGTGCTAGGTCATTTGATGTAAAAATATGCTTATTATAAATATAAAACCTGTAGTCAATTTATCATGTTTCATATCATGACTACTTTATCCTAAAAATAGATAGCTACCTACTCCTTTCCATAATTCAATTCGTGATACTGATTTTCCATTTCCATTGCAATTTTCACATTCATGACGATTGCGGTCAAAAACTATCAAATCAAAAGACGTATAACCAAAACTTTGCCTCTATTGATTGCTAAAACTTGACTTGTATTAAGGTCGGAAGTTTATAGCCACTTTAAATACCTTAAGCTAGGTATTAGTCTTCTTGTAATATTAAAATTTTCCTTTCCTCGAGCTTGGTTATAGAAAGCTTAATAGCTTGTATTATAAAACGTTTCTGGACTAAAGTGAACTTCCCTTGTTTTCCTTGAAATACAGAATCAATGAAATATGCCAGATGCGAACGAATTATGCTATACTTATATTTATTTTCGCATGCGTGTTATTTCATGTTATATTTTGTGAGAAGAAACAGTTAAGTTAATACGAAGTTACTGCCTCATTTCCTATGTCACTCGAGAGTGGTGCGAATGTGTTGACAGGGGCTCTACCCACTTTTACTCATTTGTTGCAGTGAAGTATTTTATTAGAGCGTTATTTGACATTTATTTTCTTTTTCTTGTTCCGTTATGCTCTGGGTTGAATCGCTATGGTTGTCAAATATTACGAATCATGCCTTTAACAAAACCTGTATCTAAATAGAAGAATCTATTCTGTGTTTATAATCTAGCTTTGAAGCGGCTTGGCCACGACTTCACGAGAACAGCGGTAGCAGCAGCTGATCTTACGATGGAGTCAGGAGTAGGATAGTGGGAGCCTTTTATAGCTACTTGTAGTTAAGTATGATTTGTTTCAAAAGAACAAATACATTACTCTTTTATCATTGCTTTGGGTCTGATGATGGTTAGTGGAACTATAAAATGCCGTCGACTTTAACCCACTGCTAACGTCGTAACAAATAGAACTTTGTCTGTAAATCAAATGACAACACAATGATTTGCAAGTTGATCTGTTGATGTAGTTAGGAGGTGGATGGAAGGACTTTTCAAAGGCTTCTAGTTGTAAATTTCTCGAGTTCAGATTTGTTTATTGCGCTCACCACAATATGCCCCTCGCTAAGACCGGAATCATGGATTGAAATTTTTAACTAAAAAATGAATTTAAAAATACATTATATTGTTGTCTCTTCTCCTAGCGCACGCTTGGTATATGCTAATTTGTTTCAAAATGTATTTTATTTTTATTAATTTCTCTACACTGTATGCCTACCTGCGGTTCCCTAACAAAATGTAATATAGACACAGGTATCGGAAGTAGATAGTGATGCATTATATAACATACTACAGTACTACTTAAATAATTTCTGAATCGTTCATCATTCTGTTTAATCAAGTATTTTGATGGATCGAGGACTAATGAAAAATTCCGCGATTCTGGCACTCATACCTGAGATTGAGAACATAATTAATATAAATGAAAAATCTTCCTCTTTAATGAATTCCACACAAGAGAGTTGAAAATGAATTAATGAGGAACTAAATATTTGCATACAAAATTGTTACCGTAATCAATATTTGTGCCCGTTACGTAGAAAGTTGCGCCTTCATTTATATTCTACTATTTTATGCGGGAGTCTATCATGCCAGCAAAAAAATCCAATTGTGTTGGACTAGTTCTTTATGCCGAAGAGTGGTCCGATATATTTGACCACTTTGGTTGCTAGAAGATGACACTAAATGTACTAAATACAAAAACAAAAATGTCAGAAAATATCACACTAACCTCTGTTAAATAAATATTAGAATGTAGGTACATGCAGCTTATGCGTCAAAAACTGTAATTTATCTGATTGGTTCGAGTTTTTATACATAATGTATTTTAAGGTAAGTAAAATTGGTGGTAACTATCGCGACTATTAAAAAAATCATTTAATGGTCGTTTGACTTTATCTGCCACTTTCGCATTTGCTTTATCCATACACAGACTCAACAGATGTTTTCTTATAACAGGTTTGTAACTTTTATTACAAATGGGTATATTGGCCAAATACGTTATTTTTATGAACAATTAATGGACAAGTTTCCAAATAAATAATGAAATACAGTTTCACCTACAAAATACATACAACACCTGCAACCCTACACGTTCGTTCACCGAATAAAAATAATAAAGAACTAAATCAGTAAACTACATCACAACCTTTAAAACAAGGGAGCTAGCACAACAAACAAACAACCCCTACTTACACAAATTGAAATAGATAGGTACAAACACATGCAAGGATTCCGTCCGTGTCATAAAAAGTATTATTGTCTAATGCATGGAGAATCATTTAATCAAATTCACCATTTGTTTTTCTCGAATGATGTAAGATGGTGAATGCAATTATTACAGCGCGCGTGTTCAGGACTTAGGTTGCTAGTGAAGAACTGATAGACACATTGTAGATGTCCGAATAAAAATAGAACTTTGGGTGGGTATTATTTAAATCAGATTTTAAAGTCCCTGGTGCCTGTATTTCAAATTACAATTGTAAATGGTATGTTTGGTTTATATTGAGATTAGATTACTTTAATGTTAAAAAGAAAGCTGCATTACCTGCATCAAGAAAGGTAAAAGGTAAGATATCCAGCTTATGATTTGCATTTGTATTTGGATCAGCTTAATCTCGTTTTGTTTTAGAGTGGCAAGTGGTTTCAAATCTTTATTTTTAACAGACTTTAAAAAGAAGGAAATTCTTCATTCTTGTTTTTTTTTCTTTGTATGTTCCTCAATATCATCGTCGTCTGTGAATGTAAATTGGATATACCTACTATTCCAAAGACATACATACATACATACCGTCACGCCTCTTTCCCATAGGGGTAGGCAGAGACTACTTTGTGCCACTTGCTACGATCCTGACATACTTCTTTCGCTTCATCCACATTCATCAATCTCTTCATACATGCTCGTCGGTTTCAGGTACTCCTGACCTGACCTTTTTCCAAAAAGTCTCCCATTTGGTCTCGGAACGTCCGTCTAGGCCTACCCCTCCTAACGCCACCATTCACACTCCCCATTTAGATCTATTTAGTTAGTCTACTTTTATCCATCGGCTCTACGTGACCAAACCAACTAAGCATACTTTTTTCTATCCTAGTCACTATATCCTCTTTCACACCCGCACGTTCCCTTATTCCAAAGACATAATTATCCGCATTTATCTATAATTCGTGTTTATTTGTTATATTTTGTGCAATAACAGTAACAACGTATTACATAATATTCCTAGCCCAAAGAAGGCGTTGTCTCCCAGACGACGCGCCATAATTCGTCTGTAATAGACGCAAAGGCCATATCCAAAATTAAATTGTTAAGTCAAGCAGTTTATAGAGGTCCTTTAGGTAGTTGACAACGGATGTACATGCCTATAGAGATAAATACTCGTACCTACTTACTAAAAATAATATTATATTATTATTATACTAAATTATAAATGAAGCACTTATATCTATTCGGTCATCAAATAATTTCGTTTCGAAAGTGTCTTTGTCCTTAGAACTTTTGAAATATGTAGGTACCTATCTACACACTTTTAAATTTTTTGTGGCGAGCAACAGCGAAAAACAGATTCCATCCTCGAAACAATTCAGTGTTGCTGAGCGACTCTCTAACAAGAATAACCACACTTTTACCCACTCGAAATTCATTACGAAACTTGATGAGTTTCCGAAGTGTTGATGGAGTTGATTTTAGTTCAAAATTGCACAAAATTGGCTCCCAGCCTTCATCAAAAAGTTTGAAATGTTAGAAAAATCGAGCCACTACAAACATCGATTGATCACTAAAAGCTTTTGGACGCTCTCCTACACCGATAGTTCATAATTCATGAAATAATTTCACTTTTTGACATTGTAAATCATAACATTTCAAAATGCTCTTAGATCATATTTTATTCAACAACGTCAATTATATTTACTGTACGTGAATTCAAAGTAGATAGGTAACATGTTTTTTCAAGTGTATCATTTTTTTTTTTATTATTAATTCAAATGGCAAAGTGAGGTGGTTTAAACCACTCTTGGCCGTGCACGAACACAATGGCAACCGAACTGCGCTAGCAAACTAGCACACGCGCACGATGCGTGGCGTAGTTTAAACCAGCCTCACTTTGCCAATTGGAAAACTCCGTCTTAACTTTTTATCATGCCTTTTCTATCTCACATAATTCATCTAAGTCGCAATTGTATCATTTTTCTTTTATAAAGTAGTTAGTATTGTCTATTTGGTAAAAATAAATTGTCAAAAGTCGCAAAGTCGATACTTTTTATTTATTCTTCGAAATTCTAATGTAAACTTTGAAGGGAGTAGAAACCAAAGCGCTTGAACCTTTAGGGTGGGCTTACGTTTGGTACGTAGGTACCTGCGGTTAACCAATTTGATTCCTAGGCCAAATAACCTTGTCATAATGACATTTACGTCATTCGATAAGCACAGTTATAGAAAAATTATAAAGCTCTATGATGGCCCAGGAATCAAATTGGTTTATTGTATCAGAGTAAAAAAGGCGCGAATACGAAGTCCTTCATTTTAGTTCTAGTCTATCTGATTTACGGTAGTGAACAGAAGGTCAACGGTCTAGGATTGTTAAAATTTTTTCGTCATGTGAGGTCATGAATGCCGACGGTCACGCGCCACGTTACTAGCTGACGAACTGGTGATAACATTATCACCCTCAAACATTATTGAGTTAGTTATCCATTTGTTATACCTACAACCATAAAATGTACCTATATACCTATCTAACATATGGAAAGCGTTTTAAAATCGTCAACCAATTTCTGCTCCGGCTTCGCCCCATCGGGTGCGGTGCACCGTGCTCAGATTATAAATGACAATTCATAAATTGAATCCATAAACCTTGATCACTTGCATTTATTTTAATGGATAAAGACGTGATTTGTGTATGTATGTATAAATTCCTATTCTTGTATGTATTTTTACTTAATAAATACACACTTAATAGTAGGTACTCGTAGTTCAAAACTTTTCTTAAAAACTTGTGTATTTGCCGAAAGCTATCACATAAAGCTCTCGAGCCCGATTTTACCACTCCTGAAAAATTGCTGATATCATTAAATATCTGACAGATATAATAACGGGAACTTACTAAGAGTGGTAAAACATGTTATAAGTGTAAAGGTAATAAATATATCACACGGAGCAATCGATGTCCTTCAACAAATAGGTCGTTATGTTTGTCGAAAAAATAATCGTGCCAAAATCTACTTTTCTGAACGAAGGTAATATAAAGTAGGCGTATAGCGTGTGCATGTGGGAGTGTGGCAGCGTTTACGGATAACGAAGGCAATTTTGCCAACATGAAGTAGGCCCTTGTTTAACAAGCGACAAGTAAACACAACGTATACTTCGCTTGAGGCGTTACTGCTGTACCCTTTTCGGCTGAACCCCGTGAAGTAAACATTTTAATAAATATAAAGTTTTACAACTACATGTAACTACGCATTGATACAAAATCTATTCGCGCCCTCAACAAAAATTAATTCCTTCAAAGGCTAACCTAACAAATAAGTTCTGTCAATGTAAAAGCGCTAGACGATTTAGTTTCAAAAGGCTTTTTCAGCATAAAATATGATAACTTGAAACTGCTGATCAGGTATGATGCGATGGCAAAATTGGCTGTGAACTATACTTATACTCTTATATTTCATTTTCTGATAGGTTCAGGATCGCTTGAGTCAATTCTTATTCCAAAGCACTCTGCGGAGATTGCAGCACTGAGAATGACATTTCGTCGTCGTTCTATCTACAAAATCATGTGTCATAATGTTGACAATACTGAAATTATTTTAAAACCTTTAAATAAAACAGAAAAATCGAATAACATACATACACATACACATATCACGTCTATATCCCTTACGGCGTAGACAGAGCCTATGGTAACAAGACCTAAAGGCCGCGGTTAGCACAATTCGAAAAAAAACGATAAAATCGAATAAGGCGGGTATAATAAATCCAAACACAAATTACGAACCAACGGCAACGTAATTGTTCATGAATATAAACGTGTTTTGGTATGAAAATGAATTAATTATCATTATTTATCTGTGCCCAATAATTCTTTTAACATTGTGGTCTGTGTAAAATATTTGTACGTGTATTATAATAAAGTTCGTTTGTAATCGGTTTGTTCCTATTAACTGAAACCAATTAGTACTATTGTAAAGTATTAATAGGTAGCTTAACTGATTATAATTATGAGTGTCGGAGTCGCAAATACCCAATTAATCAATTAGCAGGTACTAAAATGCTTTAGTCATACTTTCATAATACTAAGTCATTTATTATTGAAAAATAGTTTAAAAAAAACTTTGAATACGAAAGGTTAATAAAGATTTAAAATTTTATAAGTATTAATTTGGATCCAGCATTATGTGTGGGGCTTTTTACGAAGAAAATTAATTAAATGATAAATTTCCTATCAAGGATAAAGTGGGTATTAAGAGGGAGCTCCAAACGCCCAGCCCTCACTGTTACCGTGTTTAATTTTAATTTTAATTACCTACCTACCTCTATAGGATTCAATTCTTAACAGTTAATAGTATTATTTTTATCACAAGCAAAAAAAAGCGTGCTCCAGCGTGAAATACCTACACTGACGCGCAAAAATAACTTGTTACTTTCTATCACCTTTCTATACAAAGTTGTACAAAACAATCTATTATTTTAAAATGAAATTCGTTTATTTCAGACCTCATTGGTCCATAATTTGTTAGTAACAAATGTCTTAGCCTAGTGTATGTATTACGTGTGGGTAGGAATAGTAATTTTCAATTTTCTGTTTTGATACAGTTTGATTAGATAAAGTTATAAAGTTTGCATAAAGTTTCAGCTAGATGGGCGAAAATCTTAGGAATCATGTTATAGGCGACGCGGCTAGCAACCCATCACTATTTTGATTCCTCTTTCCACCTATACGCCCGCAATCATGCCGCTCCTACATTAGGTACTTCAAGATTCAAGTTAAAAAAAACGTGTGCACCTGGGGACGCCGGACAGAAGTGATAACTTAAACTAATCTAAGTAACTAAACTCGTCGCAAAATAAGAGGCCCGTTTTGACATTTGTCTTCGCGACGTAACTAGTGATGTAACCATACGACTCGGTAATCGATACTCACGATAAATCGATTCCAGTTTGGATGAGTATTTGATCGATTTGAATATGTACTGTAAAGTGCATACGATTAAAGTTCTAATAAGAAAATTTAACTTAAACTGATATTGTAAGTATTTTGAAATGATACAATGTTACGATACGTCAACTTTCTTTCATTTAATATTTTTGTTACAATAACACTCACTCAATCATCAAAAGAAATCAGTAATTTATTTGTCCAAACACTAGTGTTTAAAGAAATAAAACCGGCCAAGTGCGAGTCGGCCTTAAAAATATATTTTGATCGATTTATTTTTTTCCTTAACCGATTATTAATAGTCTGTGGACAGTATGAAAAAAATCGTTATTCACAGCACTTACCGGAGTGGGCGGTAACCATCAATGAAAAATGTAATTACCTTCAAAACATTTCGATCGGTAAAAAATACAGAACTTCATGGGCGTGAACTGTCAAAACGGGCCTTTTATTTTGCGACGAGTTTAACAGTATTTGTCTATCGCACACTAACCACTGAGTAGAGAGAGGGGGAAGCACCTGTCCGAAATATGACTAGCGCTGTGGGTTAGAGTGAGAGGGGAAGAGGCAGCCTACCGCTGCCGTATGCGTCAGAGAAAGGGAAGAATGGCAGAATGGCGCCGTAACGCGTTACGTTACGAAGCGGTTTACACTCCTATAATAAGTTATCACTTTAAAAATGACGTTTGGTGGATGAGGAACGGGGTGAGGTGGGGTAGGCGTGGGTTCATTTGTGAAGTAAGTAGTGAAGGAGCGGCATCATGCTAAATGTGGCCTTTATGTCTTGATACCTTGGGCTTGTCTACCTCCGGGGGGCGTCGTCGGCTCGAATCTTCGGGATCCCACGGCGCCTTCCTAAACCGGGCAAGCGGGCAACGCCGTAGTGTTTTTAGTGGGTATGTTCCCCCCTCCCCTTTCCGCAGGGAAAGAGGACGGGGGAGAGAGCCCCACATAACCGGTCGGGCCCCCCTGGGCCCGGGGGTACTCGTAAATGAGTTTTCACTACGTTAAAAAAAAAGGCTGTGTCTACCTCGTAAGTAACGGAGACGTGATTTGTGTATGTATGTTCAGATACACAGTCACATCACAATATAGAACTAAATACCTACACAGAACCTTCTGTATAGATAGATAGGTATATACGTCCGAAGTACGTAGATACGTCTCTGAATGCAGCAAATACGAAAAATGCCTAATTATTATAAACTTTTAAATTAAATTGATGTCAAGCCGCCTGTTTTAACCTTAACCACCCACAATTTATTCGCACGTTCCACTCGCCGCAAATTATAAATCGTTAGTTACGGTTTTATCGACGAAGCTTCGCGTCACATTTAATTAGTTTTTCAATACAGTATCTGTACAGCTATCGCATGGAACTTGACAGGCGTTAATTAAAGTTGAGGTAAAGTAATTAGGTAGGCTGTGGTAGATAAATGCGGGATTAACAACGATGAGACCAATTGAGACCTTAATCCTTATTACCTAGGATTTCAGCCCTATTGCCACTTCATATTTTGAGAGCTCGTTCATTTTAGCGTCTGCTGTAGGAAGATACGGCTTCAACATGTTGTATAATGCCTAATAAGTGTTAACATTGCATCGTTCAGAGTAAGACTGAGGTCAGCTTGCTGTCTTTACGTGATTCAGCTGATTTGGTTTTGAATGCGAAGCAGATGTTGTCTGACCTTAAACGACCCTGCTACGTGATTTTAAAATCGGTTGTCTTTTGCATGCTGCAGACACGTAAGGCACAATAAATGCTCAAACATAAAACCGTATCGCATTTATAAAGTTATAAACATAGAACAAATACATAAATGTTTTCTTTCAGTTAAGATTTTTTTTTACGAGCGAAACAAATATTTTAACACAAAATTACAAGTTTACATAATTTTTATCCAGTTTTATGTAAATTATAATAGAACGCAATTAGGGGCAGCCGTGTTTGTGCTTTTTGTTATTTAATTTTTCCACATTATTCTCCACAAATATGTACATTAAACCGGAAACCTTTTTCCAACTTAAAAGCTTTTTCACGCTTGTTTGAATTTTGTACTTACCTTTTTACAGCCCGTTATAAATTCTGACTAGGGATTGTTTATAGAGTCGTGAAAAGTTCCCTGCGTACCTACCTACTCGTACTCGTTGCTACGTCGTCGCCAGAGCTCACAAAAACAACCCGGTGCATAAAAGCTTCAATTGTATATGCAGAGTACAAAAGGTTATTTGTAAAAGTAGGCGAGTATGCGATGGTGGCACTGCAGTGCATTTAACTGAGTGCATAACGTGTAATTTAAATTTTAGTGTCACATTGTAGCTAATGTACTTTAGCTACAACGTTAAGTTATATATGTACGCTATAGATTGCAAGTTTTATTCTAATAAATGCTAGAAAGAGAAGAGGATGGTTTTCGCTCATCGGTGAGGAATAAAATAAATTGTACGTATTTATTGACACCCAGCACGTCTAGCACGCGAGCGCACAAGAGTCGCGTCGCGCGCGAGATAGATTGCCCGTCCTTTTCTTACTGTACCAACAAGAAAGAGACGGATAGTCCAACTCGCGCGCGCCGCGACTTTCGTGCGCTCTCGTGCTAGCGGGGCTGTACAACAACAATAGTACCAGTTCAAGTACTGAAAATGACGTCTTTAATTGCCTCCAAAATTTCACTGTTCAACAAGTGAGAGAAACGTTTCAGTAACGTTGGTCGTAATGGAATTTATTATGACTTGATCTAGACACTCTGCTTTAATTACCTTTCTCAACAACCGCTGATGGTCTAACTTTACGATGGCCTGATAGCTAAGTTTCTAGGTACAGTTGACAACTGAACTTGGACGCATTGCAAATCTTAACATGTTGCTTCTGAGACTCTACCGTCATACATAGAATGTATTAACATACCTACTTGGTACAATAATCTGCAGTATGTTATTGACGTGTGCTGATAGAGCTAAAGATTGTACCACGCATGATTATGTCACAGTACGCGCTTTATAATTATCATCACTACACACACACACACACACACACAAATCTCGTCTATATCCCTTACGGGGTAGACAGAGCCTGGGGTAACAAGACCTAAAGGCCACGTTTAGCATGATTGTAGGCGTATAGGTAGGAAAAAAAAGGAATCAAAATAGTGATGGGTTGCTAGCACTACATCATCATCATCACTACATAGTATAAAACAAAGTCGCTTTCTCTGTCCCTATGTCCCTATGTATACTCATATCTTCAAAACTACACAAAGGATTTTGATGCGGTTTTTTTTAATAGATAGAGTGATTCAAGAGGAAGGTTTTTAAGTCGCGGGCAGAAGCTAGTATTATATAAAAACAATTGACGACCCAATAGCCTAATGGTTCGAAAACCTGACTATTAATCTTGGGGTCCCGGGCTTGATCCCCGTCAAGAAAAGTTTTTATATGCCATAGCTTCGCCCCCGTACTAGTTTTTTAAAAATATTGTTACATAAGAACCTTACATTATTTAGATTATTTATTCATTCAATAAAAATTACATCATAAATTGTACATTGTCAAGTTAGGACAATTTAGATTGAAACTGTCAAGAGTTAATAAAATTAAATTAAATAATCTAATCTATTTAATTTTTCTCTGTTTATGAACATTCTTGAGGCTTCAACGAATACTTCTATAAAAGTTTATCCAAATCAGCCCTTATTTCTCGGGTTTAGCTCTCAGCAACCTTAGACGACTCATTTTTAGTTCCGTAGATTTCACTTCATACCTGTGAGTAGGAGTTACGTTTTATCCCAAGCTCACATTGCACAATGTGGCTGTAGCGGTCAGATGAAGCCAGTGGGCCGCCAATGGGGTCGTGACGTCCCACTATGGGCAATAGGAAACGCGTGCAGTTCTTAGGTGTCCGACTTACACTTGGCCGGTTTTTTTCTTCCTTCAAGCCTGATTGCTTTGTTTCAAAAACTTTCTGTAACTGTCTGGTCCTAGGAGGCCAATTTTGTGACCTAACCGCAGCCGTTTAATCTTGAACGGAATTCTTTGTAACAAAGCGTGTAAGAAATAGAACACCCGAACCAGTCAAGTAGGCTCCTTTGAATAGGTACTAACCTGCCGTCAGCTTGAATTTCATGTTATGTATTAGTTTTCTTTGGTAACGACAGCTTTACTATAAAACTGATAAATTTGTTGAGGAATGTCTGGCACTTTAGTGCGCTCCCCGCATAGACATTGTGTGAAGTCAAATCGAGACCTGTCATTGCAATAAAATGTTCTTAAACATATTTTTACTATTATCAACGCTTTTATCTAAGGTGTTTCTGTAGGCTATTCTTACAACATATGTCAAATTTTAAAGTCCATTCACTTCCAACGGTCAGATTGGCTTGAAATTTGTTACACACATACGCATCCGGCAAATTATCGATGCGCAATAACACATTAGGTACATTACAGTAAAGCTCGTGCTTGTAAGATGACTTAGTGTGCGTAACTGGCGGTGCTGACACGAGGGACGTTACGCAGTTTGTCACCCAGACATAGACATGTTATACAGAAACATGTTGAGACATTCACAAAAAACACACAGTCAACAGAAAAGTGCACTTGTTTATTAAATTTTATCTTATATCTATTGAAATAGACGTGAAATTCTCTTTTTTTATTTTTATTATTATGACCATCCCACAGTCTTATTATAATTCTTAAGTACCTACCAGAGTTTATTTGATGAGTACCTAAATGTAGTCTGTAAACAAGTTGCATTGTTCTCAGGTCGTGAACGCTGCCCGTTTGACATAATCAACTTTTTTTTAGCTCTACACAAAAACAAGTTCAAGTAGCTTTCAGCTATTATAGACGATAGGTTCGTTAAGTATTCTCATTTTTAGTTTTTCGCTTAGTTGAGTACAAATTCGACTATTCATTTTGTTATTAGACTAGCTGTTGCCCGCTATCAACTATATCGTCCCATCAGTTTAAGTGTGACACGGTAACAGACATACAGTCGGTTTCGCATTTATAATATTACTAGCTTCTTCTGCCCGCGACTTCGTCTGCGTAGAATTATACATATAAACCTTTCTCTTGAATCACTCTATCTATTAGAAAAACCGCATCAAAATCCGTTACGTAGTTTTAAAGATCTAAGCATACATAGGGATAGACATGTAAACATCGGAAAGCGACTTTGTTTTATACTATGTAGTGCAGTAGGGTAAAGGGTATAAGTAAATCAAATTAATCTTCGTAAAATAATGGGTTACAACTAGTACATTTACCTTGATTTAAATTAACCGTGTTCAGGAATAATGTCACTCGTCAGTCTTGGTTCTTTATCGTGTTTGTTTTTAAAAACATTTTCAATTATATGAGTACCTACAGGTTTTTTAACATCGTTTTTTGTTAGTGACATTGAAATCGGTTGATACGAGTATCTACGTTATCACGAGACAAGTATAAAAACCTTCCATTCACAGGTGTATGGAATTTTGCTGGGCTTTTTTGGAGAAAAGTGTTGTTTACTTTACAAAATATATCGCATATTTAATTCTAATACACGCGTTACCCGCCGGAAATACGAAATGACATTCGTAATTCATTCGATCCGAATAAAGACATCCAAAATATTATGTTCAATGAAGTGCTTAAGCGGCGCCATGAAGTAGAAAAGTGAACGAAACGAATCATTTGTATGCAAAATTGACATTCACTGATTCAATTTGTATATTGCGTGAGTGTTACGCGTAATACTATGAGGTCTGAATCACATATGTATGTATTAACCAAAGTTATGCGGGCGTCGAAATAACTTTCTATCACTATTTTTGGCTCACCGAATTCCCTCGAAACACCATATGTCTAAAACAACCCTGGCTGAAAACAAAATAAAATAAACCGCATTGATTTATTGACCATGAAAATAAAATGTTATATAATATTTTGGAAAACTTTTGGAGCGTAATAATAATGGTGGAAATTCATATTGATAAAACAAACTTGATAGCTTTTTATCAAATTATTGTGTATTCGGATATGAATTGACTAAACGCCTTTCTGCGATGTAATATCAATTAGTGACTGGCAGGCAATTATATACAAACGCAGGGGGTTTATGCCGTAAGCCGTATCACGCTCAACACAGGCAGTAGTAGATTATATTGTACTTTGATGCCCATTATAATGTAACATACAATATAAATACAGAATACAAGTAGGTATGTAAAAATAGCCTAACAACCTTTAAATAAAAATCCCCAGCCGAATTATACTATTTTGATTATGATAAAAATATTTCTGTACATTTTTGGAATACAGCCGTACCTCTTCTATATGTAAACATATCAAACGTTATCATTGAGACATAATAATGGCACTAACAGCTTCACTGTGACGATTTTCCTGGTAACCATGGAATAGATCCCTTGAAAGGCAAAAGTTCGCCTTTGTACGTTTCGGCTTTAGTGAATTCAGTAAGACTCGAGTTCCAAAGAATGTGGGAGGTAGATATTTTCAAAAACTACTTACAATTTGAAAGAGATTTAATGTATAGGAATGGATAACGCTTAGCTTAGGTTCGAAACGATCCGACTAGTTAATAATAGGTAAATTAAGTTTAATAAAGCTAGAGTTTTAACTACACCTATGATTTCATATGCTCACGTAAAAAACATTATACCCGGTAGTTCAATATTTCAAAAACATTTTTTTTAAAGTAGTGCTCAGCGAAAATCTTTGGTGTAGGTACGTGGCCGTTTTACTTATAAACAAATAAGCATTCAGATAATTATAATAAATGCAAAACAAGAGTTGAAAAGGTAATATTTCACATTGGCATTACGAAAATTGCAGAAGAGAAGATAAAATCATATAACATAAAACATTTACAACGCAGCACTATTTTTTTACTATTTAATGTGAAAAAACGTCCTGAAAAACATGACAACTATCCTATTATCCTTGGGGCCACCTTAATGTCAGGGGAGTAAAGTTTCAAAGCCATTTTGTCACGAGTTGCATTCATTTTTCACCGTACTTTGCAATTTCATCGTGGAAAACTGCGAAAACTGCGATCAATACAGAAAGTTAATCAAGGAAACAAATTACCTGGACGAATGTTTGTTCTTGGGATTACCTACATACATTTTTTTAAGTGACAAGTGTCTACTTTCCACATCTGGCCAAATGGTTGGTTTTGGATACGGAAAAAAAAAACCCAGCAGCTTCAGAGCTGTAAATATAACGAAATTAAAAGGTATAAAGGAATTAGAGCCCAAACGTATTGAACCATTTTTAGAAATTAAGTTGATCTTAGTTCTACTATCTTGTTCTGTAAAATAGAAGTTTACATACTTACATACATAATATATAGGTATGAATTGTATAAACACCAGTGACTAACATTCGTTTTCATTCATTTATGTTTCACACCCATTGAACGTCATTATAAAATTTGTATTATGTACATAATATGTTATCATCCGCAGAAAATGCTCGTATGTTTACAAAATTAAGATAATGTAGCCTTGGACAACTTTATGATAAAGCCATTGTGTAACGATTATCCAAAATGAAATAATAACAATGACGATTGGAATTTAGTAAATTAAAAATACTTTGTGGGATAACAAAAATACAATAGGTACGTGATTTAAGTCAATTCGACACACACACATACTAATTTCGTTTTTTTATAATTAGTGGGATTAACGTGTACATTGAAATAAATTTCACAGCCCGCAGGGTATAATAAAGATACCCCTTTCTTGCATTGAATGTTTTGAAGCTATCATAAGACCTTCAGCGAATTTAATTATTGAAGGATTGGATAATTGCTGACGCCTAGATACTAATAATATTAGGTAACTATGCCACTAATTGCCCAAAGACAAATCAAATTATACGCCTCGTCAGTATCAACCGCTGCGTAAGATCGAATAAATTTTAATTAAGAAAAATCCGATGATGGTCAAAATTAATTGATAGGTAGTGTACTGTTTACTGTGTATTTTTTATGTTAACGAACTCGTTTTATGGCGTGGTAATTATTACGTAGGTGAACTTATACATTATGTACCTATTTACAGGCGATATTCTGCGTAGATTTTTTTAAACGATGTCTAAAATACTGGCTAATTCTATTAAGCCTATTTATTTATATTATTTTTTTATTTATTAAACAGGTAGGTATTTGTTGATATTTTCTAATATTTTAAGTCATAACAACACCCAAACAGTTACGAAGAAAGTGGTACCCTCGTTAAATTTCTGGTCTTCGTCATACTTGAGTCAATAGCCAAAATGATATTTGTTCGAGTTTGGAGTTTCATTATGGGTGGAGCTCAAAAAGTTGTACATTGTTAACCGGTTAACTATACAAAACAACTGACTCGAAAAAGTTCCGTCGCATCATGATACAGATGTTAACCATTAATTTTCTGAACATTTTCGAATTAATTTGAAGTAAGTACCGACTTACTTGAGTGGATTTAAAATTCAGAATGTTTCATTTTCCTACAATTAGGTAAAATTGCACAGGACCGGGCAAAGCGGCGTAAAAATGAAGAGGCCTTTACTCAGCAGTGGGCGGATGTGGGCTGATTAGTGATTAGATAGATAGCTGGGTAGCTAAAATAGTGATCGTGGAATATTTTAAAACATGAAACCTTTCAGTTATCCGAACTATTGGTTGCCCATTTTTGGTAAGTTCGGTTCACTTTTTTTTTAGGAAACCCGATAGTAAAAAAAAACTGTAAAAGATATAGTGCGAGTCGAACTCGCACGTGAAAAGTTTCACAACACCAGACATTTGCCCGAAAAAACATCAATCATTTAATCAGTACAGAACAGAACTCTAAAAGCAACTGTGCTCTACTACGATGCATGGCCGTAAAAACTCATTAAAACCAACAACGGAAACTGACAACAGTTTTTTAAACGCATCGTTTTGAAATTTGGGAATTTTCTCCTGATTTACCTAATACGTATGTGGAATAGCCATTGCAACTGGTTCACAATTTATTGTTAACTCTGGAAACCTCTTAGTTTCTGATGAAACTGTTTTATAAATAAACATTTTTGTACTTGAAAACGATTTTAGACATGTTTTCTGTTTAAGACAAATTTGCACACGTGTGACCCACATGACCGCGTGTATGTATCAACATTTTACGCACAATAGTCCCACCGGCCGCCGTCGGCCTTGACGCTATTCCGAGACTTATCAACTCTAGAAAATGTTTACCACATTTTAAAACGCAGCCAACGACTTGAATGAACACCCGCCACACCACAACAATTTTCTTCCTTCTATTTGCGAATAAGTTTATTGATTAAAGACGATTTATTTAGACATTAATTACAAATTACTACGTAGATACTTCAATCTAAGACCTGAAAAAAAGTCGAGACGGAGTTCTGCGAACGGCAAAACAAGGTTAGGCAAGTTTAAACTACGCCTTGCCGCGTGCAAGTGTGCGTGTCTCAAACTGTTGCTTGGCAAAGTCGGGTTGCGCTTATGTGCGTTCAACCATGCGCACACGTTCGCAGGACAGCGTCTTGATTTTTCAGTTGGTCTGAAACTTCAATATGTACATTTGTTTGATTGTAAAGGTCGTTCTTTTTTATTCCAGGTGTGATGACGGGTCGTTTCGCAAGGGAGGTTGGCATATGGACGAGCCTCGTCTCGCCGGTTCCCCAGGCTCGATGACAAGGCGTGCCGGAGCGCAACCAGACTTCAAGCATGGCGAACGTAACGGACGCGTTCTGCGTGTCGGGCGCCACCAACTTCAACAAGGCCTACAGCCGACTACACGGCTACATCGCGCTGGTTATCTGCATCGTTGGCTCCGCTACCAACTCCATCAACATTGCCGTGCTGAGCCGACGCGAAATGAACAGCTCCACAAACTCTATCCTCACCGGTCTCGCTGTCGCCGATCTTCTCGTCATGCTAGAATACATACCTTACGCCATCCACATGAACATAAAAATCGGCCCGCAGATCAATCAGAACTCCTACACCTGGGCCGTATTCGTCTACTTCCACTCCATATTCAGCCAAACCTTCCACACAATATCCATCTGGCTAACAGTCACGCTGGCAGTGTGGCGCTATGTTGCCATCGCCTACCCTCAGAAAAACAGAACTTGGTGCAATAAGAGGAATACAACAGCGGCTATTGTGAGCGCGTATTTGATATGTCCGTTTTTGTGTCTTCCTATTTATTTCGCGATGAATATAGTGCCGAGCGAAGTGACGCATTTAAACAATTCCGAGTTCGCCGAGGACTTGGAACTGCCGAATAATCGGACCGTTTACGTTTTAGAAATGTCTAAGAACGTAGAATTAGTGACAGCTATAATGTGGATTTACAGTGTAATATTAAAACTGGTTCCGAGCATTGCGCTATCAGTGCTAAGTTCGTGTCTAATATCAAAGTTGACTATGACTGAAAGAAGAAGACAGATACTTTTGAAACGTTCTACGGTGGGACCAAACGAGGTGAGTATTTAACGATATGTTAACGATTTTTGTACTTTAAAAAAGATCGAAAAGCATGATATTAAAACTCTTCATTAGCAAAACTGACCATGAAAAACATAATGAAATCCATTTATAGTAAGTTTGTTTATTAAAGTCATGTCTGAACACATTTTGTATACAAAAAGCTCAGCAAACGATTTCAAGACATGCATACTGGATTCGTTATTAAGTTCCGTGCCACGGTATTTACAGTACTGCTAACTACCAAGTAAATTTGCAAGTAAATTTCAATTTAATTTTAAATACGGTGTGAATTTTTTTAATGCCTGGAATTCAAAATAGCATGGAATAAGTTTACTTTAATTTATTTTTAAGTTAAACCAACTAGCCTTTTATGGAATTTGCTCATAAGTAGGTACCTATGACACGTCTTGTCTCGTCTTCTTCATTTTAATAAGGACTTTATAATTTAGTCACTTTCACAACTGCCTATCAAATATTTGAGTATAAAATTATCCTGAAAGTCGTTTTATGCACTGCTCAATTTTATTTATGAGGAACACAATTTTACTGTAAACAATCGAGCACAAACTTATTTGTAATGTGAAAAGGCTCATAAATCAATTTTAATAACCCAAATGATTAACTAATTCGCAGAACTACTGTTATCTGCAGTCCCTATGGAATTAGTTAGTCGTCTACCTCATAAACATTGTATTTATTATATGATTTTTAGTCAATGCCACCCTTCACTATACATAAAAATTATTATGCTCCTAAATACTCACTTTAGTTCATAATGAAATTAATTATGTTTCGTCGTTTAACTGACTGAGGGGAACTAAGCAAAAAATGCTAATCTACTTTTTATTTCGATATCCGCAGAATCTTTGCAAGTACACGTAATGAGCTTGTAGTTGTTATTTCATGTGACTTTATGCTCCCTTCAGTCACATGTATTAATTAATTTAAATTACAAGGGCTTCCTTTCTAATAGTTTATCAGGAAAATCGTGGTTAATATGCCATTAAATATCAATAGACCTGTGTGTGACTCTAAATGCGATATAAAATAATGAGTTTTCTCGGAGGTTAAGCTTACTATTGATTTGGGTAGCTTAACTAACCACAGGGGTAATGAGTACTCGGCGTCAACGTTTCAAAAGCTGATACTAGCTGTTATCCTGTTATCCTATTATTCAACCTTCGAGGCATGATATTTGGGTTCAAATGTAAAAGTAGTAGCCAATCTACGTTTCACGGTATACCACTTTTTTATACCTTGATGGAGACCTGAAATTGTTCATTGTGAAAAGAAATACCGCTTGAAACATGCGAAACTTTATGCCACAAAAGCTAATTGAAATTCTGGTCTCGTCTCTCGATGGTCCTTTGATTGTCACATCAAAGAGCGGAATTGAAGAGTAGGTTTCAAGTAACTTGTCCATTCGAGATTATACACAATTTGTACCTAGTGCTCTACCGAATATTGTTCTGTCCTGCTACCAGTCGTCTGTAATATTAGTGTAATCCCTAATAAACAGTATGTTTGAGGAGTGCTGCAATTTTCTTCGGAGGAATGTTTAATCATTTCTTTATGAATATGGTATGTGAGTGAATGTAGATGTAGATATTATGTTACTTTATTTTAAAACTTTTGATACAAGCTTTATTTTAAAACATTTTTGTCAACCGTACCATCAATGTCATTCCATAAAAAGTGGTCGAACAACGGTTTGCGAATATTGAAAACGACTTACCAAGGAAGTAAATACGAACATTGCAACAGACAAAACAAATCTTGTAAAAAAATAGAAAATAAATAGGTACTTTATAAAAATAAAATTAACATCATCGAAATATCAGTACGACAGTATCAATTGTGTGAATAATTTCCACTGATGTCATTGTAAATGTTTTCCGTTTGATTAATATATATGAAATAGTCAACACAAGCTTCTAAAATACCTAAAGCTTTTCAACATGGGAATGTCGTCTCTGAAGTGTTTTTTATCAATCTTAAGCTAAGCCTAGGCCACTAAGCCTCTTACAGATACTTCTCTGCCGAAGAATTTAACCATCTTGAAGAATTTACTATCGTTCACTTTAGAATCGCTGACAAGCTTAAGTTGTTTATTTTCAAGAAAGAAAAAATTAGCAATAGCTAACAGTTACTATTTACGTAACGTCAACTTGAGTAAAAAAAATTGTTAACCGTCTTGTAAGATCGGTCTTGTTTGTCCAAATTGGAAAAGTTTGTAATGCTCATGAATGTAGGCATAATTATTATTTTAACATGATTTAATTTAACTGGCAATAAAGTATGTTGTCATTTTTAAATCTAGCAGGTGCTTTAACCCACTGAAAGCGGTAAGATTGACTTAAAATTTGGCCGGTTAAAATACAATTAGGCACTATCGAGCATAATCCCCATCGAAAAAGCATTTATTAAAAATATTTTTAGCTAAAAACTTACTGCGTTGAACTATGAAATTAATAATATACATAATGTATTCACCGTTTCAGCTGGTATACCTAGGTACCTAAATTTTGGTTTTTCCCTTAATTAAAAATATTAGTTACGCCACACCCACTACAAGAACCAAGTAAAATGGCGCCAAGATATTTACATTTAAATTAGTCATTTACGTAAAAATACCATTTGCGGTGAGTTACGATTTTAAATAAATCTCCAATGCAATTTTATTCAGCTTTGTAATTAACTAAATGGTATACTATACTTTATATACCATTGAAAGCTTTGCTTTTATAGTATTTTATGCAACAGTTGTATTAGAGGGGTCAAAAAAGGCGAGTGGTGTGGGTTACGACGCTATGCTCACATCGTAAGAATTATGCCACGAGCTTTTTTGACTTGCTTATACAACGTTGCATACAATATTGTTTCTACGATTAAGTCGGTATTTAATAAATGAAAGTAATACGCTCTCCGAAAATGAAGGAGTTCGGTGTTCCAAACTCCACGCCATAAAATGCCGAGATTTTCTAGTCAACAAATTTTCCATCACTTCCTAGGCCGCCGCAGATATTTCTTCCGGTATTGATTTAATTTCGTTTTCATCCATGCTTTTTTATGATAAGTTGTTCGGAATGACAACCATTTTTTTTTTCAATTAAACTCGTTTTGTTGCTTAAAATTGTCTCTAACATAAATTAACTTATGCGAAAAAATGCATTTTATCCATTTTAGACATAATTTTTCGTAGTAACATTTACTCCTTAAGACCTACACGATCGATATCTAAATAGAAATAGTGTTAGTTTTACTTTTCAAAACGTCCGGGTGCGATATCCGACGTGACTACAATTTTTTTAATCTATGAATACTGCATTCATACATTAAAAAAAACTTGTACCTACTTACTTTTTTATGTATTCTTGTTACTAAATTCGATAAAATGATTCCCAAGAACAGATCTTCGTGTCTTATAGTTTCAGACTTTCCCATGCCGATCGATCTAAATGTTACATTCTGTATACCAGAGTTGGGTGTAATCAATTACTTTTGGAATTAATTATACGATTACATTACAGTAATCGTGATTCTTCAGTAATCGATAACTTGGATAATCAAAACTATTGTAATACTGTACTATGACTACATTTTTATTCCTCGGTACGTAATGTTTTTATGTAGGTACCTTGATTACCTTATACCTGAAAATTGGCCGTCTAAGCAAGCTAGCAGGTAGGCATGCGTTCTTAGTACATACTAACACTACTCAATCGTCCACATTTCCTTCGTCAGAAAAAACGTGACGTCTTGTGGCCCTGGGATCTTACTCTATTATGTCATTCTAGCATTTCACTTTCACATTTAATTTTGGTGTTTGTAATTTGAAATCGACATTGATTCCCAACGATGATTCCTTAATATGTAATCGAAATAATTCACCGTTTCGCTTGATTACATTACAAGTAATCTGAAACCCAGTAGTGGATTACAAAGTAAAATCAAGTAATCGTGTAATCAGGAATCGATTACGAAATGCCCATCTCTGCTGTATACACACACAGACCGATTCATTTTTAAGTAGATGGACAGATTTAAAAAATGAAGTAATTAATACAAATGAAACAAATTTATAGGCTCGGGTAGAGAAATCGGAATTCTACAAACTCAGTTCAAATGTCGAGGGTTTTTTTTCAAGCTCCTCAATTCGGATGCAGATAGCGAAAGTTTATAATGAGAGGACATCTGTATCTGGATCTAACGTGTGTTTAAGCTGGGCTGCTATAAACCTGTAACTTCATTATTAATTATTCACCTGTAGGTTTCCAGTACCAACCTACCTAAGGAGTCTTGTATAAGTGCTTAGGTAAGGCCATAATTAATTCTGATTCTCATTAATTAACAAACGATGAAGATCTTTCTCCTTCAGGGGATTTGTTAACATAAACTTTAAGTCTACCCTAATTCGGTAACGAAAGGCAACTTTACTCTATGGAGCGATTTTAAGGATTTTCTTTAAGTCATTAATTAATTTAAGTAAAACATACGCTTACTTTATAAAAAAATACGCCCGTGGGAATAAAAAAAATGGAAGTGTAATATAGTGTACTCCCATTTCAACGAGTCCAACTAAATGCTCGTTCGTTAAATCATAGGTCGTTCAATCTCAGTTGTTTAATTATGAGATTTTTAAACGTTTTCATAATTTTTCGCTCAAAGCAGATGTTTTATTAAATTACTTAATAGCACCAAATCCAAACATCCCAAATATTTTTCATCTACTCAAAGATTAACTGGGATCTTTTATAGGGATAAGTTCGCCTGTGTACGTACATGTGTCTCATCTTTTTTTATTGTGTTTGTTTCTTTATCTTTATACAATAAAGCATTTACTTACTTAGTACCCTTCGGGTCTCACCTTAACATAAAACTGTTTACTATGACAGTAAACTGCGTAGAAAGATTATTACAGTGCTAACAATCTGTCGTAAATTACGTTTGAACTTGAGATCGTTTAATTAATTCAGCTTTTCTGGTGTAATTTAGTTTTTAAACCTCGAAACATTTTCATTCGTTGTTTTTAATTGGACTGTTTCAGTGCTTTTGTTTCAGATCCTTAAAAATATTTTCTTAAGAATTGCTGGTGTAATTTGAATATTTTCCTCGATTAAATTATTTTCGTAACTAGAAGAGAGGTAAATAACTTATTTTGTCAACGTTTTTGTTTTCTTGTAACGTTCCATGAGAAATTTCTATGAAAGTGGTGTTCATTAAAAATACCAGTATCTAATACATTTTATCGTGGTACGTCTTACTTTTATTCACAGTATGTAAGTACAAGAGCCAATGTTCACAAAATCGATATACCTACATGCATATTTGTGTAACCATTAGTATACTTTTTTTACTATTTACTAGATTTCTGAACCTACTACAGTCGGGTAAAAAGCCCTAATCAAACAAATACTCTAACCTTTTCTTACTCAAACTCAAACTTTTCGGAAACTTCTAAAAGATTGTCGTTCAAGGTAAGGTTTGTGACATTCTTGAAATGGAATGGAAAAATACTTTAAGATAACGGCAAACTATAATTTTGATACTTGGGGGAAATGAAGGGGAACATCATGTATAATGTATATAGTTATTATGTAAATACCTGTCCTGACAACCGAGTTTGTATTATGCATCCCATCCCGCTCAGTGTCAATGTAAGGGTAGCTCCACTTAGACTTATCTCTATACGAAATTGAAACGTTGTACTATGTAAACCTAAAATGCTCGTTTAGAGCTCAAAGCTTATGCAAATGAAAATTTAGAGGTAAGGATGCCGTGACTGATGAATAGGACAGATTGTGCTACGCCTGAAAGCCTGTAATTACCCAAATGTCCTGGGATTTAGCTCTGAATTAGAACAATAGGTAATTACAGTAGCACTAAAAGAGCATACTGAACTGCCATACAGAAGGAATGAAAGGAAAAATAAGAGGGTGAAAAAGTACTGTAATATTTTCTTGAAGATTGTTGGTAACTACCAACAAAGACTCTAGTTCCAATCTTGATGAAGTGATGAATGGGTGTTGATATTGATTGAGCTCAGCGTTCGGCGGTATCAATGCAAAGACGGTCAGGTTGATACTCAAGTCGCGTGCCACGATATATTCGGGGTATGATTTTCCCCCGGATATTACCTACGGATTTATATGGCTAGTTAGAGCTGTCCGAAACTTAATGTGTTTACTTCTTTGCGTTAAAAAAATAAGCATTTTAGTACGGAGTTCATTAAATTTCATGATTTTACAAACGAAATAACTGTGCCTGTAATCTGCTTAAAAGAAAATTATCTTTGTAACTTAGAATGATATCTAGCAGTAATAAAAGATTTCTGCTTACGAGATTTACGTAAACCTTGCCTCGTTATTTTTAACGGACTTCATTGACATAACATAATGTATGCAACTATTGATAGAGGTATAAAGTGTAGGTGTTTTTTTCGAGTATATTTCATTGAATTATCAAAATATGAAAGCTATTAGTTTCGGAATTTTGTATGTAAGCCCGTGTCTATCACGTAAAATTAATGTCCAGAAGTATGCTAAGACTGATACACGAGGTTTGATATTAACTAATTTATCGACTGAAAAGGCGCATTGTACGAAGCAAAGAGATTTTGATGTTTATCATCAACTGCTGTAAAGTAGTGGTTCTGTAAGATAAGCATCAAACATTTTTTTTATAGATTAGATAGACTCCTTGTATTTTTCTCAATATTTAGTGCCTTAGTTAAGCCGTCATCTTAAAACTATTTGCAAAACTTGCGTTTCATATCAGATAAATTGGAAAAAGACAAATTATCCAAGGTCAGCGCACTGTCGTTTGCTGTCTCGTATGTTTGTCGCACAGCTGTTCATTTCACATACGAGTATTTATTTGATATCAGGCTGACTCAGGCTGAGTAAATAACCAAATATATGAAAATACAAGTATACCTACAATTTTTTTTATAAGATATCAACATCATCTTGGAGGAGAACAACCCGATATTACCTTGCTATGATGATCGTTAGGTCTGCGAGTCGGGTTACCTCCATGTGTGGTCTAGAGCTGCGGTTCGTTTTTGGATCCGTCCGGGGGGAAGAGCAGTGCTTGGTCGGTGCACCCTGGGCATCGGCTAATGATTTCCTGGCAGTTTCTGAGGGATATCATTAATCGTTGGCTAAGACCCCGACAGGGGAGGAGGGGGGTCTTTGACCATTACCATACAACGTTGCCGACATTTTTTCACAAGATTTTTCAATTATATTTTTGTTACTTTGACATTGGCAAATCGTCGCTATAACGACTTGATACACCACAAATAAGAAGAAGAAGAATGATCGTTATTTTAGAGTAGGTACCTATATTATATATGTGCTTGAACGCTGGATAGGTACTAATAATTGTAATGAGTTAGCTGTATCTCTGGTTAAACTACATGCTTGCTTCTCAATTAAATTAACAAATTAACAAAACTATGTATATGACTACACGATACCAATTTTCTACGTCGTTTGTTCCGATAATAATCATTAAATAATGTATTTCAGCTTCGTACTTTAGGTAATGTACGTTTTTGTCAAGGCATCGCTTCAGTGATTTACCCACATCAATGTTAGTAAACAAAACAAAACAATTACTCTCTTCTCGAAGTCAGTCTAGGTAACTGCTTTGTTAGGAAACATAAAAACCGAAATGAGCTTACGTTGTTATATTATTTAAATTTTTAATGGTTGACATTTTTATTTTGAGCTGACGATTTCTATATAAATTCTTTGACATCTAATTTTAAGTGATGATGTAATTTTATATTGAACGATGAAATAAACATAAACATAACATTCAAATGTTCCCCAACGGACCCTTAAATATATGGAGTGAAACCAAGATGTAGATATAGTAACCGAATTGACAGCTGGTGGCGATGGGTTGCTAATTTAACTGAATCCAATTATGCATGGTACGCAGGGGCGATTGGCCCTCTTACCAGCCCGACGGAAGGTTTAATAATTCACAAGCCCGCTCCAACTCCACTAATCGAATTTAAAATCTGGTGGTCCCTCGGGAGTTCCTTCAGGGCGTCGTTAGTGACACTAGAAAAGAATTTCGTCTCATTAGCCAAATCCTATATAAAAAGATGCTTTAAAAATGTTAAGTTTTCCCTGTTGGTGGTTCGATCGCTTGGTCCTTCCTCGATTTTCTCTAACGGCAGTTCCCAATTTCTCGAGCCTGATGAGATTAGGTTGAATTGTTTCACGCGCTTATTCGAATAGAAATTTCTTGATTGACGTCGATTATGAGGAAAAAGGCAAGTCAGGCAGGAGTTAATTCGACGCTTGACTTTTTCATTGCCGCTTCGCTTTAGTTACTTAACTTTTTTGGCCTTAAACTTTGCGTTAATATAAAACGAATTAACAAGATAAACTCCACCTTAATTGGTTTTTAACATCTGAATATCAGTGTTAGTAATCAGAACAGTCTACCCTTTAATAACGATATTTACATCATAGAGCACTAACGTATAACTAACTTGATTAAAATACAATGGAAAGATATTTGAAAAGTTTAAACAAAAATTCGCAATCAATCAAGATTCGTCACACAATGCTCTATAGGGAACATTCCAAACCTAACCTACCAGTTTTAACCATTGGTTGGACACATTCAATTTATTTTACCCGAGTGGCACATTATCAAATCTGTACCTAAGATTTTGATGTAACTTCACCGTCAAAGCTGCTATAGCTCAACGGTGTTTTGGCAGCATTCATTGCGTCAATGAGGCGATAACGAACAGAGGCCTCATCAAATCAAAATCGACGTTGTTTGAACATCGGTACCTAGTCGTTAATATATTTAACGTGCACTGCACTTGCAAGTATATATGATGCTTCAAATGCTCCACTTCAATTTCAGCGACTATAAATCTAGTACAGTATGTCTTGTCTCGTGCGTAAGTTCTAAACTAACATGACGTTTAACAGGTTGGTTTCACTAAACTTCACATCGATGCTTTGCTGATATGAACATCGTATAGTTAATATTTCACTATTTCTTCTGAAACTATTTAAATCTAACCTTTTTATATCGACCAGTTGCCAGTTTTTGTGATCAAAGAGCTGGCAGCTCCCACTGTTAGCGAAAAACTGTTGCATGTTTTATTAATGATGGACGTGTCAACCAGTCTATTTGGCACCATGTCACGCGGTATCATGATTAAATAAAAAAAAACATAACTTTCATCCGACAGTGATCTATGGACACAATAGTTTTTAAAACATGTTTTTTTACAGCCAGAGAAGCAGTGCCTTGCGGAGGAGACGTGCGCGCGGCGGTCGAGTCGCACGGACCGGACCACGCGCATGCTGCTCGCCGTCCTCGGTCTCTTCCTCTCAACGGAAGTCCCACAAGGCCTATTGGGCCTCGTTAGCGCACTCGCGCCCGACTTCTTCACTCACTGCTACAGCATGTTCGGTAAATAGTTTTCTTAATCAGCACGAAATTATGGTGCAATTACACCATTCAGATTATGCATTTGTATACGGTGAGACTAGATCAGTTTGACACTGATGCGTTTGACGTTTTACATGAAACCTGGACAGTTTACAGGTTAGAAACCAGTGTTTGGTCAACCTCACCTTATAAATCAGACCCTTCTAGTACTAGTTCTTTCTACTGTGCCTGCAAGACGTTCGTCTTCTTGATATAATACCAGCCGACACTCGCATTTATCCTACCCCCATAAAACTTTTACGGCAGACCGCCCAGTGCTCTCTCGTCTTTGATTATTCGGCATTACAAAAAGTAAGAGTTAATAAATTGTCTTTACTTCATGAAGCATTCAATGAAAGATTTTACTCGACGATCGTAAACGCGTAGCGTTTATGATAAAGATAATAAATGGGTTAACTGGTAAATTTTACGATGCACGAAAATATAAAAGTTATTATGGTTGAATAATATGAGCTAATGTTTTAAGAAATAAAACAGAACATCTCTCATTTGCGTAAACAACGTTACATAAATATGTACGTCAATATTAGGCTTCAACTAATAAGCACTGCAAATTGTGTACAACATGTTTGTACATTTGTAAATGATCGCTCGCAGTGACAGTAGGTAGTTTTTGTGAGAACCTATTTAAAAACTGTATAGATTCAGGAGTTACTTTGCGGAGGTCCATGTTAAAAATTAATGGATAACTTTACCTACTTTGCTACTCCGTGAATCATGCAAAACACTCACGTTCCCGTCAAATCCTATTCATGCGGTCAATGATTAAGAAAACAATGAAAAGACACATGCGTAAGTAACCCCTTCTCACACACACATGATTGCATTCCGGACCATCGTTCCATACCAGATTGAACTGCTTTTTTTATTTTTCTAGTGTCACAGAAGATATTACTTATTAGGATACTAATGTTAATGCAATTCACGTACACAGAAAGTAGGTTTGAGTTAAAGTAGATAGATATCCGTTACTACCTTTGCCTTCGGTAGTAAATAGGTAAGTAGGTATACATCATTTTTACGATTGTCTTTTGGAAATAATATCAATGTTGATTGTAATTGCGAAACATGTAAGCTTTGACAGATTGATTACACACACGTACACTAATTAAAATTTATTACAATCATGTAATGTAATCTTCCATGCTGGTTTGGGAGTAAAGAAAGAACATAGAATGTGCCAGATGCATATGGTAGAAGCCCGTCGAGGGAATGGGCGAAAATCTTAGGAATCATGTTATAGGCGATGTTGCTAGCAACTCATCAGTATTTTGATTCCCTTTTCCACCTATACGCCCTCAATCAAGCTAAACGTGATCTTTAGGTCTTGTTACCTTAGGCTCTGTCTACCCCGTAAGTGATAAAAGACGTGATTTATGTATGTATGTATATTTTTCTGCGTTGTAACACTATTTTTTATCATAAATTGCATCCTCACAAGAGTAAGTCAGTTAAAATTCTTCCGAAGAAAACTATCTCAGAAGAACTACATATATATAAATGTAATTAAGCTGGGAAAAATGTAATGAAATGTAATACCAATGACTTCAGCGCAGAAAGAAACAAATGTCACAGAACCGCAATATAGTCCGCAAATTAAGTCCTGTAATGAATTACTCGCCGCCGACCAAATCTTTCATTTGATGCTCACTTGAGCTTCATTAACTTTTTGTTATTTATTACAGACAGTCGCAATTGAAAAGGCTTATAAGATTATCTAAAAGCAAATGAAACGGTGCAAAAATACTCTTAAAATACGTATTTCGAGGTATAAAACTTTGAAATTGCTCGTTTTTGCAAATAAATCAATTCCCATTCTAAAACCCTGCATTAGTCCCCAGTCCATTCATGGAACAAACTTCCATGAGGGACATTCGCTTGCCGGAAAAAGTTTGCCTAACTTTAAACCGAGTGACGCAATTATCCCTTGAAAATTTTACTTCAATATGTATAAGGTAATCTAACATATGATTCACGGTCTGGCAATATGCTGATGGGGAGCTTCAATTACCATATATTTGTGCGAGATCAAAGAAGTCAAAAAGGCGTAAGTTGATCCAACTCCGCGTCCCTCGTATCGTTATACCGCATCGCTCTCTGCGGGAGTTTATGCCCAAATTTGTCAACACCGCGACGGGAACTTCCGTTCTGTGCGTTATTTTCCTATATTTAACTTGATTACCAAGTACCTTGGTACCCTGCAGCCACAAATCAGAATAGGTACCTTCTAAACAAAAGTAAGTTTAGATGCCTCCGAACTTATCTGACTATTATCCGACACAAGAAAGCAATTAGTCTATCCTGCAATGCTTGAGTATTCACTAAGCTCTTATCAACATGTCTTGATTAATTCCACTAGGTAGGAGGCTTCGTATCACTATGAAAATGGGTACCTACGTTAGGAGTCTTTTATGTTAGTGATAAAAGAAGCCGGGGCCTGATTAAAGTTAATTTGATTTACTCATCTCACGTCACATATTTTGCTCACTATAGACGTTCTAGCTGCGAGCGCGACCCGAATATAATATCGCCAAAAATATACCCTCCCTATAAAAAATATGTTTATTCCGTGTGATATTACGCTTGCAAATAGGCCAACTTTGCGGAATACGATGCACACCTGGCACAGTAAGACCAGGTAATTCTGAGTGCGTGTATAAAGTTACCGATAACAATTTCGGAAAGCCAGAATTGAGTTTCGGGACAAAGTTTCACGGCTGGGTTGTGCCTTTTGGGCCGCGGCGCGGTACAAAATGTAAACTTGGGTGAAGTGGATTGGGGTTGATGTAGGTAGTCAGCTAAGTTTTCTTTACTCGATACAACAGTGAAAGAAGCCGACTTACTGTAATGTGATTGCCCAGTAGGTTCTCTTAATAAGACCACATTGTACCTACCTATTGTATGTCTTGTGCTTATGCTTCATTTATTTCGCATACACTTAATTATCTATTTAAACGTTTGAATCACAGTCTGCTAATACCTAAACATTGTTTTGAGAGGAATTAGAGCTAAGCAACTAATTCATTTCAATTTCTGTTTCGCGGTTCTAGATGAAAATCTAGGATCGCTAGGGGAACACATTTGCACATAGCTACTTAGTTAAATACAGATAAAATATTTAATCACTTTCAACGCTCATCAACAAACTTCAGCGCGTAATAAAACCACTGTTCCACTTGTATTTTTTTTAACGGCAATACTAAAGAAAATGTGAAACTGGTATTAACATTGGCTTTATTTGACCGTCTAGGTGACCTAATGGACGTGCTGGCGCTGTTCACATCCTCGGTGAACTTCGTCCTGTACTGCAGCATGAGCCGGCAGTTTCGCAGCACGTTCGCGCGACTCGCGCGCAGGATGCTCTCCACGCCCGATGAACCCACCAAGTTCGCTACCAAGCTAGAACCCACCACGCAGGTATCCCCTTATACTTCAGATGGTGACGTCGTCGTCTTAGCTGATATTCTAAATTCTAGAAGGACGAAACTACAAATAATACTACGCTTGGTTAACTCAGTAGCTGATCCTCATTAGATGATGATATAGAGATCAAACCTTATTGAAGTAAATGAGTCACTTGATAATTAAAATGAATTTGGTATGCTTTTTAAGGATGTCGATTGGGGAAGTTTATCGGTCAAGTATGGTTAACGTCTGTGCTAGAAATACATATTCAACTGTTACTTTTTACGTAGTGTTTTACACTCAGTGAGCTCCTACAACAACATTCTGGTTTCGGATACGATTGTATGATTCAGGTACCAAAGCCATAAGAGTGCCTGAGACAGCAAGACAGACCCGAAGGCCTTTTTAAATACTATCGCACTGTACGTAGTTACGTATTTCGCTAGTTATGTTTGACGGTCCGCTGATGGAAAATCGTCGCGCTCCTGTGGGAGCAGTAAACGACAAATCCTTTTACGGGAGCAGACGAGTGAATTTAGCCTAGCCAACCAGCTACGAGTGAAGTAATTATATCCCAAATTACGTACTTAACTGAAAACGAAGCTGTTACGCTAGCCTATAATTAAATTAGTGCGGGTTGGTTAACGTTTGTGACTGTCCATGTTTAGGTCAATGAACTTAAACACAATTACTACTTTGTCATATTTCAAAAATAATGAAAAGTAAATAGTAATACTTAACCAGGTCAGGTATATTGTTCTATTGATACTAAAGGAATGAAAGAAAGAAAAAGTTTATTTGTGACCATACTATAAAAAGTACAAACCGAAAAAGTACTAGACAGAATAATCCTAAGCATATTGAAAGGCCCTTCGAAGCCCCAGTGCCCAATGCCCGTAATCTAATGATGACTAATGAAGTGATTTGTCCCACACAGGTGACCGGGCCGCTATAACGACAAAGTCCCGCCCTTATAAGGGTGGTGGAGGAGAGTGTTATCTAGACTCTGATATAGGTAAGCCAATTATTTACTCTATTGTATTCATATGCACTTAAGAGCCGGTATTTTCGTCATATGGATGAGATTATTGTGCGTTCAACAACGCCCCGCCCACGCATTGTGTTGTGGTCCACTATTGGCAGCCACTAAGTGCCGACAACACTTGCCGCTACCTTGCGTGTAGCAGATTCTATACGTTTTTTGAAGTGCGCATATTTTATTTTAATTGAGATATAACCAGCTACTTATACCTAAAAATTAGTAGGTAACTGTATATGTACTTTTCTTCTGGTTAGTTTGTCCCGTTCTTTAATTCCCATTGTCTAGCACCCTTATAAAACTGCCGGTAAATAAATTTCCTCCGGAATTTGGACGTATCGACCCTAAATTGAAATTTACAAAATCATTTTTGCCAATGTCTAGACGCGATTCCATTTTGCATGTAGGTAAGTATTTGGGTACTGTTTATAAGAATGTATTCGGTTACTGTTGTTGACAGGAAAAGTATGGTCCTGGAAAAACATGAAAGCTTTGAACTTGTGGTGACATAGAGACCGGCTTTTCCTTGCACAAACATGTGTCTCGGTGCCGGTTGCACTCTAGGAGTTGAAGTTGAGAAGTGTTTACTAATGCAACACAATGCACCTAGTATTTACATGTCACAGACGTCACAGTATTTACGTTTAATGTTTTTTAAAGATATACGGAATTATTTAAATTTGTATTTCATACTTATGTTAATTTATCAAGCTTTTTTTCCAAGTACTCTGTCCCAAAATCTTACCTACTCGTATTTACTTAAATAAGGCATGAAAGGGACGACTACTCTAGTAGAGCAAATATATTTAGGTATTCGAGCAAAGGTAAATACGGATTGTCGAATTTAAATCGTTTCCTCAGCTTAATACAACATGACCGTACCTTTGAAACAATATGAACCAACCTTTGAAGCGAACATCGACCGCATTACATGAATGACGTAGAATTTAATTAATAAAACCCACTCCCAAGTTACAGTTTATAAATAACTTTGTAAGAAATTATGAAAAAATTTACAAACGTGTCACTTTCACTTTTAAATTGACAATATTCTTATATCAGGAAAACGTATTTTTTTTAACTTTTCAAACACTAACCCAAACTAGATTGCATTCACAGATAGGTGCTATTTTACGAATTAAGAAATAAATTAACCGCATTTTTGTGCAGCAATTGTAACAGTGGTATTTACTTTCGGCGATGCTTTAATTGTTATACGTACAATACTTGGTGTGTTCTAATAGAATTTCGCTTAACTCAAAGTCAATATTGTTTAACTCGACCCTAAAACACAAGCAAGTTTTCCCCGTATTAGTGCGGCATGCGTATAATCGTTCTCCACTAAACTTTGGGGTTAGATGCCACCAACAACTGAAGTTTAAATTAACTGCTGGCGAGTGGTTACATATATTGTTATTAATACGGCTTTCAGATTAGCGTCGAATAAAAAAAAGAAAATTAGTTCAAATATGATCATAGTGATTTTTTTTTTAATTGTATAGTATGAATGTCTTTGCGATGTTAAGTACCGCGCATACTATCAACTGCACAAATAAAACATAATTGCATCTGCTATTTATGTTATAACTAGTTCAGCTTAGTTTATGATTCGTTCAATATAAAATGTCAAGCAAAGATATATTTTTTTATATTGAAGTCGTCAGGAATTTAAGAAAAATAGGAATACTAAATATTGTCACAAAAATAAAGAATAGATACAATAAAGTAAAAATAGAATATCAAATGTCACAAAATCATGTAACAATAAAAATTATTGATGAAACTACTTGTCAACTAAAGTAAAAATTTCATTAATGATTGGTCCTCCACTAGGGTTCGTCAGAAGAAAATCAATTCAAAATGAAATCACAAAAAATGACAAAACTGAGAATAATTAACTTTTTAAAAAATATAAAAATAAAGTAATTTATAAATAAATACCTAGGTAATTAATAGTAGGACATTGTGTATTAAGGGCGGTAAGTAAGGAATTACGATCGTGGCTCCAGTAGAAGTTTCTGAGCTGAGGTTCGTAATTCCCTTACCGCTCGTGAAACACACAAAGTTTTTCATCACATTTGCGAGTACATAATAAATAAAATTATAGGGCAGAAAAACCGGCATGCGCCAGAGACCAGGCCATGGCCATGGCCAGGGGTTGGTTGTCGTGGCGGCTTTGGCTGCTGCGCGGGAGCGGGCATTACTTACCGCCTTAGGGTTTCATGGCAAGAAAAAAGCCCGAGGGCTTTATATGGGGCTTTACGGCCAAGTTAACCTGTACGTTTTGATACTGTTTACGTGTAAGTGTGATAAAAAAGAAATTATACTAACTATATGGCGTAAATAATAACTATTATGGGGTCATTGTATTCATTTATTAATCTAATTTGTGGTAAATGTTACCCAACCGAGTCATGCTAAAATAACGAACGCGTAGGTGTTTAGGTACCTAAGTTACAAGTCATGATTATTACAAAAACGGTGAAAAACATTTTCTGTTCATTATAATACGCCATACGCCTAAACTAATTAATAGTTTTGCCCTATCTTCATTCTATTTCGAGTTTCGAAAGCAAACGTAGAGTCATTCGGGTCAAGAGCACGCACTTTTTTTTTGATGGCCTCCCAGACCTATAAAGAAGTATATAATTGGCATGTTATGATATTAAATCTGTAGAATATTGAATAAATTTTCACTATTTAAGAAAATTTTCCATCAAGATTAATTAGTTTTAGCCCTACATAGGCTTAACTGAAAACTTTTCCAATGCGTAATCTTGACCCGATGTGTGGGTAAAATTACGCAAGTCTTAGGGTAAAGTTACGCACGCGGGGTAAACGTACGCAGTCATTCGGGTCAAGAGCACGCATTTTTTTTTTGATGGCCTCCCAGACCTATAAAGAATTGTATAATTGGCATGTTATGATATTAAATCTATAGAATATTCAATAAATTTTCACTATTTAAGAAAATTTTCCATCAAGATTAATTAGTTTTAGCCCTACATAGGCTTAACTGAAAACTTTTCCAATGCGTACTCTTGACCCGATGTTTTTCGCCTTCATTATTTGGTCATCTGAGATGAGGGTCCGCTAAGGGGCCTTCCTTATGTAATTTCTCGGCATTTTGGTGTATTCTGAAAGATTGAATTTTTTTTATATTTTTATTTCATTTGGGGTATAAGTACGCAACGGGGGTAAGTACGCGTGCGTACTATTAATCTCGTACTCTTACCCCAATCGGCAAATATACCAAATAATCAGTCACAACACACACGTTAAATACTTTTTACGAATATGATAAACTTACATAAAAACTACATTAAATGAACAATAGAAATATAGTATACTTACTGGCACAGAGCTATCCATTTAACTACAGCACACTTTTCCGTGGCACAAAAATTAAACGAAATAAGCGTGCTACAAATATTCGGCGACGTGTCGCGACCAGTACTAAGATTGCGTCGGCGCGGCGTGTGGCTCCTAAACGGCGACAGTAGCGCCACTCTGTTTTACAAACACAGACCTCGGCCCCCCCACCCCTGTCGGAGATCGGACCACTGCGTACTTTTACCCACCGCGTGCTGTTACCCCGAATGACTCTAGTGTTGTATAATATTATTCGATTAGTTAAGGTACTATGAAAACGATCTCATTATTTAACCAACCAATGTATGTTACATTTTAAAAATCAGCTGAGTGCAAAACCAGCAAAATAATCACTGACATCGATTTTTTAATTTCAAACTTTACTTACCTAGGCTGCGCCTGCTCGCCGCTTTTACGAGCGTGCCCGTTTACCCTCAGAGCTTTCAATCGTAAAACGTTATATGTACTTCTATAGCTCGAAGTCCTACAAGTGCACCCATACGACAATAAAACATGGAACACTTAGATTGCAACGGTTGCAGTAAAACGCACAATGGTATTTTAAGAGCAACGCGAACCGCGCACGTCTGACGTTCCTGCTTAGAATGACTAACGAATTTCTTAACATTTTCGTACTAGCTAAACTATTGTTGTGATTTTAAATCGTCCTGCGTGGTTTGCTTGCCATAACCTTGCGTATCTTTGTTTTTTGTATAAAATACCATTTTTTCACATTATTGGCAGTCAAATAATTTAGAATTCAAGCAATTTGTACCTAAGTTGAGTAGACTCAGACTGAGTACCTAGAGTACCTAATTCAACTTTAGTGAATGTACATTGAAATATAAAACTTCTTTTCGGATAGAATTGAAAGTTCATAATATGTACCTATTGTAATAGACATAGGTCTTAATAAAACAGCTGATGAGGTACGACTGGTTTATTGACTTAAGGTCTCTGTTCGATGTACCCACATTATGGTATTTACAAGTCTACCTACTACATCTCCCTTCTTAACATATCATATAACAATACCTTTGTTTATTACATGCCAAAATAAACAATAAAGTTACTTCTTGTTTAAAGTATAATATACTTAATCAAAATATTTAATTTAACATAATATGTAGTATTTAAGTTTTCTTTAGACTCGCATTATTTCATATTAACACATATATACTTATTTACCTTTATTTCTATAAGGGCAAAAAATGGAAGTTAAATTATTTACTTAATAAATAATATATAACATTGACAAAATTCATTTCTAATCAAATAAGTTTGTATGGATGGTAACGGAATAGTCTTATGTTACACACATACTTAAGGTAGACCATAATCACTAAGTTATGAGTGTATTAATTGACGTAACATGCACATGCCTACACATTTTTTTTTTTTTTTTTTTTTTTTTTACATTTTTCTTATCTTATGTAATGTAAGTACCTAATGTAATTTAGAAGCGCTGGGGCGGTCGCATTACTCTGCCACTTTGAGTAACAAATGGTGTAGTGGAATCATGGGATTTCGCGACCGATGGGTTCGCCGCGCCGCCGGTGTGTGCGCGCGGAACCTCAAACTGCTCCCAGTCTAGATAACCACGGTTGCTGTCTCGTTTATTAGAATTGCCTTTGGTTTTCAGTATTTGCTGACGGTTTCTTCTGTAAACACCGCCGTTTGCAGTTCGCAACCAGTACGATCGACCGTCTTGAGCCTGTTTTACTATTTCAGATTTTACCCATACGTTATTTTGTCTAACTCTTACTATGTCATTGGGTTTTAAATTCGGTAATGATTTCGTGCTGCGATCGTAGTAGGTTTTATATTTTTCAATCCTTGCAGATCTCTCATTTTCAATTTGACGATTGTCAATCGGACGGGGTTGTAACGTTTTGTCAGCCGCTGGTAGCCGCGTTCGGAGGCTTCGACTCATTAGTAACTGAGCCGGAGAATGACTTTCACCTGTCACTGGCGAGTTTCGAAAATTAAGTAACGCTAAAAGCCAATCTTCTCCATTTTCATGTGCTTTAATCATTAAGTTCTTGATTGTGCGTACATTACGTTCTGCGAGACCGTTAGATCGCGGGTATAGCGGTGAACTGGTCACGTGATTTACTTCCCATAATCCACAAAAGGTTTTAAACTCCCCTGACGTGAATTGAGTGCCATTATCGGTCACTACTTTTTTTGGTATTCCAAACCGACTAAATATATCCTTAAATTTTTTAATGACTGTGTTACTTTGTAAATTTATTAATTGTGCAACTTCTACAAATTTGGAATAATAGTCAACGACAAGCAAGTACTGTTTGCTGTTAAACTCGAATATATCAGCTGCTACAACTTCCCACGGCAGCTGCGGGACCGCGTGCGGCTGCAGCGGCTCGCGCGGGCTGGCGGCGCGGTGGCGCTGGCACGCCTCGCACGCCTGCACGGCGCGGGCGATGTCGGCCGCCATGCCCGGCCACCACATCACCCCGCGCGCACGCCGCTGGCACTTGTCTACTCCCAAGTGCCCCTCATGCACGCGCCGCACCATCTCATTACGAAGTGATGCCGGAATTATCACTCGTTCATTTCGGAGCAGAACCCCATTGACTTCATGAAGTTCGTCGCGCACGTCCCAGTACGGTTTTGCGATGCTATCAACCTCGTTTTTAATATTGGGCCATCCCCTATAGTAGTATTCACAGACTGCCGTCAACACCTTGTCTCTCGAGGTGTCATCTTTTATCTTGCTGAGCATCTCCGGCGATGCCTCGATATTTTCGATCAGCATGTTCACGTGCACTACGACGTCCTTGTGCACCTCATTACCCGTGCCCGCCTCGCTGGGCGCTCGCGACAGCGTGTTTGCGATGTACATCTCCTTTCCCGGTTTATAGTGCAAGTCGATATTGTAGTGCTGCAGCTTTAACAGCATCCGCTGTAGACGAGCTGGTGTCTCATTAAGTGGTTTTTTCATAATGGCTTCTAGTGGCTTATGGTCACTTTCTACCGTGATCTTACTATGACCGTATATGTACTGGTGAAAACGAGTACAGCCGAACACCACCGCTAGAAGCTCCTTTTCTATTTGGGCCCAGCGTGTTTCAGCAGGCGTGAGAGTGCGCGCCGCATACGCCACCGGCCGCCCGCCCTGCATGAGGCACGCGCCCAGACCCAGCCCCGAGGCATCAACCGACACGCATACTGGCTCATGTGCCGAGTAATATTTTAACACAGGGGCACTACAAATTTTTGATTTTAATTTGTTAAACGCATTAATGTGTACGTGTAACCATTCGAATTGAATATTTTTTCCCAGCAACTTTCGCAACGGAGCTGATAACTCTGAATAATTAGGAATAAATCTCGACAGGTAGTTAGTGACTCCCAGAAACCGCTCAAGATCTTTTTTATCCCGCGGTTGGGGCAGGTCCACTATCGCTTTTACCCTGCTCTGATCGGGTTTCATACCACTCGCGTTAAAACTGTGCCCTAGAAATGTGATTTGGGACGCTCCAAACACACACTTATTTCTGTTAAATTTAACACCACAGGTAAAAGCTTTTTCCATAACAACTTTTAATCTATCATCATGTTCCTTTTTAGTTTTACCCCAAATCAGAAGGTCATCGCAGTACACTTCTACTCCTTCCATTTTAAATATTTTATGCATCTCGTTGTGAAAAATCTCAGGCGCACAATTTATCCCAAACGGCATACGTAAAAACCTAAATCTACCCTCAGGCGTAGAAAAAGTACATAATTTTGAACTGTCATCATCCAACCGTAGCATCCAAAATCCGTTTTTTGCATCACATTTGGAGAAAAATTTAGCTCCTGACAAATTGCTCGCAATCTCATCGAGAGTTGGCAGCAAAAAGTGACTACGCTTCACCGCTTTATTTAGATGCTTTGGATCCAAACAAATGCGTAATTTTTTATCCGGTTTTTCTACCACCACAATATATTAGAAACCCAGTCAGTGGGGCCGTCCTCCCTTATTATCACTCCCAGCTTTACCATGTTATCAAGTTCCTCTTTAAGACGAGGGCGCAGTTTTAAAGGTATTTTTCGAGAATTGTTCACCACCGGCGGCACTGACTTGTCAACCTCTATTTTACAAACCGTTGGTAAACAACCGATGCCATCAAAAACAGATTCATTTATTGTTACATTGTTAATTTCTGAATGTTTTTTCCTAACTGTTCGGGCTAAAAGTTTTAAATCCACACATGCCTTTAAACCAAGCAAATTGTTACAATTTACATCTAAAACATAAATTTTTTGTACAGTTTTAGTCTTATTAAAATCTATTAATGCATTAAAATAGCCAACAACAGGTAACTGCTTCCTACTTATTTCTCTCAACACAGTGTTACATTTCACCAGTCTTTTCTTATCAAAACCCAATTTTGTAAAGGAACACAATGACATTACTGTAGCGTCTGCCCCGCTGTCCAGTTTAAATTTAACATTTACCCCATCAACATTAACACTTTCAATCCAAGACTCTGTGCCTTCTGACGCGTCGATATTGATATTGTATAAAATCAGCTCACCGAACTCGTCGCAGTCCACCTCACCGTCATCTAGATTACCGTCGTCGCTACCCACCAGCTCTTGCACTTGCGAGAACCGTGCACGGCAACATTTCGCAAAATGACCCACTTTATCGCACCGATAACACTTCACTCCCAACGCCGGGCAACGATCACTCACACTATGTCTCAAATCACATTTAGCGCACCCGTTATTTGCTATAATATTGCCGCGAAGTTGACTGTGGTGGCGCGCGCCGAGCCCGTCCACCGCCCGGGCGCGCGCGGCCGCGGGCCGCTGGCGCCGATGCGCGCGCGCTGCCCCCGTGCCGCAGCCGCTCGACCAAGGCGACGCCGCTCGCGCCGTGCTGCGCGCTACAGCCGGCCGCTTGCTGGCCCGCCCGCTCCGCCGCTCGACACCACGATACCGCGTCATCCAAACTTAACGATGATTTGGCCAATAATCGTTCTCGCATTTGATTATCTTTCAACCCTCGAATAAGTTGCGTTAATATAAGACTTTTCTTCAAACTACCGAAATCACAACTTTTACTATTTATTTTTAAGCTACCCAAGAATTTATCAAATGTTAGCTCATTTTGGTAGGTTTCAAAAAACATGTGCCTTTCATAGTTAATATTCCTTTGTGGATCACAGTAGTCGTTAAATTTATTGCACAGCCCAGTAAAATTCGATAGTTCGGTTTGCGATAAATCCAATTCCTCAGAAATTTCTCTGCCGTATTTTCCTATGACATGCATAAAAAGGGCGCATTTTTCTTTGCTGGAAACTTCATCTTTAGCCGAAGCAACTAAAAAATAATCAAACGCCATTTTCCATTCACGCCAGTTAGCCGCCATGTTGCCTTCCCGCTGCAACGGCGCCGGCTGCTGTATCGCGGCGTACACTCCACCACCGTGTTCTCCACTTTTATCCGGCATTATGATTCGCTCACTTATTACACAAACTTAATTACTCCGTCAATCACTATTTATTTATATTGTATGACCCCACACCTGACACCATGTAATAGACATAGGTCTTAATAAAACAGCTGATGAGGTACGACTGGTTTATTGACTTAAGGTCTCTGTTCGATGTACCCACATTATGGTATTTACAAGTCTACCTACTACACCTATTCATCCGCATTTGAATATTACCTATTATTAAATTTTTACTCAAATCAAACAACGAACGGATCCTAGAATTGATATCGGATTTAATTAAAAATACCTACTGCTAAGTTGCAGCGTTTGTCAGTAAAAAATTACGCATCATTTTTACATTCCCTGTTTTACATCACAAAGCTCCAACCATTCTGCTCATCAACATACGAGGCACACATAAATAAATAAATTCGTAGTTTTTTCTGAAAAATTTGACTTCCAAATTTATAATATTTATTTTTTGTGCCTACGATTATTATTTAATTCATAATGAATACTTATTACATAGGCATGTTTAGACTTAAGCACTAATCTGATGTGGCTCACTATTAATTAGATCATTAAAACATACATACTATAAGCTTTTTGCCCCTAGTTATCGGCCAAACCTTTATAAAAAAAAAATATGTTGGTATATATTAGATATTTATAAGTTTTAGTCACAACCTTCAGTAAATAATCCCCCAAGAAAGAAATAAACATAATTCTCCTTGCTAATTAATGAAGATCCCCTACACATTTACTAATTCATAAAGTAATAAACTCGTGTCATTTCTTTTTCAGACGAAGATGCTCTCTGTCGAAGAAATACGATTAGATATTTATTAGTCCTGATAATATCATCAATTATTTTGTACAAAAATATAAACAATGTAGAAATAGTTTTGAACAATTGTAAGTAAATACCTATCTCTATTTTAATTATCGTGTTACATAATATTGTAAATAGATACGGATATGCTAATAGTCTTCACGTCTTTTGAGCCATGACGTGAGGACTATAGAAATTAAATGTAGCTAGATAAATTTAACGTACACCTATATCAAATTAGTGTACCTATGTTAAGATATTTTTATTATGTAAACCTAATTGTTAGTCTTCTAATGCTCATAAGAGTTCGTTAGATAAGCTGTCTTGTTGATATTTTATATTTATAGTATCGTTGTGTTAATTATAGGGTCCAAATGTCATTACGGAAATTGTTTACGAATTTAAGTCAGTAAATTTACTCGTAGAACTTCATAATTTTGACGACTTCTCTTGTATAATAGTAATCTTAGTTTACTTACAAATTGACAAGTTTAACTAACATTTGTAAGAAAAATTGTACTGAAACGTCACTTCGATTAATTTAAAATATTGCCACTAGAATTTTGTAAATAATTGTAATCATCTAGATAGTATTTTTTTTTATTAGATCCTAGTGACGTTTTGAGTAAGACAGTGTAATTATAGTCATATTTCCCTTAATTTTATTTAAATTTAAACTATTTTTATAACTTTTTATACCTGCCTCAATATCGCGTTTGTTTTGTATAACACTGTGTTATGCGTTTGATGTATCTGAAACTTCAACGACACCAAATAAATTGTACCAAATATATGTGTTCACTGTCTGTGTGATTTATATTCAAATGTCCTTTAAATATCACCCCAACTTTCCAGTCTCAGGTCTTGTATTCATTTGCATTTAAAATTGGAATTGTCAAAAATTGAATTACGATGTTTTTCAGTAAACAGACTTTAATTTAAAGGAGAAGATGAATACGTTTATATATAATATCCATCAGATTGATTGGCTTTCTTGGTGTGATACAATAATATCAACCTTACTTACTACCTATACTCACTGTTATTGAGCGTTTTTCAAAGAAAGTGTACATGATTTTTTCCAGAATTTAACTTGGTATTTTGGGTTTTTCTTACTCAAAATAGTTTACCCTATTGATCGTAATAGAAGAAAAAATGTTTTCCAAATTTCACTCTGGAAATTTACTATGGTAATAATTACTTAAATAAAACTTACACGAATAAAACTTATACGAAACCGCATTTTCATGTGGTTGCTACAGTGCTGTGGTTACAAAAACTGAATATTTATAAAATGAGACATTGTTACATGTACAAAATTAGTAATTACAGGCCGTGAGCTCTTAGAATCCCATTCGGGTTTTGGGTACCATCAGCAGATTCAAGTATCAAACCCATAAGAGTGAGTGAGACAACAAGACAAACCCGAATGGCATTCTAAGAAGTCACGGACTGTAACTTGTAGATACTTGTGCCATAATAAAGTGACTTGAGAGTGAGCTACAAGATAACGAAATTGGAACTGCAGCTAACGATCGATTTTCTATTTGTAGCAGCGTGCTTAACTGAATTGCTGGCACGAAAAAAGGTAAATTAATTTAGACCCCGTAGCTTGCCCACGCGCAAAACTACTAGAAAATTAAGCATTAAGCAAGGAAAAAAGGAACCCTTGTAAGATCACGTCGTCTGTCTGTCTGCTGATCATTTTTCTTAGGAACGCGTAGAGGTACATAAAATTGAAATGAATACCAAATACTAAGGTCTGCTGCGGTGCCTTTGAGAGCTGTGAAAAAAACGTCTACGCAATCAAATTGGCGTCATATGAAAACCTGTGGGGTAATTCCATAGAACGGGTAAAGTTGGTCAATTTCACGGTTCATCCTCCTAGACAATTATAATTTGCCACCAATTTTATATTTTATAAGGAACCTTGTCTCATTAGAGTGGAAACTTATGTACCGGTAAGATTTATTATGTAGTAGTATGACTCTCAACATCAAGAGATGACGTCTAAAAACTCGCAATGTCAAAATTAAGAGTTTTGTTTCAGAAGTTTAATGTTATGTGAAACTGGGTATCCAATTTCATTTTGTCGGTCAAAAGTTCTTGGGTAGTTCGGAATACCTACCAACATCTACACTAACAAGAGACACTTTCCTTCCCATTTATTTTTACGCCACAGACTTTCTTTTTGTGATGTCGGCATTACTAATTGACTGAGGAAATTGCTACTTCGAAATATGCACTTCGTCGTTGACAGACTTGTCAATTATTTTTTATTAAGTATCATAATAAAGTTTTCTCTCATTAGACCACGATAACGAGGAGATTTTTTAGACATCTAAATATAATATAACTCAAAGGTGACTGACTGACATAGTGATCTATCAACGCACAGCCCAAACCACTGGACGAATCGGGCTGAAATTTGGCATGCAGGTAGATGTTATGACGTAGGCATCCGCTAAGAAAGGATTTTGATCAATTCTACCCCCAAGGGGATAAAATAGGGGATGAAAGTTTGTATGAAACTTTGTCAATTTTAAACCGATCGGGCTGAGACTTTGCATGCATAAAGCTACTATGACGTAGGCGTCCTCTAAGAACGTACATACACACATACACAATCCCTTACGGGGTAGACAGAGCCTGAGGTAACAAAACCTAAAGGCCACGCTTAGCATGATTTTAGGCGTATAGGTGGAATAAGGAATCAAAATAGTGATGGATTGCTAGCCGCATCGCCTATAACATGATTCCTAAGAATTTCGCCTATTCCCTCGATGGGCTTTTACCATCTGCGCGGGACGAGAAGCAACTGGTACATTCTATGTTTTTCCTTTGCTCCCAGACCAGCATGGAAGCAAGAACGGATTGCGTAATTTCTGCGGGATAGCGGTAAACGAATTCTATGTAGACGAAGTTGCTGGCAACAGCTAGTAAGTTCATATTTGTACTACTTTCTGCTTCTTATTTTATTCTTATTTATTATATCAATTATTTTTACGTGCAATAAAGGGTTCGTACATGCATTAGAGTGCCCATGGTTTGCTTAATAACATTTAGTGCTCTTTGCACATCAGTTTACAATATCGAGTACTTTTTAGTAATTTCTAAAAGACTCAGATCCGATTTCACGACAAAATTTATTCACAGAATCTTCTTTACGATCGTGTTTGGAGACGAGGCTAATTGCTAAGCTGTTATAATTACCATTTCAATAGCAGCGAATCCTCTGGTGTAACATTACGGAATGCCACGCTGAAATAAAGGGACCTTAATAATTGCGTGGCACGTACAATAGGGCGGCTAATTGTTGGGGTGAAGCCGCCGACACACCCTGGTTTCATTGTTAATTTGTTACATGACGCGACCAGAGACCAAAGAGTTACTTCTTTAGTAGAAACCTCAGGTGGTTCTATCGCTTACGATAAGTACACGCAGTACTACTGAACGTGCTTGACCTCTCCGACCCGGATTTGTGTCTTATAACACTTAAGTATATAGACACGGAATCAGAAAAAAATACCTATTATTAATTAGTACCTATTATAAAATAGAAGAAAAGGAAATTCCTTATAAAATGGGTTTGAAAGGAAAAAATAGGAAATTGCGCTGAATATTGCAAAATGAGTCCCTTTTAGAATAATGTTGTGACCTGCTGCAACGCTGTTTATACACCGCCTCCGTCAGAAAAACCGCTGTCCGTTTGGGCGCTTAGTGTAAGTTTTTTGTCACAATCAACGTCTCAAATTCATTCACGTTGAAGTTCAAATACTATGAGATTCGTTTATTGCTGTTACGTGCCGCTATTATAGTGGCGCTACCAATTTTTAGTACCTGTTGCGGCGTAGAGCTGGTTGAGCGGGTTCGGCTTGTAGGCGGGGTTAGCAGCAATGATTTTAGATGAATTTTATGACAATATCGTTTAATCCGTTGACATGCTTAGGGTCGTATTTTGCAGCATCGAATTAAAATTCAATATAAAACAAAAATCGGTAATATGTGTGCGCATTGGCACTGTAAGGTGAAGGCGAATGCTCGAAGATGGTGCGCACCCCTCTCGCCGAGAGTCTCGACCAATCCGAGCAGCCGTAGATGACGTGATATCGGCGCTGATTGGTTCCCGATGTCGTGATATGTGTAAGGTAGGCGATGTGTGTTGAAATATGCATTTTTACATGTCATGCATGTGTACAGTCAATCACATAAGTTGCATTGACTGAACCTAAGTACCTACGAGTTAATTCAATCCCTTATCTATAGGTAGAGCAATGTGCCAAACTAGATTGGATTAAATTAGATTATCTATGAAGATGAATTGAGCAATTTATGGTAGACAAGTAAAGATGGCCGCCATAATTATGCTGTTTGACTGCTTGCTGCTGGATTTCCCGTGTATGCTGGGTAGTTATTTTTACACACATCATATAATATGTAGAAATGCATCTCGAACAAGATACGAGTAACCATGTTTGTATTGTTACGAAACTACCACTCGAGTAAAATATTCTACACTGAAATTTACTAGTAGATAAAATGATGTAGACCATTTTCTACTGCTCTACTCGTATTTCAAATCCAGCGTAAATTTTAACCATTTCGAATAGTATTTTCACAATGTGATAAAAAAATTGGTTTCTAGGATTATACATAAAACATCAAATCCGCCAAACGACGAAAATGAACATGATATCGACGAATACAGCCTATAGTCTCTAAGTGTATAAACTATATAATTTTAGTTTTTTTAAGCAACTAGCATGGTTCATTGCACCAGAAATCAGAACCAATTACAAATGTCTATGAATATAAATGCTAATGAACAAACAAAAATTGAAAAAACCTCCATCAGCTAACTTGTAGCTTCAAAGAAAAAAACAAATCGTTACGCTTACGTTAGGTTAGTTTTACAAATTATTCTGAAAGTTGACTATACTAGCAGATAATAAAGGTTTACCACACGCCGTTGAGTTTGTGAAATGTTTTTTTACGAAAGGATGATAAACGCAAGTATAGCCTGCCGGCAGCCGTGGCTAGGATCCCCAGGTAAGTGCCTCCTCAAAACCCCACAAACAAGGTTAAGCCCGTGTTCTGAAATAATTTAACAATTTGCTAAGCGCTTCCTTTACGTCGAGCCACGTATTAAGTAAGTATGAAACTCTTCAGCATAAAGAATTTCTACGTTGGTTTCGGTAGCGAACTCCCTCCGGGAAGTTTCTCTTAGAAAAAAGGTCAGTATTTAATGTTCCCGCCCTCGTAAAAGAAAGTGATTAACAACATTATAACAGTTTCAATTTCAGTTCTGTTTGCGGAGGAGTGTAACTTGGGATTTGCTTTCTTTTACTTCGTGTTTGTGTAGTTACGCTTGGTTAGCACTGCCAAATAAAATTTACGCCAAATGTAACGAAGCGATGGCTAGGTACACAGATTTTTTTCTTGGTCGTCCCTAAAATTAATGAGCTTGAACCGAATTATAAGCTAACCTGTCGGAAGAAGAGTAGAAGGAAAGAACGAATATATAAATTAGAAGTACCCGCAATGTAACATAATTAAAAATTTTTTTGCTCAACCTCAGCCACTCTGGCGGAGTACCTAACAAGAAAGGGGATAAGTACAGAGAAATTCAGAGAAACTCTTTCTTTGGTCGAAGTCGTAAAAATGTACGGTATGTTAAAAGGAATCAAGTGCTTTAAGCAGTTCGTTACGGGTGTAATTCAATTCAATTACCTTACCGGGATTCCCTTGAATCTCAGAAAATCACTTGCTCAAATATTTTAAAACCTTTCGTGTAAAAACCACAAATAACCTTAAAACGAAGCAGAAAAATGCAATGAGACGGAAGGAAATCCTATAGGCTTGCTTTGATCTAGTTGAGCTACGAGGGCATTCGCTTCCCAAGAATGTGCATGTTTGCAATTCAACTTGTTCCTTTTTGTTTTCAAGATAACATTAATTTGTTTACTGCAAATTTTGCAAAGTTTTCAAATAGTATGTGCCTACAAAATATAGTTAAAATTCAGTCTATGGCTGACATGCTATTTTAGATTTATTACCTAATCCGCCATTAAAGTCGGGTACCTACTCATCTACGAGGTGTAACCATAACTGTTGCACGTTAGAAAGAAAAGGAAGAAAGAAGATATTTATTCTCTTTTGAAAAGCACACAAATAGAGCATACACACAATTGCACAAAAATGAAACGTAAAACACAGACATGAAAATAGATCATCAATGTACCTATTTATGAGTGGGTCTTCGCAAAAGTGAAACGGTCGCTGGCTCAGCATTACGCTTTGGCACTAAACACCTGCAGCACTGATTTTGCCAGAACCGTCTGTGACTCACGGAACAGTTCTACCGTTCGACACTAGGGTTCTTGCTTACTGTAACGTGCAACAGTTACGATTGCAGCTCGCAGGTGAGTAGCCTGATTACAAGAGCGAAGTAACATAACCAAATACAATGCAGCTATATAGATAATGTTGTATTTGGGTCTTAACTCTTCTTTATTTCACCTTGACACTCGCTGTAATGATGTAAACCCAGGTATCATGCTCAATAAAATATTGTAGCGTTTAGAATAATTTGGTAGTTAAGATATTGATTTATTGAACGTTAAAGAAAATTGAAATCGTGAATATTTTGCGTATACATTATGAGAAAACAATGCCGTCGTTCGTTTTTTGCGCGAGCTACTTTTGTTTTATTCCAGACACGTAAATGTTCTTATTACGAAGTATTTTCCGACTATTTATGGGTGTTTTGCCTTTATATTACAACTAGAAAATTGCCAGTATAAAATGTTTCCGAGTTACTTATGTAAGGAATTTTAAAATAAAAGATCGGTTAAAAGTATTTTAAGTAATTCCATATCACAATAATGAAAAATAGCTGTAGTGTCAAGTCAAACCAATACATTTTCATAGAAAGTTAGACTGTAGTTACATGATTTTCGAGATATGTTGAAAAGTACAAAAAATATCCTACCACTGAGAAGTGGGTGAAATTCAAAAATCTAAAGTACCTTACATAACCTATAGAAATCCGTATTTGAACAGATACTAGTTAGCTACGATGACACGTTAAAACTACTAATAATTATTTTAGATGTATGTTACACGACACACATTTCAGTACCGTTTCTAAAAAATAGGTCTAAAAGTTCCGACCTTTGAACATAGACGAACGAACGTAAGTGCTTATTGCTTTCTTATACTTACGGCACATACTCAAGAGTTCTCCTTCCGACGATTTTAATCATGACTGAGGCAGTCAGTTGATTCCGCCGTCTCACGCTCATTGTCAATCCCACAGGAAGAACGAGCAAATAAGTCGTTTCAGCTAATTTCCGAATCAGCCATTTACTTGACCGCTGCCGGGTGTTTTGACGGCAAACGGCCGTAACTGCTTGTTTAGGCCGAACTACCTAGTTTGATTTGTGCCCCGAGGGCCACAGTGAGATTAGAAAAGCCGTATTTAATGTTTATCTAAACCTCCGATCATAGCCTGAATGGTTAGTTAAAGTGTTCAAAAATTTCACGATTTTCACACAATAATTACAACTAGTTCCGCCTGGGATTAAATCGCGTAAACCAATCCACTCGTGACCACGGCCGCTGCTCTGTGACCGAAATGTGGAGGTAGCTTTGAAGATATTTTTACATGATTGCGTCCTGTGAGTAGTGGTAGGACTGCGTCCATGGTCTGTCCGGATCGCTGCCACCATCTTACTCGCTAATCCTACCGCCAAGCAGCAGCGCTTGCGCTAATGTGTTCCAGCGGCGTGGAGAATAAGATAACCGGTGAAATTACTGGAACATATGTTAGCCCTCTAAGGAAAGCGTCTACAAACCTCTGGAGTTGCGGGTGCCTACGGGTTATGGTGACACTTACCATCAGGTTTCACTAACTCTACCTTTCTTGTCGAATAAAAAAAATGTGTTTGCTAAGATTAACTTTTGGGTTAGGTTCTACTAATGTAAAGTGTAAGATTACAGTTTAATTGAAATACTGCGCACAGTAAAAACTCACAAACCCACATTGTTGTGGTTAGATAAATCCGCAAAACACTTGAAGCTAAGCCTTTCCTCGAAAAGGGGTTCGCTTTGCGACCGCAATCTGAATCCACGTAGGTACGAGTGAGTAATTTGTATTTAAATAGTCATGAACTTTGTAAGGTAGGTACGTTTTTAATTTAACTGCGAATACGAAAATGGACTCCATTAATGCTTCTTTTCTCCACCAATCATTATGCAAAATATTAAAAAAATAATTCAATCGGTCGATTTCACTTATTGGTTTGAGTTTTCAACGTTAGATTGTTTACCGGCTAGGTAGTTCACTCGAAAACAAAGTGAGCTGAGCCCCTAATTCTAGTAACTAGGTATTTAAGTTAAATAAATGGCTAGGCAACTATAAATAAAACGTTCGCGACGGGCCATTTACCTAAACGAAGGGAAATTAGTTCTTACTATTACAATTTTGCGCCGAACTACAACGAATTGCAACGAAAGTTTTGCACCTGATTCTAGTCTTACGTTTAGGCAATGGAAACTAATCAATATTGTTTTTAATTTTGGCTATGGCAAATAAAAAAATGTGTGATAAAGTATGAGCCTGTGCCTTAGAAATATAAAAATTCCAATCATTCTAATACACACGCCTAGCATAGCCTCACAAGTTCACACCTCGCACATCTCCCAAAAATGGCTCTGTTCTTCGCTTTTCAAACGACTGCTATTACACTGTGTAGCCACGCGTGTGATGTAACTCGACAAGAAAATAAATGAAACGAATAGTGAGCCGTCGCATCACACGCTACCCGACACAGACCATCGAATGTTTTCATTACTTCGGCCATCGGCTAATCCCTTCGAAATCGAATTACATAATGCCCTTTTTCGGACTAATTTCCACGATATTCATTATGAATGTTTCACTATTGGCACCAAACTAAATCTTAAAAAAATCTCAAGATTACGCCTATAAGTGTTAACGGCAGTTATGGCATTAGAGATAAATGATTACCCGAGCAAGAAATATCAACTTCAAAGAGAATATTTCTTTGCCAGTGAGTTCTACAAAGAAAGCCTAACTTAGGATTTTCTTTGAATCGGAAGCAGCGAAGATTATTCCAAGTCTGCCGACTCAGTTTTTATTTGCCGGTCGACTTTAGTATTAATTGGAGTGTTGTTTTCCGAAAGTCCTGTTTTTTATCCGTGATTTCAATTTGATTTCGAATTACTTTCCATTTTAACTACGTCAATAAAACTAATGACCGTTGGATATTGGATGTAGGTATTCTGTAGTAATTTCGAACTACTTGACTGTTCAAATTTATAGTGACGAGCAATAATAACTGGTCACTTTCCATACAATTTTGCATCACATAAATAATTCAGTTCTTGTTTAGTTAATTCATTCATTCAATTTTAAAAATATTTTAGTATTTTATACATAAAATATCAAGTGAAGAGAATTTATACTGAACTCCTCAAAGATTCTTTATAAATACCTATAAATAAAGTTTAACGTATAAAATATACACAAAATAAAGTTTGTTATTTTAAAATAAATATTTATGTCAAATGACAATGACAAAGTTTTATGAAATGACTATTGTCAGGAGAATTTTGCCAAATGAATAGTGTAATGAAAGATTGGTTATAATTATATAGTAACAAATTGTGTATGTTTTGGTCAAACATAGTAAACGAAATGTTTCATTAGCATGCGAGCTAAATAGTCTAATGCTATTAACCATTTATGGGCTTTCTGTTCCAAAAAAAAATGATTATTATTAAAGACAATGAAGCCAGAATATGGTTCAAGCATTTGTAAGTTCAGTTGGCAAATACTCTGGGCAAATTCGCGATCCTATGCCATCTCTAAACATTAAACGTTTTTCAAACAGGAAATTTAATAAAATCGTTTCGTGTATTTGACAGAAAAATCAATTCCACATTAAAATCTAAATTTATTCTGAAAGCATCCAAATGAACCGTTTTATCCTGGTGCGGGCCACGGGAGATCGATACTTATTCATAATACAATCACGACACCCAAATTGCATCGCACACCAATCAGTGGAGACGAATTCTTAAATCATACCGTACCATTCAGGATTCCAATTGTTCTGTTATATCAATGTTCCTGGCGATCGATACGTTTGTTTACTGATTCACTATATGCACCTATCGCCTATATTTGTGTTGTATTTCAAAGGAATAGCAGATGTGCACTGCATTCCTAGATTTCCGAGTTACAACCTTTCTTAATCAAAAATTCCATTACACGAGTGGTAGAATTCCACAAACAAGTTAGTTTTGCTTTGTTTGCATAATACAAGCAAAAATACAAAGTATAGTCCGTGAACTCTTAGAACGACATTTAGGTTTTGGGTACCATCAGCCGATTCAAGTATCAAATCCATAAGTTTGAGTGAGACAGCAAGACAGACCCGAAGAACTCGTAAAATACTATCGCACCGTAGGTACATTTGAAGTACCTAATCCAGTCATGTAAGTACCTAGCTATAATATAGCTATAGCTAGAATTTCAGATATAGACTAGATCCCCGCCCTCATTTCTTAAAAAGTTAAGGGGCAGTATACATAAATATGTATAATTAAATAATTTGTTTTTTCATGACGACCCTTGCTATAATTTACCCATAAATTATTACGTTTTGTCTATCTGTGTATGCTAAAACCAAATTTATTTTGCCTTTACATTTGAAATACTTACTTATACAAAATACTATTAAAGTAATAAAAGCATTTTTTTCTATGGACAAAGAAAATATTCAGTAAGTTATCTATAGAAAAAAAAAACTATGCGCGAGCGTTTGGGTGCGATTATTAGATATATTGGATATGCCATTATTCCCAGACTTAGCTCTTTCACGAGTGTGGAGTTCCATTACGTGCCAATATTTATTGGCGCTTTATTGGTAGCATGTGGAAGCGTTAAACGAATTTGGTTTAGAGTGAAAGTAGATAGGTAGTTACCAACCACCAAAAACATTACTTAAAACGGTATCATTTTTACGGATGGAAGGACCTTGAGGGAAATTTATGCGGATTGCTACTACCATCTTACCTACTGTCTAATCCTGCCAACAAGCATTAGTGCCTGCGCTGCTGTACTCCGGTGTGGAGAGTTAGGCATAGGTACATAGGTACAGTGAAGGAGGTTTTCTTTTATTTTATTTTGTGTAATATGTTTTTCTTTTTGTTTGTCAATTGTATTGTTTTTTTGTCCAATAAAGTGTTTATATGCGTAGTATTGACGTATGTTATTGTAATTTACATTATTTGGAATTTTATTTTAAGTTATCTCTTTGTTGTTCCCCAATTTAAAACTCATCTCAATCATTTGTTAACTGGTATAGATTCCTTACAGGGATAAATAACTTCGCATTTATAAATGTATGTTAACGTTTGTCAATAGTTTTTGTACAACAAGGTATAGGTACTTAAGTAGTTAATTTCTTACTTCAAATTATGTTACCTAGTATTAAAAGCAACATTGTCAAATAAATAGGAGGGTCAAAACCACTTCGTACACATATAGACCTCGTCCCAAAAGACGAATGTTTACAATTTTCATTACGTTAAAAGGGTGGAAGACAGATGTAAGTCACTATATATAATAGTAAACAAGACACAAACAATTGTCCCGTCTGTACACTTTTGACGCCGCATTCGGGAAATATCTAGGATAGTTTCTAATAAAAACAGTCAAAATAATAAATTTTCAGAAATAATTAGCCTAAAAAACAGGCTACTTCCAACGACAATTCATCATACAACCTACCGTAGCCGGCGTGTAAAATAATCACGATTTATTTTTTCTAATAATTTGAAAGTTTTTTTTTTTAATTGAATGCACCACAACAATGAAATATGATCTGTTTGTACTTCAACTTCAAGCATATGCTTTAAGTAATCCGCAAACCCGCGACACGAAATCCAACAGCTGTCATTTTATGTTAAAAGATTTCTCGGGTGATTCGGAAATAGGTATAATCCACCCCATACACATATATGATTATTCGTACGTACCTATGTCTATGTCCAGCGGCCTCCTCTTACGATGTAAAGGAGTTCAAGGGACTAGGTCAAAGTCCCGAGCCTATGATGGATTGGGGACTTCACATTCACACACACCATTCAATTGCTTCGCAAGTGTGTGTTTTACATTACATAACAAATTAATAATGATAGGAGTTAGTCAACAAGATTTTGATCGCTCGGCAGCCAAAGGTTGTTATTTGAAAACAAATATTAATGACACCAATTATTCTACAATTAATTTCGAACGACGGTGTTGCAGATGCCGCTAATGAGAAAGGTGAATAATTAATTATGAAATTAAATTTAGGTTAATTATGAATTTCGGCCGTTTTGATCTGATTTAAAACTTTATTTTCAGTTACAATCGAAAGGTTCTCCAACATTAAATTAAATAGAGGATTATAGCGTCAATCGCTTAAAAATATCTTAATATTTACTTAACTAGCAAGCGCCAACGGCTGCGCTCTCGTTGCTGAATACTCTATCCCGTACAAATTTCGCAAAAGTTGTCACTATTCCTAATCAAAATCATAAATGGAACCCCTACGTAATATTTAGCTTTCTGTATAGGTCTAAGAGTTTAGGCTAGGCTTTGATTAATCAGTCCGCAGGGATTTCTCTTTTTATAAATATACCTACCTAATTTTAAATCATGCTAGGCTTTTAGATCCTGTTACCTTAGGCTCTGTCTACCCCTTAAGCGATAAAGACGTGATTTATGTACGTATGTAATTTTAAAAAGTACCTACAAAATATTTTTTTTGTAGGTATAATTTAATTAGTGACATGATCGTTACGTTTTTAATTTTATTAGCCCCATACGTTATAAATCAATAACTTAATTAGACAATTAAGTTAAATCAATTTCCTAGCAGCTAGAGATGCTGTCCACACTATGAGATTACAATTCTAGCAAATGGTATCAGCCAAAGGGGTTGATTTGAATAGGCACCCTCATTCCTGGAAGGCACCGGACTTTGTTCGTCGTTTTATTCTGAACCGTTTTCAAGTCAGTAATCAAGAAGTTAAATTCTCCGAACCCTTCCTAATAGTGTCTGCGTCTTGTGTCGTTGTAAAGGTCTTGTATTCCCCCAACATTCACTTTCTAATAATGGTTAAAGCTCGTCGTAGTAGTTCATTTTGCATAATACATAAGTTTGAAGTCTAGGTTAAAGAATAATGTGGGAAACCGTTCCCCTACAGCACATGCAAAACAGCTATTAGACTTACGTCAGCATAAAGCGACATGACATACCATTATGAACCTGTCATCGTAGTTTTATTTCTTTCTAGCTTTTGCTCGCAACTTTGTCCGCGCAGAATTAAGAATTATATCAAGAATTTATATCCTAATCCTGAATATTATTTTTTTTGACATGGCAAATTTCAAGAGCCTAGTAATTATAATATCGTTTATTTCCTAGCCCGTTGGAATTTCGGAAAATCCCTTCTTAACTAGTACTACCTCTATGATGCTCAAGGAATATCTGTCGAATTTCATGGCTGTAGCTTTTGTGGCTTAGGCTGTGCGTTATCTGTCACCTCACTCGTTTTATAGGTATGTAGAGCTCGAGCCACGTCACTTCGTTTTATAGGTATCTAGAGAAGAAAAATACTTATGTACAAAATATTCACTTACATTCCCCTTAACAACAGAAAAGGTCAGCGTACCCTTCTTATTCATAAGCATTTCTTAAGTTATTGTTAACTTTATAATATTAATTTGTCTCTATTCGTCACTGACATTTGCTCTTGCCAGGGAGAAATAACATGACCTTTTGTAACGAGTTAATAACTTTTAATGAATAGGGGGGTTTGAGTTGCTGGATTTAAAGTAATTCTACATATGTAGGTACTTACCGCGAAATTTTGTACTACCGTAATTTTGAACTACTTAATGATTAGATTAATGGCTTAGTAAAATTAATTAAGACCAGCTAACAATATTAAGTGGAAGAGTTTCCGTCTGACCACAAAAGAATATAATTTAACAACGATATTAATTCCCAGAAATGTCTTCTCATTTAGAAACGAGCACGCTATGCGTCCCTTTATGGAGTCCCATAGGGTTCATGAAGGTCCCACTGATGAAGTAAATATTGCCCCGAACGAAAAAATCTATTTGGACCGGAAAAACCCAGAGGAACATCGCACGCCTCATAATCCCGGTAAGATCTCGAAATAACTAAGCCAACGAGAGCTTAACCCCAAAGTAACGTAATTTAATAAGTAACACCGTATTACAGAAGAAATAAGATTATTTTTAACTTGAAACTTTAAGGAGCCGCTGTATAATTTTTGTTCAACTGTACGCATCGACACGAAAAATCTATCTTCATACATCTGATAAGTACATATTATATTATGTGGAGTATTGAAGATCTATTATATTATTTAATACTGAAACTTATATAAAATATATCATACTATAAACCTATGGAAATAAATTATGTTTATGTAGGTACCGAAAACGAGCAAGATTATCCTGCACACTCGCCGCAAGGCAGAAAGATTTTCTGTTCTCAGTATGAATTTAGTTCAGCCATAAAGGAAGCGATAGCGTACTAAACCACTAGCTAGGAAATATTATGAGCATTATTTTCTGCGATTTATTTCCAACTTTAAATTCATTTCCGAGTTGAGATGCTTTATATATCGCTGCTATGAACTTAAGAAAACTAGAAAATTACAAACTTGGGTTGAAAAACGACTCAAATCAATACTATACTCGTATTGCTCTTAACTACATCTAAGATTTTCTATAAGTAAATGAAAACTCGCAAAGAGGTAACCAAGCTACGGGAAAATCCCAGAATTGTGTTATGAAGAATATAAGCACCTAATTAATCATATTTATACTTAGATCGTATATAGTGTAAGTCACGACTGGGGAGGCCACTAATGGAAAATATTGTGCATTTTCTAAAGTTGAAGAACAGGATTTTTTAAACCACTTTCACCCAAAAGATAACCATGGTCGAGAATACTGGTCTTACCATGACATCTTAATGCGATTAAATTCCGATTAAGTTTAGGTTCGCTCGCTGTCAAATCCATACTAAAAATGACAACTAAAACCTGGACTGAGTCTGAATTGAATAGCATTAAGATGTCATGGCAAGGCCCCTCTGGAGGCTGATACATTTTTAAAGCTTGGAGACTGCAATTTTGAGACGGTTCTCGCATACAAAAAACATTTTTGCTATTAAATTATCTCTTTTTTATCTCTTTTTTTGGTATTATACGAGTATTTTAACGGGTAATTAAGACAAAATGAGTGAATTAAATGGTTTTAGATCAAAATCCTATCCTAAAGTTTGTGAGTATTTATGGATGTTTGTTATTCTTTCACGCCAGAACCGCTGAATAAATCTAGATGAAATATGGCACAGAGATAAACAGAACTATAGTCTGAAATACCACGTAAGCTACTTTATATCCCGGAAAATTGCGTCGTTCCAACATGATAGTGAATTCTTCACACACAGTTTACACTTTTAACTGGAATCTAATTGCTTGCTGTAGCGCCTGTAGCAAATCAGTATTTTTTTTATAACTATAGCCTTAACCATTCTTTAAGGAACCATTTACAATTATACTAACAAACAAATTACCTTTGATTAGGCAACCTTTTCATCCAACTAACAGGCGGGTGAAGTTCAAAGAAAACACATCTTTCATACACAAATTCAAACCCCGTTGGGAGTTTTCTAACGAGTTCACTAGCAAAATTTAATGTCAGTTAGTAAATTAAAATCCCTTTTCTAGCTGTAAAACAGTACCCGTATCTCTATACTGCGATGCGAGTATGCGACTCGCTCAAAGGAAATTTAAGTGCAAGTAAACTAACAAGGAGCCTGCTAGAGGGAGATTACATTTTGCAAGCATAGCCTTAGTTGCTTATACACAAGCTTTTGCCCGCAACTTCGTCCGCGCCGAATCAAAATTTGCGCTAAAACTTCTTTCTCTCCCATCGAAAATGTACAAAAACCAGTCAAATGGGAGTCGTATTTTAGCTCGAAGGATTTTGTACGACCTACCCACCTCAAAGAAAAAAACCAGTTTCTTGCATGCACCCACTTCCATTATTTTTTATCTCATCCTTTTGTTCTGTGTGAAATTCGAAAAATCCAATCTTATGACACCTACGTGATCTTGAAAGAAGATGTCTACTAAATACAAATTATATTTTCTATACCGTCTTTTTATACCGTGGGAAAATTGGAAAATCCCTTTATAGTGCACCTCTTTGATCATCAAGGAATATGTCTGCCAAATACCAAGAAACTTTATTAGCAAGTCAGTCTTTTTTATCCCATGGTAATTTCGCAAAATCCTGAAACCAGTTTTCAGATATCATAATTATCTACTGGTATGCCAAATTTAAAGATTCTAGTAATAATATTTACGGAGATTCTTATCTTATCTTAATATGTATAAAACACAATTTTTCTCACAAGTAATTTTAAACAGATTATATTAAATTGATGGGTTAATGCGAAAGCCAAGTCAATGTATTTATAGGAATCGTTTTGTGATAGATTAAAAATCACACAGTACACTATATATACAATTTATTTACACACAATATTTACAAATAACAATATTAAAACGGAGCGACATAGGAAAGCAACTATATGCACGCAAGTCTAATTAGAAGAGACACGCGCATGCGTGAGTTTTGTCAAACTCCCACATACACTGATAAAGGAAACGGAAATCAACAAAACAGTTTCTTAAGACTATTTACAATATTATAATATATACAAGAATAAAGCAGTCGCCACATCAGCCCCCCCGGAGACCTTTACGGTCGATAAAACTGCGGGAAACGCACCTGGCGACCAGCACGAGTCACTGTCGGTGGCGCAACGGGTGGAACAATAGTAGCAGAAGGAATAGGCACTACAGATTTGTCCGCTAATATATACGCGGGTTTTAACCTATCAATAGATACAGATGTACTTTTACCTCCTACATTAATTATAAAATATTTAGGGTGCCTTTCCACTACTTTGAAAGGACCAGCGTAAGGAGGTTGTAGCGATGTCCTTACCAAATCCTGTCTGATAAATACATGAGAGGCAGTTTGCAGATCTTTAAAAATAAATATTTTCTCAGACCCGTGTCTGGCTACAGAAGAAGGCTGTAAGTTTTTAATACGTAAACGTAAACGCGACGCAAAATCGGAATAATCTAGAAAACGATCAGCGGATGGCTCAAAGAAATTACCAGGAAGACGCAAAGGCTCCCCATATACTAACTCTGCCGTAGAAGCCGACAGATCTTCCTTCCATGCACTACGTATACCCAGCAGTACCAGTGGAAGGACTTCAGACCAACTTTCATCAGCATGGCACATAATTGCTGCTTTCAATTGGCGATGAAAACGTTCGACCAATCCGTTGGCAGCAGGGTGATACGCAGTGGACCGAAGATGCGCAGAACCTGTCAATACCGACACCTGGTTGAAAAGTTGCGATTCAAACTGTTTACCTCTATCAGTTGTCACTTTTTCAGGGCAACCAAATCGTGCTATCCACGTTGCAATGAAAGCCTTGGCAACGCTCTCCGCTGTGATGTCAATTAAAGGAATAGCTTCAGGCCAACGTGTGTATCTATCAACCGCAGTGAGACAGTACCTAAAACCGTTGGACAAAGGAAGTGGACCTATAAGATCTAGGTGTACATGTGCGAACCTAGCTGAAGGGATTTCAAATTGATGTACTGGCGCATGAACATGTCTGGAAACTTTGGATTTCTGACACGCCACGCATGAGCGCGCCCAGGTCCTACAATCCTTTTTAACACCTGGCCATACATAGCGCTCAGTTACCAACTTAATGGTATTCCTAGCACTAGGGTGGCTGAGTCCGTGCAAAATATCAAAAACCTGCTTACGAAACTGAGCAGTAATAAACGGACGATAACTGGGGCCAGAAACGTCACAAAATAAAGCAAAACGGGAAAATTGAACTTTTTGTAATTTCAACGATGAACCAGTACGGAGTAATGTTTGAAGTTCATCGTCCGTAGCCTGAGATGCAGTTAACGCGTCAAAGTCTAGCCCGTTGGTAATAGCGTCAGTCCTCGATAACGCGTCCGCAACAACGTTGTCCTCGCCAGATATAAATCGGATGTCAGTTGTAAATTGAGATATAAAATCGATGTATCTGAATTGACGCGGAGAACACGCATCGAGAGACTTTTTGAAAATGGAAACTATTGGTTTATGGTCAGTTAGAATAAAGAAAGGTTTCGTCTCGACCATATAACGAAAATATTTGACTGACTCATATATGGATAACAATTCGCGATCGTACGCGCTGTATTTAGCCTGAGCGACCGTTAGTTTCTTCGAGAAGAAACCTAACGGCTGCCAGTGGCCGGCTACCTGCTGCTGCAAAACCGATCCAATGGAAGTATCGCTTGCATCCGTTACGATTGCCAAAGGAGCTGACGAATTTGGATGCGCTATAAGTGCTGCACGCGACAAACTCGCCTTACAAGCTTTGAATGCTTCATCTAAAGCAGCAGTCCAATTAATAGTGTCGTTGCTTTTAACCGACGGACCACCTAGTAGAGCATGAAGTGGAGCTTGTAATTTTGCAGCGCCCGTAATGAAGCGCCTATAAAAATTTAATGCACCTAAAAATCTGCGCAGCTCTTTTATTGTTTTCGGTTGTGGGAACTGCTCAATAGCTTTGACTTTGTCACCAATGGGCTTAGTGCCTTGCGATGACACTTGATAACCTAAAAACTCTACCATTGGAACCGCAAACACGCATTTACTGTTATTGAGCAAAATACCGTGCTCACTAAAACGCTCGAAAATGATACGGAGATGTCTCAGGTGCTCCTCATCATTAGTGGAAGCAACCAAAACGTCATCAATGAATGGAAAACAGAAGTCAAGACCCCTAAGGACTTCATCCATAAATCGCTGGAACGTTTGCGCTGCGTTGCGCAAACCGAAGCTCATGAATGGAAATTCGAAAAGTCCGAAGGGAGTCGTGATTGCTGTTTTCGCCACATCTTCTACCGCGACCGGAATCTGATGATAAGCACGTACTAAATCCAGTTTGCTAAAAATTTTCTTGCCGAAAAGGTTGTGCGAAAAATCTGCAATGTGACGAACTGGGTATCTATCAGGTACTGTGCGTGCGTTGAGTGCGCGGTAATCACCGCACGGACGCCAGCCCTTATCTTTTTTAGGCACCAAATGTAAAGGGGATGACCAAGGACTGTCAGATGGTCTCGCGATTCCAGCTCTAACCATGTCATCAAATTCCTGACGCGCAATTTTTAACCGGTCAGGTGCTAGCCGCCTAGGTCGCGCAAACACGGAAGGTCCTGGAGTTGTCTTGATGTAATGCTGCGTCTGATGTTTACATTTACGTTCCGAAGGATCTCCACAAGGCCGCATTACATCAGGAAACTCTTCAAGAAGCTTGTGATAAGGAGAGTCACCTGTAATTAGTTTAATTTGCGGGCTAAGACACGCAGAGGCAACTAGGGCGGCTGATGTGAGTGACGTAGTACCATCAATCAGACGAGAATTACGCACGTCAACAAGCAAACTATAAAAAGACAAAAAGTCGACACCTATTATAGGTTTGCTCACGTCAGCAATTACAAAACGCCAAGTAAAAGAGCGGCGTAGACCTAAATCTAAAGACAAACTAAGCCAACCATATGTGGCTATTACAGTGTTATTTGCGGCATAAAGCTCATAATTTGTCTTATGACGGCGTTGTGCACGCAAAAAACTGACCGGGTAAACACATAAATCGGACCCGGTGTCCACTAAATATTGTAAATTAGAAGTAGAGTCCGTGATGAAAAGGCGATTCGTCACCGACGCACACTCATCGGCCGCATCAAGCGACCGCTTTTCTAGTTTTTTGAATAGGAGCAGGGCGGAATGCACTTAGCTGCCTTATCACCAAATTTCCAGTGATACCAGCACTCGCGCCCAGCACGACTCTGCGAACGGGAACGACGACGACTGCGTGACCGCGCTTTGTCTTGGTCTCGACGACGCACACCTTGCTGAGAAGACAGTGCCTCAATTTTAAGCGCGAGGTCATCTATTTTACGCTCTAAGTCGTCTATCCTGTTAGAAGCAGATGCACTTGATGTAGAGGCAGCAGCGACTAGAGATTCATTTGCACGAGGTGCTACTTCAAACACCTTATCCGCCATAAGCGCCACCTCATCTAAAACCATAGTCTCTGGCTGCATGGCCACAACTGTCCGCAGGAAAGGCGGCAGACGGCTAGACCAAAGTGTACGCATTATCACATCTGAAACGTCAGCGCCGGCTAAACCGCGGCAGTAGCGTAGGAACTCGGTCGGCGTCCTATCACCTTGCTCTTCTTTAGAAAATAGTTGCTGCAAACGCTGCTCTCGCGTAGCGGATAACCGCGTTATTAATTGTAACTTTAATTTTTCGTATTTGCCCGACTCCGGAGGGTTCGTAATTATCTCTTCTACGACAGCCGCTTGCTTAAAGTCTAACACTGAGATGGCATAGTGAAACTTTGTAGAGTCGCATTTGATACCCGCCAAAACAAACTGGCTGTCTAATTGCGCGAACCACAGCGCCGGCCTGTCAGGCCAGAAAGGAGGCGGTTTGACAGCCACGCGGCACACGCCGCGGCCGCCGTCTTCTGTTTCACTGCTGTCATTGTTCGACGATTGCATTATTCCGCCGTATGTAAAATGATATAAAACTGTTCAAAAACTCACGGTTTGGGGTCACCACTTATAGGAATCGTTTTGTGATAGATTAAAAATCACACAGTACACTATATATACAATTTATTTACACACAATATTTACAAATAACAATATTAAAACGGAGCGACATAGGAAAGCAACTATATGCACGCAAGTCTAATTAGAAGAGACACGCGCATGCGTGAGTTTTGTCAAACTCCCACATACACTGATAAAGGAAACGGAAATCAACAAAACAGTTTCTTAAGACTATTTACAATATTATAATATATACAAGAATAAAGCAGTCGCCACATATTTATTTACCTATAACATAAATGATTTTTAATTTTGATATGGGCATTATATGTTGTTAGGTTAGCTAATTACGTAATAACTTAAGACAGGAGGTCTCTTTAGTAGGGACTGAATAAATTAACCGACTTGGTACTACATCGATCTCACAACTTTTTACGGTAGAAGAACTGAGTTGCGAGACTTCGTTTTTTTTACAAGTTTTGTTTTTGATGGGATTCTGTATTACACCGACACTAGTTTCCGGTTCGGCAATAGATATGTCTGTGCCCCCCTATTCCAAATGGCTGAGCTCAGAAAGCCAACTGAAACGGCATAAACTTGATGAAAGTCACTAATATCTTGTTCACATCGTGGCTATCCATAAGCCTTAGTGTGCAATGTGTTGAAAACTAAACTAGCCTTGACCGACCGTAGAGCTGTAAAGTAAGTAAAAGCTGATATAACGTCATCATCATCATTGTTATACCAGCCAAAACGTCCAGTGCTGGATATAAGCCAACCTCAAAGATTTTCGAGACAACAATATCAGACAATAACTAGCCGCAATAGTTACTAGATTGTTAGTCCACCTTATAAGAGGTACTACTCCAACACTTCTCACTCTGGTTTGCGGTCGCCACTCCAGAACGATACGGCCACAAGCAATGTACGAATACCACTGACTCGTAAGCAGACGCGTTCACACCTTACAGGCATATAAGCAGTGCTTGTAAGCATACGTAAATGTGCCCGCCACGCTTTGTACCAATACGGGTTTTGTTGTCAATATGCCTACCCTCTGTCAGAACCCACTGCACGCCCCTGCTCGTAAGGTGTCCATTTGCTGAGCTGTGTTGGTACTTTTAATTCTTCTTCAGACTTTAATCTAAGTACCTACTATAATCTCGCAGAGATCAAGATCTTTCCTTTGCCCCTTGAGTGATTTTGAGCTTTCTAGTTTAACCCATTGTTAGTGACCACGTCATTTCAAGTCAGAGCATCTTAATTCAATTCTAAGTCAAAGCATTCACTTCACTTAGATTATGCCTGCCTGCAGCTTCGCCCTTATCTGTGGTAGAATAAAAAACTATTTCTTATTTTAGTTTCTTGAGGTGCGAATTTCTAAAACACACTTCTTCCGATACTCAAGTCTGTTAAATTGGAAGTCTACTCGCTGGACCACTGCTTTTAAGCTGTCAATCAGTCAGTCACATTGCTGTTTTATAGAATATAAATAAAGAAGATTAGATGATATGAAGGCAACTTGCACGCAGTCGGCGCAAGTCTCTTGGGTGTCGGTTTCCGCGCAAACGAGGTTATCTTGTGCTCAGAGCTCATGAACACATCAAATTTCCTTAGAGACGAGCCCTGCAAATAAAAAAATACACTTCAAATATTGGCATTAATCTGAAGTAGCCTTTATTCTGCGTAATCTTGGTTTTGTAGCCCGGCGGCGCAAATAGCTTCTATAACTTATACGGGAACGACTTGGGGACACTTTGATAAAAACTACTTAGGACATATTAAAGAAATATTTTAGTATCGTCGTAGTTTCTGTTGGTGAAACCAGCACCAACGCTTTCACAGATGTAGGCAGGATAGTGGTAGATTTTATATCGAAAACTATAATGAGAGATATTAAAACCGTGGTGGCTGGACCATGCAGGGCTTGGAAAATCTGAGACTTGTTTCATGGTGAAATTTTCCCTCAACTTTCGCTTTGATTGCAAGAAAATACAAAGAACCTCTAAAATACAATTAACTATAGTCATATACATATGTAAATGGTAGGGTAGGGTAGGTTAGAGTAGGTACAGTCAGCTGCAGAGAAAAGAGACCCCCTCAGTATGGTTCCCGCTATTACGGGAGATATATAGGGGAGGGTCACCTTTATCTGCAGCTGACTGTACGTTATATGCCAAAATAGAATAAAATATATCAAATCGGCACAACTCGGTTGCCAGTTTAACCGACCATCTTTTCTCTTCTAAACTCTTCAGTAGATATATTCCTACTTCAGATAGGCAACATCATAATGTGAATTACTTGAGCCAATGATGAAGTAGGTATTACTTTCCGTGTTTGTAGAGTTGCTGGCTGCGTAGCGAACTCGGAAAACTTAGGAAATCCAGTAAATCAATCTACTGCGAGAAACATTGCAACAAGATTTGCTAACTACCTAACTGATTCTGCCTAGAACAGAAAATATTCGACATGTTTATACCTACGCTACCTACTTATCTCTCGAGGTCTATTGGGATGACAATGAGGAATCGGGATCAATTCCAAGCCTCAGGTTTATTTTTCTTATATATTCAGTGTTCTCATCTCAGAAGGAATTGAAAAAAAATGGTTTCGAGCAAGAAAAACCGTAAAAATAACAAACATCGAAGCGTACAATTTTATTTTCAACAGGTATAAGACTTCTTCTTAGAATAGGCGCCTAAATCCCTGACGCATTTCTAACGTGTTCGCTGAGTAACTATTGTTTAATATTCCAATTCAAGTAAGGAATTGACAAAAGAATTACTGTTTCGGCACTTACATCTTTGGTAAGTGCTGATATTACACACGAGCCGCCGAGAACAATAGCTTGAAGCTTTGAGAGGCTGACATGGGTCTTAAAGTTATGAACCATTGGAGAACTGTTTTTGTTTGAGTTAATAATTATTAGAGAAACGCTATCAGTGCGTCATTGTAATCCAAGAAACTCGGAATGGGGTTTACAGACTACGAGTACCTGATACAAACATATATATCTACTCGCTCGGATCAAATAAAAAGTAAAGACTGAAAGAAGAAAGAGTTTTGTGAACTGCAAAGTGATACACGCGTGCACGAGGCGAGGCGTAGTTTTACTTTTCCTCACTTTGTTATTTGCAGAATTTTGCTTTATTTCTTACTAGCTGTAGTCCGCGACTCCATCTACGTTGAATTCACTTATCCCTACGGCTTAATAACGGCATGTTTCACCACTCTCAGTCAGTTAAGGCTTTGATATTTTACATACGTAGGTACACAAATCACGTCTTTCCCTTACGGGGTAGACAGAGCCTAAAGTAACAAGACCTAAGACTGTGGGCGTGTAGGTGGAAAATGGAATCAAAATAGTGATGGGTTGCTAGCCGCATTGCATATAACATAATTCGTATGATTTTCGCCCATTCCCTCGATGGGCTTTTACCGTCTGCGCGGGAGGAGAAGCAACTTCTTACAACAACTTCTTCAAGCAACAACTTATACATTCTATGTTTTTCTTTCATCCCAGACCAGCATGGAAGTGATTTGATATTTTAAGTGTATATGATGTCGTCTCTGTCTGTTTCATAGTCTATATAAATAAAAATTAATTGCTGTTCGTTAGTCTCGCTAAAACTCGAGAACGGCTGAACCGATTTGTCTAATTTTAGTCTTGAAATATTCGTGGAAGCCCAGGGAAGGTTTAAACGGTAAGAAAACATTGAAATATAGAAGAAAAAAAGGGAGTGAAGCCGCGGGTAACAGCTAGTAAGAAATAAAGAGAGAATCATAGATAACTGACACTTATCAGGAACTTTACAGAGAGTGGTGAGACAGGCTTTAAGACTCTTTAGATCTCTTGAGGTAACTATTTAGTGGCTGTAAAATATGAAAATGCATTTTTTTTAGTGTACGACCGAAGTTTCGGTTTCGGTTTCGGTTTTGGCCGGTATCGGACTAAAAATCATGTTTCGGCCAAAGGTTCGGTTTCGGCCAAAAAGCAGTCGAACCTTTCGGTCGCGCCGAAACTAACAAATATCGCGCTTTCTTGTCAAATTTACCCTATTTAGAATAGTTTAATTTAGACCCAGTATCAATCACTATGATAATGTTGAAATTTCAATCCGAGAAAAGTGAAATGTTGACCCTTGTAATATTGGACCGGCGAGAACTTTAATTATTCAAATATCTGGAAAGAACTGCTCTCTGACGTCTTATTCAACGTTTTAATCACATTTATAAAAGGTTCGGCTTCGATTTCGGTTTCGGCCGAAACTATAATCAAAACTGAACTCTCGGATTTGGTTTTGGTTTTGCCAAAAAAATATGTTTCGGTCGGACACATTTTATTTTCTAACTCAAGCTAAAGAGCTCTTAAGAAAATTACTTTAACATTAATGGATTAAATGGCAATAGAAAGAAATATACCACAACATATTTCTGACACATAACTGGCGCGAATTGTACAAAAGTGAAACAAAGAAGTTGAACAGATTGCGAGCACCGACCCCCAAAAAATCCGTATAATGCCTAGGCTTTCACCAAGCCAGAAAGCCCTACTTGTCTGTGTATTGTAATTTGTGTGGGGACAGCAGAGTTCTACGTCATAGCAAAAACAGTAAGAAATATAAGAAATGTATGTAAGCACAATGTTCATTTAATCTATACATATAAAATGCTTTGTCCTGAATGACTGACTGACGGATCAACGCACAGCCTAAACCGCTGATCGCAGAGACCTGAAACTTGAAGGGTGAGTTCTTTATATAACGTAAGCATCCGATAAGAAAGGATTTTCCGAAATTCAACCTCTAAGGGGATGAAAAAGGGGGCAAAGTGTGTATGGGACGACGTGATTCCTTGGTCCGATCTACTTCAATTTTGCATAAACAATCTTTAACCGAATTGATGGAACACGTGTTTCGTATTTTCTTGAAATTCATCCTCTAACGGGGTTTGAAAGGGGTAGAAAGTTGTTTTGGGGGTGATTTGCTTCGATGTTGATATCAATACTCCCTACGGCTTTTGATTAAAATTACATTTTATTTTGACACCATCATGTTTGAAAACTCAATCAGATTTTATTCAAAAAAAGGTTGAACTCGCATAAAAGCCCGGTACAAGGTAAGTACTCTTTAAAGTTGGGATGTCTCGAAAGTCACAGTATTATATTAGTATCGCATTTTGAAGGTTTCTAAACTTGAGAGAGGTCATGCGATTTTAGAAATACCCTCGGGATAGGAAATAAGTAGGTATATACAAAGCTACAAATGCGCCCTATCTCCGTAGCTATAATTACTAAAGTATTGAAATTTGGCTTACAAGTAAGGTATCATAACAGCGAAAAATTAATGGGATAAGAAATAAAAAGGATCATTATATTATTTATATCCTCAGTATTTGGCTGACATTGTTCCTTGAGGAATCAAAAAGGAACATTTAGCAGGGATTATCGAATTTTTCACGAGAACATAGGACGGGATAATATTTGAAGAAATGATTGGATGAAGGTGGTATGTCACTTTGACGTTACCGGCGCCGACGAAGTCGCGGGCAAAAGCTAGTTTATACATATGTATGGTCACAAAAGATAGGTATAAAAATAATTTATGTCTTCAGTCACAGTCGAAAATGAAAGGAAAATAAACAAAGTTATGGACTTAATTCTAGGTTTAGAGTAAATGTTTAGCTTTCATATACTTATTTTCATTTAATTCTTATAGTTCTGATTGGCATCACATTTTGGTAAAATTGCACAAGTGTCGAATGGATTTTCTAATATCTCGGTGGACAGTAGATTATATTTATATTTGCTCTATCGAATTAGACCCGGCGACAATAGTATAATATACGTAAACGTATTTAATTATCTCATGCATATAACGAACATTTTGCGTGTGATAATTGTCGTTTTATTTGTAAACGTACTGAGTTTACATTGACTGTGCCCACACTGGCTCTATTTGCCGGCTTAATCTCGTTTATTACCTAATTTGGCGGCCAGGTTAAAAGGTTTATGCGTAACACATTAACAACAATAAACACCTTTCATGCTCACCTAGCATCAAATAAAACTTTTCAATTATTTAGGGAATCGGAAAGACAGGATAGAAGCAAAACGAGAACGGCAAGTATTATTTTTATTTTACGATAGGCTAATCCGTTCTTTTTGTCGCCCGTTTCACGAATTACAAATACAAGTTCAAATTTACGAAAGATAAATTAAAAGTATAATAAAAAATTAAAGGTATAGTACAATACTGTACATAAGTCCCCTATGACTGTGCCGTATCCAGCTCTAGAACAAGACGAACCTATTCCTTCCCATGGGTGTCGTAAACTGCGACACCCTTAAATATGTGAAAGTGGGCAGCAGCGCTCGTTACCGCCAACTGCGAACTCCGCACTGAGATGTAGAGACTACCACTGTATTATAAATAGGTAGGTATAGGTATAAAGCTTCAGTTGTTCAGGCCCTCAATGACGACCATGACCACTCTGTCAAACGTGTATCGACTTAGAAGAGGTACGCGACTCACTGCGAATGTCCAAAATATTACATAAAGTTATCTAAGTGAGTTGTTATAAGTACTTAAATGTTTTCATTCATCTTGTCCGGCGAGAAAATAAGCTGTCTCCCAATAACATTTTTTCGTGTTATTATAACGTCGGTCAAAATAATAGCCTACAGTGATACACCCACGCTCCTCGAAGTATTTAACCCACCTGAGCGCTTTGCGAAGCCTACTAAAAGCAAAGTGGGCGTTAACCAAGAACAACTAAAGTAACTGCTAAACCATTAATTATTTAATGCGACTTTAATTTTGTATTAATGCTTAAGCCAAAACCAAGCAGCAAAAACCAGCAGCGTACTTATGTAAGGTGTGTTCTTTGTTCGGATTGCCGCTATGCCACGTTATTAGCCAATACTGCCTTCAAGCAGGAATGCAAGGTACCTACTCTGATATTACATTGAAACATTTTTTTTATATTAAAACCGACAAACGGGCATGCGGTGCACCGATGGTAAGTGATCATTTACATGAAAATTGAATTATCTTCTAATGTTCGTAGCCCATCTAGCTTTCAAATGGTTTTTGTTTTCTTAAAATTTGGCCCAAACTTTAATTTCTTAAACAATTTTAATGTGTATGAAAAGTGTCAACACGAAATGATTGAATTAATTTTATTCGAGCTGTAGCTTTGAATATAAACAGATTTGTCCCACTTTTGAGAGATGTGCTTTAAAAAATCGGGCCCATAACCTGAAGAACGTCGTATCATGTTGAGAGCCACTTGCCAACGCGATCGTAAATACACTTTCTTATTGCTAGATATTTCTACAATGAAAACATCCCCAACAAATTACAAACCTGTCAGATCAAATTGTAATAATAATAATTTCCCCCTTAATGGCGACCGTAAAGCTTGGGCCAATGTCAGTTGAAATGACAAGTGTGTGATCAAATTGTATGTTTTGTCTGTATCTGGCGACGGTAAACGTCAAAGTGACAGTTAAAGCCTAAATGCTAAATTGACCAGAGCTTAACAATGAGAAGCGTTTATGAATAAAAAGGTAAGTACCTAACTGTATGATAGATCAACTAGGTTTCAAATTAAACGATGACGACCCACGGAAGAACCCTCTCGAGAAAATTAGATATATTTAAAAGGGAAATAAAAGACAAAGAAAACAACATGGGCTCAGGAAGATTGGTTGAAATGCGAATTTATATTGTGCAGTGTTTTCCCGAGGATCGGCTTCAGGTAATAGCTTTCTTCATCTTTTGATGAGATATATCTACCGCGGACTGAGCACTCGGCTGGAGCATGACACGAATATTCGCGGAACTCCCTACGAATTACGGAGGCGGGACATGACTTGCACGAATTAGGCCTGAATACAGAACGTTCATTTAGTGTAGCTTAATTCTGCTGTATATCGACGAACGAATATTAAGGTAACATGATGTTATTCTGAGAGGAGGCCTGTGCCCAGAAGTGGGACGTATATAGGCTGGAGATGAGATGAGATGAGATTATTATTATCCCTAGCGGGTGGTAGGGCCTTGTGCAAGGTCCGTCCGGATCGCTACCACCATCTTACTCGCTAATCCTGCCGCTAAGTAGCAGTGCTTGTACTGCTGTGTTCCGGTGCGGAGAGTAAGACAGCCGGGGAAATTACGGGCACAAGAGGCATTTCATCTTAATCCTCTAGGTTGGCAACGCATCTGCAATCCCTCCGGGGTTGCGGGTGTCTATGGGCAGTGGTGATCACTTACCATCAGGTGACCCACTTGCTCGTTTGCCTTCCTATTCACATAAAAAAAAAAAAAAAAAAAAACCATATACGTACACATGTGTACAATACCTAATAATATTTTGGTGTAGCAATTTGTATTTGTCATGGTTTAATGCAAATTTCCCGATCTTATAATTACAAACCACCCTCGCGTCTAGTTCAAATTTACTATGCTCGTTTACTAATCACTACCTACGTTTAATTTCGTCCTCGAACCTTACAATTATAAGATACTAGCTTTTCCCCGCGACTTCGTCCGCGCAGATAACGTCAGAGTGACGTGGCGATATACCCCATACATCCACTCATGTCTCCAAGTACCTATAAGGTTTTTATTTTCTATCCCGTGGGAAATTCGGAAAATCCCTTCTTAGAGCACCTACTTGATCCTCTAGGAATGTTATATACTAATTAGTGTCTTAATTATTAACTTCGTCTTTTTATCCCATGGGAAATTTGAAAAATCCTTTGTAAGTGCATATTTATACTAATCAAGGAATAATGTGTAGGCATGCTAAATTTAATGTCTGTAGCTTTATTAGTACAACATTTCGGAATTTTCCAATCCCGTGGGAAAATCAGGATAAAAAGTATCTTATGTCCGTCTCCTGGATCTAAGCTACCTCCCTACCAATTTTCAGCCAAATCGGTTAAGCCGTTCTTGTGCTATAAATAGTGTAACTAACACGACTTTCTTTTATATATATATAGATTTTAATTGATCGATCTACGAAATATAACAAGATTAGGCTTATTTTATGTGTCATCAAATTTTATATTACGAATGGTACACGCCTACCCGGCATTGGAATATATTGCAGTTCCCGATCGTGTGTACTTACCTTGTATTTAAACGCTGAAAGCAATTAAGCCCACGAATCTAATATTTAATGATCAATGGAAAACTTCGTATTTTTGTTTTAATTAATCATTGTTGTACTTATTGTTGCTTGGAAACAAAATGTCGACTTTTTCTTGTTATTTTTAAACTTTCGCGCACCACAAAAATTGCTCTCTGTGGCAAAGTTAGGTAGACCTGCATCTTACTGTCCGGAGGCGATTTGGGTGTTTTTATCCCGAAAAGTGCTAGCACGTTGCCTTTTATAGATAGGAGGGCAGTATCTGTAAGAAATACACTAAAAGATAGGACTACGAACGACGGAAAGATATTTGCTGGGTTTGCAGAGAAAGGATAGGTCATAATATATAACGTTATAGGTATAACTAAAGATCAAGAGTGCTGCCTCGATAGGGTCGCATTTGAGTCCAAGCATGTTTGAGTGGTATTTTTGGTAGATACTTTCAATGAGATAGCAAATATGACCCGTATTTACGAAAGCCGGCATCAAATTTGAACAAGGAAGAAAAATACTCGGTTTAATGACTGTCATATTCGTGTCTTCGTCGTTATGAAAGTAAACGGTGCATACGTGACGGGATTTTTCGTGGAATGTAAAACAAACAAGTGGTGTTATTACCATTTAGGAGAGGCATGGATACATTTCTTTTTATTGCGTATGAGCTTCGCTTCGACTCAAGTACCTACTCAGCTCAGTTTAATGTAAAATTTGGCATACGCTCGGATGTTCCAAAAAAATTTTACCCGACTTTATCACGCCAGTATAAGAACGTGTGGTACCAACTAATTATTGAGGCGTTGAAACGATGTATAATTTAAACTTGATATGGGTAGTCTGTCATACTATTATTCGATTCTTTGCGTTTGGCGAGTATTTCCTAAAATAAGAGAGATGCTAACTAACGTTTTTCAAGTGAAAGATGAATATAAACCGCACTGATGCAACAGTGGAAACACGAATATAAAATACGAAATGACGAGCTACCATTCTACTTCAAATCGTTTTATATTACAAACAAGAATAGAATACGCCGACAGGCTCTAAGTAAAAACTAATTAAAGCGACGATTTAATTAAATTTTCTCAATACTTCGTCACGCCCTTCATTTCCGACCGGCCATTTCATTTCAGTAATTGTTACGCGTGTTTTTTATTAACAAGGCAGGTTCATTTCCCTGAGAGCCAACTCCACCTCGACAAAACAAAGCGTCTGATTTTTAACCGATTTATAAAAATGGAGGTATTTTTTGTTGCATTTTTTAATAATACGAGTAGAGGAAGTTATAGACAATTACTGCTTAATTTTATCATCTAGCCATTATTGTAAGCCATGCGGTAATTTTTCTACAACGCACGAATTTTTACCGATTTCGGGTAGTATTTTCACAGATGTGATTTCAATAATTGGGATTTGTTACTAAATAGTCCAAAAAGTTCAAAATCAAACTGTAAACAGTTACGTTTTAGAAATGGATACCAATACAAAAGGTCCGTCCTATTTTTAATCCTTAAATAAAACACAATGTTACAGCAAATCGTACGTACAATACAATACTCATATTATTGTTGCTTTGGATTATTATATCCCAGAGATTTCCAGTTTCTGGTGTCAAAAAGTGAATAAAACAATACAAGGTAAGATCAGTTCACATGGGTAACCAAGTATAGGTAAGGAAAACTATGTCAGCAACTCTTTAAGCTTCTGCAACATGACTAAACTTCGTCACGAAACTAGACGTAAGTAGTTGTGCGCTATACTTTGTCTGATACTTATTGATGTTGCGAGGAAGCTACAGGGGCCCATTCATTGGTTGTCTCCGGGAGACTTCATTACGCCGTCCTTGCGCTGGGACAGACGCGGCCGATCCGCATCAACCTTCAAACAGCCATAAATCTTGTTTTACATTAAACACAATTGACACTCTTCTAAATAAATCTTTTATTTTAGAAAAGAAAACACACAAAGTTTACCAAGAAACCGAATGAGTGATCGAAACGTAAGTAATTCGTAAAAGGAGAACTTTCTTTGAAGATATTTCGCGTGTTTAAGTAACTTATTTATAAGTAAATGTTTTTACCGTACCGAAGTCTATTCTTTAATGGTTTAGAAATGCTTTTCTTAATAAATATTAGGAAAGAAAAGGACTAAGTTGTTTATTTGACGACCAGAAAGCCTAGTGTAAAGTAGAGGTCCCGGGTTCGAATCCCGGTAGGGGCAGACTGTTTGTATAATGAATACGAATGTCTGTGCCCGAGTCATGGATGTTGTATGTATTTAAGTATCTATTTATCTAAATTATATAAGTATGTTTATCCGTTGCCTGGTACCCATAATACAAGCTTTGCTTAGTTTGGGACTGCGTCAATTGTTGTAATTTGTCCCATGATATATTTATTTATTTACTGAAGCCTTGGTTGGTCCTAATTCAGTATGTAAAGTAAAGGGGGTAGTATTGAACATGTTTTAGTTTTCCGGTCAACATTTTAACTGCCTACCCTCCGTGATTACGTATGTATATAAAATAATTGTTAAGTTGGCACCTTTGTTAAGTCACAAAATAACTATATTTTTAAAAACTTTCTACCTAAGCTAAACGTAGGGAAATTTTCAGAACTTGTACCCTTCGTTTTGTTTAAGTTATTGTTTTTACACTCATTAGGTACATAATTATTCGTAATAGATTAAGACAAGTATCCTACCATATTCATATTAGTAGTTGAACTTTGCCTATCTATTTTTTAGTTAGATAAATACCATTAACCGGGACTTTGATAATTTTGGGGCTACTTTGATCGCTTTAAAATTGCTATAAAATCGATATTGTGCATATGCGGTGAATGTTTAGCATATAGACGTTAAGGCGATCGATAAAGACATCGATTGTTAGCAGTAAACGCAAATAAAAATTATTGTTTTTGTCATTATAACTTCTTTTTAAAGTCACTTCGTAAATCAAAGTCACTCCAGTTTACGGTAGTCTATTTTATTCGAATAGGCATTCAGATATTTCATTTTACCATCAAAAAACGCAAAATACACTTCTCAATTCCACCGTGCTCTTTATAAAGGGTGGTCGTGGCCCCTAACTGGTGTGGCGGATATGACTAAGTAGATCGGACGACTCGATCACCTTCATTAGGGACTTAGTCTCGTATGATTACTAAGTTAGGTTATAAGGGTTCTAAGGAAATCGTGTAGCGTATTGGATCGTCGTTCGTTTGATTTTTTTTAACATTAAGTAGGATTGTGGCTCACAGTGGGACACAAAACAGGATAACTATCTAAAAAAAACATCAGGACAATTTGGCCAATGTAGTAGGTAAAAAATATAATCTAATCTAATCTAACCCCAATCCGATCAGCCAACGGATAGTTCATCGTTGTTGTCCGAATGCACCGGCACAAACGAACGGTACCTACTCTTAAAAGGCACTCTGCCAGGGAAAGAAACCCAACATTTCTAGATATACTCGTATATAACCAGCTTGAAATATTGCCATTGTGAAAAATATGGGTCAATTATATTTCGTCAACCTAACCTCGGGCAAGAAGATCGGGCGTAGTTAACAAAAACTTGAATGTTTGAAGAGGAAACGCCTGAGAATGAAGGCCGACAAATAACATTAAGGAAAATTCGAAATAAACTGTCCTAGCGGATTGTTTCGGCATTTTTTGCACAAATACGGCCGAAATATTTATCTCGCTTGTGATCGTGAAAATAAGAAATCGTTTGTAAATAGCATGTACTTTAGGTAGGTATTGTATAATTGTTATTTATGTAGATGATGCATGTGTACCGAATACTCGTAAATCCCTAATTAAGTATGTACAGTCGCATACATAACTTTATATACATACATAAGTTTTCTATAATATACGTTTTCACAGCAAAATACATACAGAACATTCCAATCCATTTTAACGCTTCTGTAAACAAACAAGTCTCCCTCAAGTTATAACCCAATACAGGCTGCTAGAAAATCAGATGCGAATATTTTGAGGATCGATGGTTTGCATCGTTGTTAGTCAGTTTAAAGCTTATTTAATTAATTACAGTGTCTAATTCAAGGATGCTTTTCTTTGGCGGGTAACGGTAATTTTTATTTTTGTATTAATAATAAAAATACCACACAATACTTAAATAATTCATGATTTTTACTGATTCTTAGGTTATTAATTGAAAATATCCCCCTGAAAATATCCGCACTTAATTTTCTAGCACCCTATGTAATAAATCATAGTAGGCATGACTGTTGTAAAATGACATGAGATATCAAGTATGATCTTTCAACATTCCGGTAAAAGTGAAGCTTAATTTTATACAATGAGTGCTTGTGTGGGAATTTAGATGAAATTGATTTGTTTACAAAGGCGTTAAAATGGACTGAAATGTAGAGAGGTTTTTTAACAGGTAGGTAGCATTACTTTATGTTCTTCGAAAGTTCGAAACAAATGAAATTAAATGACTGTCATTTAAGTATACATACATATGTAGTTATTTAATTGATACACAACATAGACATGAGTCACTTCGATTCTCGACTCGATTGTAATCGATCGACTAAATAATCTGATTACCAAGACCAAATAATGTTCTTTGTTTTTAAGAATGTTAGAAGAAACCATCTGCGTCAGGGTTCCAAGCTCATAAGCATCCGAACTCCTTTTCCATATAAGTGGATTTTATAGATTGTCTGACTAAGTAAGTAACAAACTTTTAAATGAATGTATTTACGACTTTTCTTAACTCTCTCCTGTTTTCATGAATCAAACGATAATCTAAGCTCCTGATCAGCCTCATCAACGGGACACTCGCCGTTTAATTGCGTTTAACTTTCATGTTTGGTTCGGCTCTTAACCTACATTCTAACGGGTAGATTCGCGTAATAGCAATAACGATGGTAACATATAGTACATAGACGGATATTTATTTCGATCGTCAGATGACAGCCGCCCGAAGCGATGTAGGTAAATGAGTTTCAGACATTTAATACGAAGGGCGCTGACTGTGAAATGATTAATCGGTATTAACACAATTTTTGACTTTTAACGAGTTCCTTTGTTTGTATCTGTAGCCAGATTTGAATTCAATTATCAAAGAAAGAAACGAGATACTGCACAATGTAAAATTTTACGAAATTATTCTTTGTTTTACGACGATGGTTTTATTTTATTCCGTTGTAGGTACTTTGTTAAATATGTACTCACCTACATAAAACCGTCACAACTAGATTTAACTTTTAACTTATAGTTTATTCTTCTTCTTTTTTATTATGGCCCCATCGACAGATGCGATGATTTCGCCAATGTCAAAGAAATAAATACAGTATTCAAAAATGTCAGCAACGTTGTACGGCAGAACACGGTCAAAAGACCCCCCCCCCCCCCTCTGCTCTTCCCCTCTAGCGGATCCAAAAACGAACCGCAACTCTTGACCACACGCGGAAGTAACCGGACTCGCACCCCTAACGAATAGTTTTAAAAGATTACATATTTATTATTGGAAAAAAATGCATAATTTTCTGTGTGGTTATAAATAAATTCAATATTAATCAAAAATCGGAAGCTTACCTACTTCATGTTTAACTCAAAAATCGTCGACACGTAACGTAAGTCTGCTAAAAATAATTGGAATGATTTTCTAAATTTACTGTCAAATTTTAACATTCACATTAACCTTCACGTCACCCTATACATAATAAGTGCCTAATTCAATTTTGAAATAGCTTTTAAAACAACAGAAACCATTAATGAAGCTAAAAACATAACGTGGGAAGATGTTTACAAGTTCAAGTTTACTCAATGGATTCGTTTGTGGTGGGCGGGCGTTGTCGTCGCCGTGTAATATTATCAGTACGTTCTTTTAGAATTAGAACGAGTGGGTTTTGTGAAGGTAGGTGTAAGAAAATTCCAGTGGCACCTGGAGCGTCAGGGGTGCTAGGTTAATGCCCTTAAAGGTGCACCTTACACGATACAAATTGCACTGTCGGGTTATTCAACTACGAGTAGGTACACTAATAAAGAATAATTCACGTTCTTCATAACTCAGCAAAATCAGTCCCAGCTTCATTGCTCTTGGCTCTAGTTGGGATTCCTTCGTATGGTCGAATAATTGTTTGGTCTAACGTAACGTAATTTTTGGTCAAATGATCAATAAAATTGGTCTAGTTTCTCCAGCTGCAACTGAAAATAATTTACATAGGTAGGTTAGATTCTTTTATACACACACACATAACACACATAAATCACGTCTTTATACTTTACGGGGTAGACAGAGCCCAAGGTAACAAGACCTAAAGGCCACGCTTAGCATGATTGTGGGCGTATAGATCGAAAGTGGAATCAAAATAGTTATGGGTTGCTAGCCGCATCGCCTATAACATGATTCCTATGCCCATTCCCTCGATGGGCTTTTACCATCTGCGCGGTACTGTTAAGCAACTGGTACATTCTATGTTTTTCCTTTACTCCCAGACCAGCATGGAAGACTCTTTCGATGGTTTCAGTATAAATTCAGTTTAGACCACAGGGATCATTCGATCAAAGAATTATTCGACCGTCCGATGCCTCTATAGACTCGCTCTAGTAGTTAATTTATTCTGAGCTTCTTGTTTAAATTTTGACACAATAACGTCTTAAACGCGATCGCTTTAATAACTCTCAATTAGGTATACAGGAACATTAGCAGCGCCACTAGCGACGTGTTTAACATCATCGTTCTCTCTTAGTATTTGACAATCCTACTAATATTATAAACGTGAAAGTTTGTAAGTATGAAAGGATGGATGGATGGATATTTGTTACTCTTTCACGCCAGAACGGCTGGACAGATCTGGAAGAAATTTGGAACATAAATAGATTATAGTCTGGAATAATACGTAAGCTAATTTTTATCCTGCAAAATTGCGTAATTCCTGCGGGATAGCGATAAACGAATTCTATGCAGATGAAGTTGCGGGCAACAGCTAGTATAAAAATATTTTAGATTAGATAGAGTTTGGCCGCCATCGACCTTTTAATTGTTTTTAAGTGCTTCAACAGACATAGATTAAAAATACAGGTCCTGTTGTGTTCAGAGCACTGGCTAGGAGCCCTCGCTGATGCAAAACAAGAACCAGTGACTGACAACATATTTATGTCCACTCATTTTTGAATACTAGCTGTTGCCCGCAACTTCGTCTGCATAGAATTCGTTTATCGCTATCCCGCAGGAATAACGCAATTTTCCAGAATAAAAAGTAGCCTATGTGTTATTCCAGACTATAATCTATCTATGTTCTAAATTTCATCCAGATCTGTCCACCCGTTCTGGCGTGAAAGAGTAACAAACATCCAAACATGCTCACAAACTTTCACATTTATAATATTAGTAGGATACATTATGTAAATAACCGACGTATTATTAATTTAATCCTAGAACTATTGAACTGAAATAACAGTTTGGTCGTAGGTACATAATAATGTCGAAAAGTCATCACAACATAGTAATTTACATTGTCGCGTTATTCCCTATCGAATTGCAAATTAACGAGGAAACAATTGTGTAACAGTAGGCCAACAAACCTAGCCTCAACCTAATTAACGTTAGTTCAAATGACAAGCGTTCATCACGCGGAAGCGTGGAAGCGAACCAAGAATAACGAAACTTACGCAAACTTCACAGTTCTTCGCTCTAAAATTAAAGAGCGCATTAAAGTAGCCTACAATGACTTCGCGAATAATGTCTCCAGTAATATATCCAAAAATCCATCACAATTTTGGCAGTTCGTTGCTTCTCTTCGTTGTAGAGGTGGAATTGAACCTGTTGTAACCCGCGGTGATTCTGAATTCCAAGGTGCTGAAGCGGCCGCCGCATTTGCAGCTCATTTCAAGTCCGTGTTTCTACCCGAGCCACCAACTCTTGACCCTGAAGATGTCAGTGCTGGAGCTTGGACGGGTGGACAATCTATTGATCTTCCGCTAATAAGCGAGGATGTTGTGCGCGGCGCGGTCAAGCGGCTTAAAGCCGGCGCATCAGCTGGACCCGATGGCATTCCGGCTTTTGTTTTTAAGGGTTGCATCGATCACTTGATCGCCCCGATGCTCTTTATTTTCAATTTGGTGTTAACCACCAGTGATTATCCCAGCTCTTGGAAGATATCACGTGTAACGCCTATCCCAAAAAAAGGATCCAAGTTGATGGTAGAAAATCATCGCCCCATCGCGATTCTATGTGCGTTGGCCAAGGTTTTTGAGATGGTACTTCACGAGTGTCTACTTCCACAGTGTCAGCCATATTTTACAAGTTCCCAACATGCATTCTTGCCTAAGAGGTCCGTTTCTACCAATTTGACCGAACTGGTAAATATTGTTTCAGTGGAGTTGGATGTCCAAAAACAGGTTGATGTTGTTTACTTAGATTTTCAAAAGGCTTTTGACAGGGTGGACAACGATATCCTGCTGCAAAAGTTACATCGAATAGGATTCGCTCCCAGATTAATAAGACTGTTTGCTAGCTACCTCAGGGACAGGGAACAGTTCGTTAAGTACGGGTCGTATCTTTCGGAACCCTACCACACACGTTCTGGAGTAAGTCAGGGATCAAACTTGGGGCCGTTTCTATTCTTGATACTCATCAACGATCTTCCCACGGTGGTGCGCGACTCTACCACTCTACTGTTCGCCGACGATGTGAAATTGATCATGCCCATTAACTCCACTCTAGACTGTAAGGTTTTGCAACAGGACATTGACGCAGTGAACAAGTGGAGCATAGAGAATAAACTTTTATTTAACAGCGGTAAGTGCGAGGTGATGTCTTTTTCACGTTCGACGTCGCCTATCCTCTATGACTATACCATCGGTGGGGACGCCGTGGCTCGCGTGGAGGAGGTTCGTGACCTCGGAGTCACTTTTGACCCCTCCCTTACATTCCGGACGCACGTGCGAAATGTGACGAAGTCTGCGTATCAGAGGTTGGGATTCGTGTTGCGAAATTCTGCCCCACTTACTGCTCCGGCTACGCGAGTGCTGTACGCGGCGCTAGTTCGGAGCATTCTCGAGACGAGTGCAGTGGTCTGGAGTCCACATGAGAAAAAATATATTCTCATGTTGGAGCAAGTGCAGAAAAAGTTTCTACGCAACTTGTATAAGAAACTGCACAAATATTACCCCTTCATGTACCCAACTCGGTTCCTGCAAGGCCACCTGGGATACGATTCCCTGGAGCTACGTAGGAATGTAACCTTGTGTGGTTTTTTTCTCCGCATATTGCGTAACAAAATTGATAGCATAACTCTTCATGCAACTTTTGCCAATTTGAAAGTACCTAACGACTACATCAACAAGCGCTGTAGAGTTAGCCTCCTGTGTGGCCCGCGCGCCCGCAGCCGCCTGCGCCAGCACTCGCCTCTCCCCCGCGCGGTCGCGCTCATCAACTCCGCGCTCGCAGCAGCCCCCCAGTGCGATCTGTTTGCGACCAAGATAGCGAGGCTGGAGATGGAATGGAAGAAAGTGCTAGAAAGGATGCAGAATGTATAGGAGATGCATGTCTTTAGTCTTTAGTTTAGGTTTAGGTTAGCGTATAATTATCTAATATTAAGTATCTTATGTAACGCTATGGTGTCAACTGTCATGTTATATATTAAAAGATAAATAAATAAATAAATAAATAAATAAATAAATAAATAAATAAATAAATCACCACCCTTCTACAACAAAAATAAACACTACGGGGCTACGGCGTAATTATCAGAATACTTACTCCCATGCACACATAAATACAGACATGTACACATACCCACACCACACATAATATTGTGGTCCCATAAAATCCCGTTTTGAGTTCTCTCGTTTTGAAGTACCAGTGGGTACGGAACTGGAGGGTTAAGGACACCCAGGACGGCTGTAAAAAAGCATTTCATACGTAATTGTGCTTTAACAGGGTGCTGACATTTAACTCTTGAAAATTTATGGAAATGTTTTTCACACGTTTATGTGGACCCACGCCAGACCATAAAGCTGAAAGAAGGGTCTTATACTTAACGATAAATAATAATGTAGCGAGTTACCATTGGACCGGACAATGTATCTGTGAAAAGGTTACGTTGTAAAATCTTTCCAAGAGTACTCCTTAATTGCACATGTTTAAACGTGTGCCAATAGAATGATATACCTCCATAATACATTATCTGAAATTTGTTTATTTAGTTTTTAATTAATTAGTACTTACAAAATTGACTGAAAAGGTGCGTGACGCGCTAGTTACTTAAGCATTTTTAGATATTGAATGTTTTTTCTTTCACCCATTTTTGCCCTTGGAAATAAAATGGTTTTCATTAAGTATTGAGATCCGCAATCTGTAACGGTAATGTGCGACTGCGATTGTTAATATAAGGGCACCAGGAAACACTGCCATATCGAGATAACGTGTTCTTAAACAATCACAAGTAGTACCTTGCTATGACAAGACAAGGGTCTATTATAGGCTTTTCAACCTGAAGGAGTTGAAACTCATTACTGAAAATCCCTCATGTCACTATTTCACTGAACTCTAGATGACCAATGTCTCTGGTGGTTTATTACTACTTTGCTGCCACCAACGTAGCTTGGAATCTCAAGATCATTTTACAAATTGGGATGGACAATGATACGTGCTTAACTCGCCGACATTTTCTTTTTACTCCAATAAACCGCCAAAGAGAGGCTATTTTGGAGGATATGTAAGGCTGATTTACTGTCACTACTTTATATGTTTCCACTTTATAGATGCTGCAGATGATGATATATCATTCGCCACAGAGCAGTAACAAAACAGTAAACAGATTCTTGCGACTCAATGCTGTTGTTTGCAGGTATTTAAACCAATAATAATTTAGACAAATTTATATTTAGTCTAAGTACGTTAAAAAGCCCAGTTTCAAAAGTTAATCGTATCAAGCTTGTAAGGAACGTTGATGTTTTGATGTATTCCCGATTTGATTGAAAAAGTATGGAAAATAATACTAAATTTTATTTATCACTTTGTATTTTTTTACACCATAATAACAGAAAAACTTGTTAACAATCCACTGGAGTGGCACTCTCATTATACGATTTGAAAGCAGCTAAAAACTTGGCACACTCAAAGAAGCGTGCACGGCGGTGGCCAGAATCCTCCTCTAAGCACCCTTAAAAGGCGAGGCCACGCAATTTCTGCTCCTTGTCACCACTCGAGTGCCTTCTTCGTATTTGTATTGTAGCAGTCAATCTATAGCCGCAACAAAATATCGGAAATTGCAAAAAATGCCAAGAGCCCGCTCGCCTGCTAAGTACCTACAAAATTTAACATCTAATGGACTTTAAAAAATTCAGCGAAAGTTTAAGCGAAAATGTAAATCCAACAATAGAATTGATAAGCCCCGAAACAGTACTAAAAAATTTGTGCGATAAAAAATGTACTTTCGCATTAAATAAAAAATCTTTCCTCGCAACAATGTGAAATATTTAGAACGTGACCGAACCTTCATACCTTGTTATGAAATTGTTATGCTGAGAAGCGCGTTTAATAAAACATTTTCAACTTTGTCTTAATAAATTTACATACTACGTAAACTTTACAGGTGAAAAGTCTGATATTACTGTCGTAAACACTTTAGAAACAAGAAAAAAACGTTTTTTACAATTACGCACGAGTAGATACTTACTCTGATTGTTGCAGACTCCTCAACTAATTAAAAAGTCGCCAGCGAGATTATTTATCGCCTGACGTTAAAACTTCTTACAAAGCGGCCTATATCAAAGTAATGAAGATGAAAATAATTCAATTTAACAAGACTTTGCTTTGATTTTGCTCAATCCGGAATTAAGAAAACAAGTCGGGGTAAATATCCAGTTACCGGATTACGAATGAATGAAGCGAAATTATTTGGAAATTAAAATTGAAAGGTACAACCTGATGCCTTATTAGCATTTTGAAGTAAGTGTAATTTAATTAAAAAGCCCTTTTCGCTCTAAAATTCGAGATTATTAGTCTATTTCCAGTTTAATGTGTATTTAGGTTCAAACCACAAGGCATCACCGAATTAGGTAAGCATATATACATTATACTAGCTTTTGCCCGCGACTTCGTCGTGGAATTAGCATTTTGGGTAGGATATTTTTAGTGGCAAACATTCAATTAGAGCACAAAATATATTACCCCTCGGGTATCGTAATCTTCGTAGTAAATTTCATCCCCCTTTTCACATTCTTAAAAGATGATACCTGCAATCAAAAACTATTTTATGTTCTTCCCCGGGACCATAAATTTATATATCCGTACCAAATTTCATTTATATCGGTTGAGCGGATTAAGCGTGAAGAAGTAATCTGACAGGCGTACTTTCACATAATAATTATATAATATTAGTGTGGATTCACATAAACCTCCCCAATATTCAACTTCATATGAATGCATTTTATTAAAAGTTCCTGAAACTGGTTTACATAATTATTTAGTCTGAACATGAAGGAAACCTGAACACTGCTATAACAATGCAATGCAAGTCCCGGACATGGTCGTTGTTCTACGTAAATGAGGTCCGGAAATTTGACCACTTCCGGTTAAAATAGGCGCTTTTGTTTATGACGGCCGAAACAAACGTCCGGCAAACTTCCGCTTGAGGTAACTAATTCTACACAGATACAAAATTATATTATTGATGTCGTAATAATTGTTGAAAGCGGTAGGACACCAATATTTAATTGAATATCCATTCGCAAATTGTTATATATATATAGGTATGTAAGTTTACTAACAGTTAAGTTTAGTAACAAAAATTTGGAACGACTTACCACTACCTATAAGGGAACATATGGCTTTGTTAACGTTCAAAAAGTTGATCAAAGCTCACCTTTTGCAAACGCAAAGGCAAACTTGTCCCTTGTGAGTATTGTGTAATTTGTGTAGTTGGGTATAAATATTTTGTAAAAAGTAAGAAAAGTCCTGTATTTATTTATTTATTTAGTTTAGATCCCACTTAAAACATATAATATCTACACCATACTATTTATCTCTTTTTTAACTCATTCGCACATGCACATTACACCCTTTCACACACGCACACGCACACAAGCGCAAACAAAAACCCATACACACACACACACACACACACACACACACACACACACACACACACACACACACACACACACACACACACACACGCACGCACACACACACACACACACACACACACGTACATATGTTAAAGTTTGCACAGTTGTATTTTCTTTTTTTTTCTGCTTTTTTTTTGTATTAGTTACGGCTGCCCTTGCCAAAGGGACCGGGCTGAAAACCAGCGCTGGAAACTTAAACCAGCATTTGCTGAGAACGGTACCCATTGTCAAAGTGTAGTCCTAATTGTATTATTTTGTAATGTTTTGATTGTCACACCTGTACTTTGGCAATAAAGAGTTTTTTATTTATTTTATTATTTATTTAAGTTTAACTACTTATAAAACAAGTGTAGCCAGGACGAGACAACCTCTATAAAAAATCCAAGCGGCACCAGAGGGGGAGGGCGGGAATTCCCAAACCTGCATTGCACAGGTGCCGCGAAGAGGGAACCCCATCCCGGGGTGGTCGTGGGGCGTCGCGGTGACACCAAGTGCTCCCGTAACGCCTCACATACGACCGAATAGGGAATCCGTGTAGTTTCTAGTAATCCCGTAATCCACACCATAAAGAAGGCACATAAAACCAAAATCCTGAAGTGATACTTAAAGTTATAGAAATGTGAAGCCACTATGACTAAGTAAACAATTAGGTACCTATAATTGGAGAACTATTGGGACCGTGCGCGACGACAGCGCCACGTGATAGGCGGCCATTATGGACAATATTGTCACCGCTGTCAAACAAGAAGTAAGTAAATATTGTGAAAAATATTAATGAAATCTTGTGTTATTTTACTATATTACACAATTTTGGACAATGGTAGTCAGTAACATTATTGCCAATAATATTAAAATTGTTGTTTTCAGTGAAATTTTAGAGGTTAGGTAACTTACTTTTTTTTTCTTACGGCAAATATCCACTTATTTCTTTGGTCTCGTTTCCACCATGGTCTTGGAAATTGGTAAAATTTACAGTCGCTATTCTTCTTGGTGTTATTACAATTCACAACAACACATCTTACCAGGACCATATTTTTATCTCAAAAACGATTAGAAAATGTTTACTGCAATATGGATTTGACAGCTCAAGTCAGCGACAAAAATGACAATTTTAGCCGTAGCGAGCGCTGTGATCGTTTAGGCTACCCCCTCCACCCGCTTTGCACTCTGCCATTAGGGTTGTTTTACACGTACCACAAGACCACAACGTCCACAACCACACCACGTCGCAGCGTTAAAATGCGGCCAAGCAGTGGTTAGGTACGTGTGAATAGTGTCGCTGCAGCATTTTGCAGTTGCGTTGAGGTGTCTACAAAATGTGGTTGTCACTAGTAGTTGCGACGTGGTGTGGTTGTGGTATGTACGTGTGAAACAGCCCATAAAATATTGAAATTGACATCAATGAGCAACATTAAGTACCTACAGTTGTAGTGATTAAAGTTTTCTTATGGCATTTCGTTGAGTTGAATTCTATCCGGTTTTCAACTTTAACATGTTATTAAAGTTGTGTATACAATGCAGTTGTCAGATTAAATAGTTTCATAAATAAAAACCTTATGCAAATGTTGTTAAAGTTGAAAACTTCATGGGATTCAACGAAATGTTATGGAAAAGCTTTATTCACTAGTACACTTGTACTAGATCCAAACCTCGTCTTAATTTTGAGATCCTAATAATTGAAAGATCATAGTGAACACTTCTTATATTCTGTTTCGGTTAATCGTTCGTGACATTTCTATCCTAAAATCTATTGTCTATTGTACATTAAGACTCTTTTGTCATGTGTAAAGTATTTAAATTATGCACAATAAAAAAACAAGTTCCGATGCGCGGAAATTAAATTTAAGAGTTAAATCAATAAATTCAGAACTTCATTCCTAGATTGAAATGATCGAGAAATATGAATTGTAACAATACGAAGACGAGGGTTAGTGTAGAATTTTCAAAAATAAATTTTGCTAAAAAAATTTTTCCTACAATCTATCGACAATGGATACGAACCGCCAAGTAAGCTTTAAAACTAAATACAAATTGCCAATTAAAAAAATAATAAGTTGCAATTTTTCATAAATCTTTGAATGTCAACATGTTGTTACCCATCTCTTGAGTGACAAAGAAACCATTGAAACCTAAATTGAAAGTATTTTTTCAGCGACTTTATAACCATTTAAGACTCAGTTATTTTGCGTTTTCATCTACTTTATTTACTAACGTGTACTTTATATTCAGGATTAAAAATATTCACATATTCCCGACGTAAATCCGCGAGAGTCGTTCAAGCCACCTGCGATCTGGTAAATTCTCGTCACATTTTATCCGACATTCTGCAATAGGTATGTGTACTATACTAGAGAGAGAGAGAGAGAGAGAGAAACATTTATTTACACACATTCGATACACGTAGATATATAATAGGAAGAAGAAATACAATATACTTAGGAATAGTACGAATAAAGTAGTCTCTGCCTACCCCTGTGGGAAAGAGGCGTGACGGTATGTATGTATAGTACCGATATGGTGTAAAATGGGCCCCACTCAGCATTATGTTGCGGCAAGCCGCAATGCTGTTTTTCAGTAGGACCCAGATAAAATTAAAAAACTAAACATATAAAATACACATACACTGTGGCAACACGAACGCCAGTGGAAAACACTATACAAACAAGCTGACAAATATACGGAAGTATGTATGGCAACACTCGATCAGTTCAAATCGCATTAAACCAATTAAACCGAAACAAGTCAAGCCAAACGTTGATTTGGCTATTGCAGTGAGTTAATTATCAATTTCAATAATTTTGATATTGTAATGTATCACATAACCCTTAAACCATAAAACAAAATTACTAAGGGTGGGGTTAGACCAAACGACCGGATGCTCATTCTATCAAATTTATTGTTTACAGCAAAGATAACGGGTCACTCTCCATACAAATTTGTATGAAAAGCAAACTGTTATTTTTGCTGGACACAATCAATTTGGCAGAATGGGGATAGAATGAACATTCGCTCGTTTGGTCAACACCATTGTAAACTCGAACCTTGCAAATCATGAAGTCACCGTTCTAACAGAGTACTTCTATTTGGTTTAAATGTAGGTAACGAGAGTTTGGCACCTGCCGCATACTGGCTGCAAAGCAAAAACATCGGTTGAGTACGGATTTGTCAAAGGTAAGGACTGCACGGTGACGTCAAAAATTAAAATCGTGCAAATAATACTGCCGTCATACGGAAAAAGGACGCATCTAACATTTTTGTTGAAATTGAGTTAAGTATATATTCGAAATCAGGAAAAAAAGGCGGATCTGCCAGTATTTTTAATTTTTACTAAAAAGAACCACAACCCCTTGAAACGCACAAGCAATTAGGGCACATCTGCGACAAAACTTCAATATTCCTAAATTGAAAAAACATTTCTTATCTATACTAAGTAAAAAAGAAACAATTATGCAGAAGCGTTTTATTTATTTAAGAATTATTTACGTGGTCATAAAATGAAATGACGTATCTGCATGTTTTGAAGAAGAAAAAACGGTTCTGCAAAATATGCGCCCTTTCATCTTGGTAATAGAACTATTACTCGGGCGCAAGTGGTAGTAGCGTCTTTTCTACTTAGTAAGGTAAGCTGTGAGGGGTGAAGTGGGGATTGAGGTAGGAAACCAGTTGAATCAGTTGCGCCCAGGCTTTACGTGCCGAAATTATGAAACCATCCCATAAAATATTTTATAGTTTATTATATTATAGCAAATACTAACAATTACGATCTGACTTTGCCTAGTATTACAAATACTAACAATGAAGATCTACCTTCACCTAGTATTACAAATACTAACAATAAGGACCTGCCATTGCTTAATACTGCAAATACTAACAATTAGGATCTGTCTTTGCCTAATATTACAAATACTAACAATGAGGATCTGCCTTTGCCTAGTATTACAAATACTATCAATGAGGATCTGCCTTTGCTTAATACTGCAAATACTAACAATTAGGATCTATCTTTGCCTAATATTATAAATACTAACAATGAGGATCTGTCTTTGCCTAATATTACAAATACTAACAATGAGGACCTGACTTTGCTTAACACTGCAAATACTAACAACGAAGATCTGCCTTTGCCTAATATTACAAATAACAACAACTATGAGCTGACTTTACCTGATACTACAAATACAAAATAATGATGAGCTGACTTTACCTTATACTACAAATACAAATAACGAGGAGCTGATTTTGTCTATAGTTACAAATGAAAATAACGAAGATCTCTTAAATAACATCGATCTGGATTTTGATTCGGATGATTCAGTTTTTGATAAAGATTATGTTCCTCCACGTTTAGAGCTTCAAATGTTTTTGGAAGAATATGATAGCTCTGTGAATACCATTTCCAATTCGCAGCCGGACAAATTGATCGTTCCTGAGTCACCTTAAGTCTCGAGCGTCGAAAACACACCACAAAGTCTAACAAAGAGAGGGCAAATCAGGAAACGTAAAAAGAATATCGAGTCACTAGCACAGAGGAAACAAATGAAAGATATTGTAAATAAATAAAAACTAAAACCAGGATGTAATGTTAATGAATGTAAAAAAAAGTTATCAATTTAGTTTACAGTTAATAAGTAAATATAGTATCGTAAATTTAAATTGATACCACTGAGGTTGTGATTAAATAATATGGTTCCTATCGTATTAGTTTAAGACAGCACGTTTTTATTGATAGTCTTTATTTTTGTACGTGAAAAAGTTAAATGTTGTACGTTACAGAGGTTTGTAACTGTTACAGTTTTTTTTAATACGTAAATTTGGTCTAATAAGTTTTTATTATTTTACAAAGTGTCTAATATATAAAAATCTCGTTTGTTATCGAACTCCTCCGAGACGGCTTGACTTTCTTTTTATCTGTATTCGGTAGGTCTGAGAATAGGTCGTAGGCTATTATTCTTCGCGGACGGGGTCGCGGGCAACAGCTAGTATTCCTATAATATATTGTTTAAGGTTTGCTAGATGGTTTCAAAACTAAAAAAATGTAACTGGTGCATGTCGAAATATTCTCAACGTTCATAGAAATATAGTTCGTAAACTAAGTTGAAACGCAGCTAGTGGGTAAATACGTTATTTTTATTTAGTTTACTTAAAACTAAAATCACGTTACCACTAAGTTGGAAAGGCGTTTCATAAAATTACTAAGTTGAAAGAACGTATCTAGCCAGAAACGTCTTTTCATTGCAGTTTTTCGTATTTTGTTGTATTTTTTTTACCAAGAAGAAAAAGAAAATTAATTTTATTTATTATAATAATAAACAAATCTATAATTTGAATTTACATTAAAATAGTTCAAACATTCCTACACATTTTTGCATAAAAAAACTGTTAAATTGTTTATTTTCCTTGAGGCGGCGAATTTTTTAATTTTTTAATTACAAAACAATTTTTTTCTCCGTTTCGACTTTAGCGTAGAAACGTCCTTTTACCATATGACGGCAGAATAATGTTACTCGGAAAAATTAAGCAATGTAAAAGGGGACCTTTGTTAAATGAGTTCATTTTGTACGAAGTTAATTCGGCTTACGTAGGTATGCGTTTTGCATGAATACTGCTCAATTATATAAAATATCCTGTTTTCCTTTTTCTCTGCCGTAGGACTGAACTCGCTGGCAGCCCTTTTTCCGCGATATTATGCAGTCAATTTAAATTAGCAATTTGTTTTTGACTTGGCTTACAACGGGCTCGTTTATACCTAATAAAACAGAGCCGTAAAACGGTGACTTAGCATATCCCCTTACGTTTCCCCGACTAACATGTTACACGTAGCTGGCTTTTTACAGCCTGGAAAATCGTAACTTACACTTTTATAAGGATGTAACTTTGTACGTTGAGGATATTAAAAATAATTCGCTTCGGAATTTACGGGGGCCAGATTGCAAAGCAAAATTTAAATAGATCATATCTTTCCTAAAGTTTAATGAAATTTTATCTACATCTATATCCTAACTTTCCTACAATATGTCCAAGAACGATTAGGAAATGGCCTACATTAAGAAAACTGTAACTGTTTTTGTTTTATTATCATAGAGTATCAATATCAATACTGTAATATGCGGTTGTGGTTGTATTATATAATGTTTACATTAGAGTTTCTTCATTTCGTTTCATAAATCCCCACTCTTATTTTAATGCCTCTTATTATGCACCAGCCACATAAATAACTATTACCCATCGCTGTCTCCAAATTCAATTTAGTCTGATGACAAATTAGGTACAAACGCCTGAAGGCAATCCTAACTTGCACTTCATTTACTTAAGTAGCAATGTAGATAACATGTCGATTTAAGTCACCAAAAATAAAGCGCTCTCTCTCTCTATTCAGCGTCAAATTGTCACTTAACTTCTAAGTCGACGCCTTATCGCGCATTTCTTCTTAACTTGCAAAGTTACGTAAGTAAACCTGCTATTTTAAACTGAATTTTAAATTGAGCTTTAAAAAGTGATAAGTATTACGCAGGGCTCATTGCTCGTAAAACAGGCACCTATTGTTTTGTATTGTGGCTCCCTGTGTTTAATTGACAAAACACTAACCGAAATCAGGACAGTACCTGTGACGGATTTGTATACCGTCATAATTTTTTATTTAACTGAACATTTTAAAATGAAAATGGTTCAAAATGCGTTTTTCGACGTTGGAGTATTACTGTTGCTGGTGAAGACCAAAAATAACGGCTCATTTTTCATACAACTTTTTAAGTAAAGGGACCCGATATTTTGCTCGTCAATGTATTAATTAGTTAAAATGTGCTCTACAGCCTCTACATATAACGCCAAAGTTGATGAGCTAAAATCCTGTTCAAAGTGACTTAATTAAGATTTTTTCGTACGCTTGTTAAATAAAGATTTAGTCAATATTATACATTGAAATTATAATTAAACATTAATCATAAAAACTTTTTCATTAATTTTACTTTTTCCGTCAAATTGAGTTGAATAGAACTGCCGCCATTAAATCACAAATTAAAACATTGTTTTACTTTAAAAATTTAGACACTAGGTACTTACTCCGATGCCCCGAGCAAACAAACCTCTAATCCTTCGTCGAAAACGTAAGGGCTGTTTGTGAGAGATAATGATCGCGGTGGCTTTGCTTACATACATTGGTCACTGCTTCAATCCTTTTAAATTTAAAGCTTACGAAATAGTATATTTTTTATCGAGGGACTAAACTAAGCCAATATATACCCGAGGTGGTTAGCCACCCGAGCGACAGCGAGGGTGTCTATTTATCCGAGGGTTTATATTGGCTTTTAGTCTCGAGGTGAAAACTCTATTTTTCACTTCAATTGCGAGAAAAAATAGTCAATTTAGTACAAAAAGATTTAATCAAAAAATAAAAAATGAAAAGTTAAATGTACAATTTGAATTATTTTTAATATTGTAAATTATGGTCGGTCCGGGAATATTGACACGCGTACTCGTAGCTTGTATTTGGGAATTTTGTGAGAAGTCTGATGTCAGCTGTTGTGTTAAAAGTCGGAGATGTCGGCAAAATTTCAGACTTTTCGTCACAGATCTCATTTCGATTATTCGACTGCTGGAATTCATGTGACATATCACGCGATGTAGACGGACGTGGCTCATTTTGTGAAGTTATGTTAATGCCTGATGTAATTTGCTGGGTGATGTTGTATACTTATTTTGTATGGACTCTTCAATGTACCCTTCAGCTACTTGGTCCGACCTCCAACCACCATGTCTTTTAAGCTTTAACTATTTTCAAGTACTCTCCAGATATTACGAATTTTCGCTGTTTATTTGTCTTCGTATTAGGCAAATTTACAGCCTGTAATTTAGTATCGTTTTCGACATGTGCCAGAGTAATGTTCACCAGTTCTATCCCTCTGCATGCGCCACTTATGCCAAAAATCAAGGCGACCTGTAAATAAGTTTTTGTTAAAAATATACAAAACGTACTTGTTGCCTTTAATTGAATAATAAAAGTGTTAAAATTGTACATAAACATACCTTGGTTGCTAAATATTTTTCATTAGGAGCGTTATTTAAAAACGTTTTTACGTCCTCAGATGTAAAAACTTTCGACTTTTTTCTTTTATGTCCACTAGACAATCGTTTTAGCAATGCAATCAAATTTGCGTTTATTCCTCCAGTCCATAAAACTTTCATAGGTTTTTAAATAAATCTTTCTAGATTTCGGCGGCAAAAGCTTTCACTATCACTTGACGACATTGTGAGAATAATCAATTTATGTTAATCGTTTACGATTTACGCTCTACAACAATTCCAAAGTTTTCGCGGTATTTTTTTTTCCAACCAGACACAGATATAACAAAATCGCATCGGCGAAATGGTCCACACAAACTGAAAAAAATAGAATGGCGCCACCTTCTATGCGGAAAAAGCATAGAACTAAGTCCACGTAGACTAAGAACGTAACATTTCCGTCATGAAAATGGTCCACACACAAGCATACTTTTTTATTTTGTTTCCGCATTACAACGATCTGTGTGAAACTGTAAGTTTATTTATTGTGATTGTTAAATTATTTTTATCATCGTTTCGTGTGATAATTTTTAAATGTGGTTTAAAGAGTGGTAATGAAATTCCTTCACTTATTGAAAATTTACTTTATGCCAAAAACTAAGCAAGTACTGGCTGTTTGAGTTTATCTAAGTCACTCAAAGTAAATTAAAAAAATTATTACTTTTACTCCCTAGGGACTAAGTACTCACTTTAGCCCCGCCTCGTAAGGCTATATTGACCTACTTTTAGAGCATGAGAAGTGAAAAATACAATTCAAGTGGGTTTCGAAATTGTTTGTACATAACGACTGTTTAATTTTAATGTAGGAAAATTGTAATTTCATGAATAATTCATAAGTACAAAAATAAATTCAAATTTATTCGTAATCCCATTTTTGTTGATTAGGGCAGAAAATAACATTTCAGAGTAACGATATTTAAAAACTAAGGTACGTAAAGAAAAGAACATAATAAATACCATTCTATTGTAACAAGTTATCTTTCTAGATAAAACTAAGTATAAAAATATTTTGTTCTAACATTTTAATCCTATTATTCATCTGTTTAATAACTGGAAGTAATTAAATTCCGGACCAATCATATTTTCAAGCAAGACCTCGTTCACAAAGAATTTGCGGTTCGAACGTAAATATTAGGCGTCTATATTGGTATCAATCCCCGGATCTGTTCAATATAAAAGATGGGATAAGCAATTTGCGGGATTAATTGTTATTCGTCCGTCCATAAAACTTGAACACGAGGACGCGATGCGGCCGCCATATATCAAGCCGTAGGCTGACCGACGTTATTTGTCTTCGCAGTCGGGGCCGGATGAAAAATTGATTCAAATTGTCATACGTGGGCAATGTGGGCATTGTTAATGTTTTGGTTGCGTTAAGTACCTACTACAGTTTTATTTGCTATTTGACAAGTTAAATGGACTCTTGGCTTGTTATTTTTTTTTTTTCTACGTAAAAAGAGGTGGATGAGCTAGTTAAAGTTTATGTCCAGAGAGAGAGAGAGAGAGAGAGAGAGAGAGAGAGAGAGAGATGCTATGTAAATCATAATCTATCCTTTATAATCGTCCCGCTTCGGATCACAGATAGTTAGTTAATATAGAGGCCTCCCGTGACCTGAGGGCTGGCCAATATTTCGCTCAGCATAAGCATTGCCATATTTGCCATACAACGTGGCAATGCTGCCAGCCTTCCGGGCACCCTCCCCATTGGCGGCGATTTGGAGAAAATGTTTATCTTTAATAATAGTTTTAGCTAGGTTTAAGTAATTTTTAAGTTTTGACTGTTCTTTATCGTTAATATTCAAGTTTAATTAAGTTTAATTATCGAATAAATACGAGTAAACAAAACGGATACATACTAAATCCGTTACGCAAATTGTTAACCAACAATTGGTTCTCTGCTCGTATTATAAGATTATCTTCTCGGTTGTAGCGTCTGAATAAACAAAAGAAGTTAAAAAGAAACCTTCGCTTATATTTACCTCATCGTTAGAGATAAACGGTTTATTAGATTAAAGAAATCATTTATTGGGCCCAAGAGAGTTCCATTAATGCTTAAAAGAGATTGCTACGCTACCTTAATAAGATATTTAATTCAATTGATATTGGAATTCGGAATACAATGAATTTACTCTTTGCAGCCATACTCAGAAAATATCAATTTTATTAACTATACTTTGTTTCATAATTATGTAAGTACTACGTAGGTACAATTACACAAAAGATCCACGAATGGGTCGAAGTGTATCCGTAGGGACCCCTAGACTAAGACGTAGGTACAAACAAACAAAATTGGGAATCGATTACTCTAATGGACATTCAATTGTAGATAGGTAAATCAGAGGGCTTACTCTCTAATATTCTATAATTCAAAAATAAACTACCTACTCTCGTTATACCTCAAAGTACTCATCCTTTCAATGGGGACTATCGTTTCTTTGCTCACCAGTTGTCGCCACTGTTGACTAAGGTCCAAAGGTATAGCTGTCAAAGCCGACTTTATAAGATCGGCGCCGAAACAAAGTTTTAAATCTTGAATCTCATTAAGTTTATTAATTATAAATAATATCATATCGAATAGCTGTGCCATAATGCTGTGCAGTTCCGTTTTTTGCGGAAAAAAATCCGCTTTCAAAGCGTTCACATTCATCGCCAAATATCAATCCATATTTGCGATAATTTCACGAAGGAGATCACTTTTCAACAGGTAAAAGAAAGAAATTATAATTAATGACACGAAGCCCGCCAAAACCAGTGAAAAGTGAATGTTATTGGACCTCACGCGACACTAGCGCCTCTAGTGGCAAATTCCCACGCGATAGCCCCCATTATTAACTGTCATGCGCTTAGACTCACGGCGTGCTCCGCGTGCTAGGTACTATATTCTATCTATGACCTGCGGCCTTACCATGACGTCTTAATTTGATTCAATTCCGAATCAGTTTAGGTTCGTTTGCGTCGGATCCATACTAAAAATGACAGCTAAAACCTGAACTGAGTCGGAACTGAATCGCACTAAGACGTCATGGTATTTTGTGTATGCCGTAGAGATTTCTTCGCGATAAAACCTATCCAAATTAACTTGGCGGAAGAAAAATAATGTTCTTATAAAAATTATGTACTTTACAACGTTTTATACAAATGCGTTTAACATTAAAATTAAAATCCTATGCGTAATTAAAAAGAAAAGCTGACAGACCGGTTTCTAGCCCCTACTAAAATCGTCCTCCTATCCTTCCTCCTATAATTCGTCAAAAACGTTAGAGTTGTTTGTGAGAGATATTATTTATGATCGCGGTGGCTTTGCTTGCATATATGTTTGGTCACTGCTTCAATCCTTTTAAATTTAAATTATCAATACGCTTCTGAATAACGCTCATGATAAATACAATTCAAGTGGGTTCCGAAATTGTTTGTACATAACGACTTTATAATTTCAAAGTAGGAAAATTGTAATCTCCTGAATAATTCACAAAATAAGTTCAAATTTACTCGTAATCCCATTTTTGTTGTTTAAGGCAGAAAATAATATTTCAGAGTAACGATATTTAAAAAATAAGTAAGTACGGAAAATACTGGCATACTAGGAAATGACATATTTATACCACTCTATTAAAGAGGTTGGTGCGATGAATGGAAATACAGGGGTGTGATTCTCTAAAAGGAATTTTCCCGCGAAGCTATCGCTGCCCTTGGAATACAATCATAACTTGACTCGTTCTCTGGCAAGCATTATCCGGAGTCAGGAGTCTTATGTTGTTGGTCGTCTATAACCAGTTGACTCGGGACTCCGTATAGAACCTACGAGAGAACGGTCAAATTATGATTGCATAACTTCGTGGGCAAGTTTTTTCAAGAAAAGCACACCCCAGGTTAGGTAACCACGACTGCGAAGTTTAGTATGAGTATGCAAACATCTACACAATTTGTCATACTATTTCCTATTTGACCAGTGCTTACCCGACTGGGATTTAAGGTAACTATTTTGGTAGGTATAGATCGAAGCGATGTAAATCCTGTTTTGCAGCAACGCTTTGGGCGAAATTTTCACAAAATTTGATGCTTGCACTAGGCAAACACTTTGCCGTATTCCCGTGTCCCGCGTCTTTTTTGAGGTTGTGAAAGTATAGCGAAGTGGAGTGCGTCATCCAGAACATAGAAATAAATTTTATATAATATAATAGTGTAATTTAAGATATTTAATAACCCACTCCTTTCGGAGTAAAGTATAATAGTTGATAGTAGCAAATCAACAGGTATATAGGTAGGTATCGAGATGGTAGTGCCAAGTTTTCGGACGGTGAAAAGAAAAGTTGCTAGTTACTTATACAAGTACTCTGGCGGTTTTAGCCTACTAAGGCGAAAACAGTTGAGTCGCCCGACGACGACTTTTCCTGGACCCAAATACCTACTAAAGTTTCTTAGTTAACAGAAAAACTATTCTCATTATTCTAGTTAGATTCGTCAGGAATGAGTAACGTTTTTGTGGCAATTTGTCTTGGTGAATAGAGTCAAACATAAACCATAGCCTTTACTCGCTCGTTAACTTTGCCTGTTCGTATTTGGGGTTTCGTAGGTAGTTGTCTTTGTATGTTTAAATTTTAAATTAATTTCATACTCTTTATGATGTTCATATATTTTACACCACCTATACACGATTACCTATACCAGGCTGATTGGTACAGATAGGTAAGAGTTAGGTAAGTATAAGTATATTTTATAAGTAACTATTGAGGCGAATGGGGTTCTCTACGCGCTACTGACCTTGAGCCTTGGGATATATGATATATAGGGATGTTTTTCACACCTTGTGCACTCTATAAATCAGGGACTCGTGAAAAAGATGCTTAGAAACATTAATGAACTCAACACGTCGCCACCCAAATTCTATCTTGCTCTTACTGGTAAAGCTTGTAAGAGGGTATACAGGGTGTCCCAGAAACCGACGATAACCCGTTAAAGGCTGATAGACCTACTAATTACCTGTCAGAATATCATATTTTAGGTTTAGTAAAAATCTTTTAGTTTTCGAGATATGGTCATTTTTGCAAAAATCACGATTTTTCTCCCTCAGTTGAGTTTTTCGTCTGCCACACCCTCAAATGACCGAATTTAGTTAATCTGATTACTGATCAATATTGCAAAATACATGGGCTTTTAAACGTGATATTATTTTCTTTTATTATTTATTCAAACTTGGATGAAAAACGACTTAAGAAACAGTTTTCAGATATTTTACTGTTTCATCCCGTAACTTTGGTCCTCCATGGTATAAAAAAAATAACTACGCTAAAGTGGCACTGGCTATTAAAAACATGTCTAGCTAATGTAGTTTACAAAATGGTATAACACTTACTTATTTGTTTAATAATTTCAAATTTACTGCTATTTCATTACAGAAGAAGCTCAAAGAAAATTGAAGTCACTACCAACTACAAATTAAAATAAAATGAAATATTTTTAGCAACCCAATTTTACACAGCCATTTGACAAAAACAAAGCAAATTCGATTTTCAAATTCGAATTTAAAAATTTCAAACTTTATTCGAAATTTGAATTCAACTTTACCAGCCTTATAAAAACAATTATTTTGCCGTCCTCAGACTAAATGGCTGCTCACTTGATTAGCTTCTTCAGTAATGAAATAGCAATAAATTTGAAATTATTGAACAAATAAGTAAGTGTTATACCATTTTGTAATCTACATTAGCTAGGCATATTTTTAGTATCCAGTGCCACTTTAGCGAAGTTATTTTTTTTATACCATGGAGGACCGAAGTTACGGGATGAAACAGTAAAATATCTGAAAACTGTCTCTTAGGTCGTTTTTCATCCAAGCTTGACTAAATATTAAAATAAAATAATACCACGTTTAAAAGCCTATGTTTTCAGCAATATTTATCAGTAATCAGATTTACTAAATTCGGTCATTTGAGGCTGTGGCAGACGAAAAACTCAACTGAGGAAGAAAAATCTAGATTTTTGCAAAAATGACAATATCTCGAAAACTAAAAGATTTTTACTAAACCTAAAATGTGATATTTTGGTAGGTAATTAGTAGGTCTATCAGCCCTCAACGGGTTATCGTCGGTTTCTGGGACACCCTGTATATATTATCATATAGCTCGTGGCGCCCATCGTTTACCTAGGGGGCCGTCCATTAACCACGTGATCTTTTTTTAAGCATTTTTGAACCCCCCCTCCCCCTTGGTGATACATGGTGAGGTTTAAGACTACCCCCCCCCCCCCCCCCCCACCACCCATCCAACATCACGTGTATTTTTCGTATCTACAAAAAATCTAAAATTTTTTAGAACTAGAATTGTCTTGCGCGCGCAAGCGCGCTTGTTGAATTTATATATTAATTTGGTATCGTTTATGTCATGATATGTTTTTGTGTCATTTTGCTATAATACATGTAACTGTAATTTAAAAATCGCGCGTTTGAAAAAATAATGAAAAAATAAATACACGTGATATCTTACTACACCCCCCTCCCCCCTTGTGACATTTCGTTTTTTTTTGTCAAACCCCTCCCCCCCCCCCCTTTCAAGCCTCACGTGATTAATGGACGGCCCCTAGTATGGACACTTTTACAGAATGTACAAGATACAGCGAATTATTTACTGACCTATAAGTAGGTATCTCTACGTTTTATTCCATTTAAAGAAAGACAGCATGCCTCGCCATATTTTGCTTCCGACACCAAAATAAGCTCATTAATTTGTGAAAGAACCAGAGCGAAAAAAGTTAAGCGTTTTCCTCATTGGAAAGGCCGTCCATCAGTCAGTTGAAAATAAAATAAAATAAGGATGAACTCCGTTTCTTTGAAAATGACCCGCAAAGATCTTCAAACCCAGTTACTTGGTAGGTATACCTACTTACCTACTTATTTACGTAACTGCTTCTAATAATATAAAACTTACATCTAAATATCTAAAACAATATATAGAAATAGAATAAGTACCTATGTATCTACTAAGTAAATAGGCATCCAAGTCACGGTGTAGTAATTGAAGTCAATTACCTACTAAACAAAAAGCCAACCCTGCCGCAGCAACATGCTGAGAGTGTGGCCCTTTTGACACTTTCGGCACATAAGTTACTTAGTTTTATTATTATTATTTTATTTTCTTTATGTGTCGTTTTGTGTCAATAAACTTTTTTTTTCTTTCTTTCTTTCTTTTTTCAAAGAACCCGCAGTAGGTACAAAATAAATCACCAGTAGGTAGGAAGGTCAAGGTGGTGGCCAGCCCCAACCTTTGAGAAAGTAAGTAGATAGGTAAAGTAGTTAGACCAAAGTAGGTACCTATAAAAACATTTTGACAGCCATACTGGAAAAAAACCTGAAAAATGTTTACACAGGGGTGTTCGTTCAGACAGTGTAACCCTCGCATAATCTGAAGTATTCCGGATTCATTTTGAGATTTAGCGTATATATTACGTTGTTGGCAGACACAAATCACGTCTATATCCCCTACGGGGTAGACAGCCTGAGGCAACAAGATCCCAAGGCCACGTTTAGCACGACTGTAGACGTACAGGTGGAAAGGAGAATCAAAATAGTCATGGATTGCTAGCCGCATCGCCTATGACATGGTTCCTAAGAATTCCACCCATTCCCTCGATGGGTTTTTACCATCTGCGCGGGACGAGAAGCAACTAATACATTCTATGTTTTTTCTTTGCTTCCAGACCAGCATGGAAGCAATTTTATTACTGTGCTGTAGCCTGTAATAGGCACCTAAAGTACAGTCGTCATGCAGATACTTCGGAACTCTTTAAGTGACCAAAAATTTCTGAACACGCACTTACGCGGTTGACAAAACGTTCTTTCAGCCTATTTATTTATTTCAGCTCCGACGTGTCTGATGTCGATTATATATGTGTATACACACAGGTTGGATGGACAAAAAATGCTTCCTTCCTGATCCCAAAAACATATTCTACGAGGTCCTCCATGTCAGAGCAGCGGCCGCCTTGAAATGAGTTTCACACCGGCCCTGCGAAATGTCCAACCAAGGTACGTTAGTTTTTTTAGAATTTTTGATTTTGTACGCCTACGCAATTCTAAAATACGTTTAATTTTTTCATCATACGTTGTCAAGTCGTCTGAGTTAAATTAATGCAATATTAATTCGTTGTGCCTACGTGAAAACTTTTTTGTGTAAAGTCGAATTGGTAATTTATATCTTAGATAGGATAGTAAAATTAAAGCAGGGCTGAAATGTGAAGAAAACCTTATCAAGTTCATTTTAAAGCACTTAAGTAGGTACTTACATAAGTAAATGGAAAACAAAGCAACCTCTCAACCAAAAGTATTCTTTCAACTTTAATCAGGAATTCAAATTAATCAAGCAAAGTTAGGAAAATCAAACTTGAAAGTGGATTAAGTGAGTCGTCTTACACTGTATCGGTTCAGGCGATGCCAAGTTGCCAGCTTTGCCAGTCAATTTGAGGCGAGATTGCGCATCGCTAACTTTATGGGTAAATTGTCGCGTCTGCATGGATAATTTGGAAGAGAAATGACGTGAACGTTGCAGATACGCGAGTAATACATGGCCATGGCCAATATATTGAAATTGACGTGAGCAGCTGTGCTACTCTCGTGTTCTAGACACTAAATACACTATTCCGAACTGCAGTGCGGTGCAATGGGAAATTTGACAGAGCTTGTAGCTATTTACCTGTTCGTATCGTATGTGATGTAAACACAGATTGTTTAATACCTACTACACTATTGGCATATACGGTATAAGCTCTGCGTAGAATTTATACCTAAGAGGTTGGTTAACATTTGGTTTTTTACGTAACACCTTGCTATTGGGTAGGTAGGTACTCTGCCTACTAAGTCCTTATTATATAAACGTGACAGGCGAAAAGTGTCTATGACTATTCAAAATACATTGCCGGCTTGAGAAGTTCCGTGTTGAAATGGGTTTCACGTCGTCACCTACGAAATGTGTACCTGTCACGCTCGTGAAATAGAGGCCAGGACTATGCAAATGTCGACTCTTTATTTTTTCTACATACATACATAAGTCACGTCTTCATTCGTTACGTATTAGACAGAGCCTAAGGTAACAAAACCTAAAGGCCACGTTTTAGCATGGTTATGCGTGGAAAGGGGAATCAAATAGTGATAGATTGTTAGCCTCATGGCCTAATACAATTCCTACGATTTTCACTCATTCCCTCTATGGGTTTTTAGGTTTTTACCGTCTACGCGGGAAGAGAAGCATCTAGTACATTCCATATATGTTTTTTTAGTCCCAGACCTAGGGTTTTTCTTAATTTTCTACGTAATTTAAGCCTAGCATGAAATTCTGACTAGAAGCATAGGTCCCTAACACATGCGACCATGAATTAAGTAGGTATGCATAGTTTAAATATTCAAGCACGCTATAGACGTAGGTATAGGTGTACATACGTAAGTAACTAGGTGGTCGGTTGTTGGAGGTTGTTGGTTGTTATTTACCAACTATAGTACATTGTTGTAGAGGCTGGAAAGTGAGCTATAGATGGACGAGTGAGTTCGAGGGCCGAGCCGCAGGTGAGGCCCTCGAAGAGAGACGAGTCCATCTATTGCACTTTTGGCCGAGACATTACATAGTGCTTTTCACGACTACTGCGAGGAAATAAATCAATTTACGTCAGACGTGGCTGTATGGACCTAGTTTCCTTTGCCTCTCCCTGATGGGATAAACCTTTAAACATTTTTATATGAAGCACACGACGTGTTCTGATTGGTCGATTTTGTGTAATAGCATCACAAATTGTGTTCTGATTGGTGGAATCAGGGATCAGCATGTCGATGTGATTGGGCGACTAAACTTGGTATTTGAAACTGTCCAACAATGTTATTGTTGGCCTGTTTGAATTCATAGTTGGCCTGTTCATTCAACCTACAACTATACTTTGTTTTGGGGCCCCATTACTGACCATCTTTTGCCACATTTCCGAGCAGTAGCGTGAAAATACTTATGAGGTACCGATCTAGGTCAGTATAATTTATTTTTCATCCCACCTATTCGAAAATCGACGATTGGTTCGCATATAAGTGCGAGTAAAGTAGTCTTTTCTCCATTACACTTTCACAGAGGGCAGAAATGAGATTTGAATTTGGAACATGAATTATTGGTGTTCCGCGAGTTCCGCGACACGACCAAAGAGGTCGAACGCTGATATTGTATGAATAAAGTTACTGGCAGGCAAAGGTTGGATTGAATGACGCGTCGTTGTGCGCTATCTGAATTTAAAAAAAAAGTAAAAAGGCGCGAACGTCCACCAAAACGAAACGGAAATCACGTCCGATCTTTGATTCAGTATTATAAATTATTTGAAGCAAAAAATGAGTTCATCAAGCAGTGAAAGTAGAAGTTGTACACCTGAATGTGTTAAAAATGATGCCCAAAATGTGATACACAATCTTCTACCGACTAAATCGCGGGAAAAATATTTTTTCTTATAGGGGGAAATGATTTTTCCTTGGGTGAATTACTCCGAATCCCTCGCTACGTTCACGATTCTACTTTAGAATCCCTCGCTGCGCTCGGGATTCTACTCTAAAATCGCTCGCTTCGCTCTGGATTCGAAATAGCACCCTCGTCGTAAAAATATCATCTTGCTCCCTTGTGATACAATCTACTATTGTAAGTACTGTTTCTTCTAGTAATGCTGATTTCGTGACGATAAGTCAACTGTGACAATTCAAATAAAAACAGGCGCTGGGTTAATTATGTACAATGTAAGTACACTCACAGTAAACGATAGAAATCGCGGTTGTATTTAATTGGTAATAATTTAATTATTTTATTATTTATTACGTTTACCACTGTTCCTTCAGATGACGATTTAATCAGTCAACTGTGAGTAGGGTATTTAATCCTGGGATGTATACTTATACCGGGATTCCGGGATCCCGATCCTTTTTCAGTACAAACCAATCCCGGGATTGAATGCCCTAACTGTGAGTGAACTAAGGAAGCATTAAAGAAAAGAGGTGTTGTTGATATTTATCTCAAAGACGGCCTCCCGAAATCTTGTCTTGTATTTACGTCATCAGAAAGGGTTGAGAGCTTACAGAAAGACCTATTTCAACATTCATGTATCTCCGTATCTCCATAGTCCTAAGCTAGCCTATTTATCTCGCAAGATACATCTCCATTGTGAAACGCGATTTAAACACGCACGTTTACCCCCGCCCGCCACAATGTTGTGTATTACGTCGGCACTCACGCTGTGTTCGTGTTTAATTTAATATCGTTACCAGAAAACAGGTAGGTATTAAAGACAAATATTTGTCTTAAGAGTCGTTACATTACCTAGTATAGCGTCACATGACATTATTTATATTCTATATCGTCGGGGATAGTGCAATACCACGTAACTAGCACTGGTATAAATATTGCGTATCTATACTTCATTTAATGTAGAATCAGAAACCACAACAATAGTACATTGTTGTAGAGGCTGGAAAGTGAGCAATAGATGGACGAGTGAGTTCGAGGGCCGAGCCACGGGCGAGGCCCTCGAAGAGAGACGAGCCCATCTATTGCACTTTTGACCGAGACATTACATATCTAGTGCTTTTCACGACTACTGCGAAGAAATAAAAAACATGAGCGTAAATACAACAGTAACGTTTCACTCTCCCGCCATATTTTACTTTAAAAAAAAAACGAGAGCGCTCTAGTGGCCAGTCACGCAAAGGCTTTTTTTGTTATGTTATTTTATTAAGCAAAGCGCTTCGAAGTGCTTATTAAACACAACCATAATCGCTTATAGTTTTAATATGACGTGACAAGGACGGACTGACGACTCTGACTTTAAGACAGGACTTAAACATTAAAGACAAAACAATTTACGTCAGCTGTGGCTGTATGGACCTAGTTTCCTTTGCCTCTCCCTGATGGGATAAACCTTGAAAAAATGTAATATGCAGCACACGACGTGTTCTGATTGGTCGATTTTGTGTAATAGCATCACAAATTGTGTTCTGATTGGTGGAATCTGGCATCAGCATGCCGATGTGATTGGACGACTTTGGTCTTTGAAACTGTCCAACAATGTTATTGTTGGCCTGTTCATTCAACCTACAACTATACTTTGTTTTGGGGCCCCATTACTGACCATCTTTTGCCACATTTCCGAGCAGTGCCGTGAAAAAATGGTTTTAATGACACTTTATTTTCGGGTCGTTTACAATTACAATAATTACTCTAGTACAAATTGAAAAGACACTTTTCGAGCCGCAATAGGTATAATGTGTCACATTCTAAATTAAATGAATTAACTATACACAACATCCATACTGCAAAACAAAGTAACTAGCACTAGTAAATACTGCGTATCTAGACAACCCAACTATAAACCGGTTTGATCCGGTATATTCTAATCAAGATTGTACGTTCGTTGGCGGGAAATCTTAATTTGGCTACTTTTGTTTGATACGCGGTATTAACCAATGCAAGTTACGCGGATTTTCCCTATGGGTGTTGTACAGATACTCAGTATTTATATACCAGTGCTAGTAACGCGGTATTGCACTATCCCCGACGATTATAGTTACAATCGTTCAAAATTTGACTTAACACGGGCCCAGCTCCATTCATATAATTCTATTTAATACCTTATTGTAGGATATTCGAATATATATACATATTAAAGGGATATAAATGCCAGGATTAAATGAAACAACCCGTAGATTAAAATGTTAAGAGTATAATATAAAATACTTTTACCAACTGAGACATAATCCTAGGGAATCTACAGCGATATTTACATCAAAACTGATCAAACTATTGAGCGAGTAACGATCGATATCACCGTGTATTATATTAAAATTTATATACTCACTAACAATAATCTCGACTCATTATTCGCCCAAATAGATTTAAGAACGCGATCAAACCGGCGACGGGTGAGTTCCGTAAACAATTTCATTGTCCTAGAATTCTATTACTTTGTGATATAATGACAACGATAACTAACACTGCTTTAATACGATACACACTTAAAAACGGCTCCAGTTCAACATATCCGTACTCAAAATGCTATGGAATAAACAGTACACACCTATGAAATAGCTATACCGCCATGAAGGCGATTCGAGGGGCTGGGAGAGTCCACTTGCTTATCGGAAAAATAATATAATTAATTGTGCTTTCACTTTCCAAAGAACCAGAGGTCAGCGGGAGGCGGGGGGAAACTTCTCCGTCTCGCCCGCGCTAGGGGTTCTCTGACACGGACGACTTTTTAATCTATTCCAGTCACAGTCAGATGTAGAGAATGAATCATGAGGTTTATAAATTTTAGCAATAATTTCAGGATGTTTTACTATATCTGGTGTGTCAAGGCTACATGTATCTCGCGTAACATAATTTTGATAAAACGGAGGTTACAGTTTTTTCAGTACTTCGGAGGAATTAAAAACACAGCAAAAAAATAGTAAAATAGATTTGCGATAAGATGATGAAGGTTTTAATTGTTTTTTTTTTTCTACACGTTTTTCTCAATTGTTTTGTATATTTATTGAGAAATGAGTCGGTATATTAATTTAAAAATATTTAAATTGATGGGATGATAAAACAATCGTAAAAATAGGTAAATCCTGTTACGCGTAACTCACGTAACTTAAGATAACTGACATAAGCCTAACACGGCAGATATAATAACTTCACTAAACAAGGTTAGTCCTTACATCGCAATCAAGTAATACTAATCAATCGCCCGTGTAAGAACACCCCAACAAGGTAAAGCCATGTTCTCATGGAGCGATTCAGCCACTCAACTTTTAGTTTATCGAGAAAAATCGAAAACTAATCGCTTTCTCACACTCGCAGCACAGATTATCTGAAAGGGCAGAGTCGCAGCAAAAATGTGTCCAGCAAGACTCAACTCGCACGGGGACGTCATAAAATTAAAACTACTACTCGCATACATTTCAAACTTGACAGGAATCGACTTCTCGCTATTCAATAAAAATTGAGCATCTTTTATTGAAAATATGTTCTCATGATACGATTGCCAATCGATTTAATAACCGATCGAAGTCGAATAATCAAAATCGCCTCGCGAGAACCCGAATCGAGCCGAGCGCTCGCCAGCGAGCCGCAGTCGTAACAGTGAAGATCCCGGGACCGTACGGGGCTCTACGGAACTAGCTTCACACGTACTCGCTCGAACCTCGTCACAGTATCCGTTCGGTCACAGCCAGTTAGCTGCGAGTAACCCAGTCGGTGCGAGATGTGGTCAGCCACGCCGCAAGCGGCACTGCTGGCTCCGAACGGCGGCCGAAGCGCAGCTCAATCGTCGTGCAATCGCGGTTCAGGGAAGCCGCGGGCGCTGAGCGGGTCAGGCGCGGGCGAGGCGTGCGGCGCGGGGGACGCGGCCGGCGACGCGGCGGGGGACGCGCTGCCCAGCGGGGACGGCAGCGTCGCGTACACCGTGGGCCGCGGCGGCTGGTACGACGGCGCGTACGAGTCGCTCCGCGGGTTGTAGAAGGGCGAGTCGTCCGCGCTCGGGTCGAGGTTCGGCGAGAAAGGCGTGGCGGCGCCGCACGAGGGCGCGTCGTCGCTGGGCCGGTAGGCGGGCGCCACCGGCGCGTACACGGGCCGCCGCGCCGGCGACGCCTCCGGCCGGTGGTGGGACGACGGCGCGTGCGCGTCTGACCAGCACGCCTGCAACGAACGAAACGATCACGTGTTTTTTAATTATTCTTTCCCGATTGTGCCCTACAGTCCGCGAGCTCTCAGAATGCCATTTAAATTTCGGGTACCATCGGCCGACGTAAGTGAGCGAGACGGCGAGACAAACCCGAATGGCATTCTAAGAGCACACGGTCTGTTCAAAACTTTCGTTCCTTAAATTATAAAGTATTAGCAGTCTTGCTTTTATTGGGACTACTATCTCATTTTGCTAGAACATCTGTCAGTTCTTACGCTCTTGGCTGTTCTTTCACATTAAAACTGATGAATCTTAAATGACTACTTAATTATCTCGAAATTCCCACGCGATCGTGACTTGTGCATGCAATATCTAAAATCTCAACTGCCGACTCATTTAAGCGGTCGGTCTATAGCTAGAAACATGAATTTTGGCATGGATAACGTAAATCAAAACCACAATGCGACTTATGCAAATTCTCATTGAGTTTTTGTAGGATGGAAATTAAGTAAAATAACAACAAAAATCCTGGTTAAAAACAAGAATGTCTTCATACCTTGCTGGGAGTGAAGTCCCCTTTGACGTACAACTGGATTGGGCGGCGGAAACCCTTGCTCGCGTGCTGTGGCACCCCAAGCACGCGGCACTTACTGAACCCCACTTCTGGGGACAGTAAAAACTCGCGAAACTTGTTCGGGAAAAGCTCGATCGAGTTGAAGTTCTCGTAGATCGTTGGCTGTAAACATACAGAAAAATACTTTAAATTTTTGACTGCAATTCAATTATTTAGTATTACGCAATACACATTTATATGCGTTTTAGTAACTTTCGCCCTGTGCCGCTGTGGCATTTGCACGCAAATAAGCATATGAGGGGCAAGAGCTTTGCTTACTTTTGTTGACAATGCGCGAGAACGGCTAAAGAGTAAAAGTACTAAAATTTAACATATGCTAACTCGAAAGGCGCGAAATCATAAACCCAACGAACATGTAGCTATCTAAAATAACATTTCATATTGACAGAGGTACGAGTGTGTTTTTTAATACGTTTCCTGCACACTACCTAAGTTTCATATCCATGGTACTCTCTAGTGGTTTGACTTATGGCCTCTCAAGTAGAGGGTCGCGGGATTCCTGACTAAACCTCTGAAGTTTTCAGAATGTATGTGCGAAATTACATTTAAAATTTACCATAAACTTTGCGGCGAAAGAAAACATCTTGAGGAAACCAACCACATCTACTATGCAATTCAATGGTGTCAACTTCCCAATCCGCACTGAGCTCGCGTGGAAACCGTGGCCCACTCTCCCATTATGAAAGGAGGCTCGTGCCCAGCAGTAACCGCAGTGACAGCACCGCTGGAGATGAACAGCAGGGACAAAGGGCTCGAAGTAGGGACTTCTATGCAACGAGATCCTGTGCTCAGGTTTCAAGGTCTTGCCAGCTGTAACCAACTGAGATCTCTTTCTCGACCGACCGTCTCCAGTCGTTCGAGGTGGTCTTAGCTTCCTACTACCAGAAGCTTGTCATTTTAGAATTTGCTTGGAGATAGCATTTGCTTGGAGATGGGTTTCGGGTCTCCGCAACACGTGTCCAATATCTATGACAATTGGCTTTTGAAATTATGATGAACTATGCTATGCTTACCGTTAAACGCTTCTTCTTCTTATAGCTAGCCCAGTTCTGCGCTTCGATGACAAGCTTGCCCCCAGGGCGCAGGTCAGCGAACATGCGGCGGAAGGCGCGCTTGAGGCCTGCGTCGCCCCAATTGAGGTGCAGCCACTTGGTGGTCGACAGGCACAGGATCAGGTCGAACTGCGGGCAGTCGCCGGACCCCACCGGCATGTCTTCGGGAGGCACGAAGTTACCCTGCGAATTTATGATCAAATTATACATTCAGTCAATTATTTTATAGCATTACAATTAGTTACATGCATGTTTCGGAGCAAAGAAAAAGTACCAATTACTTCTCTTCTCGAGTAAATGGTAAAAGCCCATCAAGGCAATGGGCAAAATCTTAGGAATCATGTTATAGGCGATGCGGCTAGCAACCCATCATTGTTTTGTTTCCCATTCCACCCACGCGCTCGCAATCAAGCTAAACGTGGCATTAAGATCTTTGTTACGCTGGGCTCTGTCTACCCCGTAAGGTATAAAGACGTGATTGAATATGTTATGTAAATTTTAATAAATCTGTAGGAATATAATTATTAATGGATCAGAGTTCAATTAATGAGATATAGATTCTTATAAGTCTAATGAACAAAATATCAGCTCTTGTTTCTTACCTGCTTAAATTTAACATTATGCGGGAAGGCTGGCGGCGTGGGCTCCGCAGGGTTGTACAGCGGGCCGTAAAGCATCGACATCGACATCGGGAAGTAGCACTGCCCCGTCTCCTGCTTCACAACCGCCTTTCTATTCTTGCGCGGCCTCCGCAATTTCCTCGCGGGCAGCTTCTTCGAGTCATCGCCCTGTTTTTGGGTTGTTGTGCTACAATCCTCACACTTCTCCTCTGTGCATTTATCGCAGTCACCTTTTTTATCTTCTTCCACTTCCGGTTTCTTATCGACTTCCGTCTTCGGCTCCGCGGGAATGGGTACGAATGAACGCAGGTTTTTCCTAGCTCTACCTGGAATGTAGAAATGTACACAGTTGAAATAATAGTATTAAATTAGATCTACATACATTAATCCATAGCCTTAGTACCTCTACGTCTATGACGACACATTGATTCGTTGCTCAATATCACGTCACAAAGAGGTATTCTTGCGCAATACTCATAGATACTAAGAACTAGCTTCTGCCCGTGTAGAATTAGACTTAAAAACTGATGTTGATTGTATATATTCTACTTCCTACTTATATTATAAAGAAAGTTTGTAAGTATGGATGGATGGATGGATGTTTGTTACTCTTTCACTGGATCTGGATGAAATTTGGAACATATATAGATTATAGTCTGGAATAACACATAAGCTACATTTTATCCTGGAAAATTGCGTAATTCCTGCGGAATAGCGATAAACGAATTCTATGCAGACGTAGTTGCGGGCAACAGCTAGTTCTGTAATAATTATTAACGACGCGCGTCTAGGCAACTACGACCTTTGACATGTTTCTCACTATCCCGCGGGAGGTATGCAATTTTCCGGGATAAAAAGTAGCCTATGTTTTAACCCAATCCGCACTGGGCGCGCGTGGGAACTATAGCCCAAACCCTCCAATACACGGAGGAGGCCTATGCCCTGAGGCACGCCGAATTACGCGACAATTTAATGATAAAAACAACATTAACAAAAAAAATGAAATTGTAGCGAATTTGGAATAAAAAGGCTATATTATTATTATTATTATGTTTTAATCTAGAGTACCAGCTATCTCCGTTCCATATTTTATGCAAATCCGTCTAGTTGTTTCAGTGTCAAGAAGGAATAAAGATACACACTCACATTGTCACATCCATCCATCCACAAATTTTCGCATTTATAATATTAGTAGGATAGAGTGAAAATTACATATTTATTTTATTTGGAAAAAAACATGACACAGACAAGATATCTTTTTCGACTTCAATAGATGTTTAATCAAGTATGTCAGACGTCAGACATGATCAGAATAAGCTAAAAACTCACAAAATATTCAATATTTTGCAATACACCCAGTCTCACCACAAGTAAATAAAAACTGTGAATCCACTCACACTTCAGGACCTTGAAGAGTCAGCAGATTGAAAATAATGAAAAGCATTCTAAAATGAAAACTTGAGTTCTGATACACAATGAATCTGGTATTTCACAACAAAGTTATACTCTGAAAAAAAACTTACCAATTAAAATCGGGTCAATGTCTATTCCAACGACAGACCTAGCACCCAAAGTTCGGGCAACAGCAATTGAGATATGGCCAACATTACAGCCAATGTCCAAGACATCCTTATTGTGGAAAAGATGCCTGTGCATCTCAAATACTTGCAGACGAACATCCATTTGTGCATTCAGGTTGCGGTATCCATAATACCTGGAAGATTGAGCAAATTTCAAATTGATAACACATTTTTTTTTTGCATACTATGTTACGTTAACATTTTTAACACAAACAGAACAAAATTTACTATGTTCTTAATAAGGATTACATGTCTTACAACACTAGCAAAAACATCACTAAAATAAATTTCCCACAATACTAGGCATGAAGCATATTTAATGGTGTAATATAATTTAATTGACCTCCTTGTAACTGATTTTAACAACATAAATCTCAAGTAAATGTAAATATAAGGACTTACCTATCATAGTTTCCATACTGATATTTCGAGTTTTTAGCATGAAATGTAGGCAACTTTAGTTCACCTTCAGTCTTACTCTGTTTGTGAGGCGAGATGGGGCGTTCCGGGGGAGCCTTGCGGGGCTGCGGCCGCGCGCGCATCCATGAACCTGGCTGCGGCACTACAGGGCTCACTATCTTATCCAAAGAATCCATCCGACGCAGCTTCTTACAATCTTTGCCTTTCTGGCCATTCTCACTCTCACTACAAGATCTCTTTCTTGACTTAGATGTGGATGGCTCCGGTGGAAGCGGCTCTTTAATACCTTCTGGGTTCTCAACTTTAACCTTAACATCGACTTGAGCATTGTCTACATTCTCAGTGGTCCGTCGCCTCAATCTAGGTTTTTTACGAGGCCTACGCTGTTGCATTTCAAGACGCTTCTCATACTCGTCATTATCCAATGGCTCCATGAGATTCAGAGGATCTCTGATATTAGGCGGAATAATAACATCTATTTTGGCTTTGTGCCGAGGTGGTGTAGGCAGTGGAGATGATTCAGGAGTGACTGCATTCATTGCCCTGTTTATATCTTCATCTTGCAGACTATTCAGATTCAGAGGATCAGATATGTTACCTCCTAGCAGAAACTTAGTAGGTGGAATGAATGCCTCTTTGCGAGGTCTATTGTATGGAAGAAAGAACTTTGATATGGTAGGGAAACTTTGTGCTCTTTTCCTGCCTTGTTTAAATTTTGTGCCAGCGTAGTGTACTCTACGCACTGCGCTCCGATCGGAGTTGTCTTTAGAGGGCACATGGCCCTTCTTACCATGTCGGAATTTTTTCTTCCCCTTTTTACCGACACCAGCAGGGGTATCTCCATCTTTTACAATGTTAGTGTCGGAAACAGACTGGTTCGCAGAAATATTCACTGAGGACTCTGTGGTATCCACGGCTTCACTTTCCGATATTTCACCAGCCGGTTCATTTTCCGCGCTCTCAACTTCACATTCGCTCTCAAGAGCAACAGTACTTTCTTTATTACTATCCATCGCACGTTAACGGAAATTAATCATCAACTTACATGTTAAAATAGAGATATATCAAAACTTAAATTTACCGCCATTGGGGTTCTCTGCAGAATGTGCAAGGCCTCCCATCCGTCACTGTTATAAACAGGTTAACAATGCCGTTTGTTATTGTTAAGAGAATCGGATTTTAAGAGTTTTGAAATGTAATACTTATTAAATCAGATTCTAAGAAGTATTTTACTAAATAATACGCACTCACAACAGCGACGCGTTAAAAACAACACACACTTCCAATTATTTCGCACCACACGCAAACCAGCAGAAATGACAATTAGACAATTTCGACGATTTGTTCGCGTTTTCATCAGACGTTTCATGTGTATTCTCTTTTCGTAAACGTGTGTCATTGGTCGGAAAGTGACATTTTGATCAAAATAAACCAATGGTAGCTTAAGCTTATTCAGGTTTTACTAACAGAGAACGCAATGAGTTAATCATAATGTTACCAGAGCGATGATACAAGAAATTTGTGGAGAATATTAAAATATATCTAATGCAAATATTTTTACATGGGTAAATTGAAAATAATACTGAAACTTGAATGCCAGTTAATTATTTTCAAAATGTCACGACATTTGCACTTTTCCATGATAAATATGAAGATGTACAAAACATAATGGGCAAATACTTTACAAGCCGGGATTGTAACGGGAGTTAGTTTAGTGGTTTTATTACACATTGCATTGTGTTATTCAGCGTATATTGTTTATTATATGTTTAGGTTCTTACATATCATAATCATAAGCCTCATTTTATTTATTTTTACTTCAGGTTTTATTTATTTTATTTATTTTTTCCTCAGTAAAGTAGATAACCCATAGTCAACCCCTTAACTGGCAACACTAATTAAGCGTCACGTTTGAATTTGAAAAGAAAACGTCCATCCGTTGTAATAATTCACGAAGTTGAACAACAATCGTTTGTTTGACGGGATAATAAAATCGGTTTTATGTAATTTTCAAGTGAGTATTCAGTAAATTTCTGTGTATAAAGTCTGCATAACCGTCAATATATACAATATGTAGTAGTTTTGGCTCATAATATAGAATTGTGTGATAGCCCAAAAGTGGATTTTTATGATTTCAGTGCTTGTGCATTAATTGATTAAAATTAAAACAGTAGTACTTAATTTTGACCAAATAGGAGTGCTATATTCTATTAACGTTTTTATACACTTACAAGGCCTATTGAAGTTAGGTATTTTTTTTCTGTGATGTTAAACAGACTGACCAATCGTTCCTGAAATTCGTCTGTTACTGCACTTTTATTCCAAGATTTTCTTGCCACTATTTATAGCGATGAATTCGGTCTCGTGTGTCAGGCGCTACAGGCGCTTCTTAGCACCGCCAAACCGTATAAATTAATGGCGTCTTGGTTTTGTTTCCAGGGATATCGTGATAGCAACTTCTACTCTTCTTGCTGACAAATTGTTTACAAAGGTAATTTTGTAAAACTTTTACTTAACTTGTATTTTGTTTGTTTCAACAAACTTGTCTACATTTTGATAATTTATAATTCATTTAACATACACTAATTTATTTCAGATGTCAAGAATACCAAAGTTACCAGCAAAAGAAAATAAACCTGGTCTTCTTAACAGGCGTCCAATATCAAGATCAATAGTCAATGGGCTTAGTGATGCTGACAAAAAGAATTTATTGCTACAACACACCAAAACTAGTGAAGCTGATAAAAAGATTTTATTACAAAGTAACGTCAAACCAGCTGTTCTAAATGGGCCATCATCTTCAATAACTGGTGCTCGCCTCAAGAGGACAGCATCTGCTCCTGCACCTGTCACCGCTCCTGCTAAAATTAACAAAGTTGAAAGAAAACCCACAGTTGCTCCTAAGATTCCACCATATGACTATAAGGCAAGATTCAATGACTTGTTGGACAAACATAGAGTCATTAAAAATGAATTGAATGACCTGAAAGATAAGCATATAGAAGTTACTGATGACTATGATAAGGTCAAAGAATCTGGTGAGAACAGTGCACGAGAGAGAGACATGTTAAAAGACAAATTACTAAATACTCTGAACGACTTGAGAGAGAGGACGACTGCATTAGAAAGCATTAAACTTGACTATGAAATACAGAAACGGGAGAATGAAGAATTGTTACATAAAACAAAAGTTCTAGCCGAAGTGACTTCTAACTTAAATAAGAAGACATCTGAGTTTGATACTCTTGAAACAGAATTCAAAGATCTGACCAGGCGTCACAATGCTCTCCAGGAAGAGAGCAAAGTGCTCAAAGCACAGTCTGAAAAACTTGCAACCTTATCTGTAGATTATGATAAACTGACAGTTGACTATGAAGAAGCGAAAAATAAAATACTCAAGTATGAAACTGATGTGGAAAAGTTACAAAACATTTTAGCTGGCATGTATCAGGGTCAAAGAGACCTGAGAAATACTATCCAGGATCTGAAGGGAAATATTAGGGTGTATTGCAGAGTAAGGCCACCCCTAGATTCAGAAACAGCAAGGCCATTGTTCAATCTCAATGTTGTTGATGCCTGTACAATAGAAGTTGAAAAAGTGGAATTGAACTCCCTGTCTCAGTCAACAAGAAAAGGAAAATTGCAACACACTTTCAGCTTTGATGGCATATTTACACCCCATTCCTTACAGGAAACGGTATTCAATGAAGTTTCTAACATGATCCAGTCAGCACTTGATGGATACAATGTATGTATCTTTGCATATGGTCAAACTGGCTCAGGAAAAACTTACACCATGGAAGGTGGTTGTGGATCCGAGCAGTATGGTATAATACCACGAGCTTTCAACTTCATGTTCACTTGCATGGAAGACTTAAAAAGAATGGGCTGGCAGTTAAGCATAACAGCTTCTTTTCTAGAAATCTACAATGAAGTAATTTATGACTTGCTGAACTCTTGCAAGGATCAGTTAAGTCACGACATTAAAATGGTTAACTCCAAGGGCACAGACCTTTATGTTTCTAATCTAAAAGAGGAAGAGGTGAAGAGCTCACATGAATTTATCAAATTGATGATATTTGCCCAACGTAACAGACAGACGGCTGCCACGCTGAATAACGAGCGCAGTTCTAGGTCTCACTCAGTCACCCAAATAAAGATTTCTGCAATCAATGAGAAACGAAAAGAGAAATATACAAGCCACTTGAACTTAGTAGACTTGGCTGGATCTGAGAGTGGGAAGACCACTCAAAGAATGGATGAGACAAAACATATTAACAGATCTTTGTCAGAGTTGTCCAAAGTTATACTGTCATTACAGACTAACCAGTCTCATATCCCATACAGAAATTCAAAGCTGACTCATCTGTTGATGCCTAGCCTCGGCGGCAATTCCAAAACGCTCATGTTGGTCAATATCAACCAATTCGATGATTGCTTTGGTGAGACTCTGAATTCACTTCGCTTTGCCACAAAGGTGAACAGTTGCCGAACAGTCAAAGCTAAAAAGAATTTAACCATGGTTGACACATAATTTTTGTTAGTTTTACTCTATTGACATTTTATTGTATGTAATTGTAATACTTTAATATGGGTCTATTGCATTTGAAGCTTATCCTTTATTGTATAAGAGGCATTTAGACCCCATAGTTTGTAGAAGAGGTTTTAACTTTTATTGTTGATTGAGCATCAGATACATCTGAACACGATTATTTATTGATAGACGCGAAATGGTATATTAAAAACGTACTTGAAAATATTATCATCTTATTCTTAGCTGTGTTGTCGCTGCTAACAATGAATAGTTAGTTATCTTTGAAATAAAGCAGTATATGTATCTAATGCTGATTGTGCTAGAATTTTTGCTTTAGTTGTCTAAACACTATCTGGTAAACACGAATAATAATTATGTCGTTTCTGTAATCATCTTTTTATTAATGTTAATATAATGTATTGATAAATAGTATTTGTTTCATTGGATGTCATATTCATTTCAATACTGTGTCAGAAACCGCTGTACCGTTTTTACCAGCGAGGCGGGTTACCGTAGCGCAGGGGATTAATTTGATAGGAAGTTAGATGAAAAGTGATAAACCACTTATTTGGCCGACAGTTCCATACATTAGTTCGGGTTAAACCTACGTAGTAATATTATATTATATTATAGCCTTTTTTATTCCGAGTTCGCTACAATTTCATTTTTGTTGTTAATATTGTTTTTTTTTTTTATTATTATTTTTTTTATTATTAAATTGTCGCGTAATTCGGCGTGCCTCATGGCATAGGCCTCCTCCGTGTATTGGAGGGTTTGGGCTATAGTTCCCACGCGCGCCCAGTGCGGATTGAGAACTTAACACACACCATTGAATTTCTTCGCAGATGTGTGCAAGGTTTCCTCACGACGTTCACCTTCACCGAAAAGCTGGTAAATTTCAAATGTAATTTTCGCACATAAATTCCGAAAAACTCAGAGGTGCGCGCGCCCGGGATTTGAACCCACGACGCTCTGCTTGAGGGGCCACAGGTCAAACCACTAGGCTACCACGGCTTTTTACGTACCTACGTAGTAATATTATCACTCAAATAAAATCACCCGAAAGTAGTATACATAAATCGCGTCTTCATCCGTATTACGGGGTAGAGGTGGAAAGGGGAATAAAAATAGTGATGGGTTGCTAGCCACATCGTCTATAACTCGATTCCTAAGATTTTCGCCCGTTCCCTCGATGGGCTCTTACCATCTGCGCGGGAAGAGAAGCAACTGGTACATTCTATGTTTTTATTTGCTTCCAGACCAGCACGGAAGCTCAAAACTACAGCTCTAATCAAATTTTTGACTAGTTCACAAGATTATTGAGAGCTACATTGTCTGGTATGCTACTCGTATTTCAAATCCAGCACAATTTTTCACCCCTTCCGAGTGGTATTTTCAATCATGTAAACTATCAAAAATCGAGCTCCTGATCAGGTATTCAAAACTGGACTGCCGCAACCATACCAATCCCCAACAATCAGATGACTGTGGCGAAACCCTCTTGACTGTAGTCAAAAGTTAGGTCCAAAAAGTGTAGAAAACGGATAAAAGAATTACTAGCTACGGAGTGGAACAATTTACTGCGTTAAATCTATGTACAGTCAAGTACAAAAATAAGTATCGATACGAAACTTCTTAATCATCACTACATAGTAGAGATGCGCCGAGTAACACTTTTGCCGAGTAACGAGTACCGAGTTTTACTCGGCTCAATTTTTTTTCAACCGAGTACTCGGCCGAGTAACTCGGTTCAATCAAATTCGCATTTCGTGCGCGTAAACAAGTACAAACAGGTTTGCGCCGGTCAAGACGTCGGCTCGCGTTGATACACCCCTCACCCCGCCCACGCCTTTCAACTACTAGTCACTTGATTGTTTGCAAACAAACACGTCACGTTGCGCGTCATAGTAAATAAATATAAATATATTGCTTTTCTTAAACAAAGTATGTATACTCGTTACTCGTTATCTAATAACCGAGTTATTCGGCCGAGTACGAGTATCAAAAAACCCGCCGAGTACGCAGAGTACCGAGTATCAAACGAGTACTCGGCCCATCTCTACTACATAGTATAAAATAAAGTCGCTTTCTCTGTCCCTATGTCCCTATGTATGCTTATATCTTCAAAACTACACAACGGATTTTGATGCGGTTTTTTTAAATAGATAGAGTAATTCAAGAGGAAGGTTTTTATGTATAATTCTACGCAGACGAAGTCGCGGGTAGAATCTAGTACTTAATATGTCTCACGACCTTATTCCGCCGGTGTAAGAAATAATGGAATTTATTTTTGAAACTTTGACTAGACGCAATTATTACACATGACTGTACAGTACAGTCGCTAATAGATACATACATAGTAGTGCTCAAAACATCTAAACTCAAAATAAATGGACAATACTGCTGTGTTCAAATAATTTAGCGCCTACTGTTTAATAGCGACTGTACTTGGGTACACAAAATAAAAGGGCATAATACATCATTCGTTCATTGTATAAACCATAATAATACCTATACGTAATATTTTTTTTCTATTTGTGATCGATTCCATTCCTGGTGTCAGCGCCATCTAGCGATCTTTGATTTACTTACATGGTAAGCTGCATATTCCAAGTGAACACACTTACCCAGTTTCATCCGTTGAGTCGTAAATTGGTGCTCCATTTATAGATGGCGCTACTAGTCTTAAACAATTTATGCTCAAGTCGTCAAGATCAACTTAACTTCTCGAGGATGGACAGTCGCTCTCAATATAATTATGTATTATGTTTGACAGCTGTTTCTTACGAACGTTAGGTAATCGCCGATGCTAAACGATTTGCCAGATAGTTTTTGCGTGAAAGATCAACAAACATCCGTAGGTACAGTCAAGTGTAATAATATGTATCTAGACAAAGTTTCAAAAATAAGTACCATACGCTCTTACGCCAGCGTAATAAGGTCGTGGGACATATTTTTGAGAAGTTACTATCGATACTTATTTTTGCACTTGACCGTACTTTGACAAATCTATCCATTCATTATCACAAATTTAGTCATTTGTAGTAGGTATAAGTGAGTAACATTACTTAGCTAGAGGTACCCACTGATATAATAGCACGGATATTATAATACAAAGATAAAGTAAATTGCATAGGTACTTAAAAATAACCTATTTATGGATGAAAATGCATTATCTTTAGCTATCTGTTTTGTTGGTCAGGTACATAGTTTTATTTATGTCCATTTCATATTTTAATAAGGAATAATGAAACAACGGAATAAAAGTTATGTTTTTTATTAATACAAAATAGGACTAGATCAAACAGTAATCGCAATTCTCTCAATTCACAAATAGCTTAGAGTTTTGTGTACATCTCGTTGCGGCATCTTGGGCGCTCGGAGACAGCTCGGGGTGAGCAGCGACGGCGTCGCGGGGCGAATCCAGGGTCCTTCGGAGCGTCGTTCAGCGCGACACGTCGGGCTCCGCTGCAGCGGGCGCGAGGCTAGCCGTCTCCATTATGTCTATCAGTCTATCCAATCCGTAAAGAAAACCTTCTTCGTGGTTGCCTTGCTGCCAAGGCGCGCGGTGGGTCACTTCAGCCTCTTCCGGTACTCTCCTAGTTTTAGCGAAGTCTATCAGCCAAGCTCCGGCTCGCTCCTCATCATAAATTATGAAAATGCTGCTCCCGACAATCTCATGTTTCTTGAAGAAATCTGAGCGTTCAAACAAGTCTCTGATTTCGCGGAGGCGAGCGGTGATCTCGCGGCGGGCGCGATCGTTAATACCGAGAAAGCGGGCCACCGTGGATGCAAGCTGATGCGGCTCGCGAACGTTCTGGAGATCCGTCAGAGGAGGTTCGCCCGGGAGCTTGACAGCCTCGATGCGGAAACCCTGCTCGGCCGAAGAAGAGCGTTGCTCGCGGAACTGCATATAGCGAAGCTTGGTGATAGCGCGAGCGGCGTGCTCGGCTTCAGTTGGCGCGTTGGGATCGAGACGCACCATCTTTTCGTACAAGTCGCCGCGGGCACGCGCGTTGCTGACCTCGTCCTCGAGGAACGTGCGGGTCCCCATCTTAATGTCCATAACGTGGGGGTCACGGAAGCCGTGGAGCAAGTCCTGGAGCTCTATGAAGCTCTCGCCGCCATATTCGAGCTCGCGGTAGTAGCGCGGGATGGCAGCGCGCATGTGCGGGCAGGCGGCCAGGGCTTCGTAGGCATCGCGCTCGGGGTTATGGCGCGGGTGGTCGCCAGCGGCGCGCCGCTTCCACACGGTGCCAGGGCCGGCGGGGGCCAGCGAGCCCGGGTGGCCCGCCAGCTGGAACCATTCCGAAGAACGGGACTTCAGCAAAGCGTCAGACGCTGGCGCTGATAACTCTAACGCATTCTGCGAAAAAGGAAAACAAGGGTTAAAAGACTGTTCCAAATGCGCCCTGCACACCTGCATTTTTGATAATGAATATAAAAAATAAATGTCTACTTAAGAAAACTTCCGCCATTATAAAATTAATGGCATTACCCATTAAATTATTAATTACGGGTGCACTAATACTTTGCTAATGGGTTCGCTAATCGTAAAAAAATCATAAGTTCCAACTAGGTACAGAAATGAATTTAAATGTTCAACGGAAATAAATAAACAATACTTACAATAGCTAGGAACTTGAGCAACTCTGAAGGCTGCGCCGGCGAGGCCGGGGGAGCGGCGGTCTCGGGTGTGGAGCGGCGCCAGCGTTTGAACAGGACGCCGTCCTCCTTGCCACGCCAGCGGTCCTCATCCTTGCCAGGCACAGCGACCTGTGGACAACCAAACACACACGTTCAAACACCAATTCAATTTCACAAAACACTTTTGCACAATTTTCAGGTATCACTGCAGAAAATCCACACATGAGTGAAACGTACCGCAATAATTTTATTTGCGGCGTAAAGTAGGCCACCGGGGCCAAAGCGGCTCAGCACCGATTGGCGGGAAACGCTGTTCATCTTGCTGGTGACAGTCATGGCGTGCGTGGGCGGTGAAGGCGCGAACACGAGTGAGCGATTAGTTATGCGAGTACAAATGCGGGCAGCGAGCAACGTGAGCGAGCGACTGCTGGCCTGCGAGTGATGCTCGGTGGGAGCGCCTGCGCGTATTTATAGAGACCTCGGCTTTCTCGTGACGTAGGACGCTCCTCCGCCCGCGCTTCGCCTCAAGAGTTTTCCTGGCGCCTCGTATTTTTCACGAATACCTACCACGAGTACATACCTCAAACTGCATTAATTGGCCCGCCTCCGCCTCGGACACTCGTTAGATTGTCTCTTAAGGATTTCTGCGTTTGATTTTGCCTACGGGTACGTTTTTAGCAATGGAGAAGCTAAGCTTGGTACACAGGCTTTGGGCTATTGTAAACAACAGTTTTAGTACCTACCTAATTCTTTATCTTTTCATTTGCATAGCAAACATATATGGATTAAGAGCTGTAAATGAACTATTTTTAAAAAAGGCTCTTGATTAGGTTGCGATAACAAGTTTTTTATGCTTTTTAGGTAGATAGGGATCGTTATCAATGGGTTAGTTCTTTTTTTATTTTAAACAATTTTAGTTCGGATTTTTTAGCAAAAAACGATTCAAATGCTAATCGAATTAGGTAAATAAATAAGTTAGACAGCAAAAAAATAAGTTAAGTCATTTTTTTAGGTACTAGGTAGTGTTTTAAGGGCTAACTTCTTGCCTTTCATTGTTTTATTTCAACCGAAAGTGCCTCCACTCGTTCCTGACAAAAAAGGTTTCGATATAAGTAGGGAGAGTGACAACGAAGTGATCATGTAAGAATTCTTTCCTTTCGAAGGATGACCCTAAAAAATATAGAGCGTTTATTACTTACTCGCATTTAGATACTTACGCACAGTATTCAAATTGTTTAAAAAAATAGATATGTGGAAATATTTCTTCCTAAAATATAAGTATAGGTAGGTATCAATATGGATAAAACAACTTTCAAGTAAAGTTAGGTACTCTCACTGTTTAACTAACTCATTCAAAGCTTTCTACCCTTTGAATAAGTACCCACCTACCGCAGGTATCTCGTACCTCATCGATTACTTACGAGCGGTATAGGTATGTTGGTCTCCAATCTATCATATACAATAATTTTCCTCCTAAATAATTTATGAATAAAATTATTCACACAACGGATAACTAGGTAGCTACCTACTGGGTTTTTCAATAAAGCTATGGACGACAATGACAAATGCAGAATGGAGCGAGGCAACAGGAACTAAAGGGATATCGTGAATGAAAAATATCCGATTAGGTAGTTTTATAACCCACTTATTCTACCCTCAATCAACTAAGACAAGAATATATTGGACCTGGGCGAGCGAGCAAAAGCTTTTGTTTGCAAGTCTCGGGAAAACACATTTTCCTCAAAAATAATATCGATTTTTCGCCATCAAACGCCCCCTAAATTAAATTTTCGACTTGTCAACTAGATCTGCAGTCAAGCATGCTGTTTGAGGAATATCTTTGCCTAACAGAAGACGTCCTTTTACTGATAGTTACAATGACTCGCTTTGCCATACCATACAACAAGGAAAACTAATTTTATTCAAGGGGCATAAATCTTTTTTTGCAGCAGCCACCCACAAAATATTCTCGGTACGGCAAGTAATAAAGTTACTATAGCTCGTAAAGTTGTTCTAGAAGCGACGAGTGATACTAATGACAATAATGTGCTGCTATGTATAGACCGCACCTAGGGTTACCATAAGTATCTACCTACCTACCTATTTGTCTTGACTTTTCAGGCTCTCGCTCTGAACTGCCGTAATTTGATACTATCTGGATTTTTTTAGTAACGAACGTGTGGTGCTGCCTTATTTTTGTTGTATATAATATTGTAAATAGTCTTCAGTAACTTTTTCATTGACTCCCAATTCCGGTTTAAGTGGTAATCGGGAGTTAGACAAAACTCGAGCATGCGCGTTTTCTCTCCTGGTTAGGCTGGCTTGTAAGCTGGTATGCGTGTAACTGCATTTTATATCGCTCCGTCTTAATGTAATTGTTTGTAAAAACTTTGTGTAAATAAATTCTGTAAGTAATATACCTAGTGAACTGTGTGATTTTAACCATCTACAAAACGGCGTCTACAAGCAGCGTACGCGAGGTGCGAAATACGCTTGGAAATGTTTCCACGGAAGTCAGACTTTTTTAGCATTTCTTAATATTATTGTCGATCGAGTAACTCTCCCCGCACCCGGTGTGTGACGTCATAGGACTTGATCCACGTCGCGGCGCGGGCGCAGCCGTGACGCCGCCAGGGCTGACGCGAGCACGAACTGGCTCAGTAAGAACAGACACAATACGAGTACTGTCACTTAGGGATATGACGTAGACGAAATCGTGTAACGTAAATACATTATCTTGAGTAACTAATCACTCTTTAATAGCACTCACGCCTTTGTATTGCTTTTAATACTAACGTGGGAACATTCAGTCCAATAGTCAGTGTTCTAGTAGCTTGTATTGTATTACAACACTGCCTAAAATAAACATGGATCGCCTCCTAACCTAACCGCGAGATTTTTCGCAAAATCACAATTTGTTCGTTTGGTGAAGATACCTACCTAGCTACAGCTACTTAGCTTCTTTTGTATTCCTGCCTGGTTAATAAAGGTGCCATGTTGGTAGGTAGTAATGTGGACACAAAAATGTGGTTCATTTATGTGCCGACTTATTTTCCTATTAACTGACGCCATCATTCATGAAAATCTCATTTTCCTGTCCACCTTAGGAAACTTTAATAGCCGGGACAAATTTATGACTTGTCAAATTTATTGTTAAGTGCGGCGTGATAAGAATACAATTAGATCGAAGGAAATGGAAATATTGGAGGCAAATAAGCTGAAGGCGTAAATGATTGTGATCTTAAAAGGGTAAGTAAATAAAAAATCACCGTGGATTAAGAAAATCCACACCAATAGTTACAGTTTTCAGATAGGTAATGCTTAAGGTTTGTTTTTTAAGTTACACAAGTAAATTTCAAATTTCATTTCATATTATTTTATTTGTTAAAGCTATCTCTAAGTACGTTCAACTTTAATCGCGTATACGGATGACGTAAACTATCTAATGAAAGAAACATTAAATAAAAAGGAGCATCTCACATTGCTTTTATTAATGGGACTACATTCTTTGTCACTTCTCAATTAAAGCATCCCATAGACCCCGTGGTCCTTTCTTATCTCGCTACGATAGGAACGAGAAATTCCTAATTTTATTTCAACTTTTATCCATAAAACATAAAAAGAGGAATGCAGGAGACAAACACACCTCACTTTACTTGTCCGTATGCTATAACCAGTGATTGGTCATAAATGTAAACTTAGTGTATCGTACATGGACTTAACACACATAGAGTCTAATGTGTGAGCTGATAAGGAGAGATATCAACTTAATCCGCGATAGGAGAATAGCCAATGGTCAAAATATTGTTTGTCCGCGAATCGCTCTGTTTTCGTTTCCTTGGTAAAAAAAAACACGATAAATTAAACATACAGGAACACAAGATTACATGCATAGCAAAATTTAGATTCCCCCTTGCCGTTGCATAGGACGGGTCAGGGTCAAAGTGGTTAAGATGCAGTTCTTTGATACTCTAGTTCATAGAGAAAATAACGAATGCTTTAGTTACATGCGTATGATTGAAAGCTTTCAGTCAAATTTGACAAACAAAAGTATAGTGAATACAATTATTTTTCACAGGTTTAAGTGTAGATATTATATCAATTGTAGAACTAAGTTGACCTAATAAAAAACGTTACACTAAAAAATTGTGTGTTAAAAAATTTACACTAAGGGGCTGTTTCACCACTCTCTGTTAAGTTCCAGTTATCAATGATTCCGTCTCTATTTATTCCTACGCAACAGACAAAGACGTTATCGTAGATAACTGACACTTAAGATAACTGGAACTTAACAGAGAGTGGTGATACAGACTTTAAACGTTGTTTGTTAGTTTACGCGTATATACTTTGTGATCAAAAGTAATAAAATACATTCCTTGCATACCTACTTTGGCAAGGGTAAATGAATAATGAAGATATTGAATTCTAAATTTGTGACATTAATTGCCATGAATCCCAATTTATGATTTGAGTTAATGGCTTGCCAATTTTAGAATCAGCATACCTTGGCAACCATGGGTGTTTGCGTAACTCGGAAAAACGTGGTTTCCTAAAAATGTGACCTACCTAGAACGCTAGATTGATGTTAGGCCCCTAAAACCGCTGTATTACTAGCAAACTCAAATTGAGATATGTTCAAATAACGGCTGACCTTGTGTCGTAGCTCATTTGGTTTCCTTGGCAAAGTTTGGTTGCATTTGTGTGCGCGCAACTTTATGCACTTGACAAGGTGTAGTTTTCTGTAGGTAGAGTTTCGTCTCGCATGAGCTTTTGTTTTCTTAATGTTTCTCGGCAATCTTCGTTTTTTTATGTCTGAACTAAAGAAACACGAAGATTGCCGAGGGACATTGAGAAAGAAGCAGTAAGCATACTTTTTGTTTGGTCTGAGGATTTACTATGTAAGCAAAACTCCGCCAAGCCTTCTAGAACTTATATTTTATCAAAATAATGTGAATATTGTGATTAAATGAAATTATTTACTTTATTCATCATTTTATACTAGCGAAAGAAAAACCTTGTCCCTTCTGACCATGATATTTTCAGGCTATATTATCCAACACTTTCAATTTCTATGAAGTAGTTATTCCCTTAAGAAAGTGCAGTCGCCGTATCTAGTGCATTATGCACAGACTGCGCGTGGCTTTAATGTACGTCTCGAGGCCAGGCGGTGCATACAAGCACCTCACTCTCGGTATGCATCGACCAAAATTATGCACAAAATTGCATCGCATAATCATTTATCGTTGTCGAATAAAACAGTCCCAAAGAAAAAAAAACTAGAGTTATGGTATGGTTTTGTTAAGGACTATGTTTTGAACTGAGTAATTTCAATTCTGTAGGTGCGCTCGGTTTTTGCAGAATAACAGGGTTGGAATTAAAACTACGAATTAAAAAACGGCTGCAGTTGAACAAAGTTAGTTTTGTAGCAAAGAATAAGTAACGCTGACACGCTGCCGCGTAGGTACAATTAGTCGTTGCCATAGAGGTTAAAGTTAACTAGCCTTTTGCCTCACACATCAAGAACAAGGGGCAACAAAAACATGTCAAATAGGGACTATCGTTTCTTTGCTTACCAGTTGGCGCCACTGCTGACTAAGGTCCAGAGATATAGCTGTCAAAGACGACTTTATAAGATCGGCGCCGAAACAAAATTCTAAATCTTGAATCTCATTAAGTTTATTAATTATATAAATATTTTTTTATTTTTTTTTTATTAATTATATAAATAATATCATATCGAGCAGCTATGCCGTAATGTTGTGCAGTTCCGTTTTGTTCGGAAAAAAAACCGCTTTCAAAGCGTTCACATTCATCGACAAATAATCCACATTTGCGATAATTTCACGAAGGAGATCACTTTTACAACAAGTAAATGAAAGAAATTATAATTTATGTCACGAAGCGCGCTAAAACCAGTGAAAAGTGAATGTTATTGGACCTCATGCGACACTAGCGCCTCTAGTGGCAAATTCACCCGCGATAGCCCCCATATTGCCAATAAAAAAACTTTGGACATTCAAAATTAGAACCTATAAGATAGATGTTACCCTAGAAGAGAGCCTCCTTCGGTTGGTCATCACGTGACGCCGATTAATGGGCCGCACGTGACAGGAGACAGCGAATCGTGAACTTTCCATTTTGAATATAATTTTCATTTCTTTTATAACTTTTCCTCGTATTTGGATATATTTTAAATTATAACTAAGATTTTAAACTGAAATGATTTGAGTACCTATTGAAAATCAATGTTATGTCACACTTTGGTATAAACAGGCAGGTCAAAGACACTTAAATCAAAAATAAGAATTAATGCTAAGAAGCTGCTTTATTCCATTACAAGGTATCCTCAGATTTCTATTAGCTTTTCGAATGTTAGATAACATTGTTACGCTGTATAATAGATTGATTTATCGGAGGGTTACCTCACATTAAAATAAATATCAATGTCACGGTCAATGAATGCGTCCACGAAAATCGCGCACTAAACATAGTATATTTAGATGTAGCCAAATCTATTGCAATTTTAATGTAACTTAGACACAGTGAGCAACCGCTGTCTCCGTCAATGAAATAACTGCGAAATTAATTAAAAATTATAATATAAATGTGATGGAAATGCTTCTACTACGGGTCACATAACCGACTGATGTTATAACCATTTTTCGGCGTATCAAGCGCTATGATATTCATGGCCTTATATAGGCATCTGCCTTGACCACTAACGTAATTTATACCTGTTAAATACTTGTAAGTACCTGTGATTTAAAATATCGGGCCACGGAAGTCACTCATGGTTTATATCCAAGGAAAATGCTTTGGGCTCGTATTGATAGACTGACATAGAACATTTAACGAAATAAATCTGAAAAACTATTTTTTGCGAATAGAGTAACTAATATGAGTAATTTTTATTGTAACACTAGCTGTTGCCCGCAACTTCGTCTGCAAAGAATTCGTTTATCGCTGTCCCGCGGGAATTAGTTACGCAGTTTTCCGGCATAAAAAGTAGCCTATGTGTTATTCCAGACTATAACCTATCTATGTTCCAAATTTCATCCAGATCTGTCCAGCCGTTCTGGCGTGAAAGAGTAACAAACATCCAAACATTCTCACAAACTTTCACATTTATAATATTAGTAGGATAAATAAAGATACCTAATTATTATTATGCCTGTGGAGGTATATTTTGACGACATATTTACTTTATAGTTTTATTATTAGTCTGTTTTTAAAGAATTATCTTTATTTATTTAAATAAATAAATACCGAAAAAATCGAAAAATCTATTTTTATATGTGTGTATATGTGTGTAAGTATATAGCTCAAAAATTCAAAATTTATTTTTAAAAATTGGCCGGCAGGGGCTCATTTACATGTCTTTTTTGAAACTACTAGCGCATTCGGAAAGACGATCACGATCATTGCCAAGAAGACTGCGCCGCAAGAAACTCGGCAGAAATTCATTTTTTCTAAATAAAATACATTAAGCTACTACAATACTTAAATTAAATAAATTTATAAAAGGGATGTATAAGGTCCCCGAGCCTTGAATTATATTAGTCTATAGTAGTCATAAATATATATAATGTATAGATAGTAGTGTAGTCTCTACTAGTCAACCAATGTAAAATGACCTCACACTATCAACATTTTGCTTGGTAGCAAGGCTCTGCTAGTGCTGGATTTTATATGAATTTTGAACCCTCCGTGTGCAAGTCCGACTTGGTCCGTTTTTTGACATGTGGTAGTTGAAAAACCACTTTCCGTTTTTGAGCTGAGCAGCCATTGTTCGATAGAAAATGTTAAGTTAAGGAAGTGCTTAAGTACGCGTGCATCGGCTGAAACGCTACAGCTTACTGAAGAACCACTCGGTTGCACGAGGACCTAACCTAGAGTCAGCTGTCGACCATATTTCGAAAAACTTGGAATATGTACTTACCTTAAAACCAGCCTATAGGTACGTCCTAGAAATTTGCAATTTTGTTAAATCCAACATCAGTTTTTTCTCTCAAGCAAAAGATCACTTTACCCGGCCGCATTACTTACGATACCAAAACAGATTAGCACTGCCAATCTCCAGCTTAAAAATATTCCATTCTGGACCACATGCAATGTGCATAAAAATTTATAGTAAAATTCCGAACTTCATCCAAAATATAAAAGACATTAAACCTTTTAAAAATACACTACATAAATACTTGCTGGAGAAATCCTACTACACCCTTCAGGAATTATTTGATGATAAGCAGACATGTTTTAGAAATTAAGAAAACTTGTTTACAGTTAAAATTTATAATGTAATGTACTACTACTATTTGTACATTAAAAATGTAATATTTGCAGTGCCCCTACAGGGTTTGATCTTGTATATTGTATCAAAGCAAATAAAAGTTTGAGTTTGAGTTTGAGGTTATTCGACACACACCCTCAAACTGGCTTACTTGATGTCTCATTGGAAGCTAAATTTTACACGAAACGATTCCTCACATATACCGTCAAGAGCAGCAGTTTAAACTTTATCATAATAGCCCCTATATGAGTATTATCAGTGGATTGCATTGTTGTTGTCGAGAGTGCTGTACTTTTCCAGTATTAGCAAAGCTACGTAGCGGCGCTACATGCGACTTGCTTATGAACAGATCAAACATCGTTAACAGCAGCTAATAAATTACGCTGAGTTTGCTCTTGCCGGCTCGTGTACTGTCTGGATAGTGGATTTTAGAAACGGCACACCGTACGGTAGGTAAATACCAACGAATAACAAAAACATCGCAACGGAGAACTGTTTGTTGGACGAAGTGTTTGAAAGAGAAAACACTTGAAAAGTAGATTGGTCTCACCCTAATATTAGGTACGTGTAAAGCATATTTTCTAAGACATTTTTTACCCTTAAGTTTTCATTTACGGAAAACCCAAATGTATCAAATGACTGAATAGAATAGAATAGATATCTAATTAATTATACGATTTAACAATCGCATTTATTCGAGTTACAAAGAGCCGTTGCTCCATAAATAGGCAGCAGCGAACCGAAAGAGATCAACAAAGACTCATTACATTACCTGTTACATTTTAATTTATGATAGATCGGTTTAAAAATAGGAATCAGCGTCTTGTGGGGTAAGCGACAAGTAAGTACTTAGGGCCTTTAGAAGATTACTTTGGAGCAGTGGCGTAACTATAGGGTGGCAGGAGGGGCAAAATGCCATGGGCCCCTAGCTCTAGGGGGGCCCAAACTGGCTTGGTTTAGAGCACAGAAGGGACGCTGATGCACTTCTTTATATTGAGGAAGGAGCCCCATCTGACGAATTCGCCACGGGCCCCAGACATTATAGGTACGCCACTGCTTTGGAGGTACAACTTGCAACCAGTTAGCTGATATTACAAATAAATAATTAAAGTGTATGGGAATTTATCGATACATGTTCCAATCAGTCAACGAGCTGAATAAAATCGTGGTTAATTTTGTAATGGTGGATCTTCGTGTTCCATATTGATGGATATTCGCGTGAGTGAAATTGTATATCAGACAAATTATTATATATGATAGTTGCGAGCAGTAGAGTCGCCAAGATGTCAATATGCAGCCTAAAAGTTGCAAAGACTGATTAAAAACTAAAATTCAACAAATTCACCAAGGGGCGGTGTTGTAGCCCTTTAGATAGCGCATGGTCCAAGGTGAGTAACGATCTTCCAATGAGTAAATATTTCTTTCGAAGCCATCACGTACACCTATTAGGTATTTCTGAGTTATAAAATTCGTTTGTAAAAACCCATGCGCACGCAGTGTCACCAAACCTTTGAACTCTCGTTGAATAGGTACGAACAGCGGTAAAATTGACTAATTTATCATAAAAACACCCATTGATAATTTCACATGTCGATGACATTCCCCGGAGTTCACTGGGTGGGATAAAATAGTAATTAGGCACCCGCGAAATCGAACCATTTAATCCATTCATTAACAAATGAAATAGCGTCACTAATGTTCGGTGTAAAAGCTGCGGTGAATAATAGTATTGCTTAATGACAGCGGTAATGTTATTCAATGTTCGGTGTTGTGTTTTATCGAATTAGCCACATGACGCAGGGCGGTGTTTGCCGAGCGCAGGTGGCGGCTGTTTGCGCAGCTGCACGGGCGCCTGCTCAGCACTCCAGCGCCGCAATGTTTCCCATTTTAACACCAAAAATTCAGACTCAAGCGTGACTCACACTGCACCCTATAGCGCGCTCTTGGTATAATATTTAATGTTACACTTAATATGTTTACTTCAAAATTATTTTCCTTGTTACTATGCGTTGAACCTTCGTTTCTGACGTGGAGGAGGTTAAATAAATATTACTTGAAATTTAATAAATGTCACATAATATTCATGACGTCAATCAGTAAAACAATGTAACTACTTTGGTCTTTCGGAGAGTCAGAGACATCAAATCGCAAGCTAGTCGATACATCGCAGTGGTGACTACTATATCAGACTGTTTCGCAAAAGGGATCACCGAGATCGTTACAATGGGCAGTTAGTGGACAGGAAGCAACGATGCAGCAATGTTGACATGCCGAGTTTGGGCGCCCCATACTATTTAGTCTTCGCTGTCCTTTGCGGTTAAAACTTACAACGTAACAAGAATGAGGCAAACGAAGTCTTTTCTTGGGATTTAAGTCAATCTTCGTGGTAAATTGGGTTGTATTTTACCAAAAACATGACTTATTTGCATTTTCTTTGTTACTAAACGCGCCAAAAAAACAACACAGTTGACGAAGTCTCCAACTTGTCGGTGATGGGACTAGGTATAAAAGCCGGTATTTTTATTGACAACAAATTGTATTAAATATACATAGATAGTATGGTCACTTGCTGACTACAAATAGAGAGTTTTTAAATTCAAAGTAGATTCGCCTAGATAAAATACAAATGTTACACGTTATTTACCATGCTCACGTTGAAAGTCATGTGCAAAATTTTCACGGAGTTGATAAGTATATGAAGTCGAGTTGAACAAAATGAGGCAAGCAGATGTTGGTGCTGCGCTACTCTCGCGCTCGAGGAGGGAGACAGTCGCTTGCGAGATTAATTTAGTATGATGAGCGTATTTTAAAGTCTGCTCTATCAGTTCGGGGTCAGATGTTAATAATATCGGCAAGCGGAAACCTGCAATGCGAATACAAAATGAAGCTTGTGTTCTGTGGACATACCGGAACTATGTGCGCGCGAGGCATGCACCATGCTTTGAGGATAACGCGCGGATCAGGGTCAAGGCAATCTAGTTAAGGTAAATTTGAACGCGTGTCCTTATATGACACAGGACCTCCGACTTAACAGCGTTCGCTTAGAACAGTCAATTTCAGGAGCGAAAGAATTTTTTTTTCTATTAGGTCCCACCTCGCGTCATCACATCGTAAGTGAAGTTCCGATATGCCCTTAGTTTAGTATTCTGGACGCCTGATTCTAGCTAGTAATTGCACGATAGGGTCGTAAATATTTTGTGCTAATAATTGAAATAATTAAAATTCAGACTACACCACGGAAGTGGGAAGTGGCACCAGGCAGAAGCATGTCTGGAATCTTCATCGTCAGGATTCGTCACCAACTTAATTTAAAGTATGGAATTTTGTAGAAAATTTATCTCTACGCTTGTTTAAAAATATGACGGATAACTTAACAGAATATACATTTCATTTTATAATTGTAACAATTGCTCAATGACTGTAGTGGAGCTGTAGTTGTTGACTCGTCTATTCGAGGTGGAGTTTGCCAGACGGACCTTATTTGCCCAGGCTTGAGACTTATCTATAAGTAAAATCTATTATCCTAAGCTGCAGAATGCCCTTCGGACCCGGTCCAACCCTATTATAGTGGACGTACAAACTACAAAGATAAAAAAATGATTTCTGGATTCAGGAGTATTAACTTTACCTGCTCCTTATTAAACTTTCTGAATAAATATCGTTGGAACTGCATAAACTATAAAAGTTGTTGTTGCGATCCTACAGGAAAATTATCTTTATCCTGAAGTGGGCAATACAAATTGAGTTGCATCTGATTTCCATGAGTGTGACTTTCCTTGTGGGCAAGTAGGTACCTACTTGTAATTTGTCGTTACCCACGCCGATTATGAAATAGGGCGCATCTTGCATCTCGCCTCTCACTCGCAAGGCTATAATGTGCGTCACATTTGAAATTATTCACGAATCGTTTCAACATTATCATGTACCAAGTTTATTGACTTCTGGACCTATTAAATATGTATTCATTTTTTATCCAATAGAATAACTATTGACGCCGGCAAATACATTCGGATACTCTTGTATTTTTGCTTAGGTACAGTGGATTTAAGAATAAAACACAAAGATTGTTTTTAGTACTAGTTTTACGGTCTCGTGGAAATAAAAATGAAGGAGATATGGTTGAAAAACTATAGTATAAAATCACTACGAAAGTCAAAATCGTATTAGCTACGAAAACTACCGTACGTAACTACTTATTGCAGTACAGTAATTTAGTAGTAGAAATGTTCTGAAAATTGGCTGAAAAGTCTTGTTGTGGGCTTGTTGTAAACATAGCCAGCAAATATAAATATGACCAGTGAAGTGGTGGCAGTGGTCAGGCAACCTGCCCGAGCAATGCCAGCCGTGCCATGATGTCGGATGCTCCATCGGGCGGGAGTCCGTGCAGCACTTGCGTAGGAGACGATACTAAAATGGTATTATTATGGAAACGCCTTGATTTTAAATGAAGCATCAAGACAGATTGTTTTTTCTTGAAAAAAACATGTCAAAATTTCAATAGGAGACGCTAAGCTCCTCGTGGCGTATATATTACGTTATTGATTGTGTAACACGTCCACTTGTTGCGCCGCACCACTTCTGCTTTAATGTGTTGTGAAAAACAAGATGAAACTTGTTTACTCTTAAACTTTACAGAACTTTTATTGCGAATAAAATTAACATATGTTTTGTTGCTTTGATAATCAATAAATAATCAGGCAACCATACACAAAATTATACAATGTAAATAACATTTAATTCGAGTCAATTTTAAACGAGTTATATCCAACAAGTCTTTGGAACTGGCGGAAAGCAGTATTTTAAGTCTCTGGAAAGCACTTCATAAATATGGATGGACGCATGTCTTCTATATCTATAACTAGTATAACTAGAGCATAACTCTAATTAGAAATTAAACTTTTTTAAAATAAATGATGGAGAAAGTAAATGGCGTAAACTTTAATATTGAAGATTGACGTCTTTACGATCACATAATTATTTCACAATTATTAAATAATTATACAGACGTCACAAATGGCAAAATATTTTAACTTTGTCAGCAGAATACCAATGACGACTTTAAAATTTGCTGTAATCAGCATATGTTATTTGTAATTCAAGATGGTTCCCTACGTAATAGGAAGTCTCACACTAGTTGATTGAGTCATGCGAACTTCACGAACTTCAAACTCAGCGCAAGCGCAGCATGTGATTCTACGACTAAAAGTTTACGCGAACTCGTGACGCGCGCTAACGTTTACGAAGGACCACCAAAAAACGCGAACTATGACGTATCATACGACCTAGTACACGTATTGACTACAATAACGTGATTTTAACTGTACTAGAGCAAGCCTTATACGCAATACCAGTGACGTATTTATATTTTCAATAAGTATTTTGACTATTAGGGACCAAGTAATGTCGAAACTGTGGCGGTTAAAAAAATGTACACAAAGACACTACGCTTTGTTGCCTATTATGAAATTATTTAAGCTTTAGCAAACTAAATTCAAAACTAACAAAAAAAATCTAGAGTTAGGTTAGGTTAAATTAAATTAAGACCGCGTTAGATGTTTCCAGAGGTCAATAAACCATAAGACACTACCAATCACCGCCAATTTACGAAAGAGGATAATAGTGTCCACATTTTTTCCCAACAAGGCAGAGATTAAATGTAAAATAAAATGATTCGTCCGTTTTCCGTTAGGGTTGCCATCCCCACTGACTCACTCGGCTTAGAGCCTGTTTCACCACTCTCTTTTAAGTTCCAGTTATCTTAAGTGTCAGTTATCTATGAAGTATGACGTCTCTATCTGTTTCGTAGTAATAAATAGAGACGGAATCATACATAACTGACACTTAAGATAACTGGAACTTAACACAGAGTGGTGAAACAGGCCCTTAATAAAGTGTATGAAACAGTGCCAATGGCAACTAGGTCTTGTGGCAACAATAGCTGCGGTAAGTAATAGTAAATTAGATAGTTAAGTTTAATATTATAATAAACTAGCTTCTGCCCGCGACTTCGTCCGCGTAGAATTGTACATAAAACCTTCCTCTTGAATCACTCTATCTATTAAAAAAAACCGCATCAAAATCCGTTGTGTAGTTTTGAAGATATAAGCATACATAGGGACGTAGGGACATAGGGACAGAGAAAGCGACTTTGTTTTATACTATGTAAAGTGATAAACCAATCCCTGATTATAATAAAAAAAATGTGTCGGTTAAAATAACGGCTCTATTATTTTCGAAATATTTAACAATGCAATTTTCTCAGAAAATGGCAACAGGATTGTTACAAAATAACCTAAACCAATCTGTAGATAATGGGATCAAAAGAGTTTCACCGAAAATTGCATTTCAAACTGTGTATTTTGACCCGCACCTGAATTAACTATCACTACATAGTATAAAACAAAGTCGCTTTCCATTGTCTGTCACTATGTATGCTCATATCTTTTAAACTACGCAACGGATTTTGATGCGGTTTTTTTAATAGATAGAATGATTCAAGAGGAAGGTTTATATTATGTATAATTCTACGCAGACGAAATCGCGGGCAGAAGCTAGTTTCATATAATTTAATGCCCCCAAAAAAATTAAATACTATAGTTTGTCTAAAATAAGTAACCCTATTCAATGCAGACGAGTGGGTAGACTGTATCGTCGGAATCACGGGCCACCGCCGATGACGTCCCTCGCGACTTTAACGACCTAAATGAACGCATCCGCCGGCTATTCTAGGCTTCGGTCATCTATAAAAACATACTGTATACGGCTATAATAATACCATAGAGAACACGCTATATATGGCTATTGTATTGCCCGCATTTCAGTTGCTAAGAATTCGTTTATCACTATACCACGGAAATTAAATTCTATCTGCAATAGGTAGGGGAGACCGAGGCAAGTTGAGACAGAGGTGAGTTGATACAAAGCCTTTCTCTGCACCTATGACAGTTAGCGAGGTCACAACTTCACCCAAACTGTGGAGTGTAGAAAAAGCAACGAATTAGCGAAGTTACCAGCCCGATAAACTGTCACAGTTGAGAAAAATCGGATTTGTATCAACTCACCTCTGTCTCAACTCTCCTCGGTCTCCCCTACTCATTGTGTGAAAATGTCATCTCTTCCCTCTAACTTTTAAACCGTGGCATTAAAAAAATATGAAAAAGGTCAAAGGAATGGGTGCGTAAACAAATTTTTTTTTTGAAGAATGTAGTTCTTATAGTTCCAGAGGCACGATACTATATCGTCAAAAAAATTATTTTTATACCTCTACGTGCCAGCCATGATTTAAGTACAAATATGCAATACAATTTTGAGTCAATGGCGCAGCGATCGTCGTGGTAATCAATTTCCCTTTAATAAGAATACGAAACCCTACTTTATACTACTTGGCTGTTTTTTTTTTCATACAAGGCGTATCTAAAAGAATTCATAATACTAGTCACACTGCTAATTGACAAAGTTTACTTTATTATATGGTAATATTATTAATTTGCATGTGACTTTGTAATAAATTTAAATATAATAAACCTTAATAGGCTGCGCATCTACCAGAGCTGTGCGTGGTAGTTAAGCAGTGTGCTGGTGGGAAAAATCCGCTGGTAAGATTATTTCATTTTCCTAGCCTCGGTTAGAGCAGCAAGCAATGAGACTAAAACGAGATGTAATACAAATTTAGCACAAATAAAGCACTAAAAACTTTGATGACTGACAACTACGAGCTTAGATGAATGGTGGTGTGATGATAGCTTATGTCTTGAATTAACGTGCATTTTACCTTTCAGTCCAAAAACTTTAATAAAATATAAAAATATAAATATTAGGGAACAATTCGCACAAACTGACCTAGTCCCGAAGTAAGCGCTAGTAAGGCTTGTGTTATGGGTACTAGACAGCGATATACATACTTATATAGAAAAATGTCCCTTCAGACCCACCTTGGCCACCATACCCCTAGCACTACACTACCCCCGGGGGGGTAGGGTGGGACTGAACCATACAGCCATAGTAGTGCTGGGATTTGAAAAATTGAAAAAAAAACGACTTATTCCTGGGTCGTTTGCCCTTCGGGCATAAGGAGCAGGCACTACGGTGGTATGGTATAGCTCAGTCCCACCCTACCCCCAGGGGAATGGTGGGTTTTAACGTAGAAATACATACTTAAATAGATAGATACATCCATGACTCAGGAACAAATGATCGTGCTCATCACACAAATATATTAATTTCATACCAGAAGTCGAACCCGGGACGCTTTCGCAGGCAGGTTTATTTACCAACTAGGCCAAACGCGTCGTCATAAATTCTTCGTTTATGAATTGCTAATTCTACGCGGGCGAAGTCGCGCGCAGAAGCTCGTCTTACATAAATCTTACCCAAGGACCATTTGTATTTATTGCGAGTTAAATGTTGTGAAACGACAAAATCACCTGTTTGACCGATTACTCGCATAAATGAGGCTACAAAAACTCATATATTAAATATTCACTGATTTATTAAACCGTTGTAATGTGACTTTATTGCTGTTACGTCACAAAATCAAGTTTGTTCGTCTACAGAAGTTTGTATACATATACACAGATTGTTTACCATATCATTAACCTTTTATTACGATAATATAGATGTCAAGGAGGAAGTGCAGTCACGACGGACATGACATGACTTCCGCTCGTCTGCAGCTTCGGTAATCACTAGATCTTGACAACCGCTGAGCGGTGACAGACCTTGCGCGTCATAGATTTAGAATATTTATCGATAGATTAGAACGACTCTGTAATAACTGAGACTGGAGCCATATTTCCCTAAATTCGAATTGCATTGATTGAATAACTGTGACCAGACATTTGAAAGCTATCACCACTTGTGTTAGCTCTAAAAGTTTTATAACCTAGCTATGTACCTATACGAGTATGTAAAGAATGAAAATAAGATAAACAAGTCAAATTTGTTATTACCTATAGAGGTACAAATGTGTTTAATGGGTATATTAGTTACAATATAAAAGAAAATGAAAAGTCCAGTGACATATGTAAAATTTCAAACTGGGCGGTGATAGTCATCAAATAAAAGTTAGTGTTAAGATTAGTAATTTTTTGTTCAAGCATTATGTTATTATTGTTCAACGAGGGACTAAAACAAGCCATAATGACACGAAATGTTTAGCCACCCGAGTTAGCTAGTGTCATTATGGTTGTTTAGTCTCGCGTTAAATACTCTACTTTTCACTTTGAATGCGAAGAAAAAACCGACGTTCTATACAACATTACAATATTTATTATAACAAAGTTTCTTACAATTATGTAAATTAGAATCGTTCGCACAATTATGTAATTCGTTCATTCTTCTTTACTAGAATCAGATGATGATGATGACATTTTTGGTCCGTAATTTATAAAGTTGCAGAACTAGTTGGTGAAATACCTATTACTTTTTTATAACGTAGGTACGCTCAATACGAGTACCTAATAGGTATTTGTATGATAAAACCTTCGATGGACGAGTAGTCTAGCAACCAATTCCAGAGCCACAAATCTTGAGTAAGCCGGCTTCGACCAACGCTGTTGTTATTTAAACTTATTAATTGACACCAAACATTATATTTACATCAATTAATTTCACAAGTTTCGAATAAAAAACCTAAATAGCCGTGCACGTGCACCAACAATTTTTAAGAACAACTGGCAGCCTTTTTTATTTCATCACACTTGCTCGTAAACGGTATCAAAACATACAGGTTAACTTGGCCGTAGTGCTCCATATAAACCCTCGGACTTTTTTCTAGGGCAGTACCTAAGTAACGCCAGCGCCCGCGACGACCGCAGCGGCTGCGGCCCTCCGCCGCCCGCGCAGCAGCCCTCCACCACCACGGCAACAGCCCCCCCCCCCTCACCGCGCGCCACCGCCCTCCGCGGCCCCTGCCTGGCCAAACGCCGCGTCTCCGGCATGCGGTTTTTCTGCCTTATAATTTTATTTATTTACTCGCAAATGTGATGAAAAACATTGTATGTTTCACGGGCGGTACTGGAATTAGGAACCTCAACTCAGAACGCCCTGTCTTCGACTTCGGGCTTCTACTAGAGCCTCGATCGTAATTCATTAATTACTGCTGCCCTTAATACACAATGTATCATTACTTTTGCTCGGCGCCGAGGCGCGTGGCAATGGACTAGCGCCAGTCAGCCTCCAACAGTGAAAAGATTTAAAGTCTAAAAAACTAATACTATTTTTATTTAGCTGTTTTTTTTATAAAGTGAAGCTTTGAATTCTTGCATATTTAGCCAACAGATTCAAACATGAAAACTATTTTAAAACTAATTGGACCATGCATAATAAAATGAATTCATCCTTAATATAATTAAATGTATGCATATTCGTAATTATGAATCGGGCTACACAAAATTAAATCGTTATTTTTAATATTTTTGTACAACAAAGAACATAAAGCTACGTACTGTCAGCATCATAGTATACGAAACACCCAAGGTGACCAAAAAGTTCGACACACCATACTATTTCTATACCTATATGTATACTGTAGGTACATAGTTATTACATAAATTAACTTAACCAAAAGTAAGAAATATTATGTAAATGGAACGACTATTGACGTACTATAAAATGATTAATTGTCCATTGAAGAGCATGACTAATGTAACCTATAATTTAATAATAATTAGGCGTTTAACTATACCTATCGATTAGTATTTACGGATTGACGTCATTCAGTTTTTAAAACGAATAAAATAGATTGAACCTAAAAATGTATGATTCAGTAGCGAACCCGCAGTTAGATAGGTATTTATTTATTGATTTATTAAAATATTAGAAAGAAAGAAATAGATATTTGAGAAATCTCAAAAGGTGGATATTTTCTAGAAAGTTCACAGAATACCTACATTTAAATGGTTTTCGGAATTTTATACACGGTACTGTAGAACTAGGTAGGATAGGTCTTCGAGCTGGCTGGTAAGAGGCTACTCTCGAAGTTCATAAATCGAACATTCGTCAATGTCGATTTGACATTTGATTGTTTTTCAAAAACTTTTTCAAAAACGCGACAATTGTCTGTGACATGTGACAATTTAGTATCACACAAAAATCGACACAAAATCGACGAGCATATACCCCGGTTGGCTTCATATTGAATACGTATTGCATTTCGTATTGTCACTGGTCGCCGACAATTGTCAAGTTAGTGAAATAGGGGCCTGCTTGAACCGGGAACGAAATCACATCCCATGATATATAATTGTTGTATTTCGAATGATTGAATAAAATAAATGTACTTGTATGATTTTTCTCTTTTAATGTTTTTTTTTTATGTTAGAGAGGCCAGACAAACGAACTAGTGGGTCACCTGATGGTAAATGATCACCACTGTCCATAGACACCCGCAGCGCTTTACGCGATGCCAGTGCGTTGTCGGCCGGCCTAACGTACGGCCCTCTGCCACCAAAGTTTGGTTAGGAAAACAATAACGAACCCCGTACAAATAAAAGTGCCTCCTCAGGGCAGCTCTACAGTACCTACAGTAATATTGAAAACTATTGAATCGTGTTTTGACAAGTAAATCAAGCAAGGCTCTTTTTGATCAAAGTCTGAGATCTGGATAAAAAAATGGTCATTATAAATTTAAAAACAATTAAACATTCGTTATTCTAAAAAACTAACTTTAAAGACGCAGGCGCCAGCCAGAAACTGAAATTCAAATTTGTCGATGAAAAAACATGATAAAGCACGCGCTACCTAAAGTAAAACAACAAAGATAGTGATTTTAATATTATAAACAGATTTATCGTAAAAGTGACAAATATGCTAAAGCTTGCGGACTGATAACTCTCAAGTCTCCATAAATACAGGTTGTTTTACAAGTGGTTCGACCGCTATCAGTATCTTGTCGCATACCTATTGAAGAAAGGCACACTGCAGCAAGCAGTATTTTTCTCCCTTTTCAGGAAAATTACCCTCAATCTAAAAATTCCTCCTACACTATCTCTAGATAACATAGGTTGTTTTATCCCGACGAAGTGCGGAATTCCCATGATACCGCAGACAAAGCTGCGGGTTAACCTATCACTTTTTTTAAAAAATGTATAAATTTGTAGCCGGTAAGGAAATCTATATATCTACCTACCTAACATTGAAGAGCTGGGACCGACTAGGTACGTAAAAAAATGTTTGCAATGTTATTTTAATAAATTTACCAACAGCCACCCCAAATCTAAATAAAAAACTTCGTTTTTTAACCTACAAAAGTAAAAATTGGGAATTTGCACAATGGTCTTTTTTGGTAGAATCATCGGACATTGAACTTCATTTCCGCCGCTTAATGATCGATGTTGTGCATCCTTATTGCTCCCACAAATATTTAGACATAGGTATACAGCGAATAGAAGAACATCGAACTCCAAATTTCAGAGTAAAAGCGCGTCCAGACATGCGGGACTCGCCGAGTGCGTAGACGATTATTCGCCGAATAGCTAAATAATAGTGTGGATGAGAGCTAGCAAATCGCCGAGCCACGATTATCAGTGCTCGGCTAACTGACAGTAACAGGTAATGTTCTCGGACAAGTCATGCATGTATGTATAAACAAAATTATACTTAGGGAAAATCCATAAAAAAACCTTCATTAGCGGTTATCGGACGTTAGTTCTTATTCCGATTGTTGTTAAACAGGGGTTATCTAACTCTTAACAATCTCAAGAAACAGTCTATTTTGGAGCGCCCCGCCCCTGCTTATCACTGACCGTATCACCACGCGTCAATGAATCGCCTGACATTATTATTGTTACATTGCTGATGAAATAATTCGTCAGCACCGACAAGATGGGTTGTCATTTAAGTACCTTAAACCTAGTCTAAACCCAAGGTCTCCTTCCATGCCGGTCTGGGTGTGCAGAAAAAACGTAGAATGTACCAGTTGCTTCTCTTCCCGCGTAGGCGGTAAATGTCCATCGAGGGAAGGGGCAAAAATCTTAGGAATCATGTTATAATTAGGCGATGCGGCTAGCAACCCATCACTATTTTGTATGTCCTCTCCATTCCACCTATACATCAATCATGCTACACTTGGCCTTTAGGTCCTCTTACCTTAGTCTCCGTCTACACCTTTAGAGAAAAAGACGTGGTTTGTGTGTTAAACTAAACTAAACTGTGGAATCAACTAGCGGCACCAATTTTTCCGGAGAAGTAAAACTTAGGGATTCTCAAGAAAAGGACCCTATTCCGTTCTTAACGGACCGGCAACGCTCCAGTAACCCGGTAACTATTTTCCATTAGGTGACCCGCATGTTCGTTTGCCTCCAAATTTTCCGTTTGTATCGCAGTGAAGGGTCCTATCCGGGGACGGTCATTGGACCGTTTGTCAGTATGGCCAAAAGGGAACGCATGTGGTTTTTAGTGGGTACCTATGCTCACATTTGGAAAGCCCTGCCAACCCTCTGTTGCCTCGAACAGAAGGACGCATAAGATGTTAGACAAATTATCCACAAGTTAAGAAAAAGGCATGATATCGTCCAGAATTATTCGGCGCCATAACCCGTGACCGAAAAAACTGCTTAAATCCAATATTATACATTATTCGACACATGAAGCTTATCCTTTTCTGGAATACATACGTCTGGACTCTGGGAGTCATAACCATAACACGTGCTTGTAAACAAGTTTAGTTCACGTGCCCAAATTGTGGATTTAAAGTATGCGCCTAGCAATGTAGTGGGAAGCGAAAATTGTGCAGCTCTTTCTTGCGAGCCAACCTTGAATATTAAGCACGGAATGTATAAATTTCACACGTCGATATTAATTAAATGTGTCACCTAGGACCGGTCGACGCACGCAAGGAGCTACACTTTGGCCAAAACATCTTTGTTTAAATAGTGACAGAGCTGTTACAATATACATCAATCATTTTTTACGTGACTATACTTTACTTTTTACGTGAGTATTGGCTTCACCAATTTTATCACCCTAATATTAGTTTCAATTATCTAAGTAACAAACAACGTACCTAATCAAATGTTGCCACTTGTTTTTTGTATGTGCTATCCAATGGTCCGATTGCCTTGAAATTTGTTAGGTACATGTATAAATGTAAGATGACAAAAAGAATGTATTAAAAAACAGGCATAAGAAACAATAACAAAACTGTCATTCACACAAACAAACAACAAACATGTAATTTGTCACATTGGCTTGCTTGTTGTATGATTAAAAATAGTCTATAATGTTTAAATCTGTACAAGTGAAATTAACCCTAAAGGAACGACCACACCGCTGAGTAAACGCAGTGACGTGTCGCATGCGTCACGTTCTCTCGCCTTTCTTCAAACATTTAGTTGCGTAAACGCACCGTCGACGTCTTTTACGCACTGGTGTGGCCGGACCTTAATTAGGGTGGCAAAAAATCCTTGGTTGACTATAAACTCACTCAAAGCAGATGTTGAACTCAAGACTCTAGTGAAAGTCCAGTGTTGGAACTCGTTTTGTAGATTAACCAAGTTAGCTTTTATTTCAAACAAAAGGCAGTCAATGTAGATATGTGCTTTATGTCGATGACAATGAGAGAAAGTTGAAGAACTAACCGATTATCGCCGTATAATAATTCAAGGTCAGAAAAAGTGAACTGGTAAAGAAAGTGAACTCTACTCCGAAAGTACATCATTCCATGACTAATCTGACGGATAAGCTGAGGGCTTTGTGTTTTATTTACAAGTTTACTACCTATAGGTACAAAGTAATTTACTTGCGTAAGTTTTAGTTTGAAAATTAAGCGGCGTTTTACGGTCAAAACGTTAAAGGGGATAAGAATAAAGTACAAAATAAAAACGTCAACGGTTTTTGACTGAGCGAGCGCGAAGCGCCAGCGAAACATTAACGTTCTATATACTCTGCCTGTTTTAAGCTTGGGTAGAAATGCTTTCGTATGTCCGGCTGACCGTACTTCTCCGCAGATCGCATTTCTCAATGAAAATTTGTGAACAGGTTCACCGTGGGTGTTGAAAACAAAAAAAAATATTATAATTGAACAACGCCCGTTTTGAAATATTAACAAAAAACAGACTCACGCACGAGGTATCTGACAGAGCCCCTCGTGTGAAAAAATGGATGTCCTCGTCGTAGCTTTAAATTGAACAAGATTCGTATAGAGTGTGAAACGCGGCAGCGTCTTATGCGGGGTCAGCAATTAGGCAATAGAGTGAAAATATCATACTACGAGTACATATCATAGATTACTTAATATACAGCGGCAATTGATGTACACTGGTTGATAATGAGTTAATCTAACGATTGTTCACAAATATCAAAGATATAGTAATATTGTACTATTTGTTTATTTAATGAGTTATTCCTTTAAATATGCTGCAAAGTTAAAAATAGAACTATGAAATAATAATATGGCTAAAGCATTCATAATTTAGACGGTGAAACAAAGGTGAGTATTTATGAGCATGCCGGAGGTCTGTCAGAGAAAGTGGAACGAATACAGATTTCCTTTGTATAAAAGCCGGTTTACATACAATGGGAATTAGTATTACAGACGTATGAGCTTACTTAATAGTCGGCCGAGGTCCGACATTGCAATTCTGACGTAGATATATGTAGATGATGAATAGAGAATTGGGTAACTATTTGCACGTTTAAAAAAGATTTATTCTTTAGCATTGGATATAAATTCTTCACGTCATTTCTAAAATAAAAGGCTATAAATAATAGTAAAGGTAACTCTTTTAATTAATAAGTACCTATGTTCCTCTGTTTTATGTTATTTTATTTGCTTCAAGATGTCTCGTGCACAGATCTGTTGAAGAAGATGACGGACGTGAAAAGTATGGTGTCAAATTGTTAATTGTTGCCGCGTGAGAACATACAAGATTGACTTGATTTTAGTAAAATTCAACACACACAGACACACACGCACACACAAATCACGTCTCTATCGCTTACGTGGTAGACAGAGCCTAAGGTAACAAGACCTTAAAAGACACGTGAAATTCAAGTTTGACTAAAATCAAAGTTGAACGTATCTGAGACCCTCATCATAATCATCGTTCTTGTACCTAATATTAATACGGTTCCGTGGTATTCATTATAATGAATAAATTTTTCAGAAAAGTGATTTCGTACTGTTTGCAGTACTAAGTAAATAGCTAATGTTAAAGTTTGAACTTCCTTTATACTCGTACCTACTCATACAAAGGTTATTATACTATCGTACTGGCCAGATTCATATCAGATTTAAATTTCATGGTCAAACATATATTTTGAGTCACTATTAGACTTCTGCCGGAAAAAAACGCGCAAATACGTAAGTAATGTAGCACAACTTGAATTTTTATTAGCTGACGTGGGTAAATTTAATTAGATAATACTTACCTACTTACTTAACATGAACAAACGAATTAAATAAATTACAGTAGTACTCAGCGTTTGATATGAATGTATACTAATCACCAATAGGAAGTCACAACGTACTACAGAAAGGACGAATTTAAATTAGCGTCTAATTAACTACTTCACGCAAGATACGTCAGAATGCACGAAAAAAGCAGGGAAGTTGAAAGTCAACTTTTTTTTCTCTGACCTTGGCATTGGCACTGCTATCTACAAGTTGCAGAACATTCGTACAACGTGGGAACATTCCCTACAATGTTTTCGTAACAATTTCGCAACACGAAAGTTATTATAGAAAATAACAAATCCCCAGAGAAAAAAACGGAAATTAAAATCAATTTGTTCTTAATAATATCTTAATATAAGCCAAACTGATATTATCACTCTTGTTCTTGTGTCACAAGGAGTGCGTACTAAATCTCTACTTTATGAAGTACCTACCTAGCTGCTGTCCGGGGCATTGCACCTGTTCCAGTTCTTTTTCGAAATTTCGTTTTATACAAACCTTCTCCTGATACTAACGAGTACCACAAAAAAAATTATTAACTTGGTGCAGTCGAGCGGAAGTTAGCGTACAGTTAAATTTTTTTTTTTTTTTTTTTTATATATGAATAGGAAGGAAAACGAGCAAGTGGGTCACCTGATGGTAAGTGATCACCACTGCCCATAGACACCCGCAACACCGGAGGGATTGCAGATGCGTTGCCAACCTAGAGGACTAAGATGAAATGCCTCTTGTGCCCGTAATTTCCCCGGCTGTCTTACTCTCCGCACCGGAACACAGCAGTGCAATCACTGCTACTTAGCGGCAGGATTAGCGAGTAAGATGGTGGTAGCGATCCAGACGGACCTTGCACAAGGCCCTACCACCCGCAAAACATACATACATGCCGATTAATTTTTATTTATAAATATAGATTAGCTATTGTTCACGACTTCGCCCCCGTTCCCCTAATTATTTTATCAAAATTGTATTTTATACAAACACTGTATATTAGATAGTAAAAAAAAAAACAATTTGGTGCAGCCGTTTGGAAGTTACGCGCTTACGTGGTAAATATGTAAAGCAAAGTCGCTTCCCGCCATGTCCGTCCCTCTTTACCTATGTATGTCGTACGATTAGGTCTCTTACCGGGCTCCTACGCTATTTCAAATTTCAAGTGTCAAAAATGACGTTTGAGTGAGGAGGTGCGGCGAGGTAGGTGGGGGTGACTTTTTGAAACTTTTGAAGTGGTGTAGAAGCGCTATTAAGCTACGCAACGGATTTTAATGCGGTTTTCAACAATGGACACAGTGATTCAAGAGAAAGGTTTATTATGTATAATTTAATAGCGTATCGTGTAAATTTTGTCGAAAATGAAACGATTATTTTTCAAGATGTCGGAAAAAATCAAGCCGACGGAGCTGTCATCGAAAATGCTGTCTTATTGATAATTAGTGCAAAGCCGGTAGATATATACTTCTATTCAATATTTTATAGCTATGTACAATCGAACCATTTGATTCCTGACCCACCGTAGAACGCTCTCACAGTAAACGTCACATGATTTTCCTTGTCAATTTAATGTAATACGTCACTATGACATTTACTGTGAGAGGGTTCCACAGTGCATAGATATCTACAAATTATTGTAACTTGTTTTGGCTAGATTTTTTTAAACGCCTATTATTTGAAACCGAAAAACAAGAAATCACCCGTTCACCGTATCCGCTATCCGAGAGAAATACAAAACATATTTTTTAGTCACAAATGAGCGACTAATATTGTGATATTTACTATTGATTATAAAGATTGAAACAATTAAGTTTTTGCTAACTGAATTACTTAGTCTGAAATTACTTTTTTCAACCCTTTATCTCAATCTTTTCGTAGGTATATAGTACCGAAATTCATTTCCCGGTATGCTCGGAACTAATTTAAGGTTGTTAGCGGGAACTTTAAATTTATATTAGTATTAGTATTGATACTAGTAATTGCAATCTCTAATAGGATGGCATATTAAGTATGCGGTATCTTTTGCGCTATATGACGCCCATCGTCGATTTAACGAACAAGCAATTCATCAGTGGAACTTCTGTTCACACGCTATCAGTTTCTTCCAATAATAGTCATATAGTATTTAATTCAGTAATATATAAGGCATTCGACGTATTACTGCGCGTCCTGCATTGTGTGCGGAAGTGTCTAATCGCGACTTGATAATAGACAGGTTCTAACCATATTAAAAGTTTACAAGAACTATCAACTCTATTAGGTGCTCTCATAGGATTCAGATTGAGAGTACACAAATGTTAAATAGAACCTTTTTATTCTCAGGTCGCCTAATGCCGGGCGCGGGCCAGGAAGTGGCGAGGCGGAAAGACCCGACTTATTAACTGACCCGAGATTCAAACATGCTACCTTCTACCGTAAAAGGTACAGTCGTGACACCAAATTTAACATAGTTTACGAAAATTATACCGCAAAATATATTAAAGCAAAAAAGCTCCGAGTAACATGTAGAGACTGAATTTGCGTCTGCCTCGAACTGCTATGAATAAAGCATTGAAATTTTAATTTACCTACGTAACGTAACGTAACGTAACGTTACGTACGTTTTTTAGCTAGACTTTTTTGGACGAAGAGGTCGTATTTAGGTGTTTCAGAAGAAGATACCATAAAGTTTATCTAAAGTCTAGAGCATTCTGTATAGATTTCTTCGAATAACTAATTATTTATGCTTATCTTTTTTGTTTAACCTACAGGACCTATTTAATTGACAAAATACCTGACCGTCCTAGGGCAATAACGAATTTACAATGCCTACAAATAATAAATTTAGTACAAAAACTGTACTTGGAATGGTTCAGACTTGGTTGGATGTAATTCGATACATTAACCGCACATCGGAGGTTCAAGTATATCAACAGAACTAAGCACGAGTACTCTTAGTGATATGTAATGATGGATAGTCTTTTAAAACTCAAACTAAAACTAATTCCATGCTACTCCAGGACCACACGTGCAAGATAGCTAGTGCTACCGTGTATCACTCGACCATCACCAATTTTTGTGCGTCAATCGTTAAGATAAGAAACGATCGTGCACGGGTTTTCCTTACATTTTAATATAACGAATCCGTACAAAGTGGAAAGCGCAATACCCTTTTGTATGACGTTGGGAATTTTGTAACTTATGTGTAGCAACAGTAGGTTAGTGTCACACATATACGCAGTTATTTTGTATGGACTAGCAAAGTAATTGGTTTCTTTCGCGAATTAACCTCCAGAAATTATTATGCCATCCCAAAAATAATGCTAAAGTTAAAGCACTAGAAGTCCACGTTTCTCAAAGTACTTAAGCAACCTTTACACAGCTTTAAATAGCGAAGACCTTCAGTCGATTGCCCCCACGGATTTAACTCGTACTAAATAAATAGTTAATAGCCGTTACCAATCATGAGAGAACCGCGCCGCGGGCTTGATGCAGCCTTGATTCAACTATTATATCCAAGTTTTATAACAGCTTTGTACAACGTACCAGTTTCAAGTTCTATTTTTAGCTCACAATGATACACACTTACAGCCCGTAAAACCAATTAGGGAACAAAGCGTGTCTTTAGCGTTATCTAATTGTATATTGTAACTGCGTTGCGTTAAAGATTATGTGTTTGACTAGATTATACTTAAGATTCATGTATTTACCTTTTCATTATGAGTTTGTGTTAATTATAACATGCTCTGCTCACTATCATCTGATAAACAATTAAGTCACTTACTTTTGACACAACAAAAAGTCTTTCACGCATATTACTATGGGAAATTGGCAGCGCAACTAGCGGCACGTAACAGCAACAACTGTCATAGTATTTAACACTAACGCGAATGCGTCTAGGCATTTGTTGTGACAAAACATACACTAGATGTTCCATTAGTGGACACACGCTGTGAATACAGATGAAACTATTCAACTTGTATTGCGTTCCTTGTTTTTATTACCATTGAATGTATGCATATCTTCATGTTATATTGGAACGTCTATATTCGTCTAATTTTAGTGACATCATGCGTTGCACATGCAATGAGCCATCAATTTGCAACAATTCTGGTTGGAGTTTGGTTACAGTCACACTCTGTAAAATAAAACACATCGCGTTTTTAACCGGTGTAACTCATTCATTCATCCGTAAAAATTTAGTAGTATCTAAATGTATCTTGAATTCAGTTTTTTAATATAATATTTTTTGGAATTTTAAGCTTAGAATAGGGCAACTCCGTCGGTATGTATTCAACATTGTCTAATGAACTCAGTGGAGATAATTTGATTAAATTTAGATTTAAGGAATTTTGTATTCATAGGTTAGTGTAAGTTAAAATTTGTTTTACATTGTAAAGATTCCTTTTTCTGTATTTGGCTGAAGGGCTATGCACCCAGCCAAAGAAATAAATTAAAAAAAAAAGTATTCAACATTCACGTATCTCACCTTAGCTACTTATGTAGACAACCCAATGATTAAGCAACAATGGCTGTCGGATCGGCGGATTTGTTATAAACAGACAATATACCTACTTGACTTATGCCTACTTGCTGAAAAAATATCCTAGATTTACTTGCGAGTCGTTAAAATTGGCGTAAGATTTGTAGTTTAACACTACCAAACTGAGCTTAACACTAAGTAGAACGAGTATTTTTTTTCAAGCAAGTGACCATTACTCTGTTTTTACTTAGATGTCTTCTATCTCTATCGTAGCGTTTTTATATAATAAAGTACTTATAAACGTGGTTTAAAAAAACATCATGGCATGGTCTCAGAACAAGCTTCCTTCAATCCATAGATTAAGTTGACAGCTCTAGGCGATAATCCCACGCAAGTAACATGCTAGTAACCTCGTAGTACGCACACACCCTCAACTGGCATCGGTGTGCGTCAACTAACCTCATAATGGTATCACTTCATGACTTGATATAGCGGAATTCAAAATAAGTTTAAGTACAAACATCACATGTACACTGTACACAAACAACTGCCAGAAAACAAAAAGGTCGATGCGCCCGCTCATAATTTGCGGGCCGGGCCTACGACCATTCTTAATAAGATTTAGAATAAACCTGTTTGTCTTCTTTCTAGGAACAAAGAGAGGCCCTGCCCGTAGTCGAAATTATAATTATGTACACACCTAACTCAGAAATTCAAGGTTTAGTTTGATGAAGTAACTAAATACTACATAGTAATATATGTATTGTGACACTGTGAGCTGTAGACATGGCGAGACTGTTTTTATTGATTTTTTATAATGGTTGTTTTTTATGTTTTCAAACCCTAGCTACGCATTACGAAAAATTCCAAAAGCTAAATCAACGAAAAGAAACCACATAATTAGCGAATCTGCTCACAAAATTTTACAAGAATCGGGTGAGAAATGCAACTGGTAGAGAACAGACAGCCGGACAACCGGACGTAAGAAAGCCCAAGCTCAACCAAAGACTCTTCGCTCGCGGTAGTGCTCGGCTCAGCCAATTAAAGACCAAGGACCTTAGGTAGCATAAGGTGTAAGATGTACTGCTGCTAACTGGGTTAAGGCCGTCAAGTGCTTGTCAATGTGAGAATTAAACATGGGATGCACTCACAAAGAACTTAATGAACGCTTGCTTGAGGAATACCTCTGCCAAAAATATGACAGGCAATTAACACATTTTAATGGGAAATGTCTTGGCGTGTTTCGCATTTGCGAGTGTTATTTAGGTATGTACGAGTTTGCAGAATGTAACACATTTTGATATTTAAGTGTGTCTTGTAGGTGTGTCTTCGCCTCCCACAAAAAATGGCAAAAAAAATACTTCGTGCGCAGATAAGCCAGAAGCAAGTCCCGTCACATGGCTCTATGAATCCGTACTTACTTACAATTTTAAACTCCAATTTATAAACAATTAGTACATTGTATCGATATACTCGTATAAAGTTAATTTGATGTGATAATTATGTGTTCACTTGCCTTCAAAGTATCAATTAGTCGACTTTGATCAACACCGTTTCTTACGGAACATTGTGACATTAAGGCAGGTCTTACTTATTTATTCTTTAATTGACCATAATGACCAATAATTAGTACGTAATCAAAACACAATTATGCATAATACTTGTTGTACCACTACTAGGTACTAATGATACTTGTAAGCGCCAATCAAACCCTGCCCTGCACGAAATCAAACCTGATTAATTAATTAATATAAATATAAATTTTTATATAAGTTCTTTATAATTATATATACCTATGAATTTATCTCATCGTAAATAATATGACCATTACCCCACCGTGCTAGCAACTGCGATAAAAAATCAAATGTATCTATCTATAAGAGTTTTTATCGATATGTTTCACCAAGGTTAGGTTATGCAAACATCACTATGTTTAAGTATTTAATCAGTAGGTACTTATGTTCAGTAACAGTGATTTAGCTTACCCGTGGAAGCTTGTGCTTGCGCCGTATGACATCAATTGAACATAAATTGGTTGTTTGTACGTCTCAATATTTTTAACAAAACATTTTCATAATGATACTTTAACGGCCTCATGACTGCAATAATGATATAAGACTTTGAGAATCATACTATGACATTACATTAGTGTAAAAAATTTTGGTAAAATATATACAGGCGGCAGCACGAATTAACAATTAAAGTAATTAAGTAACAAAAAATGCAATGAACATTGGCAATTTTTTAATTTATAAATTACCAACATTGTTACATTTTTAAAGAATTTACTAATCACACTTAAACGCATATTTCAAAAAAGTACCTAATTTAAAACTCTTCAAAGTTTGGACGTCAGCCTAACTGTACTTATTACTATTACAGTAACAATAGTTAACGTAGCTACTAATCTATTCAGTTTTCTTTAGCATTTATCAAATCTTTGCTGCAACTGTTTACACTCTGCATGCCCATGCGCTGCGCGCAACGCGTATAGACAGAAGCCTGATGGTGCATATACTTACTTTGTCTTTGAGCGTGAGTCGCCTGAGATCGAGCAGCTTTTGGTACTGCCGCAGCGCCCGGAGGTACAGCCTCACGGGCAGCTCGGTGGGAAGGGAGGTCTCCCGGGACCGGGACGCAACCTCCGCCCCGCTCATGACTCCGGCACACAGCACTTGTACTTTTTAACACCCAAGTGAAACCGGCATGGAGTCGAGCGCTAAGCGCGTCCGAAGTGAACGTCGGCCCCACGCAACACTGACGTATCGCGCGCCCCCCGCACATGCGCACCAGATACGCTCGCAAAGGAAACCACAACCACGCACCAGCGGCTTTCCTTGCACCAAGACGATCCGACCTGACCTGCTTTTGCTTTAAACCTCGGTATGCCAGACTAGAGGCTTCGACTCGGACCGAGTGGTCGTACTGTGCAAATATTACAGACACGCACCGCGACGAATATTGCTGCTCTGTTTGCTATCGATTCTGTTGACTGGCTCGGCCAAGTCAATGAACTACTGGCATGCCTTGCCGTGGCTTCATTAAGCGCCCCTTAATCTTGTAATCTGTTGCAAGTGTTAATTTTTTACTGCTAAGAAATAAGGAAGTAACCTTATTGCCACGCTATCATGATACGCGCTATCTTTAAGCCTTATTGATCCACACCCTTTCCTCAAAAAAAAATGTATTAACTAAATTAATTAATTGTTGTGTAAATGTATGTATTATGTCTACAGCAAACAAAACGTCCAGAGACACATGTAAATTGTAATAGAATAAATGACTATTAAATTAATAATTAATTCGTCTCTACATACCCATTCTACCATAACGTAACCTGCGCGTTTGGAATTTACTATGCCTTTATTACCATGACTTGTAATGAAATTTTGCAATACCTACTTCCCGTTGACTTTGAATTAGGCAGGTAAATGTATGTAGGTCTGATAACAATGTAATTTAGTACAGTACCGTCAGAAAAACAACATGTATTAAGAATGCGCTATACCAAGACCAAGTAGGTTATACACCTCTGTCTTAATTTAGCCTCCGATTTCCGGTCCTATATAAAATTCTCATCGACTAAAAATATGTTTGAATAAGATTACAATTAGTTTGTTATTTTCAACCAAATGGGTTACAACAGAATAACAGAACGGATACTACTAGCATACAGAAGAATTGCTACTGAACAAAAAAAATTATTATTTTAACTGTCGTCACACGCTTAGATGCACAGGATTTTTGTTTTAATTTATGAACGGTCCAACAAAATGACTAGCATCTACCCGCAATTTCGTCAACGCAGAATTATGTCGTTTCCGCTTTACGAAAGTAGTTTTTAATAAATGCACGAAGTTTTTCACTGTCAGGTATGAAAAAAAACAGCGATTTTTTCGCGAAGTTTTTTCTGTGTACCAAGCAAACAGACAGAGACAGAGTTACTCGTACTTTAACAGTTACAGTAATAAGTGTGGATTCAATTAAGTTTATGCTTATTCCGGAAATAATCGCTGTCTTACGTTTTTATAATTATAGCTAGTGTGTTCAGGCCATACAACAAATAAATGTTCCAATTGGATTATTAATATTTATAATAATGCGCAGTGTCTAAGACATTAGGTTTAAAGGCCAAGTGACGTAGTTAGTGACGTAAGTACGTACGAAAATGTATTAAGCTATCTGACTAAAATTCATTTAATAAAACAGTCGCAAATAAAGGTCGTATATTGTCATTAAATCTACCGGTTAAAAAAAACTTAGTACCTAATGGAGATATGAAACTGGGTAACGTTTTATTTTTTCATTTTAATAACTGCAACTTTGGCAAATCATGCATAGTATGCAGAGATAACACCTAAGCGGCAGTGGGCGAGATAGTGTAGTATCTCGCTCATCGCTATGATATGTGAGTAGGACAGTGCATATCCCTGCTCCCAGTACGATAGGTTAGACAAGGGAAGACCTTAGTGAGAGTACTTATATACATAGCCGAGTGAGATGGAGCGATAAGCGGCTACATAAATATTGTGAAAAAATATCAGATTGCATTTAAAGGTAGGTATACTCGTTATTACAAATATTGAGTACAGACAAGAAAAACATTTTTTAGACATTTTGATAATAATAAACGAGTCCGAGTTTTGAGTAAGGACCCCTTACAAGCGGTTGAGTGTATTTGAAATGAGAATCAAACCGAGAAACATCAAAACTCTGACATGAAAAATGACTTGATGCCCTTTTATTTAGTTTTTTGTAACGCGAATTACGTTAAATTTAACTACCACAGTTGTATATATTACATATATATATATATATATATATAAGTTAACCCAAAGACGTTGGAGTTTTTAGGTAAGCGTACCCTTGCCAGATTATGTAATTGTTCCCCGTTTAGTGGATAGCCATGATTTTCAAAATTTCCCAAATTTCGAATTTACCCCAACGCATAATAGTATGTATGCAGATTAGATAATGATGCAAGCTTGCATTCAAAATAAATGTTAATACCAAAAGTTGTTTCATGTTCACAGACAGTATAGTATTGATTATTTACCTAGTGAATTAACATATTGATACTTGATTTTAATCTATTGCTGGTTTTATTGCCTCACAGCGTGGCCTACGTGACGTCTGTACGTCATCGGCTACTCTTCCTTTCTTGGACAAGTTTTATAATGAGCATAATAAGTAACGGACGGCTCGATGCCCATCGATGGCATTGTTTGTTACCTTGTGTATTTAGACGCCAAATATTGTTTTTAATGTTAAAACAATATTTGCCTTTGGAAAATGACTTGTATTATTTAAAGAACATTTATTACATTTTTGAATGTTTAAATCAAATTACATGAAGATTGTGACCAAATTTATTTTAGCTCCAATTATATCTAACCATATTTAATTGCATTTCGAAACCGCAATTATACTAATGTATTATTTGGCGTACGTATTAAGCCAAAATTTGACAGGTCTACGTAGACCCGATGACATTGCAATAAAAGTAAAGACCGCCAATAAAATACGGGTGCAGCAAAATAAAACCTTTGTCAAAACGTATGATTTTTTGCCAAATGATTTATTCTATATTTTGGTAGAATGTATACAAACTTAATTTAATGTTAATCCGTATTTATTATAAAATATTTAGGATTGACATGTATTAATTAGATGATTAGTTTTATTTGAATATTTGCATGCCAATGTTATGCTTAACTAAATGTTCATATTCATTATATTTTTTAAGTGTAACACCTGTACTATAATACCTGTACTATAAAGTACTATATTTTTACACATAAATACTTTGAATTTGAATAATTTAATTTCGAAAAAACTTATTCAAACTAAATTAATCTTGGCCGCATCGAAAACGTTAGGTAAACCTCTGATCTCTACGTCCAGAATAAATTAATTGAAATCACATACTTACGATACAACGCAACGATTGACTTACCCATCCCTATACCTCATAACTTTTTGAGAAGTGAAAACCATGGTTGAATCGGGTTAAGACCCACCGTATACCCCTGACACTACCCCTGGGAGTAGGGTGGGACTGTGCTATACCACCGTAGTGCTGTAAACTACCGGTATTCGGTAAGTTAGGTTAGTTAGGTAGCTCCTTATGCCCTAAAGGCAACCCACCCAGGAATAGTAGTTTTTTTTTCAATTGTTCAAATCCCAGCTCTACTATGGTGGTATGGTTCAGTCCCACCCTACCCCCAGGAGTAGAGACACAGGTATGGTGGGTCTGAAGGGGTTGAATCACATTTAAATCTTCTATTCATTCTGTTAAGTATACCCGACTATTTGAGAACTTTACATACGTAACATAGATTAAGTAACGATTTCAATACCAATGGCCTGCATTGCATCAAGTTCAACAAGTTTAGGTAACGAACTTGCTTGAATACTTAAAAAACTCAACTAAACATAAAACTCAGAAACTCACGCAATACTCACACGCATAAAAAACTCCTGCTTTGTCAACATAACCTCACACTTTCAACACCGCACTCACTAGTAGGTACTTGAACAGTCAATGAAAATTTACTCTTGTACAACGTAACGTTCATTCACTAATCATATTTCCATTTAGCTTTTAATGTTTGATTGATTTGAATGTAATCTTGCATAGAAAGGGATTAAGCTCGCAGCGTGCGCGAGAGTCGACTCCGTGGACCCCATTCCCCCGCCGCGGCGCGTCGCAAAGCACGGTTATTCTTATTATAGGCCAGGCACGCTTCGCACGGCGGGAGACCACCACCAATCACACCAAAAGATACCTTCACGAACCACTCTTAAGACCCATAATAAAACGACAAGCCAAACTGCAATCTTAACCCGTGCATGTTTACAGTTCAACATGTTAATTTAATAAAACAAAAGCGGTCGTGATAATATTCTGTTTTAAATATAGTTATAAATACGTCATGACACGATGTACCTATCTAAAAAGAAGGTGAGGTTTAAGCTTTAACGTCGGTCAATTAACTTCATTGTCAGTTAAGATAGGTCGCGACTGGAGACATTTGGAGAAAGTAAAGGCAGGTCGTTAAGATTAGTTTTTCGAGGTAAATGAAAGTAGGAGTGTCTAATGATGGCTAGGCAATTAAAAAGTAATATACTGTCTCCTCTTTACGGTAATGAAAACAAGCGCTTTCTTTTACGAAAGTAAACGTTTTCTAGTCTGACTTTATTGACTCTTACGACGATACTTAATTACAAAAAGTTGCAAATTGAAAATGCGTCTTTTGTCTGTGCTTTACAAAAACAAAAGTCAAAAGTGACAGACAAAGACATACGAATGTTAAGTTACGTAAGTAAGATAAACTTAATTTTTTTTTATTAATAAGGAGGTTTATCTTACTACAAAGGCTGATTTTTTTTTAAATAACTGTCAAAATGTACAGATTTTTAATAACACTATACCGTTTATAATCCAAGCAAGTGCGTTCATCAAACAGTTAGGCATATCGACGGCGATTATGGTATTTATTAAAAAACTACACATTATGGCTCTGCTCTTACATAGTGGAACGAAAAACAAGGAATAATAGGTTTTAATTATTATGTTATCGTTTTGACTCATAAAACAATTCCACCCACATGATGACGGAAATATGTATGTGGTAATACTGCACAACATTATTTTTATAAGACGGGGACCTTAATCCATCGATCATGCATACCTTAAATAAGATACAGCTCTTACATACAGCATCGCTTAAATATTTATTATTTTGAAATATTTATATATATCTTTTTTGCATCGGTAGTCCGCTTCCGGAGTCGGACCGCACAGAAAACAACTCTCGAAGTGACTATTTTGTTTTGTCACCACACTTTCGAGCAGCTGATGTTAAAACTTGAGTATACAAATGATCGATTAAATGAATCATTTTAGGCGGTCTATTGGCAGCATAAAGTTCATGGTCTACGGCCTTAATCTCCGCATTATCTATACTTAATTTGACACGCCAGCGAACGTCAAAGTCGCCAAACAATGGCTTAGCTACGTATATAGCAGATAGACAACGTTGAAGCACGAAGCAATGTTAATCGAAGGCGGCCCGCGGGCAAGGTGACTGAAACTTCGATGTTTTGGACAAAAGGCGGCTTGAGTCACGAATTCGGCATTTGGTGGCATTGACTTACAAAAAAATAATGTCTGTACCTAGTCGGTATTTGTCAATAAACTTAAATAAATTGATTGATCCCATTTTTAATCAAATGCTTGTTTCTGAACTGCGATGTACGTATGGCTAACGATATAGCATGCAAGTCTTTCATTTTGTAGATGAGCATAAATGCAATACAGTACTTCGCTTAGCTTAGGTTAAATAACGAAAGATCGATCCTTTTTTATCTATTTCTCAGAAAAATTATGGTAATGTTGTACCTATTTCTAAAGAAATAATCCTACTTAAATTATAAATGCGAAAGTTTGTGAGAATAGATGTATGGATGTGTGTTACTCTTTCACGCCAGAATGGCTGAACAGATTGAACGACTGTAGAAACTAAAAAAAAATCATAAATGTTATCACAATTGTACACGGTTTTAAACAATAAACTCAATAATCCAAACAATTTTGAGTAAAAACTTATTCAAGAAAACAACACGCTTACTTGCCTAAGACTTACTTAATCAAATTTGTTAGCCGCGCGAATCAGCGGAACTTTCCGCGAATAGAATATTACAATTATCGAATCAAGTTTATTGGAGCAATCTATAATAGATATGTGAAAAAAGCGAGCGTTGTGTTACTAACCCCTCGATCAAATTAGTTACAAATACCTATGACGAAATACGAAACATCTTGTCGTTGATATTTTAACTTTATTTAAAGCTGCAGCCATTTGATAATTATAGCAACTAAACTATTAAAAAAATGCAATTAAACTGACGTGCGTACAATATTATTTATTGGCTATAACAGTTCGCTTAAGCTCTAATTTAAGAAAACCGGCGGGAAGCGAGATCTACTAGCGACGATGATGGTCCCGTACGAAGTGTTGAGATTTACTCAAAAAGATTTGAAATTATTTACTAAATTGAATAGAATGGGTATCAAATTCATAAAAATAGTTATAATTTATACTTTTGCACTAATCTATGAATCTATTTTTAAACAGCTATAAACGTGAAAGTTTGTGAAATCGACGGGTGGTTTGGTTTGTTAAGCATCAAGCGTAAACAGTGCATTTATTTTGATAAACATTTAAGTACACTATTGTATCTTTTATTTCAAGTAAATATATGTAGCCGGTTTTGTTATATTTTACATTTGTATTGTAACTTTCAGAAAGACGTTAATTTTGGCATGCATAAAATAATTCAGTCAAATATAGGCTGATGACGCCTATGTGCCCACAATCATGCTAAACATGGCCTTTAAGTATCGTTACTTTAGGCTCCGTCTACCCCGTCAGGGATCAAGACGTGATTTACGTATTTATGTATATATATAGGCTGATGAAGGGCAATTTTCTTGAATAGGAAGCTTATGAACATATATGTACGTACTTCCATTTGACACATACGGCGCTGAAACTTTGTCTACGATAGCAAGGAACGGAGCGCAGCAAGCTACTTTAGGTTTAAAACCAGTGGACCACTACTGCGCATCTTGTCAAGTCACAGATGTGGTTCGAAAAGCAGCGCAACTCAAGTGGGACTGGGCTGGTTATGTTGACCGTACAGGTTATGGGCTAGGATAACCAAATAGTGGTGTCAAACTCTTGGCCTAACTTTCCTAATAGATGACTGATGAGACTTTATCTTATAGGACTGGCCACACGTTGCAATATATTGAGATCAGAGGAAGCGTTGTGAAGACCGAAGTAGGGTCATTGTGACACACTGGAGCTCTGAATAATAATAAATATACATACATTTTCAAGCCCATGTCTCACACATATCCCTAAAAACGGTTTTTTGGGATTATAGCTATTTTTAGAGTGGTTTTTAAATTAAAGACGGCTTATTTTATGACCTGTTCCCCGGCCCGCGGACCGTTGACGTCAACGCCTGATCCACCTCGTTCGATAAGCGCGTACGCACGTGAGCAGTATTTCTTGATTCGCCAACAACAATGTAACACTGATTGATTATTTATTGAGTATCTATTCTATATCATTAAGTTTGTACAGCAAATTTTTCGACTACGCAGTTACAACTAAATAAATTGTTACTTTATTAGTCAGCTTACTTTTTTTCAGAAATTTACGTAAAATACCTAGTCGAAGAAGAATTTTAATCTAAAGTAGAACTCAGCAAAAATGTTGCGCAATAAGTTTAATAGAATGTACCTAACGTCTACGTATAGTTTTTGGCGTTGTAGAGTTTAGACAATTCTTAAACAGTTAGGGGCAACATATAATTTTTTGCAAAAGTAGTAAAAAAATATGTTAAATTCGAGACGAGAAGAATGTAGGAAAAAGTACATCATTGGGCTGAAAATTCAATTTGATCATTACTTTTGTAGCACCACGACGATTTGATTTCGAAAATCAGCCCCTAATTTGAAAGTTCCGAAAAAATCCACTAAATCTTATACATAATGTTTTAGTGCTGTTGGTTAATCACCTATCACAAATCGGTACGCACAATACAATTTCACACAAAATTACATGTTTTATCTACAATTCCCAGCTAACGAAACATTGTAAAAACTGGCACACGCACATACCGGTTGGTCACGTTCGTCGGATACTGACTTGAACGGCAAAAAGTATTTTTTTGTAACAAATGTAGGTAGTACCTAAAGACAGTGATAAATACGTCCACAGACTCGATAAATTAGTCATGAGGCTGCGTTCAAACTTTGAGCGAATACTTGTAGAGACTATAGTCTTACAGGACAACAGGTAAACAATAAAAAAATATCCTTAACCTCCTTATCCTTATCCTTAGTTGGGACCATTTTGTGACAATTTATTTATCTCTTTTGTTTTAATATGTGTTTCATGTGTTGTGATTGTCATAAATATACTTGTTTCTTTTAAAAATACCGCGTACATTACAGTTTTAAATCCTCCCTTAAATTATATTTGTTACATCAAATAATACTCGAAATCGATCTAATAAGCATGTACATATTTGATTTTATCAATTTCTTCCTACCCAATACATAGGAATTGAAAGAATTAGAAAATATACTTTATAACTTTGTAAGTTCACGTGATCAAAAGATGCAAACCTTATACTTAAATTCATAATTTCATGTAAAAAGACAATTGACATAAAACCAATAGACTACTTCCGGTAGACATATAATTATAAAATTTGGCAAGATGAGGACTTGAACTTAAACATAGGAAAAGTACGAAAATCATTGATCTGCAAAAAATGTAGATAGATATTATTTGTTAGTCATAAAAATGCTATGAACTACAAACTTATTTTACAGTAGGTAGCTTTTAAATTTGTTCGGAACCCTCAGTTTTTGGAAACAATATATTATATATTATATGTAAGTATCTATTTATTGGTATCCTTTACCTTGAGCAACACCTCGGTTAACAACCAGACACAGCAAATACATTTCATCAGAACATTTTAAAATGTATGACATTGACAGACCCCTGTCATACCCGGCTCAAGTAACAAAGAAATATAAACGCAAGAGCTTGCATATAAATAAAACGGTATCAAAACGGGAACAATATTACGCAACCCACGATACCACATCATGCCACAATGATGCGCTGTTGTAAATATATATGTGCAACAGATCAATATCAACGCTAGTACTCGATCTGTTGTAACATAAACAGGCGAGTTTATTTACAAATATAAAACCTCTAATACAGCACGATTTGCATAAACGTGAATGTTATAATAATAGTATTTACTTACGTCATCAGATAACCACGCTATATAATTATCAATTTATTATGTTATAAAGCGGGCTGCAATTAGTTGTATAGTTATCGGAGAGGCGGTTTGAACTAGATCGCGGAGCTCTGATATCGGCCGTCTGAGCTAGCGCCGCCCCGCCCTGACCCGGTGCAGCGTTTCCCATCCCAAGAAAATAACATTACTATGACTAAACACTACTTCATAACCCATAACGGAATAATCAACAAACAGTTTATTAATAATTATGGCTTTAAAATTGAAAATAGAGGTGTATTTTATCGTGAATCGTTGCTAACAGCGGTGGGTAAGAGTAATCCAAAAAACGTGTATGAATTTATGGCCAGTGTAAAATCAAATAATAATAATACAATTACGTTAAAAATGAAAATGTGTCCATGCAGGATACGTGTTGTTGGGGAGTTTATTAAAAAAAAAACTAAAGATCGCTAAAACACGACTTATTTAATTAGCATAGTAGAATAGTAAGGGTACTAATCTTAGTATAAGTTTGTACTCAGTTGTAATTTACGATTTCAACGTTTCTATAGTTTTAATACATGAAACCACTGCTTTACAAAGCAACAATACCTTAACGAGTTTCAGACGGCTGCCAAGTTAACACTTCTTGTCCGATTCACTTTGGTCCACCATTGTCTGCTAATTCTAATACCTAGAAGCTCAGATGAGCTTAAAGAGCTTTTTAGGATATTTATGTTATGTAACATGTTTTATATTAAGGAGATCTCCTGAATATAAAACATGTTACATAACATAAATATCCTAAAAAAAATCCTCGAAGCCAAAAACAGGGTCAACCCTAGTAGACTGTCATGACAGTCAAACAAAATTGGCATAAGTAGAGTAATTTAATATGGGGTGTTTAAACAGTCAGCGTCATGTAGTTTGAAGCATCCAAATCGCCCAAATAGTTCGGTACACCATAGAAATAGTATGGTGTGTCGAACTCTTTGGTCACCCTGGATGTTTCATACTATATGACGCTGCCTTTAATAATAGTCAATATTAACAATTTTCCCTTTTTCCACTCAAACAACTTAAACTCAATAGGAAGTCACTCCCCGTACCGCATAAACTAGTGACCTACACCATCAATGCTGCAGATTTAACAGATGATATTTATTTTAGTCAATATTTTTGTACGTTAATATGCGGTGCCATACTACAGTTTTTATTTCTCAATAGACTCTACAAGGTACCGTCTAACCCCCTTTTCACTCTAGGGGTATTTTTACCGCGCCTAATAATATTTACGAATATAACAAAAAAGTTCATTTGAATTATTGAGATGCCGTCAAATTTTGCATATATTTAGCTAAGCGTATACTGACGTACATGACATAAATCTAACGTGCAAGATTCCGTTTAGGAATTTTCCTACATGGAACCTGACAAGTAGTTATGATCAGAATACTAATTGGCCCAAATTTATTTTTAACTCTGTAAAGTAAACAGTGGACATGGGTATCTTTTGTTGCCTTTCTATTTTTGTCATTCGTTAGCAAATTCACAACATTTCAATTTTAAATAATTACTAAAGTACCGACAACCATTTCGAGCTTTGTGTTTAAGTATTCCATTCCATATTTTTTTGATTTTTTTTATTACTTATTTAACGTAATATTCACAAAAATCTTCAAAAAATCCGAAGTAAGGCATCGTCGTAGTATACCCTTGCCTTCCTAATTATTTATGAATAAAAATGTCAATCTCAAAAAGGTGTCAATGTCAAATATCAGTGTTGTTTGCCGATCGATGTTGTTTGTTCATTTTGTTTTGAAAAAGCATTGTTATATTTATTAAATTGATTTGATGAAAGTTTCGGACGGTTATGCCATGGCAGACAGCCGAAACCTTCCCAAGGTGGATTATAATGATGTTGTTGCAATACATGCGTGAAAACGACTCGTTTAACGTTGCCGAAATCCGGGGAGCTAAGGTTTTGTTGTCATCAGGGGATGCTTACGTTGTAACTTCTGTAGGCTATGTGGAAGTAAACGAGAGAATGCTGTGTGTTTTATCAAGGGCAGAGTAACTCCTGAGCACCGAGTTCGTACTAAAATGTACTCTGTTGTCGCAAGCATTAACGAGGCAGAAGAAACTATATTGGATGTGAAATGTGAAGACTGTGCTGCAAGTCAGGGTGGATGCAAACATTCAATTTGTTTTATTATGTGGCTTATTTTGTTGGCAATTATTTCCAATTCAGTCCAGAAAATGCGAATAATTAAAATCCAATAAAAACCAATATCAAATCACCAAACGTCAATCAAAAATTCAAAATGACAACCCGTTGTGACAACCAGTAGACAATGTAGACATCAATCTTATCTTATTTTTTTATGACCCAGGCAAAGGTAATGTGTAGATTCAACCTTACAAGCGTTTCTGAAATTTTCGAGATTTCAATATTATTTTCGACTAACTTAGAATACAAATTTCGCGAAAAGAAAAAATATGGGTCTCCTAGTTTTCAAAGTACTATTTCTTGAGCATAAGAAAACACAAGGTAAAAAAAATGAAATGTTGTGAATTGCCAGCGTAATGGCAAAACGTGTTCGCAACTCCGTTTGAAATCGTGATGCCAATCTTAAGCACCACTTAAATTGTTTTGTACGTTTTTTTTTATTTAATCTGGTCTCAAAATAGAAGGTCTACGTACTCTTGCGTGTAGTGTATATTTCACATCTTCATTATGAACTTAGAGCGAGTAACTTTTAATACAAAAAAGTTCTTTGAACCAAACCGTGGACTGTACCTCTTCCTTTACGGTAAAGAGACCAAGTCTTACAGTTGGCCCGATAGTTGTAGAGAAACGTGGCTATAAAATAGATTATTTTTAAATCTCACTTGGAACAAAATTTCGTCTCTCTCGACCTAACTTCCAGTTTACGTTGAACACTTTAGTTCAAGTGCGCGATATTTTAATATTGAAATTATCAATGATGCAACCGACCTGCAGAGCACGTCATTTAAAAACCACGCTGTACAATTTTTTGTACTTAATAGTACATTGTGCACCGAGGGCTTTTAATGACTCTAGTTTGTAATCCCCTTACTGCCCGTGATACACTCAATGTTTTTCACCACATTTGTGAGAAAATAAAAAATAGACAAAAAACAAGCTCAAAATTACCCAAATTCGACACCCATCAACTTTTTTGGTGCCAAGAGAGTCAAAATGTTATCCGCCATCTTGGATCCTAAGCAGTAAATATCTAATTGAAAATTGTATAAAATTATTTCGTAGCCTTTTTTTGTAGATATTAAGTAAACCTGATTAGTCTGAAATGACGTACAATGAGTTTTAAAACTAAATTTTTTCATCAGAGGGAATTCTGAAAATCCATACAAAAGTAATTCCCTCGGGAGTAAAATATCTAAAATTCTCGTTGGTGGTAAATCAGCTACTATGGCTCTATACGCCTGCATGTAATAACACCCTATACGAGCAAGTGTGATGAAAAAAAATAACCGTCAAACTATAATTGCGCCCGATAAAAAATGGGTCAGATTAATTACGTATTATTTTTGTCCCATTCAACTACCTTTGCCGTGATTATCATTCAGCGTGGCTGGACCGAGTTGACTTTGCCCTCGTTAAACGCGTGTAAACAGATAAACTATATTTTAATTAGGTAGGCGTTAACACACTTTTTATGTGACTTTTGACGCTCTCATTGAACCGAGGAAAAAAACAGAATTCTTCCTGAATCTGAACAATCGCTTCCGATTTCTCTGGGGTACATCGTGTTGATTTGCATGTCCTTATCATGTTAGTAAAGCAATAATGTGCAGTGAGGGTCGTTAGGGTCGAACACTACGCCCGTCCCGTTTAAATAAAAAGTTTAGTACTGCAGTCCGCATTTTACAGCCGCATGACGCCTGACAGTAGAACGACGCATGCCTCGGGTTATCGCACACTGCTGTCGGTTCTTTCCACTGAAACACGCACCAATGGTATGATATTCCGTACCTACTAAAATCCGAAACAATCAAGTCAACAATTTACAGCGGAACAACGTGACTTTGAAAGCTGTAAGTCAGCGGTTATACGTAGCGCGTCGTAGATGGTCTACGAATTTACGTTCGCAAGACATAAAATGTTTCAAAGTCGGTTATAATCTTTTTGAATATTTTTTTCTAAGCGTAAATTCACTCAAATGGAGCCCTGTAACATGATATCAACTAATCAATCAAATTAGCCCTCATGGGCTTTATTTACCTACTTAGCTACTAGCCCACTTTTAGGGTCAAGGTCGGACTGGGCCGGAATGGCCGAAATATTCGGAATGGGTGGTGCTTCACAGACAGGTGCTGGGATAGTGGTAGATTATGCATAATAATGTCTACTGAGACAGAAGTCATGGACAACTTTCTAGTAATTCGCTGATATTTCTCCATTAATTATCGCACAAATCTTCAAACACCACAAAATATACATATTATGTATAATATGAAATTTATTAAAACTACAAAACATAACTAAAATTTTCATCAATTTTAGTTTAAATACTTAGTAATTTCTATCTGTAGGGTAAGTCGCTAGTCAGGGGGAAGTTTGGGAAAAACGCCACCTTAACTATACCGGATTACTTTTCATGCAATATTGTGGCCCGTTATTCTTGCTCGTCAGCGCATACATAATTGTATTATGTTCAGTCCGATACCTGCTGCTTAAAGAAAGACTTGCTAATTTTCACACCACTCTGCCTGATGCCCGTACGAGCTTCATTCATAGATTACCTTGCCCACTGCCCAGCCGGCCGTCAGTTCTAGATGTCAATCTGACCGTAACCAACGGGCCGGTGGTATCATATTATAAAGTTCAGATTTACAACAAGATTAGAGTACGCTTAGTTTAGTACGAAATAGATAAGGAAACTAATCGCTTGTGCCTTTAAATGTCGTGATTAGAACTTTATTACCTTAATGTAATTAATGCCGCGCTATTAATTAGTCGTAAGGTTATCACTTAGCCACTATGGCCAGAACTGTATGAAACATGAGAATTATGACCTCGAGGGGCAGAAGAGATAGAGTTTATCAAACAATTAAGTGGGGTTTGTTGCAGACTATGTGGAATCGCAAACCTGTAACAGATAGGAGAGGGTAACCAGTTTTCACCAAGCAAGTATCAATTAAGTTAATCTAATTTTGTCTCCAGACATGTCTACGCGTATTTTCGATGAGATAAATATACAATGGAAGCAAAATTACAAATAACTTACATTTTGAACTTGAGAATGGCCAGTGACGACGAGGCAGACCAAGAAGGCCATGGAGGAACGATTTGGACGAATTATATGGATGACTGGCCGGTCATGACGACGGACCGGGCGGGGAGTTGTGGAGGTCGAGATGACTTAATTAAAAGCTTAAACTAATGGAAACCACCAGTACGCTGGATACATACTGTGAAACAAGGTACGAAGTATATCTGTCGCTTTGATAAACTCTACGTGGTGCAAATCAAATCAAGTTAAAAAGTTTCTAGCCGGGTAGAAGAATGATGCTATACTAAAGCAGGTAATTTTCCAGTACTGCTTTGAATGATTGATGATTGTCATTTGCCTTTGACAACTAGGTAACAGGACAGGCGTAGGTACTTGTCAAACAAGAAGGCGTAGAAACTTCTTTCGAGCTGTTTACAGTAAATTTTTCCGTCGTTATATTGATGGGACAAACAATGAAACGTATGACAGACGCAGTAAACCACAAGGTAACGTGTAGTGAACGGTAATTGACCGTTCAAGCAACGGATTGTGTTTCAAAACTATTAGCAGGTATAATTAGAAACACATAATTTAAGTTTAAAATTAGACAGCCATTGAAGTAGAATACTATTTCAGGCTGATTTTTGGTTATTGCGATACGTATCCGATGAATAAGTTATGACTGTCTGAAAAGGACTTCTATTACATTATTATAGTTAGAAGAAATTCAATTTACTATCATTTATTTACATGTGGCCAACCTTCAATTATAGAACTTACAGAGAATTATTAGTATTTTATGCAACAGTTGTATAAGATGGGTCAAAAAAGGCGAGTGGTGTGGGTTACGATGTGAGCACAGCGAACGTCGTAAGAAAAGACACCACGAGCTTTATTTGACTTAATTATACAACGTTGTATACAATACTTTTTCTACGACTTCTTTAAAATTATCATCGTCATAGTCATCATCAACAGTTGAAAGGTGTTCACCGTAGGACCGGGGCCTATGTACTGTAATTAAAACATAAATAATGCCAAACTCGGGCTCAGAGCCATCAAATTAGCCGAAAATCACACCCAAGCACTATTTTTGTGTCAAAGTGTCAAAATGTCATCCGCCATCTTGAATTCATAAAATTATGGCAAATTCGTGCTCAGAGCCACAAAATTACCCGAAAATGATACTCATCAACATTTTTGTGTAAAAAGTGTCAAAATGTCATCCGCCATTTTGGATCCAAAAAATTAATTATGCTAATTTGAGCTCAGAGCCAACAAATTACCGGAAAACAACACTCATCACCATTTTCGTTTCAAGTGTCAAATTATGTCGATCCTAAAGACGATGATGGCGATCCTAAGCACTAATTGTCAAATTGAAATACAGGGTGTCTCATTGAAATCGGTCAGTAGGGGAAAGTCTGAAACTATAAGACAAACGAAGATCTGTTCTTAGGAACCATGTCAACGATTTTAATAACAAGAAAAACTACATTCATACATTTTTAAAAAACCTGTACTCAGCTCGAGAATCGAACCCGGTTGTTTTGAAAAAAATTTACTTACACTATTTCTATTTAAATATCGATTGTGTAGGTCTTAAGCAGTAAATGGCTCTATGACATGAAATGCATTGTTTTCACATAGCTACTTTGATTTATTTTAGTAGCTGTTCGTTGTGACTTTTTCTCCTTCAGTCCGAGTAGCCCATAAACCACCAACTTACCAACTACAATATTCTTAACCGAGATACGGCACAGGATCTTCGTCAACAATCTTCATTTCGTTATCCTCAGCGTACTCGTACAATCTCTTTGTCATCTTCCCAACCATTGTCATGTCCACCTCTTCTTAAGTTGTTTCCCCTTCAGACCCACCATACCCCTGGCACTACCCCTGGGAGTAGGGTGGGACTGAACCATACCACCATAGTAGTGCTGAACTTGAAAAATTGAAAAAAAACGACTATTCCTGGGTGGTTTGCCCTTCGGGCATAAGGAGCTACCTAAATAACCTAACCTACCTAATACCCGAAGCTTACAGCACTACGGTGTTATGGTTCAGTCCCAACCTACCCCCAGGGGTAGTGCCAGGGGTATGGTGGGTCTTAACCCCACGTTTCTATACGATCCACGGTAGTAGCCCTTCCGCAATCCTGACTTGTCCACATAAATAAATAAATATCCTGGGACAATTGACATCTATTGACCCAATCCCAAACTAAGCAAAGCTTGTAATATGGGTACTAGACAACAGATAAACATACTAATATAGATAAATCATAAACATATATTAAACCGCCAAGACTCAAGAACAAACGTTCGTATTTTTTTTACAAATATCTGCCCCGATACCAAGAATGGGAAAAGTCAGCTTCAGAATCCGAGAAGTAGACGATATAGAAATATAGAGGTGCTGCAAGCAAACTTTATCAACTTAGTAAATGTTGACAAGCCGGGACAGCGGACGATATGGGGGTGGACGGATTTGAAACGTGACGAAATAGGAATATGAACGAAGTCTTTCTTTCATTAAATTGTAGTGACTAGAATCTAGTCATAATCATAATAGTATATTCTCGCTAAGCCGCAGAGGCCAGACCAGGCCAGTCAGTTATAGTACATTTATTACACTGTAAGCTGACCTACATGTGTGTATTAAACATTGTTAACACAATACAATAGGTCTCGCTCTGAATACTGACTGCAGTGGCGCATTGTCACATCAACAATAAACTTTCTCACGGCGGTGACGGAGGCGATCCCCGTTCACACGCCATCTCATATTCTCATCAACAAGAACCATACACAATTACTTTCGGGTAATGCCGGTGTATTATAGTGAAATTAATTAAATTTATGTGTTGATACCAGTGGCGGATTTACGAATTTTCAAGGTATAGGCTGAATTTTTGCCGCCCTTGCAAAATCTGTTGCAGACTTCTTAAATTTTTTATTATGAGGTAAAAAAAAAAAAAGGTCGTGTCCCAAATTTGCCGCCCCCAAAATCTGCCGCCCTAGGCTCGAGCCTTCTCAGCCTTATGATAAATCCGCCACTGTATCAACAGTCAATGATAAATAGAGACATGATTAAACGGTTAAAAATGTTTACAAACCAACAGTCGTCACAACGTGTGACGTGTTGAGACTAGCTGTTAAACTTGACGAAAACAAGAATATTATGAGAAAAAAACTACTTACCTAGATATAATGTAGATTTAAAAAAAATCCGTATATGATTAGGCAAAAAAAAATAGTTTTCAACTACGAAATTTAGTAGGTAAAGGGTGATGAAATAAAATAATTAACTATTGTTTGACTATCGAACTGTGAATAACGAATACCCAAAAAAGACAAAGTCAAAGTTGCTAAAAATAAATCAATTGTCACATTCAGGTCATTGATCATTTAAACCCTGAGAACCGTTTCAACAAACGTAAAAAATTGTGCCTGTTAATCGCCTTAGAGGACGGACCAACATCGAAACGAACAATGGAATGAATTATACGCTGGGTCCGTCACAGTGACAAGGGAAATAGAAAATAATTCGGAACTCATTAGGCACATTACTGGATCGTATTGATGATGCCAATGACACTGGACACAATATGAAAAGGAAATATAGAAGTTTGCTAGTTATTTTTTTTACGATACGAGAGAAGTTATGGTCAAATATTTACGCGAACTTATATATAACTCCGAGCTGACTGCGAAACCAAGGTTGAGTAGTGTCAGAAATGTAGACTAGACCTAGAGCGTGAAACCTTACCCAAAGTAAAGTAAAACGTTCGTAGCCGATATTTGAGTAAATAAATTTACGACCTTTACTCGTTTAACGACTTCTACACGTTAAGACTTTGATTCTATGAACAAAGACTATAGTATAACTGTCATCGTTGATGCGTTCTTACGCAATCCGTAACGTACGAGCAACTGATACCTCTTTTTTTTAATAAGATGTTAGTATTACTTCAATGTATAGTTTGTTTAGGTCAGATGTCACATTCATAGACAATCGCCGTGGACTATATCAGCTAGACGTCTGTCTGGCGACCGTGACATAGTTCGTCTGGCGCCTCTTCCCAACCAAAGAACAGTTATCTCAGAGTTCATCCTGATAATTGGTATAAGTAATTACTCTTGTTGTCTTTTATGTTTCGACACAATGAAGAAAACGACCATAAACCACAAACTTAAACATTCTTAGTAAAATTACAAATGTGAAAGTTTGTTGTTGTTGAGTATAAATGACTGTCTGTATGACTAGTTGTTGTTGGCTGAAAATTGGTAGGTACCTAGATGGGTCTCTGGAATAACACGTAGGCTACTTAGAATGCCGTTATTCCCGAGGGGTTGGCGTATAAAATCTCGAAATCACAACCACTAAATCTAGCCACATTTTGCACGGGTGTTCTTCACGCTAAGAAAATGAAATCCAAATTTTAGGAATTCTCATGGAAATTCAATAAAAGAGCGGAGCGGCGGGTGAAAGCTAGCAAGCATGTTTAACATAAAAGTAACTATTTTTAGAATAAGCGCTGTTCATACTGTTAAAATGGCAGTTCAGATTCCTTTTACATCTATATAAATAAACATAAATTGTGGTAATGTATGTACGCGCATAACTTCCAAACGATTGCACCGAATTGGATAATTCTTTTTGAGTTGTGTTTATTACTGTCTGGACAAGGTTTGTATAATATAAAATTTTAAAATAAAAAATTGCAGCGGGGGCGATTGTAACTAAAAATATTTACCTATTAATTAAAACCTCTTCCTATTTTTAACGCCAAGGTTTAAGAGTGTATATCGTATGACTTATACCCTGAAGTATCACGTAGGTTATTTTAATGGAAAAAAAACTTTGACGACTTACTAATTCTATGCGGACGAAATCGCGGGCAGAAGTAGCTAAATTAAAATTTAATTAAAATATCTCATAACTGTCTGTGACCGAAATTATACACTAATTAGTAGTAAAATTGATCCGAAATATTTTAGCAGGTGGTTGGGTTGGTTTAACTGAACACCCCGTAAATATTTTTAAGGAAATTTTGTTTTAGATTGACAATCGCTTCCATACAGTCAATGTTCAAAGTTCAAAGAGGTGGCTTAATTTTTTATCCGAAATTACGATGAAAAACCTTAACCCATGGAGTAATTAAACTAATACAACTACACGCACCGCAGCGTGTTATAACACCAAGCGTGTTATAGTAAAGGCCATGCAACAAATATATTTCTGTCTAATATGCATAGAGCGAAATTAGACAAATAATTAAAAAAGGCCCATATTCCCTTTCAACATGAAACTACCGTGAGACTCAATCATAATTACACATAAAAACGGATAACTCACGTATAAAAAGTCGAGTGATACTTGACATGTTTCGGACTATTTCGTAGTCCTTCTTCCTTGAGCGCTCGCCCCGGAAATAGTCCGAAACATGTCGAGCATCACTCGACTTTTTATACGTGAGTTATCCGTTTATGTGTAATTATAATGCCCATATTATTAAATATACAATCTGCGCAATTATTGTATGTGTGTAGCGCGGGCGATTTTGTTTGTCATTTGGTAGCGCTTTCGACAAACAACGTGACGCTAGTAAATGAAATGAGTCATAAGAAGGTGTGTGTTGCAGGAATTTCAGAAATTTGTAAACAATAGATGAACCCCAAACGTCGCGACCTTAACACATCGTACGAGTTGAGGTATTTATAACGCTCCAAATAAATATAATTAGCCGTGCAAAACAAGACGCTTTTTTAGTTGGTAGAAGCTTCTCGACTTTATTCATGTTTTCACGTCTGAGCGGTTTTTTGTTCTTGCACTATATGTAGCTCTGCAGCTCTATTGCATCTCCTATGATAGGGTATTTAAAACCTAGTTCGGTCTAGTGAGTCACAATGCTCATAATAGAAAATTGTAAATAATTGTTAAACGTATGTGTAATTGTTATTTTTTAGTAGTCAGGGTCGCCGTCGGCGAAACTGATGAGGAGGACCATATATACCTAAATTAAAGTGTCTTTCAAATACAATGGTAACTAACATATACAGGTTTCATAAATGAAATAAAAATATAAATTACTAGCTTCTGCCCGTGACTACGCCACGTCTCCGTAGAATTATAGACATAAAACCTTCCTCTTGAATCACTCTACCTATTAAAAAAAACCGCATCAAAATCCGTTGCGTATTTTTTTAATTTATGCATACATAGGGGCAGACAGCGGAAAGCGACTTTGCTTTATACTATGTAGTGATGATAAATAGGTAACTATGCTCCATGCATGAAGTTTGTGTGCCATAGCCGGTTTCAGAATAGGACAGACTCATCTCTTCCAAATAACCTGATGCGAGAGTGGGCAGCAGCGTTCTCTATCGCCAGCTTAGACTTATATCACACAGCGGTGTGTAAGATAAAGGCATACCACGATACTACTTTCCCAAGAAAGTCATCATAAAGGTTCGACCACGATCACTCTGTCAACAACTAAAGAGAGCTGAAATTGATCGCTTTGCTAAATCTACTCTCTTTTACAATCAACCAACTAAATAATGTAAATCTTTATGGATGCCCTGGGCACGGGGATGCCTAGGGTTATGTGGGCCCCGTATGGGGTAGGTATTCTAAAAACTCTCCGGCATTGCTTGAATCCGGTGTGATGGGGACGCAGTGGGATGCCACTAGTGTTTCACCACAAACGGCTTCTGCCGGGACCGCGCTAAGAAGATTAGGGTCCGTACGATGGGCCAATCTTCCCTTAGACGATGAGACCGTGCAATGCAGGTAAGTAAGAGCGGTGCCTCCCTACTGTCTCTTGTCGACACCAGTGCTGAGTTTTTAGGTTTCCGTACCTCAACAAGGATCCGTCTGTTCGTCGGCCCACGACTTTTAGTACTTTTAGTAATAGGAAGGTGTAATTTGACGGGGATAGATAATTTACAAAATAAAAAAAAATCCCGACAAATGAGAGCGTCGTGATTATGAATGTCCATCATGATATAAGCAAGAGAATCAGTATATAACCTAGTAATTTTTTATATAAGTTTGATCAGTTGTTTAAACATGCACTTTGTTGAAACTGTTGACGACTGAATGCGATGGATCTATGGCCAGATACATATAGATAGTTTCAGGTTCAGGTTAAAAAATCTTTATTTATCTCAAAAGAAATTTACATTTCACTTACAGAGATTAACAATGTAACATGCCTAAATTAAATTAAACAACGCCCGTGAGCATGCATTAGACACAAATACATATAAAAAAATATTAATAAATTCAAAAGTGGGTAATTATTGCACTGCTATTAATACGTGGGGTAGAATCAGGTGTATTTGTATAAGATGTACTGGGTACACGGCGCGGCTGGCGACTACTCGCCAGGGCCGGATTTTAGATGTGTGGTTTCCAGGTTACAACCAACCCCCCACCACCATACAACAATAATAGTCCGAGATATTTTTCTTGGTTCGACTGTTTTAAATTTACATTGTCAATATGCAAAGGTGGATGATGGTAATTTTTTCTTATTTTTAGCTTTGACAATCATATAAGATGTCTTGGATACATTTTATAGTAAGTAAATTACTCTGAAACCATCTGTACATTATCAAGATCCTTTTGTGCAGGTTCGAGAACATCTTTGACTGTATGTCCATAGTAGAAAATACAGGTGTCGTCGGCGTATAGAGACATTTCACCGTGCAGTGTTAGTTCACTAATCGAATTTACATAAATCAAGAACAAAAGCGATCCAAGTATGGATCCTTGCGGAACTCCGCAGTTAAGAGGCTGAGGTTTGCTTTGATATTTGTCAATTTTAACAATTTGAAAACGATTAGTCAGGTAAGACTCAAAAGATTTTCTGTGCTTTGCCTGTTATTCCTATCTCGGTGAGCTTGTTAAGAAGAATAGGATGGCTAACGGTATCAAATGCCTTTTTTAGATCGATGAATATCCCAAGGCCAATGTTTTTGGCATCAATATTAGATTTGATTTTGGTTATCGAGTCAATAGTTGCCGAGAGCGTATTCGATTGCTTACGAAAACCGTACTGACGCGCAAATAGAAAGTCGATTTCATTTAAATAGTTATAAAGGCGGTCATATATAACTTTTTCAAAAATTTTGGACATGACAGGCAAAACTGAGATTGGTCGGTAGTGACTCGGGTCTGTTTTAGCGCCTGCTTTGTATATTGGATTGACTTTTGCTATTTTTAACTCGTTAGGGAAGTACCCTCATTCAGATGTTTATTGATGCATCTCGTTAGATCCTTAAGAATATGTTTTTTATACATTTAATAGCTTTTGTGCTTATGCCATCGATTCCAACACTGGTATTAGAATCTAAATTATCCATTATTCCTGAAACTTTATCATATTTGTATAGTTTTGGCTAACGACTAAAAATCACTTAGCTGTCTGTCACCACATGACGTCACCAGTGCTGTAAAGGGAGTTGGTTAACGGCACACTTAGCACCCGCCGAATAAACTAGAATCCGGCAAAGGAGAACGACTCATTACTTATTGTAATTATGTCGATCGATGTGCGTCATACGATAGAAAATGTTTTTACGAAACAGTTTATTTATTGCTGGTATACCTACATTGTAACTATTTAAAATTATGTACATTTATGCATGACTCACTTTAATTACAATACAAGTTACCTGCACATTTATTGACAAAAACGTCGTAACAACGGTATCAAAATTCATTGATCAAAATTGCAACTCTATATTTAAGTAGATCGTTAACTCGCTTATTCTATGAAATTTTTCGGATAAGTCTGCGTTGCAAATTTTCTGCAACTACCCGTGAATAATCTAATTTCCCGCCTAAAACCACGAACAAAGCACTGAAACGTTGTACCTAGTTTTGGATTTAACACGTACCTATGGCTGAGATGTTTGTCTCAATAAATATGTATGTGGTGATTGACGTCAACGGCCCCCGTGGTGCAGGCAGGGCGGCGCGCCTGCGACCCGACGCCCTGGCGCTCCGACCCTGCCGCAGGGCGTTTACCCCCCTAATGTACTGCATACTAACAACGGATATCACCCATTCTAGATAATTCCCAGACGGCTTTGATGTTACGCATTTTGAACAGAATTGATCTCAAAGCGTAGGTAGTAGGAGCATTGGTTTTCTATAATAAAAAACTGAACGATATAATCCCAACTCTGAGCATGATGCTTTAAACATGATATTTTAATCTGGGGTTAAGAGAGTATAGGTAATAGTTTTTATAAAGATTTTTTCTATATTAGCAATGTAAACTTTACTTTGTGGATAGTTTTGTATATCTTAAAAGTTTGACACGCGTAAATAAAATACTAAAGTTTTTCTCTTAGTTTTCATAAATAAGCAAAGAAGCTGGGAAACACAAATGCTTTGCAAATATTAACATTCTGTAAATTCGTATTCGGGGAAGTCTGTTGCAAAACACGCAACTTATAATACGTGGTAGCAAAACAATACGTGTTAGGGTATTTCCGGATGCCGTTCAATTATGTTTCAATACAAATACATTAACCGTATATACATATTTCCCATTAGTACTTTTTTTCGACTATTACATGGAAAGAAGCGATGAGCGATTGAATTTCCCAAGACAAATTCGTCACCTTCATATTACCCGTTTATTTGTACCTACTCGTAACTCAAACTGTGTTAAATTAATTAGGAAATGAAATTTTATTTTTGTAGGGTGTTTAGCTATAAATGGATTACGCGCAATTTGGGAACTGGTGATATAAATACTATAGGTACCTACATACATATATTGTTATTGCTGCTCCGTATATTATATGTAGAGGTAGAGACCTGGAATGACGAAGCGCTAAACAAACTACTAGGACAATAATTAGGAAGTGTCAATCCCTGCGTCCGGTCAGCTGGTTTCTCAGTCTTCTTCGCCTAAAATTTCGAAATCAATCGCACTTCATAAAAAATGGTTTTATAGGAAAAACCGATTCGCATGCCCCTTACCATCAGTTGATTGAATATTTCAATAGATCACGCCCTGTAAATAACTAGAACTTGTTATTTCTTTGGTTAAATGTTACGTTAGAAAAAGTTGGTGCAAAGACTTTCGTGCGCTCTCGTGCTAGCGGGGCTGCTGACCATAAATTTCTGCTCTAATACTTGATAACCCGGCGTGAAGTACCTAAATGTATATAATCAATCTCAATTGCTCGGAGAGTAAATAAATGGCTTTGTCTTTGTACAACTAAGCTATTTGCTTTGTTTCGTAACATGGAATCAAGAAGAAAAACCATCCTGCAAAGACTGACAAGCTAGTACATTATGCAACGAAGATTCAGCAAAAAATTGCGACAGAAAATAATTTGTTGTAATCTAATGTTGTTAACTTTTTAACACCCTTGTCCATTTAGAGAGCGAGCCTCTGTCGTGAACGTTCTCACTGTGTTGATCGGCTCCTATATAATAATTAACGAGAGTTTTAAAATTTGGTACCCTTAAAGAGCTCCGATAGTAATGCTATAATAAATCAATTAATTCGGTCAAAAATAAGGAACTTAAAAAAAAATACAAAAACTTAAATGACTGTGAAGTAATATTTGCAGCGTTCAAAATTATCGAAAAACACAGATGCCAAAACGAACGCGATTTACGTCATAATATTATTAATATGCTGATGCTGATGTAAATTTGCATCACAATCAAAAATACAAATATAACATACGTATGTAGTATGGAACAGTAAATGCTATGCATGAATCGAAGAAGTGCTTATGTAATGTCCACATTCTCAGAACAGAAACTGTAAATAATGCAAAAATACACAGAAAAAACCCCGCTCGCTTTTTATTTGAAGTTTGCCCTCGAACTCACATAATATCAGGAAAGAAATATATTTTTTCCCAGAGAATTAAAAAAGAGCGCTATTGATGGAGACAGGGCAAAAAATCAATATTGAGACATAATTGTGGTGTGGGGAGGTGGTACAAGCCCATCGAGGGAATGGGCATAGGAATCACGTTATAGGCGATGTGGCTAGCAACCCATTACTATTTTGTCTCCCCTTTCCACCTGTATAGGTGTAGGGCGTATGCCCGCAATCATGCTAAACGTGGCCTTTAGGTCTTGTTACCTTAGGCTCTGTCTGCCCCCACGGACTTGCTTAGGTGTCTAAGTGGGTGGAGAGGTGTACTCCAACGTGGCGCGTCCCTAGGTGGTGGATAAGGGAACGCCTGCCTCACGGCAGGTAGGGGCCCGCTAGGGTCCCCGCGAACCAAACACCTTAGGGCGGGGCGAATTATTATGTTTATGTATTTATTAAATGTCGAGGGACGGGCGAAAGCCCTTTTATATTATGGGAGGGAATAAGTATAGGTGGGGAAAGGCGGGCACTGATGCCGCGCGGCGGTGCCAGAAGGTGAAAAGACCGCAGCTCTGCAACAAACCTGGAGGCGCCAAACGCCTCGTATGGGGAGGGACGGGGGCGAGCCCAACCTTGTACCTGCTGTTTGCCCCGGGCAGGAAACGGAAGGGCGAGCCTCGTGCTGGCGGCAGGCGAAAGCTTGCCGTCGAAGCGGTGCGTCCTGCAAGGGATGCGATCGCGGAGCGGAATGACCTCGGTCATTTCCGGTCGGCACGTAACCTGGTCCGTAGGGCCGGGACCGTGGGCCGCCTCGTCTTTTTCAAGATAGGGGGGCCGCGAGGAGTAAACCTCTATAAAAATCAACGGAGCGGTGTGACTTCGGTCATGTCGGTCGTCACGTAACCCCGGCCCGTGGGCGCTGGGAACGTGGGCAGCTGCGGGGGCTGCGAGGAGTCAACCTCTATAAAAAAACAAACGGTCACCGGCGGGGGAGGGTGGGTAATCCGGAACCCGCACTCAACGGTGCCGTTGCCATCTGCCTCATACCGGGGCGGCCAGTGGGCATCGCGGTGACGCCAGAGTGCTCCCGTAGCCCCCACAGTTCATGGCCAGGAGGGAACGTGTGTGTTTTTAGACGGTAGGCCTCTCCCCTCCTTCCACAGAGAAGGCAGCGGTGAGCTGGAGAGCCCGTCATACTCCCGTTGCTGCCCCGAGCGCGGGAATGCATAAGGCGCATTTTCCACACGTTAAAAAAAAAACTCTCTCACAACAAGCGCAGCAAAAATATAATAAGTAGGTATATAGTGCTCGTAAGGAAATCTACGGTTAAATACTCGAGATTGCACGCACTACCCAAGACCTTATTCCGTGACGATATTGCAACGTACGTGAACCTACCAAAAGCTCCAGGCGCAGCCGTCTTTGCATCTACGCAAGCGATGCTAATCATACGTCATATTTATCGACGACTTCAAGGGAGGACTTGGTAGACGTCATTTGTTTATCTAAGACACTTTTAGACGACACTGGTAAAGACATCTGTAGTTGTCAACAAGCATGAAAACTTGTTCCTTGGTACATCGTAACCTATAGAAGACACGGTTGTCGTACAGAAACACGATTTAAATATAAGAGTACCTTTTTTTTAGATTAGTATTAGAGTCAAACCATACTTAAACAAAATAAACACCGACTCTAAAAATAGATTCGTCTAGCTACAACTGGACTAGCTGTCAATAACGAATTCAAAGTGGATAAAGTAAAGATAAAGCCGCTGTCAAATGTTAATTAGTATACTAATACAAAATGTCAATCAACGCGTTATCTCCAGATGTCTTCACCAGAGCTGACGCGGCGATTTCCAAAGTGCGTGCGCAAGCGCAGCGTGATTATGAAACGCTCATCGTTTGACGTCAGTGTCGCGCCACCCTACACTTTCTCCGACTGGCCTGTCCACGAACGTGAGGTTTGCGGTCAGCATTAAATGTTTACGAACGACTTCGTTGCGATATGGTTTTCTCTTTATCGATTTTACTCATATATCGAAATAGCTTATGCCTGCGGCTGCGGCATCGTCCTGTGAAAGAGTCAAAATTGGCTAGTTCCTTGTCTCAAAGTAATTTCAAAAAATCCCTTCTTATGCATCTGATGGTTAGGGGCCATTCAAGTATTACGAAAGCAATTTTTTTACAATTATTTACCCCCACCCCCTTCCCCTTGTCAGCAAAAGTAAGCAAACCTCTTACCCCCCCCCCCTCCCATGCTTACGTAATCATCGGTACCTATATGCATTTTTCTTTTAATGGATTCTGTTTTTATTGATTCGTGAGCAGCAGTTCGAATCGAAACTGCTGATGTAATGACCATATCGAATCCCCCAACCCACCCACCATGTCATCAAAAATAAGCAAAGCAAAGAACCCCCCCTCCCCCCCCCCCCACCCCTCCGCCCCTCTCAAGCGCTTACGTAATACTTGAACGCCCCCTTAAGAGCTATATTTCTCCCAAGTATCAAGTCTCTGGACCTCCCTTCTTGTGATTGGTTTGCGTAGGTGTTACGGATAATTACAGGGTTTTTTTTGACGAATAGTGGCTCACGTTTCGGTTTTCTACACGCTACATTTGCTGTGCATGTGCGTCCGATCTGCGTTCATTTATTCCACCGCATCCTTTCTTACATATTCTAACCACAAGTAAGCAGGGTCAAAACGTACGTAAGTAAGTAAGTAAATGCTTTATTGTACAAATATAAAGAAACAAACACTTTCAGTTTCTCTAAAATTCACATTCACTAAACGTTTTCGCTCGTCCTTTATTATTTGGACAGCTGAGGAGCGGAGTTCCCAGCGTGCGTCTGTGTTCCCTAAACTTTAGAATCTGGCGTCTTCGGGTTATATGCATCTACTAGACAAACGTACTTCATCTTACATATCATATCTTAAATTACCATCATGCATGATTGTGGTCGAACGCATGCTGTCTATTATGTAAAAAGATCTTTGATTTAAAAAGCTTCTGCGAGTCATGAATATGTAAATCTGTGAGGAATTGAAATCGCTAACCTACTAGACCTATGTATACATAAGTATTTATAAATATAATCAAAATCAAAGAAACAAATAAAAGTATAAAGCGAAGCTGTTTGGCTTTGATGATGGTGCTGCCCTACCACACTCCGACTGACAGACTGACTTGACAATTTTTTCATAGTCAATTAATTTATTAGTCTTCCATTTTTATTTGTTATTACTTTCTAATGTATCTTTCTATGTAAGAAACATATAAGTCACACCTATTTCCGTAGCCGACCATAGGTATTATACGGAAAACATAATATTAATACGGTAATAGACAGTTAAAGTCGTCTTAATGTAGTCTTTTTTTTACCTCAAACGGGCATGTATAAGGGCGATTTCTTTGAACAAGTTTCAGGTACTTTAGACACACATAGGACTCCTTATTAGTACCTATGTAAACACATAAAAAAATAAGAATGAGGTCAACGTGTAAGTTGCTGATTCTCCACAATGTACGTTACTAGCTCGTACAATTATACACGACTCAAAAAGCGAATTTCTTACAGTACTTCTAGTTTCTTAATGTATTTGACAGGCGCCATGTTTCGAATAAACATGAATGAAAAAGTACATTATTGGGGACGAGAGCGAGTAGTTTGGACAGAGTGGTGCTCGATGCAGCTCTGCACTTGCTCTCGATCCTCACAACATTATTTCTCATTCAAGTTGAAACTAGAAGCACTGTACTTGCAACTGCGTAAGTTTGCTTCACCGTTAAATAGGTTACGTATTTCATTTTTGGTAAATAGTTATGTCAAATACACGAATTCATTTTTATCTTAACTGGATCTTACCAGACAAAACCGGATAGTGAATAAAGTCTGATTCATTAAACAATAAGGCATTATGTCGAGCAGTTGCTCGCAATGTTTGCACTCTGAACTCTTACGCATCTACGGAACCTCGAAAACATTATCACACCCTGTTCAAATAGACACGACCGCGAGATATCTGCATTTTTTCACCAATCTACAAGTTCTGGCTAAATTTGTATTATTTTCAAGGGCGTACCTACATACCATGAAAAGACATGAAGTAAACAAGCATCTACTAAGGATATAAATTTCCGCCTAACTAGGTACTTACCAATACAAAGTGCGTAGGAAATAAAATAATATACATATTTAAACAGGGACCACCAGTGTCTCGCTACAGTAGCAAAACATTGTCCATGTATATTTATTCAAACTTTATCTACCTTCTCGCTCACACTCTGTCTTGACGTCAATGTAGAGCTTTTAAAAAAAAATGGTCATACATAATGTTTTTACTACGAATATGCACTACGCCATTCACGGAATGTTGTTTACGGTGCGAAAATTACGCGTCATTTAAGCATGTTCACGCAACAATATAAAGTGAGTCATGTTTACAGGTAAACGTAAAGCGCAGGTGTGACCAATGATTGCTAGGCGTTTCAGCCGCCCACTGAAACCTCTCAAAAGAAAAGGAGAATATAATGGGGTTGTCAGTCGTCAACAGATGACGAATCTAGTAATGACTGTTGTATTGTGACGAGATAGTACCTACTTTACTTATTATATAGAAAAGGCATGTGGTTGTTCGTCAGCATTTGTTTATTCGTTATAACTTGGTTTGGAGCCGTTTACATCGATGGGGTCAGAACCCTCTGCTATTTGGTAAAACTATGACATTGAACCAAACAACTAAAGGAGAAACACACAGAAACAAAAAAATTGCCAAGTAATGTTGTTGCTCAGTTAATAGTATGCAGCTGCGATTATGATTAACATAAACACGAACGAATCATAAAAGTTGAAATTATTTTAACAGGGTTTGTATTTCCACATAAAGCTCTAATAACATAACATGGGTGTTATAAAAAATATCATCTTTCAAAGAATACCTTATCTAGTCTACATTTGCCACCGTTGAGCACAGATCGGAATGAGGGAGTTTGGCCTATAGTCCCACCTTCATACAAGTCGAGGTCGGATTGGGAACTTCACACGTGCCATTGAACAGTGTGTGCAAGTTTCCTCGTGATATTTTCTATCACGGAAAAGCTCATTGTAAGTTTCAAATGAAATATCGCACATAAGAAAGAACTCAAAGATGCGTGTCCGGGTTCTATTCGAACTCACGATCTTCAGCTTGAGGAGCCATAGGCCAAGCCACCAGGCTACCTTGGCTTTCTTTCTGTCGTGGAAAGTAACCTATTCGCATTTCTAGAATATTTAGCTCAACCTACTTCCGTGTATAGATTTATGATTACTCTAAGTCAGATAACGACCAAGTTCACCTACTCACCTTTTAACTGCACTGTTTTCGTTCCAAACACTCTCACGCTCGATGTAGGTAAGTAGGCACGAGTACAGTCGCATGTTTGCTGTAGGTAGTTACTTGCGAACCAGCCAGCGTGTAGCCGTTCATTCCTCTTACTGTGATTCATCCGCTGACCACGTCATTTCCGCAGCTTTATAACATCATCCTGGTTGCAGCTAGCGAAATACATTTGCCAAGCGACTTTTGTTTAGCAGAACTATACGAAAAGAAGAAGTAAAATGTCTAGAACTGAATTTTTAAAGCTTATTAAAATGTTACGATTACTATGGACTTCTAACGGCTACAAGATTTCAAACAATTTTCTACAGAGCGTAAAGCTACACGTTTCTGATGCAGTATTAATGGTCGCAAATAATTTATAGGTATTTCATTGCTGGTTTTTCCGTTCAGCGACAAAAGTTATAAATACGGTATGTACAGTTAATGTATAGTTTGAGTATTTTCAAAGAGTTATGTATCTAGGTAGGCTCTCGCGTGAATCACGTACTTGTACGCAATGAGCTGTTCAACTCACGTTCATTCACGGGATGACTAATGTGTTATCATTTTCTCTGTGTGAATTTGGAGAAAACTATTATTACATGTGGACCGGAATATGGAACTTAACCTGACACCCGAGTATCGGTGTCACCGGGTAATGATAATGATAAAAATCATGCAATCACGATGGATCTCGATGGTGTCATATAAAATAGCGACACACCGACACCTAGCCAACCAAGTGGATCCTGCTATGAGTCACCATCGTTCGACCAAGTCATTAGGTATCTAAAGTTCAACCATATCCTTGTTATGACCAACTAACCAAGAATTTCAGAATTCGGTTTCTCGTTAATTGAACGTATTAATTGTTTCATCTTTTGAAACATTTTTTTGCTTTTAAACGTCAAACTCGATAATGTTTCGATAGCCGGCTGCAGCTTGGAGTCGCAAGGGGCTTGTTTTAACCTGTAGGCTTATTACCTAACTCGCTCGCAATCGCCATCGTGTTCATTTTGACAGTTCATGTATGGGCTGACAATTGGCATCGGAATCAGCTAACTGTCACATTCATACAAGAACTGTCAAAATGAACACGATGGCGATTGCGAGCGAGTTAGATAATAAGCCTACTGGTATGCGTATGCGACTTTAGAGAAGTTCGGTAATGTTTATGCGGAGTAACAATGATTCCCATGATTAATATACTTATGATTAAGGTACCTACGTGCATATGTGCTCTTAAACGTATAATTGACGATCCTTTTGTGAATTACGTATGTTTGACATTTAATTTTATTTTTAAAAGGGTGATAAATAAATCTAATCTAATCTAATCTAATTACCAGTATATCTAAGGGCAGGTAAATAATTATTTTTTCATAAAATGTGCTGTTATTATTTGGCAGCTTGATTTTATGATTCCGGCATAAATAAATTACCTACGAAAAAGAAATTACGATTCAAGTTTATCGTAACCATCATAATGTTTCAAGCAGAAGTGCAAAACCAAGTTATGCCGGACGTCGCCGTATTTTATACTAAGCTTTCAAAAACATAATATACTTATTTGTCTCGCCAGAAAAAAAAGAGTTAGTATTCCAAAGAGCAACATGGGTGGGCGAGAAGACAGCTACTGATCAGTATTCACGAGACACTGTTGGATCGTAACAATATGAATTTTATGACAGCCACCAAATAGGGAATGCCACGTGTTTGATTTAGAGGAATTGTCCTGTTCAATAACTGTTGAATGATTCATGTCAGTACTCTCGCAACAACGTATGCTCTAAACTGATTTTGAATAAAAACACCAAAAATACCATTTTGCACATCAATTTATTCCGGCGACCCCCATGTCTCATTTTGTTTTTTACTCGTTCATAACAGGTTCATGATCATTGGTCATGCATAGTACAATGTCTTCAACCTTGCCTAAATGAAATTGATTACTCGTCACTAATTCCAGAAACGATGGCGTCATGTTTAAAATTAATATCGTTTGATCCGGGCACAACAAAAAAGGGCTTGTTAAGGAACTGTTGATTAACTCAGTCCAGTTATTTGGTCAAAAGTTTTAATGAAAGTCTGGAATAAGGAGTCGGTAATTAACTAATAAACTTTATTAACACAAATAAACGTAGAAGAGGGTGCAAAACCTAAATGATCCTAATCAGTGAGGACTAGGAATGAGTTAATAGTCGGACACTGTTCATAAAGTTCACTTTCATGTTTCTACGTTGTGGCTAGTTTTAAAAGTGGTGTTTTTTTGATAAAGAAAGGGAACTCACAGCTTTTTGCAGACAGTTTCGAGGCTGCCATAGATTTCGAAAAAGGATTAAAATAAGTTTGTAAAGATTCGAATAATTTAGCAATCTTAAGTAGGTTTTACCTGTGAAATGTTTTAAGCATGCATGAGGATGTAGAGAAATCCAAGAGATTACTATTTATATAAGCAATCCGATACGTGGTCGGTGGACGTGGCATTTCTCATTGTCTGTTGGCTGGTCAAAAACCAATAGGTCAACGTTGGGAGACGTATTACAATAATTTGGTATGTATTATATGCTACGTGGCACTTGGGGCAGTGAGATACATGAGTGGTAGTTGAGGTGGAGATTCGTTGAACCCGCGGGGCCACGCGCCCGCGCTCGCGCTGTTGACCGGTCCATGGCCGAGGCCGCGCTGAATATGCAGCATCACACTTTAATATTAATGGACATCTATTTAGAATGTGTCTCGGAGGAAGCATAATGAACATATTAAATCGTCGGTCAAGTATCTCTATGCATTCCTGCAGTAACGCGCAACGTGTAATAAAGTCCGCGCGCGGGTCTTAAAAATCTTAAGCAGCAAATTAACAGCGCGAAATCGCTAGTGAGAAGGCTGAGAATTTACAAGATCGATAAGCATGTTTTCGTGTGCAACCCATAATACTCGTACTGGGCGAGGGCGAGGCACGTAGCGACGTGCGGGTGCAATGCACAGTCACACAGTCCTATTTGCACCAGCTTCGAATTCTCCGGATCATAATGTACCATATTAATTGCATTTAACGAAAAAACGTCCGTTACGTGCGCAAGATTGTACAAGATTGTGCAAGGGTGCACAAGCCGCTAGTCAGTGCCTGAGTGCCACAATTGAGTCGCGCGTAAATAAAGCACGGGCGCTGCACGCCGCCGAGTTAGTGCTGATTGATCAACTCGAGTTGATGCTGCCGCGCGACGCTCACAAAACCATCCTGGCTAAGTATTTTTTAAAAATAGGTACCTACTTATTTATATTAACAATAATCCAGGGTAGTTTTGAATTCAATTCACAATTTTACACACCACTTTTAAACCAATTATATATTTAAACATTCACACAATTTTTTACTCGCAAAACTGAAATTATTGCTATTATAGGAATACGCAATCGATAAGCATTAATGTACTAATAGACTTAGTAATCTGATCAAATTAGTCTTCAGTACGATCTATCTAATTATAACTCATTAAGCTCACTTTCCTATTACCTACTACATCAATGGGTTTATTGGTTCAACACCGTCGTAAACGGCAGTGCGCGGTCGGCCGTACGGCGCACGCGCCCGGCTCGTGCCGAGATGCGCGTCTATAAAGGACTCTGTCACGCCCAATTACGATTTAACCCCAATTGCCTAGTGATTTATTTTCGCACGACTCGATTCCGTGGGCTAATTCGAGAATTTATTGAAGCGCGTGATGTGGCTATAGCTTTAAGAAGGCTAGCCAAATGTGGATCATAAAGTTTAAATGCTCGAGATTCGAACCTATATTTATATTACGTATAAACAATTAATCAAAATGAATGTCGGCAGACGCCGTTTCAATCAATAGAAGTTAAGAGTTGGTCAAGATCCCAAAAGGATTGATTGATACCCAATAAGTGCCGACATCACACCTAGCTATCTACTAGGCGTAAAATCTGTTTGCAAGTTGATGGCTGACATAAAATATCCACCTCACTGTAGCTAACTTTAATTATAGTGCTCCGTACATTTATGTTTCGAAGATAACTGTGGTCGTCATGCAATGCCTCTAGCTGTGCCTAATAGATTGCTTAACAACACAGCACGAGGTGGTTCGCAGGACTACAAATAATTTCATGACGTAAAGCATCACTTGCGGGGTTGAACGCGCTACGATATATACATTCACGTTTATGGTTGTTCGAGAACACGCATGCATATTTTGAAAACCACTTTACAACGCAAATTTTTGCTACGGCTGATGTCGAGTATTGTCGAAGATTATAAAAGGCTTTGACACGAGAAATCTGACAGAAAGTTCAAAGATATTCTAAGAATAGATATAGTTTTTTAGCGGGTTAACCAAGCAACGATAGATAGTTCAACCTTACATGAAATATTTTGGGTGGACGAGCTGAGCAAAGAACAAACAAGGGACGAAACAATTGTCAACCATTTGTGTCTCTTCCCATACCTAACTTACAAAATATTATTATAGGGCATACTGAGACTGTAGACGAAAACTATCCACTTGCATGTTTTGAGACAAGAAATAAACACAAATGAAGTTGCCGACGGACCTTTTCAACAATTAAAACATAACTATTAGACATAACGTCGTATTAAACAAAAGGTTAACACCCCCTTCGCGTACTTAAAATACGCTTCAGTTCAGATATATTTAATGTCTTGAACATCGGACCCAGAAAGACTCTGGCTGGACAGTCAAATATAAACAGCAAGCCACGTAGATGCATCAAAACATTATTAATATTACCGAGAATTGTGTTCCCCAGCCCCGGCGGAGTAAACAAGTAGCCGTAGGAATATTACGCAGTGGCCACGATAAACAAAAGGAAACAGGAAGCGGCCCGCCTACCCGAAAGATAATGACAATGACAGCACATAGGCGGTAAGTAGGCACCAACTGCGCGGTTTTTAGTGATATCAATTGAACATACCTACGAATTTTGGTATCTTAGTACTGTGAATTATACATAGAGATTAAGTAAAAATGTAGGCGTCTTTATTTAAGGCGCTGACAAGCACGAATGATGGTGAGGAGCTCCACTTTACACATACTATCGGTTTTCTTGAAACTGAAAGAGACAACACAGTGGCGGATTTACAAATTTTCAAGGTATAGGATGAATTTTTGCCGCCCTTGCAAAATCTGTTGCAGGCTTCTTAAAATTTTTATTATGAGGTAAAAAAAAAAAAAGGTCGTGCCCCAAATTTGCCGCCCAGGCTCGAGCCTTCTCAGCCTTATGGTAAATCCGCCACTGACAACAATGTCGACAGCGCGTCTGTACTCGTACAAAAGAACCACAAAATCGTTATAAAAGACCACGATTAAAAATTTAATTAGTTAAGGTTTTTTTGTTAATTATATTATACCTATCTATTTGAAAAAGTTATGAAGTATTTTCTGTTCGAGATTGTAGCAAGAGATCACTGTGGCGCGTAATTTTGTACAACCAAGTTTACATAATTACGTTTTGGAAACATTACTTTTCATTTTCACAAAATACTTCTACTGTATGATTCTCTTAGGAGACCTCGTCTGTGAAGGAGGCTATCATATATCAGTGACATACGCAGAGTCAGGTATCTAGTTGTCAACGTCGACGCGCGGCCTACGTCACGTCAAGAGACCTAAAGTCACCTATTTAATTATGTATAATCCGTGCCTCCTGACCACGGCAATTACACTACACAGACGAGGTTCGTTTTGAGAAACACACCCCACTTCGTAGTGTCATCTAAATCATATGAAAAATATTAAGGAGTATAAACAGGAAAAATACGATAAGTATTTTTATTTTCCTCAAATCCTTTGTTTTCACTACCTATCAACTTTGCAAGTCGTCCGTCAATCCTGATGAAAGCAAATGAAAACAGCTCGTCACCTCAACGATGCAGGGCTGAATAATGCATCGTCTCCGGCAGTCCGTTTACCCCTACGTCTGCAGCTCGCGAAGGATACGTTGCCCTTTGTCCTGCGCCGGCGCAGCGCAACCACCTCACTCGTAGACTCTAGAAATGCTATGGAGATAGAATCGTTTGGGAGAACGAAAGTGCGTCTCATATTGTACGTAACTTTCCAGTGAGATTAACTGGGTGGCCAGTTACGACACTCTGCCAGAGAAACGCTTGGATGTAGTTCATTGACAGATGAATAGTTAAAAAATTAAAAAGTGGCAAAAATACCTCTCTCTTATTAAAATATAAACATTAACTGTCATCAAATGTACATGAAATTTGAATTAGTCTAGGTACCGAGTTTGACCTATGAAATATATTCTATCGCATAAAAAAGAATCGGTTCTCATGCGTCGAAGATATCGAAGGGCATTCATGTGCAAAAAAAAGATGCAGTGGAATTTACAATCTCTACCATCTTGTCGGTTAGAAATGGCTGTTGAAAAGTTTTAGCCAAAAAGAGAGTGCTTTATGCCAAATTGATTAACAGGAAAGGAAACGAATGAGGAAAATTGACTCTAAATATCTTTAAGACAATTAAAGAGCGATTACTCTTAGAAACCCCGCGGGCGCGGTCACCAGACTCGAATTCTCTGATTAATGATGTGACACACTTCGTCCTGTCACGTAGGCTTCTCTAAATCACACGAGCTATGTGTTTATAACTAAAAACCATTAAGTTTTAACGAGAGCATCCATCAATAAAAAAATGGCCCAAATCGGTTGGCAATTTTGATCGTATTAAGGGCCAACAACCACAACTAATACGATGTCGTTAGCCGATAACGACGCACGAGACGCGGATAGTGTTATGTAGTAACGATACTTCTCGTTCTAGAAGAGCAAAGAAGTATTCATAATTGTACAAAACAATTGTATAAGCCTTAACTGAATGCTTGTTATATTGAGGTTAAGGTGGGCGTGAACCAGTTGACGTTAAGACCACACCCCTCTATGAAGATGACATAATTACAAATAGGTTTTCATTATCAACTGTACAAAATTAGAAGTTGACTGATTCAATTATTATAAAATCAAAAGCAAGTTGTTATTGGCCCAGTCATTATAGCAAGTTCACCTCGGAATTCGAGATACCCGGCTGTAAATCGGTAAATACTTGTATATTGACACCCAAAAAGTTGTCTCAAAACCTACATATGGTAGGGTGTGCGCAACTATTAAATTTCAAGGTCAAAGGTCACAAAAATCGGTTTTTTGCGCTTTTTTTGTAAATATCTCATTTCCTATGGGTTTTTGCTATTTGTTATTATTGACGATATTGTAGAATACAAAATTCCCTACAAATTTTGACAGACAGAGTTACTTTCGCATTTATACAGTAACTCTGTCTGTTACCTTTTCACGCTTAAACCGCTGGGCCGATTTAGTTGAAATTTGGTATACAGATAGTTTGAGTTCCGGGAAAGGACATAGGATAGTTTTTATCCCGAAAAAATGCATAGTTCCCGCGGGATAGCACAGCCCAAACCACTGGAATTTTTCAAATTTAAGGCGGAACAAAGTTCGCCGGGTCAGCTAGTACTGAATAAAAAGTGGATAGGTTAGGGAAAAAAATGATAAAATATAATATAATTGGTATATCGATAGTTCATCAACTATATATGGCGCGTTTTCGACCGGAGGCACCGGTTGACCTGAAGTGCCGTGACCGCGCGCTCTCCGCCCTCTATCTCGAAAACGGTTCACCGTATAAAAAAAAGTTTTTGAACAAAATTTGTAGGGAATTTTGTATTCTACAATATCGTCAATAATAACAAATAGCAAAAACCCATAGGAAATGAGATATTTACAAAAAAAGCGCAAAAAACCGATTTTTGTGACCTTTGACCTTGAAATGTAATAGTTGCGCACACCCTACCATATGTAGGTTTTGAGACAACTTTTAGGGTGTCAATATACAAGTATTTACAGACTTACAGCTGAGTATCTCGAATTCCGAGATTCTTACCTAATCTAACCTTAAATGACTGGGCCATATTGGCAATCACTATGATCCGCATAACGGCCACTAGCGAATTATATATGAGGTATTTTATTTAGCGTGGAAATGCTAAAATCACGCAAACAATAGACGTAAATTATTCGTAAGTCTAATCATGTTAACCAACTGTGACGGATATGCTACAAATTAGCTTACGTTTTGTGAATTATGCAGAAAAATTTAAAAATAATGTACTTTAAAGGTGCAAAGCGGGTATACGTCATGCTGAGAAAGGACAATTGCTAAATGAAAGACTCACGCACGAATGGTTGTAAAGACAACCAAAGGAAAGCGCTGTGGAAGTCGCTGAGTATCGAGAGCTGGTCGAGGAACCGTTTGCTCTTAGCTCTCTTAAATAAAACATTTACTTACTGTCTACCCTAGCATCAGAATTATGCTACATGTATTAGTTTAGCTGGATTAGTACTGCATAAAGCCTGCAACGATTAGAGGGCCGAGCGCACGCGCCGCGTCACCACATCGAGTCTACGTGACTGCTCGCAGGGCGCCCGGCCCAGCTACATTATGCTAGCCTAATTACATCTAATAAAATCTACCACTACATCCGTTACCAATTTCTATTCAAACTAATTACCTTCGAAATATCATATTATTACTTAATTTTCACTGCTCTTCTATCTACGCATCGCATCTCAAAAAGTTGCTAATTTATGTTAACTAAGTAATACATTAGGTAGGTATGCTAACTGTTATGCGAATTTATGATCAATCTAAAACACAAATATTTGCAATACTATGTTTTTCTCGCATACAGGTTTTTAATGCATTATTAGGCAATTAAATGAAAATTGACGTCAGTGAGACGCAGAATAATAATTAACATTTTGCAATGAACATGTGAATGCTAAATTAAATAGTTTGTTTTATCTATGAAGTAATTATTTTTATTGTTTCGTTACATATTTTAATATTTTTTCTTGGATACTTTTCTTATGCAAAATAACCCATGTTTTCCTTACAAAGGCACTGCCATAAAAAATTTAGGAATTATTTGTATTTTTAAGACACGATTCTGATGGTTATAGTTTGTAGTTAGGTACCTAATTCCCACTAGACTGCATAAAACTTCTGAACATTAGCACAACCAACCGTAAAGAAGGTACGAAATTATCATAACACAAACATTAAAAACAAAATCAAAGACTCCGCTCTATTACAAGAATTTTTGAGGCCAGTCTTACCCATACATATAGTTATAGAAAATTAACTACTAATATTTATATAGATAGTTTCCTACAATATTTATTAATCCTACCTACCCCAAAATTACTAACTTTTTTCCTTGGCATTTTTTGCCAAAAAAACAAAATTTCCAGGGCTTTCACTATTAAGCTCACTAGAAATTTGGCATTATCTATTCCATTATCTTGCTCAAATTTTCTCTTTAACTTCTTATTTGTTTATGGTTTTTCAGAGCAACGCCTGCCGTTTCGAAATGTGCAATGTAGCGTCTTATTAACGCGCCCGAGGCTTAAATGATACATTGTTGCCACTGTACGACTGATAGGCGCCGATTGATGTGAACTCTTTCCATGTACTTAAAAAGTTTACTCTTTGCATTTATTATGGTTGAAGCAAAAGCAACTCTGTCTGTTACCTCTTCACAGTAAAACGGCAGAAAAAAAAACAATAATCATTTTACGAAAGTATTATGGAATGACAGATCTTTCAAACCAATTCCGGCCTCGGTCTAGTAATACTTATTAGATGAGATGAGACTAGGAAATGTTATGCTATGACCCTATGACCCTATGACTAAAGAGTTTTGTATTTATGTGCCCACACAGCAGGACCAGGTTTGAAAAACCGGCCAAGCGCGAGTCTGATTCTCATTCGAATAAATGTTGTGTTTTATTTAGTTTGAAATATAAAATGAACATAGGTGGGTGAGGACCAAACAGTTCCACACCGTTAAAGTTGCGTTAAAATTTCCATTAACTTTTTCCATTATGACACGAAAATAAGTCGTACATTTGTATGGATAACTTTCGTGTCACAATGGAAAAAGTTTGTGGAAATTTTAACGCCACTTTAACGGTGTGTAACTTTTTGGTCCTCACCCAGGTGATATTAAACGCAAAGAATCTTACAATTTTATCCACATTGCTCGTTATTATTATCTTTACACGATTTCCCAAAGAAAAAATATTGTTTTTGCCTTTGACTGTAAATAACTGATCTCTTAATTATGAAAATAATTACTTATTCTCATAACATGCATTGCTTGGCACGCTCTCACGGCCAGTACAATTACTTATGCATGTTTAAAAACAAGACTTAAATACTTTATTGTACCCGACAGACAGCTTTTAAAATAACTATCTGCCAGGTGATACGTATCTACCTCTACGGACACCTAGCCTAAATAACATGGTCTCCCAAATGACAAATTTATTAAATAAATTGGGACATTTTGGGAGACTATTGTGTTAGACTATTATGTGTATTTACCTATCTGCATTTTTTTTTGCAAATCGGAGTCGCTATTAAAATGCTCAAACTGAAATTTTTATTCCATAAACGAAACATAGGATAATTAGAAGGTCGATGGTATAAGAATAGCACGTAAGTATTGTCCTTCACCTAGTACAGAATCTAAGAGCTATATTATACATAGATACCACTTAGACAATAAAGAAAAGAGAAACTAAAATTAAATTTTCAGTATTTACCTACTGCCTATTGGGCTTGGCATAGACTTTGAAACCGATCAGTAGGTAGCGCATATATATTTTAATTGCTTTTTTTTTAAGTTGAACACAATCGACTTTAAATATTCGTCTTCGAAGCAAATTTTTGAACATATTTTATTATCTGTCGATTTCCCTGGAACCCTGTCACCAGATTCTGACTTGGTGACCAAATACCACCAAATTTAAGACTCACCCAGTCTATTAACGAAAAAAAGTAGCAAGAAATGCAAATTGGTTCACAAACGAATTGAAACTCCTCCTTTCTGAGGTCGATTAAAATTAAAATATATATTAGTTATATTTAAAGTTGCTTTAGACGAATCACCCGATACAATGATAATCGAGTTTCTTCTAGTAGGCACTCAGTTATGAAAAGATTTGAGAATGTATTTTTAGCCTCTCATAATGTTTTAATTGAAGTCTTTTGGATCACTGTATTTAAGAGGGTTACAAATGAATTTGAACAGTTAAAATTGCTATTTTTAGAACAATTAAAATTAAATAGCATAACACATGCGTGGAGGCGGCCGTCAGGATGCGCGGGCGCATTGTTGCGTTGTTGTACCGCGCTAGGGCTGCCGGCGCATGTCCAACTTACGTTTACCTAGTTTTTTTCAAAGGTATTTAAACAAAAAAAACTCTATTACCTAACACAATCATTATTTTTTATTATCTAATATTTTTCGATTCTTTTCATAACAGTCATTTGGCAATTTATTCATTTTGTATTTTACTTCACCTGCCAATCAAACGTCGTCAGATAGGTACGTAATTTTCTCAAATATGTTTTTTGCTAAAACTTATTCAAATTTAAATGCGTAACTATTTCTTTTTATCCGCTTATTATGATAACTTTAATTTTACACTTTGTGAAAAATCGTTGTTATTTTTTCCATATACATAGTTACGTAGACAATGAGAGGTATACTTCTGCCTAGTAACTATTTCGCAGCTTCGCACATACAGATAGTACAGCAATACAAAATGTACACATAATTGTGTATAGAAAACTGTAGGGTTTTTCAAACACACGCCAGCTATACCACTGTGCCCGAGCAGGAAGCTCTCGCTTGGCAACCCTATCCGGAGCCTACCCACGTGACTCATTGACGTCAATACTGACCTCTGGCAACGCTGCCTCAGCCTGCTTATCTCTTAGTCCACATACAGCGAGCATATAAATTGACTACTTCGCGTTTAACATGCTCAATAACACCGTGGGCGCTAGTTGCCGTATATTTGTATTCAGAAGAGACGTGCTCAAACATGTAATGGGATGGTTATGATATTTTTGTTATTTACCAAAAATGTTAATATCATGGCAACATTTAATTTTATTAATAAAGTTATATCACTAATATTAAATTGTTACTTACACGCTTCTCAAAAGAAATGTATCTGGGTAACTGCGAACCTAGAATCAGTGGTTGTAAACCTTTTCTCGTAAATTATAAAGCAAAGAAAAAACTTTAAATGTACCAGCTGCTTCTCTTATCCCGCGCAGATCCTAAAAGCCCATCGAGGGAATGGGCAATAATCTTGAATCATATTATTATAGGCGATGCGGCCAGTAAAATGAATGGTTAATAAATTAGATGAACGTATTTTATTATTCGATATTTTATTTTGCACTGGGTTTGAAGACTCAAACTCAAAATTGTTCCCTAGGAGTATATAATGACATTTAAAAAAGTGTACGATAAAGATCAATTTTTCCTTCTGTCTATTCTATCCTGAATGGAGCATAGATCGATTTTACCCTTTTAGCAAATGTCAACGAAATGGTTAGAGTCGTTTCAGAGATTCTGGAAATAAATAAATGTACAAGAATTGTCGTACAGACTCATCGTTCAAACAGATGACGCCTAGCGACAAGGTAACGTGACAGCTAGTAACAGATAGAAATATTCGAAGGCTTACCCCCTGCAATGGGTGGTTTAGGGGTATAGCACGCGTCACGGAATGACGAGGATCCGGGTTCGATTCCCGACCATAGCTTTACTTTTCGGATTTTTCTATGTGTTCCAACTTTCAGTGTCGTTTAGAAATTTTACAAGAATTGCCGTTTAAAGTTATTAAGTTATCGGGTAAAATTCAAATGTCTATAGATTCTGAAATATGTGTCTCTAAAATTTAATATTTATTTATAAAAATAAGCAAACAAAAAACGGTTAATTATGCATATTTCTGGTAAAAATACCAACATATTTTTTATTTTCAAAACATGCATGTATAGAATAAATGAAACTCGAGTGCGTTTATTTTCTTTCGACTACGATTTGTTTTAAAAAGGGCTATGCCACGAAAAATTAGTCACCATGATATTTTGCAAATTCCATCCAAGGAAGTCAGTATGTCATTTACTGCGTAAGAGTTCCACGACCGGACCCATGATATGTAGGTACACAGTAAGTGGACTATCTTATTCTACTATAGAGGTTAAAGTTAATTAGGTACGTTCAGTCCATAGCAATCTTTAACAAATCATCCATGCACTTCGTCAAGTCTTGGGAGAGTAATTAATAGCAATAGTAAGTATTGATACAGTACCTACGGTTTTAGTTCAAACAATCTGATTATTATGAAATAAAGGCTATAGCTACTAAATAATCGTAATTAAATAGAAGTCATTGAAAATATTCAAGTACCTATCTATGAAATGAATGGGCGTAATGACTAACTAATTTACTTTCCTCTTACCTTCATAAAATGATAGATGGGAAAACCTAAGCAAATACCAGCGTCGTTGGAGCAGTTTCATTTTTTTTTCATGTGAATAGGAAGGCAAACGAGCAAGTGGGTCACCTGATGGTAAGTGATCACCACTGCCCATAGACACCCGCAACCCCGGAGGGATTGCAGATGCGTTGCCAACCAGAGATTGCCAGAGGTTGCCAGTTTCAGAGATTTCGATTATATACCTATACACATATATACAAGAATTGCTCGTTCAAAGGTATTAGATTAGATAGATATATGTATATTCTAGGTATATCTATTTGCTGATAGCTGACCGCCCTGTCCTTAGATAGAAATCGTTTTTTCATGTTCTACATTTGTAAAACTAACTAAACAGATCTATATGGGGAGTACGAATGGTTGCGTTGGGAGGGGAAGGCCTAGACGGACGTTCCGAGACCAAATAGGAGACGTTTTGGAAAAAGGTCAGGTCAGGAGTACCCGAAACCGACGAGCATGTATGAAGAGATTGATGACTGTGGATGAAGCGAAAGAAATATGTCAGGATCGTAGCAAGTGGAATAAAGTAGTCTCTGCCTACCCCTGTGGGAAAGAGGCGTGACGGTATGTATGTATGTATGTATGTATGTACATTTGTAAAATAGGTATAGTAACTTTACCTATTACGATTTTAATTTTATTCTCATTTTTAAAAACAAAATACACAGGTACCAACCAATAATAATCTTTGACCGTCGTTGAATGTACGTATATAGGCAATACACCGCCTTACAGTTTGCTTCTGCATAGTAAAAGCGCGCTTAATTGGGTATGAATAGCGGCTTTGACCATCAAATATTCAGTTCCTTTTACTCCTGAAGACTGATTCCTTCATCAATAACGTCAGTGGTCAACGGTAAGTCTGTTGAGGAACAGTTAGGCCACGTTGCCCGGCAAGGAACAAACGTAGAGATCACCAGATTGATCGCATTTACTAACGTATGTTTAATTTAAATGATATGATAACGTAGTCTACTCGACAGATCACGTTTCCATTACAATGGTTTTACTGACTGCATACATTCTATCCTAATTCCTAACTAATAATACAAATGCGTATGTGACTTTGTTTATTTGTTACACCTTTTACGCGTAAACTACGCAATCATGGTAAAATATGGTATGGTGATAGATTGAGATTCTGGGAAGGACATTAGGATAGTTTTCATCCCGGAAAATTGAATAAACGAATTATCCGCAGACCAAGTCAAGGGCATCTGTTAATCTTCTACTCGTATACCTACATGTCATAAAACAAAAGACGAAAAAAGCCAGTTCAAAGGTTTTCAGAAATTAAGTCCGTTTGCTATTTCACGCTAATCTTGGAAACTTAAAACAAATTATCATGGCGCTTTGACATGTAGAATAAACTTAGTCTAAAGCAATGTATATTTTGTTTTTTATTAAAATCTTAGGTCAAGGAGAAAAAATACGTCATTAATAGTTAAAAAAGTAGCCTACATTAATCGGGCGTAATGTAGCTTTCTAGTAACGAATGAACTTTTTGTAAGTAAGTAAGTACAGATATACCCGTACATACGGTAGACGACCGACTGCGTGCCACGAAATCGTAAGATTTGCCGCAGCGTAAAATCCTGTATGGACTACAGTTTTATATTGCTTAAAACAAGCAAAGCTGGGAGTATAGTAGTAAGCTAGAGGGATGGCATACGTGATATTACCCAGCCGAATGAGAAAGACACGTGAGGCTGGCATCCCGACGGACGCCCGGTCACTCACCGGACCCGGGCATCGACGTGAGCATATATGTAAACACTCTCCTCTTTTTCTATGCATACATACGTGAAAGGGTATTCAAATGACATGGGTTCCTTTGTAAGAAACTTTATTACAAGAAATAATCTAACGTTTGCTACATATTTTTTAAGTATATCTGCTCTAGGGACGTGACGACCTTCATGATTTATTCAACGGATATAGGTATGCTGTTAGACATTTTTTTGTGGAAATTAGCTAAAGGTTTCTTTTCTTCTCTCGCCTTCGGGAAGACGGCGTGAATACGTTTCTAATGCTTAGACTGCCTTAGACCCTTTTTGTCGACTGTACTGATTATAGAATTGTTACATTATCAGCTCTGTACCTACATGTGACAAATTTCAAGTCAATCGAATTGGAAGTAGGTATCGAATTAAAGATTTTCATTAGGTACATTCTTTGTTACTTAGTTATAAGTGAAACTAACATGAAAGGTTTTAAAATAAGACCGATTGTTAAGAAGCTCTATAGATAGTAGTAGTATAGTAGTTAGGTATTAGATAGTATCGGTCTGGTGAAAACTGCCAAGAGGTAAGTAAGTATATCTATGGGCAAAATAGTGACTAAAATCGACGGCGTACTTTCTTTAAAGTCAGGTTATAACATGAAAAATATGGACGAAAATAATAGAAACATAGAAGCGCGATTAAGACCCGTTTAGTTAAAATATATATTTTTTAAATACAACCAATTGAGAACCTCCTCCTTTTTTGAAGTGAGTTAAAAATGAGGGCAAATCATGAATGTTTAAATCAGTTAATTAAAAAATATGGCCATATATTACACAATTACATTTCATACATAGTTACGCACAAAATATTGCTTGTTTAATAGTAAATACACAGGATTTGTAATTTGGGTTGATAACTTTCACCACTTTTACTTTACAGGGTACTATCCATCTATCCATTTTTGAGGGACTTAAACATGTAAGAAGCTAATAAAATTGATTCTCAATTTTAGTTGGATGTTGATTTAGGTTATCGAGATGATACTGCATACGGAGACCCACATAAGTATATCAAATAATTCCAGGATTCAAGACGCGGACGTCATTGCGATTCTTGAGATAACACTTCAGACTAAACAACAAACTGACAAATATATGTATTCACTTCAAAGTACGATAATTGCTTACATTAGCATAGCATGTGATGCAATAAATTGAGACATTTTACTATTGCCTAAGATCGGTTAAAAGTGGACTTTGATTAAAGTCCACTTAAAAATACGACCCTATTCTACTTACACAACTCGGTATACCTTGATATTCATTATCCTCCACAGGGCTCAAGCAATTAAGGGAAAAGTTCAGGTATCTGTCAATATTAATCGAAAACTGAAGAAATTTCTATCAATATGATTTAATACCCTACAAATTGTGTGGTAGCGTATAAGGTTTGATTTAGTTTCATGTTATCTTTCAAGGCTACACTCTCGTATATATGTCAAGGAACGATTTGGAGTTCATTTACTACATACATACCAGGAATTGGGAATTACCCACATTTAAATAATCAAACAATCCAAAAAATGTGAAATTCCATGTCGTCTTTGAACAAATTATAAATATCGAACAAACACTTGTCGATGTACGTAGATGATTCGGATTTGTTCCACCGCAAGTCGTGATATAATATTTATAGTAAATACTTTTATGCCTTCTAGGCTCGCAATTCCGATTGCATGAACGAAATTTAGTCACTGTACAATAATTTAACAGCAAGTTAGGATACCTAGGAAAGAAATATTACTGACTAACAGATGGACAGAGAATGCCCAGCCTAAATAACTGAAGCTAGATATTTTAAATTTGGCAGGAACATTAATTATCTTGCTTTAGTATCGTAGAAGTGTACAAATATAAGATTTCTACAAAAATACTTCTAAAGAGTTGGAAATAGGGATTGAAATTTAAAAACAACTCCCGTAAATTCGAAGGAAAAAAAAACAAAAAGTAGAGTAAGTTTGATGATCTGCTCTACTGAAAAAGTTATGTTGTGTAAAATAGACGAATTTTTTTAACATTATTCGGAGAGCGAGAGAAAGAAGCCCAATCACAAATTTTAATTTGGCCTAGACGAAGTCACGGGCTAAAGCTAGTTCAAATATGAAGCAATAAGTAAGTGCCAATATTTTACTATTTAGCCAAGAAGCTGGTTATCAAAATGTAGATAGCCGGGAAGAACCTACGTAAAAGATAAAGTAATTATAATAATTAATAAATATCACAATCTTTTTAACATCACACAACGTAGGTACCTGAAAAAGGTATGAAAACGTATAAATATTTAGCAAGCTGTGAGCGTTGACCTCCACTTTGAGCCGAGTACCGATTACCAATTTAAAAATTTGAGCCGATTTTATTGAGAACACTGTCACTGTACACAGGTAAACCATTAAACTATGCAAGACTTAAAACCAAATAAAAGCCCATATTCTAATACTCGCTTTGTGCGCAAAAACATAAATAAGTAAACCTTTTTCTACATAATATCTTGGTATCGAAACTGGGAATCGCCTATGAAATGTTTTCCTACAGATCTCAATTTGGCGTATTTATTGTTCGATCTTTTCGCATGCACTTGTTGTATAAAAAACATGTAAAGAATCCCTTGGAATGATAAACTTATTACTCGTAGTATCCAAAATAAGCTTTGGATTTTGTATTGTAGACTACAAATAGAAACTAAAATTACATATACACGGAGATCAAGTTCAGAGTTAGATCGAAAGATAATATATCAGAAGATCATAGCAGTACCTAAAGATATATCGTATCAGATGGCCTTCGTTCGAATCAACACCTCGAGCTAGAGCTGTACTGAGCCGCTAAATTCTAACGCAACTCTAATAAAAGTTTTTCATTTAAATGTGCACAAACGTGATGATAGGATACGAGTAAAGTCAGTCAGAAGTAGATAAACAGTCGAAGAGCTCAAAATGATCTACACACGCGCCAAGGTAATAAGAGGGTGTGTAGATAGATCATTACGATGTTCGACTACTTATCAACTTCTGATACTGACTGTACAAAGTAATTGAAACATTAATGATCTGCGTGTTCAATACAATAAAGCATTCAGGATGTTGATGGGGCTGCCGCGTTACTGTAGTGCCTCGGCAATGTTTGCGGAGGCTTCGCGGCTATTATGCGAAAACGGTGCGCTTCCCTACTGAGTCGCTGGCGCGGCAACCCTAGCAGCATCCTGGCGGCGCTATTTGACGGGTGGGACTCGCCCTTGCTTCAGCGATGGACGATGCTCCATTATTGTAACTGTGTGAAATGTACCAAGTTAATGTAAAAGAATACGAACTAACATTAGATTATAAGCTTACTAGCTTCTGCCCGCGACTTCGTCAGCGTAGAATTATACATAAAAACCTTCCTCTTGAATCACTCTATCTATTTAAAAAAACGCATCAAAATCCGTTGTGTAGTTTTGAAGATATAAGCATACATAGGGACATAGAGACATAGGGACAAAGAAAGCGACTTTATTTTATACTATGTAGTGATTTTCACTGTTTTGTACACTAACCCCTATGGATTCTGTCCCAAATAAATGGTTTATTATATATAAATTATTATTATTAATGCGAACGCGTTTGAGACGTTTGCTGAAATGAAAAACCTACACTAAAGGCACAGTTACTTTATCTATCTTATCTACAAGTGACCGACGTGCTTTAGAATGATTTAGTATCATCAACCATACAAGCGGCAAATATTGGTATTTGTGGGAAATCCCAACATTTTCGTAGATATTTACCCAATGCCAGCCCGAGTGCCGGTTAATTACATACGCAGTCTAACAAACAGGCACATGCCACGCCACAGCTCAAAGTGATTCATTGATTTTTAAACAAGTGCTTGCAAATATTTGCCGAATTATAATATATAATTCACGTTCCTCGAATCATGTCGCCTCATAGCAATTGACTCGGAACAACTCCAAGAGTTCCGTTAATTACAAGTAAATGAAGTTATCTTAACGAATAACTGTAATATATAGACAAAGTAGGGAAGTTTCATTACCTTGTTTTTTGCCTCGCTTTTGTTTTTACGGATGCCTTTGATTCGTTTCGGGATCTGGAAAGATGCGTGAGAACTTATGAATATTACGGTAAAATTCATATAAACTAATGAATGTAGCGTACCTAACCAAATATAGCACGTTTCTATTGCGTACAACAATAGCTTCAAATGCCTAACAAAATAACCATAACTATTTAATTTATGAACTAAATAAATTGTGGAGCAATCTTTATATCTCAGATTGATTGAAAATACAAATTAACTAATTATTCAAAAGTTTTTCTAATAGTTGTGCGTCTCTCTGAAGTTACTTGTGATAGGTACAGTCGAAAGCATAAATATCGATACAGCTATATATAAATACATCTGTACCACCGACCTTATTTTGTTTGTGTCATAAACGTGTATGTTTTTGACGTCTTGGTAACGTACCATATATTTATGCCCTTGTCTGTACTATGTAAATACGACCCATATTTAGTATTTAGTGCCCAGAACCGGTTAAGTAAATTTTAAGTCGACTACGAACTTTAACAAAAGAGGTTACTAAGTAACCTAAGTAAGTACCTACGTAAGTAGGTATATTTACTTAGTAACCTTTTTTGTTAAAGTTCGTAGTCGACTTAAAATTTTGACATTATGCCACAGTGATTTAGCGCACGGAGTGATTGTTACACCCTGGCTTTATAGGTACTCCGAAATTCTATTTTCGAAGTTAGTTTCGTGCTGTACCGCTCACATTAATAGTCATTAATTTGAGAGCGAGACAGACAATATGATACGAACTACGAAAATGGAATTTTGGGATAGCCCCCTGTTTATACTCTGTTGAATATTATTATGAAGTGCAAGAAAATCGAAGAAATTCCAGGCAGTCTAGGTTACCTCTGGTACTTATCATAGGTTATGGGAAGCCGTTATTATTGCTTCGGACCGGTGTCCTATTTGTTCGCCTGGCTTCCTTATTGTTTACACATAAAAGGCATATTATTGTTGTAATGAGCATAACAGGAAAACCCAATATTAGTACCGTCATCAGTTTGAAATGCGATGACTTTTTTAAGGTTTGTCGCTTGTAAATCGAATACCTTTATGAATATCGCTATTCTCCATTCCAATCCATTGTAACCTTTGTAAACAAACCAATTTCATCTAAATTTCCACACATTGAATTAGCATCGCATCCACCGGGATGTTGAAGGATCAAACTAGATGTCTCACGACATTATAATACAATACAATAACTCTTTATGGAACACCACATAATAACAACCAAAACAGAAAAAAGATATACAGAATATTACAAGGTATTGTATGTATAGGCGGCCCTATCGCTACAGAGCGATCTCTACCAATCAATTACACTATACTAATTATCAATTATACTATGATTATTTTATTTAAATTTTATGGGAACTTGTTTGTTTGCAAAAGCGTTAAAATTGATTGGATGGACTATACAGCTACTCATTACAAAAATCAGTAAATTATGTTATAAACTATTAAGAAGGCTTTTAACCCCCTCTTCCCTTTCTTTTTGTTCGTGTGTTCCTTACCGCGCACTGGAAGCATCCGAACAACGCCTTGCTGGTGCCTGCGCGGGAGTGCGGCGAGCCGGGCTCCGTGCCGGAGTCATTGGCGCTGCGCGGCAACACAGGCGTTCCGGACACACCCTGCCAATACAACACACTTTAGAACACAAAATATGATATACTTGAAATTTGCTTGTTTGTTAAATACATAATGAGTATTTTACAAAGAAAGGCGACTTAAAGAAAAACTTACGATCGCAATATAAATATGATATGTGTATAGTTCGACCTTCTAGCTATATACTAAAAAGAGCCCCTTTCCAAACGGTATAAAGATTTATAATCATTTGCCAGAGTAGGTACATAAAATCTTTATATGGTATTAAATTTAAAAATAAACTTAAGGATTTTTTACTTTATATTATTATGTGCTTTTATAATTTAAATTAATAATTTTGTCCGAATTATTAAAATATAGATAGAAATAATTTATAATAATAACTAGGTACCTACCTAAATATTATACGTCCGAAATGGACAAACTGTTGAAACTTATAAAAATCATGTTATCACAATTGTACACGGTTTTATACAACAAACATTTCTTATTTCTTATTTCAATGAATTGGACCTCCGCAAAGTAACGCCTGATTCAATAAAATATGATTTGTTATTAAAAAACCGGCCAAATGAGAGTCCGACTCGCACACCTATGATTCCGTACAAAATCGGCAAGTGAATTATAATATCCAGTGTTAGCAGAACTTTGCTCCTAAGCAAAATGTAAGCTGTGTCAGGTCATTTTACATTGGTTAGTTACATAGACAGACATACCAAAATTACTAGACTCATTTCATTAGGTTGTGTTATAAGAGCTTTTACGCCAAATTTCAAATTTGTAGGACAATTGGAAGTATTCCCTATTTTTTTAAAACAAGGTAATTTGTGTGGAAACACGCCTTTACCAATTAATGTATTATTTGATTGCGTTAACTTAAGAGGGTTGATTTTTTTCGGAGCTCTAAACTTTGTAGAAGAACCTAGTCAGTAATTTGATAAATAGTGGGTCGTGGTTTCAAACCCAGGTTCGGCTATGAGTTTTTCGGAATTTATATATATGTGAAATTAAGTTTTGAAACTTATCTACTAAGAACTATTAAGGAAAACATCGTGAATAAACCTGCACATACTTGGGAAGCAATTCAATGTTGCATTTATGTGAAGTTCCAATCCGAATTGGACAGCTTAGGCCCTCTCTTTCTGAAAGGAGGCCTGTGGCCAGCAATAAGACTTGTTAAGGCGGATGATGACGATGAAATCTGCTATCTGACGAGTAACCGGACATCAAATACTGCATTAACGCTGGATGACGAAAACAACATTCCATCCCAGTCTTGCACGTAAGGCTTAGATAAGCGAGAAAGCAAAGGGAGAGAGAAAGGAATAAAAGTTCGCTCGCGTCGAATAGGTTTTAGGCAAATTCGTATCTTGTCTAGCGTTCACTTCATTACATCAATCATTAACGCCGCGTAAACGTAAAACCTTCTTCCCTAACTCAGACTAAGTCCGATACAAATCTTTATACTTTGCCTATGACTACCCTCATTTAAAGGGGAAAACAAAACGGTTGGTATTTACGGGTAGATTACCAAAAGAGATGCTGCGTCGAAGATATCAGGCAGCTGTCAGAATTAACAGTCTCTTCTTGCAGCAAAGGTTATTGCTCGAGTACACATCAGAGTTTAATTGTCCAAAAACTTTTATCTTTGTGAAGTTACAGTGTTCAGATAAAGCTCGACAATGGAATCCAAAGAAATTAAACTACCCAGTTTTTTACCTACTGATCCTGAGCTTTGGTTTAATTCAGTGGAATTGTTACTTTCCATCGAAAATATGGACGGTAATAAGAAATATGACTGTATCAAGTCACTTCTGCCTAACCACGAATACTACCTTGAGAACTATGAGGAAGATTCAGAAGACGAAAATAAATACCCCGGACTGCGTACGTATATGATAGATCGAATAAATCATGAAAAACAAGAGAATATAAAATTACTAGCTCTCTATTCGTGTCGTGATCTGAAACCGTCGGTTTTCCTAACACATTTGTCCGTGCTTATGAACGACGTCATACCCACGTCTTTGAAACGAACATTTTGGCTGGCGAGGTTGCCGCGAAGGATTCAAAAAATAGTTATGGCTACAATATTAAAAGACTCGGTTCCGATGGAAGACAGGAGCCTGGAAGCGTTAGCGGCGCTAGCAGACGGCGCAGCAGCCTATGAAAAATATTATTCCTGGTCCTCACTGCCAGAAAACGAAGCGATTTCTGTACCAACCTATAATGGAAATGATCTCGAACTATGGTTTTATTTATTAGATGAAACATTCTCTTCAAAAGATATAACGGATGATGAAGTGAAATTTAAATCAGCTGCGAAAGTGTTGCGTTCCGGCGATATGTTTACTGCATCCATGTTTTTAACAGAGTTACCTAATGAACAAGTAGGTAATCAATATGAGAACTTACAAGAGAGAGTAATTAAAACTGCCGAGGTTATAAAAAGAGACATTATATATCGTATAGTGTTTCAAAACATCGAAGATTTAATACCTTCTAAATTTTATCATTTTTTAAATGGGTTAGCTTCTAAAAGCCATAAAATAATACCGCAGCTCGTGGTCAGAACACTATGGATAATGCAACTTCCCATGAAAACACAGGCCATCCTATTTGAACACCTTGTTACATCCCGAGAACACTTGCAAGATATGAACATAGATGTATTGTGTTTGCTTGCGGATAATGCAGCAAAATCAAAAAAGATCATGGAAAAATTATCTGGATGTCTACAAGGTACCGACCTCAAAGACGATGAGGTGGATGCGGACGAATTACAGACAGAATTGGAAGAAGCAAAAACGCTTCAACAAAAAATTGCTGTTGGGATTCGCTACTGCGATTTTATGTACAGATTTTACTATGAGAAAAGCCCATCGGAGTCGATAAATAGTTGCACAGTTTACGACGAGGAGCATTTCGATGATGATTTGGAGGCGGCGGATTACTTCTCGCGCGGGTGCACCTGCTATTACCATCAGAATTACGGGGCACAGGCTTATAATTGCGTGCAGGTACAAGCGAGGCGCAATCAATGAAGTGATCAAGAACAGATTTAAATAAATAATTTTATAAGTAGGTAATTTGTATTTGAATTAAATATTTTTTTTATATGTTTACTAACGTTGGTTAGGTACTTATAGTGTATCAAAAGTTATATTATATATATATACAGTTATATATTATTAAAAGTTATATATTCATTTATTTTAATTTATCTTAATGAAAGTTTACCCCACACCACGTATTTACAATTTGTTACCTACTTGACTACCTGGCTTTCTTACCGTTATTTTTGTAACTACTGCATCTTAAGTAGGTATTTGAGTTTACTTGAGAGAAGGTAGGTGGGTATTACATTAACATTTTATACCTACAATAGTCCTGTCTTTAAACTGATACAATACAACCAAATCCTTTAAAAGGTAACCTGAAGTTAGCTCTACAAAAATCGGCGGCTCTAATATACTCGGCGGCAAAAAATGTTGCCCTCTTTATGTACTTACGCAATATAAGTAGGTAATTTTGTATGGAAACTGAGCCAAATGTTGCGCCGCTGAGTAAGTAGGTATATCTTAAATGTGACATTGGTCTCGCCGTTTCGGTGGACAGTTACAAAATTGCTTTAACAAGATAAACAAAAACAGCCTATTAGCATGTTAGTGCGAGCAATTTACTAAATGGTCCTCGTCATATTTCCTACGAAAAACTTAGCGTAATACTTGAGCCGTACCATAACACAACCGAAGTATAGATAGTTAACCTTGGCTAAACAAAAGAACAAAGCAGATGTGGCTCCCGGCCGCGGTGCGTGCTCTATACGCTAAACGAGCACGCCTTACTTTAATCGGATTATTGCAAAACACGTAACAAATCAAGCCTTATTTTTTGTCCCACCAAAATGATAGTCAAGTGCGTACTACTTGCCTATAAAAACAAAATTATACAAGTTACAGCTTCGCTTTGAATGGCACGCCGTTGTAGGTCGTGTAGCGTCATCAGTTTCATTAAAGTACGAGTAGATACCTACCCATACAATATTTATTTACGACGAAAAACAGTACCGGAAATAGGTAAGTCAGGTACAAAATTAAATAAAATTTCAAGCAAAAATGATAGGCCCCTGGCCCTGGGCTCGATGTTACCTCAGGACGTTATTAGTGTTTATGTATCTACCTAGTTAGAAATAAACATAACATCGGTATGTATGGAATTGGTGCTTTGGATCGCGTGTGTATCGGATCGGAAAGCATCGCAAGAGGACAAGCAGCTAAGCTCGGAATACAAGCGCCGGTAATGATCGCGTAAATATTGATCCCGGTCGAGTTGAATGCACCGCGGCGGTGCGCGGCCGCGGCGCCGCGACCTTGCCCGCGCCGGCGCAGATAGTGCGCCAGTCGCCGCTCGCCGCCGGTAACTACTCACGTTAGCATTACTCTTTCCGTCGACGTAAACAGCCGAGTAGCTCTCCGGCGGGAAACTGAACCCCGGCAATGACATCCCAGTCGTGGCACACACTCGCGGGTCAGGGCGCGCTCGCGGGCCGGTCGCGGTCACCCTGCCGATTCATTGTTCCTTATTGATCGTTTGGCGAAGACAGCGCGCGCGCGGGCGCGGCGGGTAGGGGCAACGCGGCCGCACTGACGCGACGCCGGCGCCCGCACACGAGGATTATCGCTTTACGCGACCGATAATGAGTAAACCAAACTTCCCCGTGCGACGCAGCACAGGCCTCGCGGTCGAGCGCTCCCCGCTAGCCTTATCGTGAGATACTGCAAGATTAATCAAGAGACGCGAGGTTGCGTACGGCTCCCGGCGAACAATACCCATGCCCGCTCGGAGGGTACGAAGCGCATTCGTTTATTTATAGGCTTACCTACGTAAACTATAAAATAAATCATCGGCAATAATGCAAACCGTATGAGCAGCGAATGCACAATAGAATGCCGATGTTTATATTTGCATCAAATGAGTTGAAGTGCGTCTGACTTGCTCTTTATTCGTAATTGACATGCCGCCGCCTATGGGTTCATGCTTAAGTATAAGCATCAGTCCATAAATCTATTTAGTTATTAGTAACACCTATTTTTTGTTGAACTCGCTTTACATTAAAAAACTACTCCAAAATCCCGCGTAGTAGGTAAATAAGCCGTCCATTTTGAATGTATATACTAATTAATATATTTTTAAAGATAAATTTAGTTGTGCTAATGACTATTTTAACTGTATGTATAAAAGAGTTACTTTAGGTAATAGGTACCTCCTACCCACACCTGATAGCCAAGTCTCGGAGAAATAAGACTTAACTAATAAAAACTTGAGCTTTTAGCGCTTTTACAGAAAAAAACCTCATCGCCCGTTAAATTACAAGATAAATTACAAGCTCATTATGTTATATGGCAATAAAGTGGCCGCGCCTCATTTATAGTGCCCAACGGCCAAGCTTTACCTACTCGTAATCACATACCTAATACTTTTATGACAGTGACTACGTCGACATCGACACATGCATTTGAATTCTACAATTATAAGATTTACCTATAAGCCGTAGCTGTGCTATAATAAAGATTTATGTGTAATTTCTAATTTGCACTTGACTGGGCCCGAGCTCAAACCTACTTATTCAGATAGAAAGCCTTTACGAGTAGGTACGTACAGCCGTATGAGCCTGGAGATGGCGCTGATAATCAAATATATGCGTTAACCAGATATATTTCTACATAGTATTAATAACTTTTCTATATAGTCAAACTATGTCAAGGTAATGGTGATTACTGATTGCATAGTGTTAGAAAGATAGTCGCTTAGCAATCCGAGCCTATTATATTACACCAAGTTCAGATACAGGCAGATTAGTAAACTAAGACTAAGGTAAGACTAGTAAATGCCCTGTGCAGCGGATCGCACTTGCGGTCCAAAGGGGTAATGCCGCCAGCGTCATGGGGACCCTGCGCAGCCAGTAGGATTAGACGGGGTTTTCTTTTTATAACTTTTCTTATTTGTAAATATAGGTTTTTTATAGTTATTTTTAGCATACATATGTAGGTTTTTAGGATTAGTGTTTGTATATATATAATATTCATAAAATAAACTCTGTAACATCATACGTAAATAATAAAGATGGCAGATACTGTGATCCTTCACCAGTGTATAATAGAAAATACAATTTCGAATTTTACTCCATACAGATTAAATACATTCGCCATCCTTCAAACATTTAGATAGGTACATACCTACTCTGAGAATTGTTTTGCCGGCAGTTTCGATCGGCTGTCCCTACAATATTGGAGAAATCATGGTGAAATATAATTTGCATATTTGAGAAAACATGTGCGTGCATTTCATTTGGGAAAACTATGAAAGATTGGGACGAAATACGAAACGCTGAAGACATTTCGTCGCCGAACATGTAGTCCACCCAGGTGTTCTCCGAAGTGGCACCGCATTTTCGTTTTCGTGAGGTGGTGGAATTTCGCCACTCAAAAAAAACACATTTCACTATTACAATGACTCGACTTACTGACACTGACTGTAAAACGTCTGTAAAATACTTCAAAACAGTTTTCTTTTTTTATTTTATAATAAGCCATGGGTGCCATATCTGGCACAATTTATAATGTCCGAAACATAATTAGGCGTTACAGGTTTCACATAATTTTTGTGCGCCGAAACTTCGTTAGCCATAATTCGGTATTAGCCGAATGATTTTTTACGCCGAATTTTATTATGCCCGAAAAAACAATTTAAGTAATAATACCAGACATGGGATGCACCGAATATAATTACTTCAAATATAATTCAGACCTAGAACCATATCTCCTTTAGCAAAGATTCCTGATGTCTTCCCCAGGGGGGTGACAAGGGGAAACACGGGTCTGAGAAAAAGGATCTTGTCGGACAGACAGACGAACAACAAAGTAATATTGCAAGGTTTCCTTCTTTCCTTTCTAGGTACGGAACCCTAAAAATATTGTGGCACTAGTCATTTCTATTAAATGAAAAAATAAACACTTTTATGTTCACACACTTTTATTTCACTTAATATTTTATCGTACAAATAGTAGGTTCCAAATTGTTCGGCTGAGTGGACCTCGCACTTGAAACCGAATCAATAATACAAATATTGCCGTAAGTCACATTACAATTTCAACAATACTGGAGTGGTGTTTACTGCACAAACATTGCATAATTACGCAGCTTAGGGCGGTTGTAGATTAGGCTGCCATAGTTGTATGCACCATAGATTAAGAATATACAACTGTAAAGACTGGCGGAGCAAGATCAAGACTGAGATAGACTTTTTGTCACCCTTGAGTTTTTGTCACCCCGCTATCCAATTTCAACCTACAAGCTTCTAAATGACTTTAACATACTTATTAATTACACACTATTTCAGGGTGCATCTAGGAAGTACCTAGTCTGCTTGCTAAAAGGTTGTACATACCTGTGCGCGTGCAACTGTACGTACTCGGCAAGCCGTACTCCTGGAGCTCTTCGAGTCAGCAATATATTTTTAAAATCGTCATAGTCACTTTTCGCCAGTCTGCTTGTGCATGACAGATAAAGTAAACGTTAACCATAAGATAGTGCAATCCACGAAGACGCGTGGATTTATCGAAATTTACTTTTGAGAACATAGTATGAACCACGGTGGGCGTCATCGTGAATGGCACTTAGCATAAATTGTTAGACGGCGTAAGAAAAATGGTCTAGTTTGTCTACGTCGCGTACTATATCTCTCTTTTCCTTACGTTGCCGATCTATTCCTATATTCTATATCTATGGTTTAACGAATAGACGCCGGGCAGTCGCTGTCACAGTTGATCTATTCTTTAGCTTTAGCACTGCTATACGAAATACGTCATGAGAAAATAAAACTTGAAATGATAATACACAGACGCATGGTATTATGACACATTTGTACGATAGGCTAAATGAAATTTTGCAGTTTAACAAACTAGAAAAATTACTCAAAATATTAACAACATAAATAATGATCTAAAATGTCACATATTTTAATTTGTAGGTTTGATGTAGGTTATGCACCATAGAGTAAGTAATCAATTATTATTTGAGCTGGATTTTTCTCAATCAATTTTATGACAAGTAAAAAACTTGAACTTCCTTGGCAGTTGATTTATTAAAAAGTGAACGATCCTTTATATATTATCCTTTATAAAATTGATGCTATTTGTCGATTCTGGGGAACAGCTGGATTTCGGATGATAATCTGCAAACAAATAAAAAAACATAACCAAATTTTTTAAAAGATTTTTTTATATACAAATCACGTCTTTATCCCTTTCGAGGTAGACAGGTGACAAGACCTACAGGCCACGTTTAGCAAGATTACTGTATTAGTTTAAATATTATTTTCACAAAAGGCGGCAATGCATCATTAATTCCACTTGTGTTATAGGTGTGCAGGGGCGGCGATGATTGCTTACCATCAGGCGACCTGCTCATTTTCCCTTACCATATAATGAAAACGAGTATTCGGATTTTCAACTGCCAGATAATGTATCACGTAAGCAGACCGTACCTAGTTAATATCCTGTAACACTGAAGTGTTCAACAGCCAAGACAGTAAATCCGAAAAGTAAAGCTATGGCCGGGAATCGAACCCGGATCCTCGTCATTCCGTGACGCGTGCTATACCCCTACACCACCCATAGCAGGTGGGTAGTCTTCGAATTTTTCTACCTGTTACCAGCTGTCACGTGACCTTGTTACTATGCGATTTTTTGTCGCTAAGCGTCATCTGTTTGAATGATGTGTCTGTACGACACAATTACAAAATATATTTAAAAAATAAGACTAAAGAAAAGTTTAGTTGTGCTGGTATACCTGGTGTGACGTCACGTCTGCAACACTGTAAGCGTGTAGGCGAGCAGCTCGCGCGCGCGCGCCGCGGCCGGCTCCGCGCTGCGTTGCGCGCGCTGATGCGCGGACGCCACCGCCGCAGGCATTCGCGCGCTTCTCAACAGGAGTTTCGCCTAAAATAAGGACACCAATCAACAACAAGAACAAAGCTGCAAGTACAGTTGCCTCAATTTTTTTCATTTTCTCCTATTCCATGCTCACCCGGATTCACGAGATCGAGCTCTTTTCTGTAGAGGAATATTTTATTTCTCTTTCAATATTTCTTAAAAGTTTCGATGTCTTTGAAGGTGTAGGAAAATCGTAAACATAGGAAAAAACTGAGGCATTTTTGTCCAATTAGAATCGAAAGAGCTTGTAGTAGTAGGAATAATATAAAATTGGTAGATAATGATAACAATTTTAAAGAGCGGCGTTTTTCTTTTGGTAAATTCTTAATTATCTAAACACAACCGCAATGTTGATTACGTAAATGCGTGTTCGTTTATTTTACCTACTACAAAAAATCTGAACTTGGAAAGTAACACTAAATTAGGTAAAGCCTTTTTTCACAAGCCGAGCGAAACAGTGCTCAAGCTTTAGAAAATCGAATTTACAGTAATATCTATAAAATCAAAAATCGACATTTTCATGTGTTTTTATGTACAATAAAGAATTATACGTACATCAATGCACTTCAATTTAATTTTAAGCTAGTTGTCACTAAATAACTGACATGAATTACGAGTGTGCCAGTTGGGGATATACCGACCGCAATTTACATAAAAAACAAACTATGAAATCTATAACATGTCACTATTTCAACAATAACAACTTAATTGCTTTGTGAGACTAATGAAGTCAACAGTATGTACGTGCGAATTGGTTCCGCCAGAGCGCCTCATTTATAACTGCCCCTAAAGTCATTAATCACGCGTGACGTGATGATGTCAGATCGTACTGAGATCATTCAAATCATATTTTATATCATCATTTCCTTGCCCCTCATAAATTTTAAAAGGTAACTAATCTAGGACCCTTTACAGTATTAAATTAGCAGTAAGAAGCCAAAAGAATCTGTTTAGCAAATGTAAAATAGTTAAATAAATACGTATTCCCATTTTTTAAATGAATTTGATGTAGGTATAGCAACTATTAAATAGTTAATTATGTCATATATACTGTGTACATTCATCATATTTATTCGCCAAATGTTGGCCTCATTGTTTCTAGAAATATTTTATTACCTATACAGGATAAAGAAAACCACAAGAAGTATTCAGCTCCTACGTCAGTGTAAACATCGCGGTGAAATAAAATACCATTCGAGCCGCTTGATAAAATGTAATTTAAATAGCTTTGGCTTCCACCGAAGTTACAGTAATTCAATTGTGTTCTTTTCAGGTACTTGAATAATTACTGGACTTTAACTTATGTTCGACTCATACTGATACTGTATATAATTATATTTGTAAAAAACGGATGTAATTAAACGTAGACGTTTTTTGTATTCCAATTGTTTTCCTTATCAAATTAGTGTTCACTCGTTTAACTTTAAACCAATGGGAATTGTCAAACTGTTTCACGGACCTTACAGTACCTACTGTTTTATATCAGAACTTTCACTTCCCGATTTTTGATTTCGCCGTCACAAATCATACGTAAATGATGAATAGCGACGAAAAATTACAAAGTAATTTCAAATAAATGAAGAATTCCGTCGTGTATACTAATCGTTCGTGTTAGTGAGGCACGAATCACGTAATGGAGCTCGGTTCGATTCCCAGCCTCATTTTTTGATATTTGTTTAATGCTCTCGTTTCAATAAAATAAAAATAATACCTTATGGTTGTTAGCAGCTAAAGCCCACACTGCGCGCGCGGCTGCGACTAATTCTTCGGTGTCCCCAGTGAGTAAACTACCAGACAGAATCTCCAGTAGCTCAGCTAGAATAGGAAAACCCAAAATTATAAACATGTCATACTTATGGATTGATATTAAATGTTTATTACCCGACCTAGGTATTTACGTTCAAACTGTTGTTTGTTGGATTGGGAACTACACACACCTTTGAATTTCACAGTATGTGATTTTTTACAATGTTTTTTTCTACACATTATAGCTGGTAAAGTTCAAATGCAAAGAGCCCGGGCTTGAGCGACATCTGCTGGAGAGGGTACTGTAGAGCTGCCCTGAAGAGGCACTGACTCTATGACGGGATGATGTAGCTCAGACGGTTCACAAATCTAAATAATCAAACTTTGAATATGTCTTCAGTATTTTATTTAGCTTTTTAGTTTCTTTAAAATAATACATCTGCTTCCAAGGAAGCCCTAAGCAACTCTCTCTCTCTGACGTAACTCTTGTTTCGAATTCTCGTTTATTTTTTAATATTCAAATTTAAGATTCGAATTCGATAAAGAGTAAAGAAGGAGTCTTTACAGTACCATGGCTTTTTTTACTTAAAATCTGGTAACGTATTCATATATATATAAATCTTTTGCTGAAGGGAAGTATCAATCATTCTCGACTTCATCGCAAAATGTCAAGGAAATCACAACAATACACGCCAGTTAAATGTCTCGACAACTACACATCGCCATTATTTAATTATCATTATAGTGGTAATAACTCTTGTCATTTACGTATTTTTGCTCTTGACTGTGTACCTGCATTCGTTAAGCTCATAAATAAGTGTAAAAAAAATATTTTTAACCGTCGTTTCAAGCTGTTGCCACGCAAAGCGCAGACATGTTTAATTTGTATTTAACAAAATGTCGTTTAGAAGTCAGCGGCTTAAACAAATATTCACTTCACGAGTGACTGCAAAGAAGTGACACTGACAAGTTTGCCGGCTAATGGCTGTGTGCATTGTAGCCATCGTAGTTGTCCGTATTGTGGATATACGTTAAGAATCTTAACTAATCGAGCACTCACTACAATATCACACTCGGTAACAGCTACTTATTTTGTTTTGTCGCGGCATGAATATTGTTCCCAAAATAACTGACATACAATGAATCTGCATATTTTTACCCATGACGCATTTTCTTTGTTTAAGGACTGGTTTTGGAGGTCAAGATGGGACGCAGTCCGAGGGTATGTTACAGGTTGATCCCCTAACTCGCAAGGCAGTAACATGATGCTCACGCGAGGTCAGGAAGGCAGCGCGATGCTGCGCGTGGTGCGCGGCGTTGGCCACGGCGGGCAGCAGCGCGCCGCAGGGCCGCGGCCGCAGCGCCAGCAGCGCGCCGGCGCCGTCCGCGTAGCGCGCCAACGCCAACGCTAGCGCCGCCCATTCGCGGCCTAGCTCGCTGCCGCGCTCGCGTGTCCGCAGCTTGTGCAACGCGGTTAGGGCATCGCTCTGAAAAATTACACCTATATGATAACAGACCACTTAATTGAGGATCATCTAACGGCCATTAAAAAAAACTTTAATCAATATTTGCATGGTACTGTGACTCGACCTCTTATAATAACATTTTACGACATCGGAACAACCACCTTAGGTGCACGGTCTGAAGTAGTTATTCCGATTTCATAAAACTTCATACACGAGGTCGAGTCACAGTCTCTCATTACTTTTATTTCATTTTTAAATACACAAAGTTTGTTATATTTACTTTTAGTTTCTCTAAAAATGAAACTTTAATTTCTTGTACGTTTTTAAATTATTTCATTGCATATTCGAGACAAGCATCATACATACCTTGGTGGGGAAAGGGGTTGCCAGCCTCAAACTATCCAGCCTCGCTGGCGCTCGGCCGTCTGTTTTTTTTATGTTTTCGGCCAGCAACCGCTTACTTTCCGGCCTCCTTAATAATGTACTTACAACTGTCGTTACCTTTATAATGAGTGCGCGGCAGTGGTGATGTTCTGTAGTGTGGCGCAGTATGCGCACGCCGGCGGGCAGCAGCGCGGCGGCCCGCGCGCGCGGCAGCAGCGTCGCCGAGCGCGACAGCAGCGCGCACGTCTCCACCAGCAAACTGCGCCCGCCCACGCACACGCACATCGCAGAACACGCTGATAGATACATTTGCTCACGTTTAACCGACTTCAAAAAGGAAGAGGTACTCAATTTAATATTTAATTTAACATTTAATATATCAAAATAAAAGAAATCCACCAAAGGAACGCTAAGTTAAAATATTAAAATAAAATTTAAAATTTAATTATAAAATAAATAAGTCGACAACGATTTTAAAGTCAACCTAATAATAATCATAACAGTTAACCGTAAAAACAAAAAGCAAATCGTTTTTTTTTAAAACAGCGCCATCTCCCGTATCAGGTGAGCAGTACGTGTTCTACGTGAGTTTGTCTTGTTGTCGTATAGACACATAATTTAAATAGATGGCGCTTTGCCACAACATTCACTTAGTTATTTCAAATACTGTAACTAATCCGGATTCGATTTCCGGACAGTTCAACTTTTTAGAAATATACCTTTGGGACAGTTGTTAGTGAATGTGACGAGTAACTTGACAACAGCTTCTCTCAGCTGATCGGTCAGCATGCACCACAGCCACAGCCGACACAGACTCAACGCAATGTTGTCGCACGCCAGACTCTCCTTGGCCGTTGGACACTCCACCATCAGGCAGGTGATAACAGTCAGCAGCCAGTATAATGTGTGCAGGGTCGGATTCTGATGGAATAAATAAAATTATGTTTACTGACGATTTTTTAGAGCGAAACGGCATCGATACTCCGGTTCTTTAAAGTATTTGTGTTGCGTCTTTTTTTAACTACCTAATGTTTACATGTTTTATAACCAACTTGTTGTAGTTTAGAACTAATAACAAATCAATGTCAATTCAAATTTATATATAGAATCAGCTGTGTGTCAAAATTATATTTTACTTCAATACAAACATTCAACGAAGAAGCTTATTATTTTTATTTCAATACGTTATCAGCACGAAAAAGCTCTTAAAAGTATTTAATAAGCTTATGTTTTAGTGTAATATAGTTGTGTGTGAAGTCAAAATTTAAATTCACCTCTTAAAAGTGAATTTTTAACGAATTTTCAATAAAAGTGCGGAAATGTCAGATCACACAAAAGGATCTAGTCTGCGTTCCCTTGCTGGGATTTTATTAAGCGGTAAGCAAGATTACGCTATTTGGAAATTCAAAATGAGGATGTACCTCATACATGAAGATTTGTGGAGTACTATTATGGGCTATTCAAAAGATGTTCCCGTAAGTACTAAGAATAGAGAAGATGAAGTCACATTAGCCAAAATATGCTTGACTTTGGAAGGCCCTGCAATCACACATGTACGAAACAGTACGACGGCAAAAGAGGCGTGGGACGCATTAGCGGCGGCTTATGAAGATAAGTCCATGGGTCGTCGTCTAGCCCTTGAACGTAAGCTCTATAGGTACAGTTTAACTGATTTTGATACTATAGAACTTTACATCAACGCCGTTATGTCGACTGTCCAGGACCTGGCGGACATAGGCAAAATCATAGAAGACGCCTCTGTCGCAGCGATTCTTTTAGGAGGATTAACGGCTCGCTATGATCCTCTTATAATGGCCATAGAGAACTGTACCAGTACCATCACAAGTGAGTTGGTCAAAACAAAGTTACTATCAGAATTTTCAAGATCAACTTTAAATGGTGAAGGTTCGAACTCTCAGGGACTCTCAAGTCTATTTGGCGCGCTGAATGCGGGTACTGAAGACATTTCGTCTGAGAAATGGTACATAGATTCTGGTGCTAGTGCACACATGTCCGGAAGATCTGATTGGCTAGTAAATTACAAAGAATTTTGTACTGGTCAGGTAAAGATTGCAAATGGAGACATTTTATCGAGTGCAGGAATAGGTAATGTGCCTATTGTAAATAATTTTAAAACGGAAAGTGACTGTAATGTTACGAAAATTTCGAATGTGGTGTTTGTTCCTAATTTAAATACTAATTTGATTTCTGTTAAGAAAGCTACTGAAAATGGTTTTAGTGTTGTTTTTGATACGAAAGGTTGTACATTTTTTAATTCTAAAAATTTTATGTGTACAGGTGATGCGGTTTTGCGTGGGTCCTGTTGTGGTGGACTGTATTCGCTGGATTGCACAGTTAGTCCTCCCAAACCCTTATCAGCGTTCGAAGTACAAAGTGATGTAACAAGTTTTCGTTTGTGGCATAAACGTCTTGGTCACTTATGTCGTATAGGATTAGACAAACTTAAAAAGGATAATCTAGGCGTTGTGTACTCGGAAGTTGATAAAAACCCTTGCGTCGCGTGCATAGAAGGTAAGCAGGCGAAAAAACCTTTCAAATCTAAATCTCACAAGAAAACAACACATAAATTGGAACTTATCCACTCGGATCTTTGTGGTCCAATGTCTGAAAATTCATTTCAGGGAAATAAATACGCCTTGACTTTTATAGATGATTTTAGCCGTATGGTTTTTATATACTTTATTTCATCTAAGACTGAGGTTTTTAATAGGTTTTGTATGTTCAAGTCTATGGTCGAGAGGGAAACTGGACTTAAAATAAAAGCCTTACGATCCGATTGTGGGACCGAGTACATCAACAAACAGTTTGTTGAATACTTAGGTAATGAAGGTATTAAGCATCAGACCACAGTGCCCTATAATCCACAACAGAATGGGATTTCGGAAAGAACGAACCGATCTATTGTTGAAAAGGCTCGTTGTATGCTTTCAGATAGTTCTCTTTCGAAAGGTTATTGGCAAGATGCTGTGGAAACTGCCGTGTTCTTAAAGAACAGATGTCCACATCGAGCTCTCGACGGGAAGACGCCTTACGAACTGTGGCATAATAGAAAGCCAAACCTAACTCATTTAAAAGTTTTCGGCTGTCGTGCAATGGTGAAGATTCCAGATACTTTAAGGAAGAAGCTGGATCCCAAAGCTGCGCAATATATTTTTGTTGGATATTCAGACGACCGACAAAGTTATTTGTTTCGTGAACCTAGTTGTCCAAGAAGGCTAGTAAAAGGACGAGATGTGGTATTTTTTGAAGATTATTTTACAGATATAAAGGCAAAAACTACACAGTCTGTTCCTTTGGCTGTCCATGACAGTTCTATTTTGGATATGGTTTACAATAAGGAGCAGAATCCACTGCTGCCAGTTGCTTCCACTTCTCAGGAGAGCACTCACACCGTCTCAACTGAAAGTGAAGAAGAAGCTATTGTCTTGGAGCCAGTAACGGAGCATGTTCACAATACTTCGGAATTTCTTAGCGCCGAAGATATTTCTGAAGAAGAAGATGAACCAGAACAGACTATGATACAGCCTGAAGAACGGTACCCTCTTCGAAACAGAATAGCTAAGAGAAATAACAGTAATTATGATTGTAATGCTGCTGTTACTAGCGAACCTGACGAGCCCCAAAGCTTTGCTGAAGCTATCAAAGCAGAAGATAGTGCAAGCTGGCAGTCTGCGATGCAAGACGAGTTTAACTCGTTGATTAAAAACAAGACGTGGACTTTAGTTGAAAAGCCCAACAAGAAGGTCATACCTTGTAAATAGGTGTATAAAATAAAGAAGGATGCCAATGGTAGAGTCGTAAAATATAAGGCAAGACTTGTTGCTAAAGGCTTTAGTCAAGTTTCAGGTGTTGATTATTACGAGACTTTTTCACCAGTTGTTCGTAATTCGTCTCTGCGTACACTAATTGCTTTAGCGGCAGAAATGGATTTAAAAATGCAACACTTGGACGTGGATACAGCGTTCCTAAACGGAGACTTGGAAGAGGAAGTCTACATGCAACAACCTCAAGGCTTTATCAAACAAGGCGAAGAAGGAAAAGTTTGTTTGTTGAAAAAATCGCTATATGGTTTAAAACAAGCGGCTCGAGCTTGGAACATTAAGCTAAATCAAACTTTATCTTCTATAGGTTTTATACGAACCTCTTCGGAACCGTGTGTTTATTTAAAAAGTTTTGGTGATGAAACTGTCATCCTGGCCGTCTATGTCGATGACATTGTCATATTTTATAAAAAAGAAATGTCATTTGTCACCGTGAAAACCGATTTGGAAAAATATTTTTCATTAAAAGATTTAGGAAAATTAGATTTCTGTTTAGGTTTGAATGTGAAACGAACGGACGAGAAAATATGCGTTAGTCAAAAAACGTACATTCAAACAGTGTTGGCACGTTTCAATATGCAAGATTGCAAGCACATGTCAACTCCGCTGGACAATAACAAATATGAAAAAGGTAAAGAAACTGACGAGTCTTATCCTTACCAAAGTTTAATTGGTTGTTTGATGTTCTTGGCGGTGAACACAAGGCCTGACATAGCCTACGCTACGAGCTATCTAAGCCAATTCAATAATTGTTTCGAAAAGAAACATTGGTCGGCCGCAAAACGTGTTTTGCAGTATCTAAAAGGTACTATTGATTACTGTATCACTTACAGGAAAACGGATTCATATCTATGTGGATACACAGATGCAGATTGGGCAAACTGCATCTATGACAGGCGGTCCTATACTGGGTATTACTTTACGCTGGCAGGCGGACCCATTAGTTGGGAGTGCAAGAAGCAACCAACGGTGGCGTTATCATCCACCGAGGCGGAGTACATGGCTTTAGCTAGCGCCGCAAAAGAAGCTATATTTTTAAGAAGGTTAGTTTTCGATATTACGGGTAACGCTGATAAGGTTGTACTTTTTAATGATAGCCAAAGTGCACAAAAAATCGCTCTCAATCCAGTTCACCACAATAGGACTAAACATATTGATACCAAATTTCATTTTATAAGAGAAAAGATTAATGATGGTATCATAAACATTAAGTATTTACAGACTGACAAGATGATAGCTGACATCTTAACTAAGCCCTTAAGGCGGACAGCTCACCTTAGATGTATTATAGGTATGGGCTTAACCAATACAGTACAATACAATACAAATAATCTTTATTGATCTTTCTAAGTTTTTTGTTTGTTTATTGTTTTGTGTAAGTATTGGTACATAGTTTATTCTTTTTATCTCCATTGAGGGGAGGGTGTTGTAGTTTAGAACTAATAACAAATCAATGTCAATTCAAATTTATATATAGAATCAGCTGTGTGTCAAAATTATATTTTACTTCAATACAAACATTCAACGAAGAAGCTTATTATTTTTATTTCAATACAACTAAATAACAAACAGTAATTAAATCTTTATTTTTAACAATTTTGAATGGTCTTATTATTTTGAAATTCAGTACATATTTAGAGCTCCCCGATGTCAACGCAATAATGAAATACTTACCGTCCACAAAAATGCTGCAAATATTTTTATTCACAAGTCTCATTTGGATATACCAATGTTTTGAGGATCATCAAGTTTTATATAGGTACACTCTGTATAAAATTAATCCGGAATACTTGAAGCAGTGGTTGGATTGATTTAATTAAAATTATTTTTCAGAATTCTTTAATTATGGCTGACAGAAGTGTTCAATCAACCCTAAATATTCTAGAATAATTTTTAGACATCTTGCATAAAGTCAATGTGGGATATCCCAGCTCAGGATCGAAATAAAGTATCTTGTCTAAGTCGCTATTTGCCAACCTACACAATCATCATCATCTCCAGCCTATATTCGTCCCTCTACTGGGCACAGGTCTCCTCTCAGAACGAAAGGACTTGGGATATAGTTTCCAAGCGGGCCCAGTACGACCTGGGAACTTCACACACACCAAAAGCACAATAAAATTTCGCACATACATTCTGAAAAACTCAGAGGTGCGAGCCCGGGGTTCGAACCCACGAGCCTCTGCTTCAGAGGCCACTGGTCAAACCATTAGGCTACCACAGCTTTTTACCTACACCGTCTTTTACTCACATTGTGAGCATTCCTGATGACTTCAACAGGTTGCCCGACCAGAGACAGCTGGTCGCGTACAGCCTGTAACACTGCCAGCAGAGCACGCGGGAACTGCCGATGCGTGCAGTACAGACGGCCGCGCGCGCTCACAGCCACCACGGAAGACAGACAAGAGCATAGTTCGCACCAACGCGTGTCTGAATCAAACATATGTAATGTTCAAGTTTCAAATAGAAGGTTTCCGAATTTAAATGAACTGACTTCCTGTGGCATCGTTTTCGAAGCAGCAAGTTACAATTTTACAAGTCCTAGTAACATTGGTCGAATCTTGACCACTGATTGGGTGATTGCGCCAATGTTTCTAGTTAACACATGTAAAGTTGTAACTTGTGGCTTTGAGAAACGGGCCACAGCCAATTCAATGTTCGCTACGAATGATGATGATGCAAAATGAAATAAAAAAATAGGTACATTTTATAATGATGCATGATTTAGAAAAAAACGGCAAATTACTCATGATGTTGTTATTTCATAATAATCTTGAATTAGTGTATGACCTAAATGTGAAATGTTTTGATCGATCGATAATTCCAGAGCGCTTGTCTAAGTTTTTGTCGGAACACGAACAAGCTCCTCATGGGCACCGGTAATAACCACGACTTATAAAGTTAGACAAATTCAATATTCATTCAAAACTATTGACAGAAATGTTAAATGAGCAGTTATTACATCGATGGGGCGGGCTATCATGAAAGGCTCGTATGAACTGACAGATTGGTAAATGTAGGGTATTCGCGTCAAATAGCACTTTGTTCTTACCCTGGCCAGCATCCTGCAAGTTTTCTTGTTGCGACATATCCTGAAACAACTGCATCAGCATTTTACACAGCTCCTCCACTAAGTACTCTGGCTGGCAATCGTTGTCTTTGTCACAAACGCCACCTCCGTCGTCTCTAAAATCGGGTGACTTAAGATTGTCCAGATATTCGATACAGGACTCATCTTTTGTTTTATCTGGATGCTTTCTGTTGGCAGCCGATTGTGCTAGCTGTGTGAGGCAGTATATGCCTGCGTCTTGAAATGCTGGAAAAATTAGAGTACACCTTTTTTTTATAACAACTAACTTTAAATAACAACCATGCATATATTAAATGCGATAGTAGGTGGTACGATACACAATGTGACGATTAAAAAACACTTATTGTATTTCGTGTTAACTTAAAAACACTTAGAAAAGCTCTAGTTCAGGGATTGTTATGTTGTTGTCAATAGTCTGACTGAAATATGTCAATAAGTGATTTTCTACATCTCTTAAAACGAATAGCAACGAAAAGTATCTGAATTTTGCTCAAACACTTTTATCAGACACTACTTGCAAAGTCCTGACCAAAATTTTAATCACGGTCAATTTGACTTTGACCACTTTTCAGTCTGCTTTAAATAATATTAGTATCACTCTTAATTAATAAATATGTTCTGGGGATTCCTATTTACGAAATACTCGTACATATATGTTGCGCTATTTATTTGATGGGCAATCATGACCAATAAACTACTTACACAAGTATGTATGCAATCTCATTTCATTATTTTCTTAAACCTATTTCATAATATCTTCGTTAATCAGTTAATTACCGCAATCAAATCGCAAACTAAATGAACTTTGCCCGCCAACATTCGATCCAGCTATCATACAACTTAGTCATAATCGGAACAGATGGTAGCATCAATAGGTAACCACAGCATAGCAACAACGCCAGCAACCTACGTTAAAGTGGACGACATAAATATTGTGAAATCTATGAGAACTGCGCGTATTAATTTTCGATTATGATATGGACACTTTTCAGTCGTATTACTCACATCCGCATAATCCACTTTCGACGTATCTTTTCTTCATAATCCAAGCAAAAGACGCAATTTAATGGACAAACTATAATAATGTAGACTAGACTGTGTTACCTGACGCGTCGCTCTCCAAACATTGAAGTAACAGAGAAAAGAATGGCGTTTCAGGTTTCTCCCGCAACTGCCTCCAAACACAGTCGGCGGCTGACCGGTCCGAGAGCAAAGACCCAAGAAGGAACAAAGCCTGCGTGCGGGCAGACAAGGCGTCTGGGTTCCACTCATCTAAAAAACAAAAGTTAAGGCCCATTTAGACACATGCAAGAATTGTATGCCATTATAGTTACATTGCGGAGTTTGATAGATCGGTTGAATTCGGTTTACCCCGGCAACCCACAATGTAATGAAACTTGCATGCAATTGCATGTCTCAATGGGCCTTAAGTGCCAAAGTAACGTATATGTCTAGTAAGACAGTAGAAGAAGTCTCCATGGAGATAGCTTTTATTCCGAAATTCTGTTATTTGATAGCGGTTTAATACTGTCCTGAGAGTAGGCACTAAGAGTATAGTCATGATAAGAGCACGATTTAGAAATTTAAAATAAGAAAAAACTAACGAAGGCCACCCTAACCGGCTCCCCACCTATTGGTCGATATAACTCGCTTGATCCCTCCCGCTTCATTGGTCTAGAAAAGTTAATTATATCACGAGATCGTGCTGTTATAATGTTTTCACGCCACTGCTCGGAAATGTGGCAAAAGATGGTCAGTAATGGGGCCCCATAACAATAGTACATTGTTGTAGAGGCTGGAAAGTGAGCAATAGATGGACGAGTGAGTTCGAGGGCCGAGCCGCAGGTGAGGCCCTCGAAGAGAGACGAGTCCATCTATTGCACTTTTGGCCGAGACATTACATAGTGCTTTTCACGACTACTGCGAGGAAATAAAAAACATGAGCGTAAATACAACAGTAAAGTTTCACTCTCCCGCCATATTTTACTTAAAAAAAAAAAAAAAACTTTCTTTCTTTTTTCTTTTTTTTTTTAAGTAAAATATGTAAAATACTCGTCTCTCTTCGAGGGCCTCACCTGCGGCTCGGCCCTCGAGCTCACTCGTCCATCTATTGCTCACTTTCCAGCCTCTACAACAATATACTATTTTAGGACATTTTTTTCCTTTTTCTTCCTCTTGGCTGATACTTTGTGAAATTGTTCCCCCCCCTGGGCTAATTTTCGGTTTATAAAAAATATTCCCTAATTTTTTTAGTGCCTCCCCATATCCTAAAACCTTCTTCGTGCGTCACGTAGTATTCAATTTGGAGTGTCCAGTGATCGGTTAAGAGAAGGAATCACTTCTGAGATGTGGAAATTATCTAATCACCATGACATTGCACCGCGTCATTAGTTCCTATAATGTCATTTTTGATAACAATGATAAAATGCCTGTAGAATATTTCATCACGACAGTGACGTCATTTAACGGAACTTACATCAAAAGTATAACTTATACCAAGAAGTATCAACTACTACGTCTATAAAATTAATGAGAAAGCAAAATATCAAATCCAGATTATTTTTCCTTATCTCATTCAACAATTAACGATCTTAAACATTATGTTTATCACTGTAGTCTTATATATAATCGCTGAAGAATGTTAAAGATAATTACACCAATGATTAAATTTAAATGCTGACATGCCCGCATGACCATCCGGAATAATTCGCATAACACAAAATACCTTAGTCACCGAATAAAAATTGTTTCGAGAACTCCAGTGAACCGAGAAATATTTAACAAGATCGGTATCTTACATATCGTGTTATGACGAAATTGTGATAGTTTCCCAATAAAAGTGCTACTAATAAAATCGTGTGCAAAAGACGTAGGTACGCAACTGGCGTATTTTCCACTGGGTAATTTTCTTATAAAACAGAACAGTTAAATCGTCGATAAGACTTTATATGAACTAGTTAGTACCTAATGAATGGAGAAATCGCTATAATGTGTCATACATGCATAGGCATGTATGTACTTTTTTGTACAAAAACACAAGAAATTTACAGGTTACAGAACAAACAAAGGCGAACTCAATGTCAAGAGGTGAGGCGGTCGCCATGGTCGAAAACGGCCGGGAGCACATCATCATCATCATGACTAAATAAAATATTAGCGAATTTAATTTGCATGTTAACGAACCCCGAATACACATGATTTTCAAAACGAATAAATCATTTTCTCTACAAGCACATACCTAACCCACACTACACCGAAGTAACCTTACCGTCTTCCAAAGGCGTGAGTGTCATCAGTAAATTGTGCAAGCAATCCATGGTGGCGGAGAGGGCTGCGCGTACGCAGCGGTGCGGCAGCGCGGCCACGAGCGCGCGGCACGAGGCAGCGCGCACGCGGCTGCTGGCCAGCCCGCTGTTACACCACGACGCACACCTACAACGTTGAACGAAAATTGTGAATGACTACTTACTATGCTACTACTCTAAGGTGTGTTGATAAGTGGGGGTTCGTTAGGGTAAGCAGTGCATACAAATTGTAGAGCGCTACCCTCCCACTGCCTACTCAAAACTACACACACACACACAAATCACGTCTTTATCCCTTACGGGATAGACGGAGCCTAAGATAACAAGATCTACAGGCTACGTTTAGCAAGACTGTATGTATGTATGTAAACTCTTTATTGTGCAAAATAAACAAGACAAATACAATTGACAAACACTGTATTTGAAGGCGGACTTATCCCTTTAAGGGATCTCTACTGTGGGCGTATAGGTGAAAAAAGTGGAATCAAAATAGTGATGGGTTGCTAGCCGCATCGCCTATAACATGATTCCTATGATTTTCGCTCATTCCCTCGAAGCTAGTTACTTATTATTATGTGTGTGCAGTCATTTTTCAAAAAGTAATGGCTAACTTAACCAGGATTCGTTGTAGAGCAACTGAAACTAACAACACAACTCAGTAAGAAGAAAAATGTTCATAGATTCATCTATTATGAAATTATCAGGTCGTGAAAATTTTTTCGCTAAGTGTATCCTTTGTTCACTTTACTTTCACTCTGGTGGTGCTCTAGTAGTCTATAGAGCGAAGATAACAGAAACCAAAACAGCATTAATTAAGTTCATAGTTACATCTTATTTAGGAAAGGAATCATGCCATGCCAGCAAGTAGGCAGCTCGCAAAGCAGTCAATTGAATCTCACCTAAACTACTGACTGCCATAGACATTTCAACACCTAAACAGAAGTCTATAAAGTTCCACACAGCAACAACAAGCAGCGACATTGAGCAAAACAACATTAACTAGTGCTACGGTTACCCTTTCCTGTCAATACCTGAACAATAGTCTATAGAGTCCCTGTTCATTCCAAGCGGGTACTGGGCAGCGTTTAAAAGCAGCAACGTTGTGCAGGACATCAGCGAGTGCGGTGACGAGTGCCGCGGTGGGAACGCGTCTTGCGCATGCGCCGGCCGACGGTGAGACGCGCACATCGCCGCATTTCTCTGCGCGCACCTCTAACTCGGAACGGCGCTCGAGTATGGACAGCGGGATGTTTGGTTCTGGAATTATTTGAAGTTTTCTTTTAACGTCCCTGTGTGAGATACAACTCGACAATTTCGGCTTTTTAAATTAGATACATGAGTTTGTGAAACACGCCGTAATGTGGTTGAGAAGGTTAAATTGTAATGGAACTTTTTGACTGTGTGTAATAATTTTAGTTATTTTAGTTGAGATCTCCAGATAGATAGACAGACGAACAGAGCAACTAACAGAGAGACGGGTAACAAAGTGACCCTATAAGCATTGTGTTCTCTTTTTCCTTTTGAGGTACGGAAACTCGGACTTTTTTTCCGTTAATCAAACGCTGCACTGTGTCAACCGGTGACTCGAAAAGGCAATGCATGCTTTGTACAGATTATCAAATTATTAATAAGTATAAACTTTCCTCTAGAATCACTCTATTGATGAAAATCGTATTAAAATCTATAGCTTAGTTTAAAAGATCTAAGTGCACGTACATAACATACGTACAGACGGGGTGGAGAGATTCCGTTTTATACTATTTAAAGATAAAACGTTATCATTAGAATCATTTGACGAACATGTGTATAGTCACTCTCCTAAATCGTTCCATTTTCATTGACAAATATAAGAACACAAGTTACTGAGTTAGTCTATCTATTTAATGGTGAACAACATCAAAACAGCTGTGCTACTTCACTGACGATAGCCATACCGATAGTTTTGAGCTAAGTAAAATGAAGTACAGGGTATAAAATATACTGACTTTATATTTTTGGGATCACACGTCACTCACGGTTTAAGCTAGGACCTAGCATAACTTTTTTTTTTTAAACAAACATCTAAAAGTATCACGCGCATGTGATGTTGCGCAAAAGATGACAACAGAGTAATTTTCACATTACAATGTAACTGTCATAGATAATTAAGTTACGTGAAGTGAACATAAATATTTTAATCCGTTTAATCATTCGACAAAGTCTAGTGCTGATATTTAGTTTGTTTTATAACTAGCTAGCTGTTACTATCAAATGAATCAAGAATCGATTTTCTATGTTTACTTTTACGGTTTTACCGGTTAAAAATTTAATATACCTGCTATGGGTGGTGTAGCGGTATAGCACGCATCACGGAATGATGAGGATCCGGGTTCGATTCCCGACCATAGCTTTACTTTTCGGATTTTTCTGTGTTCTAATTTTCAGTGTCGATTAGAAATTTAACTGGCTGTTGTCCGCGACTTCGTCTGCGGGGAATTCCTCTAATATACAATTCTCTCTCAAACTATCTCCACACCAAATTTTAACACGATCGGTTAATTAAAAAAACCGGTCAAGTGCGAGTCGGACTCGCGCACCGAGGGTTCCGTATCATTATCTATAAATATATAAAACCAGTGTAAGCAGAGCCCTGCTCCAAAGCAAAATGTACGCAGTGTGGGGTTACTTTATATTGGTCACTGCTATATACAGACATACATACACATTTACGGTTTTCGCAATTATTCTTTAATCTGTGCTATAAGACCTACCTTCATACCAAATTTCAAAATTCTGCGTTCACGGGAACTACCTTGTAGGTTTTGATTCCCTTGAGAGTTGAAAATTTGCGGAAATTTGCGGCATAAACGGCTGTATCTTTTGATTGCGTTGGCTTAGAATTTTGATTTTTTCACAGCTCCAAGGGGCAGTAGACCTAAGTATTTGATATAAATTTCAGCTTGATACCTCCACGCGTTCCTGAGAAAAAGGGTCTTGACAGACGGACGGACGGACGGACAGACGGACAACAAAGTGATCCTATAAGGGTTCCGTTTTTTCCTTTTGAGGTACGGAACCCTAAAAACGTGAAGCGTGAAGAGTGAAGCGTGAAAGTATAACACATTCACATTCATAATATTAGTTAGGAGGTTAGCATGTACTAAATTTTATTATTGTTTTGATTGGATAAATGATTAAATTCAAAGACTTGTACACGTTCTTTGAAATATAAAACAACGAGCAATTGCGTTGCCAGCCTACAGGGCTAAGTTAATTTACCATACCGAGCCAGTAATTTCGCCGGTCGTCTTACTCTCCACGCCGGAACACAGCAGCGCAAACAAATTCTTAATTCATCTGAGCTTATGTTTTATTTTAACTTTTTACTCTTAATTAACACTGGCTACCATGGCTACACAATTCCATTTTCGTAACTCAAATCTCATAATCCAACAAGAAAATGCTACTCTTAATAAAACTTGGTTACCACTGCAATGTTACTAATCGAATCATGAGACCGGTATTGTCGAACGGAAAACATTTTACGTCCCCAAAGCATATTTCTTCATACACATACATTTCGACGTTGTAGAGTGTTATCAAATAGAGATATATCTCGATTGATTATTCTCACGTAGCCATCGACCGATTAGGTAGAACCACGATTACTAGGTACTGCCACAAATGATGATCGATATGAGATATGAGACATTCTGAGATGACATTGTATCTTAAGTAAAAATATAAACAGTGTTATTTTAAAATGGTGTCTCTGAAGTGTTAGATTGTTATGGCCCCAAAAAAATAGCCAATTTATCTTTGTAATCAACAAAGATCTGGAGATTATGTCACATGTCATAAAAACCGATATTAAATTTAATATCACAATTGCGCGTCGGATAAAAGATATAATGCAGTTGAGTGGCCCCGAATTGTTATTGCACCAAATAGCTTACTTACCGAAACTATTATCGCTGTCTTTTTCATTGCAAAAGTCCACTAATATGTCGATGCAGATCTCTAAAAAGTTATTTTCCTGTAGGTGTTCTAAGATTTCGCGCTCCAATACCTGAAATGTCGAGAAAAAAAATATTGAAATTGAAATCGCACAAAACATAAAAGCACTTAGAAATTTATAAAAATCTGGGGGCACGGCAGTGCCCCCGCCAAGTCGAGCGCGAAGCAAACACTGCCGTACCATCCTTTACTGGAACCATTTCGCCGCATTTTCAGGCCCCTATTTGAGAACCTCTGGATAAGACCAGAACGCAGAAATTTTCGTCATCCAGTAAGCTATAATCACATACTTAAAATCCAAAATTTCAAGTCTGTAGGTCATTTATTTTCAAAGTTAAGCGAAAGCAAAGTTTCGCATTTATGACACTCACTCACTCACTCATGATCATCAAAATAGAACTAGTACTTCCCAGAAACTCAGAGAGCTGAAATTTGGTACAGAGTTAGGGTTTAATGGCCACATAAAGGGAAAACTATAAAAACTAGGATAATCGAAGATCTGGAGTACCTGGTGACCCTGATTAGAAAACACAAGAGCCCAACCAAACTATTAGAGATCGACATATACCGTCTTTACAAAAAATATTCAATTTGGTGGGCCGCTTCATTTGATGTTTGAAAAAAAAATACACCTCAAAAGAAAAAAAAAGGTGTCAAATAAGAAAATCTAATAAAATAAATCAATACCTTTGTGTACCCTTCAACGGCCAAGTCACACAACATTAACTATAATAATAAAGAAATCGCAGTAAGCAACCTTAGACTTGCAACGACTTTGTCTAGATTTCATTACTTTTTGGAGATAAACAAGCAGCTCCATCGAGACTTGGCTAGTTTTTTACAGAATGTTTTTGGTGGGATTACCTTTATTGCTACCGTTTAATGTTGATCTGAAGAAGTAAAACGAGCGAATCTGAATTCAAGTTTTAATAAAATTGAGATTAACAAATCTGACATAAATACATTTAATTTTAGCTACACTTAATTTGAAATCCGAGAGTTCAGGTTATCAATATTTCTAGTAGCAGTTAAGTACACACTTATTATACAATCTATAGGTACCAATCGAGTGGTAGGTAGAATATCAACATTTCAGTATAATCTATGATAGCTTTTCTGATAATCTATCAACTTTATTTGTAAGACAAAGAAAGCTAATTTCTTCGTATTACTCACATCACACTATGATAAAATAGCTAAACCATCCGATTACAAATTTTACACAAATAAATCAACTTAAAAGTACCTAGACCTAGACTAAACCCAACTTTACAACTACGAAAGGTGACTCATTTTAAAGCAGAATAATCGTGAAAACTATGACATGACATTAAACTATGAACAGTTTCTAATTTCCTTTAATCGTAAAATAAATATAAAATGAACTTAAGTACAAAATTACTTAAATTATAACTACAGACCATGGCAATAATACCCGCGAGTAATCGCAGTCTATAAAAAGCCCTGTAATCGCACTGCAGAAAATTATTTATGTTAAGGTAGGTATTGTTATTCATCGCTCGGAACGAGATTCATGATACTGCCCTTTTTTGTACCCGCAGAACAGGGATGAATGAGTAATGTTAACTATCTCGTTCAACGGCCGGGTAAAACCACAGCTTGCTCTGTTAAGGAAATAAACCTTTATCTTATCATATCCCAGAACAAAACACTATGACAACATACATATATCAGATTAATAACGTCTTTATTGTAAAGCTTTAAATCTTAGATGTATTCCACCCTTATTTTTCAGCATGACGCTTCTTGGGTCGTATTCAATTTGGGATGTAGTGAGAGCACAGGGTTCAACTTCCATTTTGCTGAGCATGGCCGCTAGTCCCGCAACCACCGTCAGCTGGGCGAAACGACCGCCTGAAAGTTTATTTATAAAAACAGTAAGTAAAAATTTACAGTTTAGGTATTTCAAATACCAAAAATATGATCGATCCTCTTTTTAAAACGAAAAAGATTGTTACAAAGACACACGTCATTTTAATTCCAATCTATAATTTTGTAAAACATTGACGACAGAGGAGCGAATCTAGAATGCATGTGTAATACTTGGTTCAAAGTCTTATTGTGCACACAATAAGTCCATTTGTTATTTATGTGTATTAAAACTCGTTAATTCAAAAATATTGACCAACGTCATGATGACGTTTACCACAATGTTTATGTACATTTGTTGAATCATTTTTCTAAACAATGGTAACAATGTAACATTATTTTTAAAATATCTATTAACAACTGTTCGAACAAAGGATGTTTAGAAGAAAATTAAATCTATATCACAACTATGTGGTTTGCATTGTTCTTTAGACTACAAGCCTTACCTGGGCAACTCCTGGGGCCCTCGCCAAAAGCAATGAACCCTGGCGGATGAGCGCCGTCCTTGAACCGATCAGGATCGAACTTTTCTGGGTCCGGAAAGTAACGCGGATCTCGTTGAATGCATTGGAGTGGCACCAGGACTGGATCTTTAGGTTTTAGCTTCAGCTCTGTGCCGGAGAGGACGCAAGGCGCCGTGCAGAGGCGAGTCGTGAACGGCGTCGGCGGATGTAACCGTAGGGTCTCCATACAAGTCTGGCTCGTCAGTTTCATGCTACACACAGCATCATAATTCAAACCTCCATGACGGTCCATACATTCCAATATCTCCGCCCTCACCAGATCTTGTATTTCCTTGTGTTTAGCTAACTCGTACAAACAAAAAGACATGGTAGTCGATGAAGTCTCCAACCCGGCTAGCATAAAAATAAACGAATTAGATGTTATCAGTGCATCGGTCATGGGGAATCCTGTTTCAGTCTTCTGAACATTCAACATCAATTGGAGAAAATCATGCCTCTCGACACCGGTATTACGTCTAACGTCGAGAACCTGGCTTATGGTGGACGTGAAGAACGCTTCAACGTCCGGAGAATAACTTCTCAAATTCAACCACCTGAATAACCTGGGGGTAAACGTGCGAAGGTAGCGTTTGAACAAGGTCGCCCGGTCAATTTTGAACATTCGTCTAGACATTTTCAGGAAAGGCGAGTCGGGATCCTTCATTGATCCGGGGTCGACTCCAAAAGCGCAGCTTCCTATGACGTCCGTCGTGTACCGACACATGAGATCGGGAACGTCGACGTCGCCTAAAGATGCCATCAGGGTGTTCCTGAGAGTGAAAGCGCACTCGGCTATCAGGGGGAACATCGCTTTCATCTTAGCCGAGGAAAACGTCGGGGTGACGATATGCCTCATAGCCTTCCACTCGGCGCCACTCATGTTTGCCAGATTTCTCAACAAAGGCTCGCGCTGCGTATCCGTCGACACGGATATGCGGTCACTGAACGCAGCGAAATCCTTCGAAAATATATTCTTTACGATATCCAAATCGAGCACCATAAGCGTCGGCCTGCGAGCTTGAAATATTCCAACATACTTTTCGTGCTTGAAACTATGATAGAAGTATTGCAGCATTTTCGCATAGCTCAGCCTCATCGTCAGAGTCGCTCCGAAGTTACCGAATATAGGGCACGGCTCCCGATACGGCACTTTCTTGGAATGCCAGTATTTCCTTCCTTTAGATGCATAATGAAAAACGGCAAGTAAAACCGTGAGCGAGAGTATAATCACAAGTAGAATAACACTGAGCCACATTTTGCACTGGTTTTAATGAACAGGTTTAAATTAACATAAATGTTAGATTAATTGTTTGTGGTTTGGTTGCGTGTTTCGCATGCCGGCTTTTGGAGTGTGAGTAAACAAACGATGCGTGTGTCGCGGCGCGGCCTGCGCTGGAGTGCGGGCCGGCGCGCCGCGCGGCCAGATAAGCCCCACGCGCCCGCACCCGCGCCCGCGCCGCTCCAAGGCCGCCTCTGTTGACGTACCCAGCCCGTGGCTCGCATATACTCAACACTCTACTACGCTGACCATTGTATGCTGAATACTAAATCAAACGCGAACGTATTATGCATTCTTTTTGCCGGTCAGTCAACGCACTGTGATGGCGATCTCGCCAAAAATAATCCGCGATCTGTACGCGTTTGCAATAGTAAACTCTGACGTGTTTATTATTAGCGACCTCAGTAAGACTACTTGTAACACTCGTTTGTAACGAAACTTATTACAAAGTACTTAATAAATGTTCATCAAAGCAATTGCTTTTTGGTAGTTCTCTAGACCACCATAATTTGTCAAAAAAAACCGGTCAAGTGCGAGTCGGACTCGCGCACCGAGGGTTCCGTATCATTATCTATAAATATATAAAACCAGTGTAAGCAGAGCCCTGCTCCAAAGCAAAATGTACGCAGTGTGGGGTTACTTTATATTGGTCACTGCTATATACAGACATACATACACATTTACGGTTTTCGCAATTATTCTTTAATCTGTGCTATAAGACCTACCTTCATACCAAATTTCAAAATTCTGCGTTCACGGGAACTACCTTGTAGGTTTTGATTCCGTTGAGAGTTGAAAATTTGCGGAAATTTGCGGCATAAACGGCTGTATCTTTTGATTGCGTTGGCTTAGAATTTTGATTTTTTCACAGCTCCAAGGGGCAGTAGACCTGAGTATTTGATATAAATTTCAGCTTCATACCTCCACGCGTTCCTGAGAAAAAGGGTCTTGACAGACGGACAGACGGACAACAAAGTGATCCTATAAGGGTTCCGTTTTTTCCTTTTGAGGTACGGAACCCTAAAAAGCAAAAACTAATCAATCTTTTACTCAATTTTTAAACAAATAATACTTCAATACCTGGTTACATTTTTTAACCACTTTTTGTGACGTCCAATCCCAATAATACAGTACATTTCTCAATATTAAGAAAAAACATAGACATATAGTAAATTTTGAACTCATTTCTTCCATGTTAGTCTGGATCCAAAAAACGATCTATCAACTGCTTCTCTTCCCGCGCAGATGATAACCCATCGAGAGAATGAGCGAAAACCTTAGGAATCATGTTATAGGCGATACGGCTAGTAAAGTAACCCATCACTACTTTGATTCCACTTTCCACCTATACGCCGACAATCACGTTAAATGTGGGGCCGCTTGTTACCCTAGGAACTGTCTACCCTGTTAAAGATAAGGACGTGATTAATATGTATTGTAAAAAAATGCCAAAATGAACTCCATCAACAACAATCAATATTCGCCATTCTTCCAGTCATGATTTCAATCGTTTTTTTTTAAGTTATGAATTCTAAACAAAGGCCCAAGACAATGTCATTTAATTTTATCACAATTCCAATCGTTATTCTTAATGGAAAATTAAAAAACGTAAGTATAATATATACATCTAAAAAGTGAGATTTATTTCCGTACGCCCGATACGTGTTTTGCAAACAATGGACAATTTGTTGAGACTAAATGTAATTGAAGTGTTGCATGCGACCATTCTCGCACCATTCAGAAGCGTCTTGCAAAACAAGCATAAGTCAATCAAGCATAAGAATAACAAATTCGCAATTCGCATCGCGTGCGTCGTTGGTGGTCTTCCATTCGTCATTATCTAATGGCTTTTCAGCCCGGTGGCCATTCGGGGACAATCGCACATCAACTGATTCAACTGCTCAATGTAACGGTCCAACGCGGTAGGTAATCCGGGCGCCATGAGATAATCACACTAATATTATAAAGGGGAAAGTTTGTGTGTGTGTGTGTGTGTATGTTTGTTACTTTTTAGATTACACATAGGCTATTTTTCATCCCGTAAAATTGCATAGTTCCCGCGGGATAGTGATAAACATGTCAAAAGTCGTCACTGCCTAGAGTCGCAACGTAAACTATTATTGCGGGATATAACGATCAACATCAGTTCTTCAATCTAATTCTACGCGGACGAAGTTGCGGGCAGAAGATAGTCATCCATAGTTTTGTGCTATTGTAAGGCATTTTTCATTTTTTTTTTTTACGTTCTTTATGGTCAAGACGGTAAGACTTCTTTAATATACACAGCGGCAAAAAAATTGGCCTTCATACGTATGCAATATAATATACGTAATTTTGTATGGCCACTGGACCAAATTTTGTGCTGCCGAGCATATGATAGACATGATTTAGTTTATATAGTGTGTTTTAAAGTTGATTCGGAATACCTACTTCAGCAGGTGGCTTGAGTTGGTTTGACTGAACACACCTATAAATGTTATTCTGGATTTTTATACATAGGTACACCTACACGTACACAAATCACGTCTATATCCCTCTGTCTGGATTTTTATAGTATTTGAAAACGTTTCCATACATTGGTCGATGTTGAAAGTGTACGGCGTCAAAGTGACTTAATTTTGAAGCCAAAAGAACGATGAAATACCTGTAAAGGTTTCAATCAAACTAACACAACCACCCGCCGAAATACTTCGGAACAATAAAAATCTAAGGGCCTGTTGTCTATGATTCCCTCTCTATTTCTTACTACGAAACAGATAAAGACGTCATCATAGACAACTGCACTTAAGGTAATTGGAACTTAAAAGAGACTGGTGGAACAGGTCTTTAAAAATCCTGTATACTTGGGTAAAAAGGAAAAGAACAAAAGATTATCAAGATTTACTTCAGAATGTGTCCTACCCTACAAAATGTATAAACAGAAAATAAAAAGGTTTCCTCCGTTTCATAGTAAATTTAGAATTTTACTACAGCACTGCTAAAATAATGTTTCCTTTCAATTTCAAAGTCGTACAGTCAGGCACATATATCGTTACGGTCAAAGCATCCAAATATATCGGTACACGCCTGTATGTCATGGGAGTAAGGGCGTGTTCTGGTACATGTGACTTAGATGCCGACTGTACCTGTATAATTTTCCTTGACGGTGAAAATGACACAAGCAGGATTACAAAAGGTACGTGCATACATCATACACTTTAAAGTAGGTACGTAACTTTCCTCGAAGCGCAAACCAAGTAGAACTAACATGACAAATGTATGCTTTGCTAAAGTCAATAGTAATGTAAATGGGTTTTCAGATAGCAAGAGCCATTAAACATAAGTACTTAGGCCGATGAATGCAACTAATTTATATGCTATCGTTTTCTATGCAGTGATTATGTACCTGGACATAAATTTAAAAGGTTATATGATACGATTAACCTCTTTTTTGTTAGATTACTCCGATTCTCAATTAAATGTACCTGCAATGGTGTATGTTACCTGCTATGGGTGGTGCAGGGGTATAGCACGCGTCACGGAATGACGAGGATCCGCGTTCGATTTCCGGCCATAGCTTTACTTTTCGGATTTTTCTATGTGAGCTAATTTTCAGTCGTTTAGAAATTTAATTAAATGTAGGTTACAATAATCGTTAAAAGTTAACCTTCAACGTTTCGCCCTTAACGCACAATAGACAGAAAAATTAATAACCATACACTATTCTGTTTTGCCCATCGAGGGAAATCTTAGGAATCATGTTATAGGCGATGCAGCCAGCAACCCATCACTATTTTGTTTCCCCTTTCCACCTATACGCCCACAATCATGCTAAACGTGACCTTTAGGTTTCTGTCTACCCCGTAAGAGATACATACGTGATTTGTGTATGTGTATTGATATTGCTGTTTATACAAGGTGTCTCAGAATTGTTCTGGAATATATTAGCTTATGGATGGCTTAGTTTGACTAAACACTCGTATTGTTAAAGTTTTTCATCATACAGAAATAAAAGTACCTAAGTCGCCCCTCATCAATGCCATACTCTAAACATTGACCAAAGTATGAAAAGATTCGTCAACCACAACCAAAAAAATCTTTAAAAACTTTTACATGGGTTTAGTTGAACTAATTCAACCACAGCTGGTATTCCAAATTAATTCATTAAATCAGAACCATCCGATGATCTCATAAATTGAAATATTTATTGTATGTTCCTCGGAACAAAATGATAAGGTAAAACTCTTCAGACATAAGATCTACGAGTATATCCGCATCATAACTCAGCAAGAGTTCTCGGAAGTATTTCGCTAATACATTTCGAGTGCCGAGAACGTTTCAACTTCACTACATCACTACATAGTATAAAACAAAGTCGCTCTCTCTGTCCCCTTATCCCTATGTCCCTATGTCGCTTTGTATGCTTATATCTTCAAAACTACACAACGGATTTTGATGCGGTTTTTTTTAATAGATAGAGTGATTCAAGGGGAAGGTTTTTATGTATGATTCTACGCGGACGAAGTCGCGGGCAGAAGCTAGTAGTATAATAAAACAAAGTCGCTTGCTCTGTCCCTATGTCCCTGTGTTTATGTCTTCAAAACTACACAACGGATTTTGATGCGGTTTTATTTAATAGATAGAGTGATTCAAGAGGAAGGTTTTTATGTCTAATTCTACGCAGACGAAGTCGCGGGCAGAAGCTAGTTAGTAATCAAACCAAAATAAGCTCGATTCACGGAATACTCGCCCTATTTAGCTAACTATTTACGTTAATCCACATTCCGATGCACAGATTGCGCTAGATAACGGTCAATAATCAACGGGTGACAGAACCTCGACGTAAATAGCGATGATTCCATTAAGTGGGGCACTTAAAGATACACAAGTTTGATAAGTAATTTACACAAGCACAGGTTTTAAGACAAGTAGCCGATGTAAATTAATATAATGCGTTTAACGTGACACTATAATCATTTCATTGTATTTAATAAGTACGTCCTGCATGGCACGTGAGTGGACAAAAGAAAAAGTTAAATTGTCATGTGAACTATCAACAAAATGGTATCATCATTACACATAAACGGATAACTCACGTATAAAAAGTCGAGTGATGCCCGACATGTTTCGGACTATTTCAAAATTTATTTTTTATGTATTTAAAAGGACTACGAAATAGTCCGAAACATGTCGAGCATCACTCGACTTTTTATACGTGAGTTATCCGTTTATGTGTAATGATGATTAAGTCTCACGGTAGTTTCATGTTGAAAATGGTATCAATTCATAAGTTTAGTTACGTTTAAAAAATATGTCGGTATACATATTATTACACACATTTTTTATCACATAAAACTACATAGTTTATGCCCGTCGTTTCGCCCCGGTATATGAATGAAAAATTCCGAGGGAATTTCGAGAAACTCTCTTTAATGGTCTACAATTCTCAAGGAATATGTCTGTCAAATAATAAGTTTTCATAGGTAATAAATAATATAATAAATAAGCCGGTCAGCTAATATGGAATAATCGTTTAATTTTGTGGAAATTTCAGAAATTCGTGAAAAAAGTTTGTAGCTGTTATAACCATTAAATTATACTAAGTATATTACGATTCTCTATTCCGTAGTAATTTTAACAAAATTGTTGGTTGGTAAGAATCGAATGAACAATTATGTATTCATGTGTAACTTCGTACCGAACGCGCCTAGAGTATTCCTCCAGTGAACATTATTAGAACATTCCCTCTATCAATTTATTGAATGACAATGAGTCCCCAATTCAAGAGATCAATAACCACATTAGACTTATTATAACTTATTGGACTACGTGACAGAAGTAAGTTATCTGAGCCGTCGTGCTGTGAAAAACATGGCAAGCGATGGGATTTCCGCTAAAGATTTTTTGTAATCATACAAGTTTCGGACTTTTCCCAATTATGATCGTCTTTGCAATACTCTAAAATAAAATGCCAATAGTTTGTTTGAATTGCATCAATGTTCAAATATTTTATTGCATCAGGCGTTACTTTGCGGAGGTCCATTTCAATGAACAAAAAATGTTTACCTTCTACTCCGCTACTGGCGTGCAAGATAACCAAGCCTGTGTGAAATATATAATAATATGTTTTCATGCACTCCACTGCTGCCAATAAAACACCCAAATCCCACAAACTTAATTATCCCTTACACCAAACAAACACTGACGCGTTTCGATCCCTCTACGGGATCATTATCAAAGTTTAATGAGCTTAATAAGTTGTCATGAGTACGACGTTGGTCTGCATGACTGTGTAACAGTTGTTCATCAGTGTTTAGTAAAATAATGAATTCAAACAGCGTTTGTAATTTTTAATGATCCGTTTCATACTTGTGTCAACAGTTTTTATTGGAAATTCAGCGTGTGCGTGTATTCTTATTTTAATATTGTGAGCTAAGTTCGCGTGTTCTTGAAAAGTAAAATCATTTCGGTTATTTGCGTTAATGATTTTCGGAACAAACGTCCATTTTGGACGAGTTTCGTAAAATGCTGCCACAATAAACTAAACTAAACTATCGACAAACACACGACAACACAACACACGTCCTACGAGGCTTCATCACTCAACAAGTTCAACAATGCACTGTTGTTGATTTAACCACATCAATAATTTAAAACCGTTTTTACCCAATGTTCTAGTTTTGGAATGACAGAAAAAACCAACATAGTCATTTCAATTTTTTTATATAGGTCAGGAGTTCCCAACCAGTGGGGCGCGCCCCACTTGGGGGGCGTAGGGTAATCCAACGGGGGGCGCGACGAGCGGCTTAGGTATTTATTAAAATTCATAAATTTATTAATGAGGCAATTATTCGAATTTTTCTCGCCGTAAGAACCATCGTCGTACTTCTAGGAACATTCTAAAAAAAGAATTAGCGAAATCGGTTCAGCTGCTCTCGAGATTTAGCAACACATTTTGCGATTCATTTTTATATTATAGAAGAAGTGCAAGCACAATGTTCTCGCTAATCAGTAATATAGTATGTTGTAGACCGTTTGTTTCATTTCCATCGTAGTTGAGTTGGGACAAGGGGGGCGTAGTATTTTAGCATAAACTTGAGGGAGGCGCATAGGGTAATAGGTTGGGAACCCCTGATATAGGTACTCAATCGACACTGCATGCACGTAAGTTGCCCGATGGCAGCACTAGGTTAGTCAAATCCTATATAAAAGGCTACCTAAGTATTTCCTACACTTACATCAGAATGCGGGGACGGCCGGGCAGCCACGGTGGCCAAAAGGGCGGCGGCGGCGGCGCGTACGGCGTTGGCTTCCCGCGCCGAAGACAGTATACCCACGGCGTATTGTGCCAGCGAGTCTGACGGTATTGCTGTTAGATGGAATACGAAATAAATGCAACGCGAACTTTAGCAAGTTACCATTTTGTAACCAATAAGTATCGGAATAGAGAATATCTAGCTTAACTTTCTTCCTAAAATTTTGTACGTTTATCTCTTATTTCAAGGACGCATTCATATTTCATACAGTTTTTGACATAGCATATATTTAAATATTTAGAGATCGAACTAGTAATCGTAATCGCAAAACAACTTCAATATTGTAAATAGAACAAGATGCAGTACTTTTTTCTATTATCTTAGAAATGCTTCTAAATCAATTTTGCATACGTAACTGCTTTTAGACGAAATTTCCGAAACAACTTCATTTACATTACAACAATGGTCAACACAAAATCAAAGTAATTGATAGAGTTTCGCGTAAATCTCAAACTATCGCTCCCAAAGATTTATTACTAATACACATAATGAGAGTCCATCACATCTCGTTCTATTTATAAATAAAGTTATATTACAATTTGCTTCAGAGCTCTGCAAATAATTTACGGAACATAAAGTCACACAACACAGAAATGTATTGTTGACAGTGATTACAGGTGGTTACAATTTATTACAACTTAAACCTCTGAGTAGTAGGTATGAAATTGTAAGCCGTTGCATAAGTTTCCCATCGAACGTACCTTGCAACAGTTGCGGCGTGAGTTGCGCGTAGCGCGCGAAATGCGCGGCGACGCGAAGGGCCGCGGCGCGCAACGCGGCGCGCGCGGCCTGAGCACACACCACCACGCATCCCGCTACATCCTCGCACGCTTCACTCCAACGCTAACAAACAAATATTTCAAGTAGCAGATCGTTACAACCAAAAATAGAAGAAATAGTTTGGAAATGCTCGGTGGGTGTGATTAAACTGGTTGCTATAAATGTCTGCGTCAAGTATACATGCCATACAAGCAAACATATGGTATCCCAAGTTGTAAATTATGAAAATAAACTCTTTCTCCCTCCCTCCACCCCCGCTCTCCTCCCCCCCCCCCCCTCCCTCAATCAAGAATAGTAAAGTTCGTGTTTCTAACACATAATATAAGAACTGGTGCGATAAGCGCTTGCGACGCATTCACAAGTTGGCCCATCAGTTCAACGATTATACGCGAATAAGTCGTATACTTATAGTGACCTGCACCGGCAGTTGTTCGTCGTGAGCTTGCCGCAGCATGGCCAGCAGCGCCAACATGGCGTCCAGCCGGCAGGCCTGCCCCTTGCGGCCGCCGCCCGCCGCGCAGCCGCTCAACGTGCGCGTCACCAGCTTGAGGCAATCCACCAGCGTGCTCTCCGACAGCTTGCAGTACCGCGAGTTAAGCGCGTAACGAATACATCGCATCAACTCGTTAAGGTAACCTGATGGAGTAATGAATTGTTAAAAAATGCATTATTAATACGCTGCTTTTGTTGACGATGCTTGAGTACTTTGCTTACTACTGCATTGATTTCATTGTTTGTTAAAATTAGAAATCAACAGTTGGGTTCCACCCATTCAATTAATACACACTAGCTTTTGACCGCGACGTTGTCCATCGGTTACACCGTATTAAGTCATAAACATAGACACAGGCAAACTGACAACCTTTAACATTTATAAAATTAGAGGAATAACCTACAATTTTTTCATACATTTGCTACTTTCGCCTAAAACCAGGATGTTTTAAATCTCCTAGACAAAAGTAAAATAAAAATACTGCACACACACACATCATTCAAACAGATGAAGCTTAGCGACAAAAATTCGCATAGTAACAAGGTCAAGGTAACAAGTAGAAAAATTCGAAGACTACCCACCTGCTATGGGTGGTGTAGGGGTATAGCACGCGTCACGGAATGACGAGGATCCGGGTTCGATTCCCGGCCATAGCTTTACTTTTCGGATTTTTCTGTGTCCTAATTTTCAGTGACATTTAGAAATTTAAAAATACTTTCTCTAAAAACTTACCTAGCATATGAAAGTTCCTCAAATCAATCTTCTCCAGACAGGCCAGCAGTATCTTAACAAGGCTCTCAAGCCTGCCGCTATCAAAGTCATCATATGTCTCCTGCAGTATCACGCAACGGAGCAAAACCTTCACTATATGTATGTGTAGTTGAGTCACTTCTGTGTCATCCTGAGTGGTTTGCTGTGGGAACAGACGCTCGCGACTCAGGAGGGATATGATGGAAGCGTCTTTGCCAATAAAACAGGATTTTATCCAAGCGTGAGCGCCATCTAAGAAACACAGTATTGATACATTACATGAGAGATATTGTTGATTACTTGGGCCTAATAGGAGCTGCTTAAATACAGTTAAAACTTTAAAACCCACGCTTTTCAATGCAATTGGATTTTAATGAATTGTCAAAAAATAAAAGCGTATTTTGCTCTCTTTCAGAACTATATTTTTAATCAATTTTACTGAATCTGGCGTTACTTCACGGAGGTAAATAAATGAACTAGAACCAGTTACTTGAATCGAAGAAAATCGTAATCGGTTGTAGTTTATTTTTAAATGTTGATAAGCTACTTTACTTTTTTTTACTATGATTATATTCCGTCTGTTAAGAACTTAACAAAAAATTATTTGGAGACGACTCTGATCACTAATATAACAGTAATATGGTACTCTAAGTGGGGAAGAGTAGAGTTTGGGCCGGTGCACCCTAGGCAACAACGGTTACCTGGTTCATTCAAAAATTAGTTAGCTGCCAGCTATCTGACTGAGAAGGTAGGTTTATGTATAAAACCTTTACTAATCTAACTTTTACGACTTTGGACGTTACAACAACATCTTGCATAGAACTTACCATCATGAGGTACGTTGTCCATGTAAGCGACGATGAACTGTAGCAGAGCTATCAAAAGTGCGGTATCTCTGGGTGACGCAGGCGGCGCGCATAAAAACCGTTTCATGTGTTGCCATGGCAACGAACCAAAATCGCCGCACTCCCGCGTTAACTTCACTAGGTGGGTGTAACTGTAGGTAATCAATTTCTAATTAATTTATCAATTTATATGAAGGGGCAAAATAAAACACGCCACTCTTTCTGGAAAAATATCTGCCATGGGACTCTTCAGAGGTAAATGCTGGTAACATTGGGCTCGTGCAATAAATACTGCCTGCCTCTGACTCACCTTTCCAGCATATTCAGCGCTTCACTAACTTGTCTATGCGACGTAGCGTTCTCCAACGCCAAAAGCGCTTTGGTAGCTGAATGCGTCGGCGCAGCCGCTTGTAGCAACGACAGGTCGCGCGCAGTGGGGCGGAGGGCTAGAGGCGCCGGCGGCAAGGGCGCTCCCTTTAAAGGGGAATACAATGTTAGCTAACACAAAAGTGTACATCCTTTTTGGAAGTCAAGGCAAAGAATTACAGTTGAAATGAGCTAATTTTTAAGGGATAAGTTCGCCTCCGTACAACTGTTTATCTTATTACTTGCAAAATTATTGTTTTTGTAAATTTTTTGAAACTTCTACACAGTACGACAGTAACTACTTTGTTGCACTTGTTACGATCCCGACATACCTCTTTCGCTTCATCCACATTCATCAATCTCTTCATACATGCTCGTCGCTTTCGGGTACTTTTGACCTGTCCTTTTTTCAAAACGTCCCCAATTTGGTCACAGAGCGTCCGTCTAGGCCTTCTCCTTTCAACGCACATTCCAACTTTTCGTAAAGTGTCCAATAAATGGACGTCAAGAAACAACATATTTCTAGACTTGTTTATGGGAGACATTTTCCAAAATCGCTCAAAATTAATCTATCTACAATGGTCCCGATGACTAGATACCGTCAGATCTTAACTAACTTTCATGACACGAGGCGCAGTTTCCCAAGCGCACCACCAGCGAAGACGAATTGATGCTCGCCAGTCTTCGTCCGATAGAAGCCATTCTATAGCGGAAAAAAAAGGATTAAGCACGATGTTACCAAAGCATAACGTAATGCTATTTTCGGGGAAAGTATTAGCTAGAGTCTAGCTAGGCGAACTTTTTTGACAGTCTAATTTACAGATTGGTTTAGGTTAGAATTATTTTCTGAGATGATATATTTTGAACCAATATTTTAACATTTTATGCATTTTAATTTTATGTAACGTGATACTTAGCCGTTTTATAGTCATAGTTTATGAGAAGTGCTTACAATTTTATATTCCACTTACCCACAGTCGAATGCTCAGCGTTAGGACTAATGCTCCAATAGCTGTTAGCATTGAAAGGCAAACAGGTTCGCTGAACCACACTCAGAGGCAGGGCTGGCACCTGACATCGATTGGCATCCAACTCCTGCAGTGTGAACCCTGACCACGCAATCAGTGCTAGCACTTGCGCAGACATTAGCACCGCAGAGTCGTTTGCAGGGAATACTAGAATTACTGAAAAGAAACAGAGGTTTTTGACCAGAAGGGCTATTCCGAAATTCGATTTTCAAAGTTCGTATCCACCGTCCCTCTCACTTTCAATTTAATGACTGTTAGTGAGAGCGGAACGAACTACAAAAAACTAATTTCGGAGTATAAGAGCCAGCCGCCCTCAACCTGCGGCTCGCGGAGCTTCTAAGAGCGGCCAACTAGTACTAATTTTTAATCATTTTGCCATACGGACAACCTAAATAAATGCACGCTGCAGCTCGCTGCACATTTGTGGCCCATACAATAAAAATGGTAGTTGAAATCGAAATAATGGTCTAAAGCGTCTAATGGTGGTAAAGCACTTTCATAGAGATATAAGATTGGAATTACCCCTTAACAGAAGCGAGGGTAAATCCTGTATTTTAGCCAAAGCGTGCCGGCTCGCGAAGCAAACGCTGTTCAGTACAGACACGCAACTAATCGCGCACTCGGGAAATGCTAAGTAGTCATCCACCATTAGAGACAATCTGAAATAGAAAAAAATATATATATTGGCTGCCAGTTCTAGGTGTGAAAGTTGAGCACCTAAAAAGCCATACTAAGCAGAAATCGAGTAAAAAGCACAGCTGTCAATGCTACTATGGTTGTAGAGAATAATAATTTTCACCATCGGGTAATAAAATTCCGGAAACCAATAGGTACTGCTTACGAAGTACAATATCAATTAATCTCGTAAGTAGTATTATAAAGTGAAAACAAGGTCTCATACGAGTGGGCATTAACACATCAATTATTTAATGTGATAATTTATTAACACTTCATGAGTACTTGTGGTATCGGAGATTACCCGAAGGAAAATCATTATTTAACTACATTTATTTGTAGCTGTCTCGAAAGCTTGTTATAACTACATCGCGATTTCGATACATTAAATCTAAGCATAACCGGCAAAACGGTAATGTGTCGACTGTCTTTTGTTTTAAAATTACAATTACCTGAGTATAGTCACAATAACTTTCAACCCATCGCACTGCAGGAACGTTTCGTGGTTGTCTTGTTGCCTCATCATCACAGATAGCTGCTGCAGCGTGCTTCTCCGCAGAGAGGGTTCCAGCGTGGGCTGTATGGAGGCGCGCGTCACGTATTCTGAACCGTGCTCATCCAGTATTATGTCTTGCTTGAGCACGTCCAGAATCTGTATGAGGCCTGTTGACTGAAAATAACTTTTTTTAAGCAGAAATGCTAGCAGACTTCAAATCAATCATCCCACAAGTTTATTCAGGCTTCCTCTCAGAATGAGAACGGTTCGGTTCTAGTTCCCACTCAGGCCCAGTGTGGATCAAAAACCACACAAATACCATGGAACTTCTTTCTTTGCAAATTATGTGTAGGTTCGCAAATCATCACGTTTTTTTCGTTCGCCGAAAAGCTCATGATATTTCGCGCATAAAGTTGATGATGATAAAGTTTTTTCATTTATTTTATTTTTTATTTATTCAAATCAATTACAAAGAAAAACATTATGTGTGAACAGCGACATGTTATGTTTTAACAGTACCTGTTGATTTTTAAGTGAGGACCTGTTCGAATCAACATTGAAGTTCTGTGGTTGCACTCTTCTTAAAGCATTTAATAGTATGTCTGTTCGTAAAGAATCTCTCGGCGGCAGATATCTGTGGTCACCTGCAACATTCATTATAATAAAACTATGTCATACATTTTGTTTTTTTTTGTCTCGAATTTGTGTGATTAATTTGCGTTCCTTTTTCATTCTTTTTTCTTACCTAGTAACCTGCTGAGTCCGTGGGCAGCCTCCATCCTCACAGCGATGCATTGCACGAACAACAGCCTCACAAGACCCATCACAATTTCCGATACGCCAATACCCATACATTCCGCTATATCGGGCTCCAGAGACTTGCATATGGCTTGGCCTGAAATAACGCAGAAAAGAAAGTTTCACCGCACATTGGAAAACACTTGATTAGAAGAAACTCGATCGCTCTCTGATAATCGCTTCATGCAAGAAGTAACTAGTTTTAGCACAGACTTTGGTCTTTTAAGGTTGGATCAGCATACTAGTCTTTCAACGTTTGTTTGAACCAGTATCTAAAGCGGCTGAAGCTCATACTTAGTGGAGTGTAAGATATTGAATGACTAAATAAAAACAAATTCCAGGGCAAATTAACTTCCGCTCTAATAAGAGCTGGTATGTGGTACCTACATACAAACTAGTTTACCTTGCTAAGACCTGAAAAAAGAACATAAAGTCATAAGGCAGTCACAAAACAAATTTGAACATAGCCATCCATATACAAATTTGTTTTTGAAACTCTCATTGTTGTCGTAATAATTTTGACGCAGGACATCCTGGAATTTCACTGAATTCCCATGAGAATGACCAAAAATTGTTCACTTTTCATGAAAAATACCCCACGCAAAATGCATTTTAGCATGAAAGAGTAACAACAATTGTCAGACACAGAAACTTTCGCATTTCTAATATTAGTAGATTGTAGTCTTCATTCTAATTTGTACCATTACAAACACATTATCTCATTAACGTCTTCGCCGCCACACTATAATTAACTACTACTATAAGTGACGGGCGCTGTACGCCACGGAAAAAACAAACGACCATAGCTTGATTTTTAATTCCATTGCAGCAGGATTAATTTTTAGTTGCTGCCACCGAGAGGTTAACATTACCTATCTCCGTTTCATGCGCCGCATACACCTGCAGCAGTGGAAAGACAGGCAGCATGCTGGCGAGGAGTCGCCACCAGCACCCTTCACTCAACACCAGTCGGCCGCGGAGCAAGTAAAGCATGATATCCGAAGCGCTGTTTTGTACCTGTGAGAAGGAGGTTCCCTTCCAAGTTAAGTTCATGGCAAATTAAGTTTCTGGCAAAAATTTCATTTTTAATACAATCTTTTTTTGCTGTCTGTATTTGCTTTATCATCCGACCTCAAGAAACCGGGTCACATCCCGTAGAAAGCTGTATGAAAAGTGACCCGATTTCTTTTCTCCTGAGTATATATCTATACTTAACTCAAGGAATACATAAGTCCTAAAGCAAAGTTCTTTACCAATGAAATAAGACTATGCCTTATCACAAAGAAGTGTCAAATAAAACAAATGCTCCACTCACCTCTTTCACATTAGAAGATAATCCGTGACAGCAAATCTCTGTTAATATGCTGACGTCACACAACAATGCAAGACCTTTATCATTCTCAGCCTGATTCATTTCGTCTCCCACCAGCACTGACTTTACTAGCTCTGCCATCTGTTTGTAAAACTTAGCGCGTATCCATGCAACATTATGAGCCATGAGACTTAACGCTATGCTTCGAACCAGAGACCAATCATCATTGGTCAAATCCATATGTTTCATCTTGTGTAGAAGAACATCAGCTACTTCGTTTAAATAGGCTTCGCTCAAATGTAGTTCTGTGGCTGGCAAGGACCTTTTTATACAAGTCAACACTTGCTTGGAATCGCGGCACGAGTTACGGTTTTTCATAAATTTCACAGCCTCATCCATGCTTTGAACTAATCTGGCAAGCTCCCGATATTTCGTTTTGTATTCGGTGTCTACAGATATCTTTGCAGTCTGGAAGAAAAAGATTTACATGTAGATAATGTAACCGTACCATTTTTAACCAGTTTAAATTAATTTCTCTATCTTGTCTGCCGTGCTTTTTTCTTCGCCACTTGTAACTTATAATACCTGTAGAACATCCCGAATGTTCTTGTTCAGAGTAGGGTAGAACAGTTCCAAGGCGGGATCCAACAGCGCTGCCTGCAAAGCGACCACCAGCGAAGACGGCGGGAGGGCGGAGTGCCGCGCCCAATGCATCAGCTTCTCTGCTGAGGACGCGAGGCGAAACCACGCCACTCTATGGTGAGCTTTATCCGGATATTCGGTGAAGGATTTTCTGCAAGTGAGATTAAACTAGTCTGCTTTTGGGCTCCAAGATCCTTTGTCGTGTTATACAACAATATTGGAGGTATAGTCGACCAATAAAAGGAACTGTCTAAGAAAGTGGTAAAGCACTTAGTCGACCACACAAGCTCTCAATAGAATGGACCGATTTGAATGCGGTATCTTTCATTCCAAAGCCAGTTTCCTTGCGGTGCTTCGAAGCCATATTTTGTAAAAATTTGTCCAATAGTTTGAAGAGCCTTCGCTCTTGTCCAAAATGATTTCTCTCTGAACTGCTATTCTTAGCCTTCGAGAGAGATAAGCGCCAGCCAGCACTAAACGTGTTGTCAAATTGATACTTACTTGTATTTCATCAATAAATCGCCAAGCAGGCGCATGACCATGCAACTCTTATGAGCAATGTCCCTGTGCGTTTTGGAGGTATGGTCTATGGACCAGAAGCGATCACTGACGCATTCCAATAACAACTGGATGAGAGAATCCACCAGACATAGGCATATGTTCAACGTTTTCTAAAACAAAAATCAGCTTTTTAAATATCTAGATCTATGTGTTAACATAATTACTCCTAATTTCGCTCCCCCATCCCTTTTCCACTTCCAATTTCTCTAACTTGTAATATACTACGGGCAACACATAAAAGTTGGATCTAAAAGGGAAAAAAGTAGAGTAATCTTTTTTTAAAGAAACTTTAATAACACTGTTTCTGAGGCTGGAACGTGCAGAACGGCCTGTTCTAACTAAGCCAAGCTAAAAAAAGTGCTAAGCGACGAGTAGGGAAGTAGCTGCTGCTGCCATCAAAGCGGTTAGCACAAACCATCGCTACACTGACTAGCTTATTAAAATAGACACGCAATACAAACTAACAAAAAACGATTACCATATCTAAGACTTCATTTTGGTCTCCAGCGCCAACCAAGATAATGCTTCTGGCCATTGTGGTGAGTACTGTATGAAGTGTTTCCAGGGCATACAGAGGAGCTGGCCACTGCCGCAAAGCAGCCAGGGTTTCGTCCTGCCACTGCATGTCAGGGGAGTTGTCTCCGGCCAGTTCTCGGAGCTCCAAGTTTACCCTATCATCAGATTCCTTGCTGTCCGTAACCTATATCAAACGTACAAAATATACCTATATTGCCGTATATCATGAAGAATCTGGTTATGAAATCATGTATTCATAGTACCAGTTCAGTCATTGATACTCAAAATCAGGGATGTTACGGAGCTTCGGTTCCGACTTTGGCTCCGACACTTTTAAATCGAAGGTTTTAATCGGAGGTCGAAGCATAACATAGAGGCGGCGGCGGCCTGTGTAGACTGTTATGAACAGGTTCATACATGTCGCGCGGGGAATCCCCCCCCCCCCCCCCTCCCAACTCCGACTGCCACTCTATCGTCAATTATCCGACCCTGCCTCCGACTCCGATTCCGACTCCGATAAAGCAAATTTAAAAACTCCGACTCCGCCTTCGGTTCCGATAAAACTACCTCCGTTACATCCCTACTCAAAATATAACATCAGCCGCTTGAAAGTGCGTGGGACTTAATGTCGCTTGCGTGGACTACCGATGCGAAACTTCATGTCTCACAATATTTAAAGATAAGTAATAAAATTGTTGGTAATTTAAAATTCATACTTTATACAACATCATCGAAATAATTTAATGATCGCAAAGCTCAGTCTGTAAGTCGCCGCTCGAGTTAATTGCGCAAACGAATGCATCAATTGTACAGTTGAGTTCCCCAATATCTTACAGTGAACCGTTCAAAACTGTCTACACATAGTCATTGCTTTCAGTTGCATAGGGTAGTTGTTTAGATTATTTTTGAATGGTTTGCTGTAGGTATAAACATTGGTGAACTTGACTGTACTTCAAAAAGGATTTTATTTCACTGATAACATGTGCGTATTATTCCTCTTATTATTAGTTCAGTGCTTTTATTCTCTGGTGAATGTTCAGTCAACTGCAGAGAAAAGGTATAGGGGGTACCTTTTCTTTGCAGTTGACTGTATCACTGAATTAAATAGATAATGGGTACCTTATCGGCGTCATTGCTCAGATCAATTGAAGACAATTCTAATATGCTCTTGCATAATGCCCGCGTTATGCAAAGCAGGACCAACAATACCTCAGTTGGACGCCCTGCCTTCCCTGTGTCTGACAGAAGCAGCAAATTCTAAAATAATTAGTTTTATATTAGACAATTAAATTTAACACCTCTCCACTACTTCAGATGATTCGTAATATAGAAATTGATGGTTTAACTAGAATAAGGTTCAAATTGCTTTTTTTACGACAGTAAATCAATGGATTTGAATGCTTCTCTAACCTAGTAAATATTTACTAACTGACCGAGCGCGAAGCTTCTTCGTTTCAACTAGGGTAAAACTGCTTTTGTATGTCTGTCCGTATGTTCTACTCTGAAAGTCACATTTCTCAACCGATTCTCGTGAAATTTTGAAGGTTTCAGGTCGAAATGAGGTGTTCAGCTCAGCAGCTACTAGCATGTTATTATGTCACATTACACAGTTTAAGTAAGTAAATGCTTTATTGTACAAATATAAAGAAACAGAGACAAATCACAAAAAAATACCTTAAATATATGCACAATGGCGAACTTATCCCTATAAGGGATCTCTACCAGTTAACCTCTGAGTAAATGAGAGGAGTATTAAGCGAGAGACCGACAAAGAGTTTACCTACTATTACAGATCTAATATTTCAATAGATGAAAAAAAATACATTTCTTAACTACCTGAACAATGGAAGGCCTGTTTAAAAATATTCCAGGAGGAAAATCCCGCAGGAACACGTCACAAATGAAACGGCAGCACCTCCTGGTCGATTTGAGCAACTTCAGTGCGTCTTCTACCAAGAACAGAGTCTTGGCGTCTGACCGGGATAGGTGAACCCACGGGAATAGCAGTAGTCTGATGCCATCTGTGCCTTTTGATCTGAAATCATAAGTCAAACAAATATACGACAACAGAATAGACGGAGTACAAAAAGCTTGTGGGGAGAGGTCACTCACTCACATGTGGAGAGAGATATCTCGCCAGGTGCATGTTTTATGGCTAGGTGCAGTCCGAAAGAAGATACATGGAAGTTAAGAAGATTTGATAACGCGACAAAGAACGGATAATCACCAGCGCTAGCTACTCGTGCGTCGCAGTAATGTATGTAGTCGTTAACTAGGTGGTTCTAGTCACTACAAGTTTAATTCATTTAGCGCCTTTTTTACACAGACTGTGTTATACACCAGTCCACAGTCCTGACACTAGCTGGATCATACATACATTCATACATACATAAATCATGTCTTACGGGGTAGATAGAGCCTAAGGCAACAAAACCTAAGGGCCATGTTTCGCATGATTGTGGTTGTATAGGTGGAAAGGGGGAACCAAAATAGTGATCACCTATACCTTTAACATGATTACTAAGACTTTTGTACATTCCCTTGATGGGTTTTTACCATCTATGCGGGATGAGAAGCAACAAGTACATTCTATGTTTTTTCTTTACTCCCAGACCAGCATGCAAGACATTCATTGGATCATTCCCTACTTATAATCATGTGTTAGTTATTTCATTTACAGTTGATACCTCAGTATCCTTGTAATGTTCTGTATAACTTTTTTTCTGTTTTGGTTGTTATATGTGGTGTTCTATAAAGAGTTATTGTATTCTATTGTATTGTATTGTATCTTCTCAATTTTATTTAACATAAATAAGGAGCCAAAATACTTATAGGAAGTCATGAAAGGATATAAAGTAACAAGGTAATAAGTATGCAGCATTGCAAAATATTTAAGACACTAATGTGTGGGCAGAAGTTTAGCATGTGGCTTCAGCTGTGCTGTGGAGACAAAAATATGTAAGATCTGCAAATAACTTACACCTCACTCAAGTCTAAATTGACAGCCCCATCATTAGAAGTGGATGTTTCTTTAGATGACTCATAATCATTCCTTAATCCTGTTAAGTAGTCCCGGTTTGAATCTCTGTCACTTTCAGAACTGGAAAACAGATAAAAACATTGAGATAGAAAAAACATTTGCAATTTTTTCTTAAAGTAAATCTATGTATCAATTTAAATAAGAATTAAGCATGCACTACCTACTCTAAATACCTTTGCAAAATTAGTGGCAATTGAAAAGGCCTGTAATATTTCCTTATTTCAGATTGTAAACGAAATAGATACATCTATCCTTGTTCTTTCATGCAGAGGAAAGAAAGTCTTTATTTTTCCACCACTAATATTGACTAATATAAACTAATATAAATCATTCAGTTGCGGCTCTAAGCGACAACTAATAAAACTTACCTGGTAACAGAAGGAATAGCAAGCCGAGGAACATTGACATTGGTCTCAGACTCTACCGAATTCATGAACTGAATTGTCTCTATTAGATCTTGAAATGTATCATATGCATCTGTATCAATCTTTTGCTTCACACCGTTCAGAATAGTCAGAAGTTCCTTCACCCCATACTCCTTCACTATGTAATTACCTGCCTTAGTCTGTAAAACAAAAATTTTAATTGGCATTGAGTGTGAGATGGACCCAAGTCCTTCGGCATTATCAATATAAAACTGGTATTACAATTTATATCAAGTTTTAGTCAATCTTGACCAACATACAATTTAATGTTTATAACACTCCTCCTCTTTGGGACAGCATCCTCTTGTAGAAAATTTTGCAATTTGTCCAAAATAAAGCAAACCCATCAGGCACAGATTTTAAGTCATATCTGTAGCAATAAACATCATCGCATACTGAGATAAAGTAGTTCCGAGACTGATAACACATATTTATTTGTATGTAATTGTATAAAAACATTCATAAAAAGTTAGGGTTTGCTAAAGTGAGAATTTTATATATTTTTTTAAATAGCCTGTTTGGTTTCCCTCTGCTGTTTCTTTCCACCCATTTCTGTCCCCTGGCTGTTATCTCAGGCTATGTCTACCCGTAAGGGATAAAGACGTGATTTATGTATGTATGTATGTATGTATTTCTGTCCTATGTGAGGCTTACCCAGTCCAGTTCAAAAAGCTCCAAATCGTCCCGCCATCTCTTTTTGGTCTACCTCTGCTCCAATGCCAGTTTATATATACAAATAGTATAAAAATAAAACTTACAGTAACAGTACTAAGTAAGAGCTGGAGAGCATCTCGTTGTAAAGTGGGTTCCTGAACGTGGAACCAAGCCAGCAGAGCCTCCAAAAGTTCGCGCGCTCCAGACAGTTCATCGTCGATTTCCCAGCCCAATCGCAACTTAGCTACCAGCAACTGTAACGAACGCTCGCGAATTTCTTTTATGGGGTGACCTGAAACAATATTTATGGTAAAAATATAGGCGTCAACGTTGGACGATAATAAAAAGAAAGCTGTGGTGAACTTACTCAGTTTTTTCACGTAGTTTGAAAAATATTGCGTAGATGTCATGATATAAATGAAGTACAACTATTAGTGAACAGAGATTAATCGTAGTCATGTAATAAATATATAAAATACTAATAAAACACTAAATCGTCTGATTGTTTACATTTTTGAAAACAACGTAACTTGAACCTGCTTGTCACAATCAATTGTCATATTGACAGCTTAGAAAGTTACGATTATAATTATCTGTGGACTATCATAAAAGTTCAGTGAATTTGACGATTTTTGTAGGGAATAAAATGTGCTTGTACATTATGTTGCCAAACCAGGGGGCACGCTTCAAAATGTCACCCATTTATATTGAAAACAGCGGGCTCTGAATAAGTGTGGATGAAATACAGCAGTCAAAAAGTTTTCGTAAACGGTATTCGTCTTAACCGTTTAACTATATGGTTTTCTGCATCTACTGAACAACGGCTAAGTAAGAGATTGTGTCTTCTTCAGCCTTGACGCCTTGCCGATAAGCAGATTGTCGATCGTATCAATGGAATTTTACCGTAAAAAGTTCAATTGGTTTGTAGTGACACATTTTCTACGGGATGTAGATCCTATAGAAACTACATCTAATAATTACACGGACGGTAAATAATGTAAAACTATTATTGAATTTATTTAAGCGAAAATTTTTGTGTCGTGATTTTTTAAACCTAATTTATTGAACATTTCATACTGTCATGTCCCAATGTCCTGGTCATAATAAAGCGCTATTGTAAGTTCCCAAGCTTAGCAATGCAACATTTTCGGACCAATGAAAGCGTTTTTCAACATCACTAAAAATAGTAAAGAATTAGTTTGCCTGTAGCACTCCAGCTGGCAGCACTTTCCATACATGCAAGTTTAATCATTAACCTGCCAACTTTATCACTGTCATGTACGATATTTTATAATCTGTCTTAGTCAAATGTCATGCATATGTCAAGTCAAGCTCACTCGGCGAAGCAGCTGGTATTAGATTTTATTGTTCTTTATGAAATCGTATTTCTGCTCATAAACGATAGGAAATAGTAAAGAGAAGATTTTAGGTTTGAAATGAAAATATTGGGAAGGTAATTTAAAATTGGCATACATACAAACCAAATATTTTTTGTTATTGATAAAAGATAACCTACGCTGCACAGCGTATTTATATCGGATAAAACATAGCTGCATTTATATTGTTTTTATTACTTTGTTTCATGGCTCGACTCTAAATTTACAGATGGCTGATGTTAAGACTTTGTTAAAAGAAGCAAGAAAGCTGATTGATGAAAACAACTACAAAGATGCTCAAGAATGTTGCAAAAACATACTTCGGAAAGACAAGGAGAATTATATGGCGTTAGTTCTTCTAGGGAAGTCATTTCAGGACGCTAGCCAAGCTCCATTGGCCTATCAAAAAGCAATATCAAGTAAACCAGAGCATCCACTAGCCTGGCTGGGTCTAGCAAGCTATTACGAGCGAAATGAAGATAATTCTTTAAAAACAAAACTGTTCTCAATTTACAACGAGATATTGAAATTGCAAATTGAGGAGGATAAAGCTCTAGAAGTCATAACTAAAGTTGGCCAACTTGGGTGCAGTTTAAAAAACAGTGATGCTATCACTACTATCATTGAGCAATATGGTCAAGATCCTGCAACCAAATCAAAAGCAGCCGAGACGCAACTGCTGGAACTCCTGAAGAAAGAAGTGCCTTGCAAAGAAAATGATATACCATCAATTTTAAAGATTCTTGATCAACTCTATGTAAATGATCCAAGTAACAACCTAGAGTTGCTCTATGCCAAAGTGTTACTACAAAAAAGTAATTATGCACAAGCAGTGGATGAAATTGTCCGTCTGAAATTCTTTTCACATAATGTTGTACTACGTGAATTAATCTGCAAACACATATGCAGCAAATATGTTGAAGAGGATTCCTTTTGTGATATACCAATTGATGAGTATGTAGAAAAAATAACTGATGGTATTGAGAATTCAAAATTTCCCGGCTTACTAAGATGCATGATTAGCTTTGACAAATCAGAATATTTAGAAGCTTACAGGCAGTGTGTCCCACTGATAAATTATCAACAAGCAGATATCACTGAAGCAACATTCATAATTAAATGTGCTATGATGTTAAAAAAATGGCCTGTTGTACAAAAGCTTGCTTCCAACTTTCTTACCAAAGCAAAGGAAACAAGTTTCATTTTAAAACTGAGAAAGTTCCTATTTTTGTCTCTTGCTAAACAAAAAAAGTGGAAACATGCCATTTCTGTTGCATCAGACATACCGTTAGAATCTTTACCAAACAGCGAACAAGCTCTTCTTGCTGAATGTTATATAGAAACTGATGAGCCTGCTGATGAATTAATAGAAAACTTGAAATCAACAGAATACTATCTTCAGCTCAGTGCCTTATCATTATTAAAATGCAAAAAATATGAAGAGACCACAAAACTCCTACAAAAAGCAACAGATGACTCCCTAAATTTGTTCTACTTGGGCAAAGCATTTTGGAAACTGAAGGAATATGAAAAAAGCCAAATAAATTTACTCAAAGCTGCTAAATTGAACCCACATCACCCTGAAACTTTTCAATACTTGGGAAATTTCTATTCTGAATATAAACAGGATTTAGAAAAAGCTAAAAAATGCTATGAAAAGGCACACAGTTTAGACAACATGAGCATAAAAATAACTAAAAGGCTAAGTGAAATATATGTTAAATTGGAACTCAGTGAAGCTGACTTTGAGTTGCTTAGTGCTGCAGAAAAAATCATGCAGAGCCAAGAGTCTTGGTTAAGTTTCAGATTAGGCCTGCACTACATGAAGAAAAAAATGTGGGAGAATGCTGTTGTACAATTCCGCAATGTTATTAAAAGTGATCAAAGCAACATAACTGCCTTGGAATGTTTGGCAGACGCTTATTACTCTCGGGGATCTTACACCTCAGCATTGAGGGCTTATAATAAAGTAATGCTTGCCATTCCTAATAAGAGTTCACACTGTTTGACTAAAATAGGAAATATACATTCTCTCTTAACACAGTATGATGATGCAATTGCCACATATGACAAGGTGTTACAAATTGATCCTTATTCTATGCTTGCTCTGAAAGGAATATCTGAGACATGGATAAGAATTGCCAAGAAAAAAGGAACAGCTAAAGTTTACGGCAGTGCACGAGACTGTGCTCAGAAAGCTGTAGATTACCTACTAAAAGCACTACAGAAAGAAAAGCAATTTGTTTGTCTTTGGAAACTTTTAGCAGACACTTTAATGTTTATCACTAACTTACCAAATAAGTATGCATTTGTGTACATGAAAGATTTGATTACAGTATCTAATGAAGAAATTTTGAAAAAAGAGAAAATTGATATCTATTCAATAGCAATCGCCTGTTACTCAATTGTAGCTAAGAAGAATCAGCAATCTGCTTCCTATGAGCTGGCATCAACATATTTTGCGTTTTATCAAGAAACTAAGAAACTTGCTAACTGCCACATTGCTTATAACTTGACACTCAAATGCATCAAAGAGAAACCTAATCATTGGAGGAATTGGAATTTGCTGGGGAAAATATGTCTATTTATCAAAAAATATGATCTTGCGCAGCATTGTTTCATTAAAGCTTTGCAAGTAACCCGGAAGTGGTCAGTAGCCAAAATATGGTGCAATTTGGGGACTCTGTATCTCAACTTGAAACTTTATAAATTATCCAACTACTGCTTTTGGCGTGGGCAATCTACTCTGCCGTCATACCCCCTTAGCTGGATCGGTCAGGCGTTGATAGCTGAAGTAATTCGCGAAGAAGAAGCAATGGACCTTTTCAGACACGCATCTCGTCTTGGCTACCATCCTGAAAGTGTACTTGGATATGCTGATTGGGTATGCCGTACGTTGAAAAAGACTAATAACTATAAAGAAAATCCAGAATACAAGTATGTCATAGATGGTCTTCATGCAATACCTTATGCCATCGACCTGATTGAGTGGTATTCTAGTTTTAAACCAAATGATGCGTGTGCATGCACCATGCTTGGAATTCTGCAAGAAAGGTTTGGTCTCATAGGAGCTGCATTTAAATCATATGAAAAGGCATTGCTGTATACAGATGATGATAATAAAAATATCCCTCTTTTAAATATGGGAAGAATATTAATGAGGATGGATAAATATGATGAAGCAGTAAAAGTATATCAAGCAATAACTGAAGCAAGTCTGAATTCAACATGTGGATTAGCTCTTGCTCTGTATAAAAAAGGCCTTTATGAAGAATCATACTCTGCTTATGATACAGCACTTCACTGGTTGAGCAATGAAGATAATGAAAAAGCTGACATTCTCGTTGCAATGGCTGGAATTGTGTACATGTTCAAAGGAGCGGATGATGCGAAAACCTTATTATTCCATAGCATTCAAGTATCTCAGAAGAAACCGACGCCTTACAGCTTGTTTGCTATTTGCTCTTTAGGGCTTATTCATTCTGATCAAAGCCTTTCTAAGCTTGCTGTTAGTGAGATGCAAAAATATGACATGGATAGTAACTTTGGATTTGATATAGGTTTTCTTAAATCCTATGTCCTCCTGTGCAATGAAAATATTGATGGTGCTATAAAGTTGCTAAGTGACTCTCTTCATGATCATCCAAGCAACACTCTGTTATGGTTCTGTATGGCGCAATATTGTCTCAGAGAGTCGAACAAACGCGCTAGATTAGCGAGTACTTGCGCACAGAGGGCTTTATGTCTTGCTCGCTATGGAGAATGTCAATGCAACCCAGCCGAAATAATCTCCACAGCCAGTATCGCTGAACATTTTGCAGGAAATCCTACTCGAGCTTTGTTGTTGGCCAAGGAGGGCTTGCATATGTATCCTAATCAATCAGAGATATGGGCTGCTCTCTTATTCTCACTCTTACCGCACAAAAAATGGGGTGAAAGAAAGGACTGGTTACTAGGCGCTGCTGGACATATGCGTCGGCATTTGAATATCTCACGCCCTCTAAGTAGATGGGTTAACCTTTTGGAAAAAAGGCTTGGAAGGCAATAAATAAAGTACATTCTGTGCTCATTTATATTATAATCTACCAGTTCAGCATGAATATAGTTTAATTATCAATCTTGAATGTCTCTTAATGAACTAGTAAAAGAAATGAATTAACGTTGAAGTTAAAGAGCATATTATTTATTTTAAACACATTTTTATGAAAATGGTTTTAACTTGATTGTGATGTGCTTTTTACTTGGTTTGTTTTGAGCCCTCGCCAAAGTTATAAATTTAAGATATTTTTGTGAAGCCGATATTAAGCAATTCCTCTTTCCATCCATACGCCCACAATCATGCTAAACGTGGTCTGTAGGTCTTGTTACCTTTGGCTTTGTCTACTCTGTAAGGGATAAAGACTTGATTTATGTATGTATGTATGTACTATGTAGATATTAAGCCTTGATTATCAATTTTAAGCATCTGTAAACAACGGTGCTATAATTACAATTATTTAAGTTTTATATTCATACTATTTTTTACTGCTGAATTTATGCTATGCAATAAAGGAAATCAAATGAAATGTCTTTATCTTATTTTTTATTTTTTATTTGTGTTATTGGATCTGGAATTCTTCTGAATACTGCCAGGAACTTATCCCCATTATTGCGTGTTACTTTTTGTCCTTCTTCAGTGCTCTCATAAAGTTTTTCAACAATTGGATCGCTTTTCTGTAATGAAACAAAATACTTTAAATAATAACCCTCACTATTGGGCTCACCGCAGTCGCGTAAAAACTGGCAGTTATGGCAAATTAAAAATAAGAGTTACTTACTAATTCTTCCTCAGTTATTTCTTCAAATAATGGATGGTCCTTAAAATGAGCAACCATCCACTCATGTAAGTCTTTTACATCTGTGATGGTATAAATAATACCCTGAAAAATGTATTAAATAATTATTATCATTATCCTGTCACCCAGAAAGCATCCTTTGCTGTACACATCCTCAAGGACCTCCACAGCTATGATTTTTGTGAGAATAATGTGTTTTTAGTACACAATCTGTTGTACTTACTTGTTCAGCAAGTATATAGGCATACTCGGACAGTAACCACTTATTGATAATTCTCCACTTATGTTTAGCCTTCTTGAAATGGGGATCAGGATATAAGAAAAACATCTTTTTAAGCTGAAACAAAAATATGTACCTAATTAATACTATAATGGTAAATTTAGCATGGCATATACACAAAATAATTAAATGTGAAAAACATTTATTTTAGCCTTTTGTACACCAACATTGGTTATATCCGGCACAGAAAAACAAAGGTGTAAAAGTGCATGAAAATCATGAGAAGGCATAAAGTTTCTAACTAGGCACCAGCTTCACTAAGCTAGCTTTAGTTAATATTGGTGTTCAAAGGGTTAAATATTTGTAATGATATACTATGGGGCCAATTACTCTGCACCAAATTTCACACGTAGTATGCAAGTGGATGCAGTATCCTTTTCATTGAGATTATAAAGCATATATAAATTTCAGTCTTAGTTACCTGTCCTTTATGAAAGAAGTTGGGCAAATATTTCATGGCATTAGTCCTCAAAACAGCAACATTTTGGTATTGTTCGGGATGTTGTATCCTTAGGGCTTTAATTCTATCATTGACATAATCAGACACTTTAACTCTTATTTCCAATCCAAGCATGTAATTATCGGGAAACATTGGTGATAATGTCACTGCAAAATTATAAATGTTAGAACAATCAAGTGTGGTATGATAACACAAAAATAACTTGTACTTTCTGATTTCATTGAGTATCATTTTGGACATAATTAAAATAATAATCAAAATCTAACCCAAAAGTCCTCCGTATCCGCAGCCAACATCTAAAAATTCCACCTTGCTTGTATTTTCATTACTTTTCAGGGATGGGTACAACACCGACCAGTCATAATCATCCGGGTGAGCTGGACTAAAACAGTAAATTCATTAAGTACAGTAACTATGCAGTCTGCATTTAAATTTGCTTTCATTTTAATTTACTTACTATTCAAAACAATGATCTGCAATGGGGTTAGAATGAGCACGCTGCCTGTAATATTTCTTTTGGGGAAGAGCCATTTCCTGAAAGATGTTTTAATTTTAAATTATTATATCGAAAATAAAACGTACTAACCGTTTTATTAATGATTGTACTCCAAATTATATTAAATTCCAATGTTTACCTTCGAGTAAGGTGATTGACAGTTTCGAGTTGAGTGACACATACATACATGCGTTGCGTGAATGAATGAGTGCATTGTTGAAATTGTCAATGTATAATTAAAATTATTAGAGCGGTTAAAATTAGAGACGAAACAGTTTTAGGGTTGCCATGACTTTATTTCCCTTAAGTAAGGGAAAATAAGGCATCGTATCGACTGTGTGCGTGCATGAAGAGCGGATTTTTTACTCTGTTGGCCTTGGATGCATAAACATAATAAATAATAAAAATGGTACTGCAAGCAAAGCCCTGCGTGCAGAGCTTGAAGTAGACTTGGTAAGTAGGATTTAAGATTATTTGAGGGTAATATAGCGATATTTATCTGGCCACTTTGTAATGCGCAACTGTCATTGTATGACACTGACAGATTAAAGTGACATGACAACCTAAATAAAGTTAATGTTACGCCGAGGGAGAGCCGTAAATTTGATCGAATTATGTATTTATATTAATCACACTCTGTTTTAAAACAGTCAGCAATATGAGAATGTAGTAAAAAGGAAGCAGTGATCTTCATCTTTATTTATACTCCAGGTAAGCGAGTCTTTCATACAGCTTCATCGCTATTATATTCGTAATTCATAAAATTTGATACCTATTTTAAAACCAATTTTACAACTTCGTTTGATATAATCTTATATATTTTATAATAATTATGTTTTCTTTTTTAATAATGTACGGAATCACTTCAAAATACATAGATATATTGAACATTCCTTGGATGGTGTACAGCGGCAATATAATAATATTTACCGTTGTTAATAAAATTAGCGACATCAGCAATTTTTAAATTACTTTCCCATATTTTTAGCCCGCGTTTGGGTCGCAGAAATGCACGCGTATATTAAATTCCAACTTTAATTGGTTCAGTTTATAAGATGCATCATACATGCATATTGAAGGAACCCTCAGTGCTCGAGTGCGACTCGCGCTTGACCAGATATTTTATACATTCTTACACCATTGTTATAATAAACGTTAACGAAATTCAGAAGCTGTATTTTCCGTCTAAGACTCATGACTCTAGCTAGAGCTCTTAACAGAAGATGAGATGAGTAATGAACTAACATAATGTTTCTTTGTTCCCTAATTGATTTATAGTTATTGTTATTTATCATCTATTTTGTACAATAATTAATGGTCTTTGAACGATTAAACCAGCTGAACAGGCTTATAGGTTGTCAGGTCTGTTTTTATTATTGTTATTTTTGAGTGTCAGGTGTACAAATTATCATATAGGTATTCTGTCATAATAAAGTAGGGTAAAATGTACATGTAGGTACATATTGCTAGGTGTCCTGATTTGCACAAGGTGCCACCATTTTTAGTCTTACCTTTTTGGTTTGGATGTCAAATATCTGGATTTTTCATTAACCTCCATAGTCTGTACATCTTTTACATCAATAATGTTGATAATAAAAACAAATTCACTCGATATTAATTCACTAATCCCTTGTCAAGTGTTATGTAATGCTGGTTGAAAAAAGTGTTAGTACCGCAAAACAATGTGTCATGTAGACCTGTATTTTTTGGGGAGCTCATATTTTTTTAAATTATTCCTTTAAACTACATTATGTGTTGTGTAGTAAAAATTGTTTAGCTGTGTGAGACTATTCTGTTATACTCTTTGATACACACAATGCACCAAGCTTCTATTAAGAGTCTTTAGAACTTTAGGTATGCATAAAGATAGTGCCAACACTATTTAGCTTATAGAGTTTGTTCTGTGACCACAGACAATAAGCAGGTACTAATTCACAGACAATTGCAATTTAGTTAAAAGAATACAGCTTTCTCAATGTAGACAATTATGTAGGCCATTATTGTCTATGTATAAGGCTGTTGTAAAAATATATAATTTTATGACTTGCAAATTGCAGTTAAAGTCATTTTGTTTATTACCCAAACATTTTATATGTTTTATAATAATAATATAGCCTTTTTTATTCCGAATTCGCTACAATTTCAGTAAGTATGTTGTTGTTTTTTTTTATTATTATTAAATTGTCGCGTAATTCGGCGTGCCTCATGGCATGGGCCTCCTCCGTGTATTGGAGGGTTTGGGCTGTAGTTCCCACGCGCGCCCAGTGCGGATTGGGAACTTAACACACACCATTGAATTTCTTCGCAGATGTGTGCAGGTTTCCTCAAGATGTTTTCCTTCACTGAAAAGCTCATGGCAAATTGCAAATGTAATTTTCGCACATAAATTCCGAAAAACTCAGAGGGCCCGGGATGTGAACCTATGATATGTTTTATGGACACCGAATTCAAATGCATAATCCTAATATGATAACTCAGCTCTAAGTACATGCAGAAACGTTTTGCTTAAAATTAAATGTGAAAAAGTTAGTGGAAACAGTAGCATCTAGAACTCAATAAGACCAACAGGTATTTCTTTTATCTAAGATCTCAAGTATGTTACTAATGTAATGTATGTGTAATAAGTAATGTTATCAAAGAATTGGGGTTACATAATCTAATTTTAAATATTAATTTAGGGTGACGGCACCAGTGTTGGACACTTTAAGCTGACAAGCACCAATAATGGGCACTTCATTCTTAACTTAATTTAAAGACGATATTGTGTAAAATTGACTGTTGTAAAATAAATGACTATGCCTTGGTGTCTTTTAAATAAGAGTTATTGTGCATTATTGGTCCATGTCCATTACTGGTGCCGCCACCCTAAATTAATATTTAACATTAGATTATGTAACCCCAATTCTTTGATAACATTAGTAACATAATTTAGATCTTAGATACTCTACTAGCAAGGCATGTTTAAAGTGTGAATTGGATCTATAGTATTATGGGAGTTTAACATTGGTTCATTGTTAATCATACTAACATAAAGAATTTAAAATACATGAATTAATTTTCTCAAGTTCTTTTCACAATAGGCCTAGGCCTAATAAGTTTACCTGAGATGTTATATATAAAGGTACTCACAATGTCATAATAAATCATTAGACAGAGTAAGTAATTAAATTACCTAGCAATAAAATTCTCTTTTAGCATATAATAACATTAATTAGAATGGCTTGTTTTGCGCATAATTCCATTTGTTATCATGAAAAGGCCACTTGAACAGGTCACTTGTAGCGAGATAAAGATAATAGGTATGCATACAGGAATTCCCTTTAATCATACTCTAACTACAATTTTTTAAACATTTTTTTTGTTTTAAACTGCATTCGTCAATTAACATAACATATAAAAAAAATGATGTTATTTCGTCTGATATTAGTCAGCAGCTTCAGAAGTACTCTTTCGTATCGTTGTGGAATAATTCGCGGCCACCAGCTGGTCGAGTAACCGGGTAACCGGCCGGTGGTCGCACAAGTCTTTGTTTTGACGTCGTCGGTTCGTGGCGCCCACGTGCCGCCGGCCGCCGCGCCGCAGTCTGTTCTGTCCTGTCTCCGCTCGGGCGCCGGCCGCGCCGCACGTGCCACGCACCGCGATGTTACCAATCGGAATAGTTAACGTTACAAGTGAATTACAAAAAACACCATGAAGAAACAGGATTCTCAGTGTAGTTTGGGACGGGGAAGGGGCACGAGGACCTCGCGGCTGATCTCCGACAGCATATCGTCCGATGAGGGCCCGGAGACAGAGCGTCTGCTGGCCGCACAACTGCCGGCGGTCGTGGTCGCCGCCGGCCCTCGTCGCCAGTCCCTCACGGCTCCTCCATCGCCGACAGACTCCCGCAAAAAAGTTGTTGCGCGACACCACAACTATATGAACCATCTGCACCACCTCATCCACTGGAGAGACATCTGGGGAGGAGAACCTCACAAAGGTCAAGAGGTACAGAGGTTAATGCACTTTCCAACTGTTCAGTCAACTCGTGACAACGCCTGATGCCCGTTTGCATGGTCTTGTTGTACCTGAGTACACATTGTTGTTTTTGGTTTTGATATCGAGTTGACATAATATCGTTTGTTACTCCGCTCGTTGTAGTTACCTGCTCCGCCACTTAAAAACGTGTTGTTCTCTTTGCTCCAACCGTCATTAAATCATAGTTGGTTTTTCATCATGCCGTGTTTATTTTAAAATTACACTTGATACGGCAAGGCTCTTAATTTCTTGTAGCAAAGCATGGGTAGGTTTTTATATCGTATTAAGTTCTCGTTGTAGGTATTTACTCAACTGAGTGACTGTCTTGCCTCTTGTCCTTGGCTTCGTTCCACGTTGATAATAATGTCAAAAAAAGCGGGGTCAATCTCGATGATTACTGTAAGATTTCTCTCTGACCTTGCGACATAAATTTCATGCAATTAGATAGATTCGACGCGTGTGTAGGTATGGTTTCTATTTCGAGATTCCAAAACAATGAGCTGCTACTTTGAGAACCCTTCCGTCTTAGGCGCGTATACGTCACAATGCCGATTGCACTTCGCACTACATTGTTTGTAACTTACGATTTGAAACGGCATTTTGGAGCGTACCTACTGTACCTACCCACGATAACAAATGAAATACGCTAGAGAAGCTTCTTAAATCATAAAAACTGTCTGCTTTATTACTGAATCGAGACTAAACAAAGAAAAATCATCTCATTATTCCACTTAACTGTCATGTGTTCCCTGCTGCATCACTTCTTTCAAAAGTAAACAGCTAAGTTTGTCTTAACATCGCCATCATTCTAATTATCTTCTTACTGCAGTTTTGCAGACTGTAGGTTAGTGTAGGTAGCTATAATCCTTGAATGAGTTCTGTGTTAGGTACTATTTACCCGACAGCTTATGATTGAAAATCTGTGTCGCATTATTCATTAGGCGCGGAGATCCACAACTTCTGCGGATGTGTGGCCGATTAACCGGATATTTTTACACCACACACGCAAACAATCATTGTAATTTCAGTGGCAGTTATTAAAATGTACGGATGTGTTCGTAGTCAAATGTGGTTACATATTAGCGTGCGGCATCATTGACCCGCATGGTTAATGCTAGGGTACGAGCATTGCGTGGCGTAATCGCATGCAGCTGTGCTGCTCGACAAACGTATGACACGAGACTAACAAATTACAAGAATAAGCTGCGGGTATACAATTTAATTCTGCCAATTTAAACCGATGCGGTAGCGCGTAACGCTTGAAGAGGCACTCCTTTATATTGTCATAAAGTCAGCATACAAAATGCTGTTTAATTCCTTTTTGTTAGATCTGCGCGTATTAGTTCCTGTTTCTTATTGTAGTTCTTTAAGATTAACAAAAAATATTTACCTTGCTACTTGCTACGACCGACGTTAGTTTGCATGTGTAACAGTTGTGCTCACTAAACTTTGAAAATGATCCAGTAGAGGGACCGAAACGAGCCAGTGTTTGTGTGGTTTATCAAGGGACAATGAAGTGTGGAATTTATATGTGTTTTATGTGGCAGTAGTGGAGGGAGGGATTGCATGAAAAACATATATATTTCGCACAGGGTTGGTTAACCTGCACGTGAGTAGCGGAGTAGCAAGGTTAATATTTTTTGTTCATTGCAATGGACCTCCGGAATGTAACGCCTGATTCAATAAAATATGTAGTTCTTTAAGATGTCGTAGGTAAATGACGACTGATGGTTAAATAAATTTCACGGCATTGGGCTTCAAAGGGCGAAATTTTAGCGGCGATTCTGCAATGTAAAAGAATAAAGGTTATGTACCTAAATATAGAGTAAGCGCCTTAGAGAAAATACAGCATCCCACGCTACCAAAAAAAACCTAGGTACCTCTACATATAAAATCTATTTGAAACGAAGGAGGGCGAATCTGTTTTAACCTCAAATGTCATCGCTGTTTTTGTGAGCAAAGAAAATTCTGTTAATGAAAACATGAATTTAATTTTCATCCCCATCTGAGAAGCTTCCTTTTTAAGTTTTAATGCAGTTTGGGAGGGCGACATTCTTTGGAGCTTCCGCGAAGTCAGTGATGATGTAACGTAATATATGTACTCCCATTCTCTATTAACTCGTGGAATGTGTAATACTCCAGACTTTATTGCACACTTGAGACTTGGAATTACTCGGAACTATAGACGCATGCGTACTAATATTTTTATTACTAGTGATTTAGCATTGTCACTAGAGCCACAATAAATTGCGTTACTACACTCGCGAACACCTTGCTTCGTCGCGTTGCAACTTTCCATTGATACGCGCTACAGTTTTATCTAGGTCTAGGTATTCCAATGAAAAGTGGTTTGTACTGAACTGGAAACTGCCAGCAACCACTTGTATTAATAGTGTTATTATTGGTCGACGCCTGACGTTGATGCCTTTAATGAGAGTATGTTTTTTCCTGCCAATATCAATTACAGAATACATGACATGAAACTAAGATACTTAACCCATAATGAACAACTCGAAACTCAAGGGTTAGTTGACCCACTAATAGATGCGTTTAGAACAATTTATTAGATACTATACTAGCGGTCACTCGCAACTTCGTCCACGTACCGGACGTATTTTTTAAGTAAATTATAAGAACTGTCTATTTCCTGGATTGAATGTGAAATTCTATTCTATTCTCCCTTAATGGCGGCCGTAAGGCTTGGGCCAATGTCAGTTTAAATGAATGTGAAATGCAAAAGTTTTAATTTTAAGACAGTTGTTCGTCAAAACAAAACAGATGAATGTTCGTTTTTGATTTCTTCTGCTAACTAGAGTTGTAGTAAACATGTATAAATAAATATGTATAGGTTCATTCACAGGCTTATATCGTATACGAGGATCATTCGGTAATAGTAAGATCACTGATATATTCTTGCAAGCTACTGTCATGTTTTAATTATGTTGATCGTTACACCATCTCAAAATGTTTGCCAAACGTATTGGCACGTTGTTAAAGTCGATATAGTATTCGATCGGTCACTCAAACAGAACATATCATCGCCTCGTTAACTATTGTAATAAAACAATGACTACGTGCATTAATTATAGATGACTTGCTTTAATTAAATGTTATCATGAGCGTGCAAGGTTACACTAATCTGGAAACTAAAACGTTGTGATGTGACTGAGATGACGTTTTATTGGTATAAATTTTATAGTTCAAAAAACAAAAATAAGTCATGCTAAACATGCCCTTTAGGCCTTGTTACCAATACCGTCTTCACCATAAGGGCACACGGGGCCCGTGCCTCAAGGGCCTCCGAAGGACCGACAAGTTCTCTCACACATTTATTCTCAAAACATTCATACTTAGTAAAAATATGTTATTATAATTAGCTTTTTTTACTTTCCAAAAGGGTCCCAAATTCTTGTGTGCCCAACGGCCCTGCTTGTTGCCCTAGGCTCTGTCTACCCCGTAAGGGATAAAGACGTGATTTATGTATGTATTTTATAGTTGCTTGTATAGTCTGAAAAAAGTACATTTGACATCCTCGAATTCATCCAATAGAAGTTCTTTACTTTTAACTTTACACAAGAAGTTAGACACCAAAAGTTTGACTCTTGTTACGAGTTCAGTCGTAATTATTTTGATTCGGTGCCTCTAGTGTGTGTTTTGACACGAAAGAAATCTAGAACGCGTTCACGGGTAACCGTGACGTGAGACGTAAGTCTCAATTACCTATTATAGAAAAATTGGCAGCGCCACTAGCGGATTGAAACGGCAACAAACTGTTCTCATAGTATTTCACATTTTAATACAAACGCGTTCGAGACGTATTTTGCAAACTTAACTAGCATACTGATAATGCCATCACAAAACGTTGAAAGTTAAATTAAATCTTGAGAAGATAGGTAATCATTGTAGATGCTAAAAAACTGATTACATTCCTTTCAATCGTTTTAATTAACACTTATTCAAATAAAACCGGCCAAGTGCGAGTCGGACTCGCACACAAAAGATTCCGTACCGCTTTACCGAAAAACATGTTTCTGTATGAGGGCCCCGTTTGTTTTTCAACTTATTTTATTTTTATTATTTGTTGTTATAGAGGCCATTGATATCACACACACATACATACATACATATTACTGTTAAAAAAATACAACCCTGTGACAGGACGGACGGTAATTTTAGTCATTTGGATACGGAACCCTAAAACATAATCGATTGGAATTCTAAATATCCTTGACTTTTGACCTTTGTCCATTAAACGTTGCCCGTTGATATTATTTAGGAATTGTAATAAAAATTCTGAAAGCTTTTAGCGCACTTAAGCATACCGCTGGTAAATGGTTATTTATAGTGTGGTTATTGTTACTTAGTACTCTTTGTTTCGGGCGATGTGATTCACATAATACAAGCTCACAAAACGACGATAATTGGCTGTCATGATAACACTATTTATAAAGTAATAAAAAGCAGTCAAGTGCGTGTTGGGCTGCGCAAAGTGTAAGGCTCCATACTAATTCATATGCGGTTAATATTCAATACTAACTGTTGCCCGCGACTTCGTCTGTAAAGAATTCGTTTAATTATTCTGTATTTGAATTACGCCGATTTCCTAGATAAATACTATTATATTGCCTTACCAGAGATTAAAACAACCTCCAAACACCCATGCCAAATTAGAGCGCTCACATCAGTAGGCTTATTATCTAACTCGCTTGCAATCGCCATCGTGTTCATTTTGACAGTTCAAGTATGGGCTGACAATTGAATTGAGAACTGTCAAAATGAACACAATGGCGGTTGCGAGCGAGTTAGACAATAAGCCTACAGGTCGCAAGTAATGCGGCGGCAGGAGCAACAATGATGTTTCCTCGTTGTAATCCATTATTGCTCCACCCAAATCGAAACAAGTCATCCGCTTGTAGTTGTAATAAGGCATCTGCTGCGGCGCTGTAAGGCTAGCACGTGTACCAGCGAGAGCTGTATCGCGTCGCGAGCGAGATAGACTACCCGTCTTTTTCTTACTGTTCGTTGAAGAAGGAGAAGGATAGTCTAAGGCTTTTAAAGCTTGCGATCTAAATGTGAAGGCGCCCTAACAGCTTTCTACTACTAAGTGTCCCTGAGCTTAGCCGCAGACGTCACAGGCGGACATGGCATTACTGTAAGGATAAAAAGGGGAAGCGTGTTTGTACTTTTAATTACGGAACTCTAAAAACATCTTCTCATTTTTTATTTACTCTTATCTATTTATTGCGGAGCTCTGTGTAATCTCCGACTGAATTTTGTTAACTACGAGGCCGGGCTAGGTATTAATTAGCGTGAATGTTGAGTGGTGGTTGTTTGATGAACGCTCCGTCCAAGGCCAAGGCTCTGTTGCTTAGACAAATTTACACTGTGACTCAAGCCGTCTCCCTATGGGGTGGAAAACCATTAGTTTCTCCCGCAGTTGTGAAAAAAAGCGAAGCGAGACAAACCAATGAAACCGTTCCTTGTCGTCCTCACGCGGCACAAGGACTTGATTTTTTGCAATATTTAGCACCTGTCTCGGTGGTGTGTCTGTATCTGTAATCAAATGTTATCTACAAGTGTACATGGAATCCCTTCTTACAATAATGTAAGAGGAATGACACTGCAGTACAGTCAATACGAAAGCTCAAGCCGCCGAGTACCTATTCCAAATATTTTTTTACAAAAGCTTATTTTTCGCACAAAGCTCCGTAACTACATAAGCTTTGGTAAACAATCTAAATTTGGTGAATCCTCGCACTATAACTGTGTGTTTAAGGATCCATTTGTAATGGGACAGAGGATGAATCGGCTACAATTTTGTTTTTCTAAAGAGAGTTCCGTGGGCAAGTTGTTGTGGTTCCTTAAGTTACGTACATAATCATTTAAAATTCTAATAGGTGAACCATCCGTGAAGGATGCAATTTTTTTATTCTCTCAATAATAGTGCATTGTGAAAAGGGTGGCGAGGTCAAGAGTTGAAAGTTTGCGAACCCCGAGTTACTACAAATCAGCTCTACCTAACAATGTTGTGCAGTTTGTTTCTTAATATAGACTGTTTCTACTTACTTATTAATTAGTGGTTTTTCCCGCATGCGGAAATGTTCGTAAAAATAACTTGATTTATGTTAATGTATCCTTAAAAATCATAGTATTCATAATCCCGGACGCGATTCGAATAATATGAAATGACTCATTGAGCAATGCGATTTTTGCTATAATTTTTACCAGTGCCAAAACCTTGTGTACCGTTTAATGACAAAAATAATCGTGCATGAATAAAAACGTTGAACTTAAACGTTTTCCACTGTCGAACGATAAGACCTATTGCTCCACAGAGATTGATAGATCACAGAGACGTGCAATACCTACATCCTCTTCGTGATAGATAACGTCTGTCGAAGTTTCATTCCACTTCCTATTGACTATCGATCTGTTGGCATACGAAAGCTGATGTGTATGTGAACGTCGTTTCAAACGCCAGGCACGCTTCAAGGTTCCTCGCCACAGTATTATGCCAGTTATTTTTTATCAGATGCACCTACTCGTCAACTAGGCGGTCGTAATTATTTGTTTGCCTGAAAGGTGACGTGTTCACGTGACCACTAGGCATACTCGTAATTCGGAGAAATAGGCGCGCTGTTATTCGTCATCAAACTCTTCGCCATTAGTTACTCTTAAAAGTTACGACCGTGAATGTAATCATAAATGCTTAACATCCTAATACCGTGATTTATTGCATCTCGTTCACAAACATTTGCTTTCAAAATTAAGGGCAAACAATTAGATATGAAGCGTTTAGCACAATACTTGCTTTGTAATGAAACCTCAAGCTCAGTTAGGTCATGTCCAGTGATCGTGATTCTATTTATCATTGGTATGCAGAGTATGCAGTTTGCACCCGACCCTAGGGCATAATTTCACATACCTAAGTATCAGATAGGTACGTGGGTAGTGGATATGCACAAATAAAACTGATATGCGATACAGCTAGAATTTTCGTTGTATAGTTTGGGAATCGACTGTGTCGGCACCAAACCATTGACAAATGATTTCTTTAAATAGATAAGATAACAAAACACAGCAACGTGTAACTTTTGATCATGTTTGAGTAAACAATACAAGTGAAATTCAAATTTGTTCAATCCACTTTCAACATGAAACTACCGTGAGACTTAATCATTATTACACATAAACGGATAACTCACGTATAAAAAGTCGAGTGATGTCGAGTGGTGTGGTGCTGGCGCGCAGTGTTCGTGTCGCTGCCGCCGGGGCGAGCGCTCTTGGAAAAAGGACTACGAAATAGTCCGAAACATGTCGAGCATCACTCGACTTTTTGTTCAATCCATTTCGATTCCATGGTCCCTGTATGAAAAAATAAACCAATGACTTATCTAATGTATATGTGTTGCTAATAGAAGTCAATCAAAAGGCGAATTCTATCAGTCACGCGCTGAAGAATCAATCGATCAATTGTATACGACGGAATGAATCTCCATTAATATTTGTATCACCATTATGTAAGGATAACATAGTTATCAATATTGTCTCGTATTACGATGCCTTATATGACCGCAAGGAGTTTCAAAATGAATCTGGATTAACGGAATATTTCAGGCACTGGTTCAGATTGATTGTTTACCGGAAAAAATCATATAAAATGACATCATCTCTTTACCGCAAATGGTAGATTTGTGTTACAGAATGTACTGAAACATTTGTCAACCTCGATGAATATAAATTTATAAACATTTATGTTTGTACCATTGAAGCGCAAAGTAAAGCTGTGTTCAATCCACATTAAAAACTTTAAAAATCAGTCTGTCTACCTTAGCCATGGAATCACTAGCAGAAATATTCTAAATTCGTTTTGACACACCTTGTATAGACATAAGCGTGTACACTCTCGTCACTTTTTCTCTCCAGCTGACTGTACATATTATTTATGGTAATTAGAATGGTGTTTTTAAAGTTAGGTAATTTGGTTTGGTCGTGTTACCCACTACATCCTTCAGCAAGAATTGGAAATATGATCTGATCCTAAAACAGTATCTCAAAGGAGCGTTTAATGTGATACAAAACAGATATTTTAATATCCATATTTCTTGTTGTAATATTTGTAACAGGCTAAGGGGGTTAAATGTTGACATTTACTTAATTGTTATTATTCCGTAGAGATGGAGAATGACTAATTGGTCTGGTAAGGAAGTGTCTGCATCAAATGATATGTGGGTTTCAGTAGTTCATATTCGCAGTCACACTAAATTACGATTATTAATTGATGTTTGAGAAATTTATCTCATAGTAAGGCCTAATAAAAAGTGGAGGAATAAATAGTAGTCTTCCTGTTAATTTTGTATTTACCATTGACCTCGTTTGCAAAGGTTTGTTGGTCCGTTAGGTGCTTAACCTAACCTAACCCATTCTACATTCATCAAGCAAACAAGTTAGGGTACCGTTCTGAGTTCAACTTTTTCAGATTTCAAATCCTTTTCTTTTCCAAATTTTGCAAATTTTGAGATCGTATTTAACCGAAGGTAAATTATTGAATGTGACAGAGTTTGGCCTCGTAGTATTATGTTTTCAATAAATTCTATTTTCCGCAATACCATTTAGCATTAGCATAACAATAAATTTTAAACCATGCAGTTTTTATGGTGGTACGTGTCTTCATAACTTGTGTGTGATGTTCTCGGTTTCTCGACAACAGCAACGTTTTATCACACTTGGCATTCAATTATGAAGTCCGTGACTCAGTAATTAGCAATGAATTGTTTAAGTTTTAATTGTCACTTACCATATGCAGCCACTGCAGTCTCCCACAAGATAATTTTTTCATGTCGTCCTAGTAGAAAGAGCGGTTATACAAAAAAATAAATGGAAAATTTCGCCACGTTTTAGCAAAAAGCTTATTTCCTTCGGAAGATGACACCGGTGGTCCATCTGGAATTTCGTATAGTAAATTAAGTGTGTAAACTGATTAGCTACACTTTTAAATACGCTGTCGGTCGGTTACACATTCTTGGTAGCTTAGTGGTTACATCGATACTGTGTCGTTGGACTAAGCATATCTACTTAATCCTGCTTTCTGTCTTCTAAAATTGCTATCTGACTCTAAATTATTTCGATAGAAGAAAGATTAAAAAGTAACATTTTAAAGTTTCTTCTCACACCATATCAGTTTATTTATAAAATAAATATTTTGCATTCTGATCGCAGTCTCGTCGCAGTTATTTCACTACATTTTTTCTTCGCATAGCAGTATTGTTTCACACGTTCAACACAAATTTATTAACTAAAGGCTTTGCAGCAGTAGGTATTTTTAGATCTCTGACCCTTCACAACTAGGCTGGCACGGACGACTGCCTCTCATAACTAGGGATGCCCCATCTTTTAATTTACATCGATCTTTTGGACCCCAATTAACTTAATAAATGTAGCCTTTTCAATCTCTTACATTCGGTTTGTCTTGCTGTTTCACTCACTCTTGTGGGTTTGATACTTGAATCGGCCGAGTGAGGGAAATAGCAGACAAACCTGAATGGCACTGTAACATCTCACGGATTGTAAGCGTGAATCGAATTTGCAAATCTGATCTTATTCAGATGAACGTGGAAATGAAATACTCTGATCTTATTTCCAAGAATAAATAAACATTTCTAATGCTCTAAATTACAGCCAAAGCTTATAACCTATTTTCGTATTAGGTTTATCCCTTAGCTTTGTCGACATAAATATTGTCTACGTTTAATGTATCATGAAATTCAAAGTGTATATCTATCTATGCACGGTTAGTACTTATGTGATTTCCCTGGCAACAGAAATCTAGGTGAGGATCGCGTGTCTGTCATTTATTAATTGATAATTAATCGAAATGAAAAACAGGGAGCGTACGGAAAAAGATCGATTCAAATCGGACATCCCTACTCATGACCTCACACAGTTGCGAAACGCTTTGTCCACGTCCTTCTAGCCATCCCTTCTTTGGAAAACCCAGTTATATCTAGACATAGATGGCAACAGCTTGTTTGACAAATATCTGTGGCCTCGGTATGGGATTATAAGGCTTTTATTGGTTTAGTTTAGAGTCTGCGTTTGGAAGGTACCGTTAGTGTACTTTTCCTGTCATGCTATAAGTAGGTACAATTATATATGGAGACAACTACATTTCCTATGAGCAAATTCTTTCTGCGTTTGTGGCATGAGCTAGCGTGTTTGCAATCGCACATGACGATATAATTAGTTACAAAATGTTGCATGAAAGTAGCTATTTCTATACTTTATTGTTTTGATAGGCTCTTCTTCTTCTTCTTCTTTTTTAATATGGCCCCATCGATCGATGTGATGATTTCGCCAATATAAAATCTTGTGTCAAAAATGTCAAAAGACCCCTCCCCCGCCTGTCGGGCTCTTAGCCAACGGATAATGATATCCCTCAGAATCTGCCAGAAAATCATTAACCGATGCCCAGGGTGCACCGGACCAAGCACTGCTCTTCCCCTCGGACGGATCCAAAAACGAACCGCAGCTGTTGACCACACGCGGAGGTAACCCGATTCGCACCCTTGATAGGTTAATTTTCTGAATCGTATAGGAATTAGCGGACTGATTAATGAAACTGACAGGTGTTTACGTGCTTAATAATGATGAATTTTGCTTTAGTTGCAAACAAACACCTGCTAGGTAATTTATTTTTCGTCGGTAAAAAGAAGTCTTACTTAATTATATTCTTGTTAAATAAGTCGGTGTTAACCTGGTAAGTTTATACTGAATTAGCCATTAAATTATTGTATTTTTTACGTGTACCACAAAAAGTTTCGCTCGAACGAAGATTATGTAGAAACTGGAGCTCGTCTACCACTTGTTCCTTAATGGATTCGTCTTGCTTTCTACAATTTTACTTCAAAAGCACTCGACTATTAAGTACGCGACCACCATGACCATTAGGTGCGCGTTTTTTTCTCTCCATTTATGCATGTTGACCTGACTGCCATCTATATGTTGTGTATAAAATTACGGTAGAGTCACATAAAAGTTGAGATCTGTGTTTACCTTGCGCCAACGCACGCCGCTGCTAACTCCCCATCCTCAGCAGTTTGCAATATTTTCATAAGATGGCGCTAGTAGTTTCATGTGCAATTGTGTCTGTTTATTTAGTTACCACTAGCTTTTGCCCACGGCTTCGTCTGCGTAGAATTATACACATTAACCTTCCTCTTGAATCACTCTATCTATTAAAAAAATCCACATCAAAATCCGTTGCGTAGTTTTAAAGATCTAAGCATACATAAGGACAGACGGCGGAAAGCGACTTTGATTTATACTATGTAGTGATGATGTAGTGATGATAATATGTTATCTTATGAAAATATGATTTTATAAAATCAGCCCTTTAGGTCTTGTTACCTCAGGCTCTGTCTACCCCGTAAGGGATAAAGACGTGATTTATGTATCTATGTAAAATGATACTAACTGACTAACTAATATGAAAATTTCTTATAATAAGTATCACATAAATACTTAACCAAATGTAACAATGGTCAACTTTATTATTTTTATTTATACTTATTTCTAGACACTTTTTTTCATAGGACGTGAACGGTAACAGTTGGTATCGAACGATCGTAAACAACAAAGTAGCGTAGCGTGGAGCTCCACAAACAGACCGATAACTCAGATAAGGACTTAACATTATTTAATATCCTTTACTTCCATCACACCTTATCAATAAACTCAGTCCAGCGTAGGTTTCACTCGAGGTAGACTTCTCTTTGTTCTTTTATTTACACTTTTTTTAAATTAAAAATCTACCCGCGTTTGAAATAGCTTCATTTGTGATCGCGCGTATCGTTTAGTCGTAAAACTCTAAGCGGGGAGCTGTGCAATTAAAGACAAATGCTGTTATGGCGTACCATGTGTAGTAAAATTGTTATAAGACCTCAAAGTACTGTGGGGAATGTGGTGAAAGGGGATCAAGTGTGCCACTGTCATGTCTTCCAATACTCAAAGTTCCGAAGAGCCCCGTCCGTCCAGCTCCAGGACGCCGGCGGAGCGCCGGCCCCTCATGATTACCCTCGGAATCCCGCGGACTTATGGCAGCATGTTCCCATACTACAAGTTCCTTAAGGATACTCTCAGCGAGTCTGTGTTTAGTGATCAGGTATTAGCTAAGTTGTCAATTAGTGTTATTGGTTCAAGCTTATTTGAGTAGGGGCTAGCGTCGCGTAAATAGGTAGAAAGGTTAACTGTTCTGGCGTGGCTTGTGTGTGCGTTATTAACATAGTTATGATTAGTTAAAAATAAACACTGTCACAAACAATACAGTAGGTATACTTCAGCCAAGATGTGGTTGCTACGCTTTTAACCGATTTCAAAACATCGAAGCAGACAATTTCGCATGTGTAAAATTTGTAGTGTCATTTTGCATTTCAGATCCGTATTTTGTATCTCTATAGATCGGCTGGTTGATTAATTTTTGTGGTGTACACAGACACCTAATTGTCTTTTATTTTAAATATCCCCAATTATTATTATTATACTATTTATTGGCTTATTCTTTGATATCGGCTGGAAAGATTTTCCCTGTTTGCCTTGATTATACTTCCAAGTATACGTGGGACTATTCATATTAAACCGGTGACATGTATATACGGATTCTTGGCTCTCAGTTGACTTGCACAATTGCGATCCACACTCCGTCTGAATAGTGAAGACAGGATAGACAGATGGACAGCGAACTGATTGATCGATCGTTGTAAAGTTCGCCTAAATTAATAGAAGTGTCTGTTTAGTTCAATTGCTTTGCCACTCGATTCTTAGTTCAACAATCAGTAGGTACAGTCAACAGCAAAAGAAAGTGATGAATTAGGGTCCCAAAAAATTATATAAACACTAGCTTTTGCCCGCGGCTTCGCACGCGTGAACCATGAGCATTTCAAAGAAGCAAGCAAGCAAGCGAACCTGCAAGCTTTCAAGCAAGCATGCAAGCATGTAAGTATGCAAGCAGGCATGCAAGCAGGCATGAAAGCAGGCAAGCAAGCAAGCAAGCGAACCTGCAAGCTTTCAAGCAAGCATGTAAGTATGCAAGCAGGCATGCAAGCAAGCACTCAGCGAGAATGCATGAAAGCATGCCATGCAGGCGTGCAAGCAAGCACGCAGCGAGTATGCAAGTAAGCATGCCAAGCAAGCGTGCAAGCAAGCGTGCAAGCAAGCATGCATGCAAGTAAGCGTGCAAGCAAGCTTGCATGCAAGTAAGCATGCAAGCAAGCAAGTTTCAAAGTGAACAATCAAACGCCGTAAATGAACATAATAATGTAAGTGATGACATTTATTTCGATCCTTGAAAACTAAGTGACATGCCATTCAAACAATTAAATTAATTGTTGAGTGTTTTAAACTAAAATGATTATCTATAAAATACGGGTTTATGGGACACTTCGGAGTACAAGTCAGATCAGAAACGACTATAACACCTCTCATGTCCGCCAAAGTTTGAAATAAGGTCTTTTTACTACTTGATTTTTGGTTGAATTTAAAATAAATCCTTTTTTTTACCGAGCTTTCATTCAGACGCTTCCGACAATTCGTAATCTTATTTTTCTTTTGTTATCTACTTGACACATTCATAATTATGACATCGTGTGTTATTATTTTATTTTGAAACATTGATTGGTCACTTCATGTCTGTCTCCATGTTGTTATTTATGATCACTTTCTTTTGACTAATTAAAACTTCATTTAAACTGACACTTTTGGTATGACTTGTTATATCTGGTACGTCATGCTAGAACATATTTTGAAACGTTGATTTTGATCACTTACTTTTGACGTTGACTGTACCTTAGTTAGAACTTTGCACTGCGTCTTTCTAGTAATAAATATATTTCCTTATTTATTTTTCATCGCGATGAAACGTGGGTATCTGGATCAAATTGGAAGCCAAAATTTGTTACAGCGGTTTCCGAGAGACGAAGCCAAAGACGAAAAAAAATACATATTCAGGTAGGTACAAGAAATGACCGTTTAATGCACATCTTTTTAGGATTATTTGTGTTTCTCTACTAATACGTTATTTAAAAGTATTCAGAAGACAGTACACGAGCACCTATAAACGCATAAAATGTGGAGTCCCACAAGGATCTATACTGGGGCCATTACTTTTTATCATTTATAGCGCCGATATAACCAAGGCTATCAAACATTGCAGTTATCACCTATATGCGGATGATGTCCAATTATATTTATCTTCCCATCCTCAAAGTTTTGATGATGTAGTGCGTAAGATGAATGAGGACCTTAGTAGTGTATCAGCATGGGCGAACCGAAACGGGCTCATCTTAAACCCTCATAAATCCAAGTTTATGATTCTCGGCTCAAAGCATCAGATCCGTAAGATTTCGAATATTAATCCAGTGGTTACTATTGATGGTCAAATTATTGAACGCGTAGACGAGGCCAGAAATTTAGGGATTGTATTTGACAGCGAACTGCGCTTTGAGAATCACATAATCGGTTTAGTAAAATCGTGCTTTTACCGTCTAAAAATTTTATATCAAATCCGTAACCTCCTTTGTGAACGAATGCGAATTACACTTTGTGAATCATTGGTCCTTTCTAGATTAAACTATGGAGATTTGGTATACGGGCCGAGGTTGCAGTCAAAGACTCGTCGTTTGGTTCAGCGTGTCCAGAATGCTTGCTGTCGTTTTTGCTTCGTTATTCCACCGAGAAGTCACATAACACCTTATCTTAACAGAGCTTCTATGTTGAACATGTCCTCGCGGAGGCATCTGCACCTAGCATGTCTTCTATTTGATGTATTTAATTTCAATAGGCCTAATTATCTTTTTACTAAGACAAATATTTCCACCTTTCATAGCAGATACGGGACCAGATCTACCCGACATTGTCTGTTGGAGTGTCATCCCCACAAAACTGTAGCATTTACCGGTAGTTTCCGTTACCTTGCGACCAGGTGCTGGAATAACATTCCCCCACCGATAAGACGCCTAACATCTAAGAGCTCTTTTAAAAAACACCTTAGATTAATACTTTTGCAGAAGCAAGATGGTTGCTCGGTACTCAACTTTGAGTGTAATTTTAAAGTGTAAATTAGGGAATGGGGTAGTTACATGCTTTTGTTTCGAACTCAAATAGTAGGGTTGTTGTGAGTTGTTGCTTTGAAGTGTCATGAACCACCGTACCTATACAATTTTGCACACACACACACACACACACACAGCTACAGTTTCATTACACTAAACTCTAATGATTTTTGCACTGTTTGCTTTATTTTGGAACTTATAATATTTGCAGATTAATTTAATTCGTTTTCGGTCCTTGGGTTGTGGCAGAATATCAGTGTTTTGCTCCCACGAGCAATGTTGACCACTGAGCCATAGCCCTTTTGCACTGCTGCAACGCACACAACAAAATACTTGTAAGTTAAGTCTAATGTGTAATTTCTTGTTTTTCTTTTTTTTATTGTTATTTTTATCTTGATTGTGTGTATTGCAGTATCAAATAAACGATTTATCTATCTATCTATCTATCTAAAATAGGTAATAAAAAGTTTAATGATCAATTCCTATTTTCATAATGACCTGAGCGTAGAACAGACCTTGATACTTTTAGCCACTGCGAGTAGGTACTTGTTTCTAACGGCAAATGTAAATTTCTTTATCATTTCCACAGTTTATAGTGCATGGTGTAACATTGGCACAAAATCGTAATTCTCGCGTTATCTAGCAAATCTTTTTGTTTATAGAACAACGGCATTATCCTAATATTAACCGAGAGAAGTTAATCTTTAATACACAGTACGCACCTAATATATAAGAGAGTAACTCAGGTAGCGAGCAATCATTAATTTGAAAGACCGTAGAACGATTAGTTAAATTTCGAATAGTATTCTTTTAGTCGAATCTGATGGTGAATTGTGGAGATGCTACGGGCTGCGTCGTTTATAAGGGCCTATGGCCAGGTATGCTGTGGAACTAGATTTATTTTTTAAAGTGTTTGTGTTATTTACTTTATACGAAGTTTACAAGATTAGGTGTACGTCTTGTGTATCAGGTAGGTTAGACACATTCTCTTTCGCCGGTGAGGCCGCGCGGCCCGGTGTGAGCTCGACTGGAAGGAATCCTGTAACCCCCGTTATTCTTTTTGCTCTCATTATGTTGCGGATCTTCACCTGAGCTTAGCCAAGGTTATTATGTAACCTTATTATTAGTGTTCGACAAGTTTCTGTTTTGGTTTTGGTCTAAAAATTATGTTTCGGCCAAAAAACGGCCGAAATTTTCGGCCGCGCCGAAACTTACGATATTGCACTTTCATGTAATATTTTCCCTTTTTCTTCTTCTTCTGGTGCCATTTTTTTCTTCTATTGAAAGTTTGCGATCATTACGCGGACTTGAACTTTCGACACAACAGCTCTGAACAAAGATTGGGAACTTTTATTGTATCTACCACTGTCGTAGATTTTTAAGTCAAGATGTTTTTCTTCCTGGGCTTCGTCTACCTTGGATTTTACCCTGCAAGATAAGTTGTAACAACTCTTACTGTGAGCCCCGCATGATGTGGCCCAATTATTCCAGCTTCCCATAATATACCCTACCTTTCCCGTTTTAGGGTAGTTTAATTTAGACCCACTATCACTATGATAATGTTAAAATAATTTAATGTCAGAAAATCGAAACGTAGAACTTTGTAATATTGGACCAGCGAGAAGTTTAACTAATCATTATATCTGGAAAAAACGGCTCACTGAAATGTTATTCAGCGTTTTAATCACATTTATAAAAGTTTCTGTTTCGGTTTCGGTTTCGGGAAAAAAAACATGTTTCGGTCGGACACTAGATACTACTTAGGTATTATTGAGTTAACAAACCACAAGTGTCAACGTTCTGGTATGTGTTGTAATTAAAATCTAAGGAAAATCCCGTATTCTCGATATGCGGTGTTTACATTATCAATGATCGATCTGGTTTTTTTGCGTACTTACGTACTCTTCCTTACAACTACAAAAATCCTTGAGTGAGTGGTAATTTTGTTCATGGCTAAGGATAAATGCGACACTTGTTCCTAAGTTGTTACGTTGGTCAAATACGTCATAAATACTAATGACTGAACGTGAGATACGGTTTTAAGAATGCGTTAGTTAGGCGGCGGGGAGCGGCGAGCCCGGCGCGGCTCGGGCGCCGGCCGCAGCACACAGTCCTCCCGGCCGCCGCGCGACATGTTGCCCCCCGAGCGCTCGGCGCATCGCACCGCCTCCGCGATCATCAAGCGACTCTCCTTACGCACTTACAGCACCTATTCCTTAGTACGTATGCTCTTGCATTCATTCATCGCAGCCGCCTACCGCGCGCCGCCCGCCCTGCACCACGCCGCGACGCAAATAGTGACCGCCCCCTCTCGCGTCACGCGTGCTCCTCGTAACGCGGCCCAGTCACCACTCTCACGCATTTGTCACAGGAGGCCGTGAACACTCGTCTTATTATGCTGGGCGAGACATCATGTCCCATCCGCCGCGCCTTCCGTTCTCCAAGACCGGTGATAACGAGTACGTCCACATACGAAGTCTCGTCGCGAACATACACAAACCGAAGAATGTGTCGAGACCGCCCGTGGGGCCGGTCATATCGGTCGAGACGGAATCGAAACTGGCCGTGGTCCGGCAGTCTCCGGTGTCGTCGGATTCTGATCGGAGCAGAGCTGGCTCGGAGAAGTCTGATGTTATTTCGGAAGAGGTGACGCCGACGCAGCGCGTAAAAAGCAACAGTATCGCTGCGTTGGGGGCGACGCTGGTTCCGCCGGAGCCAAAGCGACGTCGCGCGTCTTTCCTGCACCTGCACATCGGCGGGCACGGCGGGCACATCGAGCACGCCGGCCCGCTCTCGGCTGGCGCGCACCTCAGCGTGCCGCGCTTCACGGTCACAGCGCCGCCCGGCGAGCAGCGCCGCGTCAGCCACGGCTTCCCAGCATTCCACGGTTTCGCTCTTCGTCGACATTCTAACACGGTCTGCGTATGCTTGCAAGTGTGAATGCAGCAAAGACACCTAACTCGAGTGTTGTTTACCACATGCCAGTTTTAGGAAGCCACTGGTACCCGCACCCTAACCGAGTGCATGATTGTTTTGGTTGTTATAATATAAGTGTCTCTTAACATGATGCATGAAGTTATCCATACAGGTGTCAGATATTGTTATTATTCTTCAATCAAAAAACTTGAAAAAATAACAAAAGAAATGTGTTTCTTTTGCAAATTGAGGCAGAATACAGGCATGCATGCATAATGTAATGTCAATTGTCATATTTGTCATCCTCAGAAGTAACAAATGGGTAAATAATGTCGAGTGTGTAGGTATCTTAGAGTGGCATCAGGATTCCAGTAGGCTCGCTTAGATTTATCATATAGTAGAGTAGATGTTAATAATGGACCCAACTTGTTAATAAGAACGTTACAATACTTTAACGCAGTTACCCGAGTCACCATGTTTATAGTAATTTACGACACACGATCTTTCCGGTGTAGAGTAATACAAGATTTTATTTATAATCTTTAGTAGTAGTCTTACCGTATACCTACTCCATATTGTATTCGACTACCTTGTGATATCATTCTTTATCATTATATCTATAGTGTTTATGAGCAGGCATCTACTATTACTGTGCAATCGTCGGCTAGCTGCTGTGTGAACAGTCTGTGCATTTTTGATTCCAATTTAAATATAACAAAATAATGGTGCGCTGGTCATCACACCAAAGTGAGGTTGACTTTGTTCCGTGTGTTTTTGTTTAATAAATGTACATAACGTATGATTTTTGATTGGTTTCACTAACATGCTCACACTGCATTTGCGTTGTTTTCGTTTGTCTTTTGTGGTACTAACTAATAAATTAACGCACTTTCTTAAATTAGCGTTATTGTTGCAACTGTTGCACAATGTTTATTTCACTTGTTAAATTACCAATGTTTAATTATATTAATATATTTATTAGTACCTACTTGGTAGAAATCTTGTTTGAAATGTCAAATGCCAGTTCAAAAACAGTTTATACTGCGTTTAAAAAAATATCTGATAATAGTTAGTGATCATTTTTAAACTGATCCTACAGTTTTGTCCTATTCTTAATGCTTAAGCTTAAGTGGAAGGCTATTTCTTACTTCTATGGAAGGAACAGATAATTTTTCCATACAATTTTCAGTATTTTAGTAGCACTTACATTTACAGCCGCCAACGTTCTAAAGTGCTCCGTAAGGCTGGCTTCCATTTGTTAAGAAAACACGAGCTACTTGATCCGTTTTTGACGTAGTTTTATATTTCGTTTAACACTAATTTGTTTTTTTTTATAATATTAATGGCGACCTGTACCCTACTTCGCCAACACGACAATTATCGGTGACAAGTGACAATTCTCTTTACATTACAAACTCGACGAGAATTTACGCCGGTTGGCTACGTATTGAATACGCATTGCATTTCGTTTGTCAATGGTCACCGACTATTGTCGAGTTGGCGAAATAGGGGCCTGATATCATTCTTCCCATGGGAATCTTTTTTTTTGTTAGTATTACTGGCCAGTTCGTTCAAAAATGCTAACAGTTTCTTTTATTCTACAGAGCCTCCACCGCAGCGAGTCGATGTTGTCTGTGGCGTGCTTTAAGACGCTCTCACAGCTGGCAAACAGTGAAAACCCTAGTGAGCTTCAGCAGTACATCGCCTCGAACTCCAACATCAACCTCGACGATAAAGATGAGGTAAAGATTATATTAGTTCTGATAAAGTAGGTATAGCAAAATAGAAAGTGAGGAGAGACTCGCACTTGGCGAAAATGATGAAGCGACGATCTGGTGGACGTTGCGGGAGAATATATGGTATACTAGCAGTTGCCCGCAACTTCGTCTGCGTAGAATTCGTTTATCGCTATCCCGCGGGAATCACGCAATTTTCCGGGATAAAAAGTAGCCTATGTGTTATTCCAGACTATAATCTATCTATGTTCCAAATTTCATCCAGATCGGCCCAGTACTTTTTGAGCCTATTCATTACAAACATACAAAAATAGGTACAAATCTTTCCTCTTTATAATATTAGTATAGATGTAAAGTCTGAAAAAAAAGTTTATGTAATCTTTGCGGAAATAAATAATGAAACATTTTGCTTACAAATTGCTTTTCATACGCGATACAAAAGGACGTAGGTACTTAGCTGCCGTATTTTTCTTTTAAAAACACGCTTTTTTTATAAATAAGTACCGGCTTAGCGATGTTTGTGGCAATGATTTTAACTTCTGTAGACTACAGATCCCTTATTTATGCGTGCCGGTTTTTATAACGTGACAAAGCATTTCCATACGCCAAACCACGATTTGCACTCGTGTCACCTTTTAGGTGTTTTATTTAGCAAGGACGGCGTCCGGGATCTCAAGCTTCGCCGTCAGATTCTCTAACCACTAGACTAGATTGTCCAGTCAATTATTTTTTACAGCAATACCCGAATATATTTGGGGTGCTTCGCGTCGTTTTCTCAGCTGTTGTTACGATAACTAAACTAGGTCAGTGCTGGACATTTGTCAAATTTGGACGGTTTCCACAATTCTGGCATCCAGACAGACTGTATTATTTCACTACGAGATTTACGATTACGAGTGAGTTGATAAATATAGAGTTGTCCTCGAACTCGGTAATAGTTCAAGTACTGGGAAATTTAAATATTCTAAAGACATAATAATGTAAAAATCCATTACGACCCATAACCTGCAAGTTAAGCCGCGTAAATCTGTTATTTGGCCCGCGTTAAATTCAATATGTGTATCCATTTTGCAATATTCAATTTATTAAGTTCATTACATACAACCCTATTGTTAATACATTTTATTACTATCCCTGTTTTACATAATACATACTTAGTTCGTACATTAACGGCTTCTGTAATAAAAACATAAAAATGACATAAGCTACAAGGTTTACCTCTAAATATGTATAATTTTCCAGCGGAAAACTATATTACGATTAGTTATGAGAAATTTCATACCACATTATAGTAATATAGTGAACAGAACTTTTTGCATTAATAAAATCTTTTTTAACACAATTTACATTGCTGCATATTTGCAATAACATTATTCATTTCGCTTTCCAATATTTCCAAATAAACACAAAAATTAAACCATGGCTGCATTAATAACAACGCAGAATGGCGATTGACAAACGACTAGCAAATGTACTGTAACATTCTAATATTTATTTTGCGATATTCACTTTTTTTTTCTTTATAGAATGGCACTACAGCGCTCATGTGCGCGTCGGAGCACGGACGCACGGCTGCGGTGCGTCTGTTGCTCGCGAGCGGCGCGGACGCGTGCGCGGCCGACAACGACGGATGGACGCCGCTCGCGTTCGCCGCGCGCGGCGGCCACGTACCGGTAGTCCGCGAGCTGTTGGACGCAGGCGCTCGCGTAGACGCCAGGGACTGCGTAAGTTAATGTAGAACTAGTACACGTTCTATTTAGGACCCGTTTCGCAAAATCCTTTGAATTGTCATACGAAATGACAGCGCAACCTTTAATGGCTCCTAAATTAAAGAATATGACTGTATTAGGAATAATAAATTGACGAAGTACGTTGTAACGTGAACAAAAGCGAAACTATCCCTGTAACTGTTACAGTGTAACGGATCTGTTAAGGCACGCATCACGGGTTGATCGCATCTTCAGATTTTTTATGTGTTAATGTTTTCAGTACCCCCTAGTAGAAGTACCTAGAGGTGGTGGTGCGCCACAAAGTCGATTTTTTTTTTATTTTCTGACAATTTCCAGGGTAAATTTGGTCATTTCATTCTGTACGGCATCAGTTTCATACTGTTTCAATACAGCTTCTAATCCATTATTTCGCAACGCCGTACAAAAATCATGCGACAAGGGGAAAAAATCGAGGGTTGCACTTTTGAATTCTCACCAGCACTCAGTTGGACAGCTTACAAGTGACGGCATAGTGCTGAATCTTATTATTTTATGCTCTTATATCGTCCTATATACGTCACCTCGTGGTTCATATGACCCACATTTTTTGGACATGGGCCTGTAGTCTATTAGGTAGGTAATTATATTTAGATTTCAAACTTCTTTATTTTTGAAATCAGTTTTAATGCATACATATTTTCTGATGGCTCGATTATAAATCTAAAAATGTCTCTTTTTAAAACTTGTTTTTTCTTCCCGGCGTGTGATCTCTGTGACTTTTATTTGGAGTCTTTTTATTTTTTATACGTGACGCATGTTTCTATAATGTGTTATTGTTGAATTCTGACATACGCGTCTGCACGACAGACGTTTCTACAAAATAAAATAACAGCCGCCGTACCAGAAATAACACATGCTGTGTACATTATGCGAAATATTTCTCAGTTGACAACAAATTAGTTGTTGCGGCCAGATTATTATAGCTCTGGGTAAAACTAGATGTTGAATTCTCGGAATTGCAAAATTGTGTATTATTAAAATAATGAATCATATTTGTCGCACAGTAGAAAGTGCTTTGTGATGATACCTAATTATTTCTTTGCGGCAATTATGTGTTATGAATGATCAAACACATGCAACAATGCACATGCATATGCGTCCTCAATTATTGAAATAGAGCGCTAAAATGTATTCTGGACCATGCATTTAAAATTAGTATATTTATACTTCAGATGGAGCCCTGCCAAGATGTCACTGACATTCACTATACATTCTTAAATCTGGTTAAAGACGGTCAACCGTGGCTATTATCAACTTGTTCCGTAGTATTTTTTTGTTTCATTGGTCATTAAGGCTTTTAATTTATTTTACAGACATTTTTATTACTCTAGTAGCGTTTAGATTACGATTACATTTGAAGACTGCTTGTAACCATATACTCCCACATAAAAAAGTAATAATCTATGAGAGCGCCACTTTCTATATGTATAATGCGTAATTTTGATGTATGTTATACTTGAAAAGACAACATATATCCAAATATTTAATTCCTCTTTGACACCCTTTTCTACTTTTTGTGTGGGAATATACCTATGTTAATATTGTATACTACTTCAAGTCGAAGCGTTACGACTGAGTATTATAAAGTCCTTCACTGTCTGGGTGAACAAACAAACGCTTAAAATTTCTGATTCATTAAATCTTAGTTTAACAAAAATGTTTCGGAGGACAAACAGAGCAATACTTTTTTCGGATTAAATTTTCCGCCATTTCTTTATTTTCGGTTTCGCGAACATCACAGAATGTCGCACAAACAACGATACCCCAAGGCATACACGAATGTTTGTATTATTAATATTTGGGTTTGTGGTAGCAAACCCCTCGAGCATTGGCTTTATAATAAAACTGTGTAACATACATTCCATGAAAAATGAGTACCTAGTGAACTTTGCGTGGGAACGGTTCACTACGAAAATTGTTAATAAAGTTATTCTACTTGTATTCCAAGATGTTTTTTTGAGTCTTGCCTGATTTGCGATCGTATTTTAATGTTTAGATTTTGACGACGGTTGTACGTGATTTAACTTTTTGAAACATCCTCGGGGAGATACTTTGTTTTTTATAGGTACCTACTTTACAAAGTCAGTCTCTGTAGTTGCCAACTTACTGTTATGGCATCCAAATGCGTGACCTAGATGCTATTAGGCCAAGCGGTCAGACATTTCGGCGGCTTTTGGCTAGGACTATGACTTGCAACTCGCATTCTTCCCTTGATTTATTGTATGAGGCGGTACTTTGTGGAAGCTCTCTTACAAATTAATCATCTTATCTTTGCAGGGTGGTTGGTCTTCTCTGATGTGGGCTTCCTACAAGGGACACGAGGAAATAGTGGCAATACTACTGGAGAATGGAGCTGACGTGCATGCTCATGGAAATTATAACATCAAGTACGTGTCGAAGCTGATCTATTTAGTTTTGTGTGGAAAAGTTGGAAATTAAAGAATCTTCATAATCAAAATGTTACTCCAACCTAAGTCAGTGAGCTCTTAAATTATCATTCGGTTTGTCTTGCTGTCTCACTCACTCTTATTGAATTTGATATAGACCGACCGCTTAAATGCATCCTCGGCCGCGCAGTGCAGGGGCGCGGGGTGGGAAGACCGCGGGGGCCGAGAGAGGTGCGGGCGGCAGGCGCACTACCCGCCCGCACCTCTCTCGGTCCCCTTTGTCGTCCCGCCCCGCGCCCCTGTGCCGCGCGGGGGAGGACTCATTTAAGCAGTCGGTCTATACTTCTATTCTAAAATCTCACGGACTGTACAATAGCTGTTTAAAAATCGGAACTAAAAGAGCAAGCGAAGAAAAACCGAGTGCTCTTACGATAATATCACTAATATCCATAAAAGGTGATGCAGTTTAGTCGACTGGGGCAAATAGATCAAGTCCTAACTAAAGTAGGTACAAAAAAATCACATTTGGCTGTACATTGCAAAATAGCAAATTAAGATCGTTATTATCTTATTTTATTTGTCTTTGAATTGAACGTTGGTTCCTTTTCGTAGTAAAAAATTCCTAGATCCTTACGGATGGAGTAGTAGTTAAAAACCTGTTTGGTATCACCAATAGGTACATTAGCAAAAATAACCAAAGCTAAGAATGACACCAATAGGTAACAATGTTTACAATAAAATTAAACAGCTCTATTAGTGACGAGCGAGCGGTTGTATTATATCGATATTGGTCGCCTTATGAGCACAATGAGACAGTAACTCATTTTTACCATAAGTGGTTCTGAAATTCAAGGTCACTTGAACAGTATGGTTTTACGAGCTATGTTTAAACGTGACAAAACAGTGCCTATTATTTCATATTATAAAATAGTAAAAGTAGTTTCTTGAACAGTTTCTGAATGAATGAGAATGTTAACTAGATGATCTGGCTGTGTGTCATCTCGGAGAAAACGAGTTTAGAGTCTTACTCTGTCACCCTGGTACTTCATATTATCTACACTGCGATAGTATTTAAAAAACCTTCGGCTGTCATGTTGTCTCATTCACTCTTATGGGTTTCATAAGAAGTTCACAGAGTATAGACCGACCGCTTAAATGAGACCTCGCCCGCGCGGCACAGAGGCGCGGGGTAAGATGACAAAGGGGACCTCTCTCAGTGCGGCTGGCTAGTGCTTCTGCCGCCCGCACTTCTCTCGGCCCCCTTTGTCGTCCCACCCCGCGCCCCTGTGCCGCGCAGGCGAGGATTCATTTAAGAGGTCGGTCTATAAACATGATTATAACACGACTAGAACATTCTTTCCGATCTCTGGTGCTGAATCTCAGAACATTTCACGCGGTCTTCTAAGATGAGAATTTGTTTACTACAATCCTACATCATTGTTTTAGTTCGCTAGTATGGGCAGCGGGCCGCCGGCACAGCGGCGTCGTGGTCCGCTTGCTCGCGGCCGGCGCGCGCGCCAACTCCGGGGACAAGTACGCCACGTCCGCTCTGACGTGGGCTGCGCGGGCCGGTGATGTCGTCTCCTGCACCGCGTTGCTCCGCGCCGGCGCAGACCCCAACACCGCCGGCATGTACTGCTGGACGCCGCTCTTACAGGCCACTCATGGTAACACTGCTAATTGTCTTTTAGGAACCCTTTTTTTAGAAACGCATAGAGGTATATAGCTAAAATTAATATCATGGAAGTTTCAAAAGAAGAAGAATTACAAATTTCTTGCTATGTTGAGATTAAGGCGTCGTGACATCAATCTCTGAAAAGTTCTTGACAACGTAACTGACGGATATTTAGGTCTGTTTAGTCTAAGAATAAATAAAAGATTTTTATAAGGAGATATCGAGATTGGCTAAATAGGGCCTAAAAATCTGATAAGAAGTGTGCGTGAATCCTCTTTCATGGAATTGCATTCAAGGATTAAAAAATACCAAACCGAATAGGTCTTAGATTATGACACGAAATGAATACTTTGGCTCTAGTTCGTCCATCAGGTGTTAAAATGTCATACGCTCCATTAACGTTACGATGTGTGATCTGTCGCAGGGAATCATTTGGAGATCGTCCAGATGATATTAGAGCACAAGCCGAACGTGAATGCGTTAGACAAGGACGGCTATACGGCGCTCGCTATCGCCTGCAAAGAGGGCTACTACGATATCGCCGTAGCGCTCATTAACTCTGGTGCTTATATCAATGTGCAAGTGAGTAGACAATAGCTATAAGAAATTATATACTGTTTTTAATACGATGAATGGCTAAAGAATGAACGTGTAACGGCAATGATAAAAACCACAAGGTAAATCTTGCTAATGTTAGAAATGCGAAAGTTTGTCGAGATGGTTGTATGGATGTGTGACGCGAAAACTACTGGATGATATTTTTATGCCGACTATAGTTCCGTAGGTCATTACGAAACAATTAGCCTTCTACTCATTGAAGTTCTGGTAGTGATTTGAGGAAGCCTTCATTGATTAAAAATTATTGACACAAGCTTCTATGTTTCCAAACATTACTGAATCGATATGTAACATTCCTGGAAAATGTCCGAGTATATTTTTTATGTATTAGCTTCTTATAGCGTCACATTGGGCAAAAGCCTCTCCTCTCGCCCTTTAAATTATTATTTATCTACCGATAATCATTATATATTCACAAAATTTCTCCAAAATTTTCCAGGATCATTCCAAAGACACGCCTTTAATTCACGCAGTGAAAGGCGGCCACAAGAGTATCGTCGAAGCTTTACTAAAGAAACACGTGGACGTGGATTTGGCGGGCAAAGAGAAGAAATCCCCCGTCTACAACGCCGTAGAAAAGGGACACGTCGCTATTGTGAAGCTGCTGTTGGCTTCCAACCCTGACCTAGAACATTGTACCAGTGTAAGTTGAAGTTATTTTAATTAACAACCAGTAAAATGAGCTGGTAACGCATCTGCAATCTTTTGGTGTAGCCCTGTAGGCGATGCTGACTTACCATCAAGTGACCGACTAGATGGTTTCCCATCATATTTAATAGTTTAAAAAAAGCAATATTTAATAGTAGGTACGTCATCTAACATTCAGTCGGCCACCGCGTGGTAACATGCGAGACTGGCTGGTTTAGGCAAACTGAACTTGGTCAAAGAATAAAGTTTAAACCTCTATTACATATACAAGATATTTAGGTCGACTTGTATCATCCGTTTGGATACAATTATCTTGCTTCCAAGGGCCTTCCAGGCCTAGACGATATTATTAATTACTATAACGAGCCTGCGGTGACACTGCTGAGCAAAGGCCTCCCCCAACGCTTACACAGCCCTAGGTCTGCTGCGGTGAGTGGTCAAGCAATAATGTACTATTATTTCTTTTAGAGTGGGGACACTCCGCTATTGCGAGCAGTGCGGTCACGAAACGCTGAAATGGTGCAAATGCTTTTGGAGAGGAAAGTTCGCGTTAACGTCGCCGACAACCGCGGCGACACCGCGCTACACATCGCGATGAGAGCGCGCTCCAAGGTAAACTTGAGCCCCCGACAACTTTACTGTTGTAAATACGACAGTTTGAATGGATCGATATTTTGTTTCTCAATTATGCAACGATCATGCAGTTTGGCGTAGAGATAGATTATAGTCTGGTTTAGCACACAGGTTACATTTTATCCCGGGAAATTACATTGCTCACGCGTAATGGCGGATTCTTTGCAGACGAAGTTGCGGGCAGCAGCTGGTCTTATAAGTGAACAAATCTTTTTTAGCTTAAATGCGTCTAAAATGTTTTATAAATTTGCGAAGATAAACGTCGCGATTCAATTGGCATGGCTGTAAAATTATTTCATAATCATGCTAAACGTGGTCTTGTTACCTTAAGCTTTGTCTACCCCGTAAGGGATTAAAATGAGATTTATGTGTGTGTGTAAAATTATTTGGTTGTTTAAATTTTTCATCACGTTCCATTGCAATCCCCAAAAACTGACAATTATCATTTCGATACGCATTTAAGCGAACAGCTAATAATATTCCAAGCAACGTAGTTTGGTTACGCGCTTTCAACCCAATATCTAAATCAAAACAATAGGTATTAAGCTGCGATTAGACTAAGTCGTTCGGCGCATACTGAATGTGGCGAACGCAAAAGTGTAAAGAACACGGTAGTCGGCCGCAATCGACGAGCGACAGCTGCCACCGCCTAATTAGGTGACCGAAGTATGCGGTCAGACTAATGTGAGTGCGACGTTCGTTGACCTAAGTAGTTTGAAACAAGTTCGGCGACCGCATTAGATGAACGACTCAGTGTAATCGCCGCCTTAAACAACCTTATACAATTATTTTTTTTCAGCAAATAGTGGAAATCCTCCTCCGCAACCCAAAGAACAGCCAGCTCCTCTACAAGCCGAATAAGCTGAACGAAACGCCGTACAACATCGACATGTCATACAACAAGACTATCCTGGGCCAGATATTCGGCGCCCGCAAACTGAACACCAACGAAGACAATGAAAACATGTTGGGCTACGAGCTGTATAGCGCGGCCTTAGCGGACATGTTGTCTGAACCGAGCCTGTCTGTGCCCATCACTGTGGGGTTGTACGCTCGATGGGGCTCGGGGAAGTCGTTCCTGCTTGGTAAACTAAAAGGTAATTCGATTTTGGAAACAGAAACTTACTCGTATGCGGAAAGTGAAAAAAAGGGCTGCAACAAAACTAGATCGTTTGTTTCAAATAATGTCAATTCTCGTAATTTTTCCAGGTAAATTACTCTAGTATACTCTGTCTGAGGGTTGATAAAGAAAGCAATTATTAAATTAAACGCATTTGTTAGTAACATTATCAACTTCTTTGCAGCTTTGTTCAATCTTTTTAGAATACGCAACCTTTTACGAATTAAAAAAAAATCTAGTGACCCCTTAGCTAAGTTTGACTAAAGTCAATTGACAAGCAAAATATTTAAACCTAAATACTAACATTCCTTTAACCCGTGACCCAATGAATGAGGCTTCTTTGTCAACCTAGGGGTCGTACTCAAAGTTCAAAAACACTGTTACTGGGAATCGATAAGCGGTCGAACCGCACTCGTTCCCTAGCAAACTGACTTATGGCACCGCAGGCAGTGAGTATTTGTCAGTTAGTAAGTGTATACATACGGTAGTTTAATCGAAACTATTGTTTGTATTCCCCAGAGGAGATGAAGAACTTCGCCCGTCAGTGGAGCGAGTCCGGGTGGGCGTGGTCGTGGGCGGTGTCTTGGGGGGCGTGGCACGTGGCGCTGTCCGTCGGCGCGTGCGCAGCGTTCGCCGGCGCGCCCGCCTACGTCGCGGTGGCGCTCTGCTTCGCTCTGTTCGCCGCTATATACCTGGCGCTCTACATGATGTGGAATCTGGGGAACAAGTTAGTGCTGCCCATGGTTACTTCTACATAAAACTACGTCATCATCATTGCATCTTGTGTTGCTTGATGAGGAACATCTCAGCATATTTTTCCACTCGGGACGATCCTACGCCGCGACCTAGGTCTTCCGTGTCCTGTCTAAATCTTAGTGCTTTTATTTTTTTAAATAGCTATTACTAGATTGTTTAAACCGCAGTTAAATTAGTCGGGCCATCAAAAAAAATACATGCATCAGAGCACATTCTATTGAATGTCGTCTATTTTCATTTTTTCACATCGATTGTATAGATGATCAGTAGGTATTAAGTTTCAAATTAATCTTATTTATCCATCTTGCACTTATTTCACGGTCTCGCTATATTTTTCTTAAGCCAAATACTAAAGGAAATACTCATTCGATGCATACATCGAATTCCATAGAAATAAGTATGAGTAAGTAGCCTATTTGTCAAAACCTGCAAAGAATAAGTTGAGCTACGACCTTTGACAGTTAATCGCTATCCCGCGGGAACTATACAATTTTCCGGGATAAAAAGTAGCCTATGTTTTAATCTAGGGCAATGTTTTTCAAACTTTTTCACAATACGACCCCCTAGTATGAAAAAAATATCTCGCGACCCCCTCCCCTTCTTTTTTTCATGTAGGTATTTTATTTATGTTACAAATATTCAATTAATACGACACATTTATGCATTTGCATAGTAAGCAACTTTTTTGAATTGAATGAGGTAGTTTCCGCGACCTCTCGCGACCCCCTTGTCGAGGCTTTGTGACCCCCTAGGGGGTCGCGACCCACAGTTTGAAAAACACTGATCTAGGGTACCAGCTATCTCCGTTTCAAATTTAATCCAAATCCTTCCAGTCGTTTCAGCGTGAAGAAGGAACAAACACTCACTCACTCACATCGTGACAAACTTTCGCATTTATTACTAGAATCATTTGAAATGATAGATGAAAATGCGAACGTCATAAGCTCAGAGAAGTATATCTGAGAGTCACAGGCAATGTATTGTATCACACAGGTACGAATGGTGGTGGGCGGGCGGCGTGTTGTCAGCGCTGGGTCGCCGGTTCAGTTCCCTGCTGCTCGTGCTGCAAGTCGTGTTCTGCCACCCGCCAGGACCCAACGACCCGAGGGCTCTACCCGCTACGCCTATAAGGTATGTTGATTAAGGAAAATCCCGCACTAATTCAAATGATAACGTGGTTCTGTATAGTTCACATTTTCAAGGGTAACTTTTTGATTTAGGTAGCGAATGTATCGTATAAGTTCCCTTGAAATTAGTTCACCACTACCGTCACTGTACCTTCACGTAACACGAGATGAAGGAACCGAACTAGCGTTAAATGCATGTTATTTGCTTGTAAACGCCCGTCATAGGAGCGTCGTCATTCCGACTGCTGAAATATCGAGTAGTTGGTGCGGCCGCTAGAACTCTGCAAGGTCTTGTTGAACTGGATCACGGAGATCTGCCGCGATGGACACACTATCGCCGATACGTCATTTTTCAGAAATTTGACAACTCCTTTCAAAATCCCCATAAATTCATTGAACTACCAATTCAGTACCAATTGTTTATGTATGACTAGCTGTTGCCCGCAACCTCGTCTGCATAGAATTCGTTTATCGCTATCCCGCAGGAATCACGCAATTTTCAACGGCTATGTGTTATTCCAGACTATAATCTATCTATGTTCCAAATTTCATCCAGATCTGTCCAGCCGTTCCGGCGTGAAAGAGTAACAAACATCCATACTCACAAACTTTCACATTTATAATATTAGTAGGATAAATCCTCCTCACATGGTCGTTTTTGGCCGAATAATGCAAATACGCGAACAAGCAATGCCAAGTGAAGTGCCACTATTAAGGCGACATGTTTGTGTTAACAGATTCCACTTCACGGAAGGCATGAAGAGCGGCAGCCAGGAAGGCGAAGCGATGGTGGTACAGATGATTGCGAGCTTAGCGGAAGCGCTGGAGTGCCAGTACGGACGAGTGTGCACGCGGCTCGCGAGAGCATTCCGGCCCAAGCCCGTGTCGTCCACATCGGGGTGGAGGTGAGGACTTAGGGCCGTTAAATCGTTCAGGGATGACAGTTCCATACTGTTAACCATGGATTTAAGGTTATTCTAGAGGTAAATAGTTAACCAAGGTCCCGGCGGACTTGCGGATATTGATTTTCATTTTCCACGTCAGCACACAATAACTGGTAGTACCTACTATACAGAAGATTGCTCTCACAACAAAGTCTAATTTAGATGTAACGTAGCCGATTGCCGAACAAGTATGCGTTAGAAGTCCGAGCGCCAGCGAGGCCGGTTTTTATACGAAGCAGGCAATCGCCATATTAGACGAAGTTTATATATGAGACAATAAATTTAAATAAAATTTGTGTAAGAAAAATTAACGATTTCATGTATTTTTCCCATGACTTGGATGGAAGAAAGTTGTTCATGGCTGGTTATAGTTCTTGTTTTTGTTTAGACGGTGTACATTCTATTATAGCATTTGTCGTTTCATTTTCGCTCCTGAGTTGAATCCATTTGATTAAAGAACTGGCTGCCTTATAACGTTATCACTACATAGTATAAAACAAAGTCTCTTTCCTCTATCTGTCTGGTCCTATGTGTGCGTGGTGTGTTCATATGTATGTATTAATAGATAGAGTGATTCAAGAGGAAGGTTTATTTGTATAAGACTTGCATAATACTGATAAACACTGATTGCACCCTTGCGAAGCCTGGGTGGGTCGCTAGTTAAAAATATAAAATACAAAAAACGCAAAAAAAACTAGTGCACTTAATTTTGCTGCCTTTTCAATTTGACCTACTTAAACTGGAATGAGACCCAAAGTAGCCAGTGATTTCTGCGTCAGTTCTTCAGGGCTATATTGACGTTTACAGATGGCGACGCATGTGCTGCGTGCCTTATATAATTACGTTCGAGGTCTGCTTCACGTGCATGCTGGTGGGACTGTGCATACTCGCCATGTACCTGACAGACTCCGGCGCCGATCAGCAGTAAGTTAGAGGTTTACATGTTTATAGCGTGATGTATGGAAGAAATGAAGGATAGTGCGTCTATGGTGACTATATAAGTATGTCTTCTATACATAAAATGTAAATGATGCAGCATAAAACAGTCTTGTTATTTACACCATTTATAGATCAAGAACGGCTAAACCGATTTTTATATTCTTTGATAGGTAGGAGTTAGGCGGCCTCGAGCAGCAAAAGAACCATTCAAACATATGAAAAATTCTTGAGAAAATTCAGTTTTCCAAGTTTTTTTCATATACATATTTTTCGTACCTATGTCGCGCCATCTCTGGTGACATGACAGAAAATGATTGTAAGGCGGGATAAAGTTTGCAAGGCCTAGTAGCGAATATAAGGGAAGTTCATTAATTACGTGAGACGAAGAGCAAAGGTGGAGCAAATCCTCACTCCATAATACGTGAAAAGAGGCGTGATCTCGACAAATATTACGTTTTGTTTTCTTCGATTTTTTTGTACATTTTGTTCTTAGTTTTTAGGAGTTTTTGAATTCTAGCCTTTAATTAAATCGTCGCCTCGCATAAATAATGAACGTCCTTCATTAATTGGTTTATACAGGGTGTCATAAAACCCTTTAACGATAATTCACCAACTTGTTCGGTATATTGATTTGAACACCCCTGCAAAGTATGAGACCCTAATTACAACTAAAAAAAAAAAATTATAAAAAATAATTTAATAGCTTTGCTCAGTGTGCCACAGGCTTAAGCTACTCACATGCCTACTCATAGTTCTACCCGTCAAACTATTGTTGGTGACTACTTCGGCATACGGAAGTTTCGCAAATCAGCCAATCAGCCTAAATGAATTAGTTCAAAATCAACCAATCAGCTATGTATCAAGCTTTCGCAACATAAGCGACACACAATGTCCGGTAGCGTAACTAGTTTTATACCGGGAAAATTAAACTTTTGCTGTGAATATTTAGAAGTACAAGCCAAAAACCTAAAGTTGTGAGCATTCGCATATTTTGTATTTCATGCTAATCTTATTGATTACAGACCTTCAGTAATTGTGTCCGTTTTAGTCGCTCATGTCAAATCACACCACCACTCAACGTGAAGTAAACTCCGTAATCACACACACAGTATACACTCAAACATCATTTCGCTTTACTATTTTAATATAAATATTTAAAATAGTTACAAAAAATAATAAACATTGCCACTCAATATCAACTGACGGCCGTCAGTTTTATTTTGTTTTATTATCTTTTCCACTAAGGAAAGGCAAAGGGTTCAATGCCCATACAGCCATGTCTGATGTAATAATGTTTTTGTCAAGTCCCATCGCAGTCAAAGTCGTCTCAGTCCATCCTAGTCATGTCCTGTCAGCTCTTCATGCCTTCTCTAATTGCCAAACTCAACATTTTTCAAGGTATTTCAAACTATTTTAACCCCCGACGCAAAAAGAGGGGAGTTATAAAAGTTTAAAGTCGTTATCTCTCTCTCTCTTCTCTCTTTGAGTGTATGTGTGTGTATCTGTTTATGGTATAGTAATAGTAGCTTTCAAGCGGGTGGACCGAAATCCAGTTTCCTTGCGATGGTTTATAGCTATGTTTGGTAAAATTCGGTCCAGCAGTTTGATGAGTACCAGCTCTTTTCTAAAATTACCTATGTAAAGCATTTTTGGCAAAAAAAGATTTTTTTTTTATTTACGGTACCTATGCGGTATGATAACTTGAAACACTGCGATTGACTTTGTGAGGCGCCATAGCACTTGGTAGGACCGTCCTGTATGGAAGTGGACTCAAACTACTTTGAGTTAAAAAAACGTTATCAGTATGTACATTATTTATAATCCATTTTGTGTCCATGTATTACCATATAAATTTACCACTATTAACAAAATATTTGACTACGTGTCGACAGCGACTAGGAAAAAATACATGCTTAGTAGGTAAACAAATTGGTGATTTCCCTAAATTAAACAAAATATCAAAATAGACTTCTGTGAACAACAAAGTGAGACCGGCAAACTTGCGCCAGACGTACCTACTGATACAATCATAGGTAATATTCATTTACAAAAGCGTATTTTTTTAATGTTTATTAAACAAATTTATTTTATACTTTTAGTATTCATCAGACCGTGAAACATTGTTATGTTCAAAGTCCTTTACAAGACCTTTATAACAAATTTAATGCTTATCGCTATCCCGCGGAAACTATTCGATTTTCCAGGATTACTATCCTATGTCCTTTCCCGGGGCTGAAACTATCTCTGTACCAAATTTTAGGCGTGAAAGCGTAACAGACAGATAGACAGAGTTACTTTCGCATTTATAAATTAGTTAAATTAAATTGATTTTTAAAGCGATTGCCAGTTGACCTTGTTCACTTTATAAGATAAGATAACGTTTAATGCCATTAAAAATAAGAAAGAAAAGAAATACAGACTTAACTTAAGAATTAACATTACATTGTTTTGTTAACAAATAAAGTTTAGTATACAATGGCATAAGGAGCAGGCTCAGCTTATGCTGAATGCTTTAGAATGCTTGCTAATAAGACCATCCGTGCTTTAGACCACTTTGTACCAGCTGCTTTATAGACCACTTGCTACTTAGACAGCTTGCTAATTAGACTAGCTGCTTTTTTAGACCAAATGATACTAAGCCCCTAAAACCAGCTTAAATAATAGCCGGGCTAGCACTTGCAGAACTATTTACTAACGTACAATTTTGAACGGAACCCTCGGCGCGCGAGTTCCAATTATACTTGACCGGTTTTGATAAAATTTACATGGGACCCCCTGGGAAGCCTTGTAGCCTTTGAAATAATTCCAAATCGGTTCAGGCGTCTTCAAATGATCGGTGAATAAAAAAACTTGATGACTTCATGGGTCAGTTTCGTTTAGAGAATATCAAAATGCACAGCACAAGCGTTCACGCGTGAAGACACTCAAAAGCCATCCCACACTCACATTCATGCTTAGGTGTTGACGTTTCTCAGGTACCACAATGATGTTTTTTTTTATGTTAGAGAGGCCAGACAGACGAACGATGAATTATGTACCGCAATGGAGCTACCACAAACAAGCACGTTAACCTCTTTTCTAGAAGTCGCGGGCGATCACGTGGTGATCACTCAAATATGAACAGTCAAAAAACATTTGTCAAAACATCGTGTTTGTAATTTTCGATGTAGAATCCAATTTTAGTTTCTTTTATGTAAAAAAGAGAAATAATCTAAATAAAACTGTGATTCTTTGCGGATATCCGCTCAACAATTAATGTGTGTGTGTAAGAGAGTGTTTAATAATTGTGGCTTTAAGTGTATTACGTGATTTTGTATTGATACAGAATAATGTAAGTATAATCATAAGCAACAATTAAAGATATCCATTTTATTCCATCTCCTAACACAATCCATTTAAAAACATCTCTAGGTCCTTTTTTAATGCACACAAAGAATTGTAATTAGATTACAATTATCACACGCACGCTAACGTTTGCCAGGTCGTACTGTGGATTTTCTAAAACGAATCTTGAATAATTTGAAAAGATCATTTATCAATAAGGAAATCCGGTCAAAGTTTTATGGTAGTTTGAAAGCAAGTGCGAGTGAAGTTTTAGTGTTTAGTTACAAACAATAACGTTTCGAGTAGCGCTACTCACGTAACTTATGAATGAAAAGGTACACTGAGAGCATAGTCCTTAAATGCATCTTAAGATTCGTTAATTAAACGGTCAATTAATTAACCACGAGCGTCAAACTTTGCCAGGGTGTTCAGATAGACTTACCTGACAATTCTGTAAAAGGACGTTAAAGGGTTTTCTGACACCCTGTATATATTTGGATGCGGCTGGCATAGGTTGTTTGCATAGTGATATGATTAAAAAAATATATAAATCGGCATTAGTGCCTCGCTTACAACTGTAATTGCCTTGAAAATTTCGTCAACAAGTGCCTTCAAGTGAGCCATTGAGAATTGTTAGATGAATTATGTTACAAAATAAGCGTTAAACCGACGGCTCAGTGAGATTGGGTCGTCGTCGATCAGGCGGCGTGAAATCCAACAGGGGCTGATGATCTTCGCGTGCGCCGTCGCCGGCGCCGTCCTGCTGGCGAACCTGTACACGTGGGGGCGCGTGCTGGCCGCGCTGGTGCTGCCGCCGCGCGCCCGCCTCGCCCGCGCGCTGCGGAGGGACGCGCCCACGCTTGCCCTGCGCCCCGAGGTGCAGACTCTCACGCACATGGTGAGTGCCGGCGCCGGCCGCGCTGCTGCCAACCTATACACGTGGGAACTGCAGAGGGAGGCGCCTATTAAAACAAAAATGAATTCTAATCCGACTACAACTGTCGAAGTTATCGGCGAAAATTGAATACGTGTAATAAAGTACTAGAACCTCCTTTTTTGAAGTCGTTTAAAATAATCATAACGCTTCCACCAGGTGTCGTGCCTCGACGCATTCACGGGACAACAGACTCGTCTTGTAGTGGTCGTAGACGCGCTCGACAGCTGCGAACAGGAGAAAGTCCTCGCGTTACTGAACGCGGTGTACGCACTGTGTTCCGACCCGAAAAGCCCCTTCATTCTGCTTCTGGCCATTGACCCGCATATCATCAGCAAAGTAAGTGTTGACTCACTTTAAAACAGTTGAAACATTCACCTTGTAGTTAGGTCTGAAAGTTATTGGCCAGTTAGTACGGAAACCTTAGGTATAAAGTTTTAGAGCTGCCTTCTCATTTCATGACATGACACGCCGAATATTTCGCACTACCTGCACTATCTTACACAACAAGCTTCTTTACTTATTATAACAGATGTGTTGCGTGCTAGAATAGCCAGCCTAAGGAAATTACAAATTACTGATTACAAAATTATTTTTTTGTGTTATACCAAATGATAACGGCTCGTTATTTCCATTTTAATTCACTCTATAGTCTATAGGTTTTCCAAGCCGACATTGTCTATTGCCGTTCTTAGGTAGCTCCTCTGAGAATTGCCTACCTTGATGAACTAAACTCACTTACATGCGTAAATGGAAATCGTGGACTAATAAAGTAAATAAATCATTTAGCCGTTAGCCGATGTACTCGTATCTCCATGATATTTATACATACTCTTTAAATACTGATAAATACAAATAATAGCTATATGTATACTAGTTGATTGTCCTAAGTCACTTAATACCATTGCATACATACAAGTAGACATTAAATCCCACTGTACGCCTCAAGTAATTATATTCAAGTTAAATGAAGTAAACTTAAAAAGTACTTCCATGCCGGTCTGGGAGTAAAGAAAATGCATAGGATGTAACAGTTGCTTCTCTTCCCGCGCAGATGGTACAAGCCCATCGTGAGAATGGGCGAAAGTCTTAGGAATCATGTTATACGCGATGCGGCCAGCAACCCAACACAATTTTGATTTCCCTTTCCACATATACGCCCTTAATCATGCTAAATGTGGCCTTAAGGTTTTGTTACCTTAGGCTCTGTCTACCCCGTAAGGGATAAAGACGTGATATATGTATGTATGTATGTATGTAAAAAGTGCTTCCATAGTCTCCTATTAGTATGACAATAGGAATTGACCACCACTAGGCTACGCGAAAAAAACAAATATTACATATAAATAGGTGTAATATAGACATGTAGAAGAAATTTACCACTCAAGGTATAATTTATCGTCCGTGTGTTTAGCTAATCGGATGTGATGGCAACAATTTGCAAAGACAACAAAAATATAAAGTATTGTGTCCTCTTCATTCCCAAATATTACATACATACATACATACATATTACTACTTTACCGTAAATATTAGGCAGTCATCGAAAACTAGACTTATTCTTATATCAGTTTTGAATCCTTGCAGACTACACACGCATGCTCTCTCTAGTACTAAAATGCCCTAATTTTTAACCGCTTCACGTATGTGCAGGTTGCTTGGATGGAGGTTAGTTACGCGCCCCGACTTGACTTGGTGTATTTGTTGAGCTTTGTTGGATTTCGATGTTGTGCGAGACCCTTTGGTTTTCTGCATGATGTTGGTTCGATCCTTCGTCATACCCATACTACACCCCCAAAAACGGGCACTCATGGTTTTTGTATTTTATGTGCATAAAGGCTTACTTTCTAAGCTTTAATGCCTAAAAATCTGAAAAAGCATAGGTTTCCGATTTTTTTGCAAGGAGGTGTATAACTAGTACATGGCAGTTCTATGTAAATGTATGACTGTTTTCTGTTCCATCCCATTTTTCATGTTCATTTGATTCATATTATTGAAGAATTCGTAAATTGGGACGGGAGTTGATCTTAAAAAAATATCATCATTTTTGATGTTGCATGCTATTACGTTTACAAGTTATTACTTTGTTAAAAAATTACTCATATTAAGTGTTCCGTGAAAAAGTTCTCTAAAGTATGTCAAATTCTAACTTTAAAAAAGTGAGGAGAAATATCGACCATTTCAATCATTCGCATCTTTTATGGAAGATAAATAAATCTCTTTCTTATAACCATGCAACATCCATTGAAAGTCCTCGTCATGCCATTTTTTCAATGCAGCCTTGGTTGAGGCTTTTGATGGTTAGTCATCTTTGTCGATCACATCGGCAGATAAATTGATAAGTCTGCTTCCAATCCGTGTACAGAAATCCATTTCAGGAAGTTACAATTTAGCAACTAGTACTTGTGTATAATTTTTAATTATCCGATGCAAACATTGAGAAGACAACTTTATACACTAGCATATATTTTTCTGGCAACGTATCTTTCAGTTGTAACTCGTAGCTTCATGAAATAAGTCTTAAGAGTTAACTCAACTGGGGATTCCCACTAAATCGCACAAACTACCGTCACCTCTAGGCAGTAGAAGTCAACAGTCGCCGGGCGTTCTCGGAGAGCAACATCGGCGGCTGGGATTACCTCCGGAATATGGTGCAGCTCCCGTTCTACCTTCAGAACTCTGCACTGAGGAGAGTGAAGACAGCGCAACAGACCGCCGCGAAACGGATGCAGGCCATCGCCAGTGACGATTTTTCGGCGTCCATGCAGAGATCTGTAAGTAATAAACGGCAGAAGTGAAAACTATATACTTACACACGCAAACTCGCACAAGAAAAAGAAAAAAAATCTTCTGCGCGAGATTTGAGCCGCGGTCACCGGAGAGAACGCACTGTTATTCCGCACCTTTACCATTAGGCCAAACGTTGCTTACGAGTGAGTGACGATATCAATGTACGTATTATCGTCACGTGACCGTCAGACCTGACGCGCGTTTAACATTTTTTACCCATCCCAAAAAAGTGCATAATGCCGCTAAAGAACTTTTCACTTCAAAAAAATCTATGCAAACTCCATATCATTAATGTCATGACAATTAATTAACGTTTCGGCGTTTGTGAAATCACAGATGAAATACTATTTTTACGACCACATGGCGGTTTAACTTCTAGACAAATATCGTCCGCGGATTCAGCTCTGTCGAGTTACAATCATAATTTGACCTCTTCGCTCATAGGCGTTATATGGAGTCAGGTGTCCACGTTTGCTGCGAACGGATCATGTTATGGTTGCCCATTGAGAACAACGCTAAATCCACGAACGATATGTTTAGACTAAAATTTAAAGCAAAAACAAATTAACTTCTATCAGCCACGGTGGACGATTACTTAAATACTCAAGCCACTGCAATATTAATATGAATTTTATGTTGAGTTTTTAAATTTATGTAACATCAGTTTTTATGTAACCGCAACTCAGGTATCAGCTCGTAGGCTGTCGTCAACATCGGAGCTAATGTCGAGCCAGGAGCGCATCAAGAACCAGCCGGCTAAGGAGCTGAGCGCCGCGGCCGCCGCGCGCGCTCGCCGCCTCAGGCCCTCCGAGTCTGTGGCCTCGTCGGGTAAACACTACTCTATATCTTGATAATTATTAAGGTTCAACTTGGCTCCGCAGGTTCGCTCCCGCTGCAGAACTCATGACACGCCTTTACGCCCCAAAAGAAACCTTAAGTGTAGACAGAGCTCAAGGTAATGACCCAAAGGCCACGCTTAGCATGATTGTGGGGACAAAATTACGATGAAAATTCCTAACAGGAGTTTCAATCAAACGAAATGACACTGACCAAAACGCGTGTATACTCAGCGGCAAATAATATGGCCCTCATATGTATGCGATATAGGTAATTTAGTGTGAAGACTCGGCCAAATTTTGTGCGGCTCGTATTCATCAAAATGAACCTTCAACAACATAGCAACATAAAGCGCCCGGTAAACGATCAAATTGTTTGTCAAACTTTACGTGTTTGTCAAACAATTTGATCGTGTACGGCTGTGTTTGAGGCGTTTGTCAAACAATCTACGTGTTTGATGCGTTTGATGAAAATCTGGATTGATGTCGAGTTTGACAAACACGTTTGAACGTGTACGACGGTGTTTGTCAAACAAGATCTCGGTAGAAGAAGTTTGACAAACAAGTTTGTCAAGCAAGTTTGACTGTTTGCGCGGGGCGCTGTAATAAATTTGTTTGATATTTGGTTTGATCGTTTACGCTTATGTTTGATGAAAACGTGAAGTTTGACAAGCAAGTTTGTCAAACAAGTTTGATCGTTTACGGGGCGCTTAAGAACTGCGTTGGGCGTTTTCGTGGATGGCACTGATATTGTGTGTGTTCCAGTGGCGTCCGGGCTGCACCGCGCGGCCGCGCCCACTGCCACGGCGGCCGACCTCGGCCGTGTGCTCCTGACCGACGATTACTTCAGTGACGTCAACCCGAGGAGCATGAGGCGGCTCATGAACGTGCTCTACGTCACTGGTGAGCATAACTCAACCTAGCGTCTCTTATCTCGTGGTCCGTGGGGATCTGTGAGTGTACGTATGAGGGTCCACAGTCTCAGCTGTGGACCATTTGGCAATATAAATGAATGCCACCAAAAATGTTGTAATCGATACTCTTTGATTTATTTTTTATTAGGGGTTCCATGGAAATTGTGCTTGATTTCCTTGGGGACTGAAAAAGGTGAAGAATCACTGGCTAAAGGTGAAATAGTAGGCTGTGTTCGACCATTATTTGTGAAATAGAACGTTGTGCAGGGCTTGAGAGAGAGAAAGCTTGCATTGCTAGGAGATTACTAACGACAGCCGGTGAATTATTTACTGTTACGTAAGGTACTTTAACTTACCCCTTAAGGCTGGCAATGCAATGACGTTGCGGATTTCCATGGAGTGGTGTTAGCTTACCTACAGGTAACCTAGTTGCTCGTTTCCTATCTTGTTGTATTATAAAAACTTGTAACATTTAATTCTTATCCTTACTATCCTTACTTAATGTTATAAATTCTCTGTGTTTGCTACTAGACTACAGGCCCACGTACAAAAAATGTGGGTCATATGAACCACCAGGTGACGTATATAGGACGATATAAGAGCATAAAATAATAAGATTCAGCACTATGCCGTCACTTGTAAGCTGTCCAACTGGGTTACGCACATACGCGTTAACCGATCACGATGCAATTTTGCAAGATGATACTTTGAAAATTAAGCATATTTTCCGCGAGACAGCGATTGAATAATTCTTTACATATGAAATTGCGCGGCAACAGCTGATATTTTTTTTTTTGGATGTGCCTGAACCTCTTTAAAAACTCTGTTTCTTTCCAGGGCGACTGCTGAAAGCGTTCCAGATCGAGTTCAACTGGTACCAACTCGCGTCGTGGGTCAACCTCACGGAGCAGTGGCCCTTCCGCACCTCCTGGATCATCTACCACCACGAGAAGTATGAGGAACACATCGACGATTCCAAGTCGCTCAAGCATATTTATGAAAAGTAAGCATTTGCTGCTCTATTTAAAAAAAAAAGTTATGAATTGAATGATTAGAATGCTACATCTTACTTGGTCACTTTGATAGTCTTGAGATTTGGTTTTGCGTCAATTATCAGGCTAGAGTTTTTAAGAGCTTTGTGGCGACCGTGGTTGGTTCATAATACTTAAGATTTTGAAAAAAGCTTGTTTACATTTTGTTCGATATAAAAGAGTTTCTATTTGTCCATTAACCTAATGCATAATCTTCCCAGGGTGAAGCCTCACTTGAGCGGTCTGCGGGAATCCAGTTCCCTCATGGAGTTAGATCGGGACGAGCGCAAGCTGGAGGTGTTCTTGAGCTTCCACCGCGCCACGCTCACTGCCGCCGATCTCAAGATATTCCTGCCCTTTACCATCAATCTGGACCCTTACATCAAGAAGGTTATCAAAGGTGAGTTCTCATCTGAACAGTCTTTGACTTTGATCAGTACTCTTCGCTATTCTAGTGCGTGAGGGGTTAGTTTATATAAAAGTGTATTCCCGTTACTGTACTAAAGACTACTCCCTTATTCATAAACACTCTGTAGGCTTCTGCTAACTTAGCAATCGTTAGTCCTTATCTGTCACTTTGACATTTACTTTTCACAGAGGACAAACGATTGCTAAGTTAGCAGAAGCCTATAGAGTGTTTTTATATCACTTTCCTACAGACTGGGATTTGGTCTTATCAATAAGGGTATGCGAAAGAGAACAATGGTTTAGGCAGCGTTGAATTGAAGGGTTTGGGTAATCAATCAGTGCCCTTATTATTTTTTTGTCAATTTGTACAAATATCCTTGAACCGAATATTGAAACAAAATTTTCTAAACAATCTTTAGTCAACTTGTGTTATATGCCAGCGTATGATTACACAAAGATAACTTAACCTAACATACAAGTATTGGAAAAGTTTTCAAAGCATCCATAATCCCACTTCCCTGATTTCCTGCCGCATTTCTCAATTTCCTTGCCCCTTGAGCATCCACGATTTCACAAATCACAAAAAGGCGAACTTATCCCTATAGGGGATCTCTACCAGTTAACCTTTGTGTAGATAAGAGGAGCATTAAGCGAGGGATCGACAAAGAGCGAGTTTAAATTATACATATACTGAAAGCCACAATAGAGCGTACATCTCAAAATACAATCATATCTCTACCTACCTTGGCTTAGTGCTCAGAAGGGGCAATGATGCGTTTCCTTATGATGAATTTGCCACGGGCCCCAGACGTTATTGTTATGCCACTGGTGGCCTCCCTGGTCATAAAGGTGTTGTCTGTAAACAGAGGAGCATCTGCAGTCGGGAGCGGACGAGGACGCCGCCGGCGCGGCGGGGCTCTCGCCGTGGGGCGCCTCGCACGCCCGTCACCCACATTCCAAGCTGTTCCCAAGGAAACATGTACGTACTTTACATAGCTTTTCAAAAGTTGAATCAGATGTTGTTATTAAATTCATAGGTTTAGAATGTATATCAGTGGCGTGTTGTTCTAACTCGATTCCCACCGGATTCCAAATTTCTCTCACGCTCTTTCTTTTCTCTGAAATTTTTGACAGCCGGATAGTTTAGCGTTCTGACCGGATCGAACGTCTTTATCCTCGATTATTACCACAATTAAAGGATAAGTCGCAACCATTTTGATCAAAGTAAGCCAATTATCAGTTACCAATATTTACCAATGTTTCCACACCTGTTGCCAATAATTCCACAACGTATTACTGTCAGCGTTTTATGTATAGTATGAAACATCCAAAGTGACCAAAAGTTCGACACATTATATTATTTCTATGGTGTACCAAACTATTTGGCAGACTCGAATGCTTCAATCTATATGATGCTGTCTGTAGTATAGCATGTAACGCGGGTGCGTTTGCAGCGCGTGTCCCCGCCGAGCCAGACGGCGGCTCCGGGCCAGCCCCCGCTGTGGGTGGGCTGGGCCAACACGGGCGCGGGCTTCATGCCGCAGCCGCTGCCGCACTACCAGCAGCCCGCCGCGCCCGCCGCGCACGCGCCGCCGCAGCCCGACCACAACCCCTACAACCTGCTGCGCAGCGCCTTCCCCGGCCTGGTGAGTGATGCCAACACGGGCGCGGGCTTCATGCCGCAGCCGCTGCCGCACTACCAGCAGCCCGCCGCGCCCGCCGCGCACGCGCCGCCGCAGCCCGACCACAACCCCTACAACCTGCTGCGCAGCGCCTTCCCCGGCCTGGTGAGTGATGCCAACACGGGCGCGGGCTTCATGCCGCAGCCGCTGCCGCACTACCAGCAGCCCGCCGCGCCCGCCGCGCACGCGCCGCCGCAGCCCGACCACAACCCCTACAACCTGCTGCGCAGCGCCTTCCCCGGCCTGGTGAGTGATGCCAACACGGGCGCGGGCTTCATGCCGCAGCCGCTGCCGCACTACCAGCAGCCCGCCGCGCCCGCCGCGCACGCGCCGCCGCAGCCCGACCACAACCCCTACAACCTGCTGCGCAGCGCCTTCCCCGGCCTGGTGAGTGATGCCAACACGGGCGCGGGCTTCATGCCGCAGCCGCTGCCGCACTACCAGCAGCCCGCCGCGCCCGCCGCGCACGCGCCGCCGCAGCCCGACCACAACCCCTACAACCTGCTGCGCAGCGCCTTCCCCGGCCTGGTGAGTGATGCCAACACGGGCGCGGGCTTCATGCCGCAGCCGCTGCCGCACTACCAGCAGCCCGCCGCGCCCGCCGCGCACGCGCCGCCGCAGCCCGACCACAACCCCTACAACCTGCTGCGCAGCGCCTTCCCCGGCCTGGTGAGTGATGCCAACACGGGCGCGGGCTTCATGCCGCAGCCGCTGCCGCACTACCAGCAGCCCGCCATTTACTTTTTGGTTTTTACCGATATTAATCGAGTTTCACTCGCTATGCGACCACGACGAATTAAACCATTAACTGTCCTTGTTGATCATAATAGCTGCTCGCTCGACTCTGGTGACCTGTTTCTTCTAATAGGATGTTTGCTCTATGTGTACACGTTACGTTCAGGGTGAGATATCCAACCTGCGGCTGTCGACGCTGTCTGTGGAGCGCGTGTGCGGCGTGGTGAGCGCGGCGCTCGGGCCGGCGGCGGCGGCGGGCTGCGCCGCGCTGCACAAGCAACGCGTCTGCGGGCTCGCGCTGCGGCACTGCCAGCTCGATGATCTCAAGCCTGTGAGTACACAAACAAATTAGAATAATAACAAAAATAGCTGTTACCTACGACTTTCGTCTACGAAAAATCTAAATTTTAATTTGTCGCTACTCCGCGGGAATTGAGCAAGTTTCCAGGAAAAAGGTAGCCTATGTGTTATTCTAGACTATAATGTATATTTGTGTCAAATTTCATTCAGATCTGATCTTCAGGTACAGTGTGGTTGTATAACGAACACCCATCTATCACTAATGTTAAACATAATACAATACTGACGGCTTGCGTCACCATTCTGTTAAGTTTTTGACATCTAAATGTCAGAACATCTAAGACACCGTGTCTGTTGATTTTTTAGTATATTACGACCATAGACAACCAACACCTAAGATATTGGAAACTTAACAGAAAATTATTGAACAAGCCTGTACTTCTTCTTTAACAGATAATGGACCTGCCGTTTGGAGACTGGGAATTATTCAAAATGCTCATCATCAACCTGCGTGAGTTGGAAGCTAACATGCCCATGAGCGCGCCTGCTGTCACGGGTAAGGCTGTCAGTTGCAACAAAGACCTATTTTACATCTAGGTTGCGAACTGTCACGTTTGTTCTCCCCGCACGCCCAAATATTTACAATACAATAACTCTTTTCTGTTCTTTTTTTTTTCTCTCTTTATTTTCTTTTTTTTTCTCTTTTTTTTTTGAATATTTATGACGGGAACTGCACTTTTTTGCCACTTCTGATGCACATTGTTCCTTATGTTAATGTGTTTTTAATTTGACAGTGATAACAGAAAAGACAGTGGAGATAGAACCGGAACCTGTCAAACCGAGGCCGATTGAAACTCAACGCAGCCGTCCGTCCAATGTTGAAAAGCAGGTAATTAATTGATAATACATATATTTTTATTATTATGCCGAATACAGTAAAAATAAACAGAAACAAGTGAAAAAAAAGGAATATTCGAATAATCACGACATAACGTAACACCCTAACTGACGGTAAAACAGATCTAAAGGGTAAAAAAAAAACATTGAAAGTTCCACAATATAATAGCTAAAAAAATGAAGTATGATGTTTCATTAAAATTTCCTATATTTTGCAGCCTTACGCGGAGTATCAGGTGATTATTGGTTTAACAAGCCCCTTAAATATAGCCTACTTTATACCATGCATGGTGAATGTAGAAACACCACCAAAAATTATACTTTCTGTTACACGGATCATGACCGACGTTACAATTTCTAAGGCAACTAAGGGAATTTGCCGAGTAGTAAAAGTATTATTTTAAAATGAATCTGGAATTTGTGGGCATTCAGTGCTATAACGTTGGGCACTATCTACGTTTGTGCCTGTTATTACTTATCTCTCTAGTCCTTCAGAATTTTATTTTTAATTTATGGTATGTGCTATCGCAAATACACACTTAACGCATGAGTAGATTGCACAATATGTACTGCTGTATAACTTATGCCGTTAAAAATGATGCAGGAAAAGCATGTTAAAAGTTGCAACTGTGAAAAGGCATGTTTAAAGTAGGAAGGAAACAACTATTTTATAAAGCAACAACCGATTCTTGAAGCAAATCTGGTTGCCGTACTTCTTTCCCAGGCATTTTTGCTGCCTTGATTGTGTTAAGATACGATTAAAAAATGTTCAGCATATTGAAACTCATTTTATTATAGGATTTTGATATTATCCAAAAGCTATCGAAGGTCAATTTACTTTAAAATTTGTATTGATTGATGAATATTATTTTAGTGTTGCTTTTTTTGTAATATTTGTTGTTTATAAATTTAAAGTTAAACTTTCAGTTCTAGTGTAACAATGTGATTTCAATTATGTAATGTTTTAATGTTGAATTGTGGAAACGGTACAATTTTATTCAATGTGTTTCAGTTTTACGTAATGTGATGATAGTTAATGATCACGCAATCCTAACGCACGCGCAGTGCGGGATTATGACTAGTTTATAAAACTTAGTGTCACGCGCAGTTATAAAAAGCCGGTTTCTCTGTGGTGACACTACATAACAGATGCATGAATATTACTTCTAATATTGTTTACTAGCTGTCATACGCGAGTCCGTCTGCGCAGAATTCCCTTATCGCTATCCCGCGGGAACTATGCTATTTTCCAGGATGTATATCCTATTTATATCATTCCCTGGGACTGAAACTATCTTTATACCAAATTTGAACTAAATCAGTTCAGCGGTATAAGCGCGAAGAGATAAATGCTTCGTTTCCCCCGCAGGTGACCCTCGAGGAGCAGATGATATGCGGCGCCCTCCAAACCCTAAACGAGGAGGCCATGGAGGACGTGCTGCAGTCGGAGCCCGCGTCGCACCCAGGTGAGCCCCTCCGCACCATCAGCGAGCTCGCGCGCGCCGAGCCCGGCCCGCAGGACTCCGACGACGAACAGCTCAACCACGTCATCATACATCTACCCGACGCAGACGACGTCTTCATGTGAACGATCGATTTATCGACCGAGCGACCGCTTCGCCGACCTAAAAATAATATTTAAGTCTTCCAACATTATTTATTTATTAAATGCGAGTCGCTCGACAACTATTGACATTAAATTGTCGTCGAAACTGTTTAAGCTCTCGCTCGGTCGATTTTATATTAAGGATGCCCAGTGTCATTACAGCATGCCTATACGTAATAGTATAGTACTTGATTATACGTACACATTGCCAAGCGATTCTAAAGCGTCTGTCTATTGCACTTTGTAAGCACGTTCCAAACCGTGACTATGAACCAAAAAATAACTTCTACGCATTTATTTGTTAGTATGATATTGAACGCGTCTGGCATCTGACGCCTACATCGCCATAGCATTATTAGTTGGATGTGTTCAGAAGTTCATATCGTCTATGTACTTATAGTAATACATGTAAGCTTATATTAACTTCGTTTCATAGCATGCTCGATGTTGTTATCCATTTTCTTAAAGAACGGATGTAATTGGGCTGTCGTCAATTATTAAAAGTGACCATTTAAGGTAACGTGTAACATAAACTGCTATTGAAATCGAATATATTATGTGAAGAATTATAGACGGGGTAGGTAGGTCACATGAGATGTTTAATTAGTACATGAACACTTGATTTATACAATATTATGTAGCAAACATTCGAATAATATTTTTTTAATAGTTCATATTTAACAACATACTTTAGCTACACCAATTCCAATTAGTTATTTTTCAGTATTATGAAATGATTTGTGATAGCAATATTTATATAATTGTAAGAATAATTTAGCACAAAAAACATTAAGTATTTAAAAAAATATCAATTATAACATTCCAGCACAAATTTTTCGAGTATTGTTGTTCTACATTGTTTTAATGATAAAATAATATTCAACGGTATTAGGGAATTTCGAAAATTGGACATGATAATTGTGCCTGTACCTATTTCTAAGTGTTGTGGATATTTCCGAAGCAATATGTGCAAATGTTAGGATATACTGAACTAGAACAATAAATTGAATATGTAGAAGAATATCGTGGATGATATTACACGAATTTCATTAGCAGATTAGGTAGGTAAAAATGTGATTTTAGTACATGATGTATATTCAAAATGCCAGTTTCAATCGAAGTGTCATAGCGAGTACAGCCATATTGTACATTGTACGTTTTGAGAGAAGTGTATTATGTCTAATTTAAATGATTATCGCACAGAAAATGATCTACTCGTCGTAGATTCCATATATCATTGTAATGTAAACTCGATTATTACATATCCTCTGCCCGCAACCTAAAGACTCGTACATCATTCCTGTGTACTTATGTGATAGTGATAGACGTCGTTGTTATATTTGTATTAATGTTAGATCGTTGCGTAGATTTTTTTAACATCTCTTCGGAGGTACGGGAACCTCCGCGTACCGATGATTCTGCGACTCTATTCCGTAATTGTGAACCTCGAATCATAACATAATCTAGCGCAGAGAACATTCGAAACTATCATTCCTGAGGTATTTTACCTAGATAATAAATATACACAAGTTGTCGAACCTTGTTTGATTTCATTCCCGTAACATCAGTCCGTCCTAGGTCTCGGCGGCGGGCGGCCAGCAGGTGAACGCGTCTCCCGCGGCCCGTCGCCGCCCTCCGGTCGAGTACAGCGGCCTTCGTTTGTTGCAGACTGCGAGCTGCGGCTGGCGGCCAGCGGCGCGTCCTGGAGCGGCAGCGCGCCCGCCTCGCCCGCCGCGCCGCGCCGCCAGCCCTCCAGCCTGCGCGGCCGCGCGCGCCGCCTGCAGCCCGACCCGCCCAACGTCACCTTCAACGTCGAGAACGAGGACGACGACGACGGACACATCACCTTCAGCGCGCGCCCGCGCCCCGCCTCGCTGCTCGTGGAGCGCGAGCCCGCCGCGCCCGACCCCAAGCTGGCCGGCCTGCGGCGGACCGCCGACATGCTCAAGCGGGTCAGCTCGGCCGAGGCGCTCACGCGGCTCAAGGACAAGATGATGGCGCGCGGCGGCGGCTCGCGCGACCGCAGCCCGACGCGCGACGAGCCCGCCAGCGACAGCGAGTCCGCGCCGCTCGTGGGCTCCGGCCCGGCCTCGGCGGCCGGCTCGCCGACCCCGATCCGCGTCGAGTGCGGCCCGCTCGACGCGTCCGGCTCGGACTTCTCGCCGCGCTCGGACGTCACGGAGCTGGAGTCGCCGCGCGAGGGCGCCACCGCCTTCGATCTGCTGCCCGAGGGCAAGGGCGAGGCGGAGCGCGGCGCCGCGAGGCTGGCGCGCGAGGACAGCGCCGCCTCGCTGGGCAACATGGTGGAGCCCTACAACATGCGGCTGCTGGCGCGCGGCGCGTCGGACGCGCGCGCGCTGTGGCGGCAGGACGCACTGGACTCGGGCCCGCCGTGGCCGTGGGACGAGCCCGACTCCGCCGTCTGAGTCCGCGGCTCGCGCGCCTCGCTGCGGAGGCTACTTGACGACGTCCTCGCCGATGTGAGGCACGGAAACCTCCCTCCTGCGACATGCAGCTTATTCCATTAGAAGTTACGTGTGCAGCGTAGTCGATTGATATTAATTAATTTTAGTAAACGAGCACGTCCCGATTTCGGAAGAGTACTTAATGAATGTCACAAACCTAGACACGATACGAATTATATCGCATTTAAATGTAATGACAATGACTACCCAGAATTGTGATATTATAATCATAAGAATATTAAGAATATATTTGCTTTCAATCGAGGTCTCGTTTTCGTTACCGATGATCCCGTTCTGAAGGAAAAGTAATTGAAAGACACTGGTACCATTTTTAATAATTTAATTTCATAAACGAGTCACAAGTCACAACTATGAAACAAAAAAGGTATTTGTATAGTTCTGAAGTATACATGGCGCACGGAAAAAAAGCGTTTAAAATAAATTGGATGCCTTTTCGCTCTCGCAACACTTACATTACTTTTACTTTTATAAAGTAGAGAGCCTCATAGGTGATTTTACTTACAAGTGATTAACATAAAAGCGAAATGAAATAAAAATCAAAAATAATAAATTAATAGCATCTTAATATTATTTATTTCGAATTCACTGTAACATTACACACCGACGTCTAAAATAATAATCTATTACAATATCAACAACATACTAAAACTATCAGTGTTTTTAGAGATCACAAGTCGTATCAAAGTTTGAAGTACCAGTAATTATTATCAACAATTTCACAATACCTTATCTGAGATATTAAAAAAATAACATTTTAATAGATACCGCCATTTTTATTGATCAATTATTTCTGATGAATCACCTATGTTTATTTATCTACCTGGGGTGTCTAAGTATGGCCAAACTGATGGTCACTTACGATAAAATGATTATTCAGATATCTTGTGCATAAATATTCGTGCGTGTTCGAAAATCACATTGCGCTTACTGTACATGGAACGCAGCTATTCGTGCGAAAATATGATGAGAACACAAGACGAATTGATTTGCACAGTCTGCAGCCAATTGCAATAAAAACGAGTACATACATCGCAATTCAGGCTACAAGTTACATAATTTAGCAGTTCTTAACTCAAAATTGAAAAGTAAACTATAGCTTAACAATTTGAGTTAAGTGCTGGTTTCAGTGACGAAGTTTAGCTGCCATTTCTTCGGTCAAATAGTCCGCTTATGTGTCTATGAGTAAATCACGTTAAATATAATTAAATACGATATCACTGTAAAAACTCTAACACAAACTGATGACCAGATACTCGTAACTGCTACATGAAAAGTTTTATTTACAATTATTACAAGATCTATTTCGACAACTAGTACTATAAATGAAGCATCACAATGTTCCCATACAAACGCGACAACGCATAATGAAGCCCAGCCAATGATCACATTCAGCTGGAGTATACTCCAGCTCATATATCAGTATACTGAAAGGTGCTTGTACAGCAAGGTGGCTACTGTTCTATACTTATTCAACCTCAAATCATAGGAACGAGAGGTATGCAAAACGTGAGGGGTTGGTTCACGTCGTTTTTAATACATAGACGCCACGGACCCTATTATTTTGTATGAGACGGTAAATCATCAATCGAAGATAGAATCTCCCTTAGTGACTTACGAGTTGCTAATATAAGTAATTGAAAAACAATCTGCCAACGAAGACTGTATTTCCAGAGATGAAGATGATTTTTTCTTAGCCTCTATGATTTGAGTTACAAACCACTGAACGAACACACATTTTAAATCACTTGTATCTTGTTCAGGGTATTGGCAGTTTCGTCTATAGACTTATCAGGAGGATCAGGATTCGGAGTATCGGAGTCTTCTTTCCTATTGTCAGTGATCTCGAGAACATCTTCCGCGTCCGAGGCGGACTTATCGTCGGCCGGCGCGGGCGCAGGAGCCGTAAGCGACGTCCACCAGCCAGAAAGAGCTCCGCGGGCCTGCGATAGGGCGCCGCCGACAGCTCTAGACGTCGTGGCGACAGCTCGCCCTGTGCTCGCCACGGCTGCAGTGACTTTCCGCCCGCCTTCACTTGTTGACATAGTACTGAAAGCATATTTTAGGTTTCGATCAACTGTCCCACGTCATCAATCATTTCATATTCCACTAGCTGTTACCCGCGGCTTCGCCCCGGTACCATATATAATAACGAACACAAAGAATTTGCGAAATCGGTCCAGCCGTTCACGCGTGATGCCATGACCAAGGGAAATACGGATTCATTTTTACATATATAGATGAGCATTTTTATAATCAATGAAATATGAGTTATAACGACTTGCCCCAGCTTCGAACGCTTCCTCTTGAATTACTCTATCTAAAAAAGCGCATCAAAATCCCTTGCATAGTTTTAAAGATCTAAGCATACATAGGGACAGACAGCGGATAGCGACTTTGTTTTATACTATGTTCTGAAGAGTACATAAATTCATTGAATAGTGAGAGTTTTCTCGCATCAATGTTTATTTTATTTGTATCAATTAAACACATTACGTTTACTTAAACGCAGTAATAGTCATGAGACCCTGATACGGCACTGACCTATCCGTGTCTAAAGCAAAGCGTAATTCTTCTTATGCTATTCCCAGAGTTACACGTTACGAATATGGCGGAAAGCACAAATAGGTTAGTAGTGAAACCTAAAAAACTTACTGCGCTAATTTTAATTTCATGTCGGCCACTGACAGCTGTCCAGCAAATGGGTGTATCGGCGCGAGGTTGCCGAATGCTTCTATGTCACCGTTGTTGGTCGTTCGCAGCCACTGCTGGTACGCCGGCGACGCTTTGAACGCCGACATGAACTGAGCGTTGAACGGCTCAATTTCTCGACTACCATCTGCGACAAAATTTGTATACCTACTATAAAACTTGTATCTGCAGAATTTCCATCATGAGAAATCTAGCTTGATACAAGCGAGCTAATCGTTAATTACCGTTAATTACCTGGTAGCAACGACGTCCTTAAAAGGTAAATTAGATAACTGGCAAATTGATCTCTGATCCACGCGTCGCCTTGCGTCGCTCCGTGCCGCACCACATGGTCCGCGAACCTGAGGTCCTCCGTCCCCAGAGCCAACTGCCTCCTCAAAAGCAAATCGCCAGTCTCTATTCTCATTTCGTTGAGCTCCACTAACACATCAAACAACTGTCGTTTTTGCTTAAATAACACATTCGATGCACCAACTACGAAACCCTGCACGGCTGCGTCAGATAAAAGGTCTAAGTACTGGAGAGATAAGTATGGTAAACAGAGATAACCATCCTCGAATAGGGGCAAGGGGAATCCGCATTCTGCTTGGTCTATCTGCCCTGTCAGGTTGTACAAGCCATCTACACTCATGTCTCGAGCCATGGTGGGGCTTTGCTGAGCTTCGACTAGTGGTTTCTGTATTTTGTATTTTTCGCCGACGCTGTGACATTTGTCCCTTCCGGCTGATAAATCCTGTCTGTCCACTTCAGCTAGTAACGTCTCGTCAAAGCTCTGTCGGCTCACTCTGTCTTTTTCTTCCATTAAATTCCCTGTTTCTTTAGGAGTGAGTTCGTCATCCAACTGATTCGAGCCGTTTACGTAATACTTCAGGTCGGTTTCGTTAACAATGTCTGTAGCAGAGTCAACAACATCATCAGTTTTATTGTCTGGCGCCAGTGGGATAGGAGATAAGGGCCTGGATAATCTGCAATGATTAGAACCGCAATTATTCAACTGAGAAAACAATAAAGAAATGTAAATATGTTTGTAAAGAAATGTTCAGAGAATGCGCGCAGCCAAGCTTGATTGCTTTTATTACTAAAAATTCCATAAACATTTGTGTTCAAGTCATTAATTACGTAATAAAACATTGCATACTAGCCAAAGACAATTTCAACTAGTAGGTGTAATAAGCACCACTCATTATTGGACCACCTGACAATCCAATTTAGAAGCCAGCAAGTTGTGATGTATTTACAACTGCAATCCTTTTTGTCTTATGTTAAATAGGCCCCTCAAATATAGCAGTGATCAACTTACACGACATTAGCAGCCTTAGAGAGTCCCTCTTCTAAGCACCTTGGGAGCAAGGAGACCAGCGTGAGGAGCGCCGCTGACAGCGGGCCCGCCGGCGACCCGTACACGAGCACCCGGCGTCGCAGCAGCAGCAGCTTGAACAGCAGCAGGGCTTTGTGCCGCCAGCTCTCCACTAACCTCAGAACCGACAAACCTACAAACATTTAATCACAATCAGCAGTGTCCATATAGCTACCACCACTATCCTGCCCCTTAGCAACAGTGCTTGCAGTCCTGTATTATATAGTGTGGATAGTAAGACAGCTGAGGAAATTACTGGCACATGTAGTGTGGTGTTCTATCTCAGCCCTCTGCCAGATAGTCAAAACATACAAAATGCAAAAACAAGTTTGAAACTTTTTACGAATAAAGCTAGTCCAGTTAACTTGCCATAATATACTATACTGGAAGGTTTAGGTAATTAACTAAATGTAAACAGTCTTGACATGTACTTGATGAAATAACAATGTAATTTCTTAATTAATTTGTAAAGTGTAAAGTTTAAGATATTTAAAGTTTATATTTCAATTAAAAAACAATTAAAAGAGATGATAAAATTATTAAGCAAATTAAAAACATGCCTGTAGGTTGGCAACATTAGGAAACAAAATTAGTCATCACTTCCTTAACACAGATAGCATGTATGATTCATTAAAGTAAATAAAAAACTCATAAAGCATGTATTTGTTCTTATTGCAAGTACAATTCTGGACAAGACAATCCGGTTGGGGCCCTTAGTGGATCAAATGTGTAGAACATAATCACTACTGACGAAACCTTAAGTATGTAGGGCTACAAGAAATACTTCAACCCTGGGTAAAATTCGCGGCTATGGGTTGTGGTCCACCTACAGTTTGTCCATCTGGTTTACGACAGAGCTCCACCTGAGGGTGGGGGCCCTTTTTCTGGGAATTATGCCTTTCAGGCAAATAAAGACACCTGACTAACCTAACCAACCTACTTTTGTATTAAATTAATAATCAGTGTTTCGTAATAATGGCAACATTTTTTTCAGCTTGACCAGATTAGGTGGACCACAACCCATAGCCTAAAAATCATTCTTAGGTACACAGTGTACTATGGAAGTACCTATATATATATTTTATCCACATCAAATTTAGGTCTTGCCACAACACCATCTAGGATTTCTTAAATTTGATTGGTAAAACTAATGAATATGAGCTGCATACCTTCCAGGGTCTGATCTAACTGAACAGGGCAGCTGTTCAGGTGGTTATAAGCATCTTCCAGCAGTTTGGTCTGGGAGAAGTCCCCCTGCAGGAACCAGGCTCGCACCACCAACTCCATTTTGACTGCGAGCCTCCCAAAAAGAGGGGACCGACACACAACACACACACTCTTTTGAACAGAACTTCTAGTCATATCTTCTGTTTTTTGGACCACTTGCTGAAAAATATTCAATTTGCTTATCACAAATCAACATTAACATTAGTTAATCAAGGACTCCTCGAGAGTCTGTAAGGTGTACTTCAAAATGGTAAAAAGTATTTAGCCATTTATGGTAATTAGTATCCTGTTTAATTAAAATATTTACTTACCTCAATAGGAATTTGACGGAAACAGGATATAGCATAGACTGTGTGGGCCGGCTCAGTAAGCCCGGGCAGATGAAAGAATATTGTGTCTGATAGGTAATTGTGAGAGCCATCAGGCAAGGCTAGAGCCGGCAGGTGCCGCCACGCCGAAGGCAGCTCCGCGGGCCGCCCAGGAACTAGCTCAGGATAACAATGCTCCACCTAAATAAAAATAAAAAAAACAATTATTTTAAAATAAAATAGATATGGACCTATATTTTGATTAATGATGATTTGGTCCTGAAAAGATTTATAACTGGTTCAATAGTTTCAATAAATTTAATTAAAAATTACAGTTCTACATGGGACAGGTTTAGAACCTTAGTGGTAGAAAATGAGAAAGTTGAACGTTTTGAACATTTGTCACAAAAGTAATAGTGGTTGCATATATTAAAATAATCAGAACATTTCGGCGAATGGCAACAGTACCAGTTTAAGCTTCCCAATTAAGCTAAATTTCGTGGACACAAGTTACGAGTTGTTTGTGAGAACACAAGTCTTGAACTGCTTATATTTTTACGTACGCAAAGTACTCATCACTAAAAACATTATTGATTAATGAACCCTTGACGCCTACACTTACCTGGCAGCCTTTTTTATGGTGAAAACCCACCACTATTATATTGAGAACTGGCTCATTTATAGAAGACATCATATTTGATTTTGTTTTAACCTTTTGAATTAGGAGATCAGGACATTTTAAGACGTTTATTTTTTACAAAAACAATGAAAACGGGACATCACAGCGTACAATCGAATCGAGTGACATTTATGACTATGACGGCCACAGATTACTAATGTGTAGCTAGCTGACGTGAGTGACGGCTAGTCAGGCTAGTGTAGCCAGATCAGATCAGATTTAATCCCAAAATTAAGATGTAAAATTTGTATCACAGGCAGGCCCAATACGAAGTACAGGGTCTGCAAACATTTTCTTGATAGCTCTTCACATCCGTTCCCGCCTTGGTAACCATTTATCTGGATCGCTACCACTATCTTTACAATACAATACAATACAAATACTCTTTATTGAACACCACAAATCAGTACAAAACAATACAGAAACAAAGAACAAAGTAGAAGTAGTAGAAGTGGAGTTTCTTAATCGTAACAGCAGTGTGTTCCAGCGTGGAGAAATTAGTAGCACATGAGATATTTCATCTTAATCCTCGAAGCTCGCAACGAATTTGCAATTCTGGTATTTTGGTGGATAGTGGTGCTCACTTTCCATCAGGTGATCCACTTGCTCAGTTGCCACCATAATTATTTTATTGAAAAAAAAAAACATGCACGGAAAGGTTTAAAGAACCAACAAAATATACGCGCACATGTAAATTATGTGTCGTTCAATCTTAATGTACGTAGAGCGTTAAATAAAAAAAAACTTTATTTATTTTATTCAGTACGATAGGTTATGGTCGGAATTTTTAAGAAGTACTGGTTTTTGTTTTGTTTGCCTGGCAATGCTGATGCCCAATGACAGCTTTTTTTTTTAGATTTATGCCTTGGATATAGTTGTTTTTGCCATAGATCAAGAGAGTGTTGTCTTTGACAAAAAATCAACAGCTTCCACCTTGAAGCTTTCTTTTTATTTACTAAAAGCTTTATTATAATTATTATGTGTTTTTGTCAATTAATTTAATTGGGTTTAATCATTACAGATGCTTCATGTACTTTGGTGATTTTATTTCCAAGAATCTCAGGGAAAATTTGATTTGAGTGAGATTTTTCGAAATCAAAAATATAGATGGCAGCAGCAGTAAAATGGAAGCTTATGGCTTCCGGTATCAGCACCGCGAAACGAAAGGTTACGTGTAGCACATAAAAAAAATGCAGTGTATTTGTTTACAGGAATAAACGTAAGGCAATGCTGAAAGAAAACAAGTTATAAATAAGTTTACATAGTCTTACCTCGTACACTGAAATTAGAAATTAGTGTTTTGCATGGTGCTATTCCGTTAACACTAACAGTGTTTAGAGGAAAAACGAGAAAGATAGTAAAATGTAAAATACGAACTCTGAATTTTCAAGTTCATAGTAGACCCCTTGGATTAGTTGGTTTGGTTAAAAAACTTCCTGGCAACACTCAAGCTTAACCACCTCTGAAACGATCCGTAACCGCCTAAAAATCGTTCCAGAATTGAATTTTATAAAGACCAAATAAAACCAACGGTATTGTAATAATTGCTTGGCCCAATTTTATTTTCTGTTTTGAATTTTCAAATTAATCTTTGCAAGTTTTTCTAAAACTTACAGTAGAATTTTCTTAGGATTGTTCACCTCTTTGGTTGTTTATTGTCAATTTACACAGGAACTGTCAAGAGGTCGCATTAACCTATTATGTTGTCTATTGTGAATTTTCGGTTGTACGCTGAGTACCTACGATTACGATTCATTATATCAGACTATTGCTATTGACTAATCTGCTGTTTCTGTTATTTTATTATAAGTCTAAATTTAGCACAGAATCTATTATTATTTTATTTTAACCGCATTATAAAGTACTTTAGTGTAATAATGTTATTAGTAATCTGACTTATCGCAAGTTGATGTTTATTTGTTACGTCGAAGTGTTTATATGGTAGTGTAACTGAGGAAAGTTTACTAAATGAAAATTGACCATTTCGTCGCCATTTTCGCACGTAATGCGCTGAAAGTTTAATGATTTAGTGATAGTAGGCGTAAATTGTTGGTGGAACTTATTGACAATAGGAATTTCAAGAGGACTGTATTCTGAATTTTAAGGTTAGTTCAGTAAAATACTTATGTACTACTTTATTATTAGTTATGTTTTCCTTTTCACTACGCTTTTTTTCTCTTGTCTTGAAAAATCAAGCGGCGTGTTTGAATGAACTTTTGCCTAACACCATCTCAGGGAAAAATAATCTACTAACCATATTTATTTGATCAGTGTTTATTAGTAAAAGATGTCTAATATACATTCGGTTAAAGATTTTTTATTTTGGATTAATTATGGAATGCGGTACCTACTTCACTTGCACTCCATACTCAGTCCTTACAGAGCAGGTTTTGACAGGTTGAGGTTGAGATTTACATGGGCATAATTTTAATGGATTCTGATCATTCTGGATTGACATCAATACACACAGCTTATGTTGTGAATGCGTAATAAATAGGCACTAATTGTCGGAAATAGCTGAATGATATCATGTTCAGTTGTTTTAGTCACACTGCCCAACCACTTAGTGTCAGTTTGCTACAAAGTTATTTCCAGTAAATGATGAGCAGAAGTAAGTTAGAGACTATTTGTTTTAACTCTTTAACCCTGTCAAATAGATAAGTATGATTTTGTGTGTTGCGAAATAATATGAAGGGACATATGATATTATAATTATATTATAAGTCTATTTTGGCCCACCACTGAGCAAAGGCCTCCCACAATATTCATTATATCCAAATTATGTCAGTAAGCCCTTTCTCTGCCAGCTGTCTGAACCAAAATGATATCTGACTGATGAGAGCTACACTTGTGTTCAAATGGCTGTGTGAAAGGAACTCATAGGTAGTTCATAAAAAGCAGATTTATGAAGTTAAATGAGAAAAGTAGTCATAGTAGTTATTTAGTTAACAAGTTCTATTTTTGCAGTAATCACTGGTTTTGAGTTCTAACCTCACCAATCTGTTTTTAATAAAATTATCAATGGTTTATTTTTATATTGCTGTCTTAATTAATACATGTAATATTTTTACATTAATGCATGTAATATTTTTTATCAAGAATATTAAAAGATTATGTATATATTTTCAGCTTATTGTATTGTAGTACATAACAAAAGTGATTTAGCAGGTTTTTTTCTCTGAAATGATGATTTGATTGTTAAGTTGTGTGTTTTCATCCCATGGGAAATTCTCAGTTCCAGTCAGAAGCAGTGTCTTGTTATGTATCCAGTTGTACACTTTAACCCTTTTAGTGCCTTGACTTTTTGTGACTTGCACAATGCTGCAGCCATCGTATTGCAGCCATTTTAACACTCAAGCATTGCTGCCGCCTGACAAAGTTTTGGTCCTGACAGCTGGCAGCAATTGTGTTTAACGATATAACTTGGATACAATAATACTTGGCAATCACTGGGTTTGCATATCTATTTACCTTTCCTTTATATAGTGAAACTATATGTTAGTCACTAACCATTATGTAACAGAGACCACTGCTAAAGACCAAAGTGGTGGATTAAAGAATCATGCGTTTTCTAAAAAAAAAATTTACAAACTTGACAACAGTGTACAATGCTTAAGCTGTTGCTAAACTGCTTATTTTATAGAAAGGTTTTCATGAGATATGTAGTGTAAGTTGATGCAGTCAAAATTCATACATACATATTAGCTATAAGTACCTACCTAATGTATGATGTAAGAATGTGAACTTTGACTTAATTATTCAGTCTGTATTATTATCCTATGTAAATCTCTATCCCTACTAATATTATCAATGCGAATGTTAGTTTGTTTGTTACGGTTTCATGCGAAAACTACTCAACTGATCACCATGAAATTTTGTACACATGTTCTTGGAGGTATTAGAAGTAACAGGATACTTTTTATTAAAAAAAAATATTTTTTATGTCGTCACTCTGACGTTATCTGCGCGGACGAAGTCGCGGGCAAAAGCTAGTAAGATATAATGTGGTTGTGGTGTCAAACTAAACTATAATGTGGTACATTTAAAATGGTCACAAAATTTTCTTAACAAATTCAACCAGATTATTTATTATCTTATCTGAGATTTCATGGTCTCTTGACAAAGACTTATGATTGATCAGTATAAAATGATCTTAAATAGTATGACCACTCCTTTCTCACAAGACCAGCAACACACATCACATTTGATTTTTCTTTCCATCTTATGAGCTTCAACATTAAGTAAGTAAGTAAGTAAGTAAATGCTTTATTGTACAAATATTAAGAAACATATACAATTTACAAAAAAATAAAAATAACATTAATACATGCACAAAGGCGAACTTAAACATTAAATGCTTGTCTTAATTTATTATAATTTTCTCTATATTTTATGACAGCGCCTCTTGTTGTGTAGTCCCGTTTTAACGGCTAGCACATTGACCATTTTTTCGCTAGTCGCTCAATACATCTTGCTGCTTTAGTAAGAAAGGGATGCAACAAGCTACAAACCAAGCACGGCCTAGTGTCGCAAGAGATAGCCGTCGAAGAAGGGGATGTGTGTAGTTCAGCCCCTGGCACGGCAGCTTACGACGAGCACATGAAGAATCATAAAGTAATACCTTTCTAATTGGCAATAGTGCGATAGAGACAGATGATTTGCATCCGTTTTAAAACACCAATAAACTATTGCTTGTCTGTTGTTACTAGTCCTGACATTATTTGATTTGTGTTTGTTTAAATATAATGCAGTGAATTCATATAAGTATGCGTAATTGACACGATGACACGCCACGTAGCTCGTAGTTACAACAAACAGTTCGCGTCACACGCTTATCCACATCGTCTTAAATTGACCTTCAAAAACTCACATAGTTAATACGCGACGGTTTATTTGTGCACACGATCGTTTATACCTGCGCAGTTCCGTTATTCCGTAGGGGCGGGTAGGTTTGTCCTTTGCTCCCCCCTCCCTTCTTAAGGCCCAACACGTAATTTGCGGACCGCAGGTGCACTCGACAAAACATTCGGAAACTAAATTTAAATAATTTCTGCAGGCATCACTAGTATTGGTCTCTATAGGTACCTATACAGCTAGCTAGGTAGTTTATATTGTTATAGTTTTATTTTTTACATTGTTCTCAACAAAAACTTGTTCTTTGTTCACAGGATTCAATGGAGAGCTTGTTAGATCCGCAGGCATGACGGAGAAAGTATTATACCCAGGTGAGTTCTTGTGCATAAAATCATGTCGTATTAAGTGGACGGTCCGACCTTAGGCGGGACTTAGGAGGGACGCATGTTGCATGTTGAAGAGAAAAGTATAACTTTTATTTCGCTTCGCTTCGGTCGGTCTGTTGTATGGACGTCGGTACTCGGTACTCTGGGAAGCCACTTACCCTTGCTTGCTGCCATGGATTTGAATACCGAAAAGTAAACTGTAATCTTTATGGATTAAGATTGTTATTTGATTGGACTGCTTAAACGTCGGCCGGCGTCTCTACGGCATTACCATGCTAGGGAATTTTACTCCTCAATGTTATTGTTATGAGTCACTCAAAAATTTTCCTCGCAACTTTTGGCTCTCTGTAGTTTTTAATAGCTTAGTTAATTACAATTATTTTTAACTTATCTGTGGGGATTGAAAACACAATCATGTATCATCGATAGGCATGTATACATGATACGCTAAAACAGATGCATACAATACAAAGAATGTCATAGTTGAAGTTTTGGATACTGCACTGTTGCCGATCACATACAAAATACAAACACTTAACATCTGTTTACATGAGAACGTGTAACGTTACAGCGTCGTTTTTTCCCTCTAGGCCGCGTCGAAATTATTTTTATCGATCAGGCTTGTATAGAGTTGTGTGCAGTGCTTCATGAACTGCGTAGGCGTCGTAATTCTGTGTTAGTACCTAGCGGCCATGTTAGAGCACGGTCGGTGAGCGTGACGTCACAGACGGGCCGTCACCAGATCAATAGGGATTCGAGGTCAGTCCAACCCGACACGACGAATCTGCCTCGCCTGATGGAGTTTAGGCTCTCCCCCGCGCTTTACCTCTCACCTCCGCCCGCTTTGATTATATGCCACGCAAGCTCTGCCTCTGCCAACAAATATGTTTTTTTCCCCTGTTCAATACCCGGCTACCCTATTTAAAACGTAGTAATATTCGGAAACTTGTGCTCGTGTCGTGAATTTAATTTATGCTTCTGATTTTACGGCAAATTAAGTTACATTAGTTTTTTTTATTACTGTTTTCGTCTACAGCACTCTTTATAGTAAATGTTGCGAACAAGATCCAATTAATAAAAACCTGTTATAGTTCCACTCTTATTTGTAGAGTTTCTAGCGCTAAAATGTGTCAATTATAACGATAATAACAAGGCCCTGGCTGAATAGACATTGTCCACCTCGACTGCCCATGTAGAGGCTAGCCAATATAATGAATAATGAAGTGTTTGTTCGGACATGGATCCAAGGGCTAAATCGTCTATATTACGATCAAATTGCACCCAATTCATGCCTACTTGTTTCTTCAATCTATTCCCCCAGCTGCCCGCTTGGGATAATCTCTCGCGACGGGCGGCCCCAAAGCCAGCCCTCCTTACTCTACGAATACCTACATATTGCGGTATACATTCGAGGCGACGGAGAGCACAGAAACGTGGGTGACAACCGTAAAAATCTATGTATCTGCTAATGCTCAGACTACCTATACAACTAGCATCAGCATCATATGTAAAAAAGTAAATTGAATACACACTTAAGTGCCTTAAATTAAATATCCGTGCTCATCGTTCTCATCCCCTTACGGCAATGAAACGATACGCGTAATAATAAACTTGTTTTGAAAAGGTCATCGTTTCAAGGTTAGGGTAGAGCGACTTATAAAGAGATTGTCTGAATAGCGCCCCCGAATGTACGTATATGTCGGTGGAGCGCTGCATGTGCATCGGTTGACGCATCGCGGTTGAATCTCCACATAGCGCGGGCGGCAGTATGTATGTAAAGCGCGTAAGTACATAAGACACGGATCGATGCCGGAGTCGACACCCGTCCCGTTCCCGTGCCCACCTCTTAGTCTTTTGATAATAATACCAAAAACGAAAACAAAGAGGTACGACTTGTTATAACAAGAATTTATTTATGGAAATAGACAGTGCTACCTACGGCTCATTTCTGTACTGCTCTACTTGGCTTCATGTAATTAATCTGGTTAAATTTGTTAAGTTCGACACAACATGAAGTATCAATGTTGATAAAAACAGATGCATTATTCAAATCGTAGGTATGGTCTAGCAAAAACGCGTGCCATCTTTTAATTTCATTTTATGAGATGAGTAGATAAATGCAGTCATCATTTAGAGATTCTATTAACCCTGAATTCACCGTTTAACAGACTGTTAAGCAGGAATATACTTTCGTTGCGTGTCTCGCAAACTTAACCGTTTTGGTATATTTCGGGAATAAAACTTGTGTGGGTTTACCAATGACACCAATGTGTGATACTGATAAGTTTCCTATTTATCACACGAGAGTAAAACTTTAGAATAATTGAATTCGTTACTAATTGAAATGATATGTGAACGTAAGATTTTAAAAGATACACAATCATTTGAACATTTGAAATTCATTACTACCTCGAAAACTTCAGACAGATAATGACAGTGTTACACGAAGTTGAATGTATTCGGGTCCAGCATATTTCCAGTCGATGTCAGTGGCTTACTAGGAATGTGTTGATAGTGTTTATATTAGAACTGGGCGAGCGCGGCGAGCTGACAGTGGGTGCCACAGTCGTGGCCGGCGACTGCGTTGTTGCCACGTTTACGTACTAAGTATGTGCGTTCAGGCAATTGATTCGCATTGTGGATTGCGCTGGCGCTATGCAGAACTGGGCGCTGCTCTACGTCGAGTGAAACCCGGCCCGCTCGAGGTCAACGAACTGTTCATGTTCATTTCGCTGCATCCGTTGCAAATACGCGGCGCATCGCTGCCACCACCAATTCTAATCATTCAAAGCACCACTTTTTTACCCAGCGGGTTGACGAAAATAAGACTTCCAAAAAAGCAGACCGACTTCAAAATAAATTAAAATAGCGTAAATAACTGATATAATTTTTTCTGTACAATCATATATTTTAAATTTTTCGTTGTTTTCGTCGCGTTTTCAGTTTCTATTGAAGTTGGTAAAGTTTTTTCAAGTTTTTGTTTGTATATTGTAAGCGTATTTACGTAGTGTGTGTGTGTGTGTAGGTTACCGTAGAACACTACCTAGAGACAGTTTCTTTTAAAGTACCCATGTATTTTGGTCTACTCTCTCTCGGTACATTCATGCCATCAATATTTGTTAGCTGTTATCTGCCGAGGATTTCCATTAATTGAATCGTCATAAATTCACATCAACATAACTACATTTTTTCCAAATGAACTGCGATGACTAGCATTTGACATTCCCGACCAAACCTCATTGTTATCTACGCGCCACATAGCACCAAACAGTTTTTGTAGTTTGTGTGTTTTTGTTTGTAGTTTGGTCTTCATCATAAGTTCTGCTTCACTAGCTTATGCTTTCGTAAGATATACAATTTGAGGATATCTCTCGATCCCGTGAGATCCCTTCGTTAGATCCTGATGGTGAAAATGGGACCAAAATTTGAGTTATGACATCCAATCATACAAAAATCATTCAGTCGAATTTAGAGCCTCCTCCTTGTTTTGAAGTCAGTTAAAAGTGGTCCGCACTGTAGAGAAACTGTACCAGCGAGGTTGACTTAGCAATAGAAAGTTTACATGCATCATAATGAATGCGTTCAATATAAAGTTGCTTAACGTCACAATCTAACGGAATGGAGGGAAATCGTGTCCGATACAGCTTTATTACCTTAAAATAATATTTTTTGTTGGTTTTGTGCTAGAGACCGCCTCCATTGTGCGGGTGACGCTGATGTTGTTACACAATCCGGTTTGTTCGTGGGCAAGTAAAGAAGATGTGCGGTAACTGCGGCATTTTTCGCGGACGCTATCGATCGAACGCGCCGGATCGCAATTCGCAACCCTTTGTGGTGGTAGCCTCACCTCACCCACCCTTGCCTCACTTATTCAAGAGCACCGCTAATGATCCCGACATCTCGACTAAACCACGCCTCTACAATCGACTTTTCTCTAAGTAATCAAGATTCCTTATTTCCACTTTGTGATACCCGCCCGCAGTCGCCAGCGTTTCTTATAGCAATCCTACGTAATTGCAAGGAGATCTGTTACTTATCTATCAGGTTGTTGTAACATTGTATTTGTCGTCCAAGCTTCAGCCTCTTTATAAGCTGCAGCTTTCGCGACGAGTGATAAACTTAATAATAAACCGAAACGTAGCACTTGTTGCAATGACTTTCGTTCGAATGTTTATCTTACGATGGTTAAAATCAAGTTTTTATTGTCATTTTAACAAATCCCCGCGTGGTTCATTCGTTTAGAAAGGTTTGTAATGAGCACCGAGCCGGGTTAGCACAGCGCCCACAACGAGGCAGCTAAGAGCGGCCCTATCCTCCGCCGCGGTAATAGACTCCATTCGCCCGCGGAAACTGGTTTGACGACGCGTTTTTTTGTCAACTTGCTACTGCAAAAATATAAAAGGGCGCGGGTTTAGTAAATATCTTGGTAAAATAAGTAATGATTTGGTATTTTAGCGAAACTTGGGTTTTGTAAACAAACTCTGTTGATAATAATGTAGGCGAAGTGATGTTTCTAACAAGCTAGGGAAAGGAGGGGTAGAAAAATCCTTTAGTGTCGACATCGGGTCGGGGGAGGAGCTGAGTGTTTAGGGGGTGAGCGGGGTGGTGGGAGGAAGTTATATAGTGACGCGATCACGTGTACATTTTGCAGCCTGTATTGATCGTGTCGTCTTTTTCTTGTTGTTAAATGCGGTAGCCCCGCGTGATTCCCGACAATTTACAGACCACTCTGTTATTTATCCGATTGTTGGAATAATACATATTACTTTTAAAATTGGAGCCACTTCACCTGAGCAGGGCTCGTTCAGTTAGCGACTCGGAATTGAAATTAGTTTTTCAGATCCATTATTATATTATATCAAATATTAGGTAATGAACAGACTGATGCCGTAATAGGCTCCTCGGCTCAATATTCGTCAGAATATGTTTTCTTTAGTTAGACTGTCTTATTTACCAGATCCACTTCGACATAAAAAGTCTTCGTTTACGTGCCTTATTTGTCTCGTTAGTTACTCCTACGCTTAACTCGATTTGGTGATATATTTCGGTTACTACTTAGGTATTTATCTACCTATTGTCTACTTTGTTCTTTGATTCTGTATTGTTTTGTACTGATTTGTGGTGTTCAATAAAGAGTATTTGTATTGTATTGTATTGTATTTATGGTAAACGAGTTGAGCGACATCAGGATAATAATGGAGATCATACTTCTACGTGTGTGATTTGTAAAATATTTTTAGTTTTGCCTGAATCTTTATGAATCCTACAAGAAGCTTTGGATCGCATTCTAGCGGTGTATGTACCGTTATAATATCGTTAAGTTAACAATCGCAGCAGAGTACCATTAGAATGTCGCCATTAGTTAGGGTCTTGGGAACGAGTGATAAGTGCGAGAGCGGCGTTCACACGACCGGGGCCGACTCGGACTGCCAGAAAAACAGCGGAGAGAGTTTAGTATGGTTTAGTGGATGTGAACGAGATGTGTGATATAGTATGTGCGCGCTCTATTTCGGTCGCGGTGGCGCACTCGGCGGCTAATCGGCGCGTCACGTGACGAGCTCCGGAAGGACGGGGGGTGAGGGCTCGTGAGCCGCGCGGGGGGGAGGGGCGCTGTTGGAATGCAGTCACCACCGCCCGGTGCAGAGCTCTGCTCGACGATTGATCGTCAACCTGCTCCGACTCCGATTCCATGCTCTACTATTAAAACATGGTTTACCTACTCTACCCACCGAATTGTATCTACGTGCCAAATTCGCTGTAACTTAAAACAGAAAAAGTTCCTCAGGCAAATTTTAACGAATGATAATGATATCCATATCCTATTACATGTGAACATAATTGGTTCAAATTTAACTTGATGACATAGATAGTTACTATGCAGTATGCATGTCAACAAGCAAAATTGAAAAAAATTTGCTGTCTACGCGTTTGCCTGAAACTTTGGTCAATGGCCCAATAAATAGAAATATCGGTAACAATTTATTTGCAATAAATTATGAGTTATAATATTTATAAATTTTCATGATTTAAATAGGTATTCAAGCAATAGATGGGAAGGAAAACCGAAGAAGAAAATGCTTATGTAAAGTTGGCAACAGCTAGAGGCTCAGCAAACATATTTGGCCGGGGCTTGTTCATATTATTTAATTTTCATCCGAGTTAGGATGTAATCGTCGGCGGCTACAGGCACAGGCAGTAATTGCAGCGCGCGGATTGCAGGCCGCCCCGCGCCCCGCTACCCGCGCTCGAGCGCCGTAAGTAAACAGTCTGGTGTTTATCCGCGTCTCGCTCGCACCGACCGCGTCGCGTCGCGCCTCTGAGCCACTCTGAGGTGCACTCGCTGTTCCTATTATTTTCGTGACGGGTATTGCGCCGAAGCCGATTCCCGCATCCTCGCCCCGAGACGCGAGGTCCGGTCTCGCGCGGAGGCGGCGACGGCGGCCGTTCGCATCGCGCGCCAGTCCGCGCCCGAGGTCGACCGTCGGTTCGCGCCTATCAAACGTTTTGTTTGCTCGTCGTCGGTTCGTTGAAAACGAAAATGCGACACGTTCCAGCGAACGTAACGAGAGCGGATCGCGGAGGTTGACTATCACGCGGCGGTACTCGTTTGTCGGAACGGTGACGTGTTGGTGACAGTGAGCGGATTGTGTTTTGGCGTGCCGATGCTACACGTGAATGTGGATGCGGTGCGGAGCGGTGTCGGAAGATGCATTTCAAGGAGGCATTCACGATGAGCGATCGTCCGAGCGAGCGCGGCCGCCGCAACTCCCGCTGCAAGGGTGGGTGTCCGCAGCGGCGACCGCGGCCCGTCTGCCTGCTGCCTGCACGCGTGCACAACACACGCCTCGCAAACATACACACATGCACACCCGGCCGCCCGTCATCGCAATAAACACCTTGCGCGCGTTGCTTGTTTGTAACCATGCGTGCCCATACTCATCATTTATCAGACCTTCGATACTGAACGAAAGCTTATAAAGTTTTTCATTGGTGTCTATGCTTTGATCAATGTGTGTGAATGGCGGCCGGTATAAAAGTTTCCAACTGAATAAACATGCTGTGCGATCAGCTGTTCGGTCTGACACAGCAGATATTTATTACGCCGTTTGTTTTGCTATTAGACACCTTGACGTGCACAACACGACAAACAATAATAGATGCGCATAACTAACAAATACTATCTATACTATATAAATATTATATACTATCCTAACCTGTTCTCAGAAATGATCAAAATGCTCTTTTAGAACTTTTTTAAATGTTTCTAGTTGTGTGATCCTTTAATTGGGTTTAATGTTGCTATAGAATTAACTTACTCTGTAATTTATACTTGTGTCTCCGAAGGTAAATCTATCTATCTATATAAATAAAAATGAATTGCTGTTAGTTAGTCTTGCTAAAACTCGAGAACGGCTGAACCGATTTGTCTAATTTTAGTCTTGAAATATTCGTGGAAGCCCAGGGAAGGTTTAGACGGTGAAAAAATACTGAAATTTAGAAGAAGAAAAAAAAAACGGGGGCGAAGCCGCGGGCAACAGCTAGTAAACAAATAAAAGTAGGTACATTTATATGCCGCATTTGCACAATTCTAAAGTACAGTCTAGGGCATAAATATCGATACAGCCATGTCAAATATATGTGTCGTCGGCCTTATTGTTTATGGCATAAAGGTGTACAAGTAGATGTTTTTGACGTCTTGGTAACATACATATTTTATGCCCTTGACTGTGTGGACAACATTTTTGAAATTAGTTTAATGTGGAAATATTAAATTTAGTTTTGTTATTAAAAAAATGAAACAGGTTTGATATTTTTGTCGAAAATTTACTTCAGACGGTGTAAATAGGGAAGAAAAACTTATAGGGGACTATATTATAATATATATAGCTGAATACCCACTCACTGACTGACTCACTCACCCCAGAGTTGTTTGGAAGAACCCAGAAGAGGTAGGGCTCCACTCTATACACCATCGTATCAGAAATTTTCCCACGAGTACCAGAAAAATACGAAATCGACCTGAACGTGGAAATTGACTTGACACATGGGGCGGTTCTCCGCAACGGCTCGACCTATCCAGTTTGCCCGGAACTAAAGTCGCTCAGAACAGCCAGCCAATGGGTGAGCCGGTCAAAGTTTTTTTAAAATGGCGAAAACAAGATGGCCGCCATACAAAATTGAAACGCGAATATCTCAGAGGCCAGTCGCGATAGGTGGGTGGTGCTCGACCAAATGTCATTCAAGGTTGAGGGGGAAATCTGACTATGCAATTTTTTTTCCAAGATGGCGGATTCAAAATGGCGGCCAAATTTTTTTTTGCTCCGATCCGATTGAAATTTTGCATCCGGGGCTCTTTGAGGCCACAGATTCAAATGGCATACTTTATTTTTTGGTTCCGCCATTTTCCAAGATGGCCGCCATACAAAGTAATTTCTGTAACTTTGACCAGTTGTTTTGAAGAGCCCATAAGAGGTGGGGTTCGACTTTATACACTATCGTATCAAACAATATATCAAAAGTAAAAGAAAAAGCAAAATTGACCTGAATGTGGAAACTGACCTGACACATGGGCCAGCTCTCCGCAACGACTTGCCCTATCGAGTTTGCCCGGAACAAAAGTCACTCAGAACAGCCAGCCAATAGGTGCACTGGTATTTTTTTTTCAAAATTGCAAAAACAAGATGGCCGCCATACAAAATTGAAACGCAAATATCTCAGAGGCCAGTCGCAACAGGTGGGTGGTGCTCAAACAAATATCGTTCAAAGTGAGCGGAGTAATTAAATGAACCTAATTTTTTTTCCAAAATGGCGGATTCAAAATGGCGGCCAAAGTTTCTTTTACTCCGATCCGATTGAAATTTTGCATCCGGGGCTCTTCGAGACCACAAATTCAAACGCCATACTTAATTTTTCGATTCCGCCATTTTCAAAGATGGCCGCCATACAAAGTAATGTCAGACTCATGGGCTCACTTGTGTTCTAAAGCAACTTTTAGGAATAGGGTTCGACTTTATACACCATCGCATAAGAAATTTTATCACAAGAACAAAAAAATGCAAAACTGTCCTGAACATAGAAACTGACCTAACACATGGGCCAGTTCTCCGCAACGACTTGCCCCATCGAGTTTGCCCGGAACTAAAGTCGCTCAGAACAGCCAGCCTATGGGTGAACCGGTAATTTTTTTGCAAAATTGCGAAAACAAGATGGCCGCCATACCAAATTGAAACGCGAATATCTCAGTGGAAAGTCGAGATAGATGGGTAGTACTCGACTAAGTGTCGTTCTTGGTGGGAGGAGTAATCTAATGAACCTAATTTTTTCCAAGGTGGTGGATTTAAAATGGCGGCCAAAGATTAAAGTAAAAAAGGTTTAGAAATATATGAAAAAAAATAGGGTGATAGGTTATCCTCCGCGGGCCCCGTGGGGTCCGCGGCACCCACGCGAAGTACTTTTTCCAAGGTGGCGATTTCAAAACGGCGGCCAATGAATATAGTAATAAAGTATAGAAATATTTGAAAAAGAAAAACAGGCCAGCAGGAAACCCTCCGCGGGTCCCGTGGGGCCCGCGGCCCACACGCGAAGTACTTTTCCCAAGGTGGCGGTTTCAAAACGGCGGCCAAAGAATATAGTAGAAAAAGCTGGAAAAATTTGAAAAAAAAGCAGGCTGGCAGGGTACCCTCCGCGGGTCCCGTGGGGCCCGCGGCCCCCGCGCGAAACGCTTTTCCCAAGATGGCGGATTCGAAATTGCGGCCAAAGAATAAAGTAAAACAAGGTCAGAAATATTTGAAAAAAAAACAGGGTGGCAGGGTGACTCCGCGGGTCCCGCGGGGCCCGCGGCCCCCACGCAAAACGCTTTTCACAAGATGGCGGATTCGGAATTGCGGCCAAAGAATAAAGTAAAAAAAGGTCAGAAATATTTGATAAAGAACAGGGTGGCAGGGTGACTCCGCGGGTCCCGCGGGGCCCGCGGCCCCCACGCGAAACGCTTTTCCCGAGATGGCGGATTCGAAATTGCGGCCAAAGAATAAAGTAAAAAAAGGTCAGAAATATTTGATAAATAACAGGGTGGCAGGGTGACTCCGCGGGTCCCGCGAAACGCTTTTCACAAGATGGCGGATTCGAAATTGCGGCCTAAGAATAAAATAAAAAAGGTTAGGATTATTAAAACAAAACAGGGTGGCACGGGACCCTCCGCGGGCCCCTTGGGGCCCGCGGCCCCCACGCGAAATACTAGTTATTTTATAATATATATAGCTGAATACCCACTCACTGACTGACTGACTGACTGACTCACCCCAGAGTTGTTTAGAGGAACCGGTAAGAGGTGGGGTTCGACTCTATACTTTGTCGTATCAAAAATGCTTGCCCGAGTACCAGAAAAATACGAAATCGACCTGAACGTGGAAATTGACTTGACACATGGGGCGGTTCTCCGCAACGGGTCGACCTATCGAGTTTGCCCGGAACTAAAGTAGCTCAGAACAGCCAGCCAATGGGTGAGCCGGTCAAAGTTTTTTCAAAATGGCGAAAACAAGATGGCCGCCATACAAAATTTAAACGCGAATATCTCAGAGGCCAGTCGAGATAGATGGGTGGTGCTCGACCAAATGTCATTCAGAGTTGAGAGGGAAATCCGACTAAGCAATTTTTTTTCCAAGATGGCGGATTCAAAATGGCGGCCAAATTTTTTTTTAATCCGATCCGATTGAAATTTTGCATCCGGGGCTCTTCTAGGCCACAGATTCCAACCGCATACTTTATTTTTCGATTCCGCCATTTTCCAAGATGGCCGCCATACAAAGTAATTTCTGTATCTTTGAACTGTTGTTTTGAAGAGCCCATAAGAGGTGGGGTTCGATTCTATACATCGTCGCTTTAGAAATTTTATGATAAGTACCAAAAAATGAAAAATTGACCTGAATGTGGAAACTGACCTGACACATGGGCCAGCTCTCCGCAACGACTTGCCCTATCGAGTTTGCCCGGAACAAAAGTCATTCAGAACAGCCAGCCAATAGGTGAACCAGTATTTTTTTTTCAAAATTGCAAAAACAAAATGGCCGCCATACAAAATTGAAACGCAAATATCTCAGAGGCCAGTCGCAACAGGTGGCTGGTGCTCAAACAAATATCGTTCAAAGTGAGCTGAGTAATTTAATGAACCTAATTTTTTTTCCAAAATGGCGGATTCAAAATGGCGGCCAAAGTTTCTTTTACTCCGATCCGATTGAAATTTTGCATCCGGGGCTGTTTGAGGCCACATATTCAAACGGCATAATTAATTTTTCGATTCCGCCATTTTCCAAGATGGCCGCCATACAAAGTAATGTCAGACTCATAGACTCACTTGTGTTGTATAGCAGCTTTTAGGAATAGGGTTCGACTTTATACACCATCGCATAAGAAATTTTATCACAAGAACAAAAAAAATGCAAAACTGTCCTGAACGTAGAAACTGACCTGACACATGGGCCAGTTCTCCGCAACGACTTGCCCCATCGAGTTTGCCCGGAACTAAAGTCGCTCAGAACAGCCAGCCTATGGGTGAACCGGTAATTTTTTTTTAAAATGGCGAAAACAAGATGGCCGCCATACCAAATTGAATAAAGTTAAAAAATGGTTAGATATATTTGAAAAAAAAACACAGGGTGCCAGGAAACCCTCCGCGGGTCCCGTGGGGCCCGCGGCCCACACGCGAAGTACTTTTTCCAAGGTGGTGGATTCAAAATGGCGGCCAAAGATTAAAGTAAAAAAGGTTAGAAATATTTAAAAAAGAAAAACAGGCTGGTATGGTACCCTCCGCGGGTCCCGTGGGGCCCGCGGCCTCCATGCGAAATGCTGTTCCCAAGATGGCGGCCAAAGAATAAAGTAAAAAAATGGTTAGATATATTTGAAAAATTAGGGCGGTAGGTTATCCTCCGCGGGCCCCGCGGGGTCCGCGGCCCCCACGCGAAGTACTTTTTCCAAGGTGGCGGTTTCAAAACGGCGGCCAAAGAATATAGTAAAAACGGCAAGAAATATTTGAAAAAGAAAAACAGGCTGGCAGGTTACCCTCCGCGGGTCCCGTGGGGCCCGCGGCCTCCATGCGAAAAAATGTTCCCAAGATGGCGGCCAAAGAATAAAGTAAAAAGACGGTTAGATATATTTGAAAAAAAAACAGGATGGTAGGGTACCCTCCTCAGGTCCCGTGGGGCCCGCGGCGCCATGCGAAATGCTTTTCCAACGATGGCGGCCAAAGAATAAATTAAAATAGGCGAGAAATATTTGAAAAAAATAACAGGGCGGTATAATACGAATCACTTTTCAAAGGTGCCGGTTTCAAAAAGGCGGCCCAAGTATAAAGTAACAAAAAAAAAAGGTTAGGATTATTAAAACAAAACAGGGTGGCACGGGACCTCCGCGGGGCCCTTGGGGCCCGCGGCCCCCACGCGAAATACTAGTCTATACATATAAAATTCAAAGTCCTGACTGACTGACTGACTGACTGACTGACTGACTTAACTATATATCAACGCACAGCCCAAACCACTGGACTTAGAGACTTGAAATTTTGCACATAGATACCTTATACAATGTACGCATCTACTAAGGAAGGATTTTGGGAAATTCCCACGGGATAAGGAAAAAACGGGAGTTATATATTCGACTCCAAGTGGCGCTATCTCAGTAACTATAATAACTAGACTCTTCAAATTTGATGCAAAAGTAGGTGATTACAAGACGAAGAAACTGATTTCAGGATTTTTGGAAATTCCCACGGGATAAGGAAAAAAACGGGATTTATATATTTAGTTTAACGAAATCCTGTGAACTATAATTACTAGACTCTTCAAATTTGGCATAGAAGTAGGTGATTATAATAGTAAAATAATGTTTAAATGATTTTTGTAAATTCCCACGGGATAAGGAAAAAAACGGGATTTATATATTCAGTTCTACGGGATTGATTTTTCGTTTTACTGGTCGTATAAAACTGAAATTTGGCCTTCAAGTTCCCTTGGGGAGTGTAGGGGAGCACTAAAAAAAGGATTTCCCGAAATTCCCACGGGAACGGGAAAAACGGGACTTTTCATTTTACTGGTTGCAGAAAGCTGAAATTCGGCATGTAGGTTGCTTCGGGAGTGCAGAGGAGCATTAAGAGAGTACTTTCCAAAATTCCCACCGGAACGGGAAAAATATTTGTTTACAAAGAAATACTGCGGTAGGCATAATATGGCTAGAAACTTGAAATTTGGCACACATATACCTTGAGTATCCTAGAGGTGCACTAAGAAGGTATTTTTCGAAATTCACACGGGATAGGGAAAAAACGGGATTTTTTGTTTTACTGGTCGTAGAAAGCTGAAATTTGGTAAGAGCCTTCCTTGATGAGTGTATGGGAGCACTAAGAAAGGATTTCCAGAAATTCCCACGGGAACGGGAAAAACAGGACTTTTCATTTTACTGGTTGCAGAAAGCTGAAATTCGGCATGTAGGTTGCTTCGGGAGTGTAGAGGAGCATTAAGAGAGTACTTTCCAAAATTCCCACGGGAACGGGGAAAAAACAGGATTTTAAATCGTAGGATTTTAGGTCGTAGAAAGCTGAAATTTGGCAAGTGGGTTCCTTGGGGAGTGTAGAGGAGCATAATGAGATAATTTCCCAAAATTCTTCTTCTTCGTTCCCGTAAGATATTCGGGAAATGCTTCATTTGGCGAAATTCTTACGGAAACGGGAAAAACGAAAAGCGGGGAAAGTTGAAATTTGTCACGTAGGTTTATTCGGGAGTGTAGGGGAACACTAAGAAAGGACTTTCCGAAACGCCCACAGGGACGGGAAAAAACCGGATTTTACGTTTCCAGACGAAACAGCGGAAGAAAGAGACTTAACATTTATAACGTGTGTTTCTTTAAAGGCTTTAAGTGTACTCCGAAAGCACTTCCCAAAATTTCCACGGGAATGGGAAAAAACTTATTTTTTCATTTTACATCTTAGCGCGTACGATGTCGCGGGCAAAAGCTATTTAGGATGTATTTTAGGACAGCCCTATAGGTTAGGTTAGGTTTGTTTTATAAAAATCCTGCAATATTTACAGGTTCAGAAAAATTAAGGCAGCGGGGCAATGCGGGGGCTGGCTTGCATGCTTGCTTGAGTCCTTGCTTTGCATGCTTGATTGCATACTTGCTTTCATTCATGCTTGCATGCTTGCTTGCATGGGTGCTTACTTGCATGCATGCTTGCTTGCACGCTTGCTTGCATGCATGCTTGCATGCATGCTTGCATGCATGCTTGCATGCTTGCTTGCATGGGTGCTTACTTGCATGCATGCTTGCTTGCACACTTGCTTGCATGCTTGCTTGCCTGCTTGCATGCCTGCTTGCATGCATGCTTGCATGCTTGCTTGCATGGGTGCTTACTTGCATGCATGCTTGCTTGCACGCTTGCTTGCATGCTTGCTTGCCTGCTTGCATGCCTGCTTGCATGCCTGCTTGCATTCCTGCTTGCATGCCTGCTTGCATACTTACATGCTTGAAGGCTTGCATGCCTGTTTGCATACTTGCATGTATGCTTGAAAGCTTGCAGGTTTGGTTGCTCGCTTGCTTAATTGCTAGGTTCTTTGAAATGCTCATGGTTCACGCGTGCGAAGCCGCGGGCAAAAGCTATATATATATAATTCAAAGGTGACTGACTGACTGACTGACTGACATAGTGATCTATCAACGCACAGCCCAAACCACTGGACGGATCGGGCTGAAATTTGGCATGCAGGTAGATGTTATGACGTAAGCATCCGCTAAGAAAGGATTTTTGGAAATTCCCACGGGATAAGGAGAAAACGGGAATTATATATGCACAGCCCAAACCACTGGACGGATCGGGCTGAAATTTGGCATGCAGGTAAATGTTATGACGTAGGCATCCGCTAAGAAAGGATTTTTGGAAATTCCCACGGGATAAGGAGAAAACGGGAATTATATATGCACAGCCTAAACCACTGGACGGATCGGGCTGAAATTTGGCATGCAGGTAGATGTTATGACGTAGGCATCCGCTAAGAAAGGATTTTTGGAAATTCGCACGGGATAAGGAGAAAACGGGAATTATATATTCGATTCCGAGTGACGCTATCTCAGTAACTATAATAACTAGGCTCTTCAAATTTGATACAAAAGTTGGTGATTACAAAACTAAGAAACTTATTTCAGGATTTTTGGAAATTCCCACGGGATAAGGAAAAAAACAGGATTTATATATTCAGTTTAACGAAATCCTATGAACTATAATTACTAGACTTTTCAAATTTGGCATAGAAGTAGGTGATTATAATAGTAAAATAAAGTTCTAATGATTTTTGGAAATTCCCACGGGATAAAAACGGGATTTATGTATTCAGTTCTACGGGGTTCGATTTTTCGTTTTACTGGTCGTATAAAATTGAAATTTGGCCTTCAATTTCCCTTGGGGAGTGTAGGGGAGCGCTACAAAAGGATTTCCCGAAATTCCCACGGGAACGGGAAAAACGGGACTTTTCGTTTTCTGGTTGCAGAAAGCTGAAATTCGGCATGTAGGTTGCTTCGGGAGTGTAGAGGAGCATTAAGAGAGTACTTTCCAAAATTCCCACGGGAACGGGAAAAAAACAGGATTTTAGGTCGTAGAAAGCTGAAATTTGGCAAGTGGGTTCCTTGGGGAGTATAGAGGAGCATTATGAGATAATTTCCCAAAATTCTTCTTCTTCGTTCCCGTAAGATATTCGGGAAATGCTTTATTTGGCGAAATTCTTACGGAAACGGGAAAAACGAAAAGCGGGGGAAAGTTGAAATTTGTCACGTAGGTTTATTCGGGAGTGTAGGGGAACACTAAGAAAGGATTTTCCGAAACGCCCACAGGGACGGGAAAAAACCGGATTTTACGTTTCCAGACGAAACAGCGGAAGAAAGAGACTTAACATTTATAACGTGTGTTTCTTTAAAGGCTTTAAGTGTACTCCGAAAGCACTTTTTTTTTTTTTTTTTTATGTGAATAGGAAGGCAAACGAGCAAGTGGGTCACCTGATGGTAAGTGATCATCACTGCCCATAGACACCCACAACCCCGGAGGGATTGCAGATGCGTTGCCAACCTAGAGGATTAAGATGAAATGCCCTTGTGCCCGTAATTTCCCCGGCTGTCTTACTCTCCGCACCGGAACACGGCAGTGCAAGCACTGCTACTTAGCGGCAGGATTAGCGAGTAAGAAGACTTCCCAAAATTTCCACGGGAACGGGAAAAAACTTATTTTTTCATTTTACATCTTAGCGCGTACGATGTCGCGGGCAAAAGCTATTTAGGATGTATTTTAGGACAGCCCTATAGGTTAGGTTAGGTTTGTTTTATAAAAATCCTGCAATATTTACAGGTTCAGAAAAATTAAGGCATCGGGGCAATGCGGGGGCTGGCTTGCATGCTTGCTTGAGTCCTTGCTTTGCATGCTTGATTGCATACTTGCTTTCATGCATGCTTGCATGCTTGCTTGCATGGGTGCTTACTTGCATGCATGCTTGCTTGCACGCTTGCTTGCATGCATGCTTGCATGCTTGCTTGCATGGGTGCTTACTTGCATGCATGCTTGCTTGCACACTTGCTTGCATGCTTGCATGCCTGCTTGCATGCATGCTTGCATGCTTGCTTGCATGGGTGCTTACTTGCATGCATGCTTGCTTGCACGCTTGCTTGCATGCTTGCTTGCCTGCTTGCATGCCTGCTTGCATGCCTGCTTGCATGCCTGCTCGCATGCCTGCTTGCATGCCTGCTTGCATGCCTGCTTGCATGCCTGCTTGCATGCCTGCTTGCATGCCTGCTTGCATGCCTGCTTGCATGCCTGCTTGCATACTTGCATGTATGCTTGAAAGCTTGCAGGTTTGGTTGCTCGCTTACTTAATTGCTAGCTTCTTTGAAATGCTCATGGTTCACGCGTGCGAAGCCGCGGGCAAAAGCTAGTTTTTAAATATTTTATTGAATCAGGCGTTACTTTGCGGAGGTCCATTTCAATGAACAAAAAATTTTACCTTGCTACTCCGCTACTCACGTGCAAGATAATCAAGCCTGTGTGAAATATATATGTTTTTCATGCAAACCCTCCCTCCACTGCTGCCAATAAAACACATATAAATCCCACAAACTTAATTATCCCTTACACCACACAAACACTGACGCGTTTCGATCCCTCTACGGGATCATTATCAAAGTTTAATGAACACAACTGATACACATGCAAAACCCTCATTTTGCATTTCCTTCTGAAATATAAATAAAAAATTAACTAATTAGCTTGTACGGTCTATTACTTTTGGTGTTAATTAAGGTATTACTAATGGTATTAATTCATTGATGGTAAAAATAAAGAACGTTTTGTGTATAGCAATTAGCAATAACCAAAAATAATATGTATGTATTTCTTACGTTGGAGGTAGGCCTAAACATTATGTAAGGACTGTTCGAAATCAAAAATCACCCTAAATCTATACATATAATAATAACAAATAAACATCTAAAACAAGATGATCTGATAACTATGACTAATGATGACATCATATTCAGTTACTTTACCCGCTCAATTTGGACTATTCATTTGATGTTTGACCTGTTTTGCGAGTCTTATCTTAACTATAAATTATTAGAAGGTAAATATATTAAATACCGTTATTTTTTTGCTACTAATGGTGATAATAAATCAGTGGTCCGTCTCCCTTGGGCGTAATAACCCGCATCCCCGTATTGAAAACCAGTAATTACATACATATAATAATTTATAATATATGCAATGGTTTTTGGCAAAGGAAACTGGCAAAACATCTTATTAGAAGTAGGTATGCATTTACTCATGTCATGATAGGTATATCTCACGTACGCTAAAATACTTCTTGTTCGAACAGTAGAGAGAGTGAAACAATTGTCAACAGACGTTGCATTTTGTAGTTTTATTTTACGAATAATCAATTAACTCGAGGGCTTTTCAATTTCAATCATTCCGGGGTTTGTATCGACACGAATGTAACCCACATAACCGGCTCAATAAAGCAAACGTATTGATTTCTCAAACATGTTATAAAGTTACGTGTCACGCGATCTGCACTTCGATAACAGTATTTGGATATATATGTATAATACCAGTAAAATATGCTTTATAATAATAGTTTATTCATTACCTACGTCTTACAGGGCTACAACATAACATGTCATGGTAGTTATTGTACAAGAAAAGAGAAGTATCGAAACTAAAACTTTCCGCGTTTGAAAGAAAACGTTTAAAAACAGTTAAGACATCACCATGTTTCATCTATGGAGTTAGGTACTTAGGCCACTTTTCTGACCGCCCCTCAATTATGATAAACTAGCTGACTCGGCAAACTTCGTTTCGCCTTAGAATGAGTTTCTATCATGTCATAAGAGATGGCGTTGCATACAAAATAATTATTTTATATTTTTTAGTTTTTTTAGTTATTTTTCTATTCAGTGTGGAGACAAAATAGAAATCAACGATGCAGCTGTTCTTGAGCTATTAATGGTGTAAATAACCTGACTTTGTTTTATTTACATATGTAAAACTAATGGTTGCCCGATATTTTGCGGGAACTATGCGATTTTCCGGGATAAAACTATCCTATATCCTTCCCCGGGACTGAAACTATTTTCTGTACCAAATTTCATAAAAATCAGTGTAAGTAATGTAAGTACCTAAGTGTAAGATTCGCTAATGCATTACTTTTATTACTAGATAGGTTACGGGTAACAACTTGACTGTAGCTAATAGTTATATCAAAATAATATTAAACCTGACCTACTACCTACTGAGCATCGATCCCAAAGCTCCAAGAAACCCCTTGAGAAACAAGATATGCTCCGTTCCGCTTTATCACGCTTTCATCTGCAACCCTTATTCGAAACTTGAAGTTAGCTTTTTACTCAGTGACAGAGCGTTTAAAAAACACTTTAATTAGATTTGTTTGAGTAAATGTAATTTTCTATATTTTTCTTTTTCTTCTAAAATAGGGGTCAGTCGTATTTCTACTATCTCTCATTTAAAATAGGATTTAGTTCTTACCATGCACCATTATACAATAGTAGATTGTACAACAAGAGCATAAAACAAACCATTTTACCCGAGGGTGGATAGACACGTCGAGGGGAAAATGAGTTTAATGCTCTTGAGCACTTACACTTACTTTACACTCTTTTCACTTCGATTGCAAGGATATAAAACAAACTCGTAGACATTATATTGTTGATTAATTTTACAAATTTTCAACCACACGATAACAAATCGGCTAGTTTAGAAAAATAATTAGTTTCCCACTACAAAATTAAACTTTTGTTTTTTTTTTAGGTTGTGATATTTGACTAAGTCAATCCGTAATGCCAAGTTACAAAATAAATATTAGTTTTTATTATCGTATTTTTTTATGTATGTACCTACATAAATTTACGCTTATTAATCTTATCTCATAAAAAAAAACGTGTCTATTAAATAAAGGTGTATTGTGGATGTGGCTGTAAAACCTAGTTGCCTGAGCCTTAAAAGAAGAAGTAATTTTATGCACTAGAGGATAAAAAGCAATTTTAGGCAACATTCTCTCGACATAATGAACGACTTTACGAACATGAGAAGTGAAAATATTATTTTTGGCATTTAAATGCATTCAGGTAAGAATACCATTTTTTTAATTTTCAACTAGCGACCCGCCCTGGCTTCGCACGGTATATTATACATATAAACCTTCCTCTTGAATCACTCTATCTATTAAAAAAAACCGCATCAAAATCCGTTGTGTGGTTTTGAAGATATAAGGATACATAGGGACACGGGGACAGAAAAAGCGACTTTATTTTATACTATGTATGTATTGATATGCTTATGAAATTGAATTTGCCCTTATTTTCTTTTGAGTACTTAGCATATTTTTATACCGAGTGAAGAATTTAATAAACCATTCGGACCAATAAAACTGTCCTTCATATAATTGTTATTTTTTTTTATTATAAACGCGGTACAGTTAACTAAAAATCTATTAACCTAATTTTTTTACAATTTTTTATTTAACTTGCAATGCATGTTGCGCACGTAAAAAAAAAGTGTAATCTATATCTAACCTTATCTCATGTTATAAAGAGGTAAAGTTTGTGAGGTTGTAGGGGGGGTATAATCTCTGGCTCAACTGAACCAATCTTGAAAATTATTCTATCAATAGAGCCATATTATACCCATGTGAGGGTCATCTAGGTATATTATATAAATAAAAATGAATCGTCGAAATGTATGTACGCGTATAACATCCAAACGACTGCACCGAATTGGATAATTCTTTTTTAATTGTGGTTACTGTTTGGACAAGGCTTGGATAAAATAAAATTTTGAAAAAAAAATACTGGAACTGGGGTGAAGCCACGGGCAACAGCTAGTAGGCTATATGTATTTAATTCTGCGCGGACGAAGTCTTGAGCAACAGCTGTTTGGTTTTAATGTACAGAGCTCCGATGACAATGGCATTATCAAGTAGCGTCATCAAAAAATCTTGTGCTAAAAATAAAACTAGTTGTATAAAACTTTCTTATATCACACACAGTCACTTGTCGTCAGTGGTGTCTAAATTCCAGTTTAATTATGTATCCTTTTTTTAATACACCAATATTATGGAGCACGGATAGGTAGTTATTGCCTGTGCTCGCTTTTCCTACTTGAGCGTTATTTTTAGTGTATAAGTCCGTGATTCTCAGTGCTTGACGACGACAACCATTCGTTGCTGTCTAAGGCATAGGCTTCTGAGGGATGCGGTAGGGCAAGGGGGTGAGGGGGAGGGAGCGCAGAGGATGGAGGTGAGATCATAGTGGCGAGTGGCCCGGGGAGGCGATCGATATGTACATTGAACATACATACGTATACCTACATAATCGTAGGTACCTACCTAACTTCTCTCAACTCGACTGTCTGCTCCAGATACTGCGCCAAAACCCCGGTCCCCCCCCCCCCCCTGCCCCGCAACCCGTGTTCGCAATTCTTTCTTTACATTATTTTACTATGGGATTATTTGACCAAGGAAACTCATATAGCCCCGTAGATTTGCTAATCTTCATAAATATTTTATTTTCAAATCTAAAATTTTTTAATAGCATAATCAACATCAAAATTAGATTCAATTATATTTTTTGCCCTGTAAGAGGAAACATAATTTTTATAATAATTTGTAGATACTTACACAAACAGTTGACGTCAAAGAGCGCTAAGACATTTCATGTTATTCGTCCAAACAGCACAAATTATTATATAAACAACGAAACATCATCGTTATCGAAGTTATGCAACCTTACGAGACATTACTTACGTAATAGTCAAATCGTGCGAAGTTAGCATCAAAATGTGCAAAGGTACCCGAGTTTTCCCTCATGAAATGTTATATTATTTCAATGTCATCTTCATTTCGTCAGAGATCCACCCTTGTAGTTCTGCTTAAACCATGTGTTGTTATTGCGATCTATATATAAGTTAATTTACTCTAGGTTTCCCAGCCCTCTAATCTAAGCAGTCTAAAAATTTACGTTAGAGAAAAAAAACGTTCTTTAAAGTCACTTATCAGTCTCATCAGTACTTAAAATCTTTCTAATTACCAATTGACCAATAATTGAAACATTGACGGAGACTCCCTTTTAACCGTGGTACACTAATGTAACAGCGGTTACAAAAATGATATTTTAATTTACTGTAGGACATATGTAGGACATACATAGCGCTTTGAGTTACTTACATTACAGCGGAGTGTATTACTCTAGTAAGCTTCCAAGTTTTAGCTCTATATACCATTACAGAACACATCTTAAGCATCCGACGTTTGAGGTTGAGACCCGTTTCGCTTTACGTAGGTAACGTTGGAAAGCGTACAGAAAGCTCCCAAACCTAGTTGGATGCGATAATTTATTCGTGATTTCGACTGCTCTTCGCGAGACTCACAGTCTGGTCCAGGTCCAGGTAGATGTAATCCGCTGCTCTCTTGGTAAGGCGGCCACGTGCACTTGCACACATTATTTTGGTATTAGCGGCGTTAACATTTTCAGAGCGACACTTAGGGACGCGTCATGCAGCTCCTCCATTACGGTTTGTTAGTCCTTGTCACCAAACGGGGTATCTGCAAAGCGAAGGTGTGACGGGTTTCCTCGGTTCATATTCAAGAAGCTTAAATATGGCCTCTAACACTAATGGGTACAAGCTTTGTTAGGTCGTGCAGTTTTACGTGTAGATATCATCTTTGTTTATTTCTTCTTCATCTGTTTGTACACACACCATTCCACGACTTGCTGAAACTTGTGAATCTGGTCAACTTATGAGAAGCCGTTCCTAAACTTGCCTGCTCCACTGGGTGTGCTGTATAGAGCCTAAGCTGCAACATAATTACATTGGTAAACTTATAAACATGACTAAGCAATGAATTGGTTCGAAATTTTTCAAGATCGGTTATATCACGATTACATTACATCCCCTTATTTGTAAAGTAGAATTGTGACCGCATTTCTTCAAGTCTTCGGTACTATCCCTCAAAAAGTGGCTTGTCACGCAGGAGCTGAAACTATGTCAGTACTCAGTACCTACTGAGAAACCAGCTGTTCATGCGATGTTCCTTCTTTATCATCGCTTGCTTTATCTCATCCAAATTAGTTCTGTTCTGATGGATTCTCCAATTAAATATTAAAAAGTTAAAGGCCGATTATAATTCGGTCTACCTAAAATTTTATGTTTTATCAATTAAAATTGGGAAAAACCCTGTTTGGGTACCACAGCAATTGTACGTAGAGCTGGATACTAATTGTCCCATTGACACCTGTCACTTCCGTACGAATTCTAATGTAGACACAGTGTTTTAGGTTAGAATTGACATAGAAGTGACAGGGTTAAAACACCATAGGCCAGCATTTTTACGGGATCCATAAATACAAGATATCGAATAAACAGCAAATAATTTATCATGAAAATAATTGATGAGATCCCTGGATTATTACAGCCACCTAACGGCTGTACTTTAATCTTATCAGTACTTAATTGTAGTGAAGGTGCCAACTTTCATGTTTAATTACTTCAATTTGGTTTATACAATTTGTTCCAAAATCAATAACGTATTATCTTAAAATTGAGAAAAAAAAACAGAATAGCAAAGAAATTATTAAATTAATTACATAGTAATTTAAAACGTCAAGTTTTTATAAACTAGAATACAGTTTGTTCTCTAATTTAAGGGTTTCGTGACGTAGGTTTCCACAGGATGGCCGGTGACGTTTTAGTGAAATACTTATTCAGTCCGTCACGCACTTCCGTACATTTCGGTACAGTATTTTGCTAATCTTTTTTGTCTAATCTTGTTTGTAAGAAAATGTAAAAACACGACCAAAAATGCACCAGTGCTTAGTGTTAAGTTTTCGATCACAAAAGACGTCTCGATCGCGTTTGCGTTAAAATGTCGAAGACTGTGAAAACATTTTGATGCCATTTCAGTCCACTAGTGGCGCTGTAAAATTTTCCGTTGTAATTGAGTCGTAAAAATGCGAACGCGTTCGAGTCGTTTTTCGTGTTTAAAACATGCACTAGAGGCTCTGAAAAATTGAGAATTAGCTTCTCACTTTGTAAGTGCACCTGTTAGTGGCACATCATTTTTACGACAACTTCGAATGTCTGTAAAATCATAATAGGTATACACTAACTTATAATTTCATACCTTTTAAGTTTTTAACATCCTTCATACTCGTTTAGAATCCTATCATTTCGATGTGTTCATATTGTTCATAGAGACAGGTTTCATGATCGTATGTTTTATTTTAGGTGTTGGCGTCAAGATGGAGCACTTCCAGGCGGCCCTGGATCCTCGCAAGCAGGAGCTGCTGGAAGCGCGCTTCCTAGGCGCCAAGGTCAGAACTATAACTGCGTTAATCTTAGACCATCGCGTGCGATAACGATACGATACGAACTACATAATATTAAATGTCTAAACGTTGAAGAGTAAGAATTGGGACAACTATTTACCCATAATCTACCTGATATCACGATTACTTCTGCCATCTAGTTTGTAATTCGTTACTAACAAAGTGAAGGCATTCTACTGTTTGAGAGAGACGTCACTCGATCATGGCAGACTCGCGCTACGTGTTATAAAAGAACATGGCCGCGATTCAATGCGACAACAAAACGAATACGGTCGGGGAGAACGCAAATGTTTATTATTCTTGTTATAGTCACTTAAAGGGTATTACGTCAAGCATTATCGTTGGGGAAAAGTTAAAGTCATGCAAAGTTACAAATATGTATTATAAAAATGTTTCGAATAACGGCAACCGTGGTGAGTCAGGCTATAAATAGGTAAAGTAAAAACACGTTTCAGTCCTTGCCGCTCTCGGAAACAAGCATGCGAATGAATTATAACAATGATTTGTAGCTGATGCTACTATGATGATTTAATCCTGGCACGTGATCTCAATTAAATCTAAATTTCGTGATTTAGTTTATCCAACTAGCTGCAACACACCACACACGTGTGAATGAAGCGCTCCTCACTGTATGTATGCGCAAATCCTTGTAGCCTCGGCTTGTGATGTGGTAGATAAGTAATTCCATTATGTCTCACCTCCGTCCTTCCACCCGCCAATTCCCCTCTTTCGGCCTGTGAGGCGACACTTGGCACCGCCAGGCTATGTCAGGCTATTGGATTGTTACTACGCGCAGACTTGATTATTTTGTTATTTAAATGATCTTCGTTATTGATCAAATCTTTTGTTTGATAGTTTGTGTAGCATAAAATCATTCAAGTACCTACCTAGATAATTCATAGTCAAATAAATCATGATTAGATATGATGTACACATATTATATTATAACATACCAGTCGATACAAATTTGATTCGTATTAATCATGCGTCGCTGCATTGCAAGCTGCGAGCATGTGAAACTAGGACTTCGTCATTCTACGACAAGATGGCGGCAGACATAAATAGTCTGCCAGCTAATATGCACGTTTCTGACTTATCGACCTACAAAAAAATCTTTTTCCGGAACCACCATAAGAGCTTGTTGTCCAATTATACTTAAACCGTGATAAAGTTCTTTAAAATATGTTGAAGTCGTTCTAGATACATAATTATTGTTAATTAGATAGTAATAACGAGTTAATTAAACTGTGTATTAAAATGAAAATTACTTTCATAATATATGGTGCGATAGCTTGACTACCTATTCTGGTGGCCGACCCACCCATATAATGCATTTCGCATACACCCATTGAGCGCATTGATCGCGTGTTTTGCAGGTGAGCGCAAGAGAGATACTAGTAGAAACCCAACGGGCCCCCGATTACAAGGCGGTGAGTTTTATCTATTTACATATCTCCAGCACAGTGATAGCGGTAGGTGAAGTTCGGTTTTTTAAAGTTTTCATTGAACAGGACCTACACCTTCAGTGAATATGTACACCACTTAATTTTCACTGTGACAATTTAGGCTACTAGCACCTTAATTATTTAATGGTATTTTTGCTTCACGATGAAAGCTAATTTAGTTATCTTAATCACAATGTCTACTTACTAATTATTATCAAATTTACCTATGTTATCTGATATTATGTCACACAATCCACTGTCGATTGTGTTTTTATAAAAGCAATACTTACCTGCGTCATTGTGACGCCGTGCTTTGATCGTGATACAGAGCCACTTTTACAGCTCCACTCACCTTGATATCGATTAGACTTTCGTCGGTGAACACGAGTGTCAGTCGGTAGTCTTCTACATACCTACTCTTATACAATATTATATGTCCGGAGTTCATATTGATTTATTGCGTTGCTTTGATTTGGGACGTTACCCGTGACTCTGTATCTTTAATGATCGTGTATTATTCGTGATTACATATTCATTTTTAACTATCAGTATTTTGTCAACCTTGAAATCAGTTTATACCTACTTTATTTTATTTTACTCGGTTGCGTTCAACGCCGTGTGTTCGGTACAAGAGCCCGAAGTTTTCAATAATCTATAAATAACGCGTACCTACGGATCGGAGTTATATTAATTATCGTCGAATGTAGGTATTTGTAGCCACGTTGTGTTCGCTATCGCCTATTAACACGTCGTGTTCCCGTTTGTAGATTTCGGTACCGCATAATTATCTGGTAAGTCGTATATCCCGATTTTTGGTACAAAGTACCGGTTTATGACTTAATCGCACACTAAGTTTAGTATCTTTACCATGCCGGTAAGTTACTATGTAGTTGTATGATTGATCACTATTTAAAAGCGTTTGTCAATGTTTAAAGACAACGTATCGTTGTGGGTTCCGATATAGATATCAGAGATTTAATGTAAGATAGTTTACTGTGCCGATATTCCGTGTTCAGAACCGTTTTAATTTATGACATGAAAGTTGAAACTGTATCGTAATACACTTACCTTACGTAATTTTGCTGTTTATTAACGGTATAATAAAGGTACAAGTAGAATGATTTGTAATAAGCAGGGAGACTAGTGCGCAGCCATTGTCATTATGCAGTGGGAACGACGACAGTTGTTGGAAGTTTGGAACGCAGAAGTGTACCAGTCGGTACAGAGTTGGAGTGTTCGTAGCGGGGCGGGGTCACTGACACCGGCGCGGGCGGTGCTGCCACTCGGAATCGGCTTTTATCTATTACACGCACTACCTAAATAGGCCCCATACACAATTGGTAGCCGACTAGCCGTAGGTAGGCGAAAGTTTGGTAAGAATAGGAATCACGTGCCTGCTAATCGTAACGCGATATTGCGTTCGCTCTGCTACGCTCATATTATAAAGCTATCATAAAAAGTGCACACACAGTAATTAATTAATTAGTGTAAATTAAATTTCAATTAATGAGTTGCCTAGTTTTACCCGACTGCTAAGAAGTTGTGTTTTTCGCGAGAACTTATTTATTTATCTTTCTCTCTCTCTCTGTGCGTGTGTGCGTCTCTCTGTCTTCATTACGTAGTCTCATCCAAACAGCTGGACCGATTTTCATCAGGTAAGGTTTCCTTAGATACCTACATCAAGCTAGACAACTCAAGTGTCCTATGATAGGTGACGTGAAAAAAACTCGAACTTAGGTGCCATTATGAAAGCCTGTAGATATCACAGTAAAGACTTAAAATTTTACTAGATTATACGTAGAATATGTCAAATTGTATGTCTACATTTTTTCTCAAAACAAAATCAGGAAGCATGGCGTGCTGCCTTAGGTAAGAAAAATGCGAAAATAAAGAAATAAATACTGTAAACATTTCAACTGACAAAAAATGTAAATGAATTCTTTCGATCGTATTACATATTTTTTAATTAAGATTAAGTACCTAATTAATTTTAGTGTTCTGTGTTATCCTTGTGTCTTATTTTGTTCACTATAATCTAGATGTATTCTTTAAAATAATCAGATTCGTCGTTCGTAGGTATAAAATCGGTGACAAAATCCATCCATGCTTGTGAAACTTCAAGTCTGTATTACCGACACCTTAACTTTCATTCCAAAATATTCCTATCAATCACTAAACAATTCACTGTTTCTAAGTGATGTCGGCGGGGTAGTGTTTAAGGTCGAGCCTAGCGCATAGCGACCCGGTGATAAGTTCGAGTTCGACAGAGGAAGACGGCTTGTCTCTCACAGGCGGCATGCTTATTGCGCATTGAGAGAAAGAGAAGTAGGCACAGCGCAGTGTTCAGTCAGTCGGTTTGCACATTCGACGCTAAGGGAAATTATAATATGGCGCACACGGCCTCGCCCCGCCTCGGCTACAATGTGCCGTCAAACCTCATTCCACCGCTTAGCCGCCCAGTTCCGCAGTTATTTTTACACAGCCCGACCTTTCGCACCGGTCGTCACTACACTCCAATTATATTGAAATCAGCGCACGGCACACTCACTTAAAACTATTGATCTGGATCGTTCACAATACACATTAGGCGACGTCCCGCTGGTACATGCTTACGTTACGTTCGTATTTAGTAACGTGATGATGTTATGTGTTGGATGGCAGCAACATGCGAGCCGTCCGTTCATATCGGCCGCCGCGGAGGCAATGAACGCGGGCCGGCGCGACGGGCGACGGCGGCGGGCGGCCAGTCAGCTGAGCGTCACGCCGCCGCGACATTGCAAGGTCCGCTCGAACCGCCTGCCGCGCCAGCCTGACCCACTGCGCCTGCCGGCACTCCACCCTATGCTAAACAACATAACACAACACTAATGCCTATGCTGATTATCCAATTGTCATCAACATCTGTCTCTAGTTAGGCACTAGTTAGGTACATTTTTGATGTGATAAGAACCAATGAACGGCGGTGGTAGATAAGCTCTACGGTGCGCGACACGTTGTGAATGGAGTGCTGCGCATGCCCGCGATACAGCGCTCTGTTAACTTTATTTCGTTTACTTGCTGCCATTAATTTTTCATTACGCCGTAACGTAAAGTACCATAAATGAGGACATTCTGATATACAGCTGCTGTCATTCGTCGTTATTTGTTTTGATGCACTCACTTTATTGCGATGGGTTTACTTTTCACGCTTTTAACCCTAGAAATAACTAAGTATGTAGGCTTACTGTAAGTATATTGTTATTAGATTTTTTCGACAAATAGGTAGGTACGCCTAAATTTTTTTGTTCAGCTGAAGTAGTATCCAAGGTCTACAGTTGCCCAATCGTGGTAGTAGGCTATTAGCCACGGTAGAGAAAGTGCGCGGCCGAAAGCAAAAATGATCTAAGTACGAATTTATAAATATGTCGTTATTTGCATTTAAGATTAAACTGCAAATAACTAAATATTTATAAAATCGTACGAATACGAAGTACCTATATCTTAAACAAAAAAGATAAATTGAATACAAAAATGACAATGTGTTTAAATTACGCCACAGCACCATGTTTTTACAATGATGTAAGTAAAAAGAAAAACAACGTAATTTTCTATCGACTCTCGAGAATACTTAACACTGGGTTTCCTATAAAAATGTGAATGTCCTTTATACATAGCCGAACTTAAAACATGCTACTAAAAATGTTTACGTTATAATACGTAACAGTTTAAAACGAGTACTTAGCTGAGTAGTAAACACGTAATTTATGTAGGTTAAGTAGATAAAACAGCAATATCGTGAATATTAAATTTAGTGTTGTGTGAATATTTAGGACTGGATTGCCTTTGTATCGGTTTGACCTTTTGCATTCGATAGGTTAAACAAGTAAAGTTGGCCGGGGAAGGCGTCGTCGCCACTAGGAATAATCAATATTGCAGGCTAAGGGTTTGAATCTCGCGGCACGTCGACGGCGCTGCATGCTTGCGGCTGAAGTTGCGCTGACCCCTCCCCTCGCACCTCGCGCCCTCCACCCCTCGTACTAGAAAATTAGGTTAAACAGCACGCGGCTGCCGCTGCCGGCTGCACACCGCGCCGGAAGAGGGGATTTTGGGCGTCCGCGGAACTGCGCTTCCAACGAATGCGGGACGGAGATGTGACTGAGTATTGATTGTCCTTCGAACCAAAAGCAAGTTTAACGCGACGCAATACTCCGCGTACTGCAGCTTTCCAAGCTACCTTATACAATGTAGTAGCGTTTATAATACGAAGCACTATCGTTAAACCTACTTACCTATCAGCCGAACATTTTTTGTGGCCTATTTTCTATTATCATTACTTAAAAGGTATTATGATTTTTATAATAGCATTAAGGAACTAAACTAATTCCACTGTGGAAATTTTGTAATGTGTATTTTTCTAACGATACATAATATTCAAAACTGATCTTTTGGATTATACATAATCTATTTAAACTGCATTAAGGACTTACTAAAGTCAAGGACCTGATGTGATTCTGACTCGCAGCAATGAAGACTAAGACTCCATTTTTCTCTGTGTTGAAAAGAGGACAGAGTGAACAAAAAAGGTCTTATCCACCGTCTCTTTGATCACTTAGTACTGCGCAATTTGTTATCATAATCATTGGTTTCCTTTATACCAACGACGCTTGTTGAGTAATATAGACTGAGATATTTGTGTTGTCAAGATCAGTTTTCTCAGCTAAATACTTTTTTTAATACTTACCCTGGTGAGGAGAACGCGTATTAGGTCTTCAAAAGATTTCGTAGGAAAACCCTTTGTATTAGTTAAATATGGTAGGTAGTGTAGGTTAGGTACATAAAAGAAAAAAACAAAAGGCCGAAGAAATATTTGCTAGCGATTAACGTAATAATACGGAGCCGGATAGCACTCGCATCGATCCATGATTCGATGTTAAACATAATATGTACATACTTGACTGCATATCTACCTACCTGGCTAGCGTTCGTAGGTTGCCAACTCGCTAACTTTCCATTCGTCGGATGCTAGGTGGGTACGCTAAAAATAAACGCGACACAATAAGCAAGCATTGCGCCGGCTAATCATTGGTTGATTTGTGCGGTGGGCAAGATTCTCTACACAATAAAATGTTTTCAGTTACTACTTTTTTTGTCTTCAATGATATGTTTTCTCATGAGTTAAGTTGCGGTTTGGTAGGTATTTATCTACATAATGATTATTATCTATCTACTGTCTGGAAATGGAACAAACATTACGTCAGCTAACCTTGTCAGCAATTGGTAATGCTTCTAAGCATGTACATATTAAAATTGGCCGTGTAGGAATCACGTGATCATCTAATTTTCAAGCAGTTGTTTAATCCGGTGTGAATACTTCACTCCCAGAAAATTCTTTGTTACGGGATGAATGCAGGCAGTTCGACATAAACATACACGCTAAGGAGGGCCAGGTAATGGGGCTCCGAAGGGAGAACAGCGTTAGCTTTTATATACATGAATGAAGTCCTGGCCCTGCCCACACATATCTACTTAGTTTTAAATGGAGTCGTAACTCGTGATTTCTATTTTAACCGCCATTTTAATACCGCTATCGCCTTTTACTGATATTTTATAAATACTAATTTCCAATCTGGCATTTAGGATTAAAAAGGCCAAAATCCTGCTTCTCTTGATACATAATATCTGAAAGCAAGAAAGGAACAAGTGTTTGTAGTGTGTTTTTATGACATTAGAAGTTATATATCTTTGAACTTTAAATTCGTATGTAAATTCTACATTGAAGTGAATTGGATAGCAACCATTGTTTCCGCCAAAGCCTGAGTTGCGTCACACACAGCAATGTTTGAAAACAAAATACTTCAATAAGGTGGACCAAGGACCAGAACAGAGCATGATAAATGAAATTATAGCCTACTTATTTTTTTGGTATTTTAAGAATGTATTTCGCTATTATTTAGTCCGATCAATTACTATTTAATTTTATAATAAAATTGTATCAACTCAATAAATTGGTGTACCAAGAAATCTATTCATTGCACCACAGACAGACAACTTCTAGGTAACTTCATGTCCAAGATTGAATATAAAATATTCAGTGTTGCCTTGCCTGCTCGGCGTAGGTACATACACGAGTTTATCGCGCGCGATGCTTGGTTGTATACCTACCTAAGTTGTGAGTACATATATCTGTGTTTATATGTTCACCGCCGACGCCTACCTACGTAACACGTCCAGTAAGCAGTTTGTTGTGGGGCACGAGCGCCGATATCACGTTCTCGTTCGCCGCAGGTCGGTGGCATGCCGCTCGCCACCTCTCTGCGGGAATAATCGGTCAACTCAATTTCATCTTGGTTAAAGTAATAAAGTATAAACCATACGTCAAACTTAAATCTTAACCAAAACGCTAAAAATCAGTATATACACTTTACCTTCTGACCCTTTCTCATTTTGCGCAAAAATCACATTGGTCAACCAACAGCGAGCACCGATCGCAATCGCAACCGCGGGATTCGCGGGCTGTTGACCTGCCGCCGCGCCGCTTAGTTCTCTACAAGCAAAACGTACTATCGAATCAAACAGCTTGCGAAATTCCGAGCTGCCGATCGTTGTGCCTATTTTTGTGATCAATGTTCAGGCAAATATTATTTTTTAGTGGGGTAACAATTCTTTTGGCCTTGTATCCTTGTAAAATGGCGCCTCGCCCGTCGTTATTATTATTACCGGAGCAAACTTCGTGACGGTCCGCACCCCCTCGCCTCACCCCGCGGATGCGTATCCGTCCGTTCCGTTGGATTGTCGCGACTGGAGTTTACGACGACTTGTCAAACTAGTTAGGTTATTTTATTTGTACTATTAAAGTGTAAATGTATTAAATACCATTACAATGGGTGTATTACTTAAAAGTTAATTAGTGAGTATCTGTGTTTGAGTGAAGTTAGTGGAAACACTGTGTACGTGAACGTATTGAAGTTAACTGGGCGAGTCATATGTAAAGACGCCATCTTTCTTTACAGATGTCAGCTGGGGCACAAATTCAAATGGCACCACAAACTACTGTCAACACGGGGCAGCCACTACACAATCAGGACTCCAATATGAGCACAGGTAAATTGTGATTTAGTGCTTCGTGTTCAGTGAAAAGTTGTGATGCGACAGTGCTCCCAGTGTTTACTTTTTGCCGGTCTGCCCCTCAGTGGATAACCTTTAGTAACGAACTTATGAGGGCTGAAACAAATAATTGTGGAAAACCGCGATCGAATGAAAGACTGTGACGTCACTTTGCTGTGTATTATGCCGGACAGAAACCGAGAAAGTGTCGTTTTTCCTTCCGAGATCCAAGACTGCTGTGTGCCAAAATGCATGACTATAAAAGTGGAGCTATCATTAACCACGTCGGCCTACTGAGCTCCTTGTCAAAAAGTGAGTTCACCTGCCACCTAACCAGTTTCTGTTCAATGTTTATTGAAATAATTATATGCTTGCATTAGCAATGTTTTGTGAACAGGAGTACAGAAATTTGTTTATGTTCATTTAATTGATGCAAGAAAATATTACATCAAAGTTGGTTTTTTCTTAGTCAAATAAGCTGATGATGAGAATTATTGCAAGCAAATTTTAATTTTTAGACTAGTAACCTCGATAAACAGAAATAAATTTGCTCTTGTTCAATTAAAATAGGCCAGGCATGTGTTGTGGCAAGAAATCATAATTTTAATAAATGCTAGGTACTATCAAATGGATCAAGAATTTAACTTCTTGATTTTTTATGTTTACTTTTTCAGTTTTACCCGTTAGAAATTAAATTTCTAAATGACATTTAATAAATGCTATTTTTCAGGGTCATCATATAGTGATAAAGAAATTGATGCATTAACTCCCGAGAAATCGGTAGCTATGCGAGGCTCAGCTGTAGGAGCAGGCGTAGCGCTGGTCCCACCGAGTGGTGCCACACCAACAATAGCTGTGCCCGACCGGAAAAGGAAACGAAAAGGTTCGTTTACCTTACTTTCACATTAGAAGCCCTATCAGAACTAGATTTACATATAGAGTATTAAATAATAACACTGAAGTGTTGTTAATAATTTGAACTATGTGAAATCTGTTTACTTGAGGTTGTTGACAGAAAAAACCACTACTAGTTACACTAAAATTGGCTTTGCGAATGTGTGTACAAAACGACTAAATAGTGGCTCTCAGATTTCAGAGCTTGTTTTATGTTGAGCTATCACAATTAGTAATTAATTTGTCTATTTTTGTTTGGTAAACGTAAATTGCTAAATGAATAGCAGCAGAGTCAGCATAGACTATCTCAAATGTAATCTCCCATTATTTTTGAGGGTGTGTTTGAGTTGGTGCTCTGGTTATTGTCCGTTTTAGCATTGCCGACTATGACTACAGCAAATCTCTAGATTAGTCTGGATAGAAAATGTTTCTGGTCTGAGACCACCATAGCTTCTGTTTTTATAAACAGGTGTGAACTCATGAATGTTGTTTTGAGGAATAATTCTTTATAAATGTTGATAAGAATATTGTATAGATGAGGTTGTGGATGAACTTCTTCATATTAGTTTTGCTGGAATTGTTTTTTTATATCTTGTTTCTAGTACAAGTTTTTCTATAACAAAGACCACAATTTCTCTTAATTTAATTTTTGATGATTAAATAAACAACATGCTTCAAAAATTATTAATTTTTTGAAATTCTAAATGATCATTGAATGAAAAATTTCAGGAGAAGAAGGCGTCGGTGGTGGAGGAGGCGTGGGCGGAAAGCAGAGGCACAACTCATCGGACAAGAGCATCCGGGATCACCTCTCCAAGCACCCCTCCTCGAGCCCCGTGCGGCTCACTGGCGCCAAATCTCCTTCGCCCCAGGGCGGAAACTACCCCATGGTGAGTTGCTTCTTCGTTTTTCTAAATTAATTATTTTATGAACTAATACAATAATAATAAAACACATTAAACCGCGTAAACCTACTGAGGAATGCAAATTTATCTTAAAAATTGTTAGTATCGGTAGGATCAAGATAAGACACATATTCAGAGGCTTTTAAATGATTTTATCTAGATGTAAGCGCAATTAATTAACTTGTAAATAGAATGGGACAGTGGTGATGCCCAGTGTATCTCAAGTTGTGTCTCTCTGACAGTACCCACCGTCACCCTCATCATTGCTGCCTTCGGGAGCGGACTTTTTACGTTCCACCTCTCAGCAGCGGCCTCACACATCTGTCAAACAGGTTAATAATAACACATTACAAACATAATGCTATGATATTAAATCCATATACTAATTCCAACTCAGTTTGATATAGACCCTTGAAATCCTTGAATGTGATTCTTATTTGTCTTAGGTTCAAACTGAACTGACATGCCAGAGGATACAAGAGTTAGAAACTCAAGCGTCATCTGACTTAGAAGTAAGGAATAATAGAATAGATGAATTAACAAGGACTAATGAAGAACTGAAGCATCAAGTGCAAGCACAGAGCAAGGTAAGCATTTGGGATACACACAGTTTGTCACTGTCATGTAACTTTTTAGCTCTTAAAGTATAAACTGCTAGTAACAACAATCAATGTTTCAGGTAATAGAGCAACACAAATCACACATAAATAAGTGTATAGATGTTGTGAAGAAACTACTAAATGAGAAAAGCACTATAGAGAAGAAGGAAGCTCGTCAAAGGTGTATGCAAAACCGGCTACGGCTGGGCCAGTTTGTCACGCAACGTGTGGGAGCAACGTTTCAGGAGAATTGGACTGATGGATATGCTTTCCAAGAACTAACTAGGTGATTCATTGCTTATTTTAAATCCTCAACTAAATGCAGTAAGTTATCAACATAATTTCTAGTTGCTGCTGGGAACAGGCTGCTCACCACGAGAGCCCTTGGGCTGTAGGACCTCATGATATTTTTCTTCATCGAAAAGCGTAACTGTAAATTTGATATATACATATTTCACCGAAATGTCGTAAAACTCCAAGCCCCCCCGGGCCGAGCCGGGTTCTAAACAAAAATCTTTTACTCAATTTATGACCTAATGATTAGATTATGTCTGGTCTAAGTGACCTATTATTTATCACCTGCTAGTGCGTTTCCTTGTTCATGGAAGAATAATGGAGGAAATGACTGATTTTATAATAATTTGGTTCTAAGATACTTGAAACTAAAAACTTGAAATTTGTCCAATGATCCATTCAAATGCTGCGTGGGACTAAAATTGCCTACATTAACAAGTATTTAATGCAGTCTGTCTGTCACTGATCGTACAAGCACAAATAAAACACCATGAAATCATACTGAAGCGGCTCGCTCGGTCAGTCTTTCCATAGGATATAGACTCGCACTCGATACTTCAATGCAGTAGCGTACGTCATCATGGGTAGTCTTTATTAATGGTGAATCGTTTATACACGTTAATTTTGTTTCTGTCAATAGGCGGCAAGAAGAAATCACAGCGGAAAAAGAAGAAATAGATCGTCAAAAGAAGCTTCTCCTAAAGAAGCGACCTTCAAACAACGAGGGCGGCGGCGGGCGCGGCAAGCGCACGGCCAGCGCCGCGCCCGCCACGCCGCAGCCGCCGCCGCTGCACAACGGCACCGACGCGCCCACCTTCCTCAAGCCCGACCCGCTGCCTAGCATGACTTGGCAGGAGTACTACGAGGCTGATGAGATACTGAAGGTGAGCCTGCTGACCTTACAGCTTGACCCTTTCGATTGCCTAGTGGATATCTACGGATTGTGGTTACCCATACCACTAACCATCGGGACACCACGCTTGTTTTATTAGAATAATAAATAAACATCGATATGAGTATTGTGGTTTTGGTACAGTCGACTGCGAAAGAAACTGATGAATTAGGGTTCCAAAATAATATAAACATTAAGTCCAATGTTACTGACTGTTAACGGTTTATTAGAAGTAAATGAACACAATATGTGTCATAAGTAAGTGATCACATTTAATTCTATCCTTGAAAACTTAAGTGACATGCCATTCATACAGTTAAAGTCATTGTAGTGTTTCAAATTAAAGTGATTATCTATAAAATATGGGTTTATGGGACACCTCGGAGTACTAGTCAGATGTTTGGTTTATATTGGTTATATTCGTGAGACAAACATGTAAAGCGACTATAACACCTCTCATGTCCGCCAAAGTTTGAAATGAGGTCTTATTACATCAACTTGCTCTTTGGTTTTATTTAAAATAAATCTTTTTTTATCGAGCTTCATTCAGATATTTCCGATAATTTGAAATGTTGTTTTTCTTTTGTTTACTTGACACATTCATAATTATGACATCATGTACTATTATTTTATTTTGAAACATTGATTTGTCTATTCATTTCTGTGTCAATGTTGTTATTTATGATCATTTTCTTTTGACTAATTAAAACTTCATTTGAAACTGACACTATGGTATGACTTGTTATATCTGGCACGTCATGCTAGATGTTTTGAAACATTGATTTTGATCACTTACTTTTAACGTTGACTGTACTATAAAACATTTACTTACAGATAGATTGACATTTATTGCAATTTCATATCAGACATGCACCTTGTAGCTTTCTAGTCTTGGTCTCAAACTAGTTTATCATGACAGAGGCCGCCTACAAGCTAAACTAATTTAAATGAATAGGCATTATTAGTAGTATTGCAGTGTCTAAAAATTCCCTCAATCCTTTTTATTCGGAATCTCATGGTCACAAACGGCCCTACAAGCCACGCACATGATACTAATTAATTGTATTTGTGTCGAAATTGTGAACCTGATTCTACAATTTTCTTCAAGTACACAGTTGTTTGACATACGTCAAACAACTTGACTAAAACATTGCGCAATGTTTCAATCTTGTAACTTTACCATCCACAGTTAAGGCAGAGTGCACTCAAAAAGGAAGACGCAGACTTGCAGCTAGAGATGGAAAAGTTAGAACGGGAGCGGAATCTACACATTAGGGAGCTAAAGCGAATACATAATGAGGACCAGAGCCGATTCTCGCAGCATCCTGTATTATCAGAACGGTAAGTTAATTGTACTAACTATATGCGGAGTTCACGAGACGTTTACTATAGTCTGGCAGATAGAACACTCCATTAAAATTACACTTTGTGTTGTCAGTTTTTGGCGAATATTAAATAGTTATGTGACTTAGTGAGTGAAAGAATGAACGATGTAATGAAATAAATTTGCGTCATTTATGAGTTAAAAAAAAAAATACATAGTTAAGGGCTTAATTACAACAAGAGTTAATTGATTCCTTTGTGTTACGACCGTTTCAACCTTTATTTCATTGCAATAAGGGTGAAAAAGTCGTAACACGAAAGAATCTATTAACTTTCGTTTTAATTTAGGCCGTTAACTACGTACATGTGTTTTGAAAACGACTTATGTTGAAATAGAGAATTTTCAAAGAATATTTTAGTAAAATAATTTGTTCAATAAGGTTTTTTACACGTTTTCTAGTCAGTAGTAGTGCAAGAGCGCGATTAGGAAATGTGCGGAAGCATGTCAAATCAGTTACCAGTTTTCCACTCATTCTCCATTTTGCCATAAATAAAACAACATTTTTTTTTCTACCTCTGTAAACTTGACTTAAATTATATGGATCATTTTCACTGCTGCTGTCATTCATAAAATATTTCGTTCATTCTATATTCAAAGCATTCATTACCGAGACCTTAATCGAGCACAGCGAAATAAATGTGGTATCGTTATTTCGTAAAATGACATTTGAAGGTGTCATCTGGCTGCAGTAATTTATTTGCCAGACTATACGCGGTTGGTTATGAGCAATGGCCACAGAAAATAAAGTGGCGCCACTGAATGGAGAATTATTGCATACGCAGAAGTACATGTGCAGTAAGGATGTACACGTATTGCCGTGTGAAATCTGTCATTCCGTGGGAATATATTAAATAAAGATTCTTTGTTTGTTTTTAAGTGAACGACTTATGAAGCAACACTTGTAGGTAGCAATGTTCATTGCTGATAATAATGAAACCTCGAAAAGTTTTGCGCTGGTTTGCATTTAATATTTGAGGTGTAGATAGCAGTATCCTTGAATGCCGATATGCGGTTGTTTGATAAGGAGAACATTGCACTGTCTATATTATAGGAATATCTAGTCCATTTACAAACAATGTTGTTCCTGCTCTTGATTGATAGTGTGTAAAATTGGATATGAACAAATTGAAAATGATTGTCTTTTGTGTACACATATTTATTTATAAGTAGACTTTTTTGGTTATAAGTAGTAGTATTCAATTCATTACACGGAAGTTGAAAAAGCACTGGGCAGCCAAAGTTCCTGAGTTTTTCTTTTTTTTTAAACACGTCTGTATCCCTTACGGGGTACACGGAGCCTAAGGTAATGGGACCTAAAGGCCACGTTTAGCTAGATTGTGGACGTATAGGTGGAAAGGGGAATCAAAGTATTAATGGATTGCTAGCCACATCGCCTATAAATGTTAAGGGCGGGTTAAAATTAATTAACCAAATCAGTTGCATGTATGGCAAACGTGGGGTTGTAGAGTAGCAAGACTACATCAGCAAAGTGATGTCAATTATCCAAATATCCTGTCTGCAAAGGACTCTCTACATATGACATTTCAGCTGTTAATCTGTGGTGTTTAACTTTCACAAACAGGTACCTGCTGCTAATGCTGCTGGGCAAGGGCGGGTTCAGCGAGGTGCACAAAGCCTTCGACCTGCGCGAGCAGCGCTACACGGCCTGCAAGGTGCATCAGCTCAACAAAGACTGGAAGGAGGACAAGAAGGCCAACTATATTAAGTGAGTCCGTATGCACACACGTCTACATTGCTCTCATATCCCTCAAAGTAGTTAGTTTATATGTTAATCTTGGCAAGCAAGCTCACTGTATAAGGTCATTATTATGAGAGGAGAGGAACGAACGAAATGCGTAGTCAATATCACGCATTTTTTTTGTCATGAAAAGTTTAAACCATGTTTATATAGAAATGTGTTGGCAAGTAAAAATATCAAGTTCCGCCCACCTCTAATCTTTGGGGAAAAGGGGCGTGTTGGCTCCTGTGCACGACAGTAGCACCATCTCGCCAACGCAAATGGGAGTTTGTCAAATAGTGAATGACAAGGCCTTATTACTTTATATAAAATTAAGTCGATAAATCACTACATACTATAAAACAAAGTCGCTTTCCGCTGTCTGTCTGTCTATCCCTATGTATGCTTAGATCTTTAAAACTGATTCAACAGGAAGGTTTACATGTATAATTCTACGCAGACGAAGTCGCGGGCAGAAGCTACTATATATATATAGAAAGGCGGTAAATGGTATTTTTAAAGGCATTTGTTACAAACAGTACCTAATAGAAAGAATGAATGTCATTATAAAAAAATGTTTCCTCCAACTAGGCTATGAAAGGAAATAGATTGGTTTTAGCAGAACTCGTTAGGAATGTAGATAAACAAAGAACTAATGGCAATAGTTATTAAATACGAGTCAACATAATTCGCCAAACATCGGTGACCTTTACACCCTATAAAAAAAGGTTAATAATGGTCATTTTCAAAGCAACATTGACAAGTTTTCCCTATAGTTGCTCATTTCTGCCACGGCATGCGCTGTTATATTTGTCTCTGGACGACGCAGACAAATCGGAACGTTTTTAAGAACAGCTTTTTTATGAATAAAGGGGTGCATTTTTACTAACGGCGAATCCAGCTTTATCGCCAGGGGGGGGGGGGGGGGGGGGGTCACATGGTCGTGGTTAAGTGACAAGAAGTTATAATTTAATTTTGATAATCACAGATACAGTGGTCCACCTAGGTTTTGGACCCAGCCCTAGGGGTCATGACTCCCATGATCCACCCCCCCCCCCCCCCTCTGGATCCGCCCTTGATTTTTATTCAAATCAATAGCTCAAAACAGTTATGACAAAGGTGTGGCTAATATCATGCTAGTTTACTACTGTGTGCTAAAGCGTAGACGCAGACATATCTCTCTACCTGTGGCCTTACACAAAACCCCCTACCTGTAAGGCCTATGCGTACTGGCCTTCTTTTACTGAGACGCCATCAGACCTTGAAGGTATAACAGTAACAGTCTTGTCTAAAAACCTTATATTCCCACCCCAAATCATCCCGGATGTAATGTCGTAACGTTCTGTGTTTGCGCAGACACGCGCTGCGGGAGTACAACATCCACAAGGCGCTGGACCACCCGCGCATCGTGAAGCTCTACGACGTGTTCGAGATTGATGGCAACTCCTTCTGCACCGTGCTCGAGTACTGCAATGGACACGATCTGGACTTCTATCTCAAACAGGTAAACAAAATGGCGGAACTCAGTTACTTGTTTAGCAAACTCGAGTCAAACGATACGTGCTGCTAGACTAGACACTGGTGTGAAAGTACGCTATAATACTTCAGAAAACGATATTAAGGCAGGTCCCCCCCAGATAGATTCCGTCTTTATGCTGCGACAATACCGTTAAAACCAGTTTAGGCTTGCAATAATATTTATGCTAGTTTCTTCATTACATTACTAGGCGAGTTGCGAACGGGTTAGAGGTGGTCGATCCATTGCCGCAATGTAATACATGCAACTGTAAACTGGGATTTACGCTCAATTTGAATGGAGAATGCGTAATTGTAATCGCTTATGTTGGGTAATTTTTACTGTCGTGTTATACAGAATTTGACAGTGCTCTTTTAAAAACAAAAGATTTGGTATTCACATCAAACAGTATTATGCAGTTACTAACTTGATGTATTTGGGTAACGAAAACAATAAATATCTTAACTTTCTATAAAGTCTGTGTGTATGTACATATACTATTAGTTTGCTACTTTAAGTACCTATTTATCTATTAGATGACTCACTTGATAAACAATCTCCTGCTATTCCGCGACTATCTACCGCTATTTAATTGATCACAGACCAGATTGAAGTATACCGCCAAGATTCGAACCACTGGAGTCCATACCCTTACATCTGACTTAATCCTGAACGAATCAAGAATATTAAAAATTAACCAATTGTTGATAATTGTAGCACAAGACGATCCCAGAGCGCGAGGCACGCTCAATCGTGATGCAAGTTGTATCAGCGCTGAAGTATCTGAACGAGATCAAGCCGCCGGTCATCCACTACGATCTGAAGCCTGGCAACATCCTGCTCACTGAGGGCAACGTGTGCGGCGAGATCAAGATCACAGATTTTGGCCTGTCCAAGGTCATGGATGAGGAGAACTACAACCCCGACCACGGCATGGACCTCACCAGCCAGGGCGCCGGCACTTACTGGTACGCAACACATACAAGCTAAAGTCTGTCTCGATTTCATTTTATACGCATTTGCAGTGGCGTAACTATAACGTCTTAGTCCGGGAGGCAGAGGCTTTTGAAACAAGTCATTTTAAGCCGGCTGATGTTAATATAGATAAGAGAATGCATGTGGCTCATGACGAAATCGATCGTCAGCTGGTCCAGTTGCGGTGGATGCGAGAGTGGGAAGCTGCGGAATATGTAAAAAAAAAAAAAACCGAAAGTTATTTTAAGCCACATGAAATTTTGTTCATGTGTAATTGACATTGATTAGAATTAAAAAAAAATAGTCAGCTGCACGGCAGACGGGGGATTGTGCGTCAGCTGAGCGTGCGAACTTGCAAAAAAAATTAGGAAATAAAGTTATTTTATGCCGATTGAAATTTTTTTACAAGATTTTAGACATATACAGAAATGTGATATTGATAATCAGCTGCATATATAGTGGGGGAAAGACCGTCAGCTGGAGCAGGAATGTATCACTGCGCGCATATATCTCTACAACGCGCGGAATTTTCAATGCTCCGACTGACGACTTTCCCCCCAACGTTCAATCAGCTGACGAATATTTTCTTTTTTCTATATATTAACACTATAATATTTATAAATTTCATATGGTCTTTCAACAATTTATCCATGATTCATGGAAGTGAAGCGGTAACATCATTAATATGATTCATATTAGTTTGTAATACTCGGATTTATTGAAACGTAATTTAATTCAATTATTTTTATTACAATTAACATAAAACCGGATGGCCCAGTGCTTAGAGAACCTGACTCGATCCCCGGTCGGGGCAGATAGCTATTTGTATGAAAAATGCGAATGTTTGTTCTCGAGCCTTGGATGTTTAATATGTATTTAAGTATGTATTTATCTATATAAGTATGTTTATCCGTTGTCTAGTGCCCATATTACAAGATTTGCTTAGTTTGGGGCTAGGTTCGCCGGGTCAGCTAGTATCAAGGGCGTCGCCAAGGGGGGGCAGGGAGGGGTAGCTGCCCCCCCCCCCCCTAGAGATTCTAAAAAAGTTGCCAAATATATTGCAACCAAAGTCCTAGACTAGTCATAGAGAATGAGAAAAGTATGAATTGTAGTAGGTAAAGTCAACTTGCCCCCCCCCCCCCTGCGCCATCGGCTGGCGACGCCCTTGGCTAGTATATATATAGAAACGAGAATATATTCGTCAGCTAAATGCCCGTTGGTGGAAAAGTCATCAGTCGAGCCATTGAAATATAATGTAGACGACGCGTATACACACACACATACACATTATTGTTTCCTAGTTTTAAGGTTGTGGGTAGATAGATTATTATTGCAATAAATGAGAGTTCTGAGGGTAGCGTTAGAAGCCCGACGGAGGGCAGGCTGTTATTTAGTCGCCTATGTCACGTGATGCTCGCCGCGCGTGTGCTAACGCTGCCACCACTCGATATCATAAAACCTAGTGTTCAAATTATTTGCCCAGTGCCCTGCATCCCCTACAAAAGTGGTCCTACAAACCGAATTAATACGGAAAAAGTTTTGTGATATAGCTGCTACAACGGTCAGCCGCCATGTTTAACACTCCGCCAGCATCTAAGTGTAATCTTGCCACCACATCAGAGCGAGCAATCATGAAAAGTGCAATCCAAGAAGGCACGAAAAAGTTGCTTGACGCTCAAGCCTATTCAGATGAAGCCATGTCCGCAAAAAGCATTGATGTTCGTGTACGAGGAGGTACATCTGACAATTGCAGCGTCAAGACCGAGGCACCGCAGCAGCTCTTGCCTAAAGCTCCGGCATCAACTGACAGCAAACACTCCAATCGCAGCGAGCTTGAATTCATAGCCCGCCAGAACCAGCAAGAATTGGAAGCAGCAGAAGCTGACGCACGCATACAAATTGAGCTAAACAAAAAAAAGTTAGCTGCGGAGATCGCCGCGCTCCGACTAGAACGTTCGCAAAACGGGAGTGTAAGTGCCAGATCTCGCAACATGCAAAAGGTGGATGAATGGATAAACCGTAGCAGCGAAGATGCCATGCAGCAGCCACCTACTGAGCTGTACCACGGGGCGCCGACCGCCGCGGCGGCCGCGCCTAGCGACATCCAACAACTTGCTGACGCACTAAAGATAGCCATCACCACCGCTACAATCGACGATCAACAGATTCTATTACGCGCTAGATCTAATAAGGAGCTACCACTATTTTACGGTGACCCAATAGAATGGTTGTCATTTTAAAACGCGTACACTGAGTCCTCTGAACTATGTAAATACAGTGATACAGAGAATATCTGCCGATTACGTCATTGTTTACGCGGGGAAGCAAAAGAAACGGTATCGTCACTTCTCATTGGTAACACGTCGGCAAAAACCATAATAGACGCCTTGGAGTTGCGTTACGGCAGGCCCGAAACTATCATACAAAGGATTACTGCACAACTGAGAAAGCTGCCACCGCTGCCGCCGGCGTATTATAACGAGCTCGTCAACTTTTCTATAAAAATAAAAAACTACGTAGCCGCCGCTCGAGCAATAAAACAAATAGATTATTTACGTAGTCCCGAGCTAATGAATGCGGTTATAACAAAGTGCCCGACTGCGCTTATTACCAAGTGGGCCGATTATTCTTACACCCACCGAGATGAAAATAAACCTAAGCTCGAAATATTTTCTGATTTCTTATACGATGAAGCCACAAAGGCATCAATGGCAGGTATAAGTCATATCTATACCTGTAAAAAACCCGAAGAACGAAAATTCCAAGAAAATAGGCACATTATATTGGCACAATCACAGTCATCTCATAAAACTACAGCTACAGCAACGGGTGGTGACAAAAAATGTGCATTTTGCCACGATAATTATCACGAACTACCTAAGTGTTCTAGGTTCAAGAAAGCTATGCGAAGGGACCGTTGGCGTTTCATTAAAGGGAGACGTTTGTGCCATAAATGCCTCATACACAAACATAACAAAGACGAATGCCCCGCCGCCAACTGCGAGATCGATCAGTGCGGGCTCCCGCACCACGAGCTGCTGCACTGGCCCGCGCCGGCCGCTGCGCGGCCCCAGCAGGTGCACACCGCCTCCGAAGGGACCGACGACGTCCCCAGCGATGACAGCGACGACCACAGCGGCGACCGCGACGTCCGCGACCCTACACACGATCATAGTGAAAGTGTAAACAACACGATCGCAGTGCCTAATTCAATCGTAATGTTAAAAATCGTGCCGGTAGTGTTACGTGGCCCTAAGGGCGCGGTCACAACGTACGCGTTGTTGGACGACGGTGCGACAATTTCTTTAATCGGGAGTGACATCGCGGACTCGATAGGTCTAAAAGGACAAAAGAGACAATTGCGTATGTGCGGTGCCTGGGAAAACAACGAAATAGTTTGTACATCAGAGACTGTAAGTTGTAGCATAAGTGGTTTAGATAGTCACAACATTTTTGAATTTAGTGCTCAAAAAATAAGTGAATTAAATTTGCCCGAACAAAACATGTTGAAAGTTAATACTTCCCAATACGAGCATTTAAATAGCATTACATTGAATTATATTCCAGGAGTGAATTTCAAACCAAAAGTCTTGATTGGTCAAGATAATTATGATTTAATTAAACCATTGCAATTGTTAACTGGTAACAAACACGAACCATTTGCTACATTAACTCCATTGGGTTGGTGTATATAATGTGTACTTACTATATAAGGTATACCTTGGATAAATTGTTGAAAGACCATATGAAATTTATAAATATTATAGTGTTAATATATAGAAAAAATAAAATATTCGTCAGCTGATTGAACGTTGGGGGGAAAGTCGTCAGCCGGAGCATTGAAAATTCCGCGCGTCGTAGAGATGTATGCGCGCAGTGATACATTCCAGCTCCAGCTGACGGTCTTTCCCCCACTATATATGCAGCTGATTATCAATATCACATTTCTGTATATGTCTAAAATCATGTAAAAAAATTTCAATCGGCATAAAATAACTTTATTTTCTTATTTTTTTTGCAAGTTCGCACGCTCAGCTGACGCACAATCCCCCGTCTGCCGTGCAGCTGACTATTTTTTTTTAATTCTAATCAATGTCAATTACACATGAACAAAATTTCATGTGGCATAAAATAACTTTCGGTTTTTTTTTTTTTGTCGTGTTCAATGGAGTCTCACAGCAAGCGCCCCCGCGGGTGCGTCAGCTGACCTTCACTTTCCTTATTAGGGACAGCTTCTTTACTTGTATTTGAAGTAACGATCGGCATAAAAACACTTTTCAAAATAGCCTCTGCCTCCCGGACTATCTGGGGCCCGTGGCAAATTCGTCGTAAAGAAGTGCATCAGCGTCCCTTCTGTGCTCTAAACCAAGCCAGTTGGGGGCCCCGTAGAGCTAGGGGCCCCTGGCATTATGCCACCCCTGCCACCCTATAGTTACGCCACTGCGCATTTGTAAACAAACAAGTCGACTCAAGTTCGTATAAAATGGAAATATAATAATCATAGTGTAATTTTAAAATGTCCTGAGATATCAAGTATGATCCTATTGATCCTTCATCATTCCGGAGGATGTGATGCTAATTACATACAATATGTGATTGTGTAGGAATTTAGATGAAATTGGGTTGCTTACGAACGCGTATAATGGATCGAAACATGATATGGCCAAGTTTTACCCGCGGCTTAGATCGCGTGAACCATCATCTGGCAGTTGAAGAAGTACATGGAAATTAAAAAAATCCCATTGTGGTCTTGATGGATTAAAGGCAGTGAATTAACATTAGTCTGTTCCTTACATTTAACTTTTAAGTTGTGTCGCGTGTAATGTTGTCTAAATAAGGATTCTAATATTATTTTGATAACCTTTTTTCAGTGACTATCGCAGTGTTTTGTTCCTTGTTCTTAGTTTAAAATTACAACCCTTCAAAACATTCTGTTTCAACACACTTTACACGTTAGTCAGGGCAATTAATTAAGATGATCAAACATACTCGCATTAAGTGTTGTGCCTTTTAACGTCAGGGTTTTATATGTATTAAGTCATTTCCAAAATTAATACTCTGTTATTGTCCAGGTATTTACCACCGGAGTGCTTTGTGGTCGGCAAGAACCCACCAAAGATCAGCAGCAAGGTGGACGTGTGGAGCGTGGGCGTGATCTTCTACCAGTGCCTGTACGGCAAGAAGCCTTTTGGCCACAACCAGAGCCAGGCTACGATCCTAGAGGAGAACACCATCCTCAAAGCCACCGAGGTGCAGTTCGCCAACAAACCCACTGTCAGCAATGAGGCTAAGGTAGACATAATTTTCTTATATTTTAGTAATCCCTTGCTCCCCTGTTGTAAAAGGAAGTTTGTATTCCGCAGAAGGTGTTATGATAAGTGTTTAAAGGTGGACTTTAGGTATTATGCCGTAACAAAGCCATGTCATAATTTGTATAATGGTTTTGACGCAGTGTCTTTCAGTGCGTCACAGATGCCTCCCGCGATAGTCCTGTTAGACCTTATAAAATAGTCCCTTTTACTCAAGGCAGAAGTCTGAAAACTTGCAAATTTGTTAATCCGTTTGTACTCTGCTTTAAATATGTTAGTTTAATCGTTTGATAATAATCGACAGTAGAGTGACAAGAATCGTGTTGTGTGTGTTCAGAGTTTCATCCGCGCGTGCCTGGCGTACCGCAAGGAGGAGCGCATCGACGTGTTCGGGCTGGCGCGGCACGAGTACCTGCAGCCGCCCGTGCCGCGGCCGCGCGGGGCGGGCGCGGGTGCGGGCGCGGGGGCGGCGGCGGGCGGCGCGGCGGCGGGCGGCGCGGGGCTGGCGGGCGCGCCGGCGTCGTTCAGCGCCGCCAACATGTTCGCGGCCGGCTCCTCCTCCTAGCCGCGCCGCCGCCGCCCCCGCCACCCGGCGGCGCAGTGACCACCGACACGCGAGAGCCCCGGGCCCGGTGCGCTTGTACATAGCTGCCGCGCAGGACCCTCAGTGCCCGCAGTGCCCGCAGTGCTCGTAGTGCTCGTGCCCGCACCCACCGGTGGGCGCGCAGTGTCGGCCCTGGACGTTTGATAGACTTTACTTTTTAGTTTTGAACTTTGACAGTTAATATTCAGAGTTGTAAAATGACTAAATATCATTTACAGATTAAATTGTTTAAGAATTATGCTTACTGTTGACTGTATTTATTGAGCAGGTGATAAAATGTGATTCTCCATTTATGAATGGGTTTGTCCTTTTATCACTAGAGAAGAAGAAACCTTGGGACTATCCCTTGCATATTATATAAGTTATCCCTATTAAAAAAGTTAAAAATACTCGCAAGAATTTTATTTACCTCATATCACAATACAGTTGTTCGTATCAAATGAGGTTAACAAAGGTCGCGAGACAGTTTCTTGGTTGACCATGTAATTTTAAATAGCGACTAATTCTAATATTTTGTTGAAAAATGTATCCTATTAATATAAATGAAATTTTATGAGCATGTATGGCTGTCCAGCGTTTTTTATTCTATCGCCAAAACGGTAGAACAAACTGGATGAAATTTAGTATGTAGATATCTGAAACTGGAATAATTCAAAGTCTACTTCCGAAATTTCATCGATTTCACGCGACGTACCACACTCGACTTAATTGGTAAGTGGTTACCCGCTATTGTCTGCAGAGAGTTTATGTAGGTATCATTGTCTCGCGGAAACAAAACAATTTTCCAGGATATAGTTTCCTTTGTCTAGTTTAAACTATGTTTGCATTTATTCAAAATGCATCCAGGAGCTTTAAAGTTATATTAGTAGGACGATTATATAGTACATTGTGCACCGAGGGTGGTAAGAAGGGGATCGCTAACGAAAGTATTATTAGATATTAATGGCTCAGGTTTGTAATCCCTTTACTGCCCGTGATACACACAATGTTTTTCATCACATTGCGAAAAAAGAACACCCATCATCATTTTTGTGCCAAAAATAGCCAATTTTACATAGATGTTTTACCCTCGGCTCTGTCTACTCCGTAAAGGATAATGACGTGATTAATATGTATATCTAGGATGGAGGAAGTCGGTAAAATTTACATTATGCGCTGTATTTTATGCAACCGTTACATAATGAGGGTCCTTTAAACACGAGTGTAGTTTGGAAACGAGTCTTGGTGTGTTTCAAAATAAGATCACACGAGTGTTATGGCCTAGTTATGTACAGTTGCATACATTACTTTATCTACACACATATCATAAGCAATGGCGTAACTATAGGGTGGCAGGAGTGGCAAAATGCCACGGGCCTCTAGCTCTTCGGGGCCTAAACTGACTTGGCTTCGAGCACAGAAGGGACGCTGATGCACTTTATATTGAGGAAGGAGCCTCGTCTGACGAATTTGCCGCGGGCCTTAGACGTTATAGTCACACCACTGATCATAAGTACTCTAAATTATACAACCAATTATTCTAGGTTCTGTCTACCCCGTTAGGGATAAAGACGTGATTTATGTAAGTACTTGTCTGCGGTAGTAGGTAAAATCTGTACTTTAATGTTATTACAGTAAGTAGGTATAAGATATATTTAAGGGTGTAATAATGCTGGTAATTTCCTACGGTTTCTGAACACATCATAGAGCACTAATGATATGTGTATAAATAAAACAGTATTAGCTATTCAGCCATTTCGTGAAATTAAACTGGCCTAAGCAAAGTTCAACCTTTCGTGCTGCCATCTGTTGGGTATTTTACTCGTCTGGCAAATAAGTCTCATTGTATAATACACAAGGATGAACCATATAGTACAATATAGCACATACAGATGGCAGTAAACGTGAACAGGATGCCTGAATTTTTGTGTCCTACTTTCTGAACTGTTCGTAATGTGCTACTGTGACGCGACGAAACAAGGTGCATTTGTTTGAATTCGTTTTCAATTAAATTTGTATGCATCGCCATTGCTCTTATTATTCGGTCACTCTAGGGGGTTCCGACGAGATTAAAGAGAGTTTTCTAAACTTCCATGGAACAGGGAATACCTAAAGTTTAAATGTGGATTATTTACGTTCCTAAGTCGCCACATACTCGTGTTTCCGTGACTATACATACATACATACATACATACACATACACAAATCACGTCTTTATCCGTTACAGGGTAGACAGAGCCCAAGGTGACAAGACCTTCACGATGCAACGGTTAGTAATAATAATTTCGTAACTGGATGAGGACAAAAAAGTTACACACCGTTAAAGTTGCGTTAAAATTTCCACTAACTTTGTGACACGAAAGTTATCCATACAAATGAATGACTAATTTTCGTGTCACAATGGAAAAAGTTGGTGAAAAATTTAACGCAACTTTAACGGTATGTAACTTTTTGGTCCTCACCCAATTATAGTTTTAATTATACTTCAGCTTCCATGATTTTATGACAAGTCTGGAATGCCTTTACAGATCTAGTACAAGTTACCTGCTTGCTATTGCTATTACAACCCACCTTAAACCTACGAAGACATGCTGAATGACCAAACTTAATGCCTTTTTTGTATGCAAATTTTTATTCAATGGTCGCTGTGGCCATTAGTGAGTAATTCTGAATCGTAGTAGGATTCTCAATTAATTAACAGTTTAATTAGTTCCTTAATTATACTCGGCTTACATAATTATACTGTAATATGCATTGGGGCCTCAGAAAAACAGGAATGTTCGTGCGCCGCGTGGAATCTGGTGCATGGTGAGTGCAATCGATCTGGATAAAGAAAAATGTGACGGCTAATTAGTTTTATTATGTACAGTCGACCAAGGAAGTGCTTCATCATTAAAAAAAAAACAAGGACGTGAGGCTAATTGTCACATTGACTTGTAAGAGTTGTGATAACGTCTAATATTTAAATTTTAAGCCATACAACTGACATGACATTGAACTTTTCCTTAGGGTGATAAAGGAATTCCTTGGTTGGTTGGCTATACTTAAGTACGTAGACTAACCCGCAGTATACAATCGTATCTGATCCAAACTCTAGACGCTAGTTCCGAAAACTGCCAGAACTCGCAAGAACCGAGACTTAATCCCGCAAATAATCCTAGCAGTGAATAATTGCGGTGCGGATTGTTAAATTGCAGATATTCTGGACTCGGTCTGGAAAGTCTCTAATTAGAATCAGCCAGACGGGGTCACGGAGACCTGCAATGAATTCTAGGCAAAGTCAGCGAATTATAAAAATCGAATTCGAGTTTTGATTATTTGCGCTAGGAATGCGAGATCATGTTATAGGCGATGCGGCTAGCAACCCATCACTATTTTGATTCCACTTTCCACCTCTACGCCCACAATCGTGCTAAATGTGGCCTTTTGTGGATTTATGTGTGTTTTATTGGCAGTATTGGAGGGATTGCATGAAAAACATATATATTTCACACATGCTTGGTTTGCGCGTGAGTAGCGGAGTAGCAAGGTAAATTTTTTGTTCATTGAAATGGACCTCCGCAAAGTAACGCCTGATTCAATAAAATATATAAGGGTGTTCAAAACTAACTCTGCTGATGTATTCTAGATTAATTTTAAGGCCCAACGTACTCGTATATACGTGTACATTGGAGCTTATTTGAGTGGGTAGGCATGGGCAACTAGGCTAGTGTAGTCGGGTAGTTAATTAAATCCGTGGCCACGTGAGCTGGCTCCTTCTGCCGCTGTGATTTACAAGGTAAACTCTCGTGAACTAGCTGCTCGCCGCGTCGTTCGTTAGAGAATTAAATGAAACGGCGATAAAGGTGTAAAGGAGTTAGCGATGAGCTGATTAATTAATTCTTTTCCTTAGTTATATGCAATGATGACAAAGAGGAAAAACTGGCATAACAAAAAAAAGCTTGCAAGAAAACATTGTACCTATTGAGCTTGGATATCTCGTGAACTAGGTAACAGACAAAGTAAAGGCTGATTATCGTACATGTATAACGCGTAGGTATATAGTATTAATATACTCGTAGAGATACACCTTTCGGTCCCTCGTTTAATGCTCCTCTCATCTACTCAAAGGTTAACTGGTAGAGATCCCTTATAGGGATAAGGTCGCCTTTTTGCATATATTAATGTTATTTTTATTTTTTTGTGAATTGTATCTGTTTTTTTATATTTGTACAATAAAGCATTTATTTACTCCAGTACTTACCTTTCGCCTCTCCCTACCCCAAATTCATCCTCGAAAATACACGTTTTTCTGAGTTTACTAACACCGAGTATCCGTCGGCCGGCTATAGGTACGTAATAAATATCTAAAATATATGTTATATAAGAAAATTTCTTCCATGCTGGTTTGGGAGTAAAGAAAAAACATAGAATGTACCAGCTGCTTCTCTTCCCGCGCAGATGGTAAAAGTCCATCGAGGCAAAATCGAGTGAGCGAAAATCTTAGGAATTATGTTATAATCGATGCTGCTTTCAACCCATCACTATTTTGATTCCCGTTTCCACCTATACGCCCACAATCGTGCTAAATGTGGCCTTTAGGTCTTTTTACCTTAGGCTCTGTCTACCTCGTAAGGGATAAAGGCATGATTTATGTATGTATAAGAAAACCAGCCTTTAATTGTGTCTCAGTTATTTCAATCTACAGCATATCTATTGTAATCTACTATCATACATTTACACGAGTCGTGTCCTTGCACCCTTGGTAGGAAACTATAGATCAATTTTTTGCGTCCAATAATTATCCAGCTAATCACTAGCTAAACATTGCTCGTTCAGTATCTACGTATTACATAACTTTCCTGAGCATTTATGATTTGTCTTCCCCCGGCATTACTTACACTTTTGCTCAGCTGCAAATGTACCACAAATGTTCCGTTGCAGCAGCACTGTTCCACCAATTAGTAGTTGAAAACTAGGTCTCGCTTACAGCTACAGCTATTAATTTACGCTTGTACTCTAATTGGTTTCCTGAAACGCTGTCTGCGTGGCCGTTGCTCCGCGCTCGCTCACAGGCGCTGCCGGTTATCCCACGCTACTATTCTGACGCGTTCAGGTGAAGACGAAGACAATTAAGAAAGTGCAAAAATAATGACGAAAATTGACATCACATTAACGTTGTGTAGCATCCGAATAAGGATGTGGTCTCAATACTATATATTTATTTGAGAAATTACATACGGACATCATACATAAACCACGTCTTTATCCCTTACGGGATAGACAGGTAACAAGACCTAAAGGCCACGTTTAGCATAATTGTGGGCATATATAGGTGGAAAGGGGAATCAAGATATTTTAATATTTTTTATATTATAATTTTGGGAAATTAATATGTATTAGCGAAATGTCTACTCTAACGCTCGTGATGTCTGATTGTCTTTTAAGTTTTTTAAATGAGAAATCCTAAATACATAGGCCCACTATACTTATCACCCGCGTGAATAATGCAGGTTATTTTGTTACCAGAGTTTTTTTTCGTTAAGCCATGTGTAATTTGTTATATGTGAAGCTGTGTCGTTATATAATGTATTTCTTTATTTTTTGCCATTATCAATTTAATTATACAATTTTGGCATAGACAAACCTTCACGAAGACAAGCAATGATTTAGTTTGCCAGAAGATAAGTCGAATTCCATCCTATCTACCTCCGCCAAACAGTAAGTGTCCAGGGGGCTACCTAAATTTGAAATTAAAAATTTCGTATCATACCCCATCTCACTCTCATTTTACGTATGTAAAATGAGAGTGAGATGGGGTATGATATATGTATGTATATGATACATACATACATACCGTCACGCCTCTTTCAGACAGGGGTAGGCAGAGACTACTTTGTTCCGCTTGCTACGATCCTGACATACTTCTTTCGCTTCATCCACATTCATCAATCTCTTCATAGGTACATGCTCGTCGGTTTCGGGTACTCCTGACCATTTAATGACTATTTAGTTGCTATTAGAGCGAGCGGAACAGCACGAACGAATTTCGAATGTCTAACTTCGGTGTAGGTCTGCAGTGTCGCTCTTTGGTTTAAAAGCTGATTCCGAATAGCTCCTAGGAGCCTTTTTATCCCCCTCAATAGTTTTCCGAGCCCCGGGCGTCATTGCAGACGCAACTTTCACGATCGTTAGCGCAGGATTGTTATTGTTTCAGCGTATATAGGTGACTGGAGAAGTAGACGCTGAACTGTACCGGTTCCGTAAATATGTACAATGACCGCTTTATTTGTTTGTAACTGTGCCCGATGCGGTGAAATTAATTCTGCTTTTATTTAAGTTGTTAACTTTTACTCGTACACTTGGGTGCGGCGATTTTGTAGCGTACGTTGTACGCCTACGATAGGTATTTCGTGTCTTTTACCTAAAACTAACGAAGGGAACTCGAACATCTCGAATATACATGCATACATACAAACACAAATCACGCATTTATCCCTTACGGGGTAGACAGAGCGTATATCCCGAATATTCCTAAGTTTAACTTTGAATGTAGAGATAATAGAGTTCAAAATGACGAACTTTATTAGTTTAGTCAATATCAATAACCCAAATATTACAAGCGTTCAACTCAAGATCAATTCAATAAAATTTTAATTTTAAGGCATATCTATGTCTTTACTTTTAGTGGCAAAAAATGACAGTATATAATTTATCAAAGTAACAGAGCGGCCACGGCAAACAAAAGCACCTGTCACACGTTCTATCGCCCTTTACAAAAGGGTTTTATTTACAAATATATGAGCATATTTTATTTTGAGTTCATTCTGTAGGACACTGCGTACCTAAATGTAATCCTCTTAGTAGTGCTGAGCTCCTAGTTCGCACCGCATGCGATACGCTAGTGTTTTGTTTTCATAGTCTGCAGGTGCGGAAAGGAGCCGCTTTGTTCCACATGAATGACTCTCATGGAAAAGCTTGGGCGCAGCCCCCTCGTGGCAGCCACGTTTTCCACGTTGCATTGCATTACATTTGTGCAACGGCCGCGAAGTGCAGTTTTATTGTAGATACTATTGTAGTAAGTACTTCGTTTCACGCTCTACAGTCTACATGTTTCAAAGTGTGAATTCAAACAGAGGAAATAAAATGGGACCGATGAGAGTTACCGTCACCAATCACGATTATTTTGTCACAGTTACAGTCAGTTAGTTATTGTGGCAAATTTAATTACAGTCCGTGGGCGCTTAGCATGCCATTCGTGCTTGACTTGGTCTTGCTGTCTCACTCACTCATTATGAGTTTGATACATGAATCGACAATGGTACCCGAAGCCCGAATGGCATTCTTAGACTATGGACTGTTAGTTTTTTTTTTACAGAAGGGAAGTTTTAAATGTACTTTGCCAAGTACTCTTTTTCTCATAAATTTGTAAAGGTTTTTCGGCTGAGTATAACAAGTACTAGGTCATACCGCGATTCTTCATCTGAGTAATGTGTCCCAAAATTTACACTTTTTTCGCTATCAGATATGTACGAGTAGTTAGTGTAACGTACCAATATTCACGTGTATTGTAGGTACTTATGTTTTTTGCCAAATAAGAAAACTGATCAGAGTATACTTTTTTTACGTACGAGAATATTAACAGAATAGAGCTATCAAAGTCTGGCGACTCATTAAGATGGGAATAGGTCGTATAATTATTTATTAAAAACATTAAATTATAGGTATGCGTTGTAGGTGTACATGCCCATCCTGTTAAGTAACGTGAACACATATTTTATTGTGAAAATACCTATGTTAAAAGTTAAAATAGATATTAAATCACCAAACCGACAGCTTCTAATATATTTGAAATAGAAACAAACAACTTGAGTGTTTATAATATAAACAAGCATTGTGCGCTTAAAAGCGTTTCACAAAAAACAATATGCATGTAAGAGTATATCTTGTTTCTCGCTTATAAATAGCTAATCACGAGGCGATAGGTGTTTCGAGGAGTGAAGGGCTGGTGCGATGGACCGCGAAATGAAAAGGGGTGCCGTTACAGTGACAAGCTGAACGTATCAGCTCGAGGAAGCGCTCCGAGAGATCTCCACGTCACGGGATTTACTGGTCACTATATATCTACAGGGTAAGAGAGCAAATACGTTTGACCCAATTCCGCGGACTGCTGACACAATGTTAGGGAATTGGTGCATTAAGCTTCGGACTGTTTGGATTAGACAATTTCTTCCGTGCTCCGGGAATTAATTGTGTTTGTATAATTTAGAGTAAAATACCTACAATGTTGGTGTAAACTGTCGCGCTGATTAAAAGAATTAGGGAAGGTGAAACGTACCTTAAGCACGTTTGGACCAATTTTAGACGAACAACCAAGTACAAGTAAACCTTTATTTTGTCTACTTGAATTGCATTTAGTACTAGCTGTTCATCGAGGCTTCGCTCCCGTTCCATATTTGATTTTTTTTATTTTATGTTTTTTTACTTATTAAAAACATTCCGCGGAACTTCAGGAACATATAAAAAAGAAAATGGCCATACACTTTTCCGATTGTCACGATTATTTGGAAGTCCAATAATACAGAGAGAGAGAGATATATAAAAAATGGATGCACTGTAACTGAAGTATGTGTAGTTCAAATAATAATAAATAAATATCTTGGGACAAATTACACCAATTGACCCAGCCCCAAACTAAGCAAATGAAACATGAAACTAACAAAGAATTAACAAACTGTAATATTGGTTGCGGGTGGGAGTGGTAAATTTCCAAAACAAAATTTTCGTCTTGCTATTAAAATAATGCTTTATTTTTGTACTTTGTTCATTATATATTTGTAGCGTAATGGATTTTCTACTGCGATCGGGGATGCCACTTAATGTACCCCGGGTATTCCCTTCTAAAGTTAGCTGTTCATGTGCTTACGATGGAAAGGATTAGCTAGGCCCCGGGGAGACAGCAGTGCACTACAACGTTGCATAAATATTAACAACGCTCCTCGCGGTGTATCCCGCAAGTAATTTGCTATGCAAGTTGAATGCCATATTTGCATAGTTCTAGTAAACAATGAGTAATCATTCATTTGCTGGAACTAGACAATTACGCGTCGGTACGGTATGGACGTGTGTTGAAATTTGCCCCTCAAGTGATATTGCAAACGAGTTCCTATAGTTTCTTATCAGACTTCTTTTCTATAATATCTTGGGTTTTTATATAGTTATAGTGTCGAGCCCGTATGAATTCTCGTATTCATTTGATATAAACCGTCACACATTACGTTGAAAAATTCTTAAAAGGGATTAGGTATCGGTAGTAAGTTTGGTATAGTAAGAAAACATTTTCTATCGCTTGTATATTTTTGTTAGTGGAAAATTAGGTTTCCCGATGAAATTCGGCAACATGCCGACGTTCAAATAGAGACGTCAATTTCTGGCAAAATAAAATTGATGACTAAATTGAATTGATTTGTTTGGTAAACGGATTGAAAGCGCCGGCTTAATGGAGGGAAATCGCCTAAAGACGAGTGAGAAATGAGATTCGGAAGCGAAGATGACGATTAAATCCTGACAAGAGGTGCCAAGCAATCAAACGCAGAATTTCAAATACACAAGCCGTTCGTTTAGTTTAGTTTTCTATGAAGATCAATCCAAAATATTCTAATGATAACCGGTAATTGATAGACTCTGAAACGAGTTATGTTATTTTGCCTATTTTTTCATAATTCTTTTTACTAGTTGTGCGGCTTTTCATATAATGACCGAAACTAATATTAATCTTCCATCCATCCTGTAATTGGTGTAACGGATTGGTTGGAAGTAGGTCAGCGGTGAGTGATATATTTTAATTCCACTGTTGTGTGTTTTAATTACACTGTTCAAATAGAAGTTATTAAATATCGGAAAATTGAAATGGAGCGAACATTGACGGAACGTACCTAACCAATTTTCCAATTAGGTTTTAGGTTATTGTGTGCGGTGCTTTTGTTACTTGGCTGTGATATTACGGTCTTATTTGGGTAATTAGGCGTTGTGGTTAAATAAATTTTAACAAATTGGCGTATTATTTTAATTAAGGTGTGAAAGTATTTCAATGTTATACAAAACTATAGTTACGGTGTTCTTTTACCGTATAGATAAGTATGCACCCGTGGCTCCCGTAGGCGAACAACGTCCACAAAAACCAGCAAAGCAGCGTGACAATTACTGAGCATCGCGCACGCTCGCGGTATCATGCCCATTAGCGGTAACGGTCCAAACCCATGGGAATGACCCAATTAATTACTGCCTACTCACAACTTTTCAACTCCTACATAATTACACCCTCGATCACAATAGATATTGTAGAAGTAGATCGGTTTACAAAAGATTTCCCAGCGTTTTATGGCAGACGCTATCAACCTTCGAATTCGTTTTTGTATGAAATGTACCCAAGCTATAATACATCTTTACCTATAGTCGCCAATTGTGGTGCACCTTGCACGATATAACTAAATCAAGAATAACATACGTTATAGAAGAGAAGGAGGTAGGTATGTACTACCGTTTACTCACTTATTTTAATGCATTCCTACACGCTTACTGTCATGTCGCTTGATAAATTAGGTACCTATCACAAACGTTAACACTTCCCAATTTTTCATCCTTATAACCTCCGACAACACATTTTGCTAGAACCGTGCGTTGCAACTCTTGATAATCAATCACAGTCTACGGTACCTAAGTACTATACTTACACGCAATTTTCCCAATAGTAATTTCACCAACAATACCTTTAATAAGTATTAGGTATACCTACACGAAAATTTGTGAGCGTGAGCCTGTAGGCATGTTTGTTACTGTAAACATACGAGTTCATAGGTACATAAATCACGGCCTTATCTCTTGCAGGATAGACACAGCCTTTATTTTTTTTAACGGAGAGGAAATCTTTATGGATGCCCTATAGGCATAGGGATGCCTAGGGTTATGTGGGACACCCTCCGAAGGGGTAATACCCGAACTAAAAGCTCTCCGGTGTTGCCTCAGTCCGGTGTGATGGGGACGCAGTGGGATGCCACTAGGGTTTCACCACAAACGCCCGTCTTCCCTTAGACGATGAGACCGTGCAATGCAGGTAGGTAATGCCACGTTACCGTTCCCACTGGCCTCAAGGGATCGGGTGAGCGGTGCAAGCACCGAGTTCGCCTTCTCCCCCCTCGTCTGCGCAAGGTACGGTTGCACGTTGAAACGAGGTCAACGTGAGTCCGCCCCCGAACCTCTTACAAGGTCCTCTAGAGGACGGCCTCGCCTCCGCCGTTGCTTCCTCCTCGGGGTTTAGGGCGCATCCGGGTATGCTTCCTCTCCCCCCGAACCCTCATAAGAGGTACGGCATTCCACCAGGGTGACACCCCCTTCGGAATATCGCACCCCTACCCCTGTCCCAGGGCGTGCGGCGCATCCGGGATAGGTGCAATACTGCCGCACTTTTCGCCACCTCCAGGCCTTGTGGGAGAACGGCGGGAGGGGCTACTTAGTGGGCAGCTGCAGATCTAAGGGCAGACAGAGCCTAAGGTAACTAGATCTAAAGGCCACGTTTAGAATGATTGTGGGCGTATAAGGTGGAAAGGGGCATCAAAACTACTTCTAAGTACGATTATTCACGCAAAAACGACCGGACGGATTTGAATAAAATTTGGCAAGAATGTCGATAGCTGGGTCTACCTTATATCGTAATATTCCCTCAGAATACAGAGACACACATTTCCACAGAGTTACTCGGGCAAACTACTAAAATCTTAAACTTTGAGCCTAGAGACGTGAAATTTTGCACAATACACGGTATGTAACACTATAGAAATTCAGTAAAATCCGAGAAACATGTAACTTACCGTAACTAATGGGTATTCACGCGAGTCGCGGATTAAAAGTTAAATCTAAAAAGCTAATACTCGTAAGCTAATAAATGCTACATGAATATGAAGTTTGCCAGTTGCCTGAGTGACCAACATCTGGACTAATTTGGCGTCGGTGGACGTCTAAAAAGCTGAGCATCTAATAAATCTAGTCACAAATGAGTGCATATATTTAGAAGGCGGTGGGCAGAGCGAGTGGTCCCGCGGAGGCAGCCGAGGAGGATAATTTGCGCAGCTTTGATGTGTCTGGGCGGCCTTGGGCGGCAGAGCGTGCGCCGCTGAGCACCTGCCCGTCGGCAGCCAAGAACTTGACCTTTATATGCCTTGCAAATGCCTCGCCGGTTAGGCCGTTGAGCCTCGTCGACCTAAAATTCACGTAAAGTGCACGCTTTGTTTGTTTTACGGTGTTTTTTATGGCCTGACAGCCAGTTCCATTTGATGAGGGATTGCAATTGTTTTTGTACGAGTCAGTGATAATTCGGATAATGAGGTCTATTTTATTAAAATCACGATTGGATTTAATAAGACAGAAAAGTTTGTGCTTTGTGAAGCTGATGCATATTTAAGGAGGGAGGACGATATAGTGACTAGGTATTTCTACTTTTGACTAAGACAGCCTATTGCTAATTTTATTGAGTCTGACGGTTAACATTGGTACCTACTAATAAAAGTGATATTAGATAAGGGCCTTATACCTGGTCTGTAACAGAATCTGTGTCGCGACTCGTTGTCCTCACTATACTTACTTACATTCCTTAGGTACATTAGTAATTCGGCTAAAGTATGATGCACTGATGCACATAAATAGCTACATTAGAACGAAATTATTTTTTTTGTTCTCTAGCTAACACAGCATGACATGGTGAACAATAAACTTCTAAATAAGAGCACCTCCTGCATATTTAGTGCGAAGTTTTTTTTTGCGTTAAGTACGAGTATGGCTCGTATAGTTACGGTGCAAGCGTCACTTCAATTCCATTAGGACTTTCGATTATCTGTCTTCTATTCAGTGGTTGCGATTCACCAATAAAAGTAATGTACTTACTTAAGTTATTTCGCATTCAAATATTCAATACGATCCCATTTAAACTATTTCCCCTATTGGCACATATTCTATCTTACCTAATTTCATTTCACACACCCAGCATTTAACCTTACTACCAGGCCAAACAGCAGTCCATGGTAATGATGCCAAATTAGGTCGATTTATGGGAAGTATCTACTGCTCGATCTAGCCTCGTTCGTCGTGTAATGCTGTACATAAATCTGGATTGAGCTCCGTTTCGCGTCGGCCTCCAAAATTGACTGATCGCGTGCAATAACCACCTGCCCCCCGACCTTTCTTATATATCCACAATGTCAATGTTATCAGATTCGCTTTGGGCGCAGCGCGATGAAAGTTCACTTTATTACGGTACTCGCAACGCCAGCGCCATGCTTAGCCTTGGACGCTTTTACCGGAGAGGTTAGATTGAAACTGTACGGCAAACACCACTTCAATTGGATCTTTATCGGTGCAATTTTGGAATTTATACACAAGGTCATAGTAATTTGTATCGAACTGTTTCGTTTTAATTTTGCTTATCAAGCACTTGTAAATATAAGTAGATCGAGTTGGAAATAATAAAATAGTTTTATAATAACTTCTAGTCTCTGTAACGATTCAACTTATCTATGCATAATATGTAAGATTTCCTAGAAAGTTTTATAGATTCCAACCAGTTCGCATTTACCCTGGGGTGTACTTATTTCGTGGCGGCTAGCACTTATTGGCTGTTAACGGGTTATGGACAACCTGTATAGGTATAGGTATATCTAATGTTATAGACACCTTGGCCTGATATGCGTTGGATATTTATTGACAAGCTAAAAGTGCTGAAACATAGCGTAGGGAAACTCAAACAAACGCTGAGAAAGGTCGTCGTCCCTGTTATGCGTCGTTGGAGTGACCTAGGTGAAATTCCTTCGAAAAAGTTCCTCGGCCGTCCAATATATTTAGAGCCAGACAAGTTTCCAATAAAGGCTCGCCGCCATTCGTCTAAGTCAGCGTTTCCGCAAGCTTTTGTCGAACATTCTTCATGACCAGGGGACGTAGTGCTATAGGTACTTCTAGTACTGCAGTAGTCGCAATAATAATTGATGATATACTGACCTAGGAAACTTAAAATAATTATATTTTAGTTATTTCTTGTCAATTAGTGAGGGAGTGTGTTTATGATTAAGAGCGACATTATTGTCTCAGGTAGGGTTGAAACCAGATTAAATTGAAAATATCGCCATCCTGTTATTTTTATCGCTATAATATCTTCCGTTCCGAAATGTACCAACAATACAATACACGCGTTATTACAAATGCCTAACGCGCAATAGGCTGTAACCAGGGGGCTCCGTGTCCATCCATCGATTGCCTTTTGGCAATAACTTAGTAGGTAAGTATGTCCCTTTCGAAAAGAACTCGTTAAAAAGGGATGCCAACGGCAAACCTGCTCACTCTTATGAGGGTTTCCTGCCCTGTGGCCGTTGGCCGTCCTCAACAGTATCGATGCCTGGATTTCGAGTCGCATGAAAAACGCATTATGCTCGTTAATATTTGATTCGGTATCCCTACGCTTCTATTTCTGTCACACAACGAATGGGTTTGGATTTTATTTTTTACTAATTTCTGTCCGCGACTTCGCGAGATTTAAGAACTGATGTTGATAGTTATATTCTGCAATAATTATCTACGTTGCGACTCTAGACAGCTAGGTACGACCTTTGACATGTTTATCACTATCCCGCGGGAACTATGCAATTTTCCGGGATGAAAGTAGCGTAGGTACCAGCTATCTCCATCCCAATCCGTCTAGCCGTTTGCGCGTGAAGAAGTAACAAACACACGTACACACAACAAACTTTCGCCTTTATAATATTAGTGTGATGATCAGTCAAATTATGCTGGTGGTCGTTCATGAAATTAGCTATTAATATGTACCTAACCGTAAACATATGTTTCTAAGATAGGGACGAGAATAGCGACATTAAGAGTAGTCGACCAGTTAGGGACCAGGGATTTACTTTACCTCATTGAGGGTAAATATCATTTGTGCCAACGGCTTAAAATACATCAAGACTACTTTCACTAACCCTTAGCATAACCGTCGTACATTTCCGTGCTTTGTAGGGATTCAGACTCCTATAATCCAATGTTATGGTTTCAAAGCAATCAGGTTAATAGTTAATGCTTTCCCCGGCTCATTTGCATATGGAATGAGAATTCATTGTTTGAAATTAGTGAGTGAAATAGCAATTTATTTCTACGTGTTTGATTTAGAAGTCCGATTCCCTGGCTAAAACATTTTTACGCGTGATTGGAAGAATATGATTTTGTAATAGGTATGTAGAGTACTATTACAAAGTAAACGATTTAAGATTCAGTAAATATTTTATTTTTATACAGCTCTCCATGAAATATGAAATGGGTAAAGTTTTAGGCGAGGCAGAATCAAGTTTATGCTCTCGATACGACCCATAATCGCTCCCCTCCTCCGGGCTCTACAACCTACAACTCAAAATAAAATCGGGAATACACATAAATGTCGCATAAAAAATGTACGACGGAACAAAACTCTTTTCACTCGGTGTTATTAAAGCTAAAGGGGGTTTTGCTAAACAAACTTTTCTATCTCATAAATATTCGAGCCCAATCATCTTTCAACCATGACATCTGATAACGTAATACCTCCTGATTGCAGCTCCGACACGCTGACGTGAATAATAATTGCTTTCATGTAAAATTGGTTTTGGGAATCGGTTGTTTTTGGATAAGTAATTCAATACTTACACTTTGAAGTTCAGACAGAGTTCGGGGTTTAGATAAAATATCATTCAATTTTCAGTATTTTATATTTCATCAATTGTTCGGGATGAATTTTCAATATTACTTATAAATAACCTAACTTACATATACTTATTACCTACGATTACAAGATTGAAGGTGAGTTTACGTGAATACCCGTACCTACTTTGGAAATTCTCAATATTACACCTACTACATCGATGCTGTCTACCAAACTAGATAAATAAAACTGCTAAAAATAATCATTAAAAGTGAAAACATGAGTTACCTACTCAAATGATTTGTAACCCATTGTTTTTTTTAGTTTCAAGGTGCCATAGGCAAACGAGAATCAGCGTACTTGCAGCGCGGCCACAACACTGCAAAGAACTACCCTCTCTTTCATTACAATTAAGTAGTACTAACGTTTATTATGTAAGTACATTAAAAACTACTTGATTAACTACATACATTAAATAAAAACCACTTTTAAATGTGCATAATTAATTGCTTAGTATATTATTAAAAATTTACTTAGTTATGTATCTAACAGATTCTAAATGCTTGTTCCATTCAGACGATGTTCAGCTTTACCTAATAACAGTTTCTATTCCGCAGAATAAAGAGTACAATCGACTTTTCCTGCAAACAAATAGGCTGTTAGACGTTCGACGGAGTGCGTGGCACGGCCGGTGGGATGGGGCGCGTTGGTCCTCGCGCACATTAACCGAACATTACCCGATCGGCTAGCAAGGGAATTCTACGTGATTCTACCACTATCGGTTTTTCCTAAGACAATAAAACGCTTTGTGTGTTACCAGATTGCCAATGATTCGAATCTAGGGAACTGTGAACATTCCGTCTTAATTACTTTGAATGTAGCTACGTGCTACTTATAATTCATTGTCTTACGTAGGGGTCGTAAGTTTTACCTATATTATTTTAAGCCCCAGATCTGGCCTAAGTCCTGACAGATGTTATTCGGCGACGTTGTTCGGGCGCGCCCTTCTGATTGGCAATTACGTAGGCACGTCCAACTAACTCCCAACTAATAATGCTGGGTTGCTCCCTGACTGAAGAAACTCTAAAAGAAAAGTTGCGCGAAAAAGGATAGATCCATCGAAAGGGTTAAAGTTCTGCTAGATTCAGACGAACGAAGTTTTTCTTGTTCAGTGATTAACTTGACTTTTATTCAAGGTTTCATAGGCAAAATTACAAAAACGGAATCCCTATAATTTTGTCCTGTGCGTCTGCTAGTCTCTCTATTTGTCCGTGCGTCACATCATTTATCTCGGAAATCTATTTAGTCAAAATATAAAAAAAAACTGTGTAATAAATGATTCAAACAAACAATATTTAAGGTAAATAATGCAGGTCTAACAATTTTGGTGATGTCGCAAAAAAAAAACCTTTAGGTACACAACAAGAATGAACGGCGCAGCGACCAATGACCATCTTTAAAGAATACACACTACACTCTTTTGCGTAAACAGTTGGCTTAGCGATAACTACCTACCTATTTTAACTTCCTGTCGACTATATGGAGTCCTTCGATACGCGTGCCCCGACACGCACTTGACCGGTTTTTACCGGGATTTTTATTAGGAGTGCGTTGAATTCTCAATTCGATAATATGACGTAGGTAATTTACTTTTAGCCGGTGCCTGAGTAATTTGCATCAACCAAACAAAACAAGCCACTGCGTAATCCAGTACACGCGTCATTCACATTCATTAGTGAATGAACCTAGGTCAGCCATGAGCAACGGATAATCTAATAAACAACGTTGATGTGCAGATCTAGACGGATTTCCCGAAAAATAAAACCTAACCAGAATTTCTTACTCCGTTTATTTTATTCTGGATGTTTGTGCCTGCTTAGTAAAAGTCGCTTCCTATTATTATCCGGCAGAAAATATACGACGGGTCTCAAGGCGTTCTTAGTGTTCACCGGTATCTGGGAACTGATGCGAGTTTCATTGTTTCGGGATCCATCCTAATGATCCCCGACACGCCACCGCTTGTTCTGGAACTCGGAACAGTTATTGTTTATCTTGATAGGCTTATAGACTTTAATCGCGACGTGCGAATTCTAACTGGGTATCTCAAAATACAAAATCTAAATGCAAATCGTATTTAGCAGCAAATCAAATGCATGAAATTCAACATCAAAGACGGGCATTTACAGAAAAAAGCCTCACTATACTCGTGTTGATGAAGAAAAATACGAGCTCTCTGTTAGAAAAATATCAACTGACCTAGTTTTCAGGCTGTTTGATAAAATTATACGTGTCCTGATATGTGTGAAATGTGTCTCCGAGTGAGGCGGGAGCCTGCACGGCTGGCCTCCCGTGTCCCGTACGTAGCTAAAATAGCCGCTGCCCACTGCCTGACAAATTTCGCAGCATGGCAATAGACTTAAGCTCGATTGGTACACTCACAATTGTAATTGATAGCGCACGTACAGAATATTAAGTAGTTAACTGTGTATTAAGGTTTTCGTTTCTTTTCTTTCATTCCTTGCCATAATGTTCCCTTTACTACGCCTGCTTTCTTCTAATAATTTATTTTATTCCTGTCTGTTGGATTGGAAAATGTGCATTGGTTTATTTGTGTTTCGTTGTGTTGCCTTAGGTACTTCCACTTAGATAATACCTTTCTACACCTCGCCATAGTAGATGTATGTAATGTGCATGCACCCAATTTTGAATTTTTGTCGATATATTTAGCTTTCAAGTTCTCAGTATGATCTCTGTCTTTGGCTGCGGTTCGCACAGATTCGTTCGTCGTCCTTGGGGAAGGCCTAGATGCTAGATGATACCTAATGATTATGTATGATAATCTCACTCACTATAGTAAAGGAAAATGACTCTATACATAGCATGCAGAGATCTTTGGATATAAAACCTCGTTAAAACAAATTTGTATTTTTTCTGAAAATGTTTTGATTCGAGTTTTTATGTGTTCATATAATTTAAGTAGCTCCGCCCGCGACTTCGTCCGCGCAGGTAACGTCAAAGTGACATACCACCTTCAGCAAAATATTTCCTATCCCGTATTTTTGTCTCGTGAGAAATTTGCAAAATCCCTTCTTAATTCTGAGATGTTTAAAAACTTTCAAAATGCGGTACTAGTTAGTATATAATACGGTGACTTTCGAGACATCCTAACTTTAAAGAGTATTTATTTGCTATGTACCAGGTTTTTATGTGAGTGTGTATTACCTTTTTTCCAACGTGTGTGTGTGTAACCTTTTTTCCAACGTGGCTGTCAAAATAAAATTTAATTTAAAACAAAGAACTATAAGAGTACCTATAGTACTAGAGCCCACGACCAAAATTTTTGTCTCATAGCAATACGGCCAAAACCGCATCAAATCGATAGATACGATTATCCTGAACTCGAAAATACCAATATCAGACATTTTCCGCGTAGCGTTTGATCTGACCGAATTTTCAAAATTGTCAAAGAATTTTACCGAACTGCATCATAGCAATATGTCTGATTTGCAGACTGTAGTTGAATAATAGTTCTGAGATACCGGCAACATATTTTTCAGACGTTAGTGGTGTAGCGCAAACCCGTAAAATCACTTAAAAAAATTAAAAATGAGACAAAAAAAATGTCTCATAGCAATACGTCTGAAAATCTTTTTTATTAGTAAATTTTGGTTATTTGATGCGAACAAAACAATTTTCAGACGGAAATGTGAACGCATTAAATTTTGAGACCGTTTTGAAAATGTTAACAAATTTTACCGATCGGTAACATAGCAATATGTCTGATAATTGTTGGACATGATAAAATAAGTTGTCCACATGTGCAAAAAATTTATATCAGACAAATTAAGTGTAGCACCTTCTCTATCAGACAACTTTTCGATACTCAGATACTCAGGGGCAGGAGCGTAACACGCGAAAAGCCGTACCCGCCGCAGGAGCGTAACAAGCGCTGAGGCTGTTGAAATTAAATACTGTTTGATTTGATAGTTTTGGTTTTATTTAAAGCACACTTGAGTAACTTTTAGAAAAGAAAGAAGTAATGACATCTGTCATCTGTCAAAGTACATATAATAGACGGGAGATTCTTGAATATCTATGAAGGCTGTAAATTAAAAAAAACATTTAACAGAGGCGTCGGCCAGGAGACTCCGAAACGTTATTTTCGTTTTTGGGAGTATATGCTACACTTAAAGTGTCTGAAAACAGGTTTTTGGTAATCCTGGCAGCAATACGAAAAGTTAAAAAAAAAAAATTATCCGTATTGCTATGATACAGGTCGGCTAAATTTGTTGACATTTTCAAAAATGCGCTCAGGCTATATGCTACGCGCAAAATGTCTGAAAACAAACTTTTTCGTAATACAATTATAAAATCTATGTACATTTTCACTATCAGACGTATTGCTATAATACCGACTGCCTTTTTTTTTTGACACAGCAGAAATGGCCTCCCACGCTGTTGCTACACTTTCGACCGTTACTACACACCTAGTCGGGTTCAGAATCATACAATCTAACGATTTTATAGGGTTTTTGCCGTATTGCTATGAGACATGGTTTTGGTCGTGGGCTCTAGAACTACTATTGATATCAACTTCGAAGCAAATCACCCCCAAAACAACTTTTTACCCCTTTTAAACCCCGTTAGGGGATGAACTTCAAGAAAATACGAAACACGTGTTCCATCAATTCTGTTAAAAAATGTTAATGCAAAATTTGATTTAGATCGGACCAAGAACTCACGTCGTCCCATACAAACTTTGCCTTCCTTTTTCACCCCCTTAGAGGTAGAATTTCCAAAAGTCCCTTTTTATCGGATGCCTACGTTATACGAAGAACACATCCTCCAAGTTTCAGATCTCTAAGATCAGCGGTTTAGGCTGTGCGTTGATCACCCAGTCAGTCAGTCAATCAGGACAAAGCGTTTTATATGTATAGAAGATACACATATGTGAGTAAAGTGCCACTTAGAGTCTAAATTTTTTACCGAATATACTTAGAAATTCTCTAGGACTTACGTGGTACCTAATAATTACTTACTTATTATGCGCTTTATGAACTGACATTTATAGTTTTAAAACATAATTTACTTATGTTTCGATACATTGTAATGCCTGCGAAAGTATTTTATAAAAAGTACCTACCGCAAGTTAAGCGAACTATGCGTATGCGTACCTAATAGTAATACAATGTTTTAGATACTGGCTTCTAAATCTTTTGTTTCAGTGAATTTGATCTATTGCCTGTAAAATAATTCAATCATTTTGTACATTTCGACAAATTAGGCTCTCAGTGTTTTGCTTTTTACAATTTAGCTTGCGTAGGAGGGTTCATTTTACGGAAGGGTCGGCAGCAAAAACCATAATATCTGGCTGAGAGCCTTTTCCCCTTTATAACACTTTCGAACTTTTTACAACACAGATTAGGGTTGCTCACTTACTACGTAAGTACTTTCTAATAATTAAGTTCAGTTAAAGCATTGTTTAAAGATAGAAATTTATTAAAAACAGTGCCTTCTAGATTAACATGCACTAACGATTGGCAGATAGACGATAGAAATAACATTTCATATTGGTGATATTGATATTAATAATTACATTTTCGTGTTTGTGTAAATGACAAAGAAAAGATAAAGGACGATCTGAGGGATGGTGGGTGACTGTATGGTTAAACCATGGCGTGCTTTGAGTGCAACATGCTACACGCAAAAGGGTGTTTTCCATAGAGTTTGGTTATTATTTTAGGCAAAGTGGATTAAATATCGAGGAGCTAACTAACACAGCAGGGGGAAAAAATGTATTATGAACAAAAACTACGTTTAAATTATTTGGAAATATTGTTATCAATATGCGGAAAATGTGAGAGCGTTTACTTCTGACGATCCCTAGTGGAGAACAAACTAGTCCTGTTTATTATTTTTTGCGTAATTTTATTGTGTTTGCTTATGAACTTGATTTTGTGACATTTGATATTTCTATTTTTATTGTATTGGTACTTCTTTATTTTTGTGACATTTAGTATTCTTTTTTATTAATTATCTGACGAATTCAAAATGAATTATCTTTAAGCCAATGTATTTTTTGCATTGAATGAATAATGAAGTAAACTATACATATAATGTCATTGTATCAAAAGGTTTACTTCGCCATTTTTTTTTGATGAATTTTTGATGTTGATATTTGTCCGGCATACTGAAATGTGTAGTAATAACTAATGACAAAGTCAAAACTCCGCTGTTCACAACTAAATTATTGTATTAATTGTCACCATACCAAATTTCAAGACAATCTTAACCACTTTAAGCGGATCAAATTATGCTAAAAATTTATAACGATCAATAATCCACCCTTTTACGGCTATCCGTATCGGTTAGATATTATATTTTTAAACCGTACTGAAAATATTTGAAATTCCGATATGACCGGGAGCATTTCTGAAGTAAAATAAAATATACACTTTACCTTAGTTACGGGTACACGCGGTTTCTAAGTAAATATGAAATCTGAAAACAGAAATGAATAAGGTGAGCTCAATACTAAGCACGTCAAAGAGAAATTCTCTTTTTACATTTCCCGACTTGACCTAATAAAAATACGGGCGAGTGTTCACTAGGTGGGCTCCATCCGAGCGTTGATATTGGCGATCCCAGCTCTCACGGCCCGAGTGCTTTCGCTTTCACTGCTTTACATGCACTAATACCTTAATCTTCAGCATAGAATGTCTAAAAATATCTACTACTTGCAGATTGGTCACATCTACCCAACTCTACGTTATCGGCTTTTCAATGTATTTTGGGGGAAGCTAGTCGGGCTCGAGCTCCTTTACGCACACGCACGCAATTTAGTTTACAAGTCTACTCATTGTCTGCCAAAAAAGTACTCGATGGAATTCACGTGTCTAAAAATCCTATGATTATAAAAATCAAGTCGCTCTGTTAGAGTACATGTCATAACAACTGGAGATTTTTCCACACATTGTTTAGGTGAGATAAGTGGTGTGTATGTCTACCGAGCGATTAGACACGGACACAACAACGTAAGTAAGAATTGCATTTGGTGTTTGTGTCATTTTAATGAATGGAATAGGTAAACTGTAGATATGGGTGCTGTAGGTAGGTATAAGTAGCAGATAATTATAAAATATTAAATTTCCTGCCATGCACCCTGCGCCTAGTTGCCATTATACAGAGACTAAAATCTTCTATACCTATCTACTTCATTTCAATTTTGAGTTTTTTAAATTGTCAAAATGGTTCTAGGGCCAATTTAATAAAAACAAAAACTTATGGTAAGATCGCAAGAAACATTAAGACTGGTGCCCTTCATCATACATAACGTGACCATTATTTCTTTTGCCAGAGAGGGATATCTGTGGAATTATACAAAAAAAAGATTTTTAGTGTTTTACAAGTTTTTTCTTATAGAAAATAGAATAACACAAAAACAAACAAAGCACTTAACACAATAGTAACGTAGGAACAGCTTACTAAGCCCGAGCAGGTGGCGTGACTTCTAAGTCGGGTTTTTGTATTTGTCAGCTGAAAAAAAACTCAAAATATCGGCGCTGAACCACGCATTTCGAGCGGGAAAAGTACATTTTAAATTATTGTTTGGCCTATTTGTTAAAGCGGGACTGTGTCGGCCTCGCTGGGGACACCGGGACAGACTGCCTGAAAGCGGGACTGTCTTACCCAATGGGGGACGTATGGTCACGTTAACCATACAGAATGGCAGGGTAATTTTTAAATAAATATTAAGACACAAATAAATATTGATGGCAGGTGGAGCACCAGTACTGAAGATGCTGCAGAAGGTATTTAAGGCCGTCGTAATCAGGTATGGTACAGAAATGTGTAAGTGCTCTTCTTCGAAAAGGGTAAATACGCAAGAACATAGACCCATCGCACTTGCTACCTACGTAGTAAAGTCAACTGCAAAGAAAAGGTACCCTCCGTAATATCGGTGATCATACCGAGGTGGTACCTTTACTGATTGTCATTTATTTTATCTTGGCGTGTTCTAGCTTATCGTACATATTTTTCATTATTACTCGCTCTAAGAAGCGACGCCGCTACTTACTTACTTAACACTTACTTTTTAAGAAATTTTAACTCGGTCATGGAACTTCCTGTGATCTGCAACTTCGTGAAAATAATTCAAATTGCCTTATTGAGATAAGCAGCTTTGGAAGATTATGTTTTCACATTCCTGAGTGGAGGCTGGTTTTTTATTCGTATTAACCATAAACAAAATAATGATTTTGGAAACAAGTCTCTTATTTGTCAACAGTGAGAATCAGTTAATTAAAGCGGGTTTTAATAGCACAATAGGTACAACTCAACTTTTTAAAATTTGCGAAGCACTGAATGTGTTTTTTAATCATCGCATTAAAATTGCTGTTTTTAACGATTCGGGTTATTGATTTCATCGGCATTCGGCTGTCATAACTACTCTTTCAATGGATGTTTATAAATTAGAAGTTATTAGCGAAAATGAATGTTCCCTGTACATAATATGACGGTGAGATTCGAAATAAAAGTAGTATGATAGTCTATGAACTCCTAGATTGCATATGACGACATTTCACGAACATTTATTTTCCCGTCGCTTTAAATTACTTATGTGAAATAAAGCATAAAAGATGATCAATTATTTCATCAATTTTAAAATTGTCATCTTGTGAGGAGGTTTTAAAGTGACCACGGCAGCTGCATCGAAGCCGAAACGTGGAGGTAATTTAATCATAATGAAAAGAGTGACAAACGCGTAAGTTTATAACTAATTATACTTTATAATAATGTTAATAGCTGAAACGACTGTTTGAAGTAGATGCTAGAGGAAAAACTAATGTTTCTAGGGTAAAAGTGAGACAACAGTAATGTTTTCCAGAATTGGATAGTCCGTTTATTGTTTAATTCCACTATGCCTGTAATGTAACTTAAGCAATACAACGCCACAACCTACATACGATACGAGTACGATCCGGGTAGCCAATTTACTCAGGAACAACAGGAGAACAGGAGAACTTGCGTTGAATTTAAAACTAGGTACACCTCATAAAGGATTCTTGAATAAAATTTATAAACAAGAGGACAAAAGGTCGAATAAATATTAATATTTTTGTCTGCCTGCCAAATGTATTCAGTGCGAGCGGAGTGTTATTTGCGATTTTTTTATTGTTACGATTGGTAAAAACTTTGCCGCTATTTTTCATGTTGCATTTTATTTACTAATAATCTTTCATGGCTCTTTGAGAAATATGCAACCTGGCCCGATATTGCTTTGCTGACACGAATGAGGAATTAATACCGACTTAGCTTAGTGATGGATGACCACTGCAATTAAAATAAGGTAAGTAATGCTTCGAGAAGAAAGACAAAAACTTAAAATTACTTTAATGTAGAGATTAGAGAGAGAGTGCGCTATAGCATTACAATGTTGTAGTTTTTCTTTATGCAAAAATGATTTTGTCGAAGCCCAGTTATATTAATGCACTGCATTATAAATGTGCGCCCGAGCTGGCTTACGCTTAGTTAAAAGAACCGGTCAAGTGCGAGTTAGACTCGCGCAGACCAAAGGTTCCATGGACCGTCGAAAGATGTGTATAAATATGGTATTAAAGGTACGTATAATCATATTGGTATGAACTTAATGAAAATGTTCAATATGGGGATAAAGGAGGTCAATTACAAACTTAAAAATAACAAATCAAAATGTACCTACTACCTACTGAAAGTAATGAAGGCTCAAATTTATTTTTGTATTTTTTTTAATAAATAGTAAGTAAGTAGGTAAGTAAGTAAATGCTTTATTGTACAAACGTAAAGAAACAGAGACAAATCACAAAAAAGACATTAAATATATGCACAAAGGCGAACTTATCCCTATAAGGGATCTCTACCAGTTAACCTTTGAGTAAATGAGAGGAGCATTAAGCGAGGGACCGACAATGAGTTATAGTTTAAAATACCTATCCATATAGTGAAAGCCACAATGGGCGTACATCTCAGAATACAACAAACAATTCATAAATAAACTACTAAATATCATTACACACATGCATAAATTACACACTACTTACAATATGAGTACACACATACAATATTTAAGGAGATGGTGTGAGCCACTCTTCCTCAAGCCCTCCTATAGTCATATAGTTATTTATGAAAACAATAAAGCAAACCCTTACCTTACCTCACGTTAGGCTCTGTCTACCCCGTAAGGGATAAAGACGTGATTTATGTGTGTATATAAACCAAATTATTTTGATATACATGATACAATGTCTACAATATACCTCATGAATCAATTTTTATATTTATTCATAAAGTTAAGTTTTTCTTTGAATTCTAAAATACTCACACAATACAACACAACTCGCATATGACAGCTTCTACCTGTACAGGACTGTTATGTAAGCTCAATATAAATCCACTGGTAGATACATATTCGCGCAGAGGAGCACGGGGCTGTTTATTCAGCGTCCGGTGTCCCGCTCCGCGCTGCACTGCGCAGCTTGCTTCCGCCAAGGTCGATATCGCACCCGGCAGGATAAGCTGCAGCATGACCTCGATTGCCAGGATACAGATACGGAGGTCAGGCTTCGGCGTGGGTACAATTTAGACGGCAGGTCACTGACAGGCTGGCCTAGTGACGCCGGACAGGAAGACATGGGTTGGTGATTTATTGGATCCCGCCTGTCAATGCGGTGTGTAAATGTTTGCATTTGTCTCAAGGATGTTTTGTTTGTTATACAGGCAATCGAATTGATCCGTGATACTTATTCAAATTTGGAAGTGCTTAATTCGGGATTTTTAACATTAAACCTCGATTTAGTTGCTAAATCTGGTCATACTTTTTGGCACTACTGCTGAAATCAAATTCAACACTAAATCTGATTTAACTCCGTCCAGCAAAACAGCATAAGAGTAGAATTATAGTAACATCAGCTGAATTAATGTATTGGCAAGTTTAAAAAGTTTGTGGGCACGTAAAAAGTTGCCGTAATGGTAATTGAACGGAAACTTTAGACTCGGTTAAAAGGATTACAAAGAATGTAGGTACACGGAAAAGAAAAAAATGCTGGAAAAATATTTGAATAGGGCGGGAGCGAAAATGTTTGGAACTCGGATCATTTAGGTTATGATGATGAAAAAGCCTGTAGCGGGGTGTTATTATAATTAACGTAACATTTGCTTCTTTGACGCCAAATAAAGCTAAGTAAGTTTTTTATAACTACGATTTCTCTTTTTTAAGAACTTAAGAACTTTGGCTAACATGATGTAGCAATTAAAGAGAACATAATTTAGAGAAATAACATCTTAAGTATTACACAAAATACAGATTGTTTTTACTATACCTATAAAAAATCAATCAACCAACCAAGTAAAAAAGTGGTGCTATAGGTACTTTACATTAATAGTTACGAATTACAACGATCATTCCGCGCTACGTCGTAGCCGTAGCACATTTGCTTATGTCAGGCTTACAAGGTGAGATAGGTAGATACTGTAGGAATAGGTTCTGCTAGTTTTATAATACTGGCAGGTTGCTGTTGCTGGCTGCATTGAGACTTAATCCAAGTTACGTATATCGAACACGCGTTCGATATTTTAAAATATTTTGTTTGGAACTTGGGACGGCTCGCAGATCAGCTTGGACCGGTAACAAAAACGGTGAAACTAAAATATGCTTTGTAATAAATTATTGAAGCTGAAATAAAGTCAAAAGTATCTTAACAATGATTGCATTTTAACTCTTAATAGTTTGGGCCTTACGCTATATCAGTTTGAATAGGAACACTTTTAACCCGATTTCCCGTACAGATCTAAGTGCCTCATCAAGGCAGCTCTACAGTACTTACTATGAAAATGTATTCATTGAACTTTAAGCGCGACTCGATGTCGATAAAATATTAGATTGTTCAACAAGGGAATAAAACAAGCCATAATGACACGAGATGTTTAGCCTCCCGAGCTCATCGAGCGAGGGTGGCTATGTTAGTGTCAGTATGGTTTTTTAGTCTCGCCTTAAACACTCTAGGTACTCACAATATGAAACTACCGTGAGACTTAATCGTCATTACACATAAACGGATAACTCACGTATAAAGCACCACTCGACTTTTTAATACGTGAGTTATCCGTTTATGTGTATTGAAAATTACAATATTTAACTATAACAAAGTTTTTTATAATTATGTAATTAGAATCGTTCGTAATATAAGTAATTCGTTAATTCTTCTTCACCGTATGATGAAGGTGACATTTATGGTCCATAATTTATAAAGTTGCACAATTATTTGGTGAAATATTACTTTTTTCAACGTATACGTTCAATACGAATAATGGAGATAATATTTGTACAATAAATCGTCGATGGGCGAGTAGTCTGCAATCAATTCCAGAGCCAAACAAACCTTGAGTAGTAAATAAGTTCTAGCGCCAGTCAGCCACCAAAAGCCAAAAAGATTGGAACTCTAAAAAATTATTACAATCCAAAGCACTTGCACAATATTCAAATGGCAAAAAAACTGCGGTTTTTTTTTGTAAAGTGAAGTTTGAAGTCTTGCATATTTAGCCACAGATTCAAACTTGAAAACTATTTTACAACTAATTGTACCATGCATAATAAAATTAATTCATCATTAATGTAATAAAATAGATGCATATTCGTAATCATGAATCGTGTTTCACAAAATGAAATCGTTATTTCATTTATTTTTACACAGTTGTCATTTTGAGGTTATTTCCACGCTCTAAAATTTGTCTATGTCTATATTTACTCAATCATAAACATCATGACTGGCTATTATGGGGTTTCCAAAGTAAACTAAAAAAAAATACTTTAATCCCAACAGATTAAAAAGCAGCTTTAGCCACGATTTGCAGAAACTAAAGTTTCATTTTAAGAGCATGAGAGGTGAAAAGAGTATTTGTTTCTGTAATGACACCTGGCAGACACGTGAATATCGCCGATTTAGTTGTGCAATTGTTTGTCTTCTATATATCTATATACATATAATAAAATCGTTGAGACCAAAAAATCTGTACATTGAAGATTTAAAAAAAAAAACCGACCAGGGTGACTTAAAATCGGTAACTGAACATATTAAAACCATTTTTAAAATTTTTGTTTGTTTGTTTGTTTGTTTGTTTGTTTGACTGAGCATCACGTAAAAACTACTGAACGGATATTAATGAAATGTTCACAAATCGATTCCAATAAATTCAGAATAGGATATAGGCTACAGAAATTGTGGAAAATTTTGGAAAAAGGGGGTGAAAAGGGGGGTTAAAGTTTGTATGAAAAAAGAAAATTAGATTGTTCTAGAATCATGAAACTCAGAATAAATACTTAGTAATAAAAATAAAGAAACACCTGTTTTAGCATTTTTTTTAAATCTCATCCAGAGGCTCAAAAAAGAGGGTTTTATGTTTAAAATTAATTAACTTCATACACCTATACAATAAAAACCAATGAAGCGTAACCTTTTGAAATTGCTAAATAATACTTCCAATTTAATACAGGTAAATATAATTTCTCAGTTTTCTTGAAATTTGATTTTTGAGGTGATTACGCACAAAATAGCGGAACTCAAGAAAATCAGCTTCCTCGGTATAAGTAGTTGGTAATAGTTACAAACAAAATAATACTACGAAGAAAATAGATAGATACAAATGTACATAAGACATAATAGCCGGAAAAGCGTGTCAATTTTGAAAAAACATTAATATAATAATTACATGCTGTACAGGCATTTTTTCAACGAAGAGATTTTTGTCGATCCTAAATCAACCTAAATTGGCGTCCTAAATTGTGTTCTTTACCTAACACCTAAAGTTCAATATGCAATACCGTTACTTTTGTTTTTATTTATTGCGCCATTATTAACAACGTGTTCGGTTTTTGAACGCACTCTTATTTGAAAACCTGATATTAATATGAGGGCGGCGTGAAACGCTTGGCTGTATGTTCTTGGTACCTTTGCCTATAAAAAGCAAAATCAAAGGGCGCGTTTACGCCTGCGCTACGAACATGACAGAATTTTATTGTGAAAAGTTGGTGCTTTTAGTATAAATCTGACAGCGAGCGAACCTAAACTGAATCGCATTAAGACATCATGGCAACTATGGCAAGGCCCCTGTAGGTAATTAATTTGTAGAATGATAATAAGTGTTAATAATCTGTAATTACGTACCTACTTAAACCAAGAAAATAAATTTAAAAAGCTTCTGCTAGAAAAAATTGAGTCTCAAAATATTAATTAAAACGGATTAGTAAATGAATTGTTAGTTGTAAGGTAAAAACAGGTAAACATTTTATGTATTATTTGGTTAGAATAGATTTAATTTTTTAAATTAATCAGGGTACAAATATCGTTAAAGTGAGCGCAGTATTCGCCAATAAGCGTCATAGTTTGGCGAAATTAATAGTGATGTAATTAAAACTGTACTTAGCTTTTTTGAATAAAGAAACTATAAACAAAACTATAAATAAAACTATTTGTAAAATAAAGTATAAATCAATGTGATGAGTCATTAACCAGTTTGCACTTGATTTTTTTTCAAGATTCCGTGTCGCAAATTATTATTTTCATGACGTAATTCTAAAAGTATAGTTTCGTACATACTTTCAGTGGTTCATGTGACGAAGTTAATAGTCATAATAATAATAATTTTGATATCGAGAAAAGCCGTAAGTATCACAAAAACACACGCGGACGAAGTCGCGGGCAACAGCTAGTAAATAATAAAGTTACTGTCGAAATTGTATTAAACTTAACTTACTTGACTAATGAAATGAACAGTATTTTATTTCGTATTACACTCGTTTCAATATTAACTTTGTTTATTTTAGCTTAGACGATTTCAATGTAAATCTTCGTTACTTGACATTTGTGTACCTAAATACTATTTTTACTGTAAAACTAACTAAACTTAAAACATTGTTCATGACGCTGTTATTTGTTTGTAACTTTCTACACTATTAAATTTACTAAGTGTAGGCTATTTTAAGAGAAGCGTCACCGTTAAAAATATTCTGCAATGTCCGTTTATAATCAATGCCTTCGCACTCCAGTCGATTACGTTCGTTGAGGTGACAAAGAAATGCGTCATTCGGTGACATTTGTGACCTTGCCTTATGGTAGGGACCATATTATATTATGTCCGACGCGAGGGGAACTGTTGCAGGTAGGTACAAGTTTGTTATAGGTATGCTAGATGCGTCACAACACTGCGAACTGAGTGACTGTTATTACAGACTAAACCTTTGAACAAAAAAGTAGAGAAATTGAATTGGAATTTTAAGGTATCGTTATTCCTAATGTTCCTACGAATCGGCCTCCTGAAAACTAACCGACCCTCGCACAAACTAGATGCATCATAATAGACGCGGGTAAACGGGTACCTATTCAAAGAGAGTATACCTATCGCTAATAGTCTCTACCCCTTTAAACGGAAACTCTCGCGTCTTTGTCCTAAGCTCGAATGGCTTCAAAGGCACCGATTCCCAGAATAACAAACATAGAAACACACGTCGAGATCACAATTTAAGACGCACTTAGACTTCGTAGAGGACGTTCACGTCCTTACTAAACATCCGTTTTCCAAGCTGTAGTTTTTTTTGCTCATGGCAGATGGAATTTATGTCTCGCAAAAATAAAATTCTGGGTTTTATTTAATCACTGTTTAAATAATTTCTTCCATGCTGGTCTGAGAGCAAAGAAAAAACATAGAATCTACCAGTTGCTTCTCTTCCCGCGCAGATGGTATAAGCCCATCGAGAGATTGGGTGAAAGTATTAGAGATCATGTTATATAGGCGATGTGGCTAGCAACCCATCACTGTTTTGATTCCCCTTTCCATCCATACGCCCACGATCATGCTAAACGTGGTCTTTAGGTCTCGTCACCTTAGGCTCTGTCTACCCAGTAAGGGATATAGAGACGTGATTTATGTATGTTTAATTAATCAAATACCAGATTACACGTGCTCTGTTTAAAACAATTATTAGGTATGCTGTATTTCTCAAACAACAAACGCTTGATCGCACGGAAGGCGATGATAAAATAACTGCAATTTCTCTTAGCGGATCGTTTTCCTCCAATTCTGACCTATATAGATTCTGTCGTATAATGTGTGAATTATTGAGGAAGCTGGCTGTGGCCATTGGAGATACGGCAGTACACAGCATTCTTTCTCGGGATAATTACCTTAATTAATTTTTATTAGGTACGGATTGTTTTATCACTGTATACCACTAGAAGTAAATAAATAAATAAATATCTTGGGACAAATTACACCAATTGACCCAGCCCCAAACTAAGCAAAGCTTGTACTATGGGTACCAGGCAACGAATAAACATACTTATATGTATAATGTAGATAAATACATACAACATCCATGACTGGGGCACAAACATTCGTATTCATCATACAACTGCCTGCCCCTACCGGGATTCGAACCCAGGACCTCTAGCTTCATAGTCAGGGTCACTAACCACTAGGCTGTCCGGTCGTTAAAGCACCTAAGTAAGTTTATCTTGTTCTTTATTTAAACTTATGACATTCCTGGACAATTGTTGCATTTTGCCGCAATTGGCGTCAATTTATCCGGCAGCAACCGGGTCAACGGATACCGTACTATTATTAAACAAAATGCAAACGACCGCTCGCGCTCGCTGAAGTGTTTTGTGCAGCGACTGCAGCGTGTAATGCATGTTGTATCGAATAAATCACCCGCCTGCATCTCACGTCTCGTAACGTAATCTGCTGTTTGACAGTAACCAGTCAAACCGAGACGCAAATAGTCAGCACCGACGTCATGCGCGGACAACGACCTCCTTAACAGACATAACATTAATAAATAAATAATAGATACGATGTTGGCACGATTTTGTTAAGGGGATGACTGGGATAAGACTTTCTCCGCGACAGTTCAACGATCGTTCGATAGTATTCCATTCTTACTTTTGAAATTGAATTGTTTATAGTAGGTAATAAGAGTATGGTATTATGGGTGATCGTGGGAGTAAATCTATTTATTATACTGTTTGGTTTAAAATAATTTTCCAAAAAATATCTTCAAATTAAATAAAGCGGCTCTCGATCGCATCAACGTGCCAGCTGTTCGTGACCTCAGACGCTGCTATAAGTACTTAGTAGGTACTCGTATAGGAATGACCACAACATCGTGTTAAATGTATGAAAAATGTGCCTAGCCTACACGAATTATCAATTCCAGTGTAACTAACTATTTAAGTAAGTGGTAATCGCGAAAGTTGAGGATAGAATACCTAGATACAAACAAGGAGTAGTTCGTACAGAACCCTCATAATTACGTGAACACATTTGGATCGATGGCATCTTGGGAAACGTCGTAGTCGTCTAGCTAGATATATTAATTAATGATAAAATCTGGACGAAAAATTTCTCCATGACGGAGGTAGCGTTCGGAATGTTGGATAAAGTCCAGACCTTCGCTGATTTTCGGGCTAAATGCAGCCGCTGAGACATTCATTCCGTCGAATATTACACGCTGACAACGTTTAATATAGTTACCGCGTAGTTTCCGGATATATCATTACTCGTAATTTATTCATAGCGTACCCGTATTTTTAGAAGGATCTGTGTCGCGACGGGAGCTGCTAAGATATGCTATTAGGCGCAGGTGGAGGCTGCGGCTAGAGATCAGACGCGCGATACGGACGCCGCCGCCGCTCCCGCGCCTGCTACAATCCAATTTTCCAACAGCCGCCGTCAATAATTCCCTATCGAGGTTACGTTACGAGTCACGGTACGTGCCGAAAAATGATCACTTTTAGCAGACAGCGTGGTTTATTAGACATAAATTTACCGTACACTTGGTTCCGAGTCCCCAGGCCTTAGGTACACTTAAGTTAATTTTATCTTGGCTGATTCAACCATGTAAGAAGAGTGTCTGCTAGTCACAGCTATTGCTAGGTATTGTATCTAACCTAACGCTTTTATCAACCCGACGGGTAAGCGCGACTAAAGGAAAATGTGTGCCTATCTACTTTTCCGGTGTTAATGAAATTCAAACAGTGACAATAGTAAGTCGGGTCCGATCCATAAATATCAGTGAGTGAGCACTGAGCAGGCTAGCCTCGACCGTATCGTATGTGGTGTCTATATCCGTCCACGGTGCTTGGGTTGAATGCTGATTGGCATCATTATACGACGGAAACAATCGCCTCCCCGAAACTGTTGGCGAGTCACAAGACATGGCGTATGGTCTCACACTTTTGATACTTTTTTTTGAGCCAGCCACTTTTTTCACATGATCCCAGAGCTGTTTCATTTGCGTTTCCTTATTGTTCAAGGTCTGCGTTATGTCACAATCATCTAGCCAATTCCTGGCGGAATTATCTACTTAACTAGTCATGGATTTTTCTGTAACTTTGTAATGTGGTAGTGCAGTGAAATACTCATTTATTTATTGTTAGATCAGGGTACCTAACTAATTGTAACGGTCTTTAGTGGCTAATTAATACAACATACATATATACAGTCAAGGGCATAAATATATGTACGCGTACGTTACCAAGACGTCAAAAACATCTGTACACCTTTAAGCCAGAAACAATAAGGTCGGTGACACATATATTTGAACACTAGCTTTTGACCGCGACTTCGTCCGCGCATAATCAAAATTCACGCTAAAACTTCTTCCTCTCTCCCATCGAAAATGTACAAAAACCAGCCAAATGCGAGTCGTACTTTAGCACGAAGGATTTCGTACTACCTACTTAGGTACCTCTACGAAAGAAACCGTTACTTGCATGGACACCCACTTCCATTATTTTTTATCCCATCCTTTTGTCCTGTGGGAAATTCGAAAATCACTTCTTATAGCGTGATCTTCAAAGAATGTCTACTAAATACAAGTCTATATTATTATTTTCTATACCGTCCTTTTATCCTGTGGGAAAATTGGAAAATGAGCCTCCTTTTATCCATATTATGCCAAAAATCTATATTAGCAAGTCAAAGTAAAGCAAGCAAATTTAAAATAATAGCTACGGAGATAAGAATATTTCAAAATAATATAAATCCCTTTTTTCTCCCTATCCCGCGGGAATTTCGAAAAGTCTTGGAATTATTTTTCAGCAGTTATGGTTGTGTGTCAAATTTTAACACTAGTAATTATAGTTATGGAGATAGGCTCCCTTTTCAGATGACTTACAAACCCCATTTATTCTCTATCCCATGGGAATTTTGTAAGATCCCTTCTTAGTGCACCTATATGATACTAAAGCAATATTTATTTATGTTGCGACTCTAGGCAGCTGCGACCCAAAGGTGCCTTATGGCTTATACCTGGCCGGTGCACCATGATTCAAATCATGATTTTCTCAACAGATTAGTAAAGTTTGCATCAAAATCCGGTCAGCCGGTTTCACGTGCGTGATGCGCTCGCAAATATTCAGACAGAGAAACAGATAAACAGACAAAAATTCTAAAAATTGTTTGAAAGTGTTCTGTGATCGATTCTAAGTATCCCCATCCAATTTTTTTTAAATATCTTCCATGTAAGATTTTCGACCCTATTTGCTTTATTATATGTACCTACCTACAGATGAAGGCTGTATCGATGTGTATGCCCTCAACTCGACTGTAGTTGTAATGAATACTCACTTACAAATTAAACAAGGAATGTTTTCTCATCTTAAATGTACCTCTTTAACGTTTCTAAATAGCGTTTTAACGTCATTACACATAAACGGATAACTCACGTATAAAAAGTCGAGTGATGCTCGACATGTTTCGGACTATTTCAAATAAAATATAGAAATCCACTCGACACAGATGCTCAGAAATAGTCCGAAACATGTCAAGCATCACTCGACTTTTTATACGTGAGTTATCCGTTTATGTGTAATGATGATTAAGTCTCACGGTAGTTTCATGTTGAAAGCGTTTTAACGTGTTAATGTTCAAATTTAATAGTGTTTAATAAGGTCATCGGCGGTTGACCTCACAGCCGTGTTTCCCGCATCGTTCGGTGTGCGATGCCTGCAGCATCACAGATGATCGGCGGCATTGGCTCTGCTGCTCGCCGCATGCTAATGACTTTTGCTCTAAACATCCTTTTCGTTTTCTTTTGCCTTAAATTTGGGACTTGCCTGGTTTGTTTTCGTAGTAATAGGTTTTTTTTACTTGCAGATATAAATGCTGTTGAATAATTTACCAACGTTGTTTCTAGCTAGAGTGACTCTTTTAGGTTTTTTTTTTAATTTTCTAATTTCAGCCTCTTTTTTCTTATTCGAATTTGCATACGACCAAACCTAGTAGGTACCTATACATAATGTATAACCTAAGTCGATACCGAATTTCAGTTTCAATTTTGGTTTTAACCATCCCGAATCGACCTAAGATATCCCCGTAATTCAGAAAGTTCCCACAATTCTGGCAAACCGGTCAGATTTACAAATTGGATTAAATTTAAATATTTGTACTTGGAATGATCGTAAATTTTGGATTAACGAAATAATATTCAAAGCAAAACATTACAAGGTTTGTTACAAACGTGTTACGATTTAGTAGACATCATTGCGCTGGTGATAAATCGCGAAAAACATATTCGCCGGATGCTGACAAGTGGACAAGGTAAATGTTTTATGGTTTGCTAAAATTGTGAACGGAGTAAAAATACAGCAGCTGCTTTTGCGTTATGACGTCATTTGTGCCATTAGCAATATAAACAATGATAATTTTGAACTTACTTTACACAGGGCAAGGTTAGAAGTTTAAGATATCTTGTATATAGGCGTTAAAACAATCTGTCATGTATTGTTTTCGATGTTTGTTTGTTTCTGTAAGGAGACATTCTAAAAATCTATAACAAGTAAGTTAGCTACTTACATCAATAGAGAATATGTATGAAAAAAAAACACATTTCTTAATAAAATATGAAAATATCGTAAATGAGATAATTAAAAGTAATATCGGTCAAGGAATACGGAAAATATAAGAGTTTTAAACTACTAATAAGTCAAGCGTGAGTTCGAATCCTGGAGGCGCACCTCTGAATTTTTCGGAATTTATGTGCGAAATTACATTTGAAATTTGCTATGAGCTTTTCGGTGAAGGAAAACATCGTGAGGAAACCTGCACACATCTGTGAAGCAATTCAATGGCGTGTGATAAGTTCCCAATCCGCACTGGGCCCGAGTGGGAACTATAGCCCAAACCCTCCGATAAATGGAGGAGGCCTATGCCATGAGGCACGTCGAATTACGCGATAATTTATAAATATATTAAAAAAAGACTGCACATTGTACTGAAATTGTAGCGAAACGGATTAAAAAGGGACTATATTATTATAATAATTCAACCGATCAGAAAGAGAGACTAAACTTTGATAATGATCCCGTAGAGGGATCGAAACGCGTCAGTGTTTGTGTGGTGTAAGGGATAACCATGCATGGGTTTGCATGTGTAACAGTTGTGTTCATTAAACTTTGATAATGATCCCGTAGAGGGATCGAAACGCGTCAGTGTTTGTGTGGTATAAGGGATAATTAAGTTAGTGGGATTTATATGTGTTTTATTGGCAGCAGTGGAGGGAGGGATTGCATGAAAAACATATATTCACACAGGCTTGGTTATCTTGCACGTGAGTAGCGGAGTAGCAAGGTAAATTTTTTGTTCATTTTTGTATATTTTTATTGGAAAACCGGGGTCTTCTGATACAGGTATCTTGCATACCTACTAGGAGGTCCCTAACCTTCTGATATGTAATGTACCTACTCCTGAATGTTAATAAATATAAACACACATACATACATGCCTACATACATAAATCACGTCTTTATCCTTTATGGGGTAGACAGAGCCTAAGGTAACAAGACCTAAAGGCCACATTTAGCATAATTGTGGGCATATAGATGGAAAGGGGAATCAAAGTAGTGATGGGTTGCTAGCCGCAACGCCTATTAAATGATTCCTAAGATTTTTGCCCATTCCCTCGATGGAGTTTTACCATCTCCGCAGGACGAAAAGTAACTGGTAGGTACATTCTATATTAATTTTCATTTCATTTTCTTTCCGCCCAGACCGGCATGGAAGATTATAAACTCCATATTCAAATTCTGTTTTTTTAGAAAGAGGAAGAGAAATCTTTGATAGCTTAAGTAAGTTATATTCCGGTTATTTTAAAAGTTATTTGAAAAATACATTTTTTATATTGTTTACATAAATGAGCTTTTAATGAAAGCCATGAAAAAAATCATGAATATTCCCTGTTGTTATGTCCTCACTTCGACCTATTTGCAGTGTCTGCATACCTGCAAGTTGTAGCGGCTAGCCACTAGCCGCTAGTGACTAGTGCGTCTCTTCGTCTAGCAATATAATAAATAGGCCCTACTCGTAGCTCGTTAGTGAATGGTGTTAGGTGGTGACGCGCAACTGTAGTGTGACAATAGTGTGTTAGCTAATATCATCGCTGTCAACCCCTATTCTTTGTATTGGCAATGTTTTTTAATGAACGGCGAATAAGGAAAATCGCAATGCCACAAAAGTATTATTAAAAACTGGCCTAGTGTGAGTCGGACTAGTTCGATTGTCTTAGCAAGATCCACTTTTATACGTTTTAAAATATGCACGCCTGTAACAGACAAAACTACTTACCTACCTAGGTCTCGTTGGCCACCATTGGGGTTGGAACTTTGAAAAGTGGGAACCTAGGTGATAAGTCCTCATTTAAATTGCATTGCAATACTTATGTTGACATTTCATTGATTATCTTATCTATCGTTTATTGGGTGTTCGGCAAGACAAAGTGGCTGTGACAATACTACCATTGAGAGAAGGGCGCTTCCCCGCCTGGCGCCTCACCCTCCACCCGGCGAGTTCGAGTAGACCAACGCAGCGCCGCGCGGCGCCCCCCCCGGCAGAGAGCGCATCGCACACTAGCACAGCCAGCCAGCCAACCAGTCATTGAGCGGCGGTCTGCCGTCGCGCTTGTGCCGAACGCTAGTGTGATAACAATTTACGGCTAAAGTGACATGCGCGTTTACTTGCCCTAATTCTTAAATAAAAACAAACGAACCGATTGGATTACAGTGATCGAACAAAGTGACAGTGCTGTGTTAACACTCATACTCATAATAATAGTCTTATTCCGCGTTTCTTACTCCGCCAGTGCAGTGTTTATGTTGGGAGCGCGGCACCCGCTCCGTCCAGCGTGCCGGAGGGACGTCGCCCTCGAGGATTTCTTAAAAAGGTGAAGTTTTAATATTGAGGTTTTGTTAACGATTGTTTAAAGCTGCATTGCATTTGCATTACAGTACTTCTGAAAGATTGTCTAAACTTAAAACTTTGTTTCGTACGAGCAAGGATGTGTTTGTTTTTATAGTGTCATCATAAATATTAGAATCCGGTTTTGAAGAACTCATTTTCGTTACCTATTGTTTAAACTTGTTTTATAATCATGTTAATTTGTTCGTTTCTTGTTTGATGGTTGTTGGTTTTTTACGCGGGTAGGATATTTTTTGTTTAATGTACCTAATAAAAGTTGCGGAATCGAATGGCAGCTGCTCGGCATAAACACCGTAAAAAACCATGAGGTGCTCTTATACTACCAAATAAGTTTATTCATCTTTAAGGATCTTAGTAGGCATTTTGGCGCTACGAACCGCGCGAAGCGTTAATTCCGCTTCACACCACAACGATTATCTTGAATATCGTCTTTCGACGATTTATATATTAACCTACCTAACTAACCTACAAGATGATAGAGGAGTACCAGCCTATTTACTTGAACTAAGTAAGTAAATAAATGTTACTTACTATGGGCTATGTTACCTTTAACTGCGCGAACCGATCCGCACAGATAGATCGCAACGATAATTTTGATGGCTAGAGGACCTGACCTGTGCTTGTGCTGTCGTAGATCACCCACCACAGTACTTAAACAGTATAGGTAGGTACCTATTCGTAATCTAAAATTCATAACGGTTCCAAATTCTATCACGAATCTTCATCAAAAATTTTTAGGTAATAAAATTTTATTAGGTCACTGCATTTATAACTAGATAGGTAAGGTAGGTATTCTACTTCTGAGCAGGTTTAGTGCCTAGGTAGGTAGGTACCTTTTTATGTAGGTACAGTTTTTCAAATCATGCACGGTCACGTATAAATTCCAGATCTACATCCGGAGATAATGAGCCGAGCAGGCCGGCAGGCAAAACTGCCAAGACTTAGAAGTCTACATAGGTACTTAGCTACTTATACAAATAGATAGAAAGGTAAAAAATATATCTACGTACCTAGGTATAGTGAATAAAATATGTTGACATGGGATATGCACCTGAATACTTAGGTATCAAGTATTAATTAGATAATATCCTGAATATTCATGATAAATAAACTAGGTAAACCTAATTGGTACTTACCTAGGTAGGTACGTATTGCACCACTATGTAGGTCGCAGGTACGTAATCAACTCACCTTAATTCCAAAAAAATTCAAAGATTTTGCGAAGTGTGAAATGACTTTCATACATATAGAACTAGCGACCTGTCTGGTGCAACACAAATATCTATGTAGGTGTATGTACTACCTAAGTTGATTTTCATGATCCAATCGATTCGTCGACGCTAGTCTAGTGTCGCGTGCAGTTTTACCAAATTACTGACATCGCATCGCATCGCAGTTTTGCAGTATCAATAATATCGATATTCGATGTACAGGTGCAATTAACATAATTGACAAGCATTGGATTACAGTTGATAGCCTACTTTCGTTTGGCAATATGGGAATGGGATATTTTGATAGTAAAATTGTTAATTGCTGCCTACTGCTGTCTAGGAATAGGAAAGGCAAAGTTCGAACGTAGGAAAGGTTATGCAATGTCTCTTCTCTGTCGTGAAGCGCGCCGGCAGGCACCTTTCTTATTGAAAACACGGAAAAATTTATTGCACCAGCTACGTAAGAATCCATTCGTGAAAATTGAGTCTAGCAAATTTAAAGAACGAACAACCTCAGGTAGCCTAAGCTAAGCAAAGGCAAAAGGCACCTGTTACAATTATATATACCTACTACATATTGTATCTATCTACTATTGATATATTACTATCAGTAACTATCTTTTTGTAGTTAGAAAATTATATTGAACATTCGTCAAGATGCTGATAAACTTGAGCAAGGGCTTAACATTTAATTTGTCGAACTAAACAACGAACACAACAATTTAGCATAGAGCTTAATAAAATTGTCCCTACAAACATCTTCGCGATCATTCTAGCGAACGCTTTAGTAAATGCCTGTCAAGAAGACAGTGCGAAAGAATGCTCGTAAGAATGGTCACTTTTTTGAACGCTCCAGAGAATGCGCGCTTGAACGTTTCTGGCAATTTTGTGCCTCGTATTGGAATTGGAACAATCGCTAGAATACTCAGGTTCGGCAGCACTAGTGACCAGTTAGCAGTAGCAGTTAACTAATTGGACAGTAATTCAAATAGGCGTTATATATGTCAATATGTGAAGGTCCTAGAATGCACAAATTTACTCAATAGCATCGAGGGTGCGGAACCGGTTGTAAAGAGGCAAGTTCAAGTAAAAGGGTGTGAGACTAGGACGAGCTTACGTAGAGGAACCCGTTGAAGTAGTTTCGAAGACTGTGCGGTACAATCTATGAATACACATCTAAAAGAATCAAAGTACCTAGTAAGCCGTCTTGAAAGACGGATGACTTTCTATTGTTGTTTTGATTTATCGTGGTGGTGTTACGGGCATGGTGCACACAAAATAGTCACAGTACAAGACGCAATGAGAAACAAACATGAAAATTTGAAATATTTTATTGAATTAGGCGTTACTTTGCGGAGGTCCATTTCAATGAACAAAAAATGTACCTTGCTACTCCGGTACTAATAGGTACTAATTTGATTTGAAATTTTGCTGGTAATTATTCCGTGTTTTTATGAATGTACCCCAAAATGACAATCGACTACAGTGAATTTGTGACAATGAAACTAGTTTTTTTTTTCGTTTACTTTATTTAACACTAAACAGCAATAATGTAAACACCCTACTCTTCCTGAATCACATACGGTCACAGTTCATCATGGTCAACAATTCTGATTACTTGAATCATTCGAAAACAAATTAAGGAAAAGACAATGTTTTGACCTAACCTATGACGACTCTATTGCTTGTTATTGCAATAACAATGATTTCTTAGTCTGCTGACAAGGTAAGGCTGCTTTTCCCTCAGGATGTGCGAGTTGCTTTCCGTTTCCACCAGTATTGAGTTCAGCTACGAAAACGGACATTCTAGAAAGCTGGAAAAGCAATCTACGGCCTTAAAATCAAATGAAACACAAGTCTTGGTTCCAAGAGAGCTCCGTATCATAGCACGTGTTTCTGATAGAAGGCACAGCTGGTTGCTGCCTGCGACAGCCGATTACTCGGGTGCGTGACCTACTTCCTAGGGTCGCGCTGGTCCCGGCGAACTCGGCACAATTCGCTAGTGGATATAACACTTAAAAGTTACGACTTTCGCATGCTAATATCGCTAATATTAGTAGACTAAACATTGAGTTTAATTTGTACTATTTAGAACTACAGGACTCTTACCATGACGTCTTAATGCGATTCAACTCCGATTGGAACGCTGGTAAATAAGTAAGTACAAAATTATTACAATAGGTAATAAACCAAAACATGCATTCAACCAGGACAATAATGTTGCTTTCTACTTTATGTTTTCGGGAAAAGAGACGAGTACATACGTAATTCTGAATCAGTTCAGTAGACCACACGATGACCCCTTACATAACAAAACAACAAACAAACGACAAAGTTTTCCTCTTTATTGTGTTAGTAGGTATAGGTATAGGATATATTACAAACGAATGTCCTAGATAGGTAAGATGCCCAGAAGACTGCCTGTTTGATGGCATTCCGTTTGCTTGAAGTATTTATCAACTCTCACTGAATATAATATCAATGAGGCGTAAATTTTCTTTGGCGTTAGATCCTCGCGGTCCCAAAGTTTCCACTCTGTAGGGCGTAAATAAATATGTAACCTTTTGCAAAAGTTAAACACTTGAGCTAGGTATGGCTATTGGTATAAACTAGAATCAGTGTGTATTTTTTATGTTTATTAACATTTCTGCAAATGTAATTTTTATATCAAAGCTTCATAAAATTGATCCTCGTTGCATTGACTACACATATTGTGCCGACCGAAATCGCGGCATCGTCTTCTTATCTAATCTACGCTAATGTCTATTCGAGCTAAGTAAACAGTTTTTTTCATTTAGGTTGAAACGGCACTTTAAATGGGCCTATACAAGTAGACTTGGTGAAACTTGCAGACGAATCAGTAGTAATACTAATGCCGTAGTGGTTTTTAAAGCCTCACGGATGTTCGGATATTTCTGAAAGCGACACTGCTAACCGTAAGGTAAACGAGCACTCTAAACATTATTGATTTTTCCAATTTTATTCTTATCAATCAGTTCCATCCAACGCGCGTAGGGTCGCATGAACGAGTTTCGTACCTACAGGAACTTACCGATCATTCCTTTAATTTATTTATGAAAAGTCAGAATGTGGCGTGGGTACACAAATTTCAACCTAGGACAGGTCTACACAGGCCTGCCTAGCCTAGCAGCCTGTATAATCAGATCAGAGGCATAATGTTCAAACTGAAAATCAAAAATATTTCGTACGCGATCAGGCTAACATAACGCAATTAAGGAAAAGTAGGATATACTTTATGAAGAACCGGCAAGTCCCTTTGATGATGTGATACAAACGAAGCTTTAGCTAATACATGAAGTCAGATCAAGTTTCTAGGTTCAAATAACACACTCGAGCACAGTATTATATCCATAAGTTTTGTTACAAAATCATGCATAAAATGTCTAAGTAAGTAGACACTTACTTAATTTCATCTTGATACTACTTAACAATAGATAAGTACTTACTTATGTCATAAAAGCTCAAGTCGGTCATCAAATAGTTTACGAGAACGAAGTTAGAGGAGGCATACATTTCGACTATACTATATATTATGTTTTGTGTGCGAATAAAAGTATGGCCCCACCTGCATTACCACTTACGTATACCAAATTCCAACTAAATTGGTTCAGTGGTTTAAGCATGAAGAGGTAATAGACCGGACGGCCGGATAACTTAGTGGTTCGATCCCCGGTCGGGGCAGATATTTGTATGAAAAATACGAATGTTTGTTCTCGAGTCTTGGATGTTTAATATGTATTTAAGTATGTATTTATCTTATATAAGTATGTTTATCCGTTGTCTAGTGCCCATATTACAAGCTTTGCTTAGTTTGGGGCTAGGTCAATTGGTGGCAATTGTCCCAAGATATTATTATTATAGACGGACACACGCACTTTCGCGTTTGGTATTAGTATGGATTTCATCTCGTTTTGTTTAATGATACAAAATGCAGAAGACTCATTGTATTTTTTTTGTAAATTTTAAGTCCATCCGATCAATGAAATAAGTTCCACCAGGTAAAGCTTTCCATAAAATTTGTAGAAATGCTTATAAAACCTGTCCCGAGTGTGCTCAAGTCTCGGCTTACGAATCTATAACATTAATATTGATAGGTACTACTGTCAGTTCAGAATAAAAGCGCTAACACAGGCAGATGATTACAAAGCAAAATGCAAGCTTTTTGTTTTCTACTTTATCCCCTAGTGAATCGAGTTTTTCATTGATATAGGTACATACGTGCTCCTTGTTTCTGAATGTGTTTGACAGTTGCCGTGTTTGCCACGAGGGCAGTTTGGACAGAATGATGCTTGATGCAGTTGTTGTACTTGCTCTCGATTTTAACAACATCATTTTTGATTCATGTTTATTCAGAACACGGCAACAGTCACACATTTAAAAAGTAGAAACACTTTACTTTACTTTAAATCAACTTTCCTAGTTTTAGTGTTCTTTATTGTTATTTAGAAACACTATATGTATATTATATTTGAATTTGACTTTGAAGTCTTGTCTTCACGCTACGCACGCTTTTAGTAGTCTTAGAACAAAATCACATCGGATAGGTACATTTCGGAACTTTTAAATATGAGTTGTCAACTGCATAATATATATGTATTTATTTGCACCAGTATACGCAACTGACTTTCTGTCACATCTTATTCGTCCTACTAATTTTAACGAACAGGCTGAAAATTGTCTTAAAGTCGTTCGTAGGTCGTGCGTCCTTTCTAGATTCAGCATATTGTTGTCAATAGGTATATTTAATGCCTCCGTGTCTTAAGCTATGAGACTGGCTACGAATATGTATTTTAAGGAAAGGAAAATCGATTCATCAATATTCAGATTTACTCGTACGTATGGATGGATTTAGTGAAGTGCCGTCATTATGTTTAGTCTAGCATGAGTTTGAAATCTAGTAAAAATCGTTAGTACACTTGTTAATGTGTGCCAACTTTTATTATTATTTGGCCTTTGCTCGTCTTTCCAAATTTTCATAACCCGACTTAACGCCGTGTCCAATTTTCTTAATCCTGCTGAATTTTGGAAAAGCCGTTTTTAATTTTTAGTAATTAGTTATTATAGCGTATTACAAAATAGGTTCTGTTGAATTGAAATAGGGCTTCAGCAGAAATGATCTCTTTTGAAATGATGATTCGAACTTTTAACAGGTATCCTCTGAAAATGGTACACAATGAGACGTAGGCTCTCCCCGATTATAAGTAGGCGCTTAAATGATAGTGTGTTACCGACATTAATAGGGGTCGGTCGGGTCATTCGAATTCCAAACTTCTGCCATGAACACACATTATTATTGCTCAGTCGAGCACTCAATTGCTTTTGTTTTAAAGCCAGCTGATTAATTAGTTCTAGATTTTAATCTAAACAAGGCTGAACTCTTAAATAAGACGGAGTTATGATAGCTGTTTGACATTCTTTAAGGCTGTTCAACTTAGGTTGATGTTCATTAGATGAAGTTATATTTATATTAAGGAAATGGGCACTGGTCTGTGCTTGGACTGTATATATGTATTTCGGGGCATGTAAGCAATTTTTGGTTGGGAGTAAGAATGTTTACAAAATACTTTTTTCGTCCTTTATCAGAAATTAGTCTTAAACTTATTTAACTCTCATCAGTTGTAACGTTAGTTTATTTTTTTTGCCCTGATGTCTTTTACCGTAAAAGTGTAATTAATATCAATCAATGACTAGACCTGATTGATTGATATACCTACTGGAAGTCATAGAATTCGGACCTCTGAAGTCACAGTATACTTTAACTAATTAACTATTATCCTGCCCGCGTCAAGACACCGGAGTATCACTATTAATTTTCCACTCCTATTTGAATTCTGAATGACAGTTGTAAATTAGGCGACGCGGGGTCTGACTGGCTATAAATTATGGCTTATTAAATTTCGAATAGACATGCGAAGATTATTGTTTGTTATTTTGCGTCTAACCATGAGCAGTGTTAACAATGTTAACTGAGTACATAGTACATACAGATTGTTGTTAAAGGAAGTCACCCATGCCAGTGTTTGATCGCAGAAAAGCAAAGAATCTTAGTGGAGTTAATTTAGTAGTGATTTAATCATGCTTGCACAGTGTCCAAGATGAGCTCACCCTCGTAGTACCTACCTGATCGCCTTGAACACTAGCTAGTAGGAACTTCAATTATTAACCAATTGTCTGTTCAAAACTGCCATGGATATGGAAAAAGCTCTTCTCTTTTGTTGTTGTTGGTGCACCGTTTGACTTTAGCTGATTTGCGGAGTTAATAGTCATCATTGGTTTCTTAAATAGCCTGCCCCTTGCTAAAGATACGCTGACTAAATAAGGCATAATGTGACTTATGACTTATGATGATGTAGAAATTAAAATTATTTCGATGACTGCAATAATGACACAATGTGGTAACTAATCCTGGATTTTCACTAGTTATGGAGAATCCGCTATAGTTACTTGTGGGTGAATGAGTCATACGGTATGGGTGTTCGAGTTGTAGGTAGCCTTCCAATGAGGTCGTACGTTTTATTAATATTTATGAAATTCATAACATTTAACTTGCATTTACATTTGGAATGGGTAAATGTTGCGAATAAGTTGCAAACCGTGCTCTATAAATGGGTTCTTGAAGCATCTTGATTAGAACTTTTCCTTTTATAGTCTAATTTCATAAATAATAATTGGCTAAGTAAAGTTTTTGGAAGAGGTGCAAATTGTATTTTTTTTCGACAGTCGAAGTCTTAATAATCGAGGAACTGCGGCTGTGTAATCTGTAAAATTTTATTATTATGTATTAATTCCAGTGGGTATAAACTTATAAAGAAAAACTGATGTATGAAAACATTGAGTTTTAACTTCCCCTAAAACTAATCAAATTGCCATACTCGTACTTATCAAATGTTGTACACTTGAAGCTTTTGTAAATTAACGTATCGGGCTCGGAATAGGTACATTCAAGGTCACCAATATTTATGTACACGTGTTTACACCATAACGTCGCAAAAATATGTATACATACATACGTTATTATTGTCACGATTTGGTTGACGTATGCTTATTTTTGCAACTTTGTGCATATCTATATTGGTGACATTCACTGTACCAATAAAAGTGGTCGCCCCTTACATTTTGGCTCAATTATTACGGGGAAAAAGACTTCCAAGCCAATGTTTAACTACTGTGACTGGATGTCACATGGAGATTCGAATGAACAAGACAAGCGGTGGTCCCGCGGGCCTCGACACTCGATTACGGTCGCCGAGCGGCCGCGGCAACGATTATCGTTTTAAGGGCTGTGAAGTTTATATAAAGTCTCGTTCACTGTTATGGTATTTGCTGAAACTTATATCTCCACAGATTGCAGTGTAAAGAAAGCTGAGTGGGGCTGATTTTTGAAAGTCACAACTTGAAAGTGGTGAAAAATTGTGCAAATATAGTTCACGAAGATTGCTGGCGAGACTACGAAAATTGCTATAAACTGTATGTAAACCAGTTTTGAATCTGCGGGAAAATTACCTCTAAAGGGATATTTTTTTGTTCTTGAAGGGTAACAGGTAAATCACATTCCAGTTAAGCCACACTTGTTATTGTGGAGCAAAGGACAACTTTATGGACGAATTTCAAAAATAGTTTGGAAATCACTCTCTGCATCCTTGCCTTTTTTAGAACTGAATACTGATTACTATGATTCATAGTAAATAATAAGTATCTACTTACTCACTGCAACACAATGATAAGCTGGATTTGTATGTTATTTTACTAGGCACGATTATTTACATTTTGACCAGTTTAATGATTGAATGACACCACAGAAAATGATACATTTGTAAATTAAATATAGGAATTCTGTTTCGAATATAGTTAAAACTGTATGAGGTAAGAAAATGGTCATCAAACATGTACCATGAGTCATGTAACACACGTACCCTGGAGGGCAATGCATATGCAATTTTCTGATGTTGCGGGCGTCCATGGTTGTGACGGCGCTCACATAGCATCACGTAACTCACTTGTTCGTTAGCCACCCTATTTCGGAAAAAAACCTTTTACCGTTCCAAATTCTGCTGCAGAAGGAAAACACCAACTTTATGTATATTTGTCCTGTTTCTAAATGAGTATGCTACATATAATATGTAACAATTAGCTTGGTAATTTTACAGCGTCTAAAATTTGACTCACCCCTTTAAGTATAGGTATGTATCTGTTTTCAGTATTTTACAAGTCTCCGATTTTTTCCGCCTCCTTCTCTTGCCACGCAGATGTTACAAGCCCATTAGGGAATTGGCGAAAATCTTAGGAATCCTGTTATAAGCAATGCGGCTAGCAACCCATCACTATTTTGATTGCCTTTTCTACATATACGCCCACAATCATGCTAAACGTGACCAGGTCTTGTTCCCTCAGGTTCAGTCTACCCCGTTAGTGATTAAGTCGAGATTTATGACTAATCCACTTTCTACGTTGCTATTTAAGTAACGTATATAAAAAAAAGTAAAATATAAAAGAGGAATAGCGGAAATAAAATGTTTTCGACCAAAGGTAAAAAAAGCAATTCAATTTATGTGATGAACAAACAGCCTGTACAATACCATATCTAAGTGGTTACGAATAGTAGATACGTGATACTAGCTTGATTTATGGCAGATACGTGCGCGAAAGACGTCAGGACGTTCGCTATGGGAGTCATCATGCTTGAGGACGAAACCTGCTATCAGACGCATGACATCAGGCTCACTTTTACTGTCGCTTTTATTGCAACCGCATTTTACCCCACTTCCAAAAACCAGTTATTTTTATGACTTTAATTTACCCAATTCCGTACGAGCTAACAAGAACAGAAGAACTATATCTACATGCACACGTAAAGTTAGGAGAATAATTGTTGAAACAAATGACATTCTTAAATAGTTTGTACTTGTTACGACAATTTAAGTTCTGTCAAAAGATGCCTTATTGGTGTTTAATGAAAATAAACGAATTAATTTTGCGCAGTAATTTTTTTCAGTGTTATTCAGTTGTCAATCTGAAATGATAGTTATTTATGTCGCTAAGCAAGTGTTTTTTGTATCTCTTGCTGCTTCCTGCACTGACCTCCTAAATAAAAAGCTTCTTAAATATGGTTTGTGTAATGCAGCTTCAAACTATGTAACTTTATTATTTCATCCTACTTTCCGAAGGTATTGTCATTGGGCATTTGGTCGCCAGGCTTTGAGTCTACAGAATCACATTTGTTCCCAATAAAGGAAAATAGTATACACATTTTTCGTGTATCTAAATTTGCGGTGACGGCTGGAAAAGAAAGAACCAAGAAAATAAAACTTTCTCATGGTCGAACAATTCTCCAGAGCGTAGTTTTATTTATGTTTTCATTGTTGAAAATCTTTAGTCGCGCTTCATTTCTTTCTTTTCGTCACTTATTTATCCAGCTAAATAAGATTCTCCGTTGGTGTCATTGAAATGAGAACAGCTCCTTTTACTCTCATAATAGTAAATAAATTCCGGTAGGAGTAGGTAGCTAGAGTCGGGAAACAATACACCAAACGCCGAGTGGATAACTTAACTTATAGGCGTAGGTTAGTTATTTCAACGTGTATACACCCAACCAGCAAAACAGTCGTATAAGCAAAGCTTTTTACAGCTAATGATCGAGAAATAGTCGTAAAAAGGAGTTAAAGATGCCAAATCACTGTATAAAAGAACTTTACTCAACTCTTTAGCATTTTCGCATTTTGGACGTAAAACTATGTCGACTAAACGTTTACTCGACATGATTACAGCGCGTTTACTCAATTATTGTATAAAAATGTCAAATCTCACTTTTATACCACTGTAAGTTCTAAATTAGCTGTATAAAAGCTTCTAATTTACTGATTAGCTGCTGAAGAAGTCTTTATAGCACCGTCATTCGACATTGTTCTCGTGGATGCATTATAATGGTAAAAAAGCTGCTTATATGACCAAATAGCATCTCAGTTACTCTTAAAGCACTAATTATTATAAAAAAGTTATCAATCTGCACCTGCCGAGAGAAAGTTCTAAAAGTGATCGTTATAGCACCTACAGCAAATCAAATGCACTTTTAAAGCCATCATGCAGCAAAAAGTAGCATAAATGATCTTTGAAATCTTTTACAGCACTAAATCACAATATCATGAGTTTACATTTAGAGGAGCACATATAAAATGGAGTCATTACTTTGCTAAAAAAGAGAGAGGATTTATCATATGCAATAAGGAACCCCAATATTGTCTATATGTACTATAATGGCGTCTGCATAGTAATGTAAATGTAATATATTATCTATTTTTCAACTAAAAGTCGAGTAAAGGTCGTAAGATGGCAAACTTACTTCTATAATGGCGGAACTATTCCTTTTTGATATTTTAAATTTAAAATTATTTCCTTATACCGCAAAAATAAGGAGGCCTATTAAAATAATAACTAGAAATATAAGGAAGTTAATCGAAAAATAAAATTTCGCATTGAAATTTAGTATATTATACGAATAATAGCTAACACCGAAAACATATTATTTGAAAGAACATGGCTACCATTCTATAGTTGTTAAGTAGAAAAAAATAACCTTCAATTGTTTTCTTGTTTTCTGACACAATTATTATCCCACATTCATATTAAAAAGCTGCAAAACACTTCAAACACTTAGTGCTGTAAAACTCGCCTCGTTGCGATCAATCGACTAAACAGCTGAGTGAATGCAAAAAAGTAGCTATCACAGCACTATTAAGTCGAGTAAAAGCAATTTCGTTGCTTTCAACCGACATATTAGTTGACTGATGGTGAAATTATTGCTATTATAGCATTAATGGTGCTGTGTGTCGCTTTGTCTCGACTCTTATAGCATAATTCGGCTCTTAACTCGACTATTTTTCAACAATTATAGCACTTTAAGCTGAGTAATTTGTGCCCAAATCGCGTCGAGTAAACGTTTACAGATCTATTACTCGACTGTTTAAGGACCATTTTCTCAGCTTTAGGTGAAAATAGGAACGTGCTCTCGACTTTCATACGACTTAGTTTTGCTGGTTGGGCATAGATACATATTATGTTTTAACAAATGTTTATACTAGATAAGCTTTGTTTGTTTTGATTTCCTGTTAAAACGGATGTTTTCATTTTTATCTCAGGATTTCGCGTCAAAATAATTTGATAAAAATTTATAGAATGTCATCATTCGATTTACATCAGTTCTGTGTACAAGACAAGCTAAACTTGTTTAGTTTTCCGTTAAGCTCTCAAATTTTTTTTTTCTTTGAATATAGGGAGTTTTTCTAAGAGCTTAATGAAATGCATTCTTAAATATATCTTCGGTACCGGATAGCTATCTACAACCACGCTCCTCTTGCATTACAAAAGCTCGACGTTTTCAAAGAGAAATAAGAAGGTATAAAGCGTGAAATATAGCCGTGCGAAGCGGAGGCAGGTCATTAAGTTTATTTTATTATGAGTGTAGATGTTGGCGACGAGGAAGATCGATAAGAATGAAAGTAAATGCATGTTAGTTAGAATACGGCGGCCTTGGCCGCGGCCGCCGCTTTTGACTTACGGCCAAACACAACAGTTGACACGTCGGCCACCGCACGCCATCAAAATATACTTTACTACCATTCAAGCTATTTAAAAATATTATGTAACGTTTATTTATAAACAGAATCGACGAAGAGCAATTTATTGCGCTGTTTTACATCCCACTTGTAAATAAATTAAAACGTAATGAATGATAAGTATTCGGGGTTGTAAATCTTTTCAGTTTAATTGATTTCTTTCGCGACATGCTTGTAATTATTTACAGAACCGAGATCAATACGTCTTACAACAAAAGGATTTCATTGTTTAACTGGCATATTCGACGAACTGACTACCAAAAAGTATAGGTTCCAGCCCTAAAGAGAATTAAGAATAGGATCGAACTGTTTTGAACCAAACTAAGTGGAGGCAAATCTAATTGACCCCCTTGATTTAAGTCTTGATTTTTGGGTCCGAATACCTGCCCAGTTGGACTTTTGAAATTATTTCCTGGTCGGCGTACCAATCACTTCCAATACGTAGTTACAAGTAGCTATATACGACAGGTTAGTTGGATGTAAATAGATTTACTTCGAGGTAAGAGTCTATTTTTGCATCGTTCGCGCCGAGAGGCGAGTATTAGACTTTCTAAGTTGTTACAAAAACACCTCGACGGGACGTTACAACCGAAGTTCTGTTCTTTAATCAGGCGTCTAAGCTCACTTCCATGCTAGTCTGGGTGCAAAGAAAAAACATGGAATGTTCCAGTTGCTTCTCGTTCAGCGCAAATGGTAAAAATCCATCGAGGGAATGTGCGAAAATCTTCATAGGACTCATGTTATAGGCGATGCGGCTAACAACTCATCACTATTTTGATTCCCCTTTCCACTTATACGCCCACTATCATGCTAAAAGTGGCCTATAAGTCTAGTTAGCTCAGGCTCAGCCTACCCCGTAAGGGATATAGACGTGATTTGTGTATGTATGTGTGCGTCTAACCGCCATTGTCATTATGCGAAGCCGAGCTACTCGTAACTTCAGATGCTACTTCTACTTAAATGTAACACACAATGCATACCAAATGCTCCAGATTTTGCAAAAGTCATTTTGCGATTTTATAGGCCATTCTTCGTTTATGTAGGTACGCTATTCAAAGTGCATGCGAAACGTGTTGATGATAAATGCATCCTATTAGATGAAACGAGCTCGCCCGTTGTCATTAAATGGCCGCTTTTCGGGCGCCTCGCTCATTTGCGGCTCTCGCGAACTTTACGTCGCGGCATTTGCGTGCGGAATCTACGAGTATTCCCATCATAAACGTTAAGAATTCCATAAACAAATATATTTACTTCGATTTATGATGGCGTGTGTCATAAAAGTACGGAATATTTAAACCGAAATCCAGCCTGAGGTTGATATGATCATAACATAACCTAAGTAAGTACCTTACTCATTGAAATGTATGCAGATTTGCAAAATGAGATACTTTAATACAATTTCATTCCGTGGTAGCTCACGACGCCTGAAATTGAGTCTCGTTACTTTATTTTGTTAAATATGGGTAAAACGTCTGACAAACCCTACTGTGTTATAATCTAATTACAAAAAGCGGAATGAAATTTCAAGCGATGCGTAGCGAGTTGGCGAGGAATATTTAGATTTTAGACTTTTTCTTATTAGATTAAGATATGGTGATTTTTATTAGCGATTAACTGCATTCAGAGTTGTGTAGGTTGTTGGACCTCGAGCTGGGTACCATCATCTTACAGCTTACTTAGCAGCAAATTGCGCTGCTGTGTTGCGCTGTGGAGGATAAGATAACCAATAAAATTCAATAAATACCTAATAGACAATAGTGGATGCAACGTAGGATTTAGTATTAAACTAGTGTCCCCTAGATTGACAACGCTTCGGCAATCTTGTGATGTTGCGGGTGTCCATATTTTATAAAAAGATACTACTCTATTAATCCAATTATAACTTTTAATTACTGCATTGTAAATCTAAAACGTTTTTCCCTACCAATTAATTACAATCGTAATTGTTTGTTAGGTTGTTATGATTATTAGACGCGTGAGAGCGCTGATACGCTAAAGTACTACGAGAAACGTAACCTTTTTCGATTATAAAAGTAAAGTTTAATATCGTCTTGGCGGGGACACTGCCGTACCCCCAGATTAAAAAAATATGCGCGCTTTATAAATATAAAACACTCGCCCAATTCGAACACAATCACACATATACGTTACCTCTGATCATGGCCGTATAACGTATAATTATATTGTCATCGATTGTGGCACAATGAGCTCATTACGGTTCGTTCGTTATTGTGTTACCGCTCTATGGTCGTGCTGATGTGATAACCATGCCGATTAGCCGCTGGACAAAGTCGCTATTACCGAGCGCAAGTAACTAGCTGTAACAAACCAACAGTCAGCATCAAAGGACGGCGAGAAGCGTTAATAGCTGCGATTGCTCTTGTATTTTGACTTTAGACCTTGTTTAAACCTACTATAAACACTCAAACTGAAATCAAATTTAAGGTTACTGTAATAAAAAGGATAATGTGCCGTCCTCGCCGTATCATGGTTATTGATAAACATTTAATTCTTCCATGCTGGTCTGGGAGTAAAGAAAAAACATAGAATTTACCAGTTGCTTGTCTTCCCGCGCAGAAAGTCTTAGAAATCATGTTACAGGCGATGCGGCTAGCAACCCATCACTATTTTGATTTCCCTTTCCACCTATACGCCCACAATCATGCTAAACGTGGCCTTAAGATTTTGTTACCTTAAGCTCTGTCTACCCCGTAAGAGATAAAGACGTCTTTATCTCTTACGATATATGTATGTATGTTTAAATTAAAAAAGATGGTATCAATCGTTTTTAATCGAGAAACCCGCTTAATGTAAGCAAATTGTGCCACCGTGGGTATTAAAAAAGCTTGAGCCTTCGTACTGGCGATGCGGTTGCTTTTATGATAATAACGAGCGCAAAGCCTTTGACAGTGGCTGGTCTACAGAGGTGCAATTTCAACTTCGGCAGACCGTTATCCCGTGTGATTCAGAACTCGAAATCGCAATAATGGTGTGTTTGTCTGCAGTCTGCCTTCCATTCACTGAATTTCATAGGAACGGCGAGCCCACGGCGGCGCCGCGGCGCTCTTTGCGGCTCGTCTGCTGTGCCTGCCGGGGTTATTGACCCGGCGACCGTGACCCCCCCCCCCCTCTGCTCCCCTTTCTACATTTTCGCAACTTACTGCCGCAGGGATACGGAGTCATTTATTTGTTTTGGATATTTGTTCTATTCGTTCCAGATTACCCGTGCCTCAAATTGGTATGCTATTGCTGTAACCCGAATAACCTCTCTGTCATGTGAATCACGCTATATAAATTTAAATTGCTCAAGTACCTACTGTATTGAGTGGATTTTGTCATTTGTTGCGCAATTCCTTAACTAAGTTGTGCTCTGTCAGTCCTGATTAATTAAAGGGACGTGCTATAAGTTTGGAACTATGTCTGGGTTTCCATTCAAGCTTAGTAGCGATATGCTTCGCTTTGAGCTATGTTATGTATACGAGTCATTTGTTGCTAGGTGAAGATAGAGCTGCCAAATTGCGCTACTAAATCACTAATGAGTAACTAGTCTAACCCACCCACCCAGTTTACGTACAGTTACCATTATGTACATAGTACGAGGGTAATAAACGCACTACCAAGGTAAATAGCTACAGCTGGTGACGTCATTCTGCAGTTAGCGAGGGATTGGTGCTATTAAACAAATATTTGGCACCCATAAAGCAATATTAAAGCTAAAGTATACGGAACAAATATTGACTCGGTTTTGGTCTATTTCTGGTACTAATTCGTTATTTAGAAGCTTGAACTTACTGGATTCTTGTTTTTTTACCTGTGCATACATTTACATTTACTTTACAAAAGTAGTAAAACATTTAACTATTCTTAAAAGTAATGAATATTTTACGAGAGCAGCTCCAAATCCAAGAAGCGAGTGGAATTGAATCGAGAATTCTTCTGTGGTCGAGGTTTATTACCGAAACACTTACAGTTGCCGTACCGCCTATTAGGCAGAGTCAGGCGAACGTGGGGGCGGACGAAACAAAGCACGTGCCGGTTTAATATTTAAAAGTAAATGCAAAAGTGTAACGAAGTAATATCACAGAGAGAAGCCAATTAGAGGTACAATAAGTCATCTCATCGTCTCTTGATTATTGAACCGGCATTAAGGTAAGCGGTTACGGTGTTTTATTGATTGAGCCTATTCGATTTGGTTTGCGAATAATCTTTTTGAATACCTGAAATTGTAGATACGTACCTACCCGACAGAACTAGGTTTACCTATCTAATTTTTCACCCAAATAAATTGAAGTCAAAGGCAATCGTTCAACTTTCACAGGAAAATTTTGCGGCAAAAGTTAGTACATTATTTCGAAAGTTCAGGCAGTTTTAAATCTGTAAATGTGTGTTCTATTTTTCATAATTTGCACAGTTTTCTCTTGAGCCGCCTAAATTATTCAGCCATTCGTCGTGGGTCCGTTACAGTAGTGAAAATCGATGCCCGGAGACTAGGTTACAGGAGATTTATGCGGCGTGTCAGGCTCACTCTGTGCTGTGAATGAAACCAATGTTGACTGCAGCGACCACTTTTATGTCTATGGTGTTTTGAAAACGTATTTTGTATAAACTTATATTTCTTTTTAAACTTAATGATGAAC